>CM060189.1:47090916-49490916 GCA_030549335.1 Pontederia crassipes | reverse complement strand
GATGATAATAGATTGTATGAAATTTTCGTACGACAGAAGAAGAGACACCAACAGAAGTAGGACAACATCTTCATCTTCGATCTTCACATCTATGTTTCCGTCAACAAAGTATTCATCTGATTAAGATGATCTTTCAGATGGGTACCTTCTTGCATGCGGAGGGCGAACAAACGTTGCTTCAACAACAACTTGTTGGTCAAAGACTTGGTCATGTAGAGACTCTCAAGTTTCGACCACAGACCGACCGTCGTCTCTTGATCGGCGACTTCTATAATCACCTCATCCGCCAGACACAATAGGATCATAGAATGCGCCTTCTCTTCCTGTGCCACCAAACTTGCGAGGTCGGACTCCTTTTCTTTATCCTTCGAGTCTTCCTCCTTCGGTTTGTTCTTCGGCACATTCGCGAGCGGCGTCCATACTTCCTATTGTTTCAAAAGTGCCCGCATCTTGATCTGTCAGAGACTGAAACTATTTCGTCCTGTAAATTTCTCGACGTTGACGTTGTGCGATGCCATCTCTACTCCTGACGGAGGATCGATGATGAAACATCGCTCTGATACCAGTTTGTTAGGATTTTCTACACGAGAGAAATTACGCATCGCGAGAAAACCCGAGAAATTTAAGGCGACACAAAATTATATTAGATGGAAGAAACAGAAGAGGATTACAAGATCAGATTGATCCAGAATTGTCCAAGATAGTCTTACAAGCCTTGATTACAAGTCGTTTTATAGGGCCTTGGAGAAATAACTCCTACTCTAACTTAAGGACCTAATCCTACTAGGCATGCAAGCCCCTTCTCTAAAGAAACCTCCTTAGAGTAGGAGTAGAAATCTGACTTCCTGAAGTCCCTGAAGAATCCAACCCCCTTCAAAGTCCATCTTGAAGTTCAATTCGGCCAAGCCTCCTGCCTGGTACCCTGCCAAGCACGGACGTGCCCGGGGCGTGCCCGCCAGGGCAGTCCTAGTCCCACTCGAATTAGGACAAGTCCTGGATGACCCCTTCATATCTTCAGCCCTTCTAAGAGTAGATCTTCAGCCCTTCTAGTGCCCCTCGGTCCAAGAAAGAAGCTCGACCCTACAAGAATCCGTCATGTCCTTCTCGACATCGAAAACCGACCGACTCCTATTCCTACTAGGAGTAGGAATCCTTCCGACCCTGCACTTCTCGTCCAAGCATCTCTGAAGTCTCCCTATTACTTCGTTGGATTCAAACAGATTTCCAGTTAAAGCAGGATTCAAGACATTATTTAACAAGAGAAAATAAAGAAAGAAAGTGAAGAGTATTAAAGTGGATTAGAAGAGAAAAACTATCCAAGGAGAGGGAAAGACGATTGGAGGAGAGGGTGTGAAAAATATTAAAGTACAGAAAAAAAATCATATGAGAAAGAAAATTGGATATTATAATAGAGAAAAGAGGAGTTTGAAAGAAAAATATGAAATAAAATATCAGAGGAGAGAGAATTCAAGCATATTAGAGGAGAAGAAGAATATGAATCCTTTTGCAATATTTTTATTATTGTTTAGTTGAACATAATATTTTGATCAAGTTAAAATTTATGTAAATGATTGGTAAATTATTATTTTAAATTTTAAAATAAAAAATAGTATTGACTTCCCTAGTATATTATAGTGTTTAGAGGTTAGTGAATTTATATTTATTTTCAAACGTTAGCCTTCTTCATTTTGGAAACTTTTTTGTTTATTTCTTTCTTATTAAATGCATCTTTTATTTATTTGTTATTATTTCACATCTCGACATTATTATTAAGTTAAATGAGATCTATAATTTTATTTTACTTTGATTATTTTATTCACTTCATGTTAAACTTGTTTTTCAAAAAGTAAAAGTATATAGTTTAAAAATAATAAACTCTAATTATTATATTTGTAAAAATTATCTCTAAAGCATTGATAATATAAATTATATTTATATGATCATTTATGTTAATTTATAATTATTCATTATAAAATACTTGCATTAAATTTACAAATTAAATTATTATTTGTTAATGAAATTGCATCATGTTTATCAAATATAGTCTTAGAGGCCGGCCCCTTATATGGGAGAGGTCCTCTCTCCTTGGCATCTTCTTGCAACCCCCCGTCACCCTTTCAAGGGTATAAAATGGTGGACAATGGCCTCATTATGTGAAATGGCAAATGTATCATTCCCTCCCTCCCTTACCTCCTTTAAAGCTTGTTTGCATCGAGAAATTTGGAGAGGTAGAAAGAAATATGAGGGACGGAGTCGACTCAGTTCTATTAAATTAATAGAATGAGAAATAATTAATAATTTATATTAAATTAATCTTCTCTCTCATTGATAGGATTAATAATTATCGGCTATCGATTTATGATGGCGCAAACTAATTTTCTGATTTCGTATTAAAGAGATGCACTATTGATTACTGCCCACATTTTAAACTGTCATTGAAATCGATTGTTACTATTCCCTATAAACTTTAGACAGGTTAACAATTTAACCTTAGTTATTTGTGTTCTTGGGATTGCGCAGCCTATATTTTGAACAATTTCCATAAGTATGAGAAGTTGTGTCCAAAATGGTAGAAATGCATTCTCATAAGATCTTGTGAAATTTCCATAAGCACAATGTATTCATAGGTGAAAGGAGAGATAGCACAATGACAAGAATTGAAAGTAGGGATGCCACATTCATAAAAAATGACTTTCATAAGCAAAATGAGATAGACAACAACTTCTTTTAAATGAAGAAGAAGATCATAATTTGGCGACACAAGTGGATCAACATGTTGAGAAATTTATCTTCTCCATCCCACAACTTGATTGGAGTGGGAGAAATTCACAACCAACTGACGAACTTGAAAGTTTCTTTTGATGGATTACTAAAAAGCTTTTGAAGAGCTGTATGAACATGAGCCACATGACGTCTCATGGTAAGTTTGGAAGCTGAACTTAAGTTTAAATATGTCAAGGAGACTCTTTCGTCTCTTGCTAAGGAAGAATGGATTAAGGGTCCATACAGAAAAATTGGTTCATCTCTCACTAAGCCATAAGGCAATTGAGAATAAATGGATTCTTAATATTAAACCTGATATGGATAGATCAATTGCAAAATATAAAGCTCGTCTAATGGTGAAAGATTTTACTCAAACTGCGGTTGTTGAGAAGAAAACTTTGCACTTGTAAGGTTTGCTTCAATTCTCCTAATATTAGTTATAGTCACACATACGGATTTAGAATTGCATCAAATGAATGTAAAGATTACATTTATCAATGAAGAACTAAATGAGAAAATTTACATAAAGCAACCTCAAAACTTCATTGTAAATGGTGAAGAGCACAATGTTTGTAGGCTTCGTTGGTCCATTTTATGGACTCAAATAATTATCTAAATAGTGATATCTTAAATCAATATATAACTTTGTACGATTTTGACATGATTGGCGAAAATCATTGTGTATGTTTATAAGTCCAATAATAATTTTTCTATTCCAACTCTATATTTCAACGACATTCTCATGGTCAAAGATAATAAAATTTTTGTCATTACCATTAAGTAATGGTTTTCCTCCATGTATGAGAGGAAGGATATGAGTGAATTAGCCTACATATTGGGTGTAAAACTTCAACGAGATCGTTCCAAAAGGCTCCTTGCTCTATCGCAGGAAGTATACATAAAGAAAATTTTAAAACGCTTTCGTATGGATGGCTACAAAATACTTATATTATGAAAGACGATGTTTTAAGTATGGACATGTGTCCTAAAACTTTAGAGGAACAAAAGGAAATGTCTAATGTTTCATGTGCAAGTGTGGTTGACATCTTGATGTATTCTATGATGTGAATTTGGCCAGATATATATTTTATCATGACTCTACTTAGTTAGTCTATATCAAGCTAATTCAAGATGTCAACACTAGAAGATAATGAAGAGAATCATGAGATACCTCAAAGGTACAACAGATCTTGTACTATACTATCACGGAGGACTCGCTGAATTGATGTTGATGAACGAAAATTCACCTCCAATTATACTTTCTTGCTCAACAACAATGCTATTACTTGGACTAGTAAGAAGCAAGATTATGTGACACTATTAGCTATGGAGACATAATTCATAACTTATTCAATACAGAACGATTCATCCAAAACTTGAGGACAATGAAGAAAATGATCCTTCACTATGATAACCAAGTAGCTATTGTTTATGTGAATGATGAGAAGTACCATTGCAAAGGAAAAGAATATAGACACAAATATATAAATTTGTACAAAAACCAAGAAGTGAAAGATGAGATCTCAGTATATATCATTCGTTCACTAGAATATTGCCGAATGAAGTATTCTTGAGACATGTAAATGTCTTTGCATAGATTATAAATGTTATGATGTACTCAAAACTTTCAATGAATAACAACTTTCTTTTATGACTTTATCTATTGTGTTATAAAGTTTTATTATGCATCTAAAAACTATATCGATTAAGTTTGAGTTTGTTCCCTTACATGAACGAACACTTTCGATGCCTATGAACATAACAAGCGAAAAAGAAATATGCGAATCATAATGTGATTCTAAATAAAGTTATATTAAATCATGAGTTTTAGTAGTCCAATGTTGTCTGATTAAGAGAGAGAAGCTAGATATGAGATTCAAATTTTGGTGCTATATAAGAGCGAGCAATTTGAAAGCCCGTCAGGCACTATAAGCAAGCGACTGAAATTAAGTTTGTGTGGTGTATAATTAGACATATGCCCTTTTAGTGGAAGTCTCCATTACAATACTTGTGTTTACTACCAAATATTTAAGATGATTTAAAGACATGATGGATTGATTAGTTTAGTTGTTATTATTGTGTGATTCTTTGGCAGATGCTTCATTTTTACATGCCCTTATATTCTTGACTATGTCTTAAGGAAAGAAATTAGTGCATACTACCAATGTTATCATAACCGAACCGGTAATCGAACTGGATGACCAACTGGGTCGTAGTTGGACCGATTCGATCGGGTTGAATCAGATTTTATTAAAATAATATTATTTATAATGATATTAAGAATATATAAATATTATATTATGTGTAACATCATTGCACTTGCGTAGGATGTTATCCGCTCTGGGCCTAAGCATAGGGTGCATGAGGCATACATTGGATTAGTTCCACATACATAAGTCATGGGAGAGATGCTGAGTATGTATGGGAACATGACCTTGACTTGGTAGAATGTATTTTGGTAAAACCGTGTGGGCTTAGGCCCAAAGCGGATAATATTCTACACAAGTGCAAGGATGTTACATATGGTATCAGAGCAATAGATCCTACATTTTGTTCAGAGTTGCATAGCTATGTCTAGGATGACATAGTTAATGCCTAAACTGGTCTACTGATCGTTAGGCCTATGGTCTTTAGGGTGTCAAGTGCAAGTTTTATTAAAATCATTTATAAGGGATTATAGTGTTAATCCATTATATGCATTTTGTACAGCTTATAGGGATCATGACGACTGAAAATCAAAGTTCGGATCAAGATCCTCAACTTGAGGGTGTTTTTCGAGCTTTACAGGAAATGAACGACATAATGAAACTACAAACAACTAAAAATAATAAGAAACCTTTTAGAATGTATGAGCTTGAATTAGCGTGTGTACTTACTATGAGATTAAATATAAGTGTGTTGTGAACAATAGTATGATAACTTTATTTCACATGTTTCTACATGATAATATGATGCTTCCGCTATAAGAATTTGATCGATCGTATTATGTCGCGGCTTACAAGTTAGACCAAGGTTTAAACTGGGATCGTGACATTATGTATAAAAAGTTAGTAACCTACTAAAGTTAAAATACTAACATATTATATATATTAAGATATTATTATTGATAAGCCAATTACTTCGAATTTTTTAATACTTATAGTGATTATTATTTTTTATCGTTAAATGCTACTTAGTAATATCTTAATTTTTTTACCATAAATCACTATTAGCTTTTATTTTTATTTAACTTTTTTTTTTCATTTCTTCCTTTCTCTCTTCATTAGTTTTTTTGCGCACTCTTCATTAGTTTCACTTTTTGTTTTTTCATTTCTTCCTATCTCCATTAATTCACTTTATCATTTAATGCTATTACCAATATATTATTTTATTATTTTCGTAAATCACTCCCTTTATTGATCTTCTCATTATTATTATTTTCCATTTTTCCATTCATTCCTCTCTCTTCATTCTTTTTATTGTCCTTATTTTACCTTTCTTCTCTCTCTCTTCATTTATTTCATTTTCCTTATTTTACCTTTCTTCCTCTTTCTCTCTCTTTATTAATTTTCCAGTTAACTTTGTTTTTCTGCATTCAATTAGTTTTATTTTTTTCCTATTTCCATCTTTTATTTCCATTTTAGTGGTTTTTAACTTTTTTCACCTTTCTTAAATTGAACCTGATTTTTTCCGGTTCACCGGTTTGCCGGTTCATACTAGTTTAATCGGATTTTGTCCGGCCAAAGAAGCAATCCAATTTTGGCATGAAATTGGATCGGACCAGCCATCGGTTCGTGGTTGAACCGATTGAACCAGCCGGTTCGGTCCGATTTTAATAACCTTGCTTACTACTTTAATGGGATATTCAAAAGATGAAAAATCGAGCCACATCTAGAAAAATAACTAATTCACCACTAAAAGTCATGAGTGCGAGGAAAATAATTATAATGAGCCACATTAAACTTTCACATATAATTGACCAAATATTTTTCTTATGTTGAAAAATATAGTTAGTTACTGCGGAGCAAAACATATATTGTTTTATCTATATTATTTAGGACATAAATTACATAGTTATTTGAATATTTGCTGGTTCATGTGTGAACTGTATGAATCCTTAACGGGCATGCCATACATTTTAGAAATAGTTGAGCAATTGTGAATCACAACAAGTATCTTTGTAGCTCTTATAAAGAAACGTACTTTTGTACTCGTAGGTTGCACTATCAATTTATCATTTTTAAATGAACGAATAAATAAATAAGTGTTCAATGTGGACAAGTGCGAGATTGAAGGGAAGTTCCCTTTTAGAGCCCAGGTGGGCATGTGTGACACACATGAGCAGCCAGAGAGGGCTTCTGCCCCCTAGCGCAAGAAGCACGTGTGTACGTCGCGCGAGATGCACACGCTTGACGTGCACGCAATATGCGCGTGATGTGCGCGTTTGTGCATGATGTGCGCACATCTGGGCACGAGTAGCGACCAAAATGGCCTCTTATGGTCATTTCTGCCCCCCTCCCCTTCCCTGACCTTTTCTTATAAAAAGGGACCATTACCGATGGCCCATAATGTGCTTTCATGTGTGTTCATTTAGGGTATTTATGTTGTGTCTACTTATTCTCTTTCGGTCCTTGATTGCGAGGCAGAAGTGCGTCCATTAGTTGTTCGTAGAAAAGCCATAACTATTCACTACTTTCGCTTTCGCTTCAAGAGGTATTTCGTAACCTCTAAGATTTATGAGTGTTATAGATCCACCTGGATCAATGGCAATCTACTTCTGTATGGATCCATGAACCATGTTTTGTTCGGAATCCCAACCAAACCGGGCCCGGTCTAATATCAATTGCTTTAAACTTCATTCGTCGGCTAGTTGAACCCAACATAGATTATTCTTCAAACTACTCGCCACATCACTTCTCATGTCAAAAGATTTGTTCTAATGTTCGTCCTGGTACTAAATTAATCAGATTACTCAATCAGCAATCAAATCATGAGGTTTTCCTTACCAACCTCCTCCTTAATCTTATCCTTAAAGATAATAAACTACGTTATAACAAAATCTCTCTCTCTCTCTCCCCCCAATAGTTCTTCCATCGGAAAAGAGAAAAAAAAACTGACGAGTGGGAGATGAGATGCCATTGAGATTCATGTTTGCCTTGGAAGCCTATCCGAGTTTTCTAAGTTTCATTAATCGAGAAATTTTGTTTCTTTTGTTAATGAAAATTTTTTCCCATTTGCATCTATCCATATTTTGTGGCATTAGGTTACACATTTTGACATAGATCTCAACATAATAATAAATATTCATAATAACGGTTATAAAACCTCATCCTAATTCTTTTAAGATCAACATTTTGTAAAATTTATGATCAAACTATAGAAGATAACATAAAATTTATGATAATAGGTTTTTTTAAAAGAAACCCTAATTATTAAGGTTGGATAAATAATTTTTTAACCAAGTGAGTTAGCACTGAATTGCGTGTTAAAAATCAACGGTTGCTATTAATCCTAAAATAAAAAATTAAAATCTTCAACTTAATCAAGATGTTCTATTTTCGTTCAAAGTCCGGACATTGAAAATGGGGGCCCATTCTCAGGGCCCACTTGGAATTCAATCCGCTTCGAGTTGAATTCATGCAAGAAAAAATGTACAAACGCGAATCCTCAAATTGAGCTCTATATGTCTCATTCATGACGCTCACTATGGACCATCTTTAAGCTTGTCTCCAACCTGTTTCCATGGCGCCATTTATGACGTAATTATAGTGCATTTTCATACTACATATATACATATATATATTTATACACCTCGTTCGTTTGATAGGTCCATTACATATTTATCAACATCGATTCATACACATCACCATGGTCCATTTATCTTCCAATCCAATTAATTTTTTTCTCGCCACAAAAGAATTCTTTAGTCAACTCTGCATCCAGCAATCCTAATCTTCCTCAGAGAGAGAGATAGAGATAGAGAGAGAGAGAGCCAAAACTGAAAACTGAGTTAGATTGGATTGACTCTGAATCAAATTTTGCTGTTCCCTTCTTTTTTTTTCCTTTCTCATCATTAAATCCATCTTCTTATTTTAATTTGTTTTAATTTATTTCTCGGATGGCCCAACGACCCCTCTCGTATTTATACTCTTCGACCCCTCGGTCGTCACGGATCCCGCTCACGTCAAACCCCTTCCCCTGCTCCCGTCCTCGTCTGCCTCCGGGGTGGTGCTGCGCGCGGCCGTGGGCTCTCAGGATGTCCGAGGTCGGTGGAATCGGGACCCCCTCGTCGCCGAGGGGGCAGAAGCGGAGCCTCGCGTCCTCCGACCACCTGCGGCACGTCGAGTCCATGTCTCAGCTGCCGTCGGGCGCCGGGAGGATCTCCCATCTCAACGCCGTCGTCCTCGGAGAGTCGCTCGCGTCGGAGGAGGACGACCTCGTCTTCCCCTCCCCGAACTTCTGCGCCCAGGCGCTCGTCTCATCCCCTGAACAGGTGCGGGATCTCTCTTTGTTCTCGTGCCTTCTGCTGCTGGCGCGGCGGATTAGGAGTATTGATTTGTGTTCCTGAAAATTGATTCAAGGAGAAAGACGCGATTTTTCCGCTGGAAGATCCGACCTTTAGATGATTGACTTGCTTCCAGGATGAAAAGATTGTTTTCTATTTTTGGGATTAAAAATTGGTTCTTCCCTAGAGGAGATCTTGTGTTTCTTTGTTAAGATTGTGCTTAGTGCTACGTAGTCTTCGTTTCCTTCTTTCTTTTACACCTGGCTCTTTATGCAGATACCAAATGGCACTGCCATTCATCATTCAATGCTTAGTATTTAATGATTTTGATCTTTTCTTAATGCATATTCGTAAAGATCAGGTCATGCTGTTGAAAAGGTTGAACTTTTAATAGTTATTTTTCTTACCTTCTGAGTTAGATTTACTTTCTCTTGAAACTTTTCTGGCACCTAAAATTATGCTTTTATATAGCTAAAAGCCAGACTTTACCGATTAGGAGTGTACTTGATGAAAACTTGTCTTTTGTGATGGTCAACTAATAGTATCAAGAGATGTACAAGAGGTCAATAGAGGATCCTGCAGGATTCTGGTCGGAGATAGCTTCAGAGTTCTTTTGGAAAGAGAAGTGGAATCCAGAGGTCTTCAGCGAGAATATTGACACGAGGAAGGGAAAAGTTAATATTGAGGTCTGTTTTAATTGATCATTTTGTTGATCTAGTAAATGACTGTAGAAGGAGGAGATTAACAAGTTTTATTATTTGCTGACTAAAGTGGTTCAAAGGAGGCATGACAAACATATGCTACAATGCATTGGATCGACACGTGGAAGCAGGGAAAGGTGACAAAGTTGCCATTCTTTGGGAAGGTAATGATCCGGACCAGGATGATCAGTTGACCTATGCCGAACTGTTGGGGAAGGTTTGCCAGGTATCAAGGATACACCTGTCATTCTATTCTTCCTTGACAATAAAGGGTTCTTCCATATGATTAATGCTGGTTTGCTGGTACATTTGGATAGTTTGCCAATTACTTGAAGCAAGTTGGAGTTGCCAAAGGAGATGCTGTGATTATTTACCTCCCTATGCTGATGGAGTTGCCGATTGCAATGCTAGCTTGTGCCCGAATTGGGGCTGTCCACTCGGTAACATCTCAAGATCTTCAGTTTCCAATGTTCCGGTATTGATATTTATTGAAGAAAATTATATTATTATCTTTACTCTGCAGGTTGTGTTTGCAGGTTTCTCTGCAGAAGCCCTTGCACAAAGAATTATTGATTGTAAACCAAAAGCTGTTGTAACCTGCAATGCCGTGCGGAGAGGGGCCAAAGTTATCCATCTCAAAGATATTGTTGACAATGCCTTGATTGAATCTGCTAAAAATGGAGCAACTGTAGGTATGCTTGGAATACTCTTCGAGTTTTCCTGCATTATTGGGAGACAAATCTGTTGTTATCTGATTGTGAATCTTTATTGGCAAATTATTAGTGTTTCTTTTTTATGATGCATGTTGATAGAATATTGTTCATGTTCTGATTTAGATATATGCTGCATTATCTTAAGAAACAATTGTTGTACTGACTTATGCTTGTACTATTAATTACAAGTTCAGTCAGTGCCTGCAAAGTGCATGCTTAGATTCTTTTCTGATTGAAAGTTGCACCTGGTTTGCGTACTTGTTTTCCTTTTTGTCTTTTCCTTTGTATTTTTATGACGGGTTCTTCTTTCTAGAGGATTCATGATTAAAAAGTTATGAAAATAACAAGGCATTCAAATTCTAATCTTACCAAACTTCTGTAGTTAGTTTTTCTTGGGATGTCTCAGCTTCTTCTGCTTTGCAGCACATGATTCTTATCTTTTGACTTTCTGCCCTATGCAGATTTGTGTGTGACTTTTGAAAACCAATCAGCCATGAAAAGACAAAATACCAAATGGCAGGATGGTAGGGATGTCTGGTGGCAGGTTAGTTCCACTAGTAACTAGACACAAGAGCTTTGAACTCTTCTTGGACGTCCAAAGAAAATGATTTGGACTTAAGTTTTTAATGCAAGTAAAAGGCTATGTTTCACCTTGTAATTGATAAATTTAACAGTCAGTCCATTTATGTAATCCAGGATGTTGTCCCCCAGCTTCCAGCCAAATGTGACATAGAGTGGGTTGATGCAGAAGATCCATTGTTTCTCTTGTACACGAGTGGCAGCACAGGGAAGCCTAAGGTAACCAATTTGTTCAAATTCTCTCTTGCATTGTATTTATGCTGACCACCCATTGTTCTTGGTGCAGGGTGTCCTGCATACAACTGGAGGATATATGGTGTATACTACCACGACGTTTAAATATGCATTTGACTACAAGCCATCAGACATATACTGGTAAGCTCTGATTCTATTTTTGGTAGCAAAAATCTACTCTGGTAACTCCCTCATTTTCTCTTATTATTCTAATTCAGGTGCACTGCTGACTGTGGCTGGATCACTGGACATAGTTATGTTACATATGGCCCTCTTCTTAATGGAGCTACTGTGTTAGTTTTTGAAGGGGTAATGAAGTATAGCTCAGCTTTTTTATGTTTCGTTTATGCCATGAATTTCTCGATTAAAAAGTATGAGTACTTAGGTAGTTAGGTGTTACTTGTCAATTGCTCTTGTTGTCTATTACATCATGCCTGTATTATAACCCTATAAGCAATTTCCCCCTATTTTCTGATATTTAGTATGAGGACAACATTTTTATATTTTTAACATATTTTGGGCAAAATATCTGCAGGCCCCTACCTATCCTGATGCGGGTCGTTGTTGGGATATTGTTGACAAATACAAGGTCACACTATTTTACACTGCCCCAACACTTGTCCGGTCCCTAATGCGTGAGGGCGATAAGGTAGGAAACTGTTTTGTTGCACACATTGGATGCTTCTACAAAGAATGATTTTGCCTCTATACGTTCTAATAATATTGAGTTTAATAGAGTGTCTCTTACATGAACATGAACGTGAACAACAATCATCAATCTTGGGTGTTGCGATGTTCAAATGTTTTTGGTTTATGACCTGATTGACTTATTTTCTCATTTTGATATATGACAATAGAACATCATGAATGAATGCAGCAGCATTGGGACCTTATATTTTTTTATTTTTCTTCCATTATATTGTCTATATGTTAAATCATATGGTTGTGTTGATGAAATGGGGCCAAATTTCTTCAATTTGAATATGAGCCCCAAAGATGGATCATTATGTCATCTTACTATTTTTCCTACCACACGTCTTCTTTTGTTTTGGATAATACTCGTCCATATTTACGCACTTCCATCATTCATCTTCTTAAATTCTTGACAACTTTCCATTCTTGAGATTATTCTCAACCAGAGCATACCATCACCCTCTTGTTTCATTGAGAAGTCTCCGTACCTATCCTTCCCTTCCTTTAGATCAGTCTAAGGTTGCATAGAAATGACGATGTTTACTCTTGAACTTGAACTATTTCGAAATTTGCATATGACCTCTAGTCTCCTGAATGTTTATCCGTCAGACTTTTTCTGTTAATCTAATTTTTTCCTGAAGAAAACATGCTCATATGATTTTCTTTTTAACTAAATGGAGTGCCTGACCCCTTCTTCTTCACGAAAGGCGTCTATGTGTCTCGGACAAGGTGCCCCCTTTGCTGAGTGGGAGAGAGAAATTGGCACACATTCACACTGTGAACCTCTCCGTCACCTTCCCATGCAAACTAGCAATCATCTTCACCTACAACGAGGAGTTCATCTCCCGAGATATCCATCAGATCAAGCATTTCATCTCCAGGTTGAGAGAAATGTCTCCTCTTTGGAAGGGCCCTAAGAGAGATCATGACTTTGAATATTCCACCTGAGAGAGCTGTTCTTTTTTTTGGGTGGGTGGGTGGGAATAAGGCCTAACATACACCTGAGATTGTGTTTCCCTCAAAAAAAGCAAGTGATTGTGTTCCCGGAGATGAGGCCTAACATACACCTAACTCATACAAGATAGCATGGGACGTCAGAACTTATGTGACCAAGCCACCATTAGCATAGATTAAGCACATCTCTCTCTCTCTCTTGATGTGTGCCAATGAGCTGTTGACACATGTTTGTTTTGTTATCGGTGGCCAAGTATCACGAGCTTGTGGTAGTCTGTATTCACATGAATTTAAAGTTTGCCTTGGGGGTTGGGGGGAGAATAAAAGTTTTTAGGGGGGGAGAGAGACAGAGATGTTGGAAGATGCCATGAAGTTCTTCAAGCAGTAGAAAATCCTATGAGAAAAGGGAGAAGATGGAGGTAGTTTGGTCAGGGGAAAAAAATAAAACTGACAGAAGATTGAATGTTAATTGACGGAAAGGGTTGTGGAAGAATGCTAAAAGTTTAGGGGTGCGAAGAAAAATTTTAGAAGCTGCAAAATTCGATATAGTTTTTTTCCTTGAGAAAGGAAGGGTGACTAGGAAGCTAGTAGTCATTGGGAGAAATTTGATATAGTTTAGGAGGTCAAAGAGAAACTATCCCATTTCATTTCTTGTTTAGAGATATTAAGGTTACACAAAGGATATGTACAATATTTAATGTACTCATGTAATTGACTTCATGCAGTTTGTGACACGCTATTCTCGGAAATCTCTGCGTGTTTTGGGCAGCGTAGGAGAGCCCATTAATCCTAGTGCATGGAGGTTCGGCAAATTTCTGTCTCTCTATTTTAGTACGTTCTCAATTGTGACAAGCACAATAAGTTCACATATGTTACTTATCTATCAGGTGGTTTTACAATGTTGTTGGGGAAGCACGATGCCCTATATCAGATACCTGGTGGCAAACAGAGACTGGTGGTTTCATGGTAACTGAAACCTGAAGCGTCTCTTTCTTTGCTTTTCCTTTCAATGTTCTTGATTTTACAAATAAATACAGGGTTTTTTTGTTGGGTTTTTCATTACATCACAAATGTTTTATTTTCTGTAGATTACACCATTACCCGGTGCCTGGCCACAGAAACCGGGATCTGCCACCTTTCCTTTCTTTGGGGTTCAGGTATGTGACAATGAAACATTTTTATATGTAATCATGTACTATAGGGTTGTTTCGACTTTCTAACTTCAGAAATGTATTGCAGCCAGTTATAGTTGATGAGAATGGGAAGGAGATTGAAGGAGAATGCAGTGGTTACCTTTGTATCAAAAGGTCGTGGCCTGGGGCATTTAGAACACTATATGGTGATCATGATAGATATGAGACCACTTACTTCAAGCCCTTCGCTGGCTACTATTTTACTGGTGATGGATGCAGCAGGTTGATCTCTTTAAATCCTTTATCTTGATTTATATGAAAGTCTACATTCTAGCATATCAATTTCAAATGTTGAGGTATTTTGTCACATTAATTGGCCAAAATAGATTATATAGGTTGACGTAGTGAGTTTCATGTTCATCAACTATAAGTGACATAATTGCCTCATTTATCTAGTTCCACTTGTGTGTTTGCTGAATCTAATGATTGATTTGACATTAGGGACAAGGATGGCTACCATTGGCTCACTGGAAGAGTTGATGATGTCATCAATGTGAGGTACATTACTTTGACATCCTTTCTTGCACCAATTTGACATGATGCATAGGCATCTTTTTGTTTTGATTACCTCATTATGCTTTTTGCGATTCGATGAATAAATGAATCATTTGCAGTGGGCACCGTATTGGCACAGCTGAGGTAGAATCAGCATTAGTCTCACACCCCAATTGCGCAGAGGCTGCCGTAGTTGGTGTAGAGCACGAGGTACATCACCCTACATGCATGTACCATCTGACATGCAAACTCATTTGTAGCTTTTTTGTTGAATCTTTCTTGATCCCAGGTCAAAGGGCAAGGCATATACGCTTTTGTCACACTGGAAAATGGTGTTCCTTACAGTGAAGAACTCAGAAAAAGCCTCATATTAGTTGTTAGGAATCAGGTTTGATCTTCATAACTCTGTTAGAATGTTCAGTTCTTCTATAGTTGAATGAATTATAAGAAAGTACCTGAGTGCCAATGGATCTTTTAACTATCATCAACTTCATTTGGTCCTAAATTCACACCATATTTATTGCATCGATTCTTGTTGATTAGTTTCTGGGTAAGTTTCAAGTCTGTAACCAAGTAAATTCAGATTAAGAATTCTTAGGATTCTCCTTGCTTTTCCAAGTATTGATGACAAATATTTTGAAGTTAAAAATGGGAATAAATTGTTTTCCTAAATGTTGCATACATTTCAATAGCCTTAATAGTGCTATGATTGCTACAATAATTAAGTGGTCAAATTTGCATGCCTTGCCATATATTAGCCATTTGAAGGCAATCCACTTTTATGTCCAGCATTTAGGTAGAATTTGTTATTTCAAGGCTAGAATTCCTTGAAGTGGTTGAACTATCTGAAAGCGAATACAGTTTGCCTTAAATTTTCTACTTGGACAGTTCTAGGACAAAAACATTACCTTGATTTCAAATTAACTCCGCCTATATTTTATAGCCGGTCCCAAGCCCGAATAAAGGAGGAGGGTTGTGTTAGGCCCCGACAGCCAGCATAAAATCCTGTCGAATCTTATGAACATGGATCAACGAATATAGGAATGGCGTCGTATGATCCATGTAGCCGACCCCACCTAGTGGGATAAGGCTTTGTTGTTGTTGTTGTTGTTGTTGTTGATTTCAAATTATGATATTGATTGTATTAAGAAAAAAATGATCCTCTTTTGATTGTATAATTATATGGCCCTCAAAACATGTGGTGTTGCCAGATTGGCGCGTTCGCTGCCCCAGATAAAATACACTGGGCACCTGGACTTCCAAAGACCAGGAGCGGAAAGATCATGAGAAGAATTCTTAGGAAAATTGCGTCCAGGCAGCTTGACGAGCTAGGGGACACAAGTACACTTGCTGAACCAGGTATCGTCGATCAGCTGATCGCGCTCAGTGATTGCTAATATAAAATATTAGACCTCCCATATGTCACAACTGGATCAGTCCACTCACCTCCCAAATGTGACGACTGGATCAATTCATTCACCATCCATATCCTGCTACTGTATCAACAGGGAGTCTTGTGATATTTGAGAAAGGAAAATTCAAATAAAGCATGCTTAATTGTTGCTGTCTCAGCATGGAGAACTTCCATTTTTTGTACAATAAGTTTGCACGAGGCTTTGTTATCTTCCAAATGATACTTCGAGTCTTTTTTGGGACATCTTTGATTATTATTATCATTACAAATCCTTTTGGCTAATAAATCATTGTAAAATTACTCCTGACCATTAAATAGATCAGTGAGAAAGGTGCTTGGTTGTGTACCCTGCATTCTCCGGAACCTTCAATGCGAAGAATTTGACTTGTGAATTGGCCCTTCTGATGAATATTCCCTGTTTATAACAGTTTTTGTTGTGTTCATAAGCCTTACAATAATGATATCATCTTGTGAATAAGTTTCTTCTTCATGCTGAAATGGTTGGTGATTGTTAACCAGAGATTATTTTGCATTATGGAGACTTGGGGTTGTTGCCGATGACAACATTAACATCTGCCTGAGAAAAATGTATCTCAAGTTGTTTGGAAAGAAAAAGATGGGGGATTGGACCCTCAAAGAGTTGCATGCCAAGGACTGCAATTTAGGTTTTGGTGTTTTTGGATTCCCACCTCACTATTAACTCCTTCCTTATTATTCATTTCAATTCATACTCATTTTCTGGCCAGTGATTTTTTTTTTTCTGGATGAATTCTGAGTCCACACACAATGTTGCTACAAGCATCTTTCCAGATTCCTCCGAAAATTATAATCCAGAATCTTTATTTGTTTAGATTAAGTACTTTATCCTTTTCGAGGATGAGTCAACTTTTTTCTCATAATTCACATAGTATTATTTTTTTAAAAAATTCTTATTCATGTACCACTTCCACTAGGTCTATTATGGTCATATTTTGTTAGTTTGTTTTTTTTACATTTGACCACCCATCATTAATAATAACCTTGATCCTTATTTGGCATAGCTTTTTTTTTCTTCTTCTACATTCCCGACTGTAATTTAATTTTCTTTTTTTTTATTTTCTATTTTATGATTGAGGAGGCTATTGAAGTTTATGGCGTTATCGAATCTATTGTAATTAAATATGGACACTATCATCGGTTCCAATTAATATCTTTGAATCCATAGCTGACAGCAGCCGACGAAACTTCGAATTGATGTTGTAAAATCTGATCCAGTCATTAATTCGGATCGATAACTTGGCCAAGTTGAACCGATCGGACTATGTCGAATTGAGCGATCGAATTGTCTATTATAGGTTAATATAAAATAAATAAAATAGTTTAAAAGTCAAATAATATAATAAAGTAAGTATTAATTAAATAGTTATTATATAAAGATAAACTTTTCTAATTGTAAATGAAAAATATCAACGACATGTGTGTGCGTGCGCGTGCGTATCCTAAAAAATTTTAATTGTTTATTCTAATTATTTTTTCAGCTTGATCCGATCGGGTCGGTCGGTTGAATACGGATTTTGATTGGGTCAAAGTGGGTCAACCTCAAGGACGAATTTGAGGTGACCTGCGAATCATTTTAAAGGTCGGACACCGGTCCTACAGATCTGACCGATTATGCCGAATCGGTGAACCATAACGCTTCCATCATTGGGAGAAGATGTTCCAAGAAGTGACGTTAATAAAAGTGGACTCGTGTCACAAAAAGGTAGGTAATAAGATTGGCATCAAATGCTACATGGGACCAGCACCAAGGATTAGTGAGCCAAGTGTTGCAGCGCTTCACCACGCCGAACACAGCCAGATGGACACAACATCAGCTACCCTGGCTACTCCTGCAACCTTAGATGAGGAAGCTCTCGATGCTGAGCTTCTCTCGGCCCCTATTTTCATGTATAGAAAAAGGACATCCCCGACGCAAAAGGAGGACAACAACAACCTCGATCCTGGAGCTACAACAATGCCAAGGCAGGGCTATGGGAAAAGGAACAACTAAAGGTAAGTGTAAAACCACAGACATATGATCTCTTACTCGACATATTGTCTGTGCAAGATCTAGCTCTAACATAGTTGTCGAGGATTGAATGAGGATCCTATGTTGGAATTGTCAGAAGGGAGTAGAAAGAAGCAAGGTCAGTGATCGACTTTCAGACATAATAAAGAACAATAAACCTGACATACTAAAACTAGTGGAATCACACATGTACATCAAGAACTTTGAGAGGGTTCGATGCCTCAGGAAACATTGGACAAGCCACTTTCAAGCCGGCGGTAATGCTTTGGGGGGAATCCACGTGGCATGGACTGGCCTTAATATCCATGTGACACCGATCCATACTAGTCCACAAATCTTGCATCTTGTCATGTCGTATTACGATTTTTCATTTCTATTGCCATGTGTCCGTAATAGCACCATACCTCTTATGTGCATGAACCTCTGGAATGAATTAACTTCCCTGGACTTGTCCGACATTCCCAAGGGCCTTGCTGGGAGATTTCAATTCTCTCTTAACACGTGAGGGTAAGAAGGGTGGGGCTCCTTTTAAACTGACTAGATGAACCCAGGCTTTTAGATCCCTCATTCACACTTAGGGACTAATTGACATCTGTCCTGAAATCACATCACCTAGAGTAATAATAAATCTAGGAATGCTAGAATTGTGTAGACTAGACCGTTTACTTGTAAATCACAATTGGATGCTGAAATTCCCAACACTAGAGTTGAATTGCCTCCCTCACTCTGCCTCGAATCATTCTCCTCTTTTATTAATCACTGATCATCAACCCAGAAAACCAAAGAACTTTAAATATGAGCACTTCTGACTTGAGCATCATGAACCTAGGGAGATTATTAAAAATGAATGGAATTCTTGTCTGTCCAATAACAACTTAGATCAAACTCTTAACCAAATTAAAAGGAAAACCTTACTCCGGAACAAAAATAACCTAAGTAGACTTGAGCTAAAAGGCACAAGAATTAATTCAGCACCTTGAACATAAGGATGGTACCTTGGGCCTATCATGAGTTTCTTACTTTAAGGGCCACATATACCAAGCATATAACATACTTAAGATAGATAAGTATGAAATGGTGGAGTCTAGGACAAATTGGGTTCACCATGGAGACAAAAACACAAAATTTTTCCATCTTTCTATGGTTATCAGATCCAAATCAAACAATATCTCCTCAATTGCGGACAATGAAAACCACATATGCGCCTTTAGGCAACACTACATGGACCTTTGGGGACCTGGGCCTACACAAAATGACACTCCAACTTTACCTGATCTTCCTAAGCTTCATCCTAGATGGCGGGCTCACCTCATGGCTCCCATATCAAATAAGGAAATTAAGGATAGTCGGGTTTGGGCCTGGGCAAAGCCCCTAGGCAAGATAATTTTACAGTTGAATTCTACAAATACTATTGAGACATTGTAGGGGAGGAAATTTGTAAGCATATTAAAGATGTCTTTGCTAGCAA
Organism: Pontederia crassipes; assembly: GCA_030549335.1. Classification (NCBI taxonomy): domain Eukaryota; kingdom Viridiplantae; phylum Streptophyta; class Magnoliopsida; order Commelinales; family Pontederiaceae; genus Pontederia; species Pontederia crassipes. Next base: position 49,471,178 of record CM060189.1, on the reverse strand, counting down.
TAGGATGCCTACTAGTTGGTTCAAAACCTCTCTTATTTTCATTCCTAAGAAAGAGCATCCCTTAAAGGTCACATATTTTGTACCTATATCTCTGTGCAATGTATTATATCGTGTGGTATTTAGAATCTTATCACAAAGACTAAAGCCCATGCTAGAGAACCTTATTAACCCTGTACAATTTGCTTTTATCACCAATAGATCAATACAAGATAATGTCTTGCTTACACAAGAGATTGCACACTCAATTGCCAAAGGAAGGAGGAAATATCTAATGCTTAAGATAGATATGGAAAAAGATAGAGTATCTAAGTTTGTTGTTGAAAATATTCTAATCAAAATGGACTTTCTTTTGGAGTTTATTTCATGGATTCTCATATGCATTAAATCACCAACTTTTTCTTGTATTATAAATGGAACTGAATCACAAAACTTCACCGGTCACTAGGGTATAAGGCAAGGGGACCCAATTTCCCCTTACCTTTTTATACTTTTCTCCCAAGTTCTTACCTCCTTGATTAACCATCATGTAGTCAATGGTACAATAATCCCCTACTCTCTAAATGATTGTACTAATAGTCACCTCATATATGTTGATGGCTTACTGATTTGTATTGCTGCCACAAAATCCAACTATCGCCGTCAAAAAGTTTTTTAAGGAATATGAAAGCTTAACAAACCAAAGAGTAAACCACTCAAAGTCTGAGATTTTATTTCCACCTAAATTAGAAGCAACATATTAGAAACATTCTAAATTTTAATGTGGGAAGCTTCCCCTTTTCATATTTAGGTGGTGCAGATCTCTTACAAGTATATACCCATGAAACCTCAAAAAAATCTAGTTGATAAAGTCACTAGGAGAATTGCTGGATGGAAATAACACCTTTTAAATTAAGTTGGAAAAATTGTCATAATCAATTAGGTTCTTACATCCTTACCTGTTTATACTTTGAGTTCATGTCGATGTTATTGATACAATTGAAAAGCATAATCACTCATTTTTTTGGAACACTAGTGGGAAAAAAGGGGTGCATCTAATTTTGGTCTAGCTACCTAAAAACTTGGGGGGTGGGTGGGGGGTGGGGGGGTGGGGGGGTGGGGGGGTGGGGGGGTGGGGGGGTGTGGAGATTAAAACCTTAAGTTCATTAGACACTCCTTGCCAAGACTTAATCAAAATAATTCCCCATGGGTTAAACTTGTTACCCACAAATATGGTAAAATTCATCCTTGTTCTCTCCCTAAACTTACCAACGCCTCAGCCTGGAGCTGGCAAATCATTATTCTCTCCCTCCAAGCCATCCGCACTAGAATCCAGAAGCAAATTGGTAATGGCACTAGTACTTCTATATTTTTTGACCCATGGGTCTTCCCTATACCTTTTGCTTGGATGCCAACTTACATTAATGTCAATTTGATATCTGAATCATTGCTGGTAAGTAATCTAATTGCTAGAATGTGAACTTGTTGCAGAACTATTTTGACCCTATGCTTATTGACTGTATATTATCTATTTACTTGCATTTTGGTGCAAATGATGACTCATGAGTCTGGGCAATGGATACCCAAGAGAGTGCAAAAGCAAAATTTGCATATAGATTCATCACTAGCCACTCTTTACCTCCGCTTATGCCTGGAGGGTCACCCAAGTGCAAGTTGTGGCATAATAAATGCCCCCTGAAAGTTTATGTATTTCTATGAAAGCTTTTTTCATAAAAATTTGCCTATTGAAGATGTTGTCATGTGTTCCAATACCTTAATTGATACCTCTTGTAAACTGTGTGGTTGTGGCATGAAAACTGTCGACCACTTATTCTTTTCATGCCCTTTTTCTATGCACCTGTGGATGATTGCCCAAGCTGATGTCAACTTTCATTTTGAACTTTTGCCTTCTTGGCGTTCTGGTTCTTGGCTGTTTCAGGGCCAGAATTTGATACCTAATTCAAAATAAAAATTGATGTCTATCATTGCTCTGTGTCTTTGGTGGATCTAGTCAACTAGAAATAATGCCTGCTTTCGCTTGAGGCGGCAACCACCACGGTGGCCTGGTAGAAGTGCTGACCGATGTCGATGAATTTGATAATTGCCAAAGTTCTGAGGCACTTGATACTACGTCCGTCTCTTGGCCCGGTGGAAGCATCCTGCAGTGGGGTAAGCCAAACTTGATACTGATGACTCTCACTTAGCTGGTCGGGGCATTGGGGGTGTGGGCTTCGCCATTCGTGCTCACTGCTCTTCCTTTTTTGTTGTAGGCACTCTCGTGAGGCGGGGTCATTCTGCTCTTGAGATAGAGGCTTGGCAGCTTTTGGAAAGAATCAGGAAATGTATCCACTTGGGCTATCGACGCTTATCTATAGAATCTGACTCTCAAGTGCTAGTGCAAATCATCATTCACAACTCAGCCTCATAAAAGATATTCGATTATTGCTTTTCTCTTTGGCCGACTGGATATTGCAACACTATAACTGCAATATCAATTAGGTTGCTGATATTTTTGCTATTTTGGCACATCGCTCATGTCATGGCATGTTTTGGGAGAATTCCCCTCCTATGGAGGTTCTCCTCCTAATGTATTTGGATAGTTCACATTGCTATGTTAATATGTAATCCACAGTCATATTTCCTTTAAAAAATGATCTCCATGCCTACCCACAGAAACAAATGAAAAAAAGATGTCCATGCCTTATTGCCAAGGGGTTCGTTTGGATGCACTAAAAATATTTTAAAATATTTTTTTATAACTTCACTTGTGATCTCGTTGCTTAACCCAATTAAATAATGTGTTCTCCGTAGAGAAAGAATTCATAAACTCCACCATCTCTTAATCATTACATGTAATTTGGTAAAAATATGAGAACAATGTCATTATTTCAAGTATGTTCTCATACCAAACGATGCCAAGGGGAATATCAAGTTGGATTAAAAGATTAAAAAAGATTGAGATAAATATGGAACATACGATAGTCCTTGTCAAATCGAAAGAAGATAAATTTATTACAGGAATGGACGAGATGCTAAAGCAGATATATTAGTGATAAAAAGAGATTTGACTCAACAGTTTCCTATTAACTTTGTGAAATGCTAGAAGTTTGATACTATATTTTTCATCAAGTTCAATTCCTATCATGCTTTATGATATTCTACATTATATTTTCTTTGGATAAAATGAGAAGAAAGATATAAGACTATTGTGAGATATGAAATATGATCCTTTAAATTTTGCACTCTGAGTTCAAAGTCAAACATTTTTAAATATAGAAACAATACATAGAAGATAAAATTTCAATTTGTTTGAAGTTTTATAACTCCTAATCTTGATTAAGTTTGTTTAATTCAAATTTAATAAAATATGTTAATTTATTCACAAGAAAATTAACATGATAAAGTCAAACATGTACGTTGCATAATTTCTCCTTGGGGTAAGCAGATAATATTAAGGTTGAAATTTGTGAATGGAGTTATTTGAAAATCCTATTTCTTATGTTTACAATATGCATCAATCTTTTAGTTGAAATCACTATTCTATTAATATTTCTTTATTATTCTTGATGTGTGATAATTTTTTGGTGATGTGGAATTACTCTTCCCATTGATTTTATGCTTCTTTGCCCGAGAGGGTGTTCATATTCCTCGGCATTGGTCCAAACCGAGAGGTCAAACCAAGTTTGTATTATGTCGAAGAAACAATGAAATTGGGTGACTTCATTTCTGATTTTTTGTTAATCGAATGTAACTTTTTGTTGGTTTCTTTTCTTGTTTGAGCATCCATTCATCTCAAACATCGGTCACCCTCGCTCGAGAGGGTAATTTTACTCCTCAGCTATTGCGTGCAAACCGAGAGATTGGGTTGTAACTGGGTTGTGTCAAAAGGGTGGCTGATGGTCTATAAAGCAATGAAATGAGCTCTTGCTTTTCTACTTGTTTTGTACTAACTCGTGTCGGAGTTTTCATACATTAGTAACCTCTGTCCAAGACGGTAGTTTTATTTCCATGTGAGCCGAGAGGTTGGGTGGTAGTTGACTTACGTCAAAGAGGCTACTGGTGGCTTGTGCCAAGTTCGACCGAGAGGTAAACTTGAAGTATTTTCGAATTTTTCGTTAGCTTTGCTCAAGTTGGCTTTAGGTGACTCTATTTGGGAGGGAGTATCACACTACCATGATTGAGTCTCGATTTACGACTTAATAATCTTCTAAATTCGGAAGAAGGGTCACTTTAGGAGATGCCCCCATCTAGACAGTGGTTTCTGTTGCTCAATTATTTTCAATTTTTTAGATATCAATCTCCTCCGTCTAAGAGGGTAATCTTATTCCTGTAGCATAGGGGCCAAGAGGTTGGGTTATGGCTGAGTTATGTCAAAAGGTGACAATAAGTACCAAGTAAGGTCGAGAGGTGAACTTTGGGCATTATCGAGTTTTGATTTTACTTTGTTTTCATTCAATGCCGATCATCTCTGCTCGAGAGTGATAATCTATGTCATTGAGAATCCGAATCGAGAGATTGGTTGTGTTCTAGTTTATGACAAATGGGATGACCAAGTCTGAAAGTGGAGGCACTTTTGGAAGTGTCCCCATATGGATTCTTGACACCTAAAATGTTTGGAAATTGTAAGAACACGATGGATACGCTAGATCATGGTTCACAAACTCTCGAGTTTGAGATTTAAACTCTTATGAGTTCACGAGTTTAGCCATGAAATCGAATGAATTCAGAGTGAAATCGGACTTGGTGGTAAACTTGGGTAGACTCCGGTGGACTTATATAGACTCGAGCAAACTCGAATAAACTCGGGTAAAGTCAGAATCTACAGGTAGAATCACCAGATGCAAAAGTTAGACATTTAACCAAGATTTGAGGTCAAAATTGAAACAAAAATAGCATAAAACTTTCATGATTTAATTATCCTTAATATTTTAATTTGTATGACTCGGCTTTGGTAATTTGGTGTATAAACTTGAATTGTTGCATCGACTTATATATTGTACTTGTAGAGTGTAATGAAATGTTAAAAATAATAAATGATTATGCAATTCAATATGAGTGAGTTGATATATGACCAATGAACTCATTACATTTGAAACTAATATATAGAAATTATTTTTCACAAATATTTTATAACATGTTTAATATATACATAAAGTCATGTACATAAGCTCTACGAATTTACATTTCGAATTTACGTCTCAAATTTACGAAACATAAAATGAGTCAACAAAAACTCTCGAGTTTGAAAACCTTGCGTTAGATATTTTCAGTTGTGCGATTTTCGAAGTGAACAAGTACGAGAGTGACTCAGGAGATGATCGCTAGAGGGTGGGATCATCCATGGGTGGAAACATTTACTACTATATTTTGTGAGTTTCACCGATCCTAGAAACAATCTCGTATCTATCATTTTTCATCCCCATTTTATTTTTTTACTTATATTAAAAACTCCTAAAAAATAGTGTAGTTTCTTTTGCTATGATGTTAGTTTGGTGATACTCTATTTCATTTAGTCATTTTACTACTTAGATTTAATTTGTTCATTCAAAATAGTTTAAGTGTGAGTTTTCAATTATTGAGGCACATCTCACACTTTTTGGTTCGAAATATAATCATTATTGTGCACTTTGCCTTCCGACCAATCGACTGCTCTGTCCATCGGTCGATCGCTACTAATAACCATTGGAAAATAAGACCATTAGTGCATTTTGCATACTGAGTGGTCAATCATTTCACCTTACTAGATGAAAACCGATTAACTGATCATTTTGCACTTATTTGCACATAACTTTTTGCAAGATTATCGAAATGATGTGATTTTTTTATTTTTTTTAGAAAACTAACAAGATTATCTATGAATAAAATATATTCAAGTATTAATTTCAAATTCAATTGCATACAATAACTCATTCCTACTTAAACATTTTTCACACTTTAAATATAACTCTAGTTGATTGAGATTTATATCATTAAAATATAATTAGTAAGAGTAAAATTTTTTTCGAACAAGTTGTATATGTATCATACAAACACTCACATAACATACGTAGGAGTTCGTACTTTAAAATTGAATATCCCACATAATGCATTATGCATACACAAAATCGCTAATACTTCTCATTTTTAAATTATTGACATGGCATGAGAGAGACACTCCATCACATGTATTATATTACCATTACAATTATTGTATTATATGAAGAAATCATCAATTTACTTTTAAATTATAGCACATCATAACAAGATGTTCACTCTATTTTACAAAACAAAATATCCAGATTTTTTTGAAGTTTAAGTTTAAATTTTGTTATATTATATATGAAATAAAATTTTAAAATCTATCTCACTCTAATGTATTTATTTCTCCCCATATATACATGAAAATTTGAAATATGCATACACATTTTATTTATGAAATGATTTTATAAGGTTTACACACAAGTATAAGGTAAAAAATAAACAAAATTTATAAATTGAAATATGTTCTATTGGCAAATATCATCTTTTTAATTTATATGCTATTAAAATAAAAAGTAGAATACAAGATTAACCATGAAAACATGTGTAGAGGAAACTATTTTGTATATGATACACAATTAACATATAAAATAGATTTATATGCTAGTAATATTTTGGATAAACTTGACAATATATTATTTTATGTTAATCATTGAATTTCATATAATTACTTTTCTAAGATATCATTATAGGTGGTTAATATGTCGATCAAAATGATATCGATCAAATTGCACACTAATATGCATCTATATTTGAAATTAGTGTGCAACCGATCAACATCATTTTGATTTCATGATCCAAAACACAATCAATCTACATGTCGGTGATGTCGATCTCAAGGCTCAAAATTTGTGATTGCACGATAACATAATATGTCTCTCTATACCACGGTGGGCTCTAGAGATTCAGAGGCTTAAAGTGAGATTATAAATTTTATTTTTGACATAAACACAAAAAATAATAATATATTAAGATCTTTCTAACTTTTTGATATGAAGACCTACAATTTTGTTTTTAAAAATAATTAGATTATGAATATTTTTTCGATCAAGAACCACCGATGTGCAGGACTATTAACACCGACTAACTCGGTGTTCAGACAGAAGTGAAATGGATAAATCTTGACTCTGAGGATAGTCATCCTTAGTTAGTTTAAGAAAAGAAAAAAGAATTTGAGTGTAGCTTTCAATGTAAGATAAAAAAGATAAAAAAATTATTGTTATAAGTTAATTCTGATTTAGGTGAATGATATTAGAAAAGGAAGATAATATACATATTTATTGGTAATTAAAATTAATAAAGACATTAAATTATTAAATCTTAATATTATTTATGTTAATAATGCATGATTAAGGGGCCTTGTATAGGAGGTCAATTGCTCCCCTTGAGCCGGCATTGCTCTACATATTATAAAAATAGTTAAAATTGATATTTGTGCAAAAGTAAATTAAGTAAATCATAAATAAAAAATTACCGAAAATTTTATTGAAATAGTAGAAATCAAGCTGAGACCTTGCTGCATGTAGAATTTCTATTAAAATCTTTATAGAATTTTTACATGTTACACTTACCACCACCGCGGTATAAATCAACACACATGAGGCTGAGAAAGCCAGGAAGGTGATACGCTTTGTCAAAACTATATACATGCAACAATTTATTTTCCTTCTTTTGCTCATATTTGTTCAAATCAGACGTTTAGCGAGTCAGGGGAGGTAAGTTATCAAGTCAATTACTCCTTCAGCCATGTGATGTTTCGAGTTCGTCCAAGTATATATTGGTGGTGAAGGCTTTTGAGTATGACAAGCTTCCCACGCATTCTGCAAAGAATGCAGCAGCAGTTATCTGATACCTCCAATGCAAAAAGTTGTGTGATCATGATCGAATTCCGAGGAGCATCAACTGCATTTGGAACATAGAAAATGTGGTTCAGACTCATGTAATGCTCTCTGTAACAGTTTGCATTCTGCAGAGGATGCAGTATATAAGTGATGAGAATTACTAGCTACTTACAAGATTGTTCCCAGGCTCCCCCCAGTAAAATCCCTGAACAAATACAGGCAAGATGTTGCAGGCTATGAGAATATATATCATCAACGCATGCATGCCCATCCACTCCATTACAAAAGTTGGCCTCCTATAGCCATAAACATCAACCTACATAGATGATAGATCAAAAGAAGATCCATTAGCAGATAAGCAAGACTTGTCTGTGCAAGGATCACCATCCAGCAAACTAGAGACTCTATGATCAGCAAAAATGGATTAGAGTACATGTCTTAGCTTTTTGTTATCTAGAGAATATGGTGTTTGAAATCTAACCAGCAGATAAGTCCCAGCAAAAAGGAGTCCAGCTGCACCGGCAGTAGCACAGGTGTAGCTCAAGGTATACATAGCCTTGTTCATCCTCAGCCCTATTGCAATTGAAATATGTATGACATTAAGATCTCAGCGGTGATCCAAAGTATGTCTCAAAAAACAATAAGTTACAGACCACTTCTCACCGAAAAAGTCAAGTGAAAAAGCCGTCGCTAATAAACAGAAGGAAGAAATCGTCCATCGAATTATTCTCTCTTTGTGGTCCTGAGAATATAATTGTCAAATAACATCAATGATTTAGCATAACACTGCTATTCTGGGTGTGCAAGGTAAACCACACAAGTCATCCTTTCAGTACCTTAAAATGGACAATGACATGCCCAAATTGCAAGCCTATCAAGCAAGTGACAATGGACATCATGGAGCTGCAATGTCAACATCTTTGTCAGCTTTGCCAGGTACTGAACTCCATTAGAGATTAAACCGGGAAAAGGATAACAGTAGCACACACCTAAGGAGTCCCTCTGGATCAAAAGGGGCTTGACACCACGAAGGAGCATTTGGTGGAAGTGGACCACTAGCTGGTGAATTTATGCTGCATTCCTGCAGTAGGGTCACACAATGAGTTTATAACCTGGAAGAGGAAAACAAAATTGGAGGGTGTATCAAAATAGATTTGGTATATGCTACAAACCTCTGCCCTTGCATAGATCGGATGCCTGTACAAATGTTTGATGCCGAAGATTTTGCGGTCGATCATACCCACAGCATTGCAAGAAGGGCCTGTGTCACCCCTCACTCCACATTTAACCTGACAGGGCACAGTAATTAGCATTGTAAACAACTTAGATCAACTAGTAAAGCACGTAAGCTTGTCAATTGTATACATGGATTTGCAAATGATATCAGAAGAAAAAATAAATAAATTCCATACTTACCGACAAGGTCTTGCTCTTGGAGTCAGAGCCTACTACATCAAATTCCCAATCAGGAACATATAATCCATATAGGAGCGCCATATAAATGGCTGTAAGAATCATACCCATCATCCTAATTGAAAAGAAACACGCCAATTAAGTTGGTTAGAGTTAATACATAGGTAATTCAGTTCAAGTATTATTATGAAATAAGATCAGGAATCTGAATCAGAATGTAGCAGTTATGATCAAACTGCAATGCTTGACTTGTCAAAAGGTATGGTCACAAAATTTCACCGAATATACTTACAATTGGAATCTGTATCGCCTCAGCAAAGAATATCCAGAATCCAAGATATCATGATCATCATCATACTTGAGCCATATTTCACATATTGCAATCAGCAGGTAGGCTATTGCTATTCTCTGCAGGAACGTGGTTATCATGTGACATATTCTTTTGCCATGAGCACATTACCTTGGATTCTATTTTATTCCCTTCCATCAATTAATAAACTACTCACCCCTCTAAAGTTGCTTTTTTGGTTCGAAGCTTAAGTACAGGATTTTGCATGCTTTATAAAGTGTATGCATTATTCATCTTTTGAGAAACACATTGAGTATTTGTTAACTTATTCCTTCCACTAATTGTCTCTTATCCTTGCTTTTCATTTTGTCCAAGTGGGAAGTAGTTGTTGATAAGTATCATGAAGCCATCATGAATGTCCCTATGTACTTTATAGAACTAGAAACCAAACAAGAAAGCAAGGTAAATCTACTAGCACTTTACCTGTAACACTCCCATCCATCTTATGTTCTTGATATCAACTCCATAACTCAGATCATGGAGGCCATGGAAAAAGCCACCTATTGTCAAAGATCAACTTGAACTTATATAGCTGCCTTGAATGCTTAGTTCTCGAAGTTTATATATGATCACTCGAAGAATTATGAGGTGCCTAAGTTTAAACTGAACGTGAATTATATAACATGATATATCTAACTATAAACATTTGTGTCACCTTGAAGAACAAGCCCAAGACTGAACAGCTTTACCGCTCGAAGAACTGCCTTCTGAGTCGCCACAACTCTGTTTCGTACTCTCTGACCAACATTAATTAGTCAGACTTTCTTCTTATTTCAGAAGCTGTGCAATTAATTATACCAAGCGACTAGCTGAAGAGGGACAAGATTCTGGCTTACCTTGTATACAAATGCCAATGCAACTCCAACTATAAATAAGAAAAATGGCATCACAAAGTCGGCCAGTGTTACGCCATCCCATGGAGAATGGTTGATCACAGGAAGAAACGCCCCAGCATCGTCTACTAGGATCATAAGCTGCAACAATGAAGTAGCAAAATAAGCTATGCATCTCCAGGACACAAGATCCTCAAAACTAACCATAGTTCACCATTGTGCTACAGTGAACTCAAAAGTCATATTTAGATTTGGGCAAGTCTATAAACATGCATAACTACATCAGAGCTGAGTTATCCTGTAATCTGAGTTCTACGAACGCACAAGAATCCTGTAATCTGAGTTATCCTGTAGTCTCGAAGCACAGATATGGTGGTGATGTCACACCGCAGCACAGAATGGGCAGTCTTGTGCTCTTTGCGCCGCTGTGCAATCACAACTGCTTCTGAGACGTAGAGGGCACGCATGCATATAATAAGGACCCGTCACGAACACCTCAAAATTTCTGAGTTATCTTTTTCTTGTCCTTAAAGCTAAGGCGAGAAGCAGTAAGCAGGTGCACTAAGTTTCCCAGGCCACGTTCTCTTCTTTTTTCCTTGAAGAAGGAAATAAACCTTTGGGCGTACGTGTGATGTTTCCTCAGCTTTATGTTAAATGCCGCAATGAAAAAGCTACAACTACATTAAATTAAGTTCAAAAGATGGGATGGATACTTGTTCGACATGCTCAAACAAGTGCAAAAGGTGGTGAGGAGGAGGAGCCCCAAGGACAACCCTGGCCAAGCAGCTGTTTCTATTAGGTAGGGAAAAGGCACTGATCAGTGATCGCCACCCACCCTCATCCTCACATAGGCACGGCACAGGCCAAGATTGACGCAAACGTGTGAAGCACTTCAGTGATCTGATTCATTCATCTTTCCAACACCAAGCCAAAGCCACCGTCCAGTTGAGAAGTGGCGCAGCACCAGGATTTTGTTTCCCCTTTCTTTTGCAGTGCTGCGTGTGCGTGTGCGTGTGGCACTGGGATAGGGACAAAGTGCCGACAGCAGGCCCAGCTTGGGCAACGCAATCACGGCACACCGTACATGCGTTGCTTGTCCCTCGCCATGACCGTGTCAGGAAGCAAAAGAAAGGAGGAGGACAGACGCAGGTGCCCCCATCGCCTCTGCCGTCCTTTTGGTAGTGCGTCGAAATGGCAATCACATGTAAAACAATCTCTGCAGTGGCCACCAGATGGGATGAGCAACGCGGAGAAGCAAGAAATTAAAGAAAAGGATATGTCCTCTTGCCATTAAGGCATTTTAACTCTCCCTGTTCCATTCTGAGCAAAAAGAATGGTGGACTCCGTTCGACATAAAACTACCGGACAAAGAGAGACGTGCTCCACTGTTCCTTGACAATGACTCAATCTCATACGAGTGCGCCCACTTCTCCCCGCACTTTTGATCCGCAAATGGAGGCAACACTGAACACGCACACGCACAGAGAGAGCAGCTGCAGCTTCCATCACTCACATCAACGTAGCAAAATGGTTGGTGACCGCTCCTTTCTCCATTGGTGCCGACGAGAGATGGATAGGAAAAAGAAAGCAAAGCAACATTGGTTATATGTCACATAATTATCATTTTGTTCTCGTTCTAAAAGTCGATCAAGTGCTAATATTGATAAATATTGGTGGGTCACGAGTATAAAAAAAATGCCACGGGTGTCGATGTAATCACAGTCATGTCACTGATGTCGTTGTTGGACCATTATTATTTATGATGTTTGAGCAAACAGCTGATTGTGACAATTTTGCCAATTAATTGCATGGAAATAAAATATCCTTGGAACACCATGTGTTACATAAATGTTAACCATAGCCTAAATTGGCAGGTGATGAAATCAATAGGTGCAGAATAATTGATAATGTGTTACCATTAAGCCAGGAATTGGATTTTTTTTTTTCTCAAGAGACGGTTCAGGATGGATATCACTAAAAATGAAAACCTATTATTTTTGTACTTGTACTAATAATAATTATTATAAATGCTAAGAAAATCAGCATTATCATTACATAAAGGAACACGTATAATAAATGCGTAGAAGAATATTCTTTTTTTTTTCGGTGCGAGAAAAAAAAAAGATGAAAAGAAATGCGTCCAATATTTTTGCCGTCATTTTCTAATCCAATTGCTTATTTACTCTCTTTTTTATCCACAAGATTTATAGACTTCTAAGTTTATGCCATTGAACAAGTAAATAATAATTGACATATAACGACGATATCGGAAGCAGTAATAAAGAAACAACTGAGAAAAAATAATTAAAGCAAAAAAAAATGGACGGTCGGCGGCAGTTGTCTTACCGCGACGGTGATGCCCCTGAACACGTCGAGCGACACGAGCCGCGGCGGCCGCTTCGCCTCGGCGGACGCGGCGGCCGGCAAGGCGCGCGCGCGCGGGGACGCCTTGGCGGCCCTCCCGCCGGCCTCGATGTCGACCTTGAGAGGGGACGCAGGGAGCGAGACGCCGTCGACGGCGGCGAGGAAGCGCTTCTTCTCCTCGCCCCCGACGCGTCCGTAAGCGCCCATGGCGTGTTAGGGGAGGGGGTGGGGGGCCGCCGACGTCGGAGCACGCAGCTGATCAGCGGCAATGGCGCGCCGATCCCTGTAGGAGGGTCACCACGTACTGCAGAGGCAATATGGAGATCGATGCATGTGTGTGTAGATGGAGAGAATGTATCCTCCTAGGGGAGTCCTGGAAGGAGGAGGGAGGAGAGACCAGGAGGAGGGAGGAGAGATAAATGAGAGAGAGAGAGAGAGAGAGAGAGAGAGAGAGAGAGAGAGAGAGAGACTTTTTGCTGAAGGTGTGGGTTGGGCAGGAGGATGAATTGATGTTGTTGAGATATGAAAATTGAAGAGGACGATATTATTCTTTTCCTTTATCCCTGCGGGTCCCGCTAGAGTTATTATACTAGTGCCAAATTCCATATGATAAATGACGAATATAGTATATAATTAAAATATTATAATTTATATTAATTATTAAAAAACTAATTTATTAGTATTTGGACTAGTGCTATTACAAAATAAAATTATAATGTATAATATTTAGTTATTTAAAAAAAAATTTTTTTGATTAAATCAATGCTGTAAAATCCGACCCGGCCATCGATCCGGATTGATGATCGGGTCGGGTTGAATCGAAAGGTTGAGCCAAATCAAATTGATCGATCAAATTGAATAATATAAGTTAATAAAAAATAAAATATATTAAATAAATTTCTTTTGTATTCTTAATATCTTTGTAAAATGCATAATAAATAAATCAAAATATTATAAAGTAAAATAAAATGATAGAATAAGTTAAATAATATAATAAATTAACTATCAATTAAATAATTATTATTTAAAAGATGATAAAGTCTTAATAAATTCAAGAAATATTGATGATATATTATGTAAAATGAAGAAAAGTTAGAGCATTAATTTTAAACAAATATATATATATATATATATGTGTGTGTAATATGTCTTATTTTTTCTTAACTTTTTTTAAACTTCTTTTTTAGTTTGACCCGACCGCTCGAACTCGTCGGGTCGGCCGGTTGAACCCATATTTTGATCAAGTCAAAATGGGTCAACCTCAAGTGCGGATTTGAAGTGACCCGCGGACCATTTTCATGGTGGGACACCTGTCCGATCGGTCCGACCGGCCGAGCCGAGCCGGATTTTACAGCATTGGATTAAATATGATAAATGGATTAGTTTATTTAGAGAAAAAAATAATTGAATTGACATCAAAAAATTTAAAACATGATAGTGTAAATTATCTTGTACTATATATATATGAACATTTATATGTATAAATGGACAAAACAATAATTTTCTATCGCATTTTTTATAGAAAAAAGTATTAGAAATTTTTTATTTAATAAAGAAGTGTTAAATCGAATTTAAAAAACATTCTTCAAAATATAGAAAGGATCTGAACTTATGATGAAAGCGAAAAGAAATAAAATGTATACGCAGAGCATTCCATCTAAAATCATTAAATTAGTAAAACAATTATATATTATTTCGGGTCATCCTTACGTATACATCTTATTGATCAAAATAGAGACTTTGACTAGTCAACTCAAGCATGGATAAAAGCGGAAGACTTAATCATTATTAAAAAATAAAAGAGAGTAACATCATGATAAACGGAAGATTGATAAATGACTTCATAGGAGTCCAATGGAAAGCTAATACATCAAGTAATAAAAAGAAAGAAAAAAGCTATCATTATCTAAAAAATTCGATAATTATGTGCCACCGACGAGCTCGGTCTGTCACCGTTGGCCACCATCATCATTAGTACCTTGGCCTGCATTTAAGAACATGCAGGGGAGAACCTCCCTATGAGTTTTATAATTCAGTATGAAAGTAAGATAAATAACGTCATAAGATCATGATACTAAACGTGAATCATAAGGAGAAAATCATGAGATAACATCATCATCTGATAGGCAAGTAAATCATGATCATAATATGAAAGTAAAGGCATATAAGAGGACATATGAATAAGTGATCATATAGAGTCATCATAAAGAAGGCATAAGCCAAACATCATAAGAAAGATTCTTTATTCATATGTGTTCAATCTTCTTCATCATCTTAATTTCATCTTTGACTTATTTGGGGTATATTTCAACCCACGGGGAGGTCTGCATCAACCCGTCCATCATCATCATAACTGGCAGAGCCAGTCCATAACTGACCGTAGTCAGTCCGTAACTGTCCGAAGACAGCCCATAACTGTCCGAAGACAGCCCATAACCTGATCGTCACCAGTCCATCATAAAAGAGCTCTCCATTTAACGATTTACATATTTTGTCTTGCATCTTTTAATTAAACAAATCATATCTTGATAAGAACTTTAAATCAGGATAAAAGACGATCATGGAGAGTAAATCAAGGGCACAAGTGTAATAATCATCATCATCTTTAATATATGGAATAGGAACATAATCAGGGGTCCGAACTTCGTAGAATTGATTTAATCAAGGTCGAAACTCGGGCCGAGTTTAAGGTCATCTTCTTCGGGAAAATCAGAGAGGAGCCCGGGCTGAGTTCAGGTTACACCCACGGCCGGGTCGGTTCATTATCGAGTCGGGGCGGTCGTCGCGCCCGACTATTCTGCTACGCGGAACTCGGTCCGGGACGTCTTCAACTCGGGCCGGGTTCGTCCATTTGTAGAGCTCGACGAGCGTCGGCAATGGTGGATCCGGGCTGAGTTCCTATGAACTCGGTCCGGCGAAGGACCTGCCCGGGCCGGGTTCTTCTTTCACAGAAACTGCGCAGACTCGCAGTTTGCATTTCGATCATCTTCTCCGACGATGGCCGGCACAAAACAACATCATAGAACATCATATAGTAACCAGGAACTACGTAGAACATGCTTCAAGTCTAAAATTAGGATTCTATCACAAATCTATCCTAGTTCTATACCTTTTAGTTTCTGTCCAAGAAACTATTCGTGCAGTCTTCTTCTTCCTCTTTCTCTTCTTCCTCTTCCTCTGTCCGCTCCTCTCTGTTCAGATGCACATCCGGCGTCGTCCGCATCCTCCGATGTGTCCCCTGTAGGGCGGCGGCCGTCAGGGATGAGAAGGGACGAAAATGGTGCACGTAGAGGAGAAATTAGGGCCGGCTTCGTGAGGAAAACGAAAAGAAGGTTTTTGATTTGATTTGGCCTCATATTTATAGGGAGAGGATCAGAGTTTAAATCAGAATTTAACTCCTCCCTGATCAAATCAAATAAAACTCAGATTTTATCTCTTCTTTTATTCCCCTTTTTATCTTTTCCTTTTTATTTTTCTTTTCCTCTTTTTCTATTAAAATCATGGGCGTTACATCATAAACCCCTTAAATTAAAATTCATTTTCGAATTCAGTCCGAAGTCAGGACTTACCAAATAATGTGGGAAATTCCCTTCACATCTCAGACTCGAGTTCCCAAGTTGCTTCGTCACCTCGATGATGGCTCCAAGCCACCTTAACCAATGATACATCTTTATTGTTGTGACGTTGAACCTTAGTCTCTAGAATCTGGATGAGCTGCTCCTCATAGGTCAAGTCATCTTTGAGGTTGGGTTCTTCATACCGTATAATATTTGCATCATCATGTTTATACTTTCGGAGCATAGAGACGTGGAACACGTTATGAACTCGCCCATAGGATGGAGGTAATGCTAGTCTGCAAGCACCCTCTCCAACCATCTCAAGTACCTCAAATGGACCTACATATCTTGGACTGAGCTTTCCTCTTTTACTAAACATCATCACTCCCTTGGTTGGGGAAACCTTCAGGAGTACTTGATCGCCCGTCTGAAAACTTTGTTCACGTCGTCCTTTGTCAGCATAGAACTTTTGTCGAGCTTGAGCTGCCTTCATCCGTTCTTGTATCAGCTTGACTCTTGCTGAATATTCCTCTGTCTTCTTCAGCTCTTTTTCATCCAAAATCTTCTTTTCACCTACCTCATTCCAGCATGCAGGTGAACGGCATGGTCTCCCGTACAATGCTGCAAAGGGAGCCTATATGAATGCTGGAATGGTAGCTATTATTATAAGCGAACTCAATGAGCGGTAGGTGATCATCTCAGTTGCCCTTCCAATCAAGGGCACAAGCTCTTAACATATCCTCAACTGTTTGGATGGTCCTTTCAGTCCGATTGTCCATTTGTGGGTGGAATGTCGTACTGTAGTTCAGCCTTGTTCCGAAAGAGTCTTGTTAGCCTCTCCAGAATCTGGCTGTGAACTTTGGATCCAATACAATGGAAGTTGGAATCTCATGAAGTCTGATGATTTCATGTACATATAAATTCATAAGGCTCTGCACTAATTGTTTTGACTTTATGGGTAAGAAGTGTGCAGACTTTGTTAACCGATCCACTACTACCCATATGGCGTCCCTTCTGGGTACAGGGTAAGTATGTTATGAAGTTCATAGAAATGTCTTTCCACTTCCACTGTGGAATAGCGAGAGATGTGATCTTTTCATAAGGTTTTTGATGTTCCACTTTTACCTGTTGACAGACCAGGCACTTGGAAACATATTCGGCAATCTCTCGCTTCATGTCATTCCACCAGAAGATTCTTTACACATCCTTATACATTTTAGTGCTGCCCGAATGGATCGCAAACTTAGACTTATGACATTCATCCATCACTTCTCTTTTAAGCACTTCATCACTTGGGACCCATAGACGATTTCTGTATCGGATTCCCCCATTTGTTGAGAGCTTGAAGTCTTCTTCCTCTTTCTGACATCTTCCTAACATATTTGCATACTCAGGATCTTGTGCCTGAGCCTTAATAATCCTATCCACTAGATTCAGCTATATCTGGTGCATCATCAGTACTGCTCCATTCCTTCCAAGCCTTGGCTTCCATAGGATTAGCTCTTTCATCATCTTATACATACACATCATCATGTGAGCTAGTGAGACTTCCCATTTGCGGTTGAGTGCGTCTGCAACAGAGTTTGCTTTACCCGGGTGATAATTAATAGAGAACTCATAATCCTTTAGGTACTCCATCCATCTTCGTTGTCGCATATTAAGGTCTCGCTGATAGAAGACATACTTGAGGCTCTTATGATCGGTGAACACCTCAAATTCTACACCATAAAGGTAGTGCCGCCAAATCTTTAATGCGAAGACTATCGTTGCCAACTCAAGGTCATGAGTTGGGTAGTTCTCATCGTGCTTCTTCAGCTGCCTAGAGGCATATGCGACCACCTTTCCATGTTGCAGGAGCACGCATCCTAGTCTGGTACCGCAAGAATCACTGTACACCACATACCCATCCGTACCTTTCGAAATAATGAGTATGGGGGCAGTGGTCAGTCTGACCTTCAGTTCTTGCAAACAGTCTTTGCATTTCTGTGTCCAAATGTACTTCACTCCTTTCTTCGTTAGGTTCATCAAGGGGGATGCAATCTTTGAAAAATCCTTGATGAACCGACGGTAGTACCCTGCCAATTCGAGTAAGCTCTGAATTTCAGTGGCATGTTTCGGCCTTGGCCAGTGGGATACCACTTCTACCTTGGATGGATCCACATAAATGCCGTTCTTCAAGATTATGTGTCCAAGAAACATAATCCGGTCCACCCAAAATTCACACTTGGATAGTTTGCCGTATGGCTTATGTTGCCTTAACTTTTCCAAAACTATCTTCAAGTGTTCTTTGTGTTGTTCTTCATTTTCCGAATAAATCAGGATGTCATCTACAAAGACGATGACAAACTGGTCCAGGTATGGTCTGAACACCCGGTTCATGAGATCCATGAAAGCTGCAGGGGCGTTCGTCAGTCCAAAAGGCATCACTAGAAATTCATAATGACCATACCTTGATTGGAAAGCTGTCTTTTGTACGTCTTCATCGGTTACTCTAAGCTGATGGTACCCACTTCATGAGTCGATTTTTGAAAATACCGCGGCATTTGCAAGTTGATCGAAGAGGTCGTCGATTCGCGGTAGGGGGTACTTGTTCTTGACTGTGGCTTTATTCAGCATCCGGTAGTCAATGCACAATATTAGAGAACCGTCCTTCTTCTTGACAAATAGCACGGGGGCTCCCCAAGGAGATACACTCGGCCTAATAAACCCTTTGTCTAAAAGCTCTTGAATTTGTTTCTTTTGTTCGTGCATCTCGACCGGTGCCATCCTGTAGGGAGCCTTTGATCGGGGCAGTGCCCGAAAGGAGATCGATCCGAAAATCAATCTCTCGTGGAGGTGGTAATCCGGAGATGTCATCAAGAAAGACATTCGAAAACTCCCGAACTACATCCAACTGTTGTAGTTTGACCCATGGATTATTTATTTCCATTACATTTTCTAGAAAACTTCTGCATCTTTTCTTCAACATCTTCTGCGCTTCTATTGCAGATACGATGACCTTCCCTTCCTTTCCTGTGATACCTCTAACAATAGTTTTGCATACACCTTGGGTACCAATAATTACCTTCTTCTGCTTACATATCACAGCTACATCATGGTAGGATAGCCAATCCATACCGAGAATAACATCGTAGTCCGTCATCGGAATGATTATCAAGTCTGCAGAAAAATTCTTGCCTTGTATTCTACTGGTACCTCAGGAAGGTACTTTGTGGCGTAGAGCATTCCCATAGGAGTAATTATCTCCATAGGGTGACTTATATCATGTAGAGATAAGCTTAAAGCAATAGCACAGTCTTTAGATATGAAAGAGTGCGATGCACCCGAATCAAATAAAACTGTAGTAGGAAGACCGGCTATGGATATGGTACCTCTAATGACTTCGGCGTCTGCCGGTACTGCATCTTCCTCCAGGTGGAAGACTCTTCCACGCACCATATTGTTCCCTCCTCTTATATCACGCTGAGCTGGTGCGGGATCATCCTTCTTAGTAAGACAATCATGAATGAAATGTCCTTGTTGCCCACAATGCAAGCATACTCCAGCCTTCATTCTGCATTCCCCGATATGGAACCTCTTACAGTGGGGACAGGCACCACTACCATGTGCATATTGCTAGGGTTGCTGACGTTGGAGCTGACGCTGGAGTTGTGGTTAGCGATTAGCATCACAAGGTTCATAAGGCCTCACTCTATGATCCTGACGTTGATTCTTACGATCAGATCCTCCTCGATTATGACGACAGTCATTCCAGCGAGACTGGTTCTGTGCAGAGGGCTGCATAGGAGCTTTTCCTTTCTCATCCTTCAGCTCTTGCTGCTTCGTAGCATAGTTCATTTCCATCGTGGTAGCTAATTCCACCGCCAGACTCACATTAGCACATTGGCCAGCTAGGGTGCTGGTCCTGATAGTTGGGTTTTGGCCCTGGCAGAAATGTTCTGCTTTCTCTCTGTCACTCATCTTGAGAGTATTGTACCTCTCCAAACGAACGAATTTGACATGATATTGAGCCACTGTCATATGATCCTGGCTCAGTTGTAGAAATTCCCTCTGCTTTAGTGCACGCTGATATGATGGAAAATAGCGTGCCTCAAATGCTTCATAAAAACGTTCCCAAGGAACGTCATTCTGTCCATTGTACTTAGTATCCACCTCGGTCCTCCACCAGTTCAAGGCATCATCAGTTAAAACACTGGTGGCAAATAGGACCTTCTTGTTTTCTCCACAATCCATTTGTTGCAGCTTCTCTTTAATAGTCCTCAACCATCTCTCAGCTTTGTCAAACTCGTCCAATCCATCATACTCTGGAGGGCGTAACTTCATGAAGGCTTGAATAGTGTCCTTAGAGGACACTGGTGGCGTAGGCTGTACAGGCAGAGGCTGTACAAAAGGAAGCTGAATAGATGCCGTCATGGTTGGTGCAACCTAAATCGAAGGTGTCAATACGGGCTGAACTGTTGGTGCCCGTGACGGTGGGGGTTGCACCAGTGGGGGACTGAATTGTCGGATCTACAGCACGAGCCTGACTCATATGGACCTCATTCTGGTCTGTTCCCTCTTGTTGCGGATTTCCCATTCCGCCGTTACTTCGAGGTCGTCTACGACCCCAACCTTGTCCAACAGGTTCACGACATGGAGGCATCTATATCATCATACATCATCATGTTTAAGAAAAACATCCTACATCTTAAGAGATAAAATAAACTTACTTGACTTCAGGTGGCGCAGTGACCGCTCGTGACGTTTGCACATGGACTAAATATCGTACATTAGGACATGAGAATGGCCTAACTTTAGGCTCTGATACCTAACTGTAACGCCCCCAAATCGCACCCCGCCACATGACAGAATACGATTTGGGAATGCTACGGGTCATCCTTACGTATACATCTTATTGACCAAAATAGAGACTTTGACTGGTCAACTCAAGCATTGATAAAAGCTTTAATCATCATTAAAAAATAAAAGAGAGTAATATCATGATAAGCAGAACACTGATAAATGACTTCATAAGAGTCCAATGGAAAGCTAATATATCAAGTAATAAAAAGAAAGAAAAAAGTTATCATTATCTAAAAGACTCGATAACCATGTGCCACCAACGAGCTCAATCTGTCACCGTTGGCCACCATCATCATTAGTACCTTGGCCTGCATTTAAGAACATGCAGGGGAGAACCTTCCTATGAGTTTTACAACTCAGTATGGAAGTAAGATAAATAACGTCATAAGATCATGATACTAAACGTGAATCGTAAGGAGAAAATCATGAGATAACATCATCATCTGATAGGCAAGTAAATCATAATCATAATATGAAAGTAAAGGCATGTAAGAGGACATATGAATAAGTGATCATATAGAGTCATCATAAAAAAGGCATAAGCCAAACATCATAAGAAAGATTCTTTATTCATATGTGTTCTATTTTCTTCATCATCTTAATTTCATCTTTGACTTATTTGGGGTATATTTCAACCCACGGGGAAGCCTGCCTCAACCCGTCTATCATCATCATAACTGGCAGAGCCAGCCCATAACTGACCGTAGTCAACCCATAACTGTTCGAAGATAGCCCATAACTGTCCGAAGACAGCCTATAATCTGGTCGTCACCAGTCCATCATAAAATAGCTATCTATTTAACAATTTACGTCTTTTATCTTGCATCTTTTAATTAAACAAATCATATCTTGATAAGAACTTTAAATCAGGATAAAAGATATAATCATGGAGAGTAAATCAGGGGCACAAGTGTAATCATCATCATCATCTTTAAGATCTGGAATAGGAACATAATCAGGGGTCCAAACATCGTAGAATTGATTTAATCAAGGTCGGAACCCGGGCCGAGTAGGGAAAAACTCGGACCGAGTTTAAGGTCATCTTCTTCAGGAAAATCAGAGAGGAGCCCGGGTCGGGTCGGTTCATTGTCGAGTCGGGGCGGCCGTCGCGCACGACTATTCTGAGTACACAGAACTCGATCCGGGTCGTCTTCAACTCGGGCCGGGTTCGTCCGTTTGCAGAGCTCAACGAGCGTCGGCAATGGCGGATCCGGACTGAGTTCAGGACCTGCTCGGGCTAGGTTCTGGTGAACTCGGGCCGGGTTCTTCTTTCGTAGAAACTACGCAGATGCGCGGTTTGCGTTTCGATCATCTTCTCCGACGATGGTCAGCACAAAACAATATCATAGAACATCATATAGTAACCAGGAACTACCTAGAACATGCTTCAAGTCTAAAATCATGATTCTATCACGAATCTATCCTAGTTCCATACCTTTTAGTTTCTGTCCAAGAAACTATTCATGCAGTCTTCTTCTTCCTCTTCCTCTGCCCGCTCCTCTCTGTTCAGATGCACGTCCGGCGGCGTCCGCATCCTCCGATGTGTCCCCTGTAGGGCGGCGGCCGTCAGGGACGAGAATGGACGAAAAGGGCGCACGTAGAGGAGAAATTAGGACCGGCTTCGTGAGGAAAACGAAAAGGGGGTTTTGATTTGATTTGGTTTCGTATTTATAGGGAGAGGATCAGAGTTTAAATCAGAATTTAACTCCTCCCTGATCAAATCAAATCCAACTCAGATTTTATCTCTTCTTTTATTCCCCTTTTTTATCTTTTCCTTTTTATTTTTCTTTTCCTCTTTTTCTGTTAAAATCTTGGGCGTTACATATATAATATATTACATCATCTTAAATTAAATAATAATAAATAAATTCTCTATATCAAAGTGTAGAGTGAGGTTACTACATACTCATTAGAATTGAGATATTATCTTCATAATCTCAAACAAACAAAATTGTCCTACATGCATGATTTATCAAAATAAATAAAATCTTTATTTTTCGTCATTTAGTTTAGGTACAATTGTTATATATGTATTTAAGAATAGATTTACTTATAAACTAATTATATATTTTATATTTCCTTAGCTTGATTCATCTGAAAACTTCTATTCCTAGTTAACCTCATTTAACTTTTAATTATACACATGTTATTCAAGCATGTTTTTTATTTATATAATTAAAAATAATTTTTACTTAAATGCACTAAAACTTCTACTTATACATATATTAACATATCATAAAAAACATTTAAAATATAAAAAAAGCAAACTTTAGAAAAATATAAGAGATTTTAAATTTTTGTTAACACGTCATGTGACATACAATGCCTCCACTTTTATTTACATACAAATGCTATATTATTTCAGTTCAACTCAATTTCTACTTACATGCAAGTTCAATTAACTTTTTAATGTTTTATCTAATTAAATTTTTCATTATATACATGTGTTGTTACAACATGATTTTATTTTATTCTTTGTAAGAAAAAAACCTTCTCTTTATTTAAAGGAATAGGTTTTTCTTTCTTTAATCTAGATAAAAAAGATATTTTTTAATTAGTCTGAATAAAACCATTGCTTATACATATATTAGTACATTAAATATTCTATAATTATTATTATCTTTTAAAAATTTAAAAATAAAAAATTTTAATTTTATTGTCGAAAGGAAATTTAAAATGTGATTAAAATATTTATTTGTATTAAACAAAGAAAAAGCCACCGCTTATACATATATTACTAAATTTCATATTCTATGGCATGCCTTTTTTAATATCTATTTTAAACAGAACAGGGTTTCTTGGTTTAATTCAGACAAAAAGATGTTTTCTAAATTAATCTGACTAAAACAAGTACTTATGACATATTCTATAATTATTGACATTTAGAAACCAGAAATAATAAAAAAATATAAATTTTATATCAACGGAAATATAAAAAGTGATTAAAATATTCATTTGTTTAAAGTATTTACCTTTTAGATTTAATCTTATTTTTATTTTATTTATGGATATTATTACCTTATATAAAAAACTTTTAATTGTAATATATTTAATATTTTGGTAAACTGAATATACTGCATCGTATTTTGTAGTGTACAAAACTTAAGAATGCAACAACATCCATCCGCTCACTAAAATGTGAAGGCTACGATTATTTTATATACCTTTTTATCCAAAAGCCAATTGTCTCCTTCACAACACGGCCATGAATTGCTCAAACGAAAGAAAATCTTGTCCTCATGTCGTACCTCCATGGCCAGGCATGTTGTGTTGGAAATAAGGGGGAAAGATGGAACAAAATCAGATTTCGATGCACGATGAATCGCTATCTTTCGAGAGTTATTTATCTTCATACAAAATTTGCTATCGAGTTACGCCAACAACGAAATCTTAAAGTCCATCGACTAGTAATATCGAAGAACTCACAATCTCTTACTCAATAAATTTGTAAAGCAAAGGAAGAAGTGAATGACCTCAATTCAAGAGGGGACTAGTATTTATAAGTGATGAAAAGACACAACTCTTCGTGCAAGAACACAACTCTTTATGTATGAATATATCCCTTGCCATAGGTTGCAATCTTTCATTCAAAATTGCACACTTACAAGCTTAAGTCTTTTCATTCAAATATCTATTGTTTCATTCAAACAATGCACTCTTTTATTAAGCACTCCTTGAAGTATGAACACATAGTTCATTTGAAATTTGAAATCTACAAATTTCATCAATCCCCCACTAAATTACAAATTTTGAAAATATTAAATTGTACAGTTATGCATAGTGAAAGGTATCGTTAGATTTGAACCTTCCCTTAGTGTAGACTTTTCAAAGAACCTTCCCTTAGTGTAGACTTTTCAAAGAACCTTCCCTTAGTGTAGACTTTTCAAAGTTCAAACAGGTAACTGGTATCTGTTAGATTTGAACTATTACCCTTAAGCCTGAACTAGAAAGGTCACACACAATTGTGTTTAATATTTCGAATAAGAGATTAACATTGTAGCACTATTATGGTCATGTGTTCATCCTGGTTTCATGAATATTTACCCAAGAAAAATCTCTAAAACTCTTAGCTGAAGCAACACCACTTCTATATTAATATAGGTGGAATTGCTCGATAAATTTCGGATAACATATATCCATCCATTAAGAGTTTTTAACTCATCCTCAATAATACTTCCACTAAATTCACATTCTTAGTGCAACAGTTATTAAGTAACTTGTTGTTACCCTTTGAACCTTAAGACCAGATTTTTATTAGAATAAGGAAATATTTCCATTACTAATAACTATAGGTTTTAAATCCATTCTGACAGAAAAGTCCTTGATTTTTTCTCTTGACATACATTTTTTTCAATGAGTCTGCCAAATTATCAGTTGATCTAACATAGGTGATAGTAATCACACCACCCTCTGTCAACGTTCTTATATATTTATGTCTCAAACTAATATGTCTAGACTTTCCATTATAAATTTTATTATAAGCTTAAGAAATGGTAGACTGACTGTCACAGAATACGAAAATGGCTAACACAGGTTGTGGTCACAACTTAATATCATAGAACATATTTATTAATCATTCCGCTTCTTTACATGCAGCCACCAAAATGATAAATTCAACCTCCATCGTTGAATGAGTAATACAAAGTTGTTTCTTAGAAGCCCAACAAATAGCTCTTTGTCCAATACTAAAAACCAACATGTAGTAGAATTGGTGTCATTAAGACTTGACATCCAACTTGCATTTGTATATCCTTCCAGTGCAATTGGATAATCACTATAGCATAGACCTAAATTAATGGTTTTTTTAAATATCTCAAGATTCTAGAAATATTTTTCCATTGATCCACACTAGGATTATTTGTAAATCTTGATAATTTGCACATAGCAAATGCGATATTGGGTCTAGTGCAATTCATTGCGTACATTAAACTCCCTATAACACTCGCACACGCTAATTGTTCTATTCACTTTCTAGAATTCTTATCTAATTTGGAATTGATATCATAAGGAGTATTAACTTCCTTGATATTAAGATGATTGAATTTCTTTAATACTTTCTCAATATAATGAGGTTGGCTTAGCGCAAAACCTTTATAAGTCATCCATATACAAACAGATAATCACTCCATAATTTTCAGTAAATTTGGAGTAAATACACTTATTTGCATCATTATGGCTAAAGCCATCCGATAATATTATCTAATCAAATTTTTCATGCCATTGTTTAGGCGTTTGCTTTAAGTCATATAATGGCTTAACCAATTTACAAACTTTTTTTTCATTTCCAGAAAGCACATAGCCCTCTAATTGTTCCATATAAACTTCTTCATTGAGCTCGCCATTTAAAAATGTAGTTTTAACATCCATCTGATGTACATGTAACTTGTAGATGGATGCTAATGCCAAAAGAACTCGAATATAAGTCATCCTAAGAACTAGTGCATAGGTATCAAAGTAATCTAGGCCTTCTTATTGTCTATATCTTTTAGCAACTAATCTGACCTTAAAAGTTTGTATGGTGCCATCAATATTATTTCTTTTAAATACCCACTTGCACCCAATTGGTTTTGAACTTAATGGTAAATCTACAAGTACGCAGGTATTATTTGATAATATTGAATGCATTTCATTATCAACAACTTCTTTCCAAAATGTTGAGTCCCTTGAAGTCATTTCTTCTTTATATGTTTGTGGATCTTCTTCCACATTCAACATTATAGGAATTTAATCACACTACTTTTATTTCCTTCGACAAGAAATACTATTGATTGTCATGAAATAAAATCAGGATCTAAATATTTTTCTTTTCTTATTCGCTGATTTTTCCTTGGTTCTATAGAATTATTGTCACTAAGACACTTATGACTCTTATCACCGAAGATTTGTGGATCTATTTGTGAGTTCTCAAAACTAGAATTGAATCATTAGACACAATAAATTCTACATCTCTAGTTTTAATTATTGTATTAGATGTCAAATCTAATATTCGATATGCTTTTAAATTTTGAGAATATCCCACAAAAGTACCTTTCAAAGCCCTTGATCCTAACTTGGTCCTTTTATGATCATGGACTCTATAAAATGCTAAACATCCTCACACTTTGAAATGAACTATATTTGAGTAATATCTGTGAATGTTCTTGTCTTCGCTTGCTCTACTGGTCTATCGATTCCATCTCTATCTCGGGCAGCGAACTCTAGAAGCTAGGGGCTTTTTTTTCATGATCGCGATTGTAGTAGGTCGGGGGAAGCAACCGTTTTTACGACAGCTCCACAACTACCGTCTAATCTAGTATGCTTGCTTCTACTTTGCTTGCTTGCTTTCTTCCTTTCCATATTTCATATGGTAATATATTTATTTTTCTAAAGGGAATCATATTATGAATATGACATGCAATCAATAATGCTTCACCCCATAAATTATAAAGTGATTTTGCATTTAAAATCATGGAGTTAACCATATCTACTAAGTACAATTTTTCTTTCGGCTAATCCATTTTGTTGTGGAGAATAAGGTGTTGTACATTAATGTACAATACCATTGTTTTCACAAAACATATCAAATTCAGCAGAAAAATATTCTCCACCTCGATCACTACGAAGAAATTTAATTTTCTTTTCATGCAGATTCTTAACTTCAGATTTATAACGTTTAAACATTTCAAATGCTTCGCATTTATTTCTCAACAAAATATACATAAGTATGTATAGAATAATCATCAATAAATTTTATAAAATATCTATTCCCTCCTCTAGTAAGGATGCCATTTAATTCACAAATATCAGAATGTATTAACTCTAACACGTGTTTTTCTTTCAATTGCATGAAAATGTTTCTTCATAGTCTATGATTGTATACAAATTTCACATTTTTCCTTAAAATACTTATCACTAAGAGATATGTAATTATTTGCATGCATATTTCGAAGAGATTGATAATTTAAATGTGCTAATCTAGCATACCACAAGGAACAAGAATCAATAATATAAATAGAAAAAATCATTCATATTATTGATACTAAGTTTGAACATACCCTCATTACAATATCCTTTTCCCACAAATACATCATTCTTAAGCAAGATGAATTTATCAGATTTAATAATAAATTTGATCAAATCAAACTAGCAGACACCAAATTTTTTCTCAAGTCTAGAACATTCATGAATATCAACTTCTTTCCAGAAGTGATATTTAGTTCCACCATTCCTTGTCTAAGCACTTTATCCGAATTGTTATTTCCCATAAGAACTTCTTTATTGGCAACATCTTCATAACTTTTGAACTATTCTCTATTGTTACAAACATGTACGGTAGCACCTGAATCAAACCACCAATCACAATGTTTGACAGATGATGTCATACTTATTTCACTAATCACACCAATTTGAATTTCTTTAATTCCTTGTGTGATCATTGCAACTAAGTCCTTTTCTTCAGTAACATTGGCATTGGAAGTAGGAATCTCTTTAAAATGATTGCCCTTTTTTGGTAGTTTGCATTGGTTGGTATAATGCCCCCTTTTGTTATAGCAAATTCGCTTTTTCTTCAAATCTTACTTGTCACCACTATTCGAAGAAAATTTTCTTTTGTCTTTCTGAGCATTATTCTTCTCAACTTCACCAACATAATTCACTTTCGAGTTATGTGAAAGATACACTTCATCGCGCTTTCTATTTTCTTCCTCGATGCACAAATGCCTTAGTATCTTTTCTATTGTGAAGTCATCTGACAAATGCAAAAGTTTCTTCCTATAATCATTTCAAGTTGTGGACAATTTTGAAATTATTGCTCCAACTTGTAGTGACTCGGGAATCATAATTTTCAGGTCACGAAGCGTGTTTACTAGGACTTGTAATTCATGGACTTGATTCAAAATGATAATTTTATCAGACATTTTAAATTCGAAATACTTCATCATAAAAAATTTATCAGTACCTTGTCGCTCGGTGTTGTATTTGTCCTCGAACACTTTCTAGATTTCAAGAGGAGACTTGATTGGCATGTATCATAGAGGCGATCGGAGAATGTGTTTAGGATGTGTCCTCTACACGCGAACTCATCATCTTCTCTTTTCTTCTTTTGCTCTGCAACTTTTGCTCGTTGTTCTTCTCTTGCATCATCAGCCGGTTCTTCTATTGCCTTCAGTTTTGGATCCAAAATGTATGCGACATTGAGCACCGTAAGTAGGAGCATCATTTTATCCTTCCAACGGTTGAAATTGGTGCCATCGAAACGATCCAATTTCATAAACTCTTGATTTATCACTTTGAACGCAGCATTGGCCTCCGTTGCCATCTTTGCAATAACTCTCTAAAATTATTGGAAATAAATGGGGAAGATGGAACAAAATCAGACTTCGAGGCACGTCGAATCACTATCTAGAGTTATTTGCCCCCACATAAAATTTGCTATCAGGTTATGGCAACAACACTCCTAGAATACAATGAAGCCTTAGAGTCTGTCGACTAGCAATATCGAAGAACTCACAATCTCCTACTCAATGAATTTGCAAAGCAAGGGAAGAAGTGAATGATCTCAACTTAAGAAGAGACTAATATTTATAAACGATGAAAAGACACAACTCTTTATGTATAAATATGTCTCTTGCCATAGGTTGCAATCTTTCATTTAAAATTGCACTTTTACAAGCTTAAATCTTTTCATTCAAATATGTATTGTTTCATTCAAACAATACACTCTTTCATTAAGCATCCCTTTAAGCATGAACACATAGTTCATTTGAAAGTTGAAATCTAAAAATTTCCTCATCTTGCACACTGAGACATCAAGGACCACATAGGAGGCTCTCGATCATGGGGACACAAATGTTCACGGCATCCAAGATGGCATGCGGAGAGGACCAAGGTCCGGAACCAGGAGACGTGCATGCTCATTGAGATGGCGACCAGAGGACCACCATGGCCAGGCACCATGGATGATTCCACATCGGCATTGCACAAGATCGGGTTCTCGTCCGCCATGTCGGACTTCTCCATTTGGTCGTTCGACGTGGCAAATTCACTGATGGCTGTTTCATCATTCCTTCGCAGTGAAGGCAATGAATTGCTCACCAGAGCCTAAGCAAGTCAGACAGATGTCATCCCAAGAGCATGTTGGAGCAGGGCTTCTGTGACATCATAGCATAGGAAAAACACAACGAAGAGGAGATATATGTTCGTGGAATGCAAGTATTCCTGACGAGAAACAATCTCATTAAGGAAAGCCAACGTTGACACATTCTTTTTTTTTCCTCTGTTAATCCCCAAACATGGGAGGGTAATCAGCAAGGCTCATTGTAAAGCCAGTTGGGTAAAAGAGGGAGTCTACTGGCAGTGGGCTTGTGCTGATGACGAGCTTGCAAAGATGACAATTCATAGAAGGTGAACTCGGGAACACCGACGACTATGGAGGTGAATTCTAATGGCAGCAAACTAAACGATGAGAACGACTCATAAGTCAGCTATTGCAGTGACACAAAAGCATGGAACCGTTACTCCATAAGAAAGCTTTGGGCAACGACCAATGGAAACAAGAACTATAGCAGAAGAAAGAAGATGTGTGTCATGTCAAGCTATTTTTTGTCTACACGTGTTAGGTTCTTTCGGTTATGGGCAAGCATCTCTTCTTTATTCCTGACATCATTAAAAACTAATCTCAACCATCCATAGTTAATGAATGGCTAAGATGTTATTGTAGTTTATACATCGCATAATGATACACAGTATATTCACACTACAAAAAAATTGCCATTTTCCGACGGACAATTTTCGACGGATAAAAATCCGTCGCAATTTGAGACGAAAAAGTTTCCGACGAATTTTCCGACGGTTACGAGAAATGAGAATACTAAATTATGTAATTTGTTATATTATTATTTTATTTTTCGACGATTAGGAGCGTCGATATTTCTGACGGATACCCATCCGTCGTAATTTTCGACGGATTTTTCGACGATCGTGACCGTCGAAAATGAAAATACTAAATTATGTAATTTATTATATTATTATTTTATTTTTTGATGATTAGGAACGTCGATATTTCCGACGGATATCAATCCGTCACAAAATCCGTCGCAGTTTCCGACGGTCGTAACCGTCGGTAAATATATAATAATATAATATGAGAATTATTTTATTAATATAATTTGCGACAGTCCAAACCGTCGTAATTTTCGACGGTTCCAACCGTCGATAAAAATTAGCGACTGTTCAAACCGTCAATAAAATAAAAAATAAATAGTATATATAACTAAATAAAAATTAAATAATTTTCGACAATCACACCCGTCGGTATCTTTAAAAATAATTAATATTTGTGTTTCCGACGGTTAGAGCCATCGGTAATGAAAATTCCGTTATTCCGTTTTTTTTTTCGTTTTCCTGCTTTCTCATCTTTCCTATATATATATATCACCCCATCTCATCTTTCCCTCCTCTCCTCTTTCTCTCTCCCTCTCCTTCTCCCTCTCCCGGCCCACGAGCACCGGACGTCATCGACCGCCGACGACCCTCTCCCGCGTCGGCGTCTCTCTCTCTCTCCGGCCCGGACCGCGGGCGGCCGGATTCGACCTCGGCCGGCTAATTTTTTTTATATTATAAAAATTCTTTGCGACGCTTTTGACCTCTAAAATTTCGGCGATCGCCAGACGACCTCCGAAATTTTCGACGATTTCATTGACCGTCGAATTATCGACGGTTATCTAAACCGTCGCAAATATCCGCGGTCGTGACCATCGCAAATCCGTCAAAATTTCCGACGGTTCTTTCCCAATCGTCGGAAATGATTTGCGACGGACATTTTTCGGACGTTTCCGATTCTGTCGAAAAAACCGTCGGAAACGCCGTTTCCGACGGTTTTAAGGGAAATTACAGACGGTAGAAACCGTCTTTAATTCCCCTATTTCTTGTACTGTCAGCGTTCTTAACATTTTATGAAAATTTCCAAAATTTTTAAAAAATAGAAATATATATTTATTATAGTTAATAATATGATATATCTTTGGATCTTATTAATATATTAGGAATTGAAAGTTAACAATTAACTATGCATATCAGAGTAAGTTTTAATATATATGTATTCAGAGTAGGAGATATCTTATTGCTATAAAAGATTTAGGATTATAACAAACTTTTATTATAAAGTATTTTTAATGTATGATAAAATATTACATTGTTTTTAAATTCTGAATAAATATATTGTTTAAAACTTAAAATTAATTTAATATATAAATCTTAATGTCCTAGGGAATTTAAAAAGTAATTAAAATATTTATTTATTTATTTTAAATATTACTTTTATTATATGATAATTATTTTATGTATCTAGACAATAATAAATTTATTTGACAGTTCTTTTATGTATCATAAATGAAAATAATAAATTATGTAATTTGTTATATTATTATTTTATTTTTTGACGATTAGAAACGTCGATATTTCTGAGGGATACCCATCCGTCGTAATCTCCGACGGATTTTTTGACGGTCGTGACCGTCGAAAATGAAAATACTAAATTATGTAATTTATTATTTTATTTTTTGACGATTAGGAATGTCGATATTTCCGACGGATATCAATCCGTCGCAATTTCCGACGATCGTAACCGTCGGTAAATATATAATAATATAATATGAGGATTATTTTATTAATATAATTTGCGACAGTCCAAACCGTCGTAATTTTCGACAATTCCAACCGTCGATAAAAATTAGCGACTGTTCAAATCGTTCGTAAAATAAAAAATAAATAGTATATATAACTAAATATAAATTAAATAATTTTCAACGGTCACATCCGTCGGTAACTTTAAAAATAATTAATATTTGTGTTTTCGACGGTCAGAGCCATCGGTAATGAAAATTCCGTTATCCCCCTTTTTTTCGTTTTCCCACTTTCTCATCTTTCCTATATATATATATTATATATATATATATATATATATATATATATATATATATATATATATATATATATATATACCCCATCTCCTCTTTCCCTCCTCTCCTATCTCTCTCCCTCTCCCTCTCCGTCTCCCGGCCCGCGAGCACCGGACGTCATCGACCGCCGGCGACCCTCTCCCTCTCCCGGCCGGTGACCCTCTCTTGCGCCGGCGTCTCTCTCTCTCCGGCCGCAGGGCGCCTGACGGACGTCAGCGGCCAGAACGGCCTTCGGCAGCCGGATCCGGCCACCAGCTCTCGGATCCTGCTGGGGGCGTTCGGACCCGGCCGCGAGTGGCCGGATCCGACCTCGGCCAGCTGGCGGTCGAGATCGTGGCGTTGGCCGTCGGTCGGCTAATTTTTTTATATTATAAAAATACTTTGCGACGGTTTTAACCGTCAAAACTTCGGCGGTCGTCGGACGACCACCAAAATTTTCGGCGATAGACCGCCGAATTATCGACGGTTTTGTAGACCATCGCAAATATCAGCGGTCGTGATCGTCGCAAATCCGTCGAAATTTCCAGCGGTTCTTTCCCAACAGTCGAAAATGATTTGCGACGAGCATTTTTCTAACGTTTCCGATTCCGTCGAAAAAATCATCGGAAATGCCATTTCCGACGGTTTTAGGGCAAATTACAGACGGTAGAAACCGTGTATAATTCCCTTATTTCTTGTAGCATCAGTGTCCTTAATATTTTATGAAAAATTGCAAATTTTAAAAAAAATCGAAATATATATTTATTATAGTTAATAATATGATATGTCTTTGGATCTTATTAATATATTAGGAATTGAAAGTTAACAATTAACTATGCATATCAGAGTAAGTTTTAATATATATGTATTCAGAGTAGGAGATATCTTATTGCTATAAAAGATTTAGGATTATAACAAACTTTTATTATAAAGTATTTTTAATGTATGATAAAATATTACATTGTTTTTAAATTCTGAATAAATATGTTGTTTAAAACTTAAAAATAATTTAATATATAAATCTTAATGTCCTAGGGAATTTAAAAAGTAATTAAAATATTTATTTATTTATTTTAAATATTAATTTTATTATATGATAATTATTTTATGTATCTAGATAATAATAAATTTATTTGACAGTTCTTTTATGTATCATAAATGAAAATAATAAATTATGTAATTTGTTATATTATTATTTTATTTTTTGACGATTAGGAACGTCGATATTTCCGAGGGATACCCATCCGTCGTAATCTCCGACGGATTTTTCGACGGTCGTGACCGTCGAAAATAAAAATACTAAATTATGTAATTTATTATTTTATTTTTCGACGATTAGGAATGTCGATATTTCCGACGGATATCAATCCGTCGCAATTTCCGACGATCGTAACCGTCGGTAAATATATAATAATATAATATGAGGATTATTTTATTAATATAATTTGCGACAGTCCAAACCGTCATAATTTTCGACGATTCCAACCGTCGGTAAAAATTAGCGACTGTTCAAACCGTCCGTAAAATAAAAAATAAATAGTATATATAACTAAATATAAATTAAATAATTTTCAACGGTCACATCCGTCGGTAACTCTAAAAATAATTAATATTTGTGTTTCCGACGGTCAGAGCCATCGGTAATGAAAATTCCGTTATCCCCCTTTTTTTTCGTTTTCCCACTTTCTCATCTTTCCTATATATATATATATATATATATATATATATATATATATATATATATATATATATATATATATAAACCCATCTCCTCCTTCCCTCCTCTCCTATCTCTCTCCCTCTCCCTCTCCCGGCCCGCGAGCACCGGACGTCATCGACCGCCGGCGACCCTCTCCCTCTCCCGGCCGGTGACCCTCTCTTGCGCCGGCGTCTCTCTCTCTCTCCGGCCGCAGGGCGCCTGACGGACGTCAGCGGCCAGATCCGGCCTTCGGCAGGCGGATCCGGCCACCAGCTCTCGGATCCAGCTGGGGGCGTTCGGACCCGGCCGCGAGTGGCCGGATCCGACCTCGGCCAGCTGGCGGTCGAGATCGTGGCGTTGGCCGTCGGCCGGCTAATTTTTTTATATTATAAAAATACTTTGCGACGGTTTTGACCGTCAAAACTTCGGCGGTCGTCGGATGACCACCAAAATTTTCGGCGATAGACCGCCGAATTATCGACGGTTTTGTAGACCATCGCAAATATCAGCGGTCGTGATCATCGCAAATTCGTCGAAATTTCCAGCGGTTCTTTCCCAATCGCCGAAAATGATTTGCGACGAGCATTTTTCTAACGTTTCCGATTCCGTCGAAAAAATCATCGGAAATGCCGTTTCCGACGGTTTTAGGGCAAATTACAGACGGTAGAAACCGTCTATAATTTCCTTATTTCTTGTAGCGTCAGTGTCCTTAATATTTTATGAAAAATTGCAAATTTTAAAAAAAATCGAAATATATATTTATTATAGTTAATAATATGATATGTCTTTGGATCTTATTAATATATTAGGAATTGAAAGTTAACAATTAACTATGCATATCAGAGTAAGTTTTAATATATATGTATTCAGAGTAGGAGATATCTTATTGCTATAAAAGATTTAGGATTATAACAAACTTTTATTATAAAGTATTTTTAATGTATGATAAAATATTACATTGTTTTTAAATTCTGAATAAATATGTTGTTTAAAACTTAAAAATAATTTAATATATAAATCTTAATGTCCTAGGGAATTTAAAAAGTAATTAAAATATTTATTTATTTATTTTAAATATTACTTTTATTATATGATAATTATTTTATGTATCTAGATAATAATAAATTTATTTGACAGTTCTTTTATGTATCATAAATGAAAATAATAAATTATGTAATTTGTTATATTATTATTTTATTTTTCGACGATTAGGAACGTCGATATTTCCGAGGGATACCCATCCGTCGTAATCTCCGACGGATTTTTCGACGGTCATGACCGTCGAAAATGAAAATACTAAATTATGTAATTTATTATTATATTTTTCGACGATTAGGAACGTCGATATTTCCGACGGATATCAATCCGTCGCAATTTTCGACGATCGTAACCGTCGGTAAATATATAATAATATAATATGAGGATTATTTTATTAATATAATTTGCGACAGTCCAAACCGTCGCAATTTTCGTCGATTCCAATCATCGGTAAAAATTAGCGACTGTTCAAACCGTCCGTAAAATAAAAAATAAATAGTATATATAACTAAATATAAATTAAATAATTTTCGACGGTCACATCCGTCGGTAACTTTAAAAATAATTAATATTTGTGTTTCCGACGGTCAGAGCCATCGGTAATGAAAATTCCGTTATCCCCCTTTTTTTCATTTTCCCACTTTCTCATCTTTCCTATAGATATATATATATAAACCCCATCTCCTCTTTCCCTCCTCTCCTATCTCTCTCCCTCTCCCTCTCCGTCTCCCGGCCCGCGAGCACCGGACGTCATCGACCGCCGGCGACCCTCTCCCTCTCCCGGCCGACGACCCTCTCTTGCGCCGGCGTCTCTCTCTCTCTCCGGCCGCGGGGCGCCTGACGGCCGTCAGCGGCCGGATCCGGCCACCAGCTCTCGGATCCGGCTGGGGGCGTTCGGACCCGGCTGCGAGTGGCCGGATCCGACCTCGGCCAGCTGGCGGTCAAGATCGTGGCGTTGGCCGCCGGCCGGCTAATTTTTTTTATATTATAAAAATATTTTACGACGGTTTTGACCGTCAAAACTTCGACGGTCGTCGGACGACCACCAAAAGTTTCGGCGATAGACCGCCGAATTATCGACGGTTTTGTAGACCATCGCAAATATCAACAGTCGTGATCGTCGCAAATCCGTCGAAATTTCCAGCGGTTCTTTCCCAACCGTCGAAAATGATTTGCGACGAGCATTTTTCTAACGTTTCCAATTCCGTCGAAAAAATCATCGGAAATGCCGTTTCCGACGGTGTTAGGGCAAATTACAGACGGTAGAAACCGTCTATAATTCCCCTATTTCTTGTAGCGTCAGTGTCCTTAATATTTTATGAAAAATTGCAAATTTAAAAAAAAATCGAAATATATATATTTATTATAGTTAATAATATGATATGTCTTTGGATCTTATTAATATATTAGTTAACAAATAACTATGCATATCAGAGTAAGTTTTAATATATATGTATTCAGAGTAGGAGATATCTTATTGCTATAAAAGATTTAGGATTATAACAAACTTTTATTATAAAGTATTTTTAATGTATGATAAAATAATACATTGTTTTTAAATTCTGAATAAATATGTTGTTTAAAAATTAAAAATAATTTAAAATATAAATCTTAATGTCCTAGGGAATTTTAAAAGTAATTAAAATATTTATTTATTTTAAATATCACTTTTATTATTTGACAGTTCTTTTATGTATCTAGATTATAAATAGAATTTGAAATACATTACTATTCATAATTTTATTAGTTTATTTAAGAGATTACCTTCCAACTTCGGAAATAAATTTGACCAAGAATTTGATTAGAACTTTATTTAGGAATAGTTTTTAAAATAGGTTGGACTTGGAGCATTTTTAATTGTTAATATTGGATACATTGATTAAAACAAGTTACCTTATAACTATCAGATTAAAATCTTATACTAATATATTAAAATAAAAAATATAATCTTCTAAAATCAGATTTATTTACATAATATAAAAAATAATATATTAAAGTTTTCAATGTATTTATTATTTATTTTATTTGAAATGACAATTTTTTAGGTAATATAGATAAATTTTTTTATTTTTAATTTAGCAGTAAAGTCGGACTATTTCGATCTTAAAAAAATTATAGTTTCTTATAATATAAATTATCCATGCTACGTGTATGCCATTTTTTATTGTTAGGTAAAATACTTTAATTTTTAATCCTTTTTATTTAAATACATCTAGAACTAACTTTATCTTATCCGTGTCAATATTACGATTATTTATCTTTAGGAACAAAAAGTCAACATATATTAATATTATTAATATGATATATTACTATTATATATGATTATGATTGGTTGTGTTTAGGACATAAAACTAACATATTTAGATTTATCTAAATTACGTTCCAAATTTGGAGGATTAAGTTAATGATTAGTTTAAGTTATCTTATTATTATTATTATTATTATTATTATTATTATTATTATTATTATTATTATTATTATTATTATTATTATGTTTTTTATTTGAAATACGATGCCATTATATATATATATATGTATGTATATATGTTTAAAAATTAAAAATAATTTAAAATATAAATCTTAATGTCCTAGGGAATTTAAAAAGTAATTAAAATATTTATTTATTTATTTTAAATATTACTTTTATTATATGACAGTTCTTTTATGTATCTAGATTATAAATAGAATTCGAAATACATTACTATTCATAATTTTATTAGTTTATTTAAGAGATTACCTTCCAACTTCGGAAATAAATTTGACCAAGAATTTGATTAGAACTTTATTTAGGAATAGTTTTTAAAATAGGTTGGACTTGGAGCATTTTTAAGTGTTAATATTGGATACATTGATTAAAACTAGTTGCCTTATAACTATCAGATTAAAATCTTATACTAATATATTAAAATAAAAAATATAATCTTCTACAATCAGATTTATTTACATAATATAAAAAATATTATATTAAAGTTTTCAATGTATTTATTATTTATTTTATTTGAAATGACAATTTTTTAGGTAATATAGATAAATTTTTTTATTTTTAATTTAGCAGTAAAGTCGGACTATTTCGATCTTAAAAAAATTATAGTTTCTTATAATATAAATTATCCATGCTACGTGTATGCCATTTTTTATTGTTAGGTAAAATACTTTAATTTTTAATCCTTTTTATTTAAATACATCTAGAACTAACTTTATCTTATCCGTGTCAATATTACGATTATTTATCTTTAGGAACACAAAGTCAACATATATTAATATTATTAAATATGATATATTACTATTATATATGATTATGATTAGTTGTGTTTAGGACATAAAACTAACATATTTAGATTTATCTATATTACGTTCCAAATTTGGAGGATTAAGTTAATGATTAGTTTAAGTTATTATTATTATTATTATTATTATTATTATTATTATTATTATTATTATTATTTGAAATACGATGCTATTATATATATATATATGAGGAATCTTAATGTGCACCCACAAAAATTGGACGCACAGTGTGCCCATCTATGATGGACGGATGAAATGAAAGGCGCACGATTCAAGCTGGTTCAAGGCGGTTCGAGTGCACGGTTTCACGAGTTGCGTCTTCTCCCTCGCCGTCGACACCTCCGATCTCCTCCCCTCACCTCCGACGTCTCTGTCTCCGATCTAGATGGTTGCGAGAGTGCAAATCGATCATCGCCGGCCTCTGCACTCGCAGGTCATCGGCCATCCACCCTCCTTTCGTCGATCACACTCTACGAGCCACGAGCCGCCGCCATCCGCCCTCTGCGAGTCCCAATCCGACACCCTCTACCCTTCGTCTGTTAGCTCGTCGCTCTGCGATCGTGGATATGGAGAGATGGCTGAAGATCTCACGCTTGCATTCCTATGAACTGTTGATCACCCTCTGTGAGCCGCCGCCCTCTGCCCTCTGTTCGCCGACCATGTTCTGCGAGCAGCCCCTCTGTGCTTTCGAATCAAGCGAGATGACCAGAGATCTTGTGCTAGTGCCATA
Source organism: Pontederia crassipes (assembly GCA_030549335.1). NCBI lineage: Eukaryota > Viridiplantae > Streptophyta > Magnoliopsida > Commelinales > Pontederiaceae > Pontederia > Pontederia crassipes. Next base: position 49,431,315 of record CM060189.1, on the reverse strand, counting down.
TGAACCGTTGATCGCCCTTTGTGAGCCGCCGCCCTCCGTTTGCCGATCGCCTGCGCTCGCGGATCAGGATAGATGGAGACTTGCTCGTCGCTTGTGAACTGCCCTCTTGCTCGCTGAACCGCCTCTGGCTTATCTGAACCAGCGTGCATAAATCTCATCACTCCATCGAAGATCTAACGGTCTTGAATTTGTGAACGCACAGTGCTACCACAAAAGTGTGGTAGCACACTAATATTCCTCTATATATATTATCATGTTAATATTAGGATACATTGATTATGATTAATTATAAAGTCTATATTTAAGGATTAGTTACATTTAGGAACACAAATTAACATAACAAAATCGAAATCATATTCCTAATCAAATTCGATTTATTTTCTAGATTTAATTTATTACCAACTTTATTATAAGATTTTTTATTTTCGTAGTCAAATTTGATTTACTGTGTGGATTTAATTTATTATCATATTTAAAAATTTTATAATAAGATTTTTTATATTATGTAAATAAATCCGAATTTGTAGAGGATTATATTTTTGTTTAAATCTGATAGTATGCATTTGCATATGAGGATTGGAATTATATTTAGAGTAAATTTTTAATGTATCAGAATTAGTTATATTATGACATGATTACTTATTATTAATTTAAAAAATTAAATCTAAACTTTGAATTACTTAGATCTTATGATACAAATTAGATTAGTTATATCATGACATTGTTAGTTATTAATAATTTGTTTAACTTTTACATGTCTTCCTATCACAAGTCTAAGAGAGAGATATTAATTTTTTTATAGATGACACATGTCACCATATTATGATGCCAATTGTGATCATATTCTCAAGCATTTACCTTTCTTTATATAAATATATATATATATATATTGACATAATTTCGACACTAATGATAAGTTATAATATTTATTTACAGGTATAAACCTTATTAATCTAATGAAATTTTAAAAAGATAAATTTTTTTTGAAAAACATACTTCTAAAAGATATTCCAAAAAAACATTATAAGATATTTTTTTAGACATATAAATCATACTATATAATGATTTTTTAAAAAACTAATATATTTCATTGTTTAATAAAAAGAATCACAATTCTAATCAAATTGGATTTGCCTTTGAATTTATTTATTTTTAAGCTTATAAATATTTTAATGCAACAAAGAAGTCAACTTCTAATCAAATTATTTTTAAGCTTATAATAATTATACATGCATATATTGGTAATAATATTACCTTAGGTCACAAACTTTTATTACGATATAATTTTTATTGACTAAAAAATTTGGGAAATCATTATGAGTTATATATATATATATATATATATATATATACACACATATTAGGTTTGTTAAATATATAAAACTCATTATATAATTAAAATTTTAAATATCTTTTTTTAATCAAAAGAATTATATTTATTAATGGAGTTGGGTGGAGCAGTGCCTCAAGAAGTCTCGAATTTGAATTCTTATAAAACATAAAAGGTTTCGCTAGAGCTTCATCTACTTTTAATTCAAATATATATATATATATATATATATATATAATTTCTTAGATGTACGAGTCTCATTATATAATGAAGTTTTTAAAAAACAACATCTTTTGTGTTTAATCAAAGATTCCTACTTCCATATCTCAAATTGAATTTCCCGATGAATTTAATATTCTTTTATTTTTATCCTTATAAATATTTTGACTAAACTAAAAATCCTACTTATAAAAAAATTAGATTTAACTAATGGAACTTAAAAGAAGTTAATTTTTTATTTAATCAAACAAATAATCCTATTTATAATCCAATTATTTTTATCTTTTACATTTAAACTTCTTTGGATTTTAAATATTAATTAATTTTCTGTTCTCCAGACATGATATGTAATGTAACGCTACAAATCGACCCTCGCCACGTGATGAAGACCAGGAGATGCTACGAACATTATGATTTTGATCGTACATTTAATCATGACTCGGTCAACATACATGATACACAAAAGAAATGATAGAAACAAAGAAGAAATGTGAAAGACGATAATTAATTATGAAAATCAAAGGGTTACTACATATCTTGAAATAACAATATCATAATGACTACAGAGCTCATAATGCAGATAGAAAAGAGACTAGATAATTAGGTCATTCGATTCATGTGCTTTATCGTCGCTTGAGCATCATCGCAATATATCAATTTAGCACCATCACTGACCTAACCCTATGAAAATCAAACATAGGGGAGGCAATTCTCCCGTAAGCTTTATAGTCTAGTGAGATTAATAACAATATACAATAAATACACCAAGTAGAAGAAATCAGTAAAGAGTAATTGCATCATACCTTTGCTAGAGAAATAATCATGAGGGTCATTGTAAATATATCGTGAGCAAAAGAAAATCAATAGGTAACATGGAGCGATATAATCTCATGAAATATAATAAACTTGAAGTTAATAACTTGCTTGATAATCATGACATTTTGATATGGGTAATATGCTTGATAATCATGATAACATGCGATATCATACTTCTCTGCCTTACAATGTTTCATTATCTTATAACTTGTTTAGAAATCAGGTTACTTTGAGGTAGGGGTGTTCACCAAATTTGATCGGGTCGGATCGGGTCAAGAGGGCTGGGGGGTCGAATCTGACCCAACTCGACCCGGTTCCAGTCGGGTCGGGTCGGGTCGGGTTAGGTGGTCGGGTTACCTTACCACCCAATTTTCTTTCTTTTTTTAATTTTTTTCTTACAATTTTTTATATTTTTATTTAATATAAAAATATTATTTTATTTTATTTTAAAGCATAAAATAACTTTTCTAATTATTTAATATTATTTTGGACTTAAAATATTTTATTTCAATTTTTTAAAAATTTTAAATCAAATATAAGCTTAAGTTTGAATTAAAAAATAAAAATAAAAAAATAAAAAACTCGGGGTTGATCGGGTCGGGTCGGGTCGGGTCGACTCGAGTTAGAAAAGTCCAATTCGTACCCGACCTGACCCATGATCGGCTCGAGCTAGGGTCGGATCGGATCATCGGGCTCACGGGTCGACCCAACCCCCGGTAAACACCCCTACTTTGAGGTGTCTTTAAATTCTTCATCCTTTACTTATCATAGGATAGGTCCTTGTTCACTTATGCGGTGCACCGAGCGAAACGATATAGTCATATGCGGGTTAATGGTTGATCAAGTCATGACTAAGGGAGCGACCCTTATCATAAAAGCACTTGGCCTGGTGACCCAGTGATTGTCTTCCATTTTATCTTATTAGCCACTTTAAAATCTTAGATTTTATTATTAATATAAACCTTGAATCAATGGTTCGATGATAAAAGCAATTCAAACATAGGAGTTATTGACATAGATCAGGGTAAAATCATATATTAGTAATAATCATGTCAAGTCTGAGCAAGATCTAAGGCTCAATTCAGAATCAAGATTAGAAAAAGTAATAACAAGGCATTTGAGTTGCCATAACCCAGGCCGGGTTTGTGGCATAAACTCGAGCCAAGTATACCATTCACTCAGGCCGGACTCGTGGAAACGTGTCGAGGTTGACGTGGGACAAATCCGGGCCGGGTCCAAGTGAACCCGAGTCGGGTGGAGAAATTGTCGAGAAGTTGGGTACATTGTCGTCCGCTAACTCGGGCTAGGTTCAGGGTCAACCGGGCCGGGTTCTATGAACATAGGTCGGGTGTAGTGCTTCCCGAATCGAATTTCGTATGAACCCAAGCCAAGTTCATGGCAGTCCGGGCCGAGCTCACACTCCCTATACGTGCCCTTGTTACATTAAGCGTGCTAGTTTCATTTTATGTGGCAATATCTATACACATATTATGCGAGTCAGTCATCATCTTGATTAATCTTTCTTTTTCATAAAACATTTTAAAATTTTGACTTCACTTTCATCATACTTTTCACAATGCAAGCTCCTTTTACCCGAAGGAACTTAGGAATGCATATTTCATTATTGGCATGAGAACTTTGTTCCCGGGAAATACATACACACAAGGTGCAAAAACTTTATTGTTCAACTTCACTTTTCTTTGAGGGGTGAACATGAACATATTCTTCAACTGGTACGTTATACTTTAGCAAATTATAATCATTATTACATCTCTCAATCTCTTCAAGTTTTAACCTAGTTTATGACTAAGCATGCATTTCATGTATTTAGATATGATATACGACAAACAATCATCCATACATAAACTTTATACTTTAAAAAATAGTTTTCAAATAACATATATAGGGTTCTGCACCATCATGGCCATGATGGGTTTGTCACGAGGAGTCACAGCTATGATGGGTTTTGATACGTCAAAAATCATGACGTGAATGGCAAAGAATAACAGAAAATATTGCGCTTTGTATGAAAGGATCGCGTTTCAGGAGCAATTACTCTTAGACGTGTGAATATCCTTACACAAGTAAATATCCTTACTTCACAAGAAATGTCAAAGAGTTTTAAATTTATAATTCCTCAACACAATCACGACGAGAATCTCAAGTATACGACAGTCAATAGTGCTTGAGGGTTGATCCGCAGGGGCAAAGCTTGAAAAGTTCATACTTGATTAAAACCATTTATAAGGAAAAGCTTAAGTCGTGTTTTTTAAAGTGAGAAAGTGAAATGCTACAAACCAGAAATCACAACAGATAAAACTACACCATTTGTTTGAATTTTTAATGCAAAAGTAGATAAAAATCAGTATAAATAAACACTAGGGCTTAGGCAGATGTTTTCACTTGGGATTAACGTTCTTAGACCATTAATTTATAAGTAAAATGATAGCATCCCCTTAGCAACGCATAAACATATGTTCATGTTGGGTAAACACTCGGCTCATCTAATGGCACTCTCATGTACAATGATGGCCAAGCTCTCACTCACCAATGGAATCAACTAGCCAGTTTTGGCAATACTCGTTTGCATGGAGCAAGTAGGAGAACCGATACCTCATAATGGAGATTGAGCTCGGTTCACGCGGTCTCAGTCTCCTAGGTTCTCAAAGCGATAACAGAAAATTCATTCGACCTCTCGGTCTAAGTCGGACTTCCATTTGTGAAGATAACTCTCTGGCAAGAAACCTCTTTAACTAGATAATGCATGAAATCGAATGTGTTCAGGTGAATAAAGTCCCAGCTAGAAATGAATATTATGACCATCGGTGACATCTGTAAGTATGACTCTACAGTCATGTGCCCTCTCGGATCCTCCACAAATGCATAGAATAAACTTCCCTCTCGGGTAGGAAGTCACCGAATCAATAAAACAAGACCAAAATAGAGAAAATATGGTGATGCAAAGCAAGGAGCGAATCAGGTTCAGTTCTAATAAATGTGGTTCATGATTCCTTTTTAGATGATTGAGTTTCGATCCCACCTCTCAACATGCTTATATAAACTCAATGGAAAGCATCCCTCTTGGGAGAAAAATCAATGAACACACATTGCCTGAACGAAATATTATAAAACACCATCCAAAGACACAACCAATATATTAACAAGACTTGTGCATATTGCAAAATGATAACTCGATTCAGCCTAAGGCCTCTCGGCATATATATGAATAGAGGGTAAGAACTCCCTCTCGAGTTACAATTTAGAACATGTCCTAAAGCTCAATTAATCATAAACCAACACGAAAATCTGTCGGTGGAAAAACAAAAATCAAATGAAGAAAGAAAACATCCTAGGATCACACATCCCCCAGCCATTAGAAAAGAAGAAAAGGAAAAAAGAAAAGAGGAAGGAAGAAGGGAGGCTGCTGCTGCCTCCTCTTCTAGATTTCTTCAATAGTAGAAAATGACTTCTTGGATTCAAATTCCCCCTCCTTTTTGGGTAGCCACCATATGCTTTTATAGTCCAAGGGATTTGTTCCACCTGTCCACACTTTTCTAGCTATTTTCATGTCTTCTTCTTCCAACTTTTCTAGCCAAAGAATGTGGTCCTCTCTTAACTGTCTACCTCTTGCTTTGACACATGTCCAGCTTTTTCCATCCAAAAGAATATACTCTTGTGGTCCTTCCTAGCTGTCTCTCTTTAGCTTGCCACCTGTCCAACTTTTCCAGCAACTCTTTTGTCCACATTTTTTCATAAAGGTGTAGAGAAAGCTTCATGCCTCTTACACAAGAGAATCTACTAGGCTGACGTGGAAAGACATCCTTTTCTTTGTTGTTTGCTAATTTGAACAGTTGTCCTGGTGAATCGTTTGCTCTCGAATTCATTTAAGTCTCTAAGTTAGCGGTATCCATCTGTATGCCCTATGCGGTGCGTAAGTAGGGGCATATACCTAAATGCCCCCATGTGTTATTGGCTAGGAATTTTGCAGGAAACATAATCAAAACAAGTAACGCAATCCTAGAAATGCAGATATTTAGAAGATGGATGTGGAGAAATCATAAAAGTGGTATTTCGACAATAAAGCATGTGTTCGAGCATGAAAACATATCATGTTAAACATGGATAAAAAGTATATATAATTTCTCCACATCAAATTTATCATGCTCGTGATTGGACTCGTCATAGTCGTGAATCTCCAAATTCATAGACGTGACAAATGCTTGTTTCTTTGTTGGTTTGCTCCTTTCGGTAACAATCATGATAGGGTTTACTATCGTGAAAGTCAGTTTCACGACCATGATCGAAAAATTGACTTTTGCCCATTTTGTCCTTTTGGTCACGGTCTCAAGTAAGGCAATCATGTCGACGTTCAAAAAATTTTATTTCATACTAATAAATTACACATTTTGAGAGAAAATCATTGGAGAATCATGAATATCATCATTAACAAATCATTAAGGACGTTTACATATTAAAAAAGCATGTAATATAGAAGAAAATATGTAGATCATGGCATCAATAGAACTTTAGGGTTTTTCCCCTAATCATTCAAATATGATCTAATCATCTAGATCTAAACCTAAAATATATAGAAATAAGAATATGATTAATGAACCCTGAATCACAATACATTATGAGAATTGAATGTCCCTATTCTCTGAATTTAATACACAAAAATCATTGAAAGATGAGAGAGGGATTTGGATCCTCTTTATATACCTTAATTTTGTCTCTTCCTCTTTTTTCCTCTTCTTACTCCTTGTTTTTCTCTTCTTCTTTCTAAGTCCTAGCTGTCACATGTTCAGATTGAGAAAAGAGATTAACAAGAGGTTGCTAAGTCTTATAGGGAAGACATAAGGAATTTGACCAAAAGACCACTATGCCCTTTATTGAAAATTAGGATTGTTACAATATATAGGTGTCAAGTGGAATTGAGTTTCAGCTATCCAATATGTTATAAAGTGCAAAGAATGGACTCTTAAACTTCAAGGAGCGGTAGAATGGAGAAGAGAGAATTTACATAAGACAACAATTGGGGGTTTGGTTGGAAAATATTTTTTAGTAGACAACAACAACAACAACAAAGCCTTATCCCACTAGGTACAACAATATTTTTTTAGTAGAATAAAATAAAAAATATTGTATTCTTGAAAAAGTACATATAATATTTTTAACTAAAATATTTTATTTTAAATATTATAATAACAATAAAAATATCAATATACAAGTCTAGAATTAAAGTTATGATTAATATTCTAATAAAAATAGAAATATTAATATAGAAATATAAGATTAAAAATAAAAAAAATAAAATAATGATTCATAAAGTTACAAATGAGAATACATGTGTTCTTATGATTTTGAAGAATGTTTGTATTCTCATAATGGCAGTAAAAATGACGGTTTATCTCTTTTTAGTCAGTCTTAGAATTTTTAAGTTTGACCAAAATAATTCTAACTAATTGATGATTGACTATATTCCAGGAATGACGTGATATTCCAACATTAATCTCACACCAAGTGGCCCCTTGGGCATTGACAAACACAGGTTCCTATCGATTAGATGGCTTCGCTGCACTCATCCAGACTATGTCAAAATTTGATCTCCATCTTAATTTTTTTTCTATGAAAAATACTAAATTTACATTCTAGAGTAGTTTGTGTACATTGAAATGAACAAAATTGTCTTCTATTTTGTGACCCAAAACACTATCATCTCAATAGATGAACATTATCTCTCGGCAAATGATCCAAAACCTATCACCTCTAGAATCGATTACCTCTCTAATGGGCCGTTTGGTTAGAGAATATTAAAGATTAAGCAAATATATTCAAAAGAATATGGCATTCCATGCTGATATTCTTTAATGTGTTTAGATGATACATTAATATTTTAAAATGATGACAGTTATTTCTTCTAGTTTGTGTTTAGATGCAAATGAATAAAATCATTGGATATATGGCCATTTTTCCTTTTTTAATATTAATAAAGAACATATCAGTTGTTCTTTTAATTTAGTTATTAATAAGTGCTATATTTTTTAATATGAAATTATTATTAACATATATTATATTATAGTTATTAAATATATAATAATTAAAATAATTATAACTTTTTGAATCATTTGATTGCGGAATAAAAATGGGAATATGTCAATATTATCAAGAATATAGTCAAACATCTCCTGAAATAGAATTATATGAGTCAAACTTCGAAAAATATGAAACCATCTAGAAAAGAGTTAAACCACCATTTTTAACCTAGTAAAAAGAATATATCTATTCTTCTAAAACAGAAGAATACACCTATTATCAACTTTTTCAATTTTTGCAAACATATTTTATTTTTTAAAAAAAACCAGTCATATATTATTATATAAATATTTTTTCTTGTTATTATAATATTAAACATTAGCTATGCATAATAAATATTTTAAATATAAAATATTATATTTTAAAATTTTATTCTCTTCGAACCATAAGAATATATTTTTAGGATCACAATGCACCGAGAGAGTGTGAATTGATATTAAATCAAAAATATCGATTTTACGAAAATCATCGTTGAAGCTTAAAATCAGTTCGTTAATATTTAAACCAACACAAAAACGATCATATCACATGTACAATCAGGTAGAAAGAAAAGGGAGAGAGAAAGACAAACATAAGGTACACTATGCTTTATTGACGAGGTTCAGCCACACCTTTGTAGGATACCAAAGGGCACCAGGGGTGAATTGGTGTTTAAAAAAATGTCGATTTTACAAAACATTGCGGAAGTTTAAAATCGATTCTTAAAACCTTTTTAAATCAAAGTAATTCAGATCATAAACACAATATGAGAGAGAAAAAGAGAGAAAATCAAACACAAATAAATGCGATGGTTGTTGACTAGGTTCGACTATACCTTGATCTACTTCTCCGCTCTGACTTCTCGACCTCGAGATCGTCGGAGATTCCACTAGAATATCTTCATTTGTTCCAAATGTGACATGGAAGAAAAGCCCTTTACACCACCGCTTTTTCTCCGCTTCGAAAAATAAGACACCTCTCCTCCAATGAAGTTAATCTTTTCGCTCGTTCAAGAGGTAAGATTTTAAACCTCTTTTACACATGAACTCTCTCAATTTTTTTTTGAAAAAAATGTTTCTCTTTTAAAATTCTATGCTCACAAGAAGAGAAGAGAGAAAGAAGAGAAATCTATAAAATGAAAACTTCAAAGAAATAGTTTTCCTTTGATAACTTGAAGTTTTTTTCAATGAGTGAATGGATGCATTTACTTCTGACTTTGGCACTCTTTTTATAGCCTTCAGTACGTGAAAAATTCGTATAGAATTTATTTCAAAAATTTCTCCTTCAAAATTGACAGTTACTGTTCATTTGATAAGGAGGCCGGTCGACCGCACATCTGAACCGGTCGATCGGTCTTTTTGACCGTTGCGCGATTTCTTCAGCTTCTACGCTTGATCGGTCGACCGGTCCATCGATCGGTGTATCGATCGGTATCATCTCAATGTCAGTCGGGACAGGATCAGTATTGATCGATCGACCGGTATCTCCAGCTCGGTCGACCAGTGTTCTCTTGACCGGCTTTTATTATGTCGACTGACAGGTTGACCATCCTACACTGTTTTGATCATAACTTTCTGCACAATTATCCAAATTAGATAATCTTATATTCTATGGATTGTTAACAGGATTCTCTACAACTTTGATATTTATGATTTATCCAAAATCTAACAAGATCATAGTCAATTATTTAATTCTATTGCATAAAGTTATCCATTTTATTTAAACTTTTTCAACATTTAACTTTAATCTTTCGAGGTTTATATCATCAAAATATAATATATAAAGCATTAAAACTTTGACCCAACAACCTTGACATACGTCCTCGCTCCGACTTCTCGATCTCGAGACCGTTAGATATTTCACTAAACACTATTCCTTCGTTCCAAATAGGGCAAAGAAGAAACCCTTTACAACACACCACCTTTTCTAAAGGTAAGACGCACCTCTCCTCTTAGAAAGTTTATCTTTTCTCTAGCTCGAGAGGTAAGATAAAGCCTTTTCTACACAGGAGCTCACATCCAAATCTCTTAGTAAATATTTCTCTCTTTTACAATATAAGAACCACAAGAAAAGAAGAGATAAAGAAATAAAATATTTGCAACTTAGAGCTCAAATGGACTTCTCAAATGTTCTTCCCACTTTTCCTTGAAAGTCTTGATGATTCCTACACATTTGGGTTCTCTTCTATAGCTTTCTTAACTCCATTTAGTCATTGGAGCTTGTTTCCTAATTTTGAGGTCAAAATATGACCGTTATAGTGCATTCTGCGCGTTGACTAATCGACCGTCATGCACTATTTTAAGCATAACTTTTTGCACAATTATCCAAATGAGATAATATTTTATTCCGTGGAAAGCTAACAAAATTCACTACAACTTTTGTATTCATTATTCATCCAAAATCTAATGAGATCAAAGTCAAATACTGATTCAAAATTCAGTATACAAAAAAGTCCATTTCAAATAAAACATTTTAGACCTTTACTCTTTTATACATAACTTTCCATAGCAACATTCAAATGAGATGATATTTGATTTTATTAAAAGGTAAAAAATATTATATATAACTTTTATATCACTCTCTTGATCCAAATCTTATGATAGAATATTTAACTATTAAGTGCAAGTTTAGCACATAAAATAAACTTCAAATTTAATTTTAGATCTTTACTTAAACATAACTTTTTATGTGATTGTCCAAATGAAGTGATTCTTGATTTTCTACAAAGATAAGAGAATTATCTATAACTTTTATATTCATCCAATGTAAATCTCGTAAGAACATAAATAAATATTAATCGAAAGTTTAATGCATGAAGCAATTCATTTCTATTAAAACTTTTCGACATTTTAAATATAATTCTAATCTTTTGAGGTTTGTGTCATTAAAACATAATTATATAGAGAATAAAAACTTTTCTCCAACAATCTCCCATTTTTTATGAATACAAACCAAGAAATATGAAAAGTATATGAGTTGGGAAGTAATAAATATTAAAGTCAATTTTACGCCCTCTAAAACTAAGCTTTCCTTACAATTACGAATATGCACATAATCTTAATTGTAAGACACTTTTCATTATTCATGAGATCCATGTAATAAATCAGGGGTTATATAAATTTCTTTTATGTTCTTATCATATTTCTCATATATTTCTCTCTCTTTTGTTTCATAAAAAAGTAGTTTGCACATAAAGCATATTATGTAACTCCCCCTTATTCATTTTATCTTCCTAAATTTTTTATTCTCTCCTTTTTATCATATAAAATACAATATGTAAAGTGTCAAAGATAATTTTATTCTTTTATCACATTTATAAGAATCATTTCATGTATAATATATATGATAGAAAAAAATAACCCCCCCTAATGTCATGACTAATTTATAATAGCAAAGCATAAAATCAAATAAATAACACGTCTCAAAAAATTATATAAGGAATCAAAACATTGCATAAAACTTTGGGATTTTAAGCCTAAAGCATAAGAAGTCAAAGTTTGATTTTCATAACATAAAGATTTTAAGCCTAAAGCATAAGAGTCATGCCAAGATATGATCAAATAGTTTTTTAAATTATGAAAATGTAGATTCATGCACATGTAAGTTAAATAATTAATATATTTCATGGTATGACATAAACATCTCAAATGTAAATATATATATATAAATTTTCATTTGTACAAAAAAGATATCATTTAAGCATCATTCCAAATTTGATGGTCAAATGTCATACGACATAGGAATACTCAAATGACAACAAGTTATGACCACATAAATTTATGCACATTAATCTTGTAGCGCAAGATTTCATATGGAAAGACAACTACAAATGAAACAACAACAACAAAGTCTTATCCCACTAGGTGGGGTCGGCTACGTGGATCATACGACGCCTCGTTGATCCATGTTCATGAGATTCGACAGGATTTTACGCTGGCTGTCGGGACTTAACACGACCATCCTCCTTTATCCGGGCTTAGGACTGGCTATAAAACATAGGCGGAGTTACAACTACAAATGAAACATATGAAAAAAATATTATTTCAAATTTTGATTAAAATTCTAAAACTTTGTCTTCTTTCAATTGCAAACTCACAAAGCATCGAATGTGATAAGTAGTCATAAGCATACTCACAATTTTTAAGAAATAAGCATGACACCATAAGCATTTCCAAAGTTTAACATATTAAAATATGTCCAAAAATGGACTTTTGAACAATAATAAGCTTATACACAAATTACGATAACTAGTAGACAAGTATAAAGCACAAATAATTGTGATAAACAAGTATATCCAATTTTTTATTTCTATGTTCAAAATAATACTTTTACAATAAAATTTGTGCTCGCACTCCTTCAATTACATTTTCCTTTTCTTTCTTTGTCACAAGATAATAATCAAAATTGGTGACAATAAATGAAACTAAAAAGTTATTCAAAATTTAGCCTTTTACAATTCTTAAAATGATAATAACTATTTCAAATTACAGATGAGGGAAATAATTTTCATTACATGACATGATAATTTGAAATATGGCAACCATGTGCATAAGAATAGAGTTTGTCAATTAAATGTCCTATGAAATAATTTTCAAGTGGCATACTAATATGATCAATCGTCTTATTCAAAATTAATTTGTAAAAAATCATGTATACTCAAATGATATAGTGTAACAAGTCCAAATTCATAATAAGTTCATGCACTAAAACTCATAACACAAGAGTTAGATAAATATTATGCCAAATATATAAATATGAAGCCTTCTTTATAGATAAACAAGAATTATTTAAGATTAGAAGACTTAGCATTCATATTTTCATGTATTTTTTCATTTCAAAAAATAGTTACGATAATAAACATAGCAAGGGTAAAAAAATAGACATATAATTCTCTTTCTTTAACATGTGAACAACATCGATTTTACAAATATATTATCACAAGTCAAAAGAAGATATTATGTATTATTTTCAAAATTCTTTATAAATTTGCATTTCAAAATATTCGAAAGATATTCAATTATTATATCAAGATCTTAGAACATCAAGTGTCATATGAGAATCAAATTTCAATCAATCAAAGTCATTTACTTTTTTTTTATTCATAAAAATATGATTCTTTTATACTTTAAAATCATAAGCATCATATAATCACATTGAATCACAAATATCAAGATGCAAAATAGAACACAATATTCATATAAATCAATTATACACGCTTAATGCCAAAATCAACATATTTTGAGTGTGAAGAATCATGCAAGCAAACTTTAGTATTGATATGAATGTCCTTGTTTTTTTAAATATAATTTTCACATTAAATTAATAAGATGGTTCAAAAATATCAATTTATTAACTATTATGCATGTGACATATTCTCATCAAATATACTTAGGCAACATGAGTAATATAGACACTTTCAAAAATAAATGAGCAACATAATTATAGTATGCACATGGATCATTATCAAATATTATCTTTATGTATATATCATGATAATAAATTGACAAATTCAAGACATAAATATGCATCATATCAAAACAAGTTCAAATTTTCATTTCCATATATCAAAATACTTTTACTGCAAACTTTTATGCATCCAACTCATTTCAATTTCGTAAGGTATGCTAATGCATTCTTTGCTAATAGTGATTTTCATTTTTCCTCTTAATTGATCAATACATTGTTGTGTTGTAATCGATAGTTTCCCTGACTAATTAATAGCTCTAGCAATTAATGATGGACCAACTCCATTAGTATGCAAATTATACATAACTTATACAAATGCATCCAATATTTCTTTGTGTGAAGGTAATTGTATTACCTTCGAAGGAGTAGCCAAAATATGTGTGTGCTTTTCAGTAAACTACCTTACCTCCCACTTTCCGCTTTCCTTTCACTAACATAGAAATGAGTAAGACAATCATCTCTGACCTCTCTTCTTTGCTTATTTGTCGTTCCCCTACTACGTTTCAAATTCTTGTGTCTTTCTTTAGAACAAACAAAGTTTCAACTAACGATTTTTCCTGAACTTTCAATCTATGAGAATAAGATTTTCATACAGAAAAACTCGTCAATCTGACATACATATTGTAGTATTTAAATGCATCTTTGTCATTATCAAAAGTCATGCCAAAAAATGGTTTTCTAAATTCATTGGATTTCACATGACCATTATCTTCAACTTCCACATTTTCGTTAGTAGCATTCTCATTATTATTTTCATAGCTGTTACAAAGATAATGGATTAATGAAGTGTATATGAAATAAAAGTTTTCGAGTTTAATAAGGAAATTACATATACATATCATGTTCGGACACACAAACATTGTCCATCAACATCTGACTTAAAAATTTACATGACACCTTCAAAAAGTAGAAAGTAGTCGACAAATTATGGTAAAAAAAAGAACAACACAACATCGTCCAATTTTTCACAAAGGAGCACTATACAATAAGACAACAACAATCAGGCAACGACCGCACTTACTTCAACTAATTCTAGAGTATTCAACATCTCCAATAGGATTGGCAATGTAATAGAACAACAATCACGAACAACACGATGAAATTAAAAGAAAAAAGAAAAACAATAGGCAGGAGAGAAGAGGATCAACATGAGTAGAGTGAGAGATGGAAGGGGGCGGTGTCTTACCCTAGGGATGTCCGGAGTCACGGCTGGCGAGAGGGAGATGTCAGTTTGATTCAGCTCCGGCAACAGGGGTCATCAGCTAGGGCATCGGGCGAAGGATGCATAAGAAATTGAAAGAAACCCAAAGAGAAAGATTGAAATCTTAGGACATCTCACCTCTGAGGGATGTCCGGAGTCACGGTCGGAGAGAGGGCGACGAGCAGCTCTGGCAGTAGCATTCGTCACCTAGGGCATCGGACTAAGAGAGGGGATTGAGGGCGGTAGAACCTCTAAGGGAGTAGAGTGAGAGGCAGAGGGATGGCGGCGTCTCGCCTTTGAGGGATGTTCGGAATCGCAGCCGGCGAGAATGATAGTGATATTTGGGTGTTTGAGTGATAACTTGCTGAAATTAAGAAAAGGGTTAATTTTTCAATTTTTGGTCTCCCAACTCACTAGCTGTAATTGCACAGGTAAGTTGTAGTAAACTCAGGTTATCGTATCCATAAGAATTTGAAGTCTAAGACACTCTAAAATAATCTGGATTAGTTCTATTCAAATGGCTAAAAACATATTTTTAATGGAAAGTGAAAACAGATTTTTAATAGAATGCAGAATGATAACTGAATTTTGGGTGTTGGAAATTTATCAAAATTGAGTTATAAATGCTAAATTAAAGTCTAAAAAGATTTAACTATCAATGAGGAAGGTTCTTCTAGGAGTTGGGGTTCATCTAAATTAATTAAGGATGGATTGGATCAAGTTATCATTGATTATCCAATTTTGATTCAACATGAAATGTAACTGCTCTCACAGCTCAATTGGGCTTCAACTAAGCAACATATTATCATATAGTTGTTAGTTAGGTTGAATCAGAAGAGGATCCTCACTGAAAATCAAGTTATCATAGGATGCAATTGAAGGTTCAATGCTGATTTTTACAATTCAAAGAAATTCTGAAATGATAACTTGTAATTGCAATCTTAAAAAGATAAAATCACACCAATTAATCAAACTAGGATGAAGTCTACCCAATAATAGTACTTGTGCTCCTTGTTTCATCTCTGAATTCAATGGGGGGTTTAAAATCAACCTCTCGATTGCAAAGGAAAATGAAATCCACACAACTCCAATTAATTGGGTTTAAGAAACATCATATTTAATATGGAGAATTCAGTGATTATCCAATGTTCCTTGGTTCATCTCTGAATCACAAGGATGACCTAAAGACTACCTCTCAGCAGTGGATTAAAATGAGGCTTAACATTGGAAATCAGAATTCAAGTGAAAACCAGAAAATAGAAATCAGCAATTTAAGGAAATCAGCAATATTATTCATTGAAATTCAGACTTGCCAAATGCTTCTTGACCCATCTCTGGGCTGCAAGAAATCCCTAAGGTTCACCTCTCAGTGATTGAATAAAATCAGGGGTTCAATTGGCAGGACAGATTCTAAAGAATTCAAGAAAATCAGAATTCAGGAATTCAGTTCAGAAATCAGAAGGTCAATCTGATTTGAGTCAAAAATAATATGCCTAACATCTTGATTCATTCCTGAACAAGATAGTAGCAATAACAACATCCCAGTGACTCAATTAATCAGATTGAGAATGAAGAACAGATTCTAACAGCCATAGAAATTAGAAAGTTCAGGAATCAGGGAATCAAAATTTAGATTTTCAAAATCAGATTAGGAATAGTAAACATATTTGAATCATGAAGAATGTCAAACATCTTGATTCATTTCTGATCAAGATTGGGGACAATATTAACTTCTCAGCTGCTCTATTAATCAGGTCCACAATGACAAACAGATTCAAATAGTTCAGGAATTCAGATTCAAAAAAATCAGGAAATCAGATAATTAGAAAATCAGAAATCAGACTTTTCAATCAAAATGAAGTTCAATAACATACCATTGATTCCTATTCATTTCTGAACAAGAGTTAGATCAAAAGATAACTTCTCAGTTATAGATTACAAATGAGACCTATCAATGACACAAACCAATGCAAAATAGTTCTGAAATCTGAAAACCAGATTTGATTTCAGTGCAGGATTATAATTCTTTCCATATCCATCCAAAACTAATTTAAACTATTACCATATCCTAAAAGAAATGGAGTTTAGCTCCTCGTATTTACAGAACTTGACATCAAATGGAATGAAGAACAGTTACAAATCATATGTGTTTCAAGTGTCTCAGCAGTAGCAACAGCTCTAGCAGCCAGTAGAAACCCTTCTCCAAACCCTCAATGTCCAGCCCCCCCCCCCCTCTCTCCTCCAAAAATTTCAGCTTTTATATGATTCTTGTCCACCCTTTGATCAGCATCAAAATGTTCTTTTCTTTCTGATTGCAGCCACCTGTCCCCTGCCTGAATTCTCAGTTGCAGATACTTTTTTTTGCAGGAAAAAGTAGATGCCCCCCCCCTACTTTTTCCATTTTTTGACCACCTTTTCTCCCTATTATAAAGCCCAAAATAGCAAGCATCAAAGCCCTTGAATGGTGTTTTGACAAATAAAGATTAAGATGATGATAGTTGCTAGCTCAGATATCAAATAGAATTAGGTGTTGTGCAAGAATGAAAACTTATATCAAAATTAATGATTATTGAGGCCCGGAATGATAACTTTAAGTAAATCCTAGAAAATGTCCAAATATGGGTGGTTCAAAGTATTTCAGGCATCAAATGGATTATAGTGATACGTGAGTGAAGTCAGAAATCAAATATAAATGAGATTTCAAAGGAGTGATAACTTAGGTGCCAAAAATGATAACTTATATGACTTAAAAATGATAGCTTGTGATAACTTGAGTTGTGATTATCCAAATATGATGAAATTTGACCAGCAATGAGTTAAAACAATAACAAGATGATTGTTTAAGGCCTTTATGCAGAATTTATGGTTTTGCATGTCGAAATGATAGAATTGCCCTTTAACGATAACTTGGCGAAGGAAAAATGATAACTTGTTCAAATGGACTTAAAACTTTGCCCAAGTTGAGATGTGACCATTCAAATATGATTTATACATGATAATAATGGATTTAGGGCAAGAAAGTTATTGAAATCCAGTTTACTCAAAATAATGATAACTTGACATATGGGAATGATAACTTGTTTTAAAAATGATAACTTGGCATAGAATTTAAATATTAATGGATTTTGGCATTTCAGAACCTCTATGCACATGTAATTAAGTATGAAATGTGGAATATCAACTAGTTATCACAATCTATGCATTCCAAGTATAATTGGCCAAAAGATATGCAAAAATGGGACTCGATATAAATGAAATGCATCTAAAATGGGCTAAAAACTTATA
This sequence comes from Pontederia crassipes, assembly GCA_030549335.1. Classification (NCBI taxonomy): domain Eukaryota; kingdom Viridiplantae; phylum Streptophyta; class Magnoliopsida; order Commelinales; family Pontederiaceae; genus Pontederia; species Pontederia crassipes. The sequence goes on along the minus strand of CM060189.1, from coordinate 49,412,926 downwards.
GTGATCAGCTAGTGATCAGAGAGGGAGACGAGCGGCTCTGACAGCAACGTTCATCACCTAGGGCATCACATGGATAGGGGGCGGGAGAACCTCCGAGGGAGTAGAGTGAGAGGGGGAGGGAGGGCGGCATCTAACCTCTAGGGGATGCCCGGACTCACGACCGGCAAGAGGGAGTCGCGGTCACCTAGGGCTCCCGCACGGAGAACGCTCGCGATGGAGGCAGAGGCTTTCTTCTTTTCTTCCCCAGTGATTGATCTGAGCCATTCCTTTCCATCGAACGGTCACCATCCACCCGTTCTCACTCAACCATTCAATGCGCCACAGACGATCGAGATGGAGGCACGAATGGGCATTTCACAGCCATTTAGTCCTTTAAAATATTTTATAAGAAATCGAATTAGAAATATTACTTAAGTTCCTTTTATCATTTGAGTTTTTATCATGTAAAGGATAGGAGTTTACACTTGGCTAGTTCGGATCGAGTCGAATTTTTTGTTCAAAAAAATCACTCATTTTTTTTAGTTTAGTTTTAAAATTTTAAGAAACATCTTTTTTATATTAAATATAAAATATATCACTAAAATTTTAAAGTAATGAAATAGAAAAGTATGAAACTTTATACAAGAATTAATATATCTATAATAAAAAAGTAAACAACTTATTAATTAAGTATATAAATAAAAAAATGGGTTCCATGTGCTCTTCTATTTTTTTATGCAGGACCTTAATTGTAGTGAGTGAATTTTAGTTAATTAAAATCACTCTAAATCATATTCAGATTTCTAATTTTTTTTTTGTTTGATTTTTTGTCATAGGATAGATTTTTCGGATTCATTGGATTTTTCTTACGCCACTATTGAACACACTTGAAATCAATAATATTTTTGGACAAATGAATGAAAATCATCGGAGGTGAGCATGTCATGGGATTTTGATAATGTGCTCTAGAACATTTTTTATGCCAGTCTGAATCTATGGGAGGTCTCTGGTGTTCGAAGCTATTAGCACTCGATTAATTTAGAGTCGAAAAGATAGAACAATAATAATTTATTCCCTAACTAAGGTGATGACTCCAAATTCGAACATAAAACTATTAACATTCAGCGAGCGCTTGAAACTCTGCTATCAATTGAGCCAACCAACGGTTGGTACATCCTAATTATTACAAACATAAGATTAATGTCAGACAATCAAATTAAAACAATGAGTGAAAAAATTGAACTCATGACTTAGCTCTAATTTCATAATCGATGTAATAAGTTATTGTTAATGTTTTAATATATGGAAGCCCAAGGAATTACTCTTGAAAATAATACATCATTTATATTCTATATAAAGCTACTATTATTTTTAGAGAAAAAAATCAGATTTATTGGTTTGCCCTGTCATTTAACACATTAACTAATCACCAAATGACTTTTTTTTTCCTTTTAACACCATTAAAACTTGTAACATTCGATTAATTCGAAAAAACGAAATCATACTCCTCTAACTGATCATTTTACTTTTAAATGTTGATTTTTATTTTTCTCATATTTTTAAATGTTAATTTTTATTTTTCTCATATTTGGTGCGTGGCGTGGCGTGGCGTGTCCCACCCTCAACGACCAATTGGATTTCTTGCGTATATTTTCTCCCTCTCTCCCCTCGCCACGTCACATTTTCTTATTTTACGGTTTTTGCTCCTTGTTCTTTTCCTCCCTCCCGCGCCCACGCAAAGTCCCTTGTTACAAAATCTCTTCTTCAACCGCAACAAGTTGGGAATAAATCAAATCCAACTAAAAAATTAATAATTAATATAACACTAATCAAATGATAGCTTCATAAAAAAGTTTGGAACTTAGCACTCGCAAATTCCAAATTTATCTATTCTAAGCTAAACGCCCCTCTCTACAAAAAAATTAAATAAAAGAAAAAAATCACTTATGTTGGCTTGCTAATCATTGATATGTTCTACTTTAAAAAAAAATAATCGATATAGATATTCTGCTAATTTTCATATAATAGAATATGTGCTGCAATATAAAGAAAAGAAACGTGGATCACTTGTAGTAGTAGTAATAATAATAATAATAATAATAATAATAATAATAATAATAATAATAATAATAATAATAATAATAATAATAATAATAATAATAATAATAGCATTAGCCAGAAAAGAAGTATAATATAAAGAGCCCAAAACGGCAACGGAAACTAATATAATTAACGAACCCCCCCCCCCCCCCCCCAAAAAAAAGTATTAATTAAACCGCTCGTCGTCCTCCTCCTTCCCTCCCTCTCCCTCCCAGGCCGAACAGCAGCTGAAGAGAGAACATGGATGCGGCGAGCTGCTGCTCCACCTCCGCTGCCGCCGCCGCCGCCGCGGTCCCCACCACCTTCTTCTCCTATCGCCGTCGCCCCACGTCCTCCTCTTCCCTCTCCTTACTCCCCTTGCACCGCCGCTCCGCGGCCGTCTGCGCCACCTCTGTGGACTCCAACGGCCGCGCCGGCACTGTCCCTCTTCTCTGCTCTTCCACCTATCCAGAATTCTTTCCCAATACCATCCGAGGCTTTGACAGCCACCGGAGGCGGCCTCGGGGGGCCATCTCGGCGGTTTTCGAGCGGTTCACCGAGCGGGCAATCAAGGTGGTCGTATTCTCCCAGCGCGAGGCGCGGTCGCTCGGCAAGGACATGGTCTTCAACCAGCACCTCCTCCTCGGCCTCGTCGACGAGGACCGCTCCCCCGCGGGGTTCCTCTCCTCGGGCATCACCATCTACCGCGCAAGGGACGCCGTCCGGGCCATCTGGAGCGACGACGGCGCCGGCGCCGCCCATGACCACGCCTCCGCCGTCGATGTTCCATTCTCAATCAGCACCATGCGCGTTTTCGGTGCTGCCGTTGAGTGCTCCAGGAACATTGGCTGCAACTTCGTTTCCCCGGAACACATTGTCATCGGCCTCTTCACCGTCGACGACGGCAGCGCCGCCCTGGTGCTCAAGAGGTAGCAATTCGTCTATGAGTCTTATGTTTCGCTTGTTTTACATGTCATCGATAAAAATCCTTCACCACCGTAAATGAATTATGCAGCTTGTGATATGATCAACAACTAATTAACAATGGGCACAAGTTGGTCTGTTTAGAACTCGATTGCTGAATCTTTGACTCCACAGAAAAAGTTACGACTGTGACAACACACATAAACTGTTTGAAATCTAGATGATGAATGCTTCTATGTTCCTTTTTACATTACGTAGATAGTTTTGGAAAAGGAGAGCTTTTGCCTTTACAAGTACAGAAGATACTAAAAAGGTGCCAGATGTTCATAGTGTTGGTGGCTTAATACTGCAAAGACTTTCCACATTTCCATTGAGATATCCTATGAATGAGCAACAACAACAACAATAACAACAAAGCCTTATCCCACTAGGTGAATCATACGACGTCATTCCGCTCTATTAGTAATCAAACATTTCGGTATATTATTCACCAATAGATCTTGCTCTATTAGTTCGTCAAGTGTCCGCCTTGGCCTCCCTCTCCCTCTTTTAATCGGACTCCAAATTATTTGATCTACTCTTCTTACTGGCGCAGATATCCTATGAATGAGCATTAGAGGATATACAATATTACTATGTATCAAAGGCAGATGAGTACACAGATTTAGCAAGGCATGTTAAAGGAAACGACTATTTTGAATATATGGGCAAAAGTAAAGTTTCTTAAGCTCTGAAATAATGCTGAATTAGATTTGGAGACTGGGTGCCCGTGCATCAATTATGTAATACTATTACTTGGTCATATTGTACAAAGGCAACTGCCAAACTTTTTATATGTTCGATAACCAATTTAGGAATCTAATACTTTTTTTATCTAATAATAATAAATGGAATATTTAAAGATAGCACATTTGTTGTCAGAGAGATCATCAAAGATGAGAGTAGTTGATGAAGATCTCTATGAGCAGTTTGATTGATTTAGGACATAGGTTTCACAGAAATATGCCAAATAGTAATGGAGACTGATAAAGTACACTATTAACGCTCTCATTTTATTCTAGCCGTGATATTGATTTGCAGAGTTCTCAATTATCAATCCTCTCGTATGTGGTGTTGAACTATTTGAAGCATAACTCAGATTTGGTCTGTGTTGTGATTCATTTAACATTTTTGCTCCCATTGTTATCAATTTGACATTTTTGAAGGGTATGTATACATTTTCTGAGAAAAATAATTTCATTAACAAAGATAGAACTCACAATTTGAAGAAATCTTCACCTAAGAAGTCTGAGAGATGCATATTCTTCAGTGATGGATTTCAGTGAAATTATTATTATTTAAAGATCTACTCCTGTCATTTGAACATCAAAACACGAATTTTCTAAAACGCCATGGAATTCCAAATATTGACTCGTAGCTTCTATGTTGATCCAAGTCAGCCAAGGCATCATGTACTTCATATGATAGCATAGTATGCAACAAACTCTGGATCTGATATTTTCTCTCAATGTTGGAATGCCATTACCGATGAACTTTTGCATGGGCAATTGGCTGCTTAGTAATTTCGAGCCTATTGTAGTTTAACCATAAGTTTTCACAGATTGAGCTAATGAGTTTAGAAATTAACTTGTTGTACTAGCTTGGGAGTGGACCTCAATCACTTATCTTCAGCGGCACTTTTCAAACTCCAAGGTGAACTTGTTAAGGATGGTAGAGAACCATCACTATCATCTATGAGGATGCAACAGAAACCATCTGCTCCAAAGGCTGCCATAGTGAGGTCCTCGGAGAAGAATAAAGGTTTGCCTTGCTTAAGTAGCACTTCACATTCACCATCATATAATCGACGAAGATACAATATGTTGGCCCAGTTTGTAAAATAACACTTATAAATGCGTTTTCAGAGAAAAGTGTGCTAGCCCAATTCTGTGTGGATCTTACTGCTCGTGCTAGAGAAGGATTAATTGATCCTGTAATTGGTAGAGATATGGAAGTTCAAAGAATTGTTCAAATCTTATGTCGAAGGACGAAAAATAATCCTATTCTTCTAGGAGAGCCAGGTGTTGGGAAAACAGCAATTGCTGAAGGATTGGCCCTACGAATTGCTGATGGAATGATCCCCATGTTTCTTGCGGTCTGTTTTTGGTTGGTTCTTTGATTAAAAATATTATCCTGTCGTTTGCAATAACATGTTTCTTCTCACCTTCACACAGGAAAAACGCATAATGTCACTGGATGTGGGGTTATTGATGGCAGGCGCAAAGGAGAGGGGAGAACTGGAAGCCAGGGTGACTGGTTTATTGAGTGAAGTGCGGAAAGCAGGTTGACTATGAGACATCTCTTTTCTGTTTGTTGATTTGACTATTTACATAGCCTTCACCGGAAAATCTTCTATCATCAAAATGCAGGTAATGTTATTCTTTTCATTGACGAGGTTCATACAATTATTGGATCTGGCATTGTGGGGAGAGGAAGCAAGAGTTCAGGCCTTGATATTTCCAACTTGTTGAAGCCTGCTCTTGGTAGAGGCGCTTTGCAGGTGAACCTCTCACTGCATAAACATCACTATAGGAATTGTCCCTTGCACTGTTGTCGAACTCATGGTCTTGTTAGTTGTTATATCAGATTTGGAGAAATTTTGTGTAACCTATTCTAACATTTGAGGGTGGAAATTGTTTAGAGAGTCCTTTGAATCAATATTAGGTATATTACCTTCTTCAGACATCTAACATAGCATTTCATTCCCTATCGGCTGCTCATGTTCATACAAATTCCTGCTTCTTGCAGTACTCTTTTTTTGGATATTGGACAAACGTAGAAATCATAAATCAATTCATAATTGCAGAATATTGTTCTAACCCCTCAAAAGAAGTTCATATTTCGAAAGTCATTATTTGTGATTGACTGCTGCTTTTCTGTAGTGGGACACATAATTTTCATCTTTGTGGAGATCTCACAAAACAATCCTTTCATGAATTTTGTTGTATTTTTTACCTTGTGATGATGACGTTTTGCATACAATGTATTCAGTATACCCTTGTATTACCTTTATGCCAGTGTATTGCATCAACAACCCTGGATGAGCATAGGACACATTTTGAAAAGGATAAAGCTTTAGCTCGGCGTTTCCAGACGGTGTTGGTAATTGAACCCAGCCAGGTACTCTAGGTCTTGGATTTTAGCCTCTTGTATCTTTTTTCTTTCTCAGAGAGCCTCTTATACAATTTGAAAATAAAGTCATCCTGTATCTTGGTGGTCACATTGTTATTTTAACTTTTCCAGGAGGATACTGTCAAGATATTGTTGGGTTTACGTGAGAAATACGAAGTTCATCACAAATGTCAATTTACCTTAGAAGCCATAAACGCAGCAGTTTACCTGTCAGCTAGATATATTGCGGATAGGCACATGCCTGACAAAGCAATTGATCTGATTGATGAAGCTGGAAGTAGAGCACGAATGGATGCATATAAGAGGAAGAAACAAGAGCAAATATCTGTCCTCTCTCAATCTCCAAATGAATATTGGCAAGAGATTAAAGCTGTCCAAGCAATGCATGAAGTGGTATGACTTTTGGTTTGATGCTCTTAAATTGTCTCCTATTTTTTGGTTACTATACACTTCTTTATCGATCCTCGCAATGTGACCATCCTTTCTGTCTTTATTTACAGGTATTGACAAATAAGTCAAAATATTCTGAACAGATGGATAATGAATCAATCCCACAGTCATCTTTCCAAAGTGCAGATAATGAAGTCGAGTAATGCTTTTGGTCTTTAAATTGTGAATGAAATCCACTCAGAAAAAAATTATAAATGAAACTAATGGACTTGGATGATATTCTTTTCTAACAAGGCTTTGAATTTTCTAAGGCCTGATATGTGTTTCTTACTTTCTAGTCGGTCTTTCAACTTTGCAGGCATGTTATCATTGGTCAGGAGGAAATAGCCAAAGTCACTTCACTTTGGTCAGGCATACCAGTAGAGCAGCTAACAGTAGATGAAAAAAAGCTGCTGGTGGGCTTGGATGAGGAACTCAGAAAACGTGTAATTGGACAGGATGAAGCTCTCAAAGCTATATCTCGAGCTGTGAAGAGATCGCGTGTTGGCTTGAATGATCCTGATAGGCCTATTGCTGCTTTGCTCTTTTGTGGTCCAACTGGAGTTGGTAAAACGGAGCTCACGAAGGCTTTAGCAGAAAGCTACTTTGGATCGGTATCTTTCTCTTTGTATGCATTAATTAAATATGATAAATGATGATGTCTCTCTCCATGTGTGCATGTTATCCACGAATTAGTGTTTCTACGCACAAATGCAACCAAAATTTACTCGAAAATCAACTATCATGAATATTGAGTAGCATATAAATCCATTTTGTTTTACTGCACAATTAGTACTTTGTGCATCTGCCTTGGCAGTCATTTAAATTTCATACTTGAATGTCCATGAAGCATTGATTTTCATATCCTACCCGAAGTATCAGACATTTGGTCTACAGAATGGATGACTGGAGCAAGAATCAGTAAGAAACCATATTAAATTGAGTTGGATTTATGCTTTGGGAATTGTCAGATTAGGCCCAACAGCCTACTTCGCCTAGCTTAAGACCCATGAGGAGACAAGATACCCAAAAGGAAAGCAAATGAAATATACTTGAAAATATATTTTGCATTTGGCTTAATTTTTACATTTTGTTTGATTTGACTGAATAGTTCTTATGATTGTTTATTTTTTGCATGTTCTAAGGAAGTTATTGACTTCTTGCTATCAATTTTCTCAAAGTTCAAGTTGTGAGAAGCCTTAGATTCTTAACACTCTACTTCACGTGTGTGTCAGTTAACACTTCTTGGTCTAGTTCATCTCATGAACTAAGAAAACACGTTATTTCAAGAGAAACTTTGGAGTTTGAATTCAAGTCTTTTTGACATGTTTTTGGTATTCATAATGAATTTTGAGGTCGATGAGCTAGCCAACTTTTCAAAAGTTCAATCCGTTAAGAAAACATTCAGCTTTATATGTATATTCTTAACGATGAACCTCGCCATGAAATCTTGAATGTGACATTTACTGTATAGGCACAATAATTATTAAGTACACTGTGTTTCATTGGTAAACCAGATTATGGTTTAAGATTAGCTTGGAGCATTATATAATAATGTATACATTGTGTTATTGCAGATCTTCAGCTGGTTTCTGAATTCTTTATGGAGTATCAGTTTCTGATTTTACCTCTTGTAATTCATCTTTATAAATGTATCATGATTATCAGAAAACTGCGTAATTCATTTTTACATTTCTTTGTTGCATGCAACTGTTTTGAGATATCTTTAAAAGCAAAGCTGTTTTGGATTGCAATCATATATATTCCTCGTCATTAAGCATTTGGTGTTATTTTCTAATAACAGGAGGAAGCTATGTTAAGACTTGATATGAGTGAATATATGGAGCGGCATACGGTGAGCAAACTAATAGGATCTCCTCCAGGTTATATTGGATATGGAGAGGGTGGTACCTTGACAGAAGCGGTCAGGAGAAGGCCTTTCACAGTGTTATTGCTTGACGAGATAGAGAAAGCTCACCCTGATATATTTAATATCCTCCTCCAAGTATTTGAAGATGGTCATCTGTCTGATTCTCAGGTCAGTGTGTGGTTAGTTTTCCTGAAGGAAAAACAGTACATATAATCAACAATATTTAGGTAAATCTTCGTTGTTACAATGCCAGGGCTTTAGTTTTGATCATATTATGTAACAAACATGACATGAGATGAGAAATATAAGCTCACATATTCTGGAAGCACATATTTGGTTTTTTATATGTGATTCAGCGTATCAGATGACTCACAGGACTACAAGTTTTTCGTAGTTATTGTTTTACCCCTCAAAAAGGGAATTATGCGTAAATGCTTCATTCTGACAAAAAAAGGTGTTATTCTAGAAAACTCATAAAATATGCTTACTTGTTTAGCGTCTAGGCTTTCCATTGATGACACATCATATTCTTCATAGCTTCATCCATGGATTCTACTTGTACTTGCCTGATCTTATATGAAAGTGAAATTCTTGAGACAATTATGATTAGTTAGAAGTTGTAGGTTCTAAGTACAATGGTTTCTTTATGCCTTCTAAAGAATGAGTAGTCGAGTAGTTTCTTTATCACATGAAGTTATGCTGACATGTATTAACTTCATGCAATAGGGACGGAGAGTTTCGTTCAAAAATACTTTGATTGTCATGACTTCAAATGTGGGATCTGAAGAAATTTCAAAAGGGAAGCGGAACATGGGTTTCTTGATTTCTGAAGACAGAGAGTCTAGCTCCTATGCCTCCATGAAAGCATTAGTCATGGAAGAGTTGAAGGCATTTTTCCGGCCTGAGCTTCTTAATCGAATAGACGAGGTGGTTGTATTCCGCTCCCTTGAGAAAACTCAGGTTTGCTTACGTTTCCTTTTTACCTCTCTTTGAGTAAATTAACGAATACAGAAGTATCAAGATTGTTGCGAAAGTCTTTGCTTTTCCTAGCTCCGGAACTACTAGTCCTCTCAGAATCTAATCAAAGCATCTCTGTGTTTTGAATATTTCTCTGCCTCTTGTTTCCCATCTTCACTTGTAATCTTGTTTTCTAGTAAGAACATTGATGAATATATCCTCGTCAAACCCCGTGTAGATGCAACAAATTCTGAATATAATGTTGCGACAAGTGAAGAGCAGGCTATCATCCCTTGGAATGAGGTTGGAGGTGTCTGATGCCGTTCTGGAGTTGGTCTGTAGGCAAGGCTTCGACAAGAGCTACGGCGCGCGGCCGTTGAGGAGGGCCGTCACACAGATCATTGAGGATGTCCTAAGTGAAGCAATTCTAGCTGGAGATTACAAGACTGGTGACACTCTTCTGATCGACATTGATGCTTCAGGGAATCCCTTTGTCAGCCACATGCCTGATCAGAATGTCCTGCTCTCAGACACAACCACAACACAATAGTGCTTATAGTATTTCTGTCCATTCGTTTAATTATTCATTTTCTTCTTTTTTGTATAGCAGCAATTCTGTACTTGTATATATTTTCCCTAACTGCGATCATTTCTGAAGAAAATAATGCCCCAAAGAACATCATCTGCTCAGGATGAGACTGCTATTTACCAGGACGAATCAGGCTAAATTGAGCCATCAATAATGTATCTGTTTCGATTAATGAAGTATATGAGTTCACATTTACATACTTCTTCGGAAAATGTGGCCATTGGTTCTATCGCTCTTTCCTAATTAAAATTTCTTATTATTTCAATATTTTCGGATATGAAATAATGTTATGATATTTCATATTCATTATCATTCAATCCATTAATAATTTTCACCCTTGTAGAAAACATATTTGGCCATAAATTTACGTTTCTTTTCATGAATTAAAGCTCAAGATAATATATAGGGTTTAATTCCTGTGTGCTACTCATCACTCCTAATTATTGTGCATCGTTGTACGTTCACCAATTATTGTTGAATTCATAATGAGATGTAGAAATGTTTTTTCTAATTCATTATTCATAACATTTGATCGTATTATTCCTTAAAAAAGATGGCATTATATATATATATATATATATATATATATATATATATATATATTCATACACAATGCGACATGGCATGGTGCTCCACTTTGTTAAAGGTGTTGATGTTCAAACACTACGTGTAAATGAATTGTTTTCATGAATGATTTGAAAATTGGAGCGGTGAATCAATCGGTTCAATCACAAAATTGGATTTGATATCAAATTGGAAAAAAACGATTGAACCAGAAAAATCGGTGAATCAATTTAATCGAGTTCAGCTTCAAATAAAAAAAATCAAAGAAAATCAGTAAAATAGAAAAGTTAAAAAAAAAGAAAAAGAAAGTATTAAAGGGTAAGTTGATAAGGAGGAAAAAATGAGAGGTAAATAAATAAATAGAAATAGAAACAAAAATGTAGGCGTTAAAAATTAAATAATATTAAAATGGAAATTTTTAAAGAGTAGAAAAATGAAGCAAAAAAGGAAAATGTTAAAAAAATAAAAATAAATAAGAGCGATTTGAGATAAAATATATTAATTCCACATCTATCCTCATTAAATCACAAATAAAAAATCAATAATAAGCTATTAAAATTTATGGATTTAAATTATTATTTATGATTATTAAACTTTTTAATAAATAAAATTAATGCAATATAGATAAGTTTGCAATATTTTGATCATTAATGAACTATAATATTTATATATTATATCATAGAAATAATAGTATATCTTTAAATTTGTTATAAATAATATAATTTTAATAAAATTTGGTCTAACCGGATGGAATCCAATTGGACCAGTCCAACCAATCAGGTCCGGTTCAATTATGAAAACATTGGTTTTCATAAAAAATGATTAGTTTCATAAACCTCTTATAAATTATCATAATTTTTTGCATCTAATCCTAAACTACAATTATATCCTTAAATTATCACGACTTTTTTGCTTTAATTCTCCTCCTGTCCACTTCTCTTACATTTTTAGTTTTATTTTTTCTCATTTACGAAAAGACTAAATTACACTTCCTCCGTAACTCATCAAATAACAAATATAAAAAAGAAAAAAAAATGAAAAAAATAAAGTAGGAAAAGCTTTCCCTCCTCTCTTGCCGGTGACATAGATCGACCTTTGCCGGATTTTTTTCTTCTTTTTTATCTTTTTATATCTATTATTTGATGTATTACATGACGAGAAGTAATTTAGTCTTTTCATAAATTAAAAATAATAAAAATAACAAAAGTGAACAGAAGAATTGAAGTGAAAAAATCGTCATAGTTTAAGGATTAAAAAAATAAGTTCATAATTTAATACTAGATACGAAAAATCATGATAGTTTAGGAAAAATTTATGAAAATAATTTAAAAAAAACACATCAAAATTAAACTTCCGCTGAGCTCCGAAGAAAGTTTACGAGTGCAACTACACAAAATTATCTATCAAAAGTCTCTCATCTGAATAGTTATGATTCTTAATTTGCAATAATTTCTTTTTCCTTTTGGTTAGTTAACTTACGAAAGCTTACAATCTTAACCATAAATTTGTTAAGCTTTAAACATAATAATAAATAATATTATTTTTATTCATAATATTTTTTTCGAACATAAGTACTAATAGTCCTCAACACCTATGGTGTAGATTGAAAATATATATATTATTTTTAAATCTGATTGTCTACAACATCTGGTATCAAGAAACCTTATCATCATTTTGCTACTCATACCATAATTTTGATGAAAAATTCAGTAATTTTAATTCTTGTCCATCTGTGTGAGAGAGAGAGAGTACATGTGCCACTAAGGAAAGAGAGATAAACCCTGGTTACTTTATACTCCTAATGCCTAAGAGATCAGTCGCAGTCCCATAATTTCCTCTCCGTTCTGCCCACTCTGCTGAAAGTTTTGGGATTTCTTGGCTGAGGCGTGCACACCAGCAGGAAGCGGGGATGTGACATCGTTGATCCGGACGAATTACAAATGCGAAAATCAGATGGGTGAATCGAAATCACCTTGCATGATTTGAATAGATCTGATCCATGCTCTCTTTTTTTCAAGATTATTTCACGTTTAAAAGCATGAACATGAAGATTGATATGTATCGATTTCGATTGCCCTGTTTTGTTTAATTGTGTGATTGCTTGATTTATTTCTTGAAAGAAATTGATTGATATTGTTGTTGATCTGCTTAGATGATTTATATGATGTAGAATTTAATTTATAATGAAGTTCTGTTAAGGATCGAAGAAATTTTCGTGTTGAAATCGGTGGAACTTTCGCTGTCACGGTTGTGCCATCCTTTTAACATGCCCGTCGTGCCACCACCATCATGGCCAGACCGCCCTATTGACACGCTCGTACTTTGATTCAACGAAACCTAAGTAAAAGGCCGGTCAACTGAGCATCCAATCGACATGGCCGTGCCATCCTTCTGGCATGCCCGTGCCATGACCAGATTCAACTGAACGTCAAAGTATAAAATCGGTTGACCGACCCCTTTGAACCGGTCGATCGCCCTCACCCTCTATCACGGCCGTGCTCTCTTATGACACTCCCGTGCCACTTCGTAGAATCCAACTGTGCTTCATATCGGCACGGCTATGCCACTATGTTGTCACGGCCGTGTTAGACTACAGAATAGTCTCTGATTGCAAGCATATATTTCCCTTGATCCTGAATTGAATGTTATCGCTTTGTCTTATGATTAATTATGATTATGATTGATTATTAATGTCATGTCCTCATCGAGATCCATACTTGATTAAGACACGAATCCTCTTACTAATTTACTACTGATCTTATTGTCTCCAATTGTATGAAGAACAAAGAATAATAAGTTTCTAAAGTGATTAATAAGTTAAGATGGAAGATGAATAATGGATTGCCAATCCAAGTCAAGTGCCACAAGATAAGGGTCGCTCCCTTTGTCATAGTTTGATCACCCATTGACATGCACACGACTGTATCGTTTGCTCGGCATACCCCAAGAATTTAAAGGCACCTAAAATCACCAAGTTTTTTAAGCATGATACAAGAACATATGTACAAGTAAAGCAAGCATGAATGTCAAGTCAAGTATTGATATGATTTATGCCAGAATTAACAAGCCTACTATTGATTTCAAGTTTATTATGTCTCATCATGATCTTACTGTTTGTCAAGATTTATTGATCCTTAATATTCTAACGATTCTATGCTAAATCCCTTGCTGTAAAACTTACGGGAGGACTTCTTCCCCTGTGTCTGATTTCCACAGGGCCAAGTCAGTGATGGTGTAGAGTTAGTGTGCTGCGACGATGCTCAGACAACAAGAAAGCACATGAACAATAAGGCCTATTTTGTTTTTTTCCGCATTTATGAACCTATAATGTAAACCTTATAATATTTATTTAGAGAAAATGTAGCCACCTTTTTAGACTTCCGCAACTTATGTTATTTTTTTATTTTATTATTCTTTCACTAGCGTGTCTCAGTTCTTGATTGAGATATGATTAATAAGATGGTCAAAGTCATAACATCTATAGCATCTCCAGGTTGATCTTCATCACATGGCGGGGGTCGATTTGGGGGCGTTACAGTCGCAGTATCAATGGCGTCATAGATCCACGATCCCCCGACCCAAAAGCTCGAGCGCATTCCTGTCGTGTGAAGAGTGTCCATCTATGCGATTTGGGACGTCATCCATGGCAACACCCGCATCGTCCACCGGTCCGATCCGACACCAATCTCTCCATCTCCGACATCGGCTCCATGTCGTAGCACGAGATTGCGTCGTTGGCTGGCAAGTCTGTCAGTTGGCCCGCCACGCCAGTCCGTGTTCCTCTCCGACTGCGACAACGCCTACTCCAAGGTCGCCGCCTTGTTGTTGTGCAGGCTCTCTAGTCTCCACCGTCGAATGCCTACTCCAAGGAGGAATGAGTTTTTTTCGTATTGGATGAACCGCTGCTCGAACCGCGCGCCCTACTAGTCGAACCGCGCATGTTCACGCCATTCATTGATTATGCATCCGACAAACGAAGAATGAGGGAGAACGGAGGCAGGACCAACATTAAATCCATTGTTTAAATTCATGAAAAAGATCATAAAGCCGTAATGAAATAATTTATCTTGTAAAATTATATGAAAATAAATTTTGGACAAATGTGATTTATTTAAATTAATCGAGTTATTTTACACCTTCTTTAAAATGATTTTTAAAACTTGAGAACTAATTTGAGGATGATTTTGAATCATGAAAAGTATGCTATTTAAACTGGAAAAAAAATAAGTTCAATTTTTTTTAACAATATTTTTCCCTGGCCATTTTTTTCTCAATGTTATATTAGAATCGTACGATTATCTTATTTGAAAAGTTTACTACCTTAATATATTTAAATTTTGATTAAATGAAGTGGAAAAAACTTTTTAGTGTAAAAGATTTATTGAGCATTTTAAAATTTTATTTAACAAGTTGATTTCCAGTTCAAATTTATCCCCGCGGCAAGAACATCGTCTCACAAGCATTTTCACGCTGATTATCTTCCCACATTATTCTTTGACATTTATTATCAGCGGTGAATCTGAACGAGAGTTTATCTTTTCCAATTATATATATACATATATATTCTTTATTGATCAGCATCTAATGTAAAAAGTGTTGCTAACTATTCAACTACATGATATTAAAAAATATATTATCCTTAAATTAAAAATCGACTTATTATTAAGTTCAACTAATTCAATTAAATTTGTTTCGGACGACCCACGTACATAATGAGAGGAGCTCTGCCCCTCTTAAAATTTTATAATTTTGTTAAGTATATAGTAATATCTAAATTTTAGCATTATAAATAAAGTTTGGCTCCCCTTAAATAAATTAGATATCATAAAGGAGTGGAAATATAGTTTCAGTATAGATGTCTCACTTTTTCATGTATGTAGAGGTCTTGAGTTCGACATTTTTTTTTTCTTGCTCCTCTTATTTTTTAAGTCTGAGTTCGCTCTTATGCGTATTTAATTGTGATAAATAAAATTTTTAATAAAAATATTTTTATATTCATAAAAATTTAAATTCAAAATCCTTAATGAAATGAGAAAAAAATAACTTATCATTTCACCCTCTTAATAATTTTTTATATTATTAATGGCACAAGAGTCCAAAGTCAAAGTTCATCTTCTGCTCCAAATAAATACCCCACAAAAATTAAAAAAAAATAAATCAACTCCACTTTCTCTCTCCTCTTCCCTCCCCTCCCACCTTTCCCTTCCTCCGCTCCTCTTCTTTCTCCTCTTTCGGCAACTTTCTCTCTCATCAAATCTTACTAAGATATTTGCTGCCCTCGCAGCAAATCCCCGCTGAGGCCCATGAGGAGTCTCGCCATTTGCGCCGTCTTCCTGCTCGTCGTGGCGCCGCCGGCCGCGGGGGAGGACGACGTGCTCTGCCTGCTGGGCGTAAAGTTGGCCCTGGAAGATCCTGGCTGGCGCCTGGCATCCTGGACCTTCTCCAACACCTCCGTCGGATTCGTCTGCAACTTCGTCGGGGTCTCCTGCTGGAACCCCCAGGAGAACCGCGTCCTCCAGCTCAGCCTACCGTCGATGTCCCTTGCTGGCCGGATCCCCGCCGACCTCCGCTACTGCTCCAGTGTCCAGACCCTCGAACTCTCCGGCAACGCTCTCGCCGGAACCATACCCTCTGAACTCTGCGACTGGCTCCCCTACCTCGTCACGCTCGACCTTTCCCGTAACCGGCTGTCCGGTGCCATCCCTCCGGACCTCTCCAAGTGCCGCTTCCTCAACACTCTCCTCCTCGGCGGTAACCAGCTTGATGGCTCGATCCCGCCCGCCCTGTCGCAGTTTAGCCGCCTCAACCGCCTCGACCTCTCCGGCAACCTCCTCACTGGTCCCATCCCCGATGCTCTCGGAGCCAAGTTCGACGCCGCCGCCTTCGACAGCAACTCTGGCCTCTGCGGCCGCCCGCTCTCCAGCTGCGGCAATAAGAAGCTGACGCGTACCAGCCTCATCATCATCATTGCCGCCGGCGTCTTCGGCGCCGTCGCATCGCTGGTAATCGCCTATGCCATCTGGAGGTTCTGCCTGGGAGGCGCCGCTGCTCCGCCAGCCAAGCGACTGCCGGCCGAGGGGCGGACGGAGGACGAGTTGTCGTGGGCGGAGCGGCTGCGGACGGCGCACAACCGCCTCGTGCCGGTATCGCTGTTCCAGAAGCCGATCGTGAAGGTGAAGCTGGCAGATCTGATGACAGCTACGTCGGACTTCAACCCGAAGCACACAGTCGCCGCCGGCAGCTCGCGGACAGGGACCTCGTACAAGGCGGTTCTCCCTGATGGCTCCGCTCTCACCGTGAAGCGTCTCAACTCCTGCACGCTGTCTGAGAAGCACTTCCGCAGCGAGATGGGTCGGATCGGCCAGCTCCGACATCCGAACCTCGTGCCGCTCTTGGGTTTCTGCGTCGTCGAGGACGAGCGGCTTCTCGTTTACAAGCACATTCCCAATGGACCGCTGTCCGTGGCGCTCGAATCCTCCAGTGACAACGCACTCGATTGGACGGCGAGGCTAAGGATTGGACTTGGGGCTTCTCGCGGACTTGCCTGGCTTCACCATGGTTTCCAGATTCCATTCCTCCACCAAAACTTGTGCTCGAAGGCCATCCTCCTCGATGAGGATTTTGAGGCTAGGATCACCGACTTCGGTCTCACAAGACTAGTGAGGACAGCACCTGGGGATGGTTCTGCGGACACCAGTACATTCATGAATGGGAACTTGGGGGAATTCGGGTATGTGGCACCGGAGAGCAACCATGTTGCTACCACCCAAGGTGACGTCTATGCTTTCGGGATCATTCTGTTGGAGCTCGTCACTGGACAGAAGCCGACGGAGATCACCAACGAAGCAGGCGGAGAAAGCTTTAAGGGCAGCTTGGTCGATTGGGTGAATCAGCTACAAAGAGCTGGAAAAGTTTCTGATGGCATTGATGTCTGCCTTCGTGGCAAGGGCAATGACTATGAGATTACCCAGGTTGTCAAGATTGCTTCACAATGTGTGGCTACCCATCCTAACAAGCGACCACATATGTATCAAGTATATGAATCCTTGAAGATCCTTGGGCAACGGCATGATTTCTCGGAGCAATTTGATGAGTTTCCTCTCAAATATGGTAAGGATACTTAACATGTTTAGCAACTTCAAAAGATGCCAGTTAAATGGAGCCAGACTTGGGTGGACTGCATTGATTACAAGGATCTCCATTCTTGTTCTGTATAATGGTATGATTTGTGCAGTTGAGCTGGATGGTAGGTGCTTCCTTGCTATCACCTGAGAAAATGCTTATATAGCCTTAACATCAGCATAATGTTAATGTTGTATCATCATCAACTTCTAGCATGCAATGTAGCTTCCAAATCCCACCGATTGTGATTGCAGATGTTTTAATACATCCTTTGTTGGGAGTTCAAGTTATTTTCAAAATGTATGATACTGTATCTCTGTGTATTTAATTATTCGCTTTGTTGAGCATTTGTGCAAATAAACCTCAGTCATCTCACAAATATTTTCTAGTTTTTTAGCTTAGCTTGTTGAATTATTCAGCAAAATACATGAAATTGTTGCTTTGGCTATTCTGTCATTTGCTCAGTTATCTTTTTGTTGAATATACAGGTTCACAATTTTACTGACATTGGACTACAGTTTGTCGAACTGAACGAATTACTATATCAAGAAATGTAGACATAGTTTTCCTATTTCTTCTGAACTTCTGTTTTGAGAAGAAATAAATAGTTGTCCTATATCCTGTGAACTTCTGTTCTGAAAAGAAATGAACAAATTTGTGCATTCTATTATTTTGCTGATTTTTTATTGAGTATGATATTTGCTTGCTGCATCTATTATCTAAACAAAACAGAAATTTGCGCTGACTTTTGGATGGGTGCAATTATTTCCATTTAATATATCTAAGCTTGGTATCCTGAACTAGTCAAAATCAATCATTTCTTTCTAGTCATCAAGTCTGCCGAGATGAGTACTTCACCTCCAAGTCTGAGAATAAAGAGCCAATTCTTTACATTTACATCACACAATTTTGTTTTTGCAGGTTTTGTTTGCTTAATCAATTCAAGATAATCCTTCATTATTCCAAACAGCTAATTATTGAATGGGATATAGCTTATTGAATGTCACGATGTGTCCAAAGTCGCATTTTGAAATGAAGTTCTTTCCTCGTGACAACTTTCTGTTACAGGTTTATATCGTTATCATCAACTTGCACCAATGCATGCTTCTTGCTAGCTGGATTATTAGATCACTTGTTTTTTTTGTTTCTGTAGTGTTGATATTTACTTTTCCAATCCAAATTGCTTCCGTTAGCTACATTCTTTACAAAATCGTCCGAGTTGATATATGTTTGACTTTCTAGCTCTCTTTTTGCTTCATTCTTTTCCTTCTCATGAAATTTAATGTCACAAGGTTATTTAGATTATGTTTTCATTTGTGTTTTGCGCCACCAAATATGATTGAATGCTCTTTATATCAGCTTTAGCTATTTGATGTCAGTTCGGCAGATATATACTGTATTATCTTATAACTAAACTTTCCATAAAATGTCTCTTAATTTTGTCCATCATCGACTTCCTTCACATTTCATGATACAAATTTCTTCAACTTGTCCTGCCATGTGTTCTCGGCAACTGCCTGATTTACTTGATAACATATAGTCTATTAGTTAGACCCAGGAGGATAAACATTGGAGCTAGTATTGAAACCTTTTTCCATATTCTTCTGTTTTATTTTTTAAGATCAATTTGGCTACATAGAGCCCAACACCATATTCCTTCTTCTCATTATTATTTTTTTTGGATAAATTTTGCTAATAGTGCAGCACAAAATATGAGGAAATTGCGACTTCGAAATAGTTTAATCCTTCAAGTCAAATCCATATATAGGTTTTATCTGCAAAGGCTTCTAGGGATATGGTCCTATCCACCCTTGGAGTTTGTTCATAATTCTTTTTTTAGAAGAAAAATAATTGACTATCAAAGTTGTATGTCATTCATTTATATATCAATGTGAAATGAAAGTCATATACAAGTGTGAACTCTGAAAGAGGGTGGAAAAAAAGATGTATAATGGCTACCTAAAATCTCATTCTCGAATACAAAAGAAGTGTACAATCAGTTCAATTTGACATCTCACCACCAAAAATCATTCTTTACAAATTTAATGCATCAATTATGTTGGATACAAATGGCCCATGCATCGGTTTAAAAGGTCGTCAAAGGCGCTCTCCATCTTTGTCTGTATCTGGCAAGACCTCGAAGTGACTGTCAAAAAGTCTTCGAGATGAATGGGAAGAGGCTCGCAATGCTCATCTAATATCAGACATCTCAAGATACTAAACATGCAAAGAAGAGGTAGACAATGTCCTCCTCCGCCTTGTCACATAGAACACAGGACGTGTCTGCACGGGGCACCCATCTCACCCTAAGAAATCGATTGCATTTACCTCCCGATGACAAGTAGATCTCACTGCATGTGCTAAGCAAAGATTTTAACTTTCAGTGGCACCCGAGATTGCCAATTGAGCCTGTAGTCCGTTGGAAAAAAACAAATGTAGAGGCTCTGTGTGGAGAAGGACTCTAATAACCATGCCCAACCATCTAGAGTGCTCAAGCCAGAGAGGGCCAATTCGTTGGAGAATCAGGAGCTCTGTGATGCACTGGTCTAAAATAGTTGATCTGAATAGAGGTGTCCATGCGGAGCCTAGTCCGCCAACTTCGGATCATGTTTCTACCACAATCGTTCCGAGGTGGGCCGCCTATGCTCATAGCTAGGGGAAGGTCGTTGCGAGTGAATCCTCGAGAGACCACTCGTGTCGGCAAGTTCTCGTGGCCGAGTGATAGAACCATGAAGGGGCCTACCTGCAGGACCAATGTCACTACTCCCTGTCAAAAGGATGAGACTCTGCAGGGCAGAACAATCTTAGCCTCCCATGAGAGCGCACCCATAGCATTGGACCCATGATCCGTCCTATCCACTTGATTAGGAGAGCCTAGTTGGTACAATAGAGATCTCGAACCTTCGGTCCTCCTTGAGAGGTGAGTCGATAGACACTGCGCCATGCAACAAGATGGACTCCATGTCGATCTATAATTTTGCTAGAGAAATCTACTCAAAGAGTCCAAACGTCTGAGGACGACATTGAGAGAGCATCATGTAGTAAGTCGGTAGTGCTAAGAGGACAGAGCGAAGTAAGATAAGCCGACCTTTGCGGGATAGTAGTCACGAGCTCCAGTCATACGCTTGATTATTGGGGTCAACCCCCGAGAGTTGATATGGCGATCGGAGAGGGGAAGACTGGGGTATGTGATCGATATAGTGTTGATCCGGATGTGAAGCTCAGCGGGCTGCCTCCTCAGAAATCATGTCAAATGGGATGAAGGTTGACTTGGCATAGTTAATCTAAAGGCCGATTGTCAAACCAAAGATCTCGACAAGGATGCACACCCGCCTAGCCTCCTGCTTAGATTTCTCGATGAAGAAAATTGTGTCGTTTGCTTATTGAAGGAGGGGGGCTAGGCTCCCTACGAAGCTGGGGTGCATTAGGTGAGGGCACGATAGAACGAGAAAGTAGTCATGGCGGACACCCTATGTGGTTGCACCCAATCATCCGACGTCACCCCAAGATCGAGAATGAAGCAATGGTGATACACCACTTCATCCATGAGACCCAAGTCTTTGGCAAGCATCTAACCTGCAAAATATGCCAAAGAAGGACCATTAGATAGTGTTGTATGCTTTGAAAAAGTTGACGTTACATAGGAAGGCTTGGCGGTTGGTCCTCCACTGTGCATGAAACAATGGTGTAGCTGACGATGATGGCCCGACCCTGGATAAAAGTGGACTATTGGGTCAAAGTTTAATGACATATAAAATTATATTTTGATGAAACAAACCTCAAAATATTAAAGTTAAAATGCTAAAAAAGTTTAAGAAAAAGAGATAATTTTATACACGAACTTTGATTACATAATTGACTATGATATAATTATATTTTAGATGAATGATACACATCAAGTTGTAGAGAATTCTGTTAGCTTTCCATAGATTTTAAGATCATCTAATTTGGATATCTGTGCAGAAAGTTATGATCAAAACAGTGCAGATGTGCGGTTGACTGGCCTCACAGTCAAATGAACAGTAATGGTCAAATTTGAAGGAGGAATTTGTGAAGTAAATTTTGGATGAATTTCTCACACACTGAAGACTATAAAAGGAGTGCCAAAGCCAAAGAAAAAAGTACATATTCACTCATTGAAGAAAAACTTTAAGTTATCAAAGAAAGATTATTTCTTGAAGTTTTCATTTCATAGATTTCTCTTCTTTCTCTCTTCTCTTCTTATGATCATAGAATTATAAAAAAAGAAACACTTTTGTTCAAAAAATTGAGAGAGCTCCCGTGTAAAAGAGGTTCAAAATTTTACCTCTTGAGCGAGAGAAATAGATTAGCTTAATTGAAGGAGAGGTGTGCCTTACCTCTCGAGCGAAGAAAAGGCGGTGGTATAAAGAGCTTTCTTCCTTACCCCATTTGGAACAAAGGAAGAAATTAGTGGAATCTCCGACGGTCTCGAGGTCGAGAAGTAGGAAAGGGGACGTAGGCCAAGGTGTGACCGAACCTCGTCAACAACTACCGTGTCTTTGCGTTTGATTCTCCCCCCCCCCCCCCCTCACATTGAGTTTGATATGATCTGAATTGCTTTATTTTAAAAGTTTTAAAGAATTAGTTTTGTGCTTCCGCAACGTATTTTTGTAAAATCGACATTTTCGATTGAACATCAATTCACTCTCTCCCCCCTCTTGGTGCCCTTTGGGATCCTACAATTGGTATCAGAGCGGGTTGCTCTTGTTTTGAATTTTTGTATCATCTTGTTTTCATATCTAATTGTCTTTAGATCTAATCGTTGTAAGATTCAATCATCTTGCTTTCAGATTTAATTGTCTTTAAATCTAGTCGTTTTAATATTCAATCATCTTGTTTTCAAATCTAATTGTCTTTAGATTTAATTATTTTAAGATTCAATCATCTTATTTTCACATTTAACAATCTTCAAGAGCTATGACATCAAGTGGATTTAGTTTTTTCGAAGGACAATCAATTAATCGTCCTCCCCTCTTAAATGCATCAAATTTTCAATATTAAAAAATTAGGATTCAAGCATATATTTGTTCTATTAATATCGACATGTGGGATATAGTTGAAAAATGTTATTATGTTAATGAAAAGTTACATACTGATACTAAAGAAAAAAAAAAGATTTTTTCAAAACTTGATTGAAAAGCCAAAAATATATTTTATTGTGCTTTGGATTCAACGAATTTCAATCGGATTTCTAATTGCAAAATGCAATCGAAATTTGGAAGAAACTCATTACTAATTATGAAGGAATGGATAATGTCAAAGAATCTAGATTAAATATTTTGAATCATCAATATGATTCCTTCAAGATGCATGAAAATGAATCCATAAATGATATGGTTGCTCGGTTTAATAATATTTTGAATGGCTTAGCCTCCTTGGGCGAGTCAAAATCTAATCCCCAAAAAGTGAAAAAGATTCTCAGGTCTCTCTCCTCCAAATGACATACGAAGATGACCGTGATCGAAGAAAAAGATTTGAACAAATTGGATTTTGACGATCTTATTAGTTCATTTTTAACCTATGAGATCTCAATCCAAGAAGATCACGAAGAAAAAACCCCCAAGAAAAAAACATTGGCATTGAAAGCAAATACAATAAAAGAATATTCAAGTGATGAGGAAGTGGATGAAAAGAAATTGGCACTCTACTCAAGAAAATTAGATAAGTATCTCAAGTTGGTTAAAAAGAAAGACAAGAATGATAAGCCAACTAGAAAATCATACAAACATCACAAAGAAGAAAAATCTTGAAAAGGTAAAAAGAATAAATATGAAGAGTCAAGTGAAAGAAGTAGTTCATCAAGCTCTTCTAGTGATGAAGCATACATATGCTTGATGGTACACGACGATGAGGTAATCTCTAACCTTTCAAACTCAAATTAGAAGAAATTCTTTCTTTAGATGTGAACAAAAAACTCTCCTCTCTTATAAAAAGATATTTTTCAATTAAAGAGGAAAATGAAACATTAATATATGAAATTGAAAAATTAAAAGAGGAAAATAATGCATATTTTTTGGAAAATGAAAAACTAAAAAACAAAATTGATACTTTGAAAATCACGCATGCATGTGAAATTGTAAAACTAGCATGTTCTTTAGAAAAGGTAAAGAAGGAAAATGACCTTTTGAAAAACTCACAAAATAAGACTATTTCTCATGTAACGATAAGTAAACTTGAATCATTTTGAACATGAAAAATCATATTGAAAATCCAATCATCTACATGATAGAAAATCACATATAAAATATTTTACATGTGTATTTTATGGGCATTATGTATATCAATGCAAAATGAGAAAATCAACACAACATGGCATGATTTGGGTTTCAAAACGAACATTATCTAACAAAATAGGACCCAAAGAAATTTAAGTACTAAATATTACATAATTACTTTTCAGGTGTGCCTCACATGCAAAGCAAAGGACAAGCGGTGAAGGCACAAAGATTATAGTATCACTTACTTTTTTATTTCACCCAAAAATTTCAAAACTACTATTTCTTTAACAGAAAAGAGGAATATATAAAAGATTGGTCACAATGATAGGGGGAGCATGATTAAATATTATTTTCACATGTCATGAATATCGCATTGTTTTATCAAAATTTTTATGTCATATTTTTAATATATCATTGTTTTGACTTTCATAAATTAGTTTTTATTATAAAATAGCCATAAATTTAGGGAGAGTTATATTTCAAAACTTGCAACTACTCTACATATTTATTATATGACAAAAAGGGGAAAAAATAAATTTTTTTGAAAATCGATTAAGGGGGAGTTCCATATGGTTTTTTATATACTTCATTTACAAACTACTTTTTGATTAAACAAAACGGGGAGAAATATATGAGAAATATGATCTGAATATAATTTATATGAAGATTATCTTATAATAAATATTTATATGAATATATCCCAATGTAAGGAAAGTTAAGAGTTAGGGGGAGTAAAATTATTTTTTACAACTTTTTCACCAATTTATATATTTTCATATTTCTCGATTTGTCTTCATCAAAAAGGAAGAGATTGATGGGTCAAAGTTTAATGACATAAAATTATATTTTGATGAAACAAATCTCAAAATATTAAAGTTAAAATACTAAAAAAGTTTTAGAAAAAGAGATAACTTTATACATGAACTTTGATTACATAATTAACTATGATATAATTATAATTTAGATGAATGATACACATCAAAATTGTAGAGAATTCGGTTAGCTTTCCATAGACTTCAAGATCATTTAATTTGAATATCTGTGCAGAAAATTATGATCAAAACAGTGCAGATGTGCGGTTGACCGGCCTCACAGTCAAATGAATAATAACGGTCAAATTTGAAGGAGGAATTTGTGGAACAAATTTTGGATGAATTTCTCACCCACTGAAAGCTATAAAAAGAGTGTCAAATCCAAAGGAAAAACTACACATTCACTCGTTGAAGAAAAACTTCAAGTTATCAAAGAAAGATTATTTCTTAAAGTTTTCATTTCATATATTTCTCTTTTTTCTCTCTTCTCTTCTTATGATCATAGAATTGTAAAAGAGAGAAACATTTTTGTTCAAAAAATTGAGAAAGCTCCCGTGTAAAAGAGGTTCAAAATCTTACATCTTGAGCGAGAGAAATAGATTAGCTTCATTGAAGGAGAAATGTGCCTTACCTCTCGAAGCGGAGAAAATGTGGTAGTGTAAAGGGCTTTCTTCATTGCCTCATTTGAAACAAAGTAAGGGATTAGTGGAATTTCCAACGGTCTCGAAGTCAAAAAGTCGGAGCGGGGACGTAGGTCAAGGTGTGGCCGAATCTCGTCAACAACCAACGTGCCTTTGCGTTTGATTCTCTCTCCCCCCCACCCCCCTCTTACATTGAGTTTGATATGATCTGAATTACTTTATTTTAAAAGTTTTAAAGAATTAGTTTTGTGCTTCTGCAACGTATTTTTGTGAAATCGATATTTTTGATTGAACATCAATTCACCCACCCCCTCTTGGTGCCCTTTGGGATCCTACATGGACTGTACGGATGAGTTGTGGAAGCACCTTCCGGAATCGATTCATCAATACCTGAGCCACTAGAAGATAAATTTGCATTGGGTAGAGCGATCAACTTGGAATCCTCCACACGTTATTCAGGGTGTGCTTCGGTAGCGAAACTGGTTGAGGCACTCGAAGTCTCAGTTCCCACTAGCAAACTCCTGAATGAATGCCATGACCTCTTCACACACCATCGACCAGAACTCCAGTAGAAAAATACTAGGAAGCCATCTAGGGCGGGGAGATTACTAGCCTGAACCTCGTTAATAGCCTCCTCAGTGATGTCTCATTGTTGAGGCTTCGATGACCTCTTCCTCGTTAATAGCCTGCACCAACAAGGAAGATCGTGCGTCAGTAAGGCGGGGAGATTACTTCCATGGACTCGGGGCCTATTGTCAAGATGTTGATCCATAATAGGAGGCAATGGCCGCGCCGATGCTCCGATGGTTGAAGACCCGCTGGCCTTGCACCTCAATCTGCTCAATTTTGTTCGCCACCAATGAGAGCTCGCGTACAAATGGAAGAATAAGTATTTGCATCGTCCTCCTGGAGCTAGGTTTGCCCGTGGCCTCCACTAAATCTCCACCTTTCGATCCTCTAGCTGAACGGTCTCTTGTGCTCGTCAGCACCGAGCACAACCCCCTATTGCCTTTGCCTCCATGAATTTGGCAGGAGTCCTCCAACTTGTCCATGTAAGCGATCACCCTAGGGTGTCTATCCTTCGTTGTGCCCAGTCCTCTCAAATTCAGTGCAGGCAAAGGAAAAAACTACAGGCCGTCAAGGTGGGAAGCAAACATCCAATAAAAATAAGAGGTTGCCACACTCTACCATGGCTCCACCAACTGTCGAGACTATTCTCTACATGCCAAACACTCAAATTGAAAGAGGGAGCGTTGTGCCTGACCATCGTTGGACCGCCACAAGAGGGAGTTGTGGTCCGACCGCCACAAGAGAAAGTTGTGGTCCGAAAATGATCGATCAAGAGCTTGAATGCTTGCCAGATGGTGGGCCTATGCTAGCGGTCAGAGTGCAATAACCGACGACACTTCGTGGCCGACTTGTTTTGGTGAAGCAGTGGCACCACCAGCCGGCAGAGTTCGCCATAGTTTAGTGGGCGGGAGTTCGCAGTTGGCACGGACTGTCGGAGGCAGGTTTGGGGGTTATGGTTCTATCGTGAGAGGAGTTGAGAGCTCCTGTCAACCAACAAGCATATATGTCTCCTGCTTGTTCTCATATTTGCCAGATGGTTGTTTCTCTTATTGGTTCTATAATTTGAACTTTCTTCTCTTTCCTTTCACCTGTTTAGTTGCTGATGGGAAATATTTAAAGGTAAGATCTTAAATGTTTTTTCATTAATCTTATTTCCGAATATTGTAGTATACATATATATTCCTGTCCGAAAAAGGCGGAGCCATGAGCCTCTGCCTGGATACTTTTAGTGTACTTTTCATTACACATTGCTAACAAAGGTGGTCTGGTTTGAACTTTGATTGCTCATGTTGTCGTCCAAGGATCGAAACCTTCGGCTAAGATTTTTCATCTCTTTTTTCCATTTAACTTCATTTTAACATATCTCCTTTTATTCATATGCATAAAATTATTAGTTTCTTTCCTTTGACCTATCTTATATTAGGGCTAACTCCTTAAACTTCTTCTAAACTATAGTGATTTCTTGTGTGTGTCCCTAATATATGAATTTATCGTAGCGTCCCCTAAACTATGTCGCGATTTTTACTTTAGTCTATACGTCATATTCTGTTATTTTATTTTGTTATTCTAGATTTATTAAATCGTTAAATTGCCCTCTTGTGATTTGAAATAAATATTTATTTTTTCTTCATTGAGGGTAGTTTAGTTATTTAAATAAAAAAATAATGAGAAATTTAATAGAATACGACGCATGTACTAAAGTGAAAATCATGGTATAATTTAGAGAGACATTATAGTAAATTCATATATTAGGGCAGACACAAAAAAAATTACTATAGTTCATGAGAGTTTTAAGGAATTAACCCCTTATATTATTTCAAGGGATCGCTGAGTATACAGCTCCTGATATATGTTGTAATTTATAGCAAAAGAATTTTTATCATCATATTTAATATTTCTATTTGCCATTTTTATTTTAAAAAACTTGATATAATTATTTATTTTCAAATGTGTTTTATCTCCTTTTTTCCATTAACTTCGGACGGATCTCCTTTTATTCATATGCATAAATGCATAAAATTATTAGCTTCTTTCCATTCTCCTCTCTTGTATTATTTGAAATAGCAATTAAATACTTTCGATGATTCATATTTTATATTATTACTATTTGTCATCTTTTATTTAAAAAGAACTATATATAATTATTGATCTTGAAATCAAATCTTATTATTTTTCAATTATGTCAATTTTGAATAATTATTGAAATTTTTGTAAATATAACTTCAACAATTAAACAAATTATTATATTTCTCTGTCTTAAAATCTTTTACTAGTAACAATTAGGATCAATGCTATGAAAATAATAATTTAATTAAAATGTGAGCCCTCTCATAAAATGTTCTACCTCGGCCATTGTTCTTGTCACCGATGTAATTATGAAATATCCTTTATCCTCATTACGATGAATGTTCTTTGATTGAAAATTTACTACTACATGCATAGAAGTTTTACCACATTGTCTTATCTTTGATTTCCCAAGTAATTTTAAGAGGGATAAGCAGCAAGTATAATTGTAACACCCCAAAAATTTTCAAATTAAAAATTAATTTTCGTAATTAAAATACATTTAAATTTTTTAATTTGTAAATAAACATAAAGTTTGAAAAGAAATAAAAGTATAGTTAGAGGAAGGATAAGAGAAAAGAAAAGGATAAAATACGAAAATTTTGAATTAGAATAAAAGTGTTATTTAATAAGAAATAGGAAAAAATGATTCCTAATTAGATTAGGAGTTAAAATTATAATGAGATTAGGAATTCAAAATTGAATTTGAGTCTAACTATAAGTTTAGGGTATAAAAGACTCATAACGAAGATTAAGTAGTTTTATGTCCAAAAATGTCTATAAGATAAAATAATAATATTTTATTATTTTATTCTAAAAATTAAAGGTTAAGAATAATAATATTATGTTTAGGAGAGATGAGAATGAAAAAAGATAGTGAGTAGAATATTAGGGATAAAGTTTGTTAAAGGATTGGATTAGAACTCCTAAGTTAAAATTAGAAGTTTTAAAGATAGAAATATTCAGGAAATAAAATAATATTAAATTATTATTTTAAATACGAAAATTAGGAAATAGTGATGTTAATTAATTATTTTAATCTAAAAAATTATGGAAAATAAAAGATGAATTATGAATAAGAAGTATGATTAAGAGTTCTAATTAGATTAGTACTTAGAGGATTTTTATTATAATAGGACCCAAAGATCTCCTTCAAGGCATTTTTCTTCCCTCCACTTGAATTTTTTCCTTCATTTTCGGGCTATATTTTTTTCTCCTCGGTGCATGTGTGTGGCTGAAACTTTCGGCCACGTAGCAAAGGACGACAAAGCCATCTCCGGGAAAGAAGTGTAGTCGTCAAAAAACTTGTCTAAAATTTTGAGTTCCATATAGTTCTGTCTGGATAAGTACATATAGATTTCGGATGCACTTTTGGATATATTTTATTAATAGAATAATGAAGTTAAAGAAAGATTAAAATATGTTTTATGTTCTCGTATGAACCATGAATAAGTTCTATAAGATAGTTCTTCAAGATCGTGTCGTTTTGGTATCCAAAATTTCGACCAAAGTTGATGAAAAACCATCCCAATTCTTCTTTGCCAAAACTCTGCCCGAGTTGCTTCAAACTCGTCCTGAGATCTACGATATTTTTCTGGAGATTTTTACCAACCCCAAAACCGACTCGGATTCACGGATTCCAAAGAGTATGAATAGATGTTTTTGAGTTTGATGGCCCGTGTCGGCCAACAATGTCCCGGCCTAGGTTCCAAAGTAGAATAGGAAAAGAATCGTTTGAACAATTCGTTCAACGTTCAATCGCAACGACCCAGCCTGATTTTTATGAAAATTGACCCGAGTTTCCATGTTATAAAAGTAGGAAGAAGAAACAAGAGCGTCTGGATCGAGCTTATTTCACCCGGCCCGAGTTTCAAGCCAACCTAGCCCAAATTTGACCTTATGCAGCTTGACTTTATATGATTTTTTAGATATTATTATTCCATTATTTGATTTGATGTAAAATGACATTTTTACCCTTATTATGAACATGTTTAATTAAAACCTCCAAAGATAAATAATTAGATAACAAAATAAAATCTGTAAAATGCGGAAGCCATGTGTATTGATTGTCCAAGATTACAAGTATTGGGTCTTCAAGTACCACCACCCCCCTTCAGGATTGGCATATAATCCTTACAAGTTTACAATTATACAAATTTACAAATATGGGTCATAAATAAATACGACCTCAAGAATTGCATGAAAGTACCATGTCTACCCTTAATAAAAGTTAAAGAGCTTGCCTAGGACAACACGCATAGAAGTCGTTTAGGCATGTGCGTGTAAAGTAAAAGATATAATGCAACACACCAAGAAAAAAAGAACAAGAACATGAATAAGAATAAGAATATGACTAGTATAAGAATAAATACAAGTACAAGTATAAGCATAAGAACAAAAATAAGTACAAGAATGAAAGAAAGAAAAAGAAGTTTCACATTGATTTTATTGCTTTATTATGGAATTGTTAAAGTTTATACTACTTCTATTAAGAAATCATATCCGTTTGTATTATCTAGCATCGCTCATGAAAATTTTATTTCTCTGTATTTGAATCTTTGAACTAAGAAGTAATGATGGAGGCATGTACAAAGACGAAGTTCGTGGTGATGCAAAGTGCATATGAGACTAAGTCATTATACTTTTTAGTGTAAAGTTATTTGAAAGTTAGTTAATCTATGGGGGACTATTAGGAAAGAATAGTTAGAAAATATAGTTCGCTTTTGCGCTCTATTAAAAAAATATGAATAGTTATTTCGCTTCCGCATTATATATAAAAAAGCCCGAAAAAGAAGTGATCGTAGGTAACGCCAGCCCAATTAAGCTCAATTGCCACATGTCACGTGGGGTGAAATTTTGAGGCGTTAAATAAATAGATTAAGAACTTTTGACTGGATTACTAGCAAGTGCTTGACTAATGCACCCTCTGTTTGGATACATTTTAGTAAGGGAAAGGAGGAGAAAATGGGGAAAGAGAATGGGAGGGTGGATAAAAATATTTACTTCATTTGGGAAATAGGAGAAAGATAAAGGATGGAAAACTGTTAATAAATAAGTGAAAAGACAAGGATATCCTTTATTATATTTTTTCATTGTTATTTAAGAGTTTAAATAAGTAATTAAACATAACTAATCTCTTCTCTTGTCTCTGAAATTTTTAGGAGGATTTCTCTTCCATTTTCTTTCATTTCTTCTCAATAAAGTCATTCCAACATGAGAAAAAATATTGGGGTGGGGGGTGGGGGGGGCACACACAAAAGGGGGCATTGGCTTAATGCATTTTTCGCACCACTAGTGATGCTTAGAGGTGGGATGTCGCCTCCCCCCACTCTTTCCCCTCCTTTTCGCATCGTCTATGACAAGAAGAAAGAGGTGATGCACCACCATCCCCCCCCCCCCCACACACACACACACAATCAGTGAGCTACACCGGCAAAACTATCAGAGGTGGAGGTGGAGGGGAGGGGTGGTGTCTTCGTCTTTAAATTACTATTTTATTTTTAATATTTATATTATTAATGATGTTCATAAGAAAATGATTGAAAATTGACTATATTCGGTGGAAAGAACAGTTGGTCAAATAAATTAATAGTTGTAGGGTAGTCTGATTATAAAGTTTTGATGACAAAATTTAAAAAGTGGATAAAGTTGGAGAGTTGAACTTATCTAAACTGTATTACCTCTATCCTTTTTCTTAGCTAATCTAGGCTATCATTGTGTAGAGCTTCAAAGATAATTTATAACATCCCAAGACTTCAATAAGGGCAATAAAGTAATTTAGCCCAAGTTTAATGAATAAAAGAATAATTTGAGAGGGAATAGGAATATGATTAGAAAAGGAATGCAAGGAGAAAGGAAAGATTAATCCTACTTGGAGATGAAATTATAATTTAAGTATGATTAAAAGTATGGTTAGAAAGGAAAAGGAAAAGAAACAAAAATTTAATCCTATTGAAAGTATGAATTATGATTACATTAGAGTTAGGGATTTCAATTGGGTTTGGGGTTGGGGTTGGGGGTTGGGGGGAGGGGGCTTCCCACCCATATCGGAAACCATCCGATCTACATTGGATGGCCACGATCGGAGTGTGGTTCACATGGTTTTCACGCACGGTTCACGCAATCTGATCTTAGTTCCCACGATCGAAGCATGGTTCAGGAGATCAGAGCGACGAGCGAGGTCGGCGGCCCTATTGCAATGGTGAGGAACATCCTCATCGACAGTGTCCAAGCAAAGGTAGCGAACAACAACAGTGAGCATTGATACAAAGCAGCGGCAGCGAGCAGCGATAGGCGGCACATCAAGATTTGTGCGCATGATGCTGATTGACACGGTAGTGAGCAGCGACATCAAGCGGAAACAATAGTGGCGACAGTAGCAACGGTGGCATCCATCTAAGCGACCGCACGTAAGATTTGTGCGCATCAATTTAGGTGGTCAGTTCCATGAGGTCGCGCAGCATCGTCGTCTCCAAGAGGGCGATGGGGAGGATGTCCAAGATGATGAGGAGGGGAGAAAAGCGGACAAGGTCATGGTCGGAAGCCCCAACAGCATCGGAGTGTCGATGACCTTCTTCTTCATTGTTTCCTCCTCTTTGTCTCTTTGTTGCAATTTGTTAAGTTCCCATTTAATCTTCTCCTTCTCTGTCTCCACCAACCCTCGTGTCCTTGTCTTCGTCGATTCTCGCCTTTCCCATTGATGATTGCTCCATTGCCACTGATGATCCATCCTCAACTCCCTCAATCCTCGACCTTGCCACTATTGATCTCGTTGATCATTGCCACCCTCACCATCTTCGATCATCACCATCGTCCTCATCGTCATCATCATCACTCTCGTCACCATGGGAGACTCCTTCGATCCTTGCCCTCTCACAGACCGGTCGACCCTGCGAGACTAGCCAAGTCCCCACCACCCGATTCACCTGCTTGAACCATGCTTATTAATAGTTGAGAATCAATCACGCATCCAACGGACAAGAAGGTAGGTGGGAGTGTTTAATAGGGTGGACGCCCATTAAATCTATTTCAATTTGATTTGAGATCCAAATAAGCATCTAATGAATATATGACTCCCACATATGATATGATTGCGAGTCTTATGACTTAAAGTTCAAATGTTGGCCAATATTTTCTGGACGACATTTGGCAACGGTTGCTTATCAAAGTTCGTCATTCGACAACCTGCAAATAATAGAGGACATAGTTGGTTTCCGCCAACTTAATATACGTAGGAAGATTCCTATATCGACGATTTTTATCGGTATAGACCCTTATGACTCTTCTCCTATAATTGAATTGCATTGATTGGACGGACGAAAATTGATGTTGGAACCACCATTGCTCAACGATAATAGAAGTAGACTCGGGTTCTGTCCAGCCTAGCCCGGGTCCAATGGAACCCGATGCAAATTGGAATAGACCAGGATGAGTTCAAGTGAAACCCAGCCCGAGTCGTAGACAATATGGTCTAGGTTTCTAATGCCTGAGCGCGACACGGAGTTTAACGAACAAAATCAAACTAGATTCTTGATCATCCATCCAGGGTTTTGAGATTGAATGGTATTGGGACTATTTTTGACTAAACTAGCCTGGGTTCCCCTTACACCGGTCCGGTTCCCCTTACACTTGGCCCGGGTTCTGGTGAATGTGTATGGACAGTAGTGAACCGAGCCAACCGGCTCGGATTCATAGAAGACTCGACCTTGGTTGACCTCGGGTCGATGCTAGGGTATTGGATGAGAGAGAACCCAACTTGAGTTACACTTGACCCAGCCTGGGTTCAGATTGTCAATAGTGAAAAAAATGTCGAGACCCGACCCAAGTTTGTAGTAACGCGGGCCGAGTTCTGAATACAAAAAATGTACTTTTACCTTATAGTTAATTGTGAAGATTAATAGTTTCAATTGTTATCATAACGTTGACATGTATTGATCCTGAGATTGATTGTGATTGTTATATTGATTGATGCTAATCAATAATTGAGAATTGGTATATGATAGTTGATAAGAATTGATTTAATATATTATTGTTTAATTGGCATAAATTAATAAATAATGGAATTATTAAAATTGATTGTGCATCGTCTAATTTACGATATGGAAAATTATTTACTATTGAATTATTAAATTGATAATTGAGACCTTCAAAGTCAATTGAAGTTAATGGAGACATGAAGATCCCCGTGATCGATGGAGATCCTTTGTGATCAATTGGGGCCTTTGTGGTCGATGCAGACTTATAAAGTCGATTGTTAATGCATAATAATTAATGGAGACCCTTGTGGTCAATTGGGACATTTATAGTCGATGGAGGCCCTTGCATCCTCATCGTCGATTGAGGTCCTTGTGATCAATAGAGACTCATTGTGGTCGATAGAGACCGTTATAGCCGAGAGATGTTTTTTTAATTGAATTGAATTATTAATTGAATTGTGTACATTGATTGCGCCTTAGTGGCTGATAGATAATTGAATTATGTCATAGTGGATAATTGATAATCGAATTCTGCCTTTATAGTTGATTGATAAATTGATAATTGTTAATGAAATTGATAACTATTAAATAGGGTCTACACTTACCTATGGACAATAGATAATTAATTTAAGATAATTGAATTTAATGAATATTGGTCATCAGTAATTGATCAAATAGATAATTATTTCAATTGATCGATTGATTATTTTTAATTGATAGTTGTCTTGATCAATCATATATTGATTATATATAATTATTTATTGATAGTATTAAAATTAATATTGACTCATAATTCATATTGTTTATTGTAATGGAATTATCTCATTGAATTTTGTTACTTAAATTTGTGCAGGTGTACATTAAATATGGACATTCATAAAATCTCCTATTAGATAGTTGGATGTCTATAAACCACGTGTATATTATATAAATAATTTTCATCTATTGTAAAAATTATTATAAATTACTCTTCCATCCATGTAAGCGATTATGTTGACTCGTCAAAGTATTGCTGAAATAGTCTTCTAGATAGGAAAAAAAAAGTTTGGGGCATTACATAATTTCTCTCTCAATAAAACTCTTTTACGCACTCGAACATTTTAAGCATGGTATATACGACTTTTAGTATGTGATTATTCGGACTTTGAGTAAAGAGTAATTTTTTTGACCAAATGAACTGTTCAGAAATGTAATATGGAGTTAGTAGATATCGTCCACTTTCGAACGTGTCAGCAATCCCAACACGTTGAAGTTTGAACTACTACCTTTTTCATTCGAGGTCGTATGCGTTGATGCAACACAGCAACAGTCAAAGTCATCAGCCAAGAAGTCACGAGATCAAAACTCTCAAGCTTTAATAGTTTAATTATGCTTCTTCACAGTGACAAACTTGGGAAGTCAAATGCTATGTTACTTGGCCCACGAGGAGACGATGATGTGGTCCTTTGGATTTTTCCTGTTGGCTTGGTTGCAAGGGTTTGCAGCAATGGTGCTGCCAAGCCCTGCTTGTTGCTGCAGATTAGTCTGAATTTTTCAACTTGCTGTCTAAATGGCAAATTCTATGCAGATGAATAATTATCTATCTTTCAGAAAAATGTTGAGAATTATATTCATACGAGTTTGGATTGAATAGAATAATTCATGCGATGTGTGAGAGAGAGAGAGAGATGAGTGGGAGCTTGCCAAGGAGCTAACTCATAATTACCGTGGGAATGGCATTTCATACAAACTACAAAGACCAATCAAGTAGAAGGTAAAGGGATGTGTTTCTCAACTTGATGCTAATCACCTTCAGCCACAAAGACAAGGCAGCTTGAAGGAGAAAAAGGATGATGGCAAATGCCCTGTTCTCCGGATGGAGTCTGCCTTCTCCGACGCCCTCGCAGCACGCTCGTTCAGTTCGGCCTCTGCGTTGGCGCGCTTCTCTTCTGCCATCCTCCTTGTTGCTGCCAACTTGTTCGCAAGCTTTTCTTGTGCTCTAGCTTTCAGTCTGTCAGCTTTGACCTACCAAACACAGATCATTAGGATCAGCTTCTTAGTTTTTTTTTTTTCATGGATGATAAATATGGCATCAGTCGTCTATCCTAGTTTCAGATTCAGCATGACATTAGAGCATGTATAAAGTATTGGCACAACTGATAAATTGGTTGTGTTCCGAGTGATTCGACGGATGCTAGTAAAGAATTCAATCTTTGGAGTCATCACTTTTTCGCCAGATTTAGTAACATCAAGAACATTGAAGGGACTTACAAATGTCTAAATATACCCAACATGACAGGATACTAATGTGCAAATTAAAAGACCATGATACCACCTAAAAAATTCTTGTTTGTTAAACAAGGTGGTGTCCTTAAACTCACATTTATGGAACCAATCTTAATTTATGTATGAAGTTGACATGACAATGCAAATCTAGAAGCTAACCAAGAGAGAGTCTGGAGCGTTACCTCCATCATCTTCATCTCCATTTCAAGTTTTCTCTTCTCATGATTCTCCCATGCCTGTATCTTCATCTCTTCGCGCTTGTATCTGAAATGCGTAGACCTTGAGCACTTACAGAGATTTACGTAGAAGGAATGTATACTTTTTTCAGATCAGTGTGTCAGTGGCATATATTTCTAGCTTAAGGAGTTCTCCGGATGGACTGAAATACTATAAATTCCTATTGAGAAATCAGACTACTGCAAGTTCTCCAGTGGGCTGTAATATATTAAAAACAAAGCAAAGATTCAAATGATGATATTAGTTAAGAGCTACCTCGCTATGTACTTGGCGCGTTCTACCTCGTCCCATGCCATTGCTCTGGCCTCAAGTGAATCAGAAGTTCGACTCTGCATTGAAGCATTGGCCGCAGGCATCCGGCAGCCGGCCGTGCCAGATTCTCCTGCAGCGGGCCATCCATTTCCGGCGGCCTGAGAGAAGACACCGGCCTCATTTCTTCTCTCCGATGTCCTCATCCATGCTTGGTCGTTCTCATGCTGCACGGGAGCTCCGGGACTTGACCTCTGCGAAGAAATCGGGCTCCTCATCACTGGCGTCGTCGCTCGCAGTGGCGTGCCGGTCCGCGACGGCTCCTTGCTCGCAATGGGCGTCATCTCCGTGCCCATATCTCTCAGACACACTGATCTGGCCACCAATGCCGAATCCTCGGCTGGCTTATTAGATCTCCACAGTGACTCGTTGCAATCTATCTTCTTCGTTTCCCCTTCATCCTGGCTGCTCGCCATTGCGAGGATCACTTCTTGCAGCGTTCCATCGACGCTGCTGCAAGAGTCCCTTCCCCTCTGGGACAGAGACTGGAGCAGCCTCCTGTCGTCGGCACTGGAGTTCCTTGGCTTGCACTTGGATTGACGATGATCCCTGCTTCCCGACAGTCCGACCAGCCACTTCTGGGCGTCGTCCCACTTCGAAGGCGTCGGCTTGCTGCGAGATCCCAGAGCCCTGCTCTGGTGGCGAGCCTTACTAGCCGGGCTGCCAACTTGGAACTCCAAGTTACATGAACTGGTACTTGGGTTCTCCTGAGCAGCTAATCCATGACCACAACACCCCTTGTCATCCATTGGCCTCATTTTTTTTCTACTCTTGTCATACAATGAACATGTCAAGTATGATGGCAACAATCAGAAATATCTGGCCTTCATGCCCCAAAGATCATAGGAACAAAAATGCACCGACATGAAACTAACACCTGAAAATGTCGTTGCTATCTGTTAAAAGTGCCTGCGTCGGGCCATTTTCAACATTTTTGAAAGCCAAAGAACAAGATTTTACTAAAGATTTTAACTGGATATTGTGACCAACCCAATGATGCAAATCAAATGTATGTCACATCTAGTTGTACAACACTCACTAACCTCATACTGTTATCTAAAAGTAGCAAAAGGGAGACGAAGCTGCAAGCGGGCTATTTTGAAGCTTTCAGAGTCCACCTTGAGCACCAGCCCTCACATGTCTCTGTGCAACAGAGGCTAAAATGAACAAACCATCACCCAGATCTTGTGACGTCCAGCAGAGACAAAGGAAAGGGTGGGTGGGAGGGAAGACGAGGTAGTTGTAGAACTGAATAAAGATAAAAGAGATAAAGATGTGCTGATGATGTGGAGCTTAAGGGGGATCAACAGTGCCTGCAGCAAAAGGTGGCATGATGGTGCTGTGGTTTAAGAAAAGGACCGAGAGACTGATGAGGGAGATGGAGGTGAGTCCAATGGCAATGCGAAAGGATTGGAATAATCACCCCTCGGTTAGGAAATGGCAGCCTTTCCTGCTCCTCCTGCTGCCCCCTTTCACTGTAGACAGCAGAGGCCGTGCAGCTCCCTAACTACTAATTAGGAGAATCTCTTGGAATCGGGCTGCAAAAGGACACAGAGAAAACTGAAAAAAAAAAACTATCATTATTATTACTCTGTGCTGCTGCAAGACCAGCTGTCCTCGTTGGCTCTGCAGTCCAGCCTGCACCCCCGACTCCCAACTCACTCGATTTATGTACCTTCTTTCCATTTAATCGCTATGCTCTCCGGACTTGACGATAGAAAAATGCTGTGAACTCCGTTTACCATAACACTTGTCTTGGAGAATCCTATGTCCACTCTTGCTCACATAGAAACGGAGCCTTGGAAATTATATGAAAACCGCGATAAAGCTTGGCGTCAGGAATGATGCGGTGAAACAAAGATTCGAGTTTGAGTCATGTCATCTCAGCAATCAACAAAGTAAATGTGCTTCGATTGTAGAAACCGATACTATCCCCAGAGCACAGCAGAGCATAACGAGGAATTAATGCATATGATATTGAGAAGATTCTCCAATGCATTTGAATATTATTTTCCTATGTTCTCATCTTTCTCTCTCTGTTTAGTTAATTTCTTGTATTATTGTAAAAACAAGTTATTAGAGGATGCTACTGGACACAGAAGAACAAAGGCATTCTTATGTGAAAAAAAAAAAGACAATGGTGGATCTGATCAAAACATGGAGCAAGAGTTAATTAACAGCATTCCTGAGATAAGTGACGGTAAGGAAAATAAACAATACGGCAGTAGCATATATGTGAAGCATTAAAAATGACTATTGGGGAGGGAGCTGCGTGGGGCAGCTTGTTGGGGCCATGATCATTGGGAATGGGATATGCAACTTATAGCTGCATGTGAAGACTGATTAGCAAGTAGACGGATGACTGATTCATTCGTTCAGTTTATTCTCAGTTTGTGATTTGATCTGTGGTGTCATCAGTTGGGTAGCCCTAAACTTTGATGCATTCATCATATGGAATTGACATTATGCACAGGCAATGCAGCAAGATAAAAAGAACAAATAGAAAGTGCAACAATTGATACAGTAAGGCTCGACACATAAGATTAATTGCATGATAAAATTCTCCCGAGTGAACAAAAAATATCCACATGTGATCTATAGAAAACTTCATTATGTCAACGGACGTATTATAAGAGCTACAAAGCCAAATTATCAAATCATTGGAAAGTTATTGTACATATCACAACCACTATTTATAGCATGTTGAGGGTACAAGACTCACATGATCTCTGTGTTGTCAAACATGGATGTCACATGCTAGGGCCAAGCAACCTTTGCCCTCTCTCAGCACTTTTTGAGTTTTTATCACTTGAATCTTGATCTTTTCAACAAAGTCCTAAGCTTTTCTCCTTTTTTGTATAATCTCACTACTAATTGTTCCATAATTTCCTCATCTACGTATTCAGGACTATTAGCTTCCAATATTCTAATAAGCGCAACAACAATAAATTCTGATCAAATTGAACACTCCAAAATTAGATATGACATTACTAGTTCTCCTTGATCTAGATCTTATA
The DNA here is from genome assembly GCA_030549335.1 of Pontederia crassipes. Lineage (NCBI taxonomy): Eukaryota > Viridiplantae > Streptophyta > Magnoliopsida > Commelinales > Pontederiaceae > Pontederia > Pontederia crassipes. The sequence continues at coordinate 49,373,113 of CM060189.1, read as the reverse complement.
CGTGTTTTGATGGGGATTTTTGCTCAAAACTTTGAAAAGTTTTGGTAAACACGTTTTTTTAAGGAAGAAGAAAGTTATCTATTAAACTGCATAGAGACATCTCGATACATCAAAAAGGAGAGCTCCGAAGGGGGGAAATTTTTCCAAAAATTGTCGTTTAGAACTAAACGACCAAAATTTGCCAAAAAATTGGCTGATTGGTTAGCTTCGCGATATACATGTGTTAGTTTCCGATCATCACATTCCTTCAAAAGGTTTTGAATGTCTAGGAGCATATTGAAAATATGTCATGATGGTTTTCCTTGTTTGAAAATAATTTCCACTAGCACCTCTGAATCAGATTCCATATGGAGCCACGTGTAGCCCAGCCCTCACGCCAATTGGATACCAGCAAGTAGACCCCAAGCCTCTAGTTCAAGTATTGAAGTAACCACTCTCCTGAAAGACCCTGCAGATATAAGAGAACTGTTAAACGATCGAATAAGAAAGCCAGTGTCCCTGACTCTTCCCCTGAAATCAGGGAACCGTCCGAGTTAATTTTAACTCAGCCATGAGTCGGGGGCTCCCTTTTGCCCCAGTGCGAGTCATGGGGGTGGTGTGCCTCAGGATTGTGGATTCTTTCAAACTCATTGTACCCAGCCATAGCCTTTTCCAAATCACCAAAACGGTTGCCTGCTGACCCCGAAAATGAATATCATTTCTCATGCCCCAGATAGACCAAAGTGAGAAAGAAATCAAAGAGAGCATTTTTTCTTTGAGCACAGATCAAGTGAGGTACCCTCATCAAGCCAGGCCCTCAAGTCCCATCTGTTCATGTGCTCAAAGGTAAAATTGATCATGTTTTGACAAAGAGACCAAAATTGAATAGCAAGTGGACAATGGAAGAAGAGGTGCGAGACAAATTCAGACTCAATTCCGCAAAGAAGACAAGAAGGATTAATACTAGCATTAAATCTACTAATTACATTGAGGGTAGGTAGTCTACCATGCGTGAGTTTCCAAAGAAAATATTGAATTTTATGGGGAGCTGATACTTTCCAAACCCGATGGGCAGCAGGCCGTCCATGAACCGATGGCGGCAAGGCGTTGCGGCAGATGAGATTATAGACAAAGTCAGCAGTAGTAATTTCGTGGGAGTTATTTTCCCAAATTCACTTGTCGTCATTAGCATGCAAAGAAGTGAAAATAGAAATAATGCGCAAATAGAGGACCAAAAAGATCATTTAGTAGGTTTCTATTCCAAGCACAGTTAGTCATTAAATCAGAAACATGATACAATTGAATTTTATCCATATTAATAAAAGTAGGACACCAAGATAGGGGGAGCACTGATATCTAGGGATCATAAAGAACTTTTTTAGAAGAACCATTTTCTATTAACTTCATCATGCCTAACCTAAGGTTACAAAGAGAATTAATGATAATTCTCCAGCTCCATGGATAGGTTTTTGTATCATAATTCTCCCATGGGTGGAGAGGGCCGTACTTACTATTGACCAAATCATTCCATAAGGATTTTCTATTATTCATTAGATCTTGTACCCGCCTAGCAAGTAAAGTCGGTCTGACCATATGCAGACTTTTCAATCCAAGTCCCCCATCTTTTTTAAGTTGCATTACCTGATTCCAATTGATTAAATGAATACCTTTACCCTCAATACCATAATTCCATAAAAAAAGACAAGGAATATTTTTCTAAAGAATGCATAATATCGGGTGAGATGTGTGTGGCATTAAGTGCATAGATAGGCAAAGAATTGACAATAGACTTTATAAGGGTGGTCCTGCGGTTTAGTAATTTTCCTTTCCAACTCGACATTTTAGATGAGATTTTATCTAAGATGCCAAGTTCTTGTCGTCATGTGATAGAGGGTAGACCTTTTTCTTCACGTGACACATGAACTTCCCCATGAACGTTTCTCTCACTCTCCCTCTTCCCTCTCCCTGTCAAGTCCCCCCCCCCCCAGATCCGCCACCTCCGCCTCCTCCCTCATCTGCTTCTACTAATCGACCACACCGAACAATTCCATGGACCACGATTGCACCCGAAGACCTTAACGCTAGGGATCAGCTATCGGAGATCTTGACGCTTGTCTACCTCTCTCGCAACAACGGGAGCCTCCTCGAGGTGAACAGGTCAATGGTCCAAATCGAGGCGCCCACAATTGTACACCTCCATCGCATCCCGCTCCCGAAGGAGGAGGAGGAAGCGGAGGCATTGTACGCGAGCACGGACCGCATGCTGGCCGGGGAAGAGAAAGGGTCTTTGGCTCTCCGCTTTCTTCTCCTCCTCCCTCCTCGTCCCTTTCATCTACCCGATGTCGGCTCTCCACCTCCGATGTACAGCTTCCTCCTTCGTCCCCACCATCGAAACCTCTCTCCGCCGCCGCACTCTTTCTTGCCGCTGCTCCACCGAAGACGGTTTGCTGTCAAAGTGCATGTGGAGCCCTCTCTTAAGGAGTTAGTTGCTTGGCTCGTTGCTTTTGTGCGCTGCCAACGGTCCAAGAGGATTTGCAATTGCGGCGAATGATTCGCTGGCGGATTAGGGGGAGGAGGGTGGACTTCACGGCGGAGGGGGAGACAAGTTCTTGTGGATGAGGAATTTAATCCAATCGCTCGACAGAACTTATCTGTCTTGTCAGTAAGTTTCGAGAATATTGAGGAATTTTAGTTCCCCAATCCAAACATAACTATAAGATCTGTGGGATGTGGACATTATAACAAAATTAATTATTATATAATTATAATATTATGATTTTACAAAATTAATTGTTATATAATTATGATTTTAAGAATTATCAAAATAAATTTTCTACCATTAAAAGCGTTAAAGGAGTCTAATTACTTTGCTAATGACATATTGGCTCAATATGACATATTACCTCTACTACATATGTGTGTGTGTGCCCCCACCCCCCAACGCAAATTGGGCGCACAATGCGATCAATTGATTTGGGCGGTGGGATCACGCGTCAACGATTGTCATCGTGTGTCTTACGTCTACTGCAGAGTCACGCGTCTACCTCCTCCCTCATGTGAACGCATGGTCGAGGCATCTTCCTCCTCCCTCATGCATGTGGAAGTGCACGTGGAGCCCTCTCTTGAGGAGTCAGTTGCTTGGCTTGTTGGTTTTGTGCGCTGCCAACAATCCAAGAGGATTCGCGATTGTGGCAGATGGTTCGTTGGCGGATTAGTGGGAGGAGGGTGGACTTCACGGCGGATGGGGGAGACAAGTTCTTGTGGATGAAAATTTTGATCCAAACGCTCGACAGAACTTACCTATCTTGTCAATAAGTTCCGAGAATATTGGGGAATTTTAGTTCCCCAATCCAAACATAACTATAAGATCCGTGGTATGTGGACATTATAACAAAATTAATTATTATATAATTCTAGTATTATGATTTTACAAAATTAATTATTATATAATTATAATATTATAATTTTACACAATTAATTATTATATAATTATGATTTTAAGAATTAACAAAATAAAATATTCTACCGTTAAAAGCGTTAAATGAGTCAAATTACTTTGCTAATGACATATTGGCTCAATATGACTGCACGCGTGCGCGCACGTGTGCCCCCACGCAAATTGGGCGGGCACATTGTGATCAATTGATATGGACGGTGGGATCGTGCATCAACGATTGTGATCGTGTGTCTTACGTCTGTTGCAGAGTCACGCGTCTACCTCCTCGCTCATGTGAACGCATGGTCGGGGCATCTTCCTCCTCCCTCATGCGAACGTGGGTCTGAGGCGTTGTCCTCCTCCCTCACACGAACGCAAGGCCGGCATACATCTCCTCCCTACGGCGTATGTCTTCCTCCTCTCACGTCGTGCACATCTTCTTCCTCCTCCGGATCACTCATCGTCGTTGTTCCCACTGAGTGTCGATGATTCCTCCACTCCCATGTAGCGGATAGCTCTAAAACGGCGTGGATGACCTTCTCGGATCGCGAGGGAGGAGGAACGGCAGCGAGGCTGGAAGAGAAACTGAATGTCGCGCAGAGCTTCATTGTCGCGTGGGTGGAGGAGCTCGATCGTCGCAAATAATATGGGAGTAATCAAGGAGGGAGTAGTCGTCGTCCCTTTCTCGCCGCCCCATACTCTGCATCACCGCCTGTGAGCTAGCCGATGGTATTGACGACGATCTCTCTTGCATGGATGATGACGATTGCTCCCTTCTCGTTGGCGACAAGTGATGTTCTAAGCCTCGCCACCCCATCCTCTACATCGCCGACTGCGAGCTCGCCGGCAACATCGATGACGACCTCCCCTGCATGGATGATACCATGTGCCTCATCCACGAACCTCTGCCACCCTCGCGTCCTACTTGTCCTCGCCTTTCGTTCTCACCGGTGATCCCACATCCTAGCTACCCATTCGGCAAATCCGTCATCCTCGAGAGAGTCATCCACGCCAACGCAAGGCTCGCTGCTGCGTGGGAGTGGAGGGAACGTCGCAGACATACGCGAAGCTGAAGACGCCTCGAGTAGCTCACGTACACGAAGACACCTAGAACAGCTCATGTACGCACGACCGTTAGATCCAGTGGTCGCACAGTGCGCCCCCAATATGTGGTCGTACATTAATATACCTCATATAATATATATATATGTGTGTGTGTGTATACATATATAGACATAATTTTTATCATTAAATTTTTACTTATAAAATATAGTTTTAGGAAAAATCTAAATTCAAAAAGTTGTGAATGATTGTTTTTTTTTAATGACGGCAACGACAACTGCGATGATAATAAAAATATAGAGATAGATATTGTCCAAATTATTTTTTGTAAAATTTTATTTATGGGTTCGATTTTGGTGTTCCCTACCTCACATTGTTCCCTATCTTTTATACTATTATATCTCCATCCAACGATTCATAATTGAATCTCTCAAATAGTTTATCACAGTTGGATAAATATCTAATGGTGAAGAAGTTAAGGAACACAGTGAGGTAGGGAACACCTTTATTTTATCCTTTAGTAGTTATGGGTTCAATTTTGGTGTTCCATACCTCGCCTTATTCCCTATCTTTTATACCGTCATATCTCCATCCAACGATTAATGATTGAATCTCTCAAATAGTTTATCACAGTTTGATGAATATCTAATGGTGAAGAAAATAGGGAACAAGGTGAGGTAGTGAACACCTTCATTTTATCCTTTAGTAGTTATTGGTTCAATTCTGGTGTTCCCTACCTTACCTTGTTCCCTATATTTTATATCATCATATCTCCATCCAATGATTAAAGATTGAATTTCTCAAATAGTTTGATGAATATCTAATGGTGAAGAAGATAAGGAACACGGTGAAGTAGGGAACACCTTCATTTTATCCTTTAGTAGTTATGGGTTCAATTTTGTTGTTCCCTACTTCACCTTATTTCCTATCTTTTATACCATCATATCTTCATCCAACGGTTCATGATTGAATCTCACAGATTTAATTTATTTTTCATGTACATAGAACTCTAACTTTTACTGACACATTGCATTTTAATTTCTAGAAACAAATAAAATTAATACTTAATAAATGTCCACTCCTCGCTTCTTCAACTTCTTTCGTAAATAAAAAAATTACGCGTAATTATTTGTTTAAATAAATGTCCATCACTTTGAGGATGAAAAGCAGTACCATGGTGTAACCTTGTGCCAAAAGCATGCTGCAATTCTCCCTAGAATCTTGCTATGAACATCAGGTTCCTATCCGATACAATGAAAATAGAGATTCCATGTAACCGAATAATTTCATCTACATACTACTGTACCATGTTAGCAGCTGACTGTCTCACATTATATGATAAAAAGTAGGCCGACATCATCAATCTGTCCACAATGATCCAAATTGCATCACGTCCTTTCTGTGTCTTTGATATTTCCTTCCACTTCCACTGAGATATGGATAGTGGATTTAATAGCTCTAGTGGCATCTGGTGCTCAATCTTATCTTTAGGTACCCACATTCTGCCTTGGAACCTGATAGTTCCATCTTCGTCAATTTTATAGTCTCAGTGCCCCATTTCACACAAAGTTTTCATGTCTTTATATTTTGCATCTTCCTCTTGTGCCTATGCAATCTTTGTCATCAACTCGAGTTGAATGACACAATACATCATCAACTTCCCTGCGTGCTCCCTTCAATTAGAGTTCATTTGTAGACCCTTAAACATGTCACTAACCCTACATATTTTCTGCTTAGAGCATCTGCCACTGAGTTAGCCTTCTTTGGATGGTAGAGAATACCAAACTAATAATTCTTCAAAAACCCTAGTCATCTTCTTTATCTCATGTTGAGTTCTTTTTTAGAGAACACATACTTGAGACTCTTGTGTTCAGTGTAGACTTCAAATTTTGCTTCATACAGATAGTGACGTAATATCTTCAATGCAAAAAAATACAATTGACAATTCCAAATCATGAGTGAGATGGTTAATCTCATGAGTTTTAAGTTGTCTTGAGGCATATGCAACCACTCTTTCATGCTGCATAAGCACACATCCCAATCTAGTCCCACTAGCATCACTGTACACCGTATAGCCTCCAACTCCAGTGAAAATTGTTAGCAGTGGTGCAGAAATCAGACTCTTCTTTAACTCCAGGAAGCTTTCTTCACACTTCTGGTTCCAATTGAATTTCTCTCATTTCCTGGTCAGTTTGGTCATTGGAGAAATAATCTTGGAGAAATATTGGATGCACCTTCTGTAGTAGCCAACTAATTTCAAAAAACTCCTAATTTCAATCATTGTCTTGGTCTTTCCTAGTTAATGACTGCTTCAACCTTTGTTGGGTCCACAAAAATTCTTCCTTTGAAATAATGTGACCCAGAAACATCACTTGTTCCAACAAGAACTCATACTTGGAGAACTTTGCATACAATTGATGTTCCCCAAAATCTCCATAGCAAGCTATAGGTGCTTCCGGTGTCGTCCACGAACACAATTACAAACTTATCCAAGTGAGGTTTGAATATCCTATTCATCAAATTCATAAATGTTGCGGGAGCATTTGTCAATCCGAACCGAAGGTCATCTTAGCTTTGCCCTCATCAACTACTCTGAGCTGATAGTATCCACTTCTCAAATTAGTTTTTGTAAAAAAAATTGTTACTGTGAATAGTTGATCAAATATATCATTTATTCTGGACAGAGGATACTTGTTGTTGATGGTCACCTTGTTGAGCATCCTATAGTCAATACATAGCCTCAGTGATCCATCATTCTTCTTCATAAATAGGGCAGGTGCACCGAAGGGGACACACTTGACTTGATGAAACCCATGTCCAGTAATTCTTGCAATTGTGCCTTGAGTTCCTTCATCCTGTTGGTTGTTATCTTGTAGGGAGGTTTAGAGATTGGAGCCATTCCAAGCATCAACTCAATATGGAAATCAATTTCCCATTCCGAAGGTAATCCTAGGAGCTCATCGGGAAACAAATTTGAAAAGTCCTTCACCACTTCAAGTTCTTGTAGTGACTTAGGTTGAAAATCACCCTTGATGGCACTCGTAAAAAATCCTCGACAACAAAAGGTAAAGAGCATATTAGCGGGATGGAAAGCTTCTAGCCTCTCAATGGCAGGGCGCCTAACCCTTGTCAACTCAGTTGCAGCCTCCATTCCAATGTTCGCAATGCAATCAACTAGAATCCCACAACAAGTATTAGATAAAGTCGAAAAGATTTGCAAAAGCTTCATTTGGGGACATAGAGAAGACACTCGAAAACTCCATCCTATTCGCTGGAGCACCTTACTTCAGCCCACTAATCGAGGAGGCTTAGGAATTAAGAATCTTCGCCACATGAATGATGCTTTCCTTGCAAAGTTATGCTGGAGATTTGCCACACAGCATGGACACATCTGGACTAGTGTTCTTATTCACAAATATTCTACACATGACACGACTCAAGAGCTACCAAACAGAAAGAGTGCATCGTACCTTTGGTAAAATTTATGTGATTTTTGGCCCATCTTCGAAAGAAACACTAGGTGGTGCCTAGGAAATGGGACAAGCATAAGATTCGTGGAAGATGCATGGATCCAAGGACTTGGGGCAATTGCATATTATATGGAAGGATCAATACCCCCACATCTTAAGAATGTTAATGTTTCCTCCTTTATCACAAGAGAAGGCATGTGGGACTTCAGCCAAGTAGCTCCTCTACTCCCACAAATCATGACTCAAAAATTGCTAACACTTACTCCACCACCAAGGCGCAGACAACCTGACAGGCGCGTCTGGCTACATAGCATGGATGGGCGCTTTTCAACAAAATCCTTTTATGAATTTCGAGGTTCTCGATTAAGCCCACTCTCAACACTTACAACTGTGTGGTCCACCATTTGGCGTTGGAGGGGGCCACAACGTATTAAGACTTTCTTATGGCAAGCTTGTCATCATGGACTCATTACTAATCAATTGTTAACTTCCAGAGGACTCAAAACAAATCCTGCTTGCAGCCACTGTCAGCAAGGCCCTGAAACAATATTGCATGTCATACGTGATTGTCCACCTACCGCTGCTTGCTGGAAAGTCCTCATTCAAAGGCCTGCTTTTTACCAAAGATTCTTTGGATTGAACTTGCAAGACTGGCTTCAATACAATCTTACCCAAACGCATTTGAGGCCAAATTATACTTCCTGGAGCTCAATATTTGGAGTGGGCTGTTGGCTTTTGTGGAAATGGCGTAACCTGGAGTTATTTGATGGCTCTTTTACAAGGCCACCTGACCCTGCTTATCAAATAATTCAGAAGGCAAGATCATTCTTAGAAGCCATGCATGTCACTCGAGACCACTATCAACTTCCAGCCTCTCACGAAGCTGTTCACCTGGATTGGAAACCCAAACAGGGTTGGACACTCCTCAGTACTGATGGGGCATCAAAAGGCACACGGAATATTGCAGGTGCAGGTGGTTTGCTGAGAACTTGGAAGGGCCATTGGCTACAAGGCTATGTACGCAATATTGGCACAGCGTCTGCATTAGAAACTGAGTTATGGGCAATCCATGATGGCATGCAACTTGCTTGGGCCTATGGAATTTGCCAACTGCTTGTCCAAACAGATGCAAAGATTGTCATATCCAGAATTAATGAACCACCAAGTGCAGCAGGTTGACTTGCAACACTTCTTGCAGACATACAAACCTTGATGGCAAAGGATTGGGTAATCGAACTACAACAAATTCCTCGATAGTTTAATGTTTCTGCTGATTGGCTAGCCTCTAAGGCCCTGAAATATCCTCAAGGGCTCACAATTTTTTCTACATGCCCTGTTGAACTAGCCTCACAAGGATTTCTAGATGTATTTGAGGACGTTAGTGCCTCTCTTGTTCTAATGTAATATTTTAACTTATATAAGGTCTTCTGCCCTCCCTTTTACCAAAAAAAAATCCTCGACAATCATTGTTCAACATCTTTGTTGCCTTGGCCGAAGAGATCATCTTCTTTTTCGTTGATAAAATTCCGCGAAAGATTATAGAACTATCATTCTTCTTACTGATCTTGACTTCCCTTTTCTGGTATACCATGTAGGCATCATGGTACGATAACCAATCTATGCCCAATATAACATCATAGTTTATCACTGATAGTACTACTGGTCAGCAGAGTAATTAACTCCCTCTATCATCACCGGTGTCTTTAGGAGGTACTTCCTAGTGGAGATCCTCCCTAGTGGCGTTGTTATGTCAAACTATCACATCATACTCGTCATTTTATCGGTCAATGAACTTTCTATTTGACTTCGTGAAAATTAAATTTTACCATAATTTCCTTAGTCATTTCATAGTCTTAAAAATTTATTATTTACATGTCCATCATCCTTAAATTTACAATGTGATTCATATATCTCATGTGTCATATTGCCCATAGTAAATTTGACAATACTATCACACTCGAATGCCATCGTTAGCATTCTCATTAGAAGACTTTTTGTTTCCATCATTCACATAACAATAATCAACCAACAATAGATGAATAATATAAAATATTCATACATATGGCACAAAACATACATACTCTTTACCTTGGATGGCTGGTCATAATGGTTGCACATGGATTTAGACATTTAACTGTTTTATGATACAATTAACATAGGTCCTAACATCAGCTCTGATACCAACTGTAACTTTTCGAAATTTCATCCCCAATTGTTAAAGACAATTAGGTCATTCAGTTGTGTTATCCCATTGTCATCACACAATCATAATAAAATATGATTTTTTATTAATATAGCGAAAACATAAAATCATTAAATGAGATAAAATCATCTCCAATTAATGCGAAAAAAACATCGTTAAAATAGCAAAGTAATGTTATAGAATTTAAAACATCACTAATAGCCATTAAAACATCTTAAAACCATAGTCAAAATATCTCTATAAAACAAAGTAAAAAACTCTAAAATATAATGACTCTTAAACATCCTAGATCATTGTGCAATCTTGTTTGTTATGAGCTGGACCGTCATCCGTCCATTCATTGGCTACTTGTACGGATCCAGGGTGCAGAATTTCTCAGTTATAATATATAAAGGCTATGCAATGAGATATCATGATCCTAAGCAGGATTCTACATGATATACATCATCATCTTCATATGAAAAGAAGAAAGCAAGATGCATGCCATATTCTTAACATATGAACTACACGTCATTCATTCATTCATGCGGTAAATAAAAACATGGAAAGACATGTAATCATTATCATCATACTTTTAGTAACAATCATTCATTCATTCCATAGGCACATAAGTGAAGTACACTTACCATAACTATTGTCTCCATAACTTTCCTATGGTTGCTTTATAATCCTTTCGTGGAACATCATTTCATTCGACAATCATTGGCTCTTTTATTAAAGTTATGTCTTCCGATAGTTGAGATTTATGTCGTTGCCCTCTCAATAAGCTAGCTAGGCTTTGTATGCTCCCCTTTCTCCCTAAGGCGACATCAAAATGCACCCATCATTATCGATGTGTGTAACGATCATTTTGGATTCTTGCTCGAGGGCAACATCGGAATGACACAACGTTATCGATATATGTAACGATCATTCAGAGTAAAATTCGATAAAGTGCCATAAAAGATTGACATGTAACATCATCCACAACTGAATTTATTATGCTTTTCAATCAACAAACAATTATGTCGCTCAATTTTCATGTTTTAACCTAGTTACGTAGGAAACATGCATAAACATGTATCTAGATTCTTATACAATCTACAAACATTAATACATACTATTAATACCTTGAAAATAACATTTGAATTATCATACAAGATTTCTGTTGATGGTCACGACCGTGAAAGGGGTTGTCACGACTGTGACAAACTCTAAAAAACCACCCCTATGTCACGGCCATGCCAAGAGATAGTCACGGTCGTGCTATGGCTTTGTCATGCCCATGACATTATATGTCACGGGCGTGACAAAAATTAGATTTTTGGTCAATTTCAGCCTTTTTGTCACGGGCATGATGGATTTCATTTACGGCCCTGACAGAACTCTAGAATTCTGCCGTCCAGTCCAATTTTACACGATTTTTTATCTGTAATTTGGGAAAAAAGATACCTAATATTCATAATCAAAATATATACATTTCATTAAAACATAATAATCCATAAATTTCTAAGATCTAGGATTCATCCCCAAATCATGATCAATATAAAAAAAATATGAACCTAACAGTAGATCTAATCGTAGAACTTGAGCAGCATAGATCTAATCATGAAAACCTATACATACATAGATGTAGAATAATAACTCTCAATCACAATCTATCGTAAGGACAAGGTATCCTCAAATTCTCAATTCAATATGGAAAGAACATTAAAAGAGGAGAAATGGATTTGGATCCCCTTTACATATCTTATATATTTTTCAATCCTAATTTTCTCTTCTTCTCTTTCGTCCTCTCTTCTTCTTTGTGCTCCGTCTTGATCTTCCTTCAAACCTAACCGTCAAGTGCACATGTGAGGAAAAAAATTTTCTAAAAGAGATTTGAACTTTAAATAAGAGAGATCACGAGGATTTTGACCAAAGACGATATTTACATTAGATGCCTTAATTAATTGGTTTTGGGACAGCGGCGAAAAGATAAACTCTAGCTTCTATGAATCAAAACTCAAAGTTCTCGCCAATGTTGTCAACTTTGTTGAATTTTATTTTCTTTTTTTAAAAGAAAATAACGAGGCACCTCCCATTCCTATTGTTACTTACCAAGTTAAGACTCCTTCCATCTACTTGGACCATTCTTCGCCTTATCCGGATATATATATATATATATAATATATATATATATATATATATATATATATATATATATATATATATATATATATGTCATTCCCTTAGGCCTGCTTGAAAAACTGGGCACTTGGTCATGCCAAATTGTCCACATTCGCATAACCAGAAAACATGCAAGTTAACAGATAACTCTGTAAAATCAATTCGATCATGCTGGTGAATTAATTACGAGGAAGATGAGAGAATTTACACGCCTCGTAGTCCATCGGCATACCATTAATATATATATATATATATATATATATATATATATATTAATGGTGATGATAAATCGTGAGAACCATATGGGCACTGGATCATCTTCCAAAGCCCTGACGTAAGCTACCAAAGAAGTAAGAGAGTAACGCACGATACGTAACGCCCGCCCATGTTTGCAAGTTAGCACAAGTAGCACAGGCGTATTCTCCACGCCTTCTTCCGCGGTGGATCGATGTGTGTGTTTGTATAGTTCACAAAAGCCGAAACGGATCACAAACAACGACATAGGAGGAGCAGTGCCACAATCTACTCTTAAATTGAAATGTTTCCAATCTTCGAATTATACCAACCTTCAGCTCCCTTACCTACTCGGAAATTAAAAAAATATATTATATCACAAAGAGAACATATATGTACAGTCGATGGAATAACATGCAAGCAATCAACAGTCAATACCCTCTATCATTTTCAAGAATCGACCTTATCCTCCCCCCCATGCACATGACGCAGAAAACTCCACAGTCAGCTCAGACGTACTAAACTAATCAAGCACATTCTTCCAGTTCCAAGTTGGCCGTGACATCGCTCCATGCATATCCACTTTGTGTTCGTTCGCCTGCGTTCGAGTACCATTATAGAGAACGGAATTGGTGGTTTGCTACATTATTTAAGGAGCATTTACATGTATCTGTGTCGCATGCATCTGTGTAGCTTTGAACTAAAGAGTCAGTACGAAGTTCTTGTTTGGTTTCACGATGGCAAAGAGCATGAGATGGTTCGATGCACCAGAGGGAGTGGACGTAAGAGGAAGGTACGACCAGGAATTTGCGAGGATCCTTACGAAGGAGGCCTTGCAGTTCGTCGCCAACCTGCAGAGAGAGTTCCGGGTCCGAATCCGGCACGCGATGGAGTGCCGCCGGGAGGCTCAGAAGAGGTACAACTCCGGTGAGCTGCCGGGGTTTGATCTGGCAACTAGGTTAATCAGAGAAGGCGACTGGATGTGTGCGCCGGTGCCACCCGCGATCGCGGACCGGACGGTGGAGATCACCGGGCCGGCCGAGCGGAAGATGGTCATCAACGCCCTTAATTCTGGTGCCAAAGTATTCATGGTGAGTTTTGAAAGCCGCGGCGCAACCCTCTCCACGTATCATCACATTTTTTCTTAGCTTAATTCCTCTGCATGCATGCAGGCTGACTTCGAGGACGCCCTCTCGCCGAGCTGGGAGAACCTGATGAAAGGCCAGGCGAACCTGAAGGACGCCGTCGATGGCACGATAACCTTCCATGACCGAGCCAGGAACAAGGTCTACAAGCTCAACGATGCAACCGCCAAGCTTTTCGTCCGGCCCAGGGGATGGCACCTGCCTGAAGGGCACATCCTCATCGACGGCGAGCCTGCAACTGGCTGCCTCGTCGACTTTGGCCTCTACTTCTTCCACAACCACGCCAAGTTCAGGGAAACCCAGGGAGAGGGCTCTGGACCTTTCTTCTACCTCCCCAAGATGGAGCACTCGAGGTAAACTACAACACAGTTTGTTAGTCTTCGTATTTGCAGCATTTCATCAAACATCATCGTCTCACGAGAATGGCTCCCCTGAGAGGGGATCAGGGAGGCCCGGATATGGAACTCCGTGTTCGAGAGGGCCGAGGATTTCGCAGGCATTGAGAGAGGGAGCATCAGGGCCACGGTCCTGATCGAAACGCTGCCGGCGGTGTTCCAGATGGACGAGATCCTGTACGAGCTGAGGGAGCACTCCGTCGGACTTAACTGCGGCAGGTGGGACTACATCTTCAGCTACGTCAAGACCTTCCAGGCTCACCCTGACCGCCTCCTTCCCGACCGCGTCCAAGTCGGCATGGCGCAGCACTTCATGCGCAGCTACTCCGACCTCCTCATCCGCACCTGCCACCGCCGCGGCGTCCACGCTATGGGCGGCATGGTAAGTCTCCCAGCGGCGAGATCAGAATAAAAAATTGATATCTATACACAAAGACGTCGATTTTGATGCATCCTCGTTCTTGTCGGCTTGAAGGCGGCGCAAATTCCGATCAGGGACAACCCGGCGGCGAACGAAGCGGCGCTGGAGTTGGTGCGCAAGGACAAGCTCCGGGAGGTGCGGGCGGGGCACGACGGGACATGGGCCGCGCACCCGGGGCTGATACCGGCCATCGTGGAAGTCTTCGGCGGCAACATGGGCGGCAAGCCCAACCAGATCGAGACGGCCAAGAGGGAGGACGCGGACGGCATCACGGAAGAGGACCTGCTGCAGAGGCCGCGGGGCGTGAGGACGATGGAGGGGCTCCGGCTGAACACGCGGGTGGGCATCCAGTACCTGGCGGCGTGGCTGGCGGGGACGGGGTCGGTGCCGCTGTACAACCTGATGGAGGACGCGGCGACGGCGGAGATCAGCAGGGTGCAGAACTGGCAGTGGCTGCGGCACGGGGCGGTGCTGGACGGGGAAGGGGCGAAGGTGCAGGTGACGCCGGAGCTGCTGGGGAGGGTGGTGGAGGAGGAGATGGCGCGGGTGGAGAGGGACGTCGGGGCCGAGAGGTTCGCGCGGGGGCCGTACAAAGAGGCGTGCAAGATCTTCACCAGGCAGTGCACCGCGCCGGAGCTCGACGATTTCCTCACGCTCAACGCTTACAACCGCATCCTTCTCTGCCGTCCCAAGTCACCGGCCAAGCTCTAAATTTTATTATTTATTATTTATTAATTAATGGTAATATATATGATATATCAGACTCGATAGCAGAAAAAAAAAAAGAATAAAAAAACAGAGACAAAATGTTTCAAATATATTGTGCACATATATACATGTTTTGGATGACATCAAATAAATTGAAAATTGAAGATAAAATAAAGTTAAAAAATAATTAAATAGTACATAAATAGCATACTAATGATGAAATTCTAACGAACTTACAAATACTCTTTCCCACTTTATTTCGGGCACTAATCAGTATCTAAAGGGGGGACCTGCTGATAAGGTTTTGAGTTCCAGTCGAGTGATTTGATTACACACAAGTATTTTCGTTGAGAATTTTGTTCTTATAGTTAGTTATACGTGGCTTTCGTGATGAACGTCAAAATTAATTAGATTCAACAATGAAAAGAAATTACAACTCGTAGTCAATTGGATTATCAGCGATTGATAAACAATACAGAACTGATAATTTATAGAAACATTCAGAGGCCCCATGTCCTTCGTCAATCGTCCGACACAGATCAAAGAAGCTTATATGTTTGCAACGTGCACAAAATGGTGTTTGGGATCTGAATGTTCACGAGGCTGATTAATAACATGAAACAAGTGATTATTAATCACTGCCTCAAGGTATGGCTGCATCGCTTGATTTACATTGAAATGCACTCTCATTTTACATGGAAACAATGCTACGCACCGGAAGCTCAGGCCGATGGTAAGAATGAGTGATGGGCTGAATGTCAATTTTACTGACAACCCTTTAATACCTTTCCTACTGGTCAGGAATATACTGGTCTGATTGTCATGCTCAACTTGCAAGCCTCTTGATGAAGTTCCCACAAATAGCTACAAATAAACCCAAGATACCTCCCACTGTGACCTGAGGAAAAATGTTGGAAATGTGAGAGACGAAGATATAGATAAAGGTCCTTAATGTAGCTGGGATGAATGTCCCAAGCAGTGTTCTACTAGAGTTTCAAGGTAAGCATAAAGTTGCGGTGGCAAAGGTAATTTGCTTCACTAAGTTTTCAAACACAAATTTGGAAACCAAGATCATCATGTGCTTCCAAATTATAGTCCGTAAATTTATACTACATTAAGGTTGCTTTTATGTTAAGATGATATAGGACACATTACATCAAGAATAGTTAGAAGGAAATCCAAGCTGGGGGCAAATTTTTGAGTAAATTAGTCGAGGTGGTGAATAAAGTACCAATAAAACAAATTAATAGCTGGAACATAAAATGGGTGTTGCACACTTAAAGGTATGATGAATGAATCTTTTAAATATTCAAAGAAGTTTGTGGCATAATGTCAAACCTGAAGAGGGGTGTGGCCAAGGGGTTCACGAAGTGGCCTTGTATCAGACAGAGGATGCTCTTCTGGAAGTTCAACCACAATCCGGTTCAACACCTGGGATGTGTACCAAAGAACTTTTATTTCACAAAACCATGATGAACTAACTAATCAACATTTTTTTTGGTTGAGACCCATTGATTTCCAATGCTACTATTATTTGACTAATCCGTTATTTAGGCACGCGGTATGGAACAGCCGTGACCAACGTGATGAAACCTGGGGTCACTAGCACCCAATGCCCCAGAACATCAAGTAACATTCGTTAGCTAATCAACAATTTTAGTTCCAGTAGAATCAGAAAAGAAACCATCCCCACCATGGCTTACAAAGTTGAGATGCATTACAATCTTCAGTTTGTAGTGATCTAACTAAATCTCATTAAATTCAAACGTTAAACAGTTCTAGATTGAGGCCCATGCTCAATTCTAGCACTTGAATGAATATCAAGGATGTCAAATCTCATGACCTATTTTCGGAAAGGCTGACAACTTTGTATGTCAGCCATTTAGCTCTCAATATTCAATGTCTATTGATGATACATAATTAAGTGCCTCTTTGCACAAAAAAAAAAAGAATTAAAAAAATAGGGGAAACGCAACAGATTTCATAATTTCTAGAGCTAATTAAGTAATTAACAACACATTTCATTTTTACTGGAAAATCATTTCTCATACCCAACGCACTAAATTCAATTGATAAAACCAAAGAGCCATAAGATTGATGAGCACCTGTGCCTGCTTTCCAGCTTGCTGTCGAACACTAGTGGCATCGTACATTACCTGTCCAATGTGGCATGAGAAATATTAAAAAGTTCTATTGACAAGAGAAGAACAACAATTTAAGAAAACAACCAACTTTAATGTATTGAACATGCTGACAATGTCAACCAGTGAGATGACTCTGTGTTCTTATCACAAAAGAAAAACACCAAAAAACATGAAACTTATAAGTTAGAAAAGCATACAACTCTTCTAAGGCTTCAGTTTTGACAATTCTAGTATTCTATTTGTATTCATCATCAAAAAGAGCAATCAAGGAAAAGATTGTTGATCGCATGTAATTTCCTAATTATATCCATCAGAACCTGAAAAACTCCGTCTATGTTTTATAGCCGGTCTCAAGCCCAGATAAAGGAGGAGGGTTGTGTTAGGTCCCGACAGCCAACGTAAAATCCTATCGAATCTCATGAACATGGATCAACGAAGCGTCGTATGATCCATGCAGCCGACCCCACCTAGTGGAATAAGGCTTTGTTGTTGTTGTTGTTGTATCCATCAGAACCTGAAAAAAATGCATTCCAGTATGATGAATCTCCTGAATATTTTTTTCTCAATATGGCATTTTTTAGATATAAAGTACCTCAGGGCCCTCAAAACCCCAAAAAACTTAAGTTAGGGCTACTAGTTTTGGGGAAAAATATAGGGAGTACATATTTTCCTTATCTTCAACTACTGCCCTTCAAGAAACCAGTGACGAGGGACAAACAGTTGCACTGAAATTAGATCAATAAACTTGGAGAAAGGTGCTTTGGAAAAGGAACAGAAAATATATAGATCATATCATCATAGTACCTCCTTGTGCACTTGTGCATTCTCATTTTCATTTTAATGTGTGTGGATGACTACAAAAATCTAGTCATCCTGTCCTCCCCCAAAGTAATAAGAGTAATAGTGAAATGTAGTCTAAAAGATCTTTTGTGAAAAGGAAATACAAACAAGATTGTAATAGTATCATGGAAACCATACTATGAATGGAAATGCATGTCGTAATGTGAAAATTGTAAGTAAGCTCTTACTATGGATGCAAATATTGTGGCTGTAGCAAATAATGAACTGTCTAGACCTTCTTGGATCCCTATAGCAACAGCAAGCGCTGCAACCGTGGCAGAATGGGACGACGGCATCCCTCCGGATGCAATAAACTGCGTAGCATCCCAGCGATCTTCCTTATACCTAATCATTCAACGATAAATAAGATATCATAGGAAACCTGACAACCTTATAAACAAATATTAAGAAGAGTAGATGGCCAATCAGACTAATTGCAACATAGACGAAATAGGTGGCACATTAAAAATATTTAACGAGTATGTAAGATTTGCTCATAACTCCGCCTATATTTTATAGCCGGTCCCAAGCCCGGATAAAGGAGGAGGGTTGTGTTAGGCCCCGACAGCCAGCATAAAATCCTGTCGAATCTTATGAACATGGATCAACGAATTCGTCGTATGATTCATGTAGCCGACCCCACCTAGTGGGATAAGGCTTTGTTGTTGTTGTTGTAAGATTTGCTCATCTTAACAGATAATTTCCAATTGAACTTCTTTTGGAAATTAATCAGATTAAATGGGTTTGCAGGGAAGCACTAGGAAAAAGAGAAAAGCAACTTGAAAACATACAATCAAGCATTTTATTATGAATGAAACTCGTCCCCAAAGAATAGAGTCCGGGAATGGGTTGGTAGGCCAAATGCCATATCACATAGATCTAAGATCTGGAGGTTTACTGCTGAAATAACACAGAAAAGTCACTTTTTCTTGCATTTGAATAAAGATGTAACACCCCCGGTCTTTAGACCTCATGTTGCTACAAAAGATCCATAATTTGTGATCAGAAATCTCATGCGACTCATGCCAACCATGTCACCCGGGAAAAGGGAGCAAATTTTGCTTCATCCATATTTAGATTTCTGTTTCGAAAATGAAACAAATATATTGCATAAAACACGCGTGGAGACATGTCTACTGGCATTGCTGGATTTAATCAATCTGTTCAATATTCTACTACTCTTCTTGAGCATCCGAACAACAACAACAACAAAGTCTTATCCCACTAGGTGGGGTCGGCTACATGGATCATACGACGCCATTCCGCTCTATTAGTAACCAAACTCTTCTTGAGCATCCGAACAAAAAGCACAAAAATTCTAACGATCCCCCGAGGGAGCCCCTGCGTGGATTACAATTATTTTGTTGTGGAAATAAAAGAAAGGTACATACTAATATTCCCAATCCGCCAAGAATCTGGACTGACGAGTAAAACTCCAGAGCTCAGAACAAACGTCCACTTTCTTGCCCAAAACAGGTTGAAGCTTGAAGGTGCAGGGACGGACCAAAATGGTACCTGGTGATGAAGAACTTAATGGACTGGGCGACGGCGAAGGCGACGACGGCCGCGATCAGGGGGAAGTTGTAGAGCACGAACGAGTGGGTTCCGGTGACCGTGGGCGACGAAGAGGAGGAGGATGAGGCGACCGCCAAGATGATCGACGACGAGGCTTCCAGGTCATCCATGTCGATCCGGAAGTAGAGATCGCAGGTTCTTGTGACGGGGAATTCGAAGAGACTGTAACGAGCGTGCTTTTGTTCTTTGCGATTTCGTATTGGAATGGAGGAAGAGGTCGAATATGCCGCCAAACAAAAACTTTGATTCGTTTGTTCGCTTTACCCTTTTTTTAGTTTCCTTTTGCGTTCATTTAAATATTCAATTAATCAAAATTTGACGGACTAAATTTATTTGTTTAAGTTGATGGGAAAAAATAAATAAATAAATATCCGACGTGGATAATAAATGCTACTTCATTGCAGAACATTGAATAAATATGTTTGCACATGGAATAATTATTATGATCCATCATCCATTATAAATCGAACGATAATTAGTAGTCATCTATTTTTAAATTATATGTAAAATTGAAATTTAATGAAACAAAACAGTATCTGAAATATTTTTCACCGATTGGTATTATACATATTAATTTAATAATGATAACATAATCATCAATTATTTTAATATGATGGTAATGATTGTTTCTTTTCACCCATGAGTTTGTTATATTGTTAAACAAAACACGAAGGAAGAGAACACATGGTAACTAATAATACACATATATATAATATGAAATAGTTGGAGAGCATGTGAACTCATCCACTTTGTACGTTAAGGAGAGCTCAATTTGCAAGCCTCCCTTGGAGAATTATTAATTCTTGAATTCCTTCCATCCGGCACATACATATGCGCATGTGATGTGAGGAACATGGGACACATCACCCCGTTCAAGTTTTCTATTGTATGTTCATTTTAAAGATTTTGAAGTCCCAAATTATGATTTATCCCTTTATCCCTATATAAGAAGGAACTAATGAATGTGTAAATGATACATCAATCATTTGTGATTGGATATACATAAGTAGATAATCTTGTAATCTCAAGAGTAATATCAATCTGATCTTAATAGCTGAATGCATTGATTGACAGCATCCAATAAACTTCATAGTTAATTTCATAAACCTTTTCTAAATTATTGTGATTTTTCACATTTAATTTCAAACTACGAACTTATTTTTTTTATCTTTAAGCTATCGCCACATTTAGTCCTCACATTCATTTTCATTACTTTCATTTATGAAAAGACTAAATTATTCCTCCCTCCAAAAAAAATAAAATAACAAATAAAAAATTAAAAAAAATCGTTGGAAGAATTAAAGTGGTAAACAAAAAAAATTTCATTTATGAAAAAGACTAAATTACCCTCCCCCAATTTTTTTCTTTTTTTATTTTATTATTTGCTATGTTATGAAGAGAGGGGTAATTTAGTTTTTTCATAAATAAAAAAATTAAAAGTAATGGAAATAACAGAAGTCGACGGAATGACTAAAGTGAAAAAATTATGATAATTTAGGGATAAAAAAATAAGTATGTAGTTTAGGATTAGACGTAGAATATCATGATAATTTAGGGGAGGTTTAAGAAAAGAGCCTAAACTTTATATAAAATTTCATATATATATATATATATATATATATATATATATAATTTGTTATGGACTTGCAAATTATTAGATTGTGCAATTGATTAACGTATTTTACGTTAAATTCTTAAAATGATAACATCCAATTCATATCTATTATCATAGTTCATTTGTGATTATTCACAATACTGATGAAAGAAACCTCGAATAGAATGTCTATTTGTGTAACAACTCAAAAAGAAAAAAAAAGATAAAATAAAATCAGAAAGAAACGCCCTACTGTGGAGATAAAACAATAGGTTTATCCTTACAATGAGATGATAACAAAGGAATAGAGAATATATTATTTATAGAATTAGACTTTGTCAAGAGAGGATGATTATTAGATGAAACAACCACCAGGTAGAGATAAGAAACAAAAATAAATCCAAATCCCAATTAGAATAAAGGCAAGCTAGAGATAAAAACATGGAATCATCCTATTGGGAGATAAAGTCCAAAACAAGGGGGGATAAATTTCATCAAGATCAATTAGATTAATTGGAAGAGGAGTCCTATAAGATATAAACACATCATGCACTAATCCCCTTTTCCATCAAACCTCACGAAATCTGCCCTCTGGAGTTTTGTTGGAGCGATGGGCAGTTCAGGAGAAGCTGACAGGATCAATCGATCCTTTCTTTATCCCTCTCACGCATGCCTTTCAGCGTTGCAATCCATAGCGAAGTTACTGATTGTTCTTCACTGAATTGTTGCAAGCGAAGATCGAGGAGAAGAATAGAGGGAGAACAGGGGACATGATCAGTTGAGATTTTAACGAATCGAAGAAAGGATCAACCGCGATTAGAGGTGGGTGAATCGAAATCACCTTGCATAATTCAGAACCCTCTCCCTGTCACGATTGGATCATGTTATTAGTTGCAAGTCAAGAAGATACAAGAAATGATGCATGCTTTGTTTTGCCCTGTTTGATTTCTATATGTTTGATTTCTTGTTTGATTGCATATAGGATTTGGTACTTGTGATTATGCTTCTGTTTGATTGATTTCTAGAAGGTAGAAATTAGCCTAGGACGTAAACATGTTAGTAGATTGAAGAATTTTTTTGTCTGACACCAGGCAGAACGCCGACCGATCGATCGACTTATAGGCATCATGAGTCGACCGGTCGACCGATACATCAATTTCGGAACCATCTTCATTATGCGCCGATCGATCGATCGATTCACTAGTAATATGACATGATCGGTCAATCGATCCCTGAGATTCACCAACCGATCGGTCGACCGTTCAATTGAACGAACCGATCGATCCTTGAATCCTACCATCCAACTTCTGAAAACACCGATCAACCATTAGGAGCCGACTGGTCGATCGACTCAAAGCCCATCAGTCGATCGATCCCTAGAACCGGTCGACCGATTTCTAGTGATTCTTTTTCTTACATGTTTATTAACCAATTCTTGATCCTCATATGTATGTTGCCTATTCCTATCATAATGAAGACTGAATTAATGCTATCTGATTTGTCCACAGTCCACTCTTGATTTATGATATAAACTCTTAAGATGATTTACTCTACTATTAATTCTTTTCATTCCTTATCATAATGAATAATGAATCAAGAGATCTCAAAGTGATTAATAAGTTCAGATGAAAAATGAATAATGGGTTGTCAGTCCAAGCCAAGTGTTTCACGATAAGGATCGCTCCCTTAGTCATGGTTTGATCACCCATTGACCCGCACAAAGTTGTATCGTTTGCTTGACATACCCCAAGAATTAAAGACACTAAAGTCACCATGATTTCTAAACATGAAACAAGATTAACAAATATGAACAAGACAAGCAAGCATGAATATCAAGTAAAATTATCGGTATTCTCATGTCATGATTATAAGATTTTCAGCATCATTTGAATCATATTGCTTTATGTTATCGATTTATATCTCTTATGATTATATATGATGCTCTCATGTTATCTCTTCTATTCAAGATAAGTATTTTACCTTACCGCTGATTTTCTCTATTCAAGTTATGCATTGTATATCATGTGGTTCCCCACTAAACTGTAAAGTTTATGGGAGGACCTGCTCTTCTGTGTCTGATTTTCACAGGTCCAGGTCAGTGACGAGGTGGAGTATGTGTGTTGCGACAAGACTCTGACGACAAAAAAAAGCACATGAACCACAGGACTTATTAGATTCCTTTTACCTTTCGCATTTATAGATTCGTGATGTAGAACTTTATTTTATTTTCTTAGAGCTGATGCAACCCCTTTTCTTAGACTACCGCATATTTATGTAATCTTCTTTTATTTTGTTATTATTCCGCTGACGTGCCTCGATTCTTGACTAAGATATGGTCAATATGATAGTCAAAGTCATAGTATTTCGTAGCGTCTTCGTATTGATCTTCGACATGTGGCGGAGATCGATTTGGGGGCGTTACAATTTTTATCACAAGTGAAATACTATCAATATTATAGTGCTTTTTATCTCTCTCATGTCTCTATGATGCATCTGCCTTATCTTCTCTCAATCATGCTTCTCACGCCTCATTTGTTGCTCATGCATACAACACTTTTTTTTCTCTTCGTAAATCTATGCCACTTATTTATCATTTCTTTAATGTCATATTGAAGAATATATTTTTCTAAAAGAATGCCTAGCATATAAGTTGAACTAAAGGGACTAAATATGATCCATCGAAAGTTTTGATACCTTAAACTTATAAATTTCACTAAATACCCTCCAACTTTGATCACTTTTCCTATCATTCAACTTCACTTTGTAAATGTATTGTCCTTCAACTTTTAACTTATTCATTACTTGTGATCGATCATTTCCTTATTCCGCTATCCACATGACATCCACGCGATAATTCTCTCTCCTCCACACGAGCAGTTGTCTTACTTAGCATCATAAAAATAATATTAAAAATAATTACAAATAAAATATGGGGGTGTTGCCCCCTTCGGCAGCCAGCTCATCGGCGTCCGAGAGAGGGGGTGGCACCCTCTGCCGGTGAAAGGGAAGGTGGTGTTGCCCCCCCCCCCCCCCCTCTATGACCTCGCCGAAGGTCGCAAATGGGGGAGACATCCCTCTTTTCTTGCGCCGGCATGCGTAAGTAAAGGGACGGTCCCCCTTTCTCACTATGTCGACCACTCACCCCCCACCCCCTTGCGAGCTGGTTGTCAAAGGGGCAGCACCCCCATTTTTTATTTTTAATTATTTTTTAATATTATTTTATTTTTAATGTCATTAGGTCAAATAGTTACTTGCGTGGAGAGAAAATTTGTTGACATCGTAATCAAAAAATGACCAATCACAGGTCAAAAGGGTAATTGATAAAATAAGTTAAAAGATAGTCTTGTTACAAAGTTGAAGTTGGAAGGTAGCGATAAGAAAATGTTAAAGTTGGTGGGCATTTTGTGAAATTTATCTCTTAAACTTATGCTTTGTAAGGGTTAAACAAATATTAGAAATTTTTGAACGGTCTTATTTTTGTATGTATAGACGCCTTGCACCATCCTACTTCGTCCCTTTTAATCGTGCTCAGTTTTTATTATTCACCGATGGTTGCTCCGACAGTCATATGTGACCAAAACAATTACTTATATAATGTTCTCCCACTTGACTATTTTGATTATGAAATTCTAACACTTCCATTGTAAATATGCAACTTCTATACTCTCACTATTTTTGTCATATCAAAAAAGATAATATTTGGAAGCTCATTATTTATAAAATTTTATGTTGACTCAAATATCCTTGAGTTCCATTAAACTAGTGTGTTTAATAAATATTCTTTCTGGAATTCCCTTAGTAAGATATTAGCTAACACATCACAGTGTGAGCGTATAAGTTAGGATGACTTTTTTTCACTACCTTTTGTATATAGTGATATCTCATCTCAATATATTTTCGTTTGAAATTATTTGCTGCAATGTGCATCACACTTATAATAATTTGATTATCAGAAAAATAATTCCACTGCATAAATTAAGCTCAAGTTTCATAAGAAAACTCTTGATCCATGTTGTGTGAGTGGCTATCATATTACATGCAATATATTTATTTTTTTATATGCATTTGATGGCATATCTTTGTTTCTTACTATCCCAAAAAAAAGTTGCACCACCACCCAACTTAAATAAGTAACCTTATATGAATTTTTATCATCAATATCTACATCATCTGCATTCGAATAACCTATAACATCAAGTTTGTCAGCTTGATATGTTAGTTTCAATTATATAGTGCCTTTTATATATTGCATAATGCTCTTTATCTCTTCTCAATGTATCATTACAGGATTACTTTGAAATTTACTGGCCAACGCCAAGCTTACTGACTTGTTGGATATAACTCTTGGCAATTATATTTCAATTAATAGATTTTATTTCACCTCTCATGACGACCATTCATGATTCCAATTCAATCGAAGCCATTGTTTCATCATATGAAACAAGATCTGCAACACAAAGTCTCGCACCACATAACATACTATTATAATCAAAAGATTCACACACATAATAATAAATTACTTTCGTATTCATTAATTAATTTTTAATTGTATAATTAGGCAAAACAAGTCATGTCCGGGGACAAATATCCCTACAGCAAGGGCCTTCTTTTTTGCCTATGATTACCCTCCTATTATTGTTGGAACCAAATTTTTATGCTTTATATAATTATATTTTGATAATACAAATATTGAAATATTAGAATTATATTTAGTGCCGAAAAAGTTTAAATAGGAATGAGTTAGTTCGTGCATGAAAGCTTTATTTATGTTATCATGAGATTTGATTAAGAGGTGAATACAAAAACTATATATAATTCTCGTAACTTTCCATAGAATCGATAATCACCTTATTTGGATAACTGCGTAAAAAGTTATACCTAAAAATGTAAAGTTCGAAAAGTTCAATTTGAAGTTGATATTTCAATGCACTGAATTTTCACTTAATATTTGAATACTTTATAAATAAATTTGTGATAAGATACAAATATACATATTTTAGATAATTTTTGTTAGCTTTTCATAAAAATTCAAGAACTTCTCATTTGGATACTCATACAAAAAGTTATGTATAAAATAGTAAATGTGTAAAAAGTTGAATTTGAAATGGACAACTTTATGTACTGAATTTTGACTTAATATTCAACTATAGTACCATTTTATCTTGGATGAAAGATAAATATTCAATTTGTAGATAATTTTGTTAACTTTCTATAGAATCAAATATCATCTCATTCGGATAACTATACAAGAAGATGCGTATAAAAAGTGCATGTCCATTAGGTTATCAATGGAGTAGCGGACGTCCGTGCCACGAAATAGATGTCCACTAAAGGACGAAATGAACAACCTAGAACATGCCAGAACGATTGCTAATCTCCGAGACTCAAGTCTTTCTGGAACGAACGTCCACTCCATGAAATGAACGTTTGTTTTGTTTGAATAATGACTATATTTCATTGGCTAGTCCACAACAGACGCATGCTAAAAGTAATGGACACCCATTTTGTGGAGCGGACGTCCGTTTTGTTTGTCTAACGATTATATTTCAATAGCTAGTCCATAATGGATCCCCGCTAAACGAAATGGATGCTCATTTCATGGAGCAGACGTCTGTTTTGTTTGAGTAACGACTATATTTCAACGGCTAGCCCACAACGGACGCTCGTTAAAAGACATGGACACCCATTATGTGGAGCGTTCGTTTTGTTTGAGTAACGATTATATTTCAACGTCTAGTCCACAATGGATGGCCGCTAAAAGAAACAAACGCCCATTTCGATGCAAAAAAGTTCAAAATGGCTAGTTTGAATACCAACGAGTATAAAGAAGGTTGGAGGCTATAAAAGAGGGTCAAAATACATCAAGAAAACTAAAACTTCTGAGGAAACTAGGAGAACATATGTGAAATCCATTTGAGCTTTAAATTGTAATTCTTTCTTTTCTTTCTCTCGTACCCTAGTGTGAGGTTCCAAATTGTAAAAGAGGGATTATGAAGTTTTATTGTGATATTGTAATAATTGTTTAGCTCATTAGTAAAAAGAGGTTATGCCTTACATTTTGAGCGAATAAAAGGCGGGTGAAATCTCCGAGTAGAAGAGGAGTGCACTACTTCTTGAAGCGGAGAAAATGCAAGAGTTATAAAGAATTTTTTTCTTGCCCCGTTTGGAACGAAGGAATGGTGTTAGTGGCATTTCTGACGGTCTCGAGATCAATAAGTCGAAGTGGAGACGTAGACCAATGTGCGGCTAAAACTCGTCAATAACTATTGTGCATCTTGAGATTACCTTTCTCTCTTCCTCTCCTTTCTACTCTATTATGTATGTAATTTGAGCATTATTGTGTTTGATATTAAATTTACCAAATCGATTTTGTGCTTCTGCGATATATTTCGTAAAGATATTTTTCGGTAAAACACTAACTCACCCCTCCCCTCTTGGTGCCTTGTGATCCAACAATTATAAAATCTCACTTCAAGTTTTTTTTTCAAAAATGTTGGAACAAACACAAGATTCCAAGGGACATCGAGAGCCTAAAGTATATTATTAAGAGTTAAGATGCACTCTCCCAAAGTCAACCTGAATTTCCTCCTTATTTAATCCTCTGTAGTTAATCAAACCATCCTTAATCTTGGCAATGTGAAGGGTTGCTCCGAAATTGATCATAATCAAAATGTTGTCAGCACTTACACTGTTGCATTTAATGACGCCAATGAATTCGACTTTTTTGCCTTTATTGTTTTGGCCTTGTCCTATCTGTTCGTTTGCCTTGTACAATTTGACTTGAAGTGCCCAAACTTTCGCAAGCATAATAGGCTCCACGTGGCATCTTCCGACACTATCCTTTTTAATGACCTCCTTCCACACTATCCTTTTTAATGACCTCCTGTTGAAACCAAGTTTCTCGTAATGTGCGGCATTGGCTTCATCTTCAACTTTTTCGACTTCAAAAACTTTATTCTTTCTTTTACTATTGGTCAAGTTTTGTTCACTAATTGCGCTAACAAGAATATTTTCATGTGGTCTCAAAGTCATGTCAAAACTAAGAGGGAGACTATTAAGTACCATGACAACTTGTAATAACTAGATTTTTAGTAATCACAATCATTCGTTGATGTGATATATCATATTTTTCAACTCTTTCATTTTACAAGTGTTATACTTATGTAATAACAACTAAATGTTAACTTAGCTTTAAAGATATATTTAACCTTATTAAATACCCTTAACAAATTATCTTTCTTATGCATCAATATGAAAATTCTTGCCTTCTTATCGTCTCTCTCCCTTTGTTATATGTTTTCAATACGCAATTTGTTTTGGTGTAACGTTCTCAAGAAGCACATGATCATTTTTGTCAATTATCCCGTCAATATTATCATGCATAAGGTCATAGTTAATTTTTTGGCTCTCACCGATTGAGTTCATTTGCCCAACCATTATGATATTTCAGAAAATTAGTAATTACCAATAAATTCGTATTTATGACCAAAATCAAAAGAAAAGAATGGATATCATGATCAAATTACAAAAAAATAATTAAAATATTATACTAAAATATAGAAGAATAAAAGTTAGGCCTTCAAGAAAAAGTATCATTTTTATAATTCATGTCATTTAGACGTCCAAGTTTTACTACATCTATAACAATCAACTTAATTGTCATCTTCCAAAATTAGAAAAGAGATAAAATTTAGAAAAATTTACAAGTTTTTAATCAAAACATACTTCAAAGATACTTAATATATGGCAATATATAAGATAAATTTAAGTGTTCTAAAATATGTAAATAGAAAGTTGGACAAAATAATTTAAGTGTTCATGAAATTGAAAGTTATATAAAAAATTTAGGGATAAAAAAATTTAAATGAATTGTTAGCATTAACTAAATCTATAAGAAAATTTCATTATACCATTAAGAATATAATTTGGGTAATTGAAGAGAAATATGTAAAAGAATCTAAAAGTTGGTAACTAGAGGAAAATATGTAAAAGAATCTAAAAGTTGGTAAGTAAAAGGAAATATAAAGGATAACGTTTCTAAAATCAGTGAAAAATAAACAATAAATATTGAATTCCTTTTATAAATAAGCACCTCTGAAATAATCATACAAATAAATTATTAATTATATTGAAAAAATATATTTAATGACGACAATAGTAGTGCGCGTTGGTTACTTATATCATATGATATGGTAACAAAAAATGGTAAGTCTTGTTAGACAAATAGAATAAATAAAAAACAGAATTAAGGAATTACTCGAAAAAAAGATATTGCAGAACAAAAAAAATAATGAGTGGATATAAAAAAACGAATATATTCCAGAATGTTGTTTCAAAATATTACAGGATGTTAATCAGGGAGTGTTTAATCATAGCATCATTGATTTGGTACTAAACAGAGATTAATGAGGTATAACTATTTTGGATAATTAGTGCACAAGACAGTTTAAGCAAAGTAATTGCACTACATACAAAAAAGAAAGGATTTAAAAATGGGCGAAGATAAAGATAAATAAAATGCCAATGGCTGCACTAAATGTCAAATAAATTTAAATTGATTACTTATAGTAGACCGAATGAACTATGTTCGAAATTAAACAGACAATTGGATATTAAAAAAAATGTTTGCAGTAAATATTCACAGATTGTTATATTTGCAGTAAGCACTAAAATTGATTTAAAAAATAATAAATAATTTTTTAAATAGAAAAGTAAACTTAAATAAGTATTGTGGAGATGGAAAAACTAATTGACTCGCAAAGCAATATAATGAGCTTTACCGATTGGTAATTCGCCAATAAATGTTATTTTAGATTCCTATTTTTTATTTTTTTTATTTTTTGGGTTTGTTTTTTTTTTTTTTGGAATCAGATACATTTATCGAATTGGTCGAATTTTTTTTACAACCCTAAGTT
This sequence comes from Pontederia crassipes, assembly GCA_030549335.1. Lineage (NCBI taxonomy): Eukaryota > Viridiplantae > Streptophyta > Magnoliopsida > Commelinales > Pontederiaceae > Pontederia > Pontederia crassipes. The sequence continues at coordinate 49,342,844 of CM060189.1, read as the reverse complement.
TAATCCAAAAATTACTAAGTTTTTAATAATTATGATGTATCATTTTATCCTTGTTTTTTATTGAAATAAAATAGCTTACAAATAATTTATATATATATATATATATATATATTGATAGAAATTTTGACTTAATGTGTTTCAGAAGTCAGTTATCAACTTATCATGTGAATTCATTCTGCAAGCGGCTATTTGTAGGTTGGAGTTAAAGAATATCAGCACAGTAATGTGAATTATATACTCCCTTGCAAAAAAAAATGAAAATACATAGAGTGAAAATTCATTTTTGATTGTCCACAATATATCTCACTTATTACAAACATATATCCTGAATCTTTATGCTGCATGTCATATACATTTTATTACAAGGAACAAAACTCTATTATGGACCAGATTAATTTGGCGATTCGCCATTTGCATTTGTGCTTCCATCAAAAACACGCATCATCTTTACACCAGAATCACTTCCTATGGTTGAGTTACCCGGGCCAGCTTCAAGGATTTTCAGTTGCAGAGACAAGCAGCTTCATTTCTCATTTCCGAAACTGCCACCTCTTGCATTTCTGAATATTGGAGAAACATGAGAACATGGCAGACTTGGATATTCAGATTTATTCATATAATACAGCTAAACACATGTAGCAACAATGTTTAGCACATTTAAATTAGCATTCAACAGAAATGATTCATTACCCAGGTCTTTCGGTGCTGATACCACCTACCATTAATATGACCAAACAATGTAAGAAATGATCCTGTGTTCATTCTCCACCTTGACCCATAAAGTTCATGAGCTCTACTTTTGCAGCTTCCATTACAACCAAAAAATCAGTCTCGATGTACCGCCCCCTGTATGAAAATGTTTGATAAATCAACGTCTCTTCAGAAGTTTCATGTCAAATTAGTTTTCCTTTTAACATGGCAGTTCGCAAACAGTTGAATATGGAAATAATTAGAGAATGATACTGTCGGACATTCTAAATTCTACTAAGTTGCTTCCTACATGACATGAGAAGAATGCTATGGACATTTGGCACGTAACCACTTTGTCACCGAATACAAACAAAGTCAACATAACAAACTAACTCAATTATACCAGAAATGGCATTTCGACCAAGAAGCAGAAGGAAAAGCTGGACTTGGAATGCCATGCATAATCCGGGCAACAGCTCTAGGGGTAAACTTGGTATGTGAATTGCTCTGCAGAAATACCTGTTGAATGAACAGCAGCGTTACTCACGCTCATCAGTGGTCTGGGTACTCTAGACGTGGGAAAAAAGGTAATGGCAGCTTACCTTTATATCTGCTCTCAGAAATGGACTGGAAAAGAAAAGGATAGTGGGATTAGAGAAGCATTGGCCATGCATAGTTCCTGAAGTGCATTAAAGAATAAGCAGATAGAAGGCACCAACCTGCTTCTTGTTACTTTAATAGAGAAATCATCATGGAAGTTTTCATGTGTCCCAGAGAAGTACTCTGAAATTTTTCTTTGAATACATGGTGTGTGCAATGAGCCAGAACAACCATCCACCATCTTACAGTGTTTTACAGCTGAGTTTGCAACACCGAACATAACATCTAATTTTCTTACCTGTCAAAATTAGAAATGAGTTTTCTCATAATATCCAATCTACTACTATGCAAACACCATGGTGGTTTGAAAAACTTCATTCATTGAGAGAGGAATATGGGAATGATGATGAAGACTTAATGCAAACTTAGTATGCTAGTTTTCTGTTAAAGTAATTACCTTGGAGCATTCAACCTGAGATAACTTTGCCTTGAGTTTGGCTGATAAGGAGCATAAGTCATCAGGTTTTTTCACAACCTTGAAGGAGAAAGCGGAGTCCTTCAACTCAAACGTTATTTCTCCTAAAAACTAATGTCATTCATAAGGTTAGTTCATGTTCATTACAAGAAAATGAAAAATAGCAAATTAACCTTTTTAAAGGAATTTAAAGTTATTATAATGACAGAACTCATGGTAACCAAGGCCATTAGAACAAGCAGTTAAGACATGTAAAAGGTTTGATACTTTTGCATCTAAAGATTGCATTAGCAACTACTATGCGAGATGCTAAATATTTCTTTACATTTTAGATTCATCTGACTTTTATACTTGGTGATTGCAGTTGGGTATCCAACCATTACTATGTTCATTAGTAGCAAGGCAAAGATCAGTGCAACCTATCAATACAAGTCATAATAACAACTGTTTCTTGTCAGGTAAAGGTTGAACTTTATTATTTCATGCAAGACTAGAATCTTTGCATTGACAAATCTAGGATCCAAACTCATTGCAGGGATCCTTGTTATTCAACTGTGTGACATGAAGGAACACTACCACACAAGGAATTGAATCATGAAAAATACCAAACAATTTGTGGCGTATAACAAAGAAGACCATCCAATGCTGCACAAGAGCTCTCAACTGAGTCTAATGATTAAACCTATGGGATCAAGTGTAATTTTCCCAAGAAATTTTGAGAGTTCACTAGACATCTCTGTGTACTACATGAAAGAAATACACCCGTATAAAGAAAACCCCTGCTTTGTCAGCTTCAAATTTCTGGAAATCATGCATGCAAGGGCATTCAATAGAAGTTTCTAAATTGACCTTAAGTGGTAAAGCAGGTTTTATCACCAAATACTGAGCTTTTGCCTTTTCATATCTTTTTTTTTTGGCAATTCATACTATGATCAAAGCAGTGCTAGACCAAGTCAAGACATTGGAAACTCATGCCACTCCATCAAACGTCACCGTTGTGAATAGCAAAGTAGGAAATAGACCAACTTAGCACATCCATAAACTTCATGCATCATGCCTCAGAAAAGGTAGTTCATGAATTTATTGTGATAATATCAAAATTTGAACCTTCAGTTGGTGAAGCTGATTTAGGATGTCACTCGGTTTGCTTCTGATGTCATTGGCTACCATTATAATATCAAAGATATAATGCCCATGCTTTATTTCTGACCTGTGTGCACAAAAAATCAGATCCATCAATACTTCAGTGAATAAATTCAGAAAACTCTAAGAATTATCATGTAGTAGCAACTGAGGCTAAAGGAACCTCTTTAGAATTGCTGCAATTAGCACATCCTGAATAGAAAGCAATGCTGGTTCTGTCTGCAGGAAAATGAAAAATATAATTAAGCGAATGACCATCATGCCAATTTCTAACAAAAGTTTGATAACAAAATTTCCAGAAAAATCAAGGATGAATTTATTAGTCTCACTCAATTGAGAGTGGTATCAGTTCATTATGTTAAAAGAAGTCACTAGTTCTCTCTTTGGGCATATGATGTCATACGGTTGACTAAGGAATTCTTAAGATAAAAATATGCTTCCAATTAAGACAATGTTCTTCCTTGGACTTAGCATGCTTCCAAGAGGTGAGATGCTAAAATTCCTTGTGAGAATACCAATTCAAGACTTTCTCCAATCATTGACAATTCACATATTGTGTACCTTATGAAAATATAGTGAGCATGTTATATTGAGTTGTGGAAGTAGGGTCACATATTGCTCATCACCCATTTCCAACTGTGTAAGGATAGTCAAGAGCACCTGCAATTCCAACAATCAAAAAATGGATATATAGCACACAAGGAATACCAAAAAGGAAATCAGCAAATCAGAAGATATTAATATGATGGAAACATTTCCCATACTTTCATATATACACATTGCTGGATGACAACCACGACTTTGGTAGTCATCCTTTATCTGCTAAAAAAATGATGGAAACATATAGTTCAAAAGTCCAGATTATATTTCATCCATTATATACATAAATCACAGTAGCTCAGTTATATTGCTTTTAGATGAAAGAATTGGTGCCAATAGCTGTCTAGATTTTTGGCTCACAGCAACTCAGATTGATTTGGTACTCCTTAACCTAAGTGAAACCAATCTAGCGAGTTTTCCTTTAATTGTTTGTAATTAAACATGACTGAGGGATATTACGCAATATAATTGTTTGTAATTTGCATGTAAGTTATTTAATTGTAGTTTGAAGATGTGAAAGAGCTTGGTTTGTCATCTTATTGCCATAAAGGAGTAATTTCCTTCATACACACAAAGAAAGAGCATTTTATTTTTGCACATTCTCACATGTATAATATAAATTTCAATGCAAAATCTCAAATATTAATGATCCATCCTAATACTTTCAAGTTTCAACTTTCAAGGGGACAGGACCAGTTGCGGGCCAAAAATGCTTGTGCCAAAGTTGTTTTCCAATTTATCATTAAATTCATCTACCTTCATTTGTAACAGGAAGAAACAAATGCTTAAACCAAAGTTAAGTCCAAAGATTAAATTTCCTGTCTCGATCTTGAATCTCAAAATTGACTATTCTGAACTATATGAATAAATGATAGATGACGTCGACTGAAATAACATTAAACCAAACAGATCATGTTAGAAGGAACCTCTTCTTTCATATCAAATTTCCGGGATATGGACTCCTTAACCAAAGAGCAAATATTTCCATTTAAATGAGCATCACCAGAAAAGACATCTGAAAGGAACTTGCTTACTGCATAATCATCCACACCATCACTGACATGAGATGAGTACAAGCATATTAGTCATAATAAGGAGTGGAGAAGTTAGAACTAGAAACCAAAAATATTAATACCTGTAACAAAGACTTCGAAGCTTATAGTAAGTACTAGAATCGAAAAGTAGATGACAATAAGAAATCCTGCCATCTCTTCCAGCTCGTCCAGTTTCCTACACATAATTTGGTCTTAGCTTGGCCAGTAAATGAATGAAAGAACAATAAAAAACCATTCTGAGATATAAAAGTGTATGATTGCATTAATAGCCACCTGAACGTATTCTTCTAGACTTTCTGGTAAACTATAGTGAATCACCTGGAAAAATGAAACAAGATTTTCTGATCAAATTTCTGAACTAAGACTTTTTTATTCAATATTGTTTTGACTGTTACTAATATAAGATATTTCAGAATAAATAGTGTGTAACTTCAGTAGGATAGAATAAGCCAAGATAACTAACAAAACATGTAACATGTATGTACGGAATTGACGAACATGAACAGTTTCATCATTTGTCATACCGCTCCAACATCACTTTTATCAAGACCCATGCCAAATGCTACAGTAGCGACAACCTTTCATCATAGTAAAAAAAAGGAAAAACAAATCAAGAACCAGGAAATTAACAACTAATGATCAAGCTTGCAGGAAGAAATTGTAGAATTACCACTCTGAGTTTATTAGAACAGAAAAACTCCATAACACGACTCCTATATTTTGCTGGAATGCCGCTGTGGTAGCTCTATGTTCAAAAAGCAGTTTGAATGTCATAATTGTTGTGAATGGCCCAGGGACCACAATTAAGGCAACTAAAGGGCATTTGAGGAAATGAGTATAAACCTTGGAAGGAATATTATTATCACAGAGGTATTTGCTCACTGAGTCAGCCTCAGCCTGCCAAAATGAAAAAGAATGTAAAACAAGAATGCCTCAATAAAGATGCAGATGGTATACAATTTGCAAGCATGGACATTTTCAGAGTAATAAGCTTGTATATGATTTATAGAAAACATCAGAAAAAGATAGAAAAAAAGAGGCCTATATGAGGTACCAGCAGTGTGAATTTAAGAACATGTTATAGGACCTGAAAACAACTATTTTATCCGGATTTTTCTTCTTTCTTCGATGTACTTCACCTTAGTGTCCTCTATAAACTGAGAAGTAAAGGACCTAGCAACAATTGATGTAGGGAATATCGAGTCGAGGGATCGATTAAGAAATAAAATCAACAAAGTAAAATGAGAAAGAAAAATTGGCATTCAAAGAATTGGGCAAAATCTCTTGATCAATATGAATAAGAAGAACAAAACATTTGCAGATAAAGGAAACCGTGGTAAAGGATTTAATTATAAGCAAAAGAGGGTATATAAAAAAATCTTGATTCTCAAAACATAAAAATAAACTTAAACTTCATATAGGGTTGACCCAAACCCCTCCTCCATGGATTTTCAACTTTTGATCTTTCACGATTGTCATTTAACTGAACAAGCAGTAGTGCGTCCCTCTTTTCATCGAGTGAAATTTGAATATTAATCTAAATTGTGATTATCATGGAAACATTTTTTATCTGTTTCCAGTGGTTGGATTGTTATACAGCGAAAAAAAAAATTCTTATTGTCACAATCAGAGTGCAACCTTATGGAACTTACATGTGAAAATTATCTTCCAGTTCTCTTTTAAGTGGACTAGTTACTATTTGTTGCATTCTTGCATCAGGGTTGCCATCAAACTGAACATATATTGATGTGTGGAAAATAACTCCAAGCACAAGTTACAAGAAATTAAATGTAGTCACTAATCAGAATAAAGAAAACTGTGGAAACCATTTATTTTTTTAGGAAGAAAAATATTTAAAAACCTTATCCTGGCAACGTGCTTTCAATCTTTGTTATTGTATTGTCAACACTAGGAACTCCCTCTAATCGAAAACCATGAAGAAAAGGAAAATGTCGTAATTCTATTGAGACTAGAGCAAAAGCAGGAATAAATGAAAATGCTACTTTAGGAAACAAGAGCTTATTTTGAAAATGACTTTTTTCTCTTGTGAGAATAAATAAGAAAATAATGAAGCAAACTAGGTATTAGATACACATAGCAACAGGAGTAGATATATAATCGCTGAAAGGAGCATAACCTGAAATTTACAATACACGATGATGCTTTGAATGTTGGCTAAAGGAGAGGACTTCATAAGAACCAACAAATCCTTCAGTCTGTTATTTCAAGTTAAAGGATGTAGTAGTGAGTTCCAGACCAATTACAATGCCATAATACAAAATTAGAAGATACATAGGTAAAAGATAAACAAACCACATTAAACTAATAGACAAAATCGCACTTGCCTATTTTCACTTAGAGATGCGTGTAGCTGCAAGTTCTCCCTTATCTTACATGCCTTAATAAGATTACTCGGAAGAATTTCAAGTGCACTCATGATATCCTGCAATGTTTGGGTTGTTGCAGTTGCTGTCATTGCAAGGATACATGACACACCAAGCTTAATTCGAAGTGTCGATGCCTTCAACATCAAATATGAAGGCCTAAAATTGTGGGACCTGTTGAATTTTAGCATAGAAGAAAAAAATAGCTTAAGCTGATCATACCAAATGTGTTAAGTATTTGAACAAGGACTACGAAATCTATGCCAGAAACATTGAAACTATATAAATAGCAGGAAACATATTGTATTATTGAAATATCAACCACTTACCACTCAGAAATGCAATGAGCTTCATCAATTGCTACAAGAGAAATGGGAAGTCCATTCTCAAATGTTGATAAGAACTCAGCATTTAAAAATCTCTCAGGTGAAACAAAAAGGACCTAGTACACAATTTATATGATATTTCATGAAGTTAGCATGAAGAATTCAATGGTATTTGCTCTTGAACGAAAATGAAAAGGAATCCTCTGCTTCTAATAGTGAATTTAAACTTACACTTAATGTTATGGAGAATACATACGCAGAAATCCTAGTGTTCGGAAAACCCTAAAAATCCCTCATCTAGAATGTTGGGATTCAATGGTGGTAAATTCTTTTTCCAAAATCCCTCATATAATATTTTAATTAATTTTTCTATAATTTGATCATGACACGCATTGTTTCCTGTTGATTTTTAGTTGAAAATCGGATCTAAGTCGTCTTGAATTTTCTATTTCGCAAAATTATAATATTTGGGCATATTAACTTAATTTATAATTACTGTGTAGGAAAATATAAAATTCACCAACTCACAAGATGAACTGCGAAAAAGACATCCACAAGGAAAACTATTCAAGAAGATAAAAAAATAGCGGCCTTAAATTTAAAAGTGGAATCGGTGATTTTATCAACTTGTAAGCCGCCAATATTTTATCAACAAGCCATTACATTTCTTTGTCAATGCGTGAATTTGCGCCGACAATACTTGTGCCCACAATTATTCTGGAGTTACAATTTTTGCAATTGTGCTTGTGTTTTTGACGTTGATTGCCTATGTGTTAGAATCCTATTAGTTGACAATAGAAGTTATGACGTATTCAAATTTTATCATATACAAGCCATTTGATCTCGTGGCCGCAAGTGATGACAAGTTCATGAAGTGCCATCATATGGTTGGACCAAAATTGAAGATGTGGAGCAGTTGAAGTTTTATCATAAAACGAAACGAACTTTATCGCAGCTTTTAAACTGAGCCATTCAATTTTACCGACCGTAACCAACTTCAAGCCTCCTTTGCACCTATAAATATATGCTAAAGCTGTCACTGCAACTCATCTGAAAATTGATAATTGACATAGGTCCCAAGCCCGGATAAAGGAGGAGGGTTGTGTTAGGCCCCGACAGCCAGCGTAAAACCCTGTCGAATCTCATGAACATGGATCAACGAGACGTCGTATGATCCATGTAGCCGTGGGATAAGGCTTTGTTGTTGTTGTTGTTGACATAGGTCCAATAACTAGAGTGGAGAGAACTAGACCGGTGTGGACGATTAATCTATACAAATTTGTCAAGTGATTGAAAATTTAGAAATTTTATTTTAATGCATCTTAATTTATTTGATCTGATTGGGATACCAATTTTTAGGGACTTCATTTCTGGTTAATTTAACATAGTTTGATTTGCTAGATTAATTAAGGAGAATGCTAGTTTGTGTAGCCCATATCTTAATTTTGTCCAATAATAATTTAGGAAAATTCTAATTCATCTTAAGAAAATAAATTAATTTTTTCCTGATTCACATGTTTACCTTACTTTTTTATCCTAAGAAATAAATTCAGCCCCATATTATTTTACTATTATCTTATATTGGGTATTTATTTTATGATTACGAAACCTATTTACTAGAAACTTATTTTTCTCTCTTGTTGGCTTATAAGGTTAGATAATTAATTAATAATTATTTCTCATGAGTTCGACATTTTTTACTCCTTTTTATTATATTACTTGAGCGACTAGTGGACTTGGTAGCGGATTTATCTTGCTACTACATTTTACGCATCAATATGTATTAAATGAATGCCATGGTCAAGGATATCATGTTCATCACGTAAAAGGATGATTAGAATATGAGTTTGTATATAATGGCCTTTTGATGACACCTCATGCAATTAACTGATTCAATGGAATGCTCTGAAACTTTCGTCCAAACAATATGCCGTGACAAAACCATCAATTCCAAAATTTTCCAAAAACTCATTAGAATTTTAGTCCTAACGTACAAACTCAAAATTTTCCAAAATTCTTCTTTTGAAGTCTAATCAGGTTTGCTATTTTCTCTCTATCTTAACATAGAATTTGTCAGATGTCAACGCACACCGGTTGATGTAAAATGGAAAAAAATACTAACACTAAAATGTAATGTAGTATTATTATTTTTATAAGTAGTATAAATAAACTTTTTTAGATAACTAATCTTTTTTTAAATTTATTGTGTTTCTCATGTTCAAATCTTGATGTCAACCATATATATTAACAAAAATATTTCACAAAACATAAACTATATTGCAATAATAACATTATAAATACAAATACTCTGTGTAGAGCAGGAGGGGCACCTCCCCTTTCCCCCTCATCTGCACATGAGGTGCCACTAGGAGTATTCACAAATCTGGTTGAACTTCGTCAAGAGATTTGAGCAACTAACCAACTAAGCTTTGAAGGTAACGTATTCAGCTGGTATGCAAGGAACTAGTTTCCAACATTAATAGTGGCGCAGATCTTACCTTGATTTGTCCTTCACAAAGCTTTTGAAGTGTTTCGGAAGCCTCTTCGCTAGTCTGTAATAGAAAATATCAGGCTAAGAAAATAAAATGAGAAGTTGCAATCATAAATTTTTCCTAAGTGAACTTGGTTAGGTATAAGACCTGACTACTAGAAAGAAGACCACCAGGTATAACTGAAGGTAGTTTCTTTAACTGATCAACCATTAGAGCTACCAGAGGACTGACAACCACTGTCACACCAGGTAATATCAATGCCGGAAGCTGAAAGAAGTTGTACAAACCCAGGGATGTCAAAAAAATCATACAAAACTTGTTGGCATAGTTCACGTTCCAAACAGTTACTTAGAACAAATGAGCCAGAATCTAAAATACCTGATAGCACAGAGATTTTCCAGCACCAGTCGGTAGAACCAGCATTGTAGACGCTCCCCCAACTACATTCTTGATCGTCTCCAGTTGGCCTTCTCGGAATGAATCGTAGCCATGGGTCAGCTTCAACAAATTCTTTAAATTTTCATCAGTCGGGTCCTCTCGGGCAGCCAGCACAGCTTCATCCACCAACCTACATCTGCTGCTCGATACCTTCTTTTGCTCCCACTCCTTATCATAAACAGAACCGTCGTCTTCCAAACCATCTGAACCAGCCTTATCCTTTGAACTTTCATCAGCTAATCTTCGGCGGAATCTCCTTCCACGTGATGCCGTCGAGAATTTCCTCTTTCCGTTCTTGTATCCGTATTTCCTTCCACGCCCATTAATGTTCAATCGGACAAAGTTTCCTTCTTTCCCGCACCTTAGAGTCTTTGGCAGCTCCGGCAACTGTGCGCTAAACCCTATACAATTCGGGTGCACTTGCTTGGGCTTCGGCCGACCCTTCACAGTAATTGCTGCATTTGTGGGCTTCTCCGTGATGTCTTCACAAGATGCAATCCCTTCATTTGTTTCGGCTCCAAAGAGACTACTGGAAGATATTTTGGCATCGGCGTTGAATTCTGAGGGATCAAAGGAAGACCGTTGCGATCTGACGAAGCGGGAGAACGAAGCGCCGGGGCAGCAGCGTTCGGCGACCGCCACATTCACGGATCTCACTGGAGTCTCTTCGCAAGACGCAACCTTTCGGTCGTTTTCAGGCTTGGAGGCTCCGCAAGATGAGATTTTGGCGTCGGCAGCGAACTCAGATGGATCGAAGCACGGACGGCGCGACTTGACGAGGCGGGAGAAGGGAACGTCTAGACGGCTGCGCTCGGAGGCTCCGCGGCAGATGTTGACGACGGAGATGCCCTGGAGACTGGAAAGATCGGGCGATGGAAAGGCAGAAGCCGCCGCCGCCGCCGGCGGCGGCGGTTTGGATGGCTTAGGTTTGGTCTTGGAAGGTTTCGGCTTTTGCAGGGGCACTGGTTTCTGCCGGGAATCGGGATCGGGATCGGGATCGGAGAAGAGCTTGGAAGGACGCGGATTTGGATAAGGGTTGGGTTCGTGAGTAGAATTGCGGGGAGGCGTGGAGGAGACGTGGGAGGCGTCGGAGTCGGAGTCGCTGTCCATTTCGAAGTGGAGACGAAAGCGAGGGCGAGAGATGGAAAGAGCGGGAAGCTGTTTTTTAGTTCAGGTATTGATAGTGATTAAAAAAAATACATAAATGTCTACGTTTTCCCGCCAAATTAAAGACCCGTAAGGCCGTAACCCAAAAACATGGTCCAAGTCCAACAACAGAAAACCAAATCAAATCAGAGTTCCGATTAACCAACTTTTACTCGTCCCAACCTAATATATAGGATTTAATGGGCATCCTCCCTACTTAAGTAGGGAGGATGCTCCTCCCTTGTCACTTAGTCGTTGGATTTTGATCCAACAACTAAGGAGATTTCATGGTTCATAGGCGGTTCATTGCATTTTTTGTTCGGTTCAACAAGTTCCGCTCGTCATTCACCGTCTGCCGCCGCCCGATGTTGTGCGTCGTCCCTCGGTTTTTGGCCATTCGCCGCTCAACCTGTAGCAACGGTGAGAGGAGTCCACTTCCATGGCAAGGACGAGAAACACTCGGCGAGATCTGCAGTGATGTAGGCAACCTCGAGCAGCGGCATAGATGGCGGGGTGCTGCTCGGCCTCGACCTCGTCTTGTGGAAGCTCCGATGGCGGTTGGAGGAGTTCGATTGCCGCTGATCGCTGGTCGCTGCTCACGCACATCACACGCCGCCGATCTGCTCGCTGCAGGCTGTCGCTGTCGGATCTTGCTGCCGTTCATATAGGGACGCCGCTGCTGTTGCTCCCCGACGCTGTCGTTGCTCGTTGCCGCCGCTGCCACTGCTTGTTGCCGATGCCTGCTGTTACTCGTTGTCGACATCGCTGCCGCCACCTTCGTCGCTGCTCCCTGCCACCGTCGCAGCCGCTGCTGCTCCCTGCCACCGTCGCTGCCACCACTGCTCGTCGCCTGCCCATCGCTGCCCGCCACTGCTGCTCGCTGCCTCCGCCGTTGCTCGCGTTTGGAGGAGTTCGATGGTGGGGGCTTGGCCTCAACCTCGTCTTGTGGAAGCTCTAATGGCGGTTAGAGGAGTTCGACTGCCGCTGCTCGCTGCTCAAACACATCGCACGCCACGGATCTGCTTGCCACAGACTGCCGCTGCTCGTTGTCGATGCTGCCGCCGCTCGCTGCCGACGTCGCTGCCATCATCGTCGCCGCTGCTCCCTGCCATCATCGATGCCGCTGTTCGCTGTCGGCGCTGCTCGTCGCCTGCTCGCCGCAGCCGCCACTGCTCGTTAGCTACCGAGGCGAGAAGGGGCGAGATCATGATCGACGGAAAATAGAAAAAACCGACCAAACGAAACTGACAGTCTATGAACCCACCCGCATTTGACCACGTATCAACCGCCTTGCCGTTGGATCAAAATCCAACGACTAAGTGAATAGGGAGGAGCATCCTCCCTACTTAAGTAGGGAGGATTCTTATTGAATTATATATATATATATATATAAAGTTTCGTGATGATGATTTTCCTAAATGAATAATTATTATCCTTGGGTTATTTTTTAATGTTAATAAGGATTATAATTAAAGAAAAAATGCATGATTTGTTTTTGTTATGCCCCTTAAATTCATATGCATGATCCTCCTAATATACTGTAGATAGTTTTAGTTATTATGGTTATTTATGTTTAAGGAGTGAGTAGTTGTGACGTCCCGAAATTAATTTCGGCATGTGGCGAAGTCTCCTCTTGTGTGCTACTTTATTCGGTACTTCTTTGAATTTTTCACTGATCCATATGATCAAAAAAAATAATACGTAAGCGGAAGACTTAAATTATAATTATTACAATAATTCAATTTGAAAATGTGGAAGCAAAAAAATAATAAAAATAAGGGTTCAACTCAAAGTTGGACATCAATACTTGGCATATACAAGTACATGCCATAATACAACTCAATAGGTCTCATACATGATATGAAAATACCGAAGACTCAATATAAATCCTACGATAATCGTGTGCATATGTTATCGAGCTGAAGTCGTCGTACACAAATCAATTTGACTCGTAAGCTTGACTATTAGCATAAAGCTAAGTGTGAATTCATATAAGTCATAAAGAAATTTCAACATAATAAGCATAAAACAAACATAAGATGGAACTATGATAATAAATTAATAAATCATCATGATTTTATGTCATTTCATTTACATATTCATAATCGTAGTTCATATTCATGTTTATAAGGACAAAGTCCTTCCATTCATTCATGATTTTTTCATCTTATTTATGATTTGGAAGAGCTCTCCACTTTTTAGGAAATACCATTGCAAACACACAAAATGTAGCTAATTAGATCATGGTGACCCGGGGGATCAGTGTCACAGCAAGTGCCCCACCAGGCAAGATGACCTCGTTCAAGGAGGAAAACATCGATAATGGAGCATGTCCACAGGAGAAACTCTCATTTAGGTAGGTAATGATGGACGTCATTTTTTATTTTATTAATCATGACTCTCTCTTTCGATCACTTGAATCAATCAAGATTGTAGGGAGTAAAAGTGGCTCCAAATCGTTTTTAAGTTCATATCAATCGTTCTTAAGTTCATATCAATCGGCATCAATCAGGTGGATAGAAACTTGTCAAATCAGATTATTCAAGTTAAGATTGTATTATTGCTATCCACATATCGAACACTTGAAAGGTTGAGTGGTCATCCAGTTGGTGAGCAATCAGCGGTCGTCCGAAAGAGGATTGGATGTCCATTTTGTCTATGTTCATCGGTCGACCAAAACTGGTTTGATCGTTCATTTCGGAGTTCACTTTATCAGATTTTCGAAACGAAAGTTTTGGTTGGTCGAAACTGGACCGGTCGTCTATTGTAACCAGCTCGATCAATCCTTGATCAATCATAGATAGTTCTTTGTCAACTGTCATAGAATAGTCCAGATTAATCGCTCGTAATGGTTTCAGTCGATCGACTAGTTATCATCGTCATTCTTGAGTTTCGACATTTTCTCATTTCGTTCATTCAAAAGAGTTTTGAACTTTTATTCTGATCTAGATTGGTCGTCCAATTGAATTTCGAATGACTAATTTGATAGTCATTATACTCTATCGATGTGATTCAGACGCTTGAAAAAAGAATCGATGGTTCGTTTCAGGTCGACGGAGTCGCAAGTTTTTGCGGATATACTCTATCGATGTGATTCACTTGAAAAAAGAATCGATGGTTCATTTCAGGTCAACAGAGTCGCAAGTCATTGCGGATCCTTACGATGGATCGTTTCTTCGTACAAAGTGTAAACATAACACATGCAACTCATTCTTACTAGCATACATGATCCAGAAGCAAAGATTTATCAACATGGTTCAATAGGGGTGAGCAGACTTCACCAATTAAACGAAACCGACCGTTATGCCGACCGACCTCTTACTCGATATGTTTTATGTATATGCAAGCAACCATCAACTTTTTACTTTTTAAATATGTACAAAAGAGAGGTATGTGAATTTTTCTTAAATACAAGTCAAAAGTAACTTTTTAGTGTTTATCTGGTTAATGTTAGTGAGCCTAGGCTACTACACATGACACCTGTCTCTTTGAACAAGTGAAGAGGTGACTTTTTTAACACGTCTCGCTCCATTTTTTTCTCTCTCCAAGCACTCAAAGGCCAAAGCTGGACTTGAAGACAAAAGACTTCTCCTTCCCCCTTAGGCTTCTCCCTTTCCCTTCATAAAATTGGGTTGCAAATTGCAAAGTGCAAACTTGCAAGCTTGCAACGGGAGCGGCGTCCGCATGCTTCTTTGCAGTTTATCACATTTTCTCCGATGGTTACTCGTTAGGGATCACACATTGTCCCTCTTAGATTTTCTTTTAGTTAACATTATAGCTTTTTTAATTAGGAATCACAACCCTAGAAAAATGCAATGCTTGCAATTATCTTTTAGAAATTTATGAGATGTTTGAATCACCTTCTAAACACTTACCTTTCTTTAATCACAAAAAATATTCTTATCTCATTTTGTCTTTATTTCTTTATTTACTAACTGCAAAGATTTCCTTTGCATGTGAGCTTATTTTTCACCTGGTTAGATTTTATTTGCCTATACATTTATAATTTTGCATTTTAAGAACTTGTGCAATTGTGCCACTTTTTTTTGTACATTTTTTGTATGTCCTATGTTCTTCTTGATCCTGTGAACTTATATGCACATTTGTACTATATTTATACACTTGTGATTGCATAATCATTTTATTTTCATGAGAATTTATTCATATGTTGAATTTAAAAGTTATTATGTGTTCTTTAACTTAGATGTCTCAAACTCAAGAGTCACATCAAGAACAAAGTAATATACCTCAAGAGGATGTTAATTCAAACACAACACCCTCATCTTACAAAAAACACAAAAGCAAAAAAGGTCAAAAGAATGAGAACATTTTATTGAGATTGAATGTGGCAAACCAAAGTGCAAATATTGCGATAAAGTATTTGAGTCTCATACAAAAAATTGGTACAAGTACATTTAACTATCATGTTAAAGCATTTAAGAAGAAGCCTGACAATGAAGATAAAAAACAAAAAGAATTATTTTTGCATTTGTTAGGCGATGGTGAGAATACATATTTACTGTTTACATGGAAATTTGATCAAGCATCTATAAGACAATGCCTTGCACGTATGGTCATTATTAGTGAGCTTCCATTTAAATTTGTTGAAGGAGAAGGGTTTAAAGAGTTCATGTGGGAAGCATGTCCTAATTTAAAATTCCATCAAGGTGGACTGTCTCATGTTATTGCTTTCTATTGTATATGAATGAACGAATTATTCTGAAAAATACTATTTAAAAAATAAATGGTCAGATAATTTCTATAACAACAGACACATGGACATCCATTTAACAAGTTAATTACATGTGCATCCTCATTTTATTGACATGAATTTAAAGTTTCACAAGAAAAATTTAAACTTCTGTCAAATTTTCAACCACAAAGGTGAATTGATCAACAGAGCTATTGAGACTTGTTTTCTTGAATGAGCGACAAATAAGGTGTTCACTATTATAGTGGATAATGTTAGCTCAAATGATGTTGCAATTGAACAGTTGAAGAAGAAATTCATCAATTGGGGAACTGCTATTGCATACTGCAAATATTTACATATGAGACGCATTGCTCATATAATAAATCTAGTTGTGCAATATGGTTTAAAGGAGTTGGATTCCCCGATCAAGTGGGTTAGAGAGACAGTGAAATATATTAGACAAACTCCTGCAAGGCTTAAGAAATTCAAAGATTGTGCGAGTTACTACAAACTAAATGTAATAGTTCAATGTGTTTGGATATATACACTAGATGGAACTCTACTTATCTAATGTTGAGTGTGGCTGAGAAGTATGAAAGAACATTTGATGTTTTTGAGTTAACAAATTCTTACTTTAAATATGAGGTCAAATTAGTGATCTACTTGGTGCAATTACATTCAAAGTGTTATATAGATTGGAATGTCGTGAGAAGGATGACCAACATACTGCAACTTTTTTATGATACTATATTGCACATCTCTGGATCGTTATATGTCACATCAAATACATTTTGGACTAAAATTAGTGATCTACTTGGTGCAATTTTAGACTTAACTCGAAGAGTTGACATGCATGTGAAAGAGATGGGGTTAAGGATGAAAGCTAAATTTGATAAATATTGAGGAAATATTGATAAAATGACTAAACTTTTTTTTTGTTGTACTTAATCCTCGTGAAAAATTCATGGTAATGAAAGTTACTTTTTGTGACATTTATGACGATAAGGAAGGTAGTACTTTCTTTGAGAAAGTAAAACATGCAATTTATGAATTATTTAATGAGTACAAGAAGACTCATCATCAAAGTGATTGTTCAAGTGAAACAAGTGATTAATCAACAACTACTTCAACCTCAAGCATTGAATTAATAAATAATAAAAACCAAGAGGACATTATAGATTAATTGCCAAGAAACAAAGAATGGAAAGTGAAGGTGGTTTATATAAAAAATTAGAACTTGATTTGTATCTAGATGAGGTTGTACAAGAAGATAAAGATTATTTTAGTCTGTTAAAGTGGTGGAAACTCAATTCTGAAAGATTTCCTATCCTCTCTATTATGGCTCGAGATATCTTGGTTGTGTCAATATCCACAATAGCTTCTGAATCAGCTTTCAGCACTAGTGGGAGAATTCTTGATCCATTTAGAAGTTCTTTATCTCTAAAGTTGGTTGAAGGATTAGTATGTGCACAAGATTGGATTCGAAAGACGCATATATTAAATATTGAGGAAGATTTAGTGGACATCTAGAAATTTGAAAATGGTACTTAATTGTTTGAATCTATTATTTATATTTCTTACTTTATTTTAACTTCTTAACCTGTATATTATCAACTTGATTAGTTGTTTGAAAATTCAGATTTGTGCATCATAGGATTTGGTGGTAGACTTGCTCCTGCAAGATTGGATGGTTAGTTTGGCAGCTCGATAAGCTATTTTGAATCTTTGGTCTTGCATTTCAAGTAGTCAAGCACTACAAACTCATCAATATTCATAGTATCTAAATGTCTACAAAGAATTTGAGATGTCAAGTTGATTTTGGAAGGTTAAAAAATATGTTAAGTATTTTGCAAGACGATGTTAAATACTTTTTAAATGATGTATTTAAAGAAACCTTAATTTCTTATGCTATATGTTTGTGCACTGGTGGAATGAAAAAAATCAAATTATATAGTCATTTTCGAATAAATCATAAAATTAATCGAACCGAGCCAAAAATTTCAGTCTAGATAATAGATAATATTTTTAATATAAATTTGGTTAATTAACTGAACCGACCGTTAGTTAACCGAACTGACCATTGCTCAGCCCCTTAATTAACTTGTAAGTCAAAGTTCTTATTTCATCCATCCATATTTAACATCGTTGACATTCTTTTTAAATTGATCAAACTATAAAACAAGGATCTTCTCATGATGCATGCTACAATATATCTATTTCTATATAAGAATAAATCTCTATCACAGAATCATCATCACACATAAGCCACTCAATTTCATTCGTAATATCATTTTGCAAAACTTGTTTTCGAGCAGGTAAGTCATAATGATGAAACTGAGACTTATAGCATGAATTACTCGTTCTAGCATAATTTCTAGCCACAAGATACTCCTTAAAACATGCATAATACTTCTGAAAAATCTCCGACCAATATCTCGAATAACACACCTTATGTGTCGATTCCTTCGATCATTCTCCACCGCTACTGTTCTAGACGCGCTCTCGTCTCCCTCCTGTGTCTCTAGCGCCTCAGTGGGTCGCAATGGAGCAAGATCAAGAACGGACGAAATGGGAAAGATAAATGAGAGAGAGAGAAATCAAGAAGAAAGAAGGAAGACATAATTGGGTTTTATGGCCATTATTGTGGGGTTTCGTTCATTTGAAAGGTGTATATTCATGGTGGAGGAATTAGCAAATCTCCCTCCATAATTATGGAGTAATGGTGGAGAAATCATCTCAATAGCTTATTTGAATGGTCTATCCATTGCACTTCCGGACGTCCGAAATTATTTTGCTTTTCTGGTCATGCGTCGGTTGAGCTGTCGATTCGTTGCGACGAGAGATGTCTATTCCGGTTTTCGGACGTCCGATAATCCAACGTCAACAATAAGTATAAATTTTAAATGTTATGGATTTTTCAGTGTGTTACTATTGAGTCTGATCCTTAAAATTAATAATTCAACCAAAAGAATATAGTTATGCTCTTTACTTTTAATTCAAATTAATTAGGCATTACTGATATGTTCTTGATGATCATAATATAATCAAATTATTCATTATGAAATAATGTAGTTAATTATTAATTTCCTTTTCTTATTCTTTTATGCGAGGACTCCAAATTGACATCTTTCTTTTCATGCATTTGTTGTTTGTTTAATCAAATCTTTATAAAACTCTCTCTCTCTCTCTCTCTCTATGTATATATATATATACTAATCATGAGAAAAAAAACAATAATAAAGTATCTAAAGGGTTCTTTGGTTGCGGGATAAAATTGAAAGTAATAAAATAATATAATATCGTATTATGAAAAAAGTCAATATGTTATAATTTTATGCACCATTTGGTTCGAAGAGAATAAAAATAAAAAATATAATATTTGAAATATTTGAAATATTTTATGCATAGCTAGTGTTTAATATTGTAATAACAAAAAATATGAATTTTTAAAAACTAAAATATGATTGAAAAATTTGAAAAAGTTGATAATATCTGTATTCTTCTGTTTTAGAAGAATAGAAGGATAGGTATATTCTTCTTATGAGGTTAAAAACGACGATTTCTCTCTTTTCAAGATGACTTTGCATTTTTCGAGTTTGATTGATATAATCCTATTCTACGATATGTTTGGTTATATTCTAAAAATATCAACATATTATCATGTTTATCCCACAACCAAACAGTCCCTAAGATTTCATAAACATGAACTTTCACTATATTTAAGATGAACATCATATTTGCTACAACGAAATGATAAAAGAAAGCTAGTAGAAACACATTCCTCTCTACTACTAACCATGATAGAAGAGGATTTGAAAAGAAAAAAAACTTGTTGGCGCAGCTAATTAGTAGTAATTCCATGATCAATTCTTGAAGTTATCATGTTTGTTAAGGAATAAATTATTTTTGCTCAATTTTTCTAATTCTGAATTAGTCATGATTAATAGTCTAAAACCTCATGTACAGTGGCGGAGCTAGAGTAAATTTGTAGAGGGTTCACATATGATTCTAACAATTTTTAAATTATTATTGACATAAATGGTAAAATTTTCCATTATAATGTATAAAAGTATTAATTTTAGTTACCAAAATTATATCGACTTTATATTTAAATTAAAAAATATATATGTATAATAAATATACACATTTTAAGCATAAATGAAGTACATGATCATAAAATTATTAATAATATAATTAACACAAATAAATCACATTTATCACGTGATTATACAATTTAAGTTTTTTAATTGGGAATAAATACAATTATTAAATATATTATTCTATTTTTTATGTAATATAATAATATTATATAAAAAATATAATAAGGAGAACTGTATAATTTAAAAGAGAAGTATATTTTTCATGATAATTGGTAGAATGTGCTCCATATATTTATGATGATAATAAAAATAAATTATATAAAATTTATTATCAAATGAAAAGTAAGAAGAACGATGTGTTAACATATTCAATTAATTGGATCATGGAATATATTATCCTAATGATACTTTTTAGTTTAAATTATATAATCTAAAATAATTAAGATAAAAAATATGGAATGCATTATTTTATTTTATTATGCAATATTATAATACTCTATAAAAAGTATAATAAGGAGAAATATATAATTTAAGAGAGAAATAATATTTAATTAATCTAATATGCTTGGCATTTATTATAAAATCAAATGCAAGAAAAAAAACTACCTTATTAGTCGACTGAATTATAAAATCAAATACAAGAAAAAAAAATTGCATGATCAGTCTATTTAAGGATTTGAGCATCGACCCTGAACGCACACACTCATCTGCTGAGACAAAGACGTATAATTGAACAAATTATATATCTCTCTAGTGAGTGTATGTGCACTCACTAGCATCCACGTGGCTCCGCCGCTGCTCATGTAAGTCCAACGATGAAGTCAAGATGAAAAGTTAGAGGGGCCGAAAAGCAAAAGTAGACAAGGTAAAAAAATAAAATGCATATTTTTCTCAATTTTTTCAATTCTGAATTAGTCTGGGATTAATAATATAGACATCAGAAGCCCCATGCAATCCAAAGGTCCAGTCATGATGAAAAGTTAGAGGGGCTAAAAACTAAAGGTAGGGAGGGTAAAAAAATAAAATGCATATTGTATGTCTATATATTATATTATATTTTGAACTCAATGAAGAAAATAAAAAATATGCAAAACATATATGAAAAACATATATGAAAAAATAACTTATAATTATAACTATTATTTTATTTAGATTAAAATATTTGTTTCATTATTTATCATGCATTTTTTCTGCGTTTAATGTTAAAGGAAGACATATATATGTAACTATCTTTTTATGACTTAACTCTTTAACTTAATTTTTTATATAAATGAGACAAAATTATTAGTACATATATTATATTTTCATAAATACACATATTATGTTATAAATCTTTTTTAAATATACACATATATTATCTCATTAATATAATAACACATATTTATATGTTAAGTTCACAAAATTAAGGGAGGGGACTTACCATATATCTTATATCAATATAATAGATATATTGTCGTATATAATGTTTTAAAAAAATAGGGGGCTTAATTATGTCAAATTTATAAAATTAGGAGGGCTTATCATATATTATATATAATAATATATAGTACTATATATAAGACAAAAGTTAGGTGGGGCTTCTGGAAATCATAAAATTAGGTCCTCCTTCCACACCTATTCTGCCAAATGCCTCAATGTTTCGTTTTTTTCATCTTTTTTCATATTTGTCATTTTTCTTCTGTGTTACAAACTATTTTTTTCTCTTTTACGAGTTTCTTTTTTTAACTTTCTTATTTAAAATTTATTAATATAATATTATTTATTACTTATTATTCTATTTTAAAAATATTATTTTATTAAATATAATTTATTTTAAAAATGGTTTTTATATTTAAATAATATATTTATTTTAAAAATAATAAAAAAATAATTTAAACTTTTATTTTGTGATAAAAATTATTTTTATATTTATAATACATATTTTTTATTCAAATAATCTCTAAAATTATTCTATCATAAAGAATCACTGTTTTGATTGCCGGCCCTCTTAAGAATAAATTGGCTCAATCCCTCTATTATGCGACCCAAAAATAAAGAAAAATAAATTTCCACTCTTTTTTTCCTTTGTAGGACATAAGTGTTTTTATTATATTATGTAAATAAAATTAACATGCGTATCAATAAAAAGAAATGAAAAAATACACAATATTTTTTATAGCATTTTACTGAAGCATAGCGTATAAACAAAATTAACATCTGTATTGCCAATGTCTTTTTATTATTGGCATAGGATTTCGTACAATATTATATTTTTTATAGTATAGTTGACAAAACAAAAATGATAATTTTCATTATGACTTCAAAAAATAAGCAATAAGAAGTGGACATTTTTATCAATGAAATTATGAAATGCTTGATGTAGCGTCCCACATGCAAAATTGAGTATTGTAACACCTCGAAATTTCATATGTCCATAATGCTAATTTAACGGAGACCTAAATTTGTTCTTCATTTTAATTAGTCAACATATTGTTTATAATATTTGTTTAAAATACCAGAAGCAATTTAAAATCTATGCAATGACCTATGGATTAGAAGCTACAGCTATACAATAAAGATCATATACCTATGTGCATGTCATATGTCGGAGGAGCCATAAATTGTCGCACCATCATCATCATTTCATAGTGCATGAACCGTTATCATCTCATCCTGCACGAATCTAAGTAGAGAAGTAAGACCGAATGAGACAACTCCGACGGATCACCCATAAAAATAAATAATATAATAATGTATCAATATCAATACTATATAAAATATACAAACAATTAGCTATAACAACTCATGATCAATCATACAATTAGCAATTAATAAAAAACTATAAATAATTTGATCAATCAAAATGATTATCCATATCATCAATTACTAATGACTAATATTCATTCAATCGATTATTCAATTATCTTAAATCAATTATTAGTTGACTACAGGATAGTGAATGTCACAATTAATAATTATCAATTCGATTATCCATCAATCACTACACAATTAATTGTCCATTAGATACTAGAACGCAATTCAATTAACAATCAACCATGAACGTTACTATACAATTATTATTTTATCTATCAATCCTTTCGGGCGTAGTCAATTACAATAATATCCATCGATCATAATGGTTTGACTCAAAGGGATTCAATCAATCACAAAGGATCTCCATCGACTATAAAGACATCTATCGATCACTAAGGATCTTCATCAACCACAAAAACCTCTATTAAATATTATACATTAATAATCGACTCCATGAGCCTCCATCGATCATGTCTATCGATCATAACGACCTTCATCGATCATAAGAATTTTCATCGACTATATATACCTCAATTTACCACAAAAGGTCTCATTTATCAATTTAATAATTTGATAGTAAACAAATTTTCATATCGTCAATTGGACGATGCATAATCAATATCAACAATCAATATATCAATTATCAATTAAACAATAGGCTAATTAATTATTTTCAGCCATCATATATCAATTCTCAATTGTTGATTAGCATCGAGCAATATAACAATCCATCTAATATCATGATCAATACATATCAAAGTTATGTTAAAAAATAATCAAATACTATTTAATAACATAATTAACCATAATTAATTGCTTAAATTTTTTTAAAACCCTTAGACCCCGGCCCATGCTAATATCAATTCAGGCCGACTCATCAATTCAATTTTTCCTATTTCAGTGTCTGAACTCGAGCCGCGCTGATTATAACCCGAGCTAGGTCCTACAATAACTTGGCCTTGTCTACTCCTATTTGCATCGGGTTCATGGGAACCTAGTGCGAATTGTGCAAAACTCGGGTTGAATTTTGTCGTCGTCAGGAAGACACATTTTCAACGTGACTTTTGGCCCAATTTTTTATGCTATAATCTATGCAATTCTATTAACAATTAATCCACATTAAACTTCAACTATAGGATGAATCCTGAGAGTATATACTACAAAAAATCATCGATATAAGAATTCTCCTATGTATCATAAGTTGACTAAAAAGTAACTATGAGTTCTGTTGCTTGTTGGTTGCACAAACGCCGCATTTTGGCTAGCGATTCCTTTTTGGTGACATTCCAAAACTCGCGTCAGTGGATTACAATCTCTTATGTAAAGTTTGTGAAATGCCCCATTGGTTGTTCTCTAAACTATCTAGATTCACGTGCAATCTCTTATACAACGAGAGAAGAATGACTCATGGTATAGAAATTCAATTTTGTTGTTAAGAATTTTCAGTCTCCCTTTAGCTAATTCATGATTATCCATCATTAATCATCCTCTTATAAATTTTTTGATTTAATTAAATTTAAATTTGACTAATTATTTTTAATCATACTTTTATCAAATTCAATTCTATTCAAATTTAATAGAATTGACTAAAAAATTAATTATGTGAGTTTGTTTGTAAAGAAAAAAAATGGAACGTTTTGATGTATGAACTAAGGGGCCGTTTGATATGAGGTAATCCAGATAGATTATCGGTTATTTTATTTAAAATTCTCAGGGCCTACTATATTATCTTGTTTGGCTATCACTGATTACCAATAATTTTAATTACTTTAATAATCTTAATTATCACCCCACTGATAATTTAGATAGTAGATAGGGGAGGTGCCTTTTGCTTGACATGCATTTTGACAAAAATATACATTTCATAAATTTTTTAATTTCAATATTTTATTATTAAATAAACATCATTTAACTCCATCCTTTTTATTATTTGGATCTTTTATGAATAACTCTTATTTTTACTCATCTAATTTAATCTATATTCATTTTTCTATTTTTTTGCTTTATTTATTTCGGATACTATATAATGAAAGTGTAAAATAAATTTTAAGAGTATTTTAGTAATTTACTCTCTAGATATTTTAATCATGCTTTATATTATCAATATGATATTATCGATAATTTAAACAATGATAATCTATTTAAGTGATGATCTTAATTATCGGTTAATTAAATAATGTAATAAACGACTCCTAAGAACTCGAAAAGGTATCCGGTTGGAAGTGAGAAAATGATGTGTGACAATCATAACAAATATATTTTCACACCTTTTTTTTTATGTATGACAATATCACTCTTTGGATAGACGGAGGAAAATATATATAGTTGATCTTAATCCAATTTATTATTTAACACATAATTTCAATTAATATATAATTATTTTATTAATTTAATGAATAAAATTAGTGTTATACAGTCGTTCTATATTAAAACGTTCTACATATATAAATTTCTTTTTAACATATACTTTAAAGTAATATACAATAATTTTATTATTCTAATAGATAAGATTAGTGTTCTACTCGGTTCTGTACATATATATTGTTGTCTTTTTAACGTGATTATTATTAAAAAAACGGTAACACTTTTCCATGAGCACATTTTTTTGATATAATTTGTTTTGAAAAAAATGCATAGAAGTATATGCACTCTAGCCATAATGTAAACGTATTTTACAGCTAAAAAACACCTGAAAAAGAATATTTTATCCTCACAATAAGCTTCTCAACAAACACAATTTATTATTTATTTTTCTTTAAACAGATAGGTTTAAAAGGGAAACAGAAAGGAGAATGACTTGATTTAGTTTGGTATATAAGTTTTAAGATAATTTTCCATCGATAAAAGTACTTGGTAGTTAAATATATAATCATGAAATAATCATAAAAATACAAAAGAACGTTATTTGATTTGTCATTAACGGATGGGCAATATAGAAATATTTTTCATGTAACAAAATTTTTTATGACTGTGATTAGATTTGGCAGCTACATTGAAAAGACTAGTGAGTTATTAATTCAACCTTTATCCAAATCAAATGAAATACAATGAGAGAGAGAGAGAGAGAGAGAGAGGGTTTTGGTTACATAAAAATAATAATTTGACATGGTGTGTGTGAGTCGTAGCTGTGAGGACTGAGACCGAGGAAGACAGCGAAAGCTTGCTTGAGAGGGAATTAAGAGGCAAAGAGAAAAAAAGAAAAAGAGAGAGAAGAGAGCGGAGAAGAATTAATCCAAGCGAGAGTGAGGTGGATTTCTAAGAAGAAAGTGGAACCCTAACGGGAGATCGCTTACCGTCTCCGGTCCCCGGTAAACCACTTCAAATCCAACTCCCACCACCCAATTCGGTGCAAAGTTAAGGTTTTTCCTTTTTTCTTTCTTTTCCTTTCTTCTCTTGTTCTTTGGTTCGTGGGATCTCTCCGATTCCGACGGAAACTGCCCCAATGCTGCTATTTGCGGGCTCGAATTCGCATCGGAGGCGCTCGTGATCGAGGAAAGGAGCCACCTTTTGCCACTCGCGCCAAGGGTGGGGGAGAAACCCTAAGCGGGCTGGTCGAGCTGGGATAGAGATCGCGGGCGTTTGGATGAGGAATGATGAGTTTTCTTGTGATTGTCTTGCTGGATTGGGTTGTTTTCGCAGCGCAATTTGATGCAATTTTCCGTCTTTTCCTTTTTTCCGATCATCCTGGTCCGGTTGGCAATTGAAAGCATGTTTTTCTTCGTATTAAGGTGGTTTCGTTCTCAGTTATGCCAGGCAAGCCACAACCGTATTAGTGTTACTTTTATTTTGCTTCCCTATCTTTTACTCTTATAGAGAGAATGCAAAAGAAAATTAGGTTTTCTTTAAAAATTATAATGTGCTCACTATGGCAAATTTGAAGTCATATACTACGTGGACAGCTCTTTGAATTCATCAGTCTGATGCAAATGTTGTCTATCACTTAGCTGGGAGTCTGATGGAAGATGGGACTTCCTTGCAGGTCTGGAAGGAAATTGATTTTGTTTCCCGAATTCCATGTGATAGATTCTGGGGCCAGAAGTTAAGCAGACCTTATAATGCATAGGAAAATGCATGCATTTGTATTCTGGGACATGAATGCCACTAATATATTTGGTGTGGGGAAATAGAAAGCACTATCTGTGTGAGGAGGATTTGATAGCTGAAAGATGCCTCCTTCACCACAGTTGAGGCGCTCCTCCCCTGGAAGGGAGCTCAGAATGGAGACTTCCCACAATAGGGGGCATAGTTTTGAGAGCGGGATGCCACTCAAAGCCAAAGATGATGATCTTGTCCTGTTCAGTGAGATGCAGAATCATGAGAGAGAAAACTTCTTGCTACATACATCTGAAGATTTTGACGAGTCAATTTGTAATTCTCCTGAACTCTTTGTATTTCCTTTCATTTTTCTTTCCTCTTATTTCAGTATTTTTACATGTACTGTTTCTTCGTCAATGTTCGCAGCAAAGTTGAAATACTTCCCTGATTTCAAACTTGGTATCACGATTCCTCCTCGAGGAGAAAGCAGTGATCTTTTGAATGCGGATGCTGAGAAGAATGACTATGACTGGTAAGATACATCAAGATAGGGAGAGGACAATATCTATGTTTGTGATTCGACACAAAGGGAAAACTATGTTTGTGCATGTACTGATATGATGCAGTCTGCATCCGGTGTTACTATGCTATATTTGTTTAAACATATTCCTGAGTAGCTGCTAGTCTGCTACTGCATCTCTGTTTCATGCGACATGCAGATAAGATAATGCGACTTATCAGTTATAATGACATTGCTTCAACTCTGAACATTTCTCCAATTGTATGTGAAAATTTCAAGCCAGATTGTCTTTTTTTTTGTATTATGTATGTCTTTCTGCACAATGAAGTTGATATTTGGCTTACTAATAATCATGCATCAGGCTTTTGACACCGCCTGAGACTCCCCTTTTTCCATCACTGGATGATGAGCCTCAACCTATCAACATGTCAAGAGGAAGGACAAGAACCCAACCTATTTCAATTTCAAAACCATCTATGGTAAGCGTCTAAGATCATCTTTCTATTTTTTGTTAGTTTCTCAGGATTGTACTTGATATATCTTGGTGATCATAGGCTGATAGGACTCCGAGGACAAATAGAAGCAGTGCAAGTCCACATCGTCTAAGCCCATCTCCTCGATCTAGTTACAATGTTGTTCAATCAAGAGCTAGACCATCTTCAGCTCCTCACTCTAGTCCACCTCCTGTAAGGCCAACAACTCCTCTGAGAAGGCCTTCCACTCCTCCGATGAAACCATCAACACCAACTCCAAGGTCATCAACTCCGACTATGCGGAGGATGAGCACTGGTTCCACTGGCCCATTCTCATCTAGGGGAACATCCCCAATAAAATCAACTCGTGGTAATTCTGCTTCACCAAAGTTGAGAGGTTGGCAGTCGAACCTTCCTGGATTCTCTACTGATGCACCGCCGAATCTTCGAACTTCTTTATCAGATCGGTCGTCATCAAGAGTACGAGGTTTATCTCCAGCATCTGCAAATGGAAGGGATTCATCATCTAAAGTTAGAAGGCAATCAGTGTCACCATCCGCCATACGAAGTGCCAACTTGTGCAATAGTGGAAGAAATGGTGTTGGTTCTTATAGTAAGTCTGTAGCATCTCCTGGTGATGATGATGCAGACTCTGTGCACTCTGTTTCTGCAAGTGCATCTGATGGCTCTTTAGTACGAAAATATGGAGCATTTGGGAATAGCAGATCTATTGCAGTCTCCAAGAAACCCATCATAACACAATCTGCAAGTTCTGCCCCAAAAAGGTCCTTTGATTCTTCTTTACGCCAGATGGTAGGATTTCTAATCGAACTGTTATTTTCTGGTTGTTACATATGTTCTTGTTTTGGCTTTTGACTTATTGTAATAATTGCAAAGAAAACTTCTTTTATAACACTGACACATGCTATTCAGAGTCTGATCTTAGAATAGATATATCTTGATGAAGGAATCAATAAGGGTTGTAAACCATGATGGTTTTTCCATAATGCTTATTTTCATCTGATATTACAGTGGCAATTTCTTATGTTGAAACCTTTTGTTCTCTTACGGAGTTATCATGCCATAAAAAACTTTAGTCATACTTAAAGCTAGGTTTAACATCTTTTTGAATAAGGCAATTGACTGATAGCTGGCAATTTAATTTCTAACAAATTCTAGGGATGTGATATTTGGTGTTGTTTTGAAGGATCGGATTTATTTTAGCTTGACATGTGATCTACTGTCGTCAGTTTGGCAAGCATTTGATGATGAAACTGTTCTGTTTTAACTACTATAACTGTTGAAGAATGCTTATTTATAAGTGTTTGCATGAAGTAATCTTTTTGAGAGCATGGATGAACTGATAGTTTTTCTTTTTAATCTGCAGGTGACATAATTATTAATTTTCATAGCTTAGTTTTTTTGTTGACTTAACAATCCATACCCATTTCACGGTTACTAATGTATCTTACGGACAATCTCTTGGTATACCCAACAGAAATACTGTGAATCTGTTCTGTGCATGTAGCCTCTCAATCTGTTTGGTATCACATTTAACAAAATTTTGAGCTTCTTATTTATTTTTTTAGGAAAATTTTGAGCTTCTTATGGTTACCCAACTGTGTTTTATTACAAATTTTTTACTGTATTATCTCTGGTTCATCTTTCTCTTTTATTACAACTCCTAATTAAGCATTGTTATAAGATAATTAATACGCCCTCAACACAAATTTGAAGACTTTTTTATTAAGAACCCAATTGTATGAAGATAACTTATATATTCCCTCAACATCTGTAAAGTGCAACTGTAAACTCATAAACCCTGATCTATACATACGCGGATGACAACCAAACCGGTTTGTCATCCTTTTTCTCCTCAAAAAAAAAAAACCCGATCAATTCTTTAAATTCATAAAAGGTCAACCATCCAAAATTTGCACGATCTTCATATATCATTTTCAGACTAAAAGAAATGGTCCATAGATAGCCCATAATCATGTACTAGATTATTATGATAATGTATCATGTTATTATTATTTAATTAAAACACTACGACACAAAAGAAAAAGGAGGCGCCACCCCCGTTGCTCACGTACTACATAAAAGAAACAATAAAATGATAGAAAACGGAAAAACGACACAAAAGAAACAATAACTACATAAAAGAAAAAGCAACAATAACTACATAAAAGAAACAATAAAATGATAGAAAAAGGAGACAAGCAATTAGGTGTAATATATAAGAAAATATTTTTTTTCCAGAGAATATATAAGTAAAGAAAACATAAAAGAAGCAGCAAATCTCTGAAAAAAAATAAAAGAAGCAGCAAAAGAAAAGATAAAGAAAAAATGAAAAAAAGAAAAAGAAACACCATTAACAAAAAAGCAAGCAAATGTCGTACAGGCTTTGAACCCATGCCCTTCTTTCTCACTAACCATTAAAGTATCACGAGTTTTAACTTAAGAATTTACTACTTCAGTCGTTTGAGTGGAAACAATTTTAATGACTTTACTAAACTAGTTCCCAAGTTCAAGTGGCTTTCCAGGAAAAAAAAGTTTGGCTTTAACCTAGTGAACAAGTTATACGAACTTGAATTGTTTTTGGTGGCTAGACTCCAAGAGTATACGAGTTAACTCATTACTTTAAAAGGTGGTTTGTACTGCAATGGTATGACAATATTATATGTTTCCTAAATTAGAAAGAAAAAGACAATACTAATTATACTTTTGGTTATCTGATCTGTTGGATAGCTGACTGAAAATGTGAAGATTCTGAATGCTGACAAAATATATCTTTATGATGTTATAAGAGGTTTAAATTATTCCAGGTCTCTTTCCATACTTAGATTTGGACAAGTGGTTCCATCCCATTCAAGTTTAATTGCAAGTACAAACGAGTAGTTGTTTGACCAATAAGAGTCCATCCTAAAGTTAGCTACCATTTGAACCATTCTTGGTTTGTCTTAGTGACAAAGATCTGGTCAGTTATATAATATTTTTTTGGGGTAAAAGGATATTAACTTGTAAAATAATAGATCAGCCAGTCATTGGAAATTTTCTTGTCACTGGAAAGAATCACAGTGTCTTATTTGCCCTTTTTGTTTGAATCATTAAAATCATGGGAATCACTTATATCAATAAATGTGATTCACTATATTTGTTTTGCTTAGATCCCAAAACTCTTATTAAAATGCTAAAGTGCGATTCTGATAAAACTATTTTTTAAATAATTCATGCATCCTGCTCAAGAGAGAACAAATACATGCAAGTTCAAGAGAAAGTAACATTAGGAAATAAATTAAGAGACCACCTCTCAAAAGAAAATGGAGATTTTAGGACATGATTGAGCAATGTGGCCATAGCCTGCATTGGAGAATCTCTTTTTTTTTTTTTGTGCGTGCTTTAACTATAAATGAGGAGGGTTGTGTTAGGCCCTCCTATATTTTATAGCCGGTCCCAAGCCCGGATAAAGGAGGAGAGTTGTGTTAGGCCCCGACAGTTAGCATAAAATCCTGTCGAATCTTATGAACATGGATCAACGAATGGCGCCGTATGATCCATGTAGCCGACCCCGCCTAATGGGATAAGGCTTTGTTGTTGTTGTGTGTGCGTGCTTTAACTATAAATGTTCTGCCACTCTCACTGAAAGTTACAAATACCTGGGATCTTTATCATGTTGCCTGTCCAAAAATATAATAATGAGGACAAGCCTTTACAATCTATCAGTTCATGCATATACATCTTTAACCTGAAGTCTCTTGAAGTTTGAGGAGCTGATAAATATGACAGGGATGGGCCTGCCTTACCTCTGAATCTGATACAGAAAAAAAGACCTAATACTGATTGGAAAACTGAAAAGCAGAGAACTGATGCTGTCCTTCACAGGAACCTTATATTTGTTAGTGTGAAAAAGCTGCAGTAAAATATTTTCGTATTTTTTTTAGGGGTTGACCCTTTCATAACACAGAGTTGTTATGGTAATTCAGATGAGAAATTCTACCTGTTAAGAAAAGGAGAAATCCAGTTTGTTTCATAATTATTTATTGTTTAATACAAACTTGTTGCTGATCTACCCTGCCTCTTACTTTGAACTATGAACGAAAACATTTTCTATATGCTAGTTAAGTTGCCAAGCAGTTTTGTCTACACTTTAGAATGGAAATGTTGATGCAGTAGCCTTTCTAGATAAGACAAATAGTTACTGTTCATTTTGCTAAGGATTCTGCTGAAATAGTTTGGAATGCGGAACTTTGTACATTGGTTGGATCAGTTTGAACATATTTAATTTTCTCCTAGTTTCTGATTAATGTGTGAATTATGCATCTTTATGATGTAAGACTGAACTCCTTCCGGAAATTGTGCTTACTCACAACTTAATTGTTTGGCCTTTTGTTCTTTAGGATCAGTGTAAAACACCACCAAATATGTTTAGACCACTCCTTTCAAGTGTCCCTGCGACAACATTTTATGTTGGGAAAGCAAATAGCACACATCGACCTTTGTTCTCTAGAAACTCTTCTCTCACTACTAGTAGTAATGCAAGCTCTGAGCTTGGTGCCACTATTGCCCCTGAAATGGAGGATAGTGACCATGAACAGAGTGAGCTGACCAGTGAATGGGAAAGGCAAATGGATCCTGAAATCCATGATGAAATATTTGTGTTTGATAAATTGGATGGAATCAGTGAAGATCCTGGACATGATATTCATGCTGAAAAGAGTCATAATGATCGTATGATCAGATATGTTAATTCTGAGGAGTTAGATTTTTCCACTGAAACCACTAGTGATGCAGTCAACACTGAATTGACATCTCAATCTTTATGCATTGCTGAAAAATCCGACGTGAGCTGTAAGAATCTAATAGGTACTTGTTCACTTTGTGGAAAAGATTTCCGTTTAGACATTCATGTGGAAGGTGATATATGTCAAGAATGTGCTGCAGTGGAGGGACTCTTAGCTTCAGGACAAACTGGGAAGGATCCAGATATGCCTAGGGCTATTGATGCACTGGATAGCAAGACACATTTGCAAAAGGAAATGCCTGAACTACATAAAAATAACTACCAAGTAGGGCATATTGACCATGAAAGAACCCATGAAAATCAGTTACAGCTGGTTACAGATGTTAGCAATCAACATCTATGTAAACTTGGGACTAACACCCCTGATAAAGCTGGCGATGATCGGCATATTCAACAATTGGAAACAAATGCCAGCACAGGTCTCAGTGTTGACTATCATGAAGGAACAGGCATATCCGTGCTTCTGATGCAAGGATTAAACGATGGCAACTGCCCTGTTGTGCAAGGTAGAGCCTTCTCTGCTTCAAATATATTTTGCTCAGAGCCTTCTTATGCGAGAGATAATATGAGTGCGATGAAGTGCAGCTTTGGTAGGGAAGGTTCGTCAGCCTCTTCTTCTGTAGATCATGGATCATCAAAGCAAACATATGGTCCCATCTTATGTCAGTTAAGCACTAATAATTTTGATATAGACAATGCAAGGGAAAGCTATTCAACATCTTCAATTGAAATGGGACCATCGAGACAAACAGACGCTCATCCCTTATGCCAGTCAAGATCTAAGAAAGTTGAGGTGGACAGTTTTGAGAAGGGTTCTTCGACATCTTCTTCCTTTGAT
Organism: Pontederia crassipes; assembly: GCA_030549335.1. Taxonomy (NCBI): domain Eukaryota; kingdom Viridiplantae; phylum Streptophyta; class Magnoliopsida; order Commelinales; family Pontederiaceae; genus Pontederia; species Pontederia crassipes. Next base: position 49,309,239 of record CM060189.1, on the reverse strand, counting down.
GTTGGATCATCAACTCAAACATACAATAATCAGGTAGGCAGCAAAATTGTAGAGACAGAGGAGTGTGTGGAAATGGCTTCTAGTACATGTGCTCACAACATTCATTCACGGATAGAATTTTCAAGAAGTCCTGTTCATACAGAAATGGAGGAAGTTTCTACTAGTACCGTCAGGTCCATAGATAATGAAGTCATAGGAAGAAGATCACTAGACAGTGCAAGCCATGCTAATTCTTGTGAGGAGACTCATTTGAGCACTTCACATGAGGCATGTACTAATAAAGCTGAAATTTGTGAAAATGTATCTCTGCATTCCGATATATCCAGGTCATCAATTGCACAGTCCTTGAATAAACATACGAGTCCTGACTGCTGTGATATTCCAGAGGAAAGAAATCTAAATGATGGGGACTGCTCTTCATGTGGACAAGCTTATGAGCCTTTCTACAATAATGAAGGAAATGTTCTTGATATTCAAGAGCGAGATACAACTTTGGATTCCTCTTTCATTGGCCACAACCATATGCCAAATGATGTTGGATATCGAGATGATATCTCTGACTTCACCATAAATTGTTCTTCACTTGTAGACTTGGAACAGCAAAATCATCATGAAAGCCTTGAAGATGTGCATAATGAGTGTATAAGTGATGCAGTGCCTATTAACAGGAATGGTTTGGGTGAAGCCACAATATCAGATAAGCATGCTGTGTCATCAAATGTTCCAGTGCTACCTCCTGTTGGTATGCTGTTTAACTTAATTCAATTTTTCGCTGTCTGATATACCTATTCAAACATTTGGTTATTATGTAACGAATTTAGTCTTTCCCACTATTTCTCTTTCAAACTTACATAGCTTGGGAATTAAAATGGTTCTTAAAAGAATCAATTTTCAAAAACTATTTATTGACATGGATTTCTCATTATAGGTTTGTAACTTTCTTTTTCTTTATTGTAATGTTTCTTTCAAAAAAAAAATTACAATAAAGAAAGGTGCACATGATTCTATTGTATGTTGATGTGAATTCTTATTTCTGTTATACTTTTCCCTGCATTTCTATTCACTAATTACCTGTGAAGGATTCCTTTCCATAGCCACATTTTTATGACTGGATTGTGTTCTTATACACAATACTGATACATGAATATGTGACACTGAGAAGGCAGTTTGCTTTTCTGCTTGCAAATATTCAAATGGATGGCTTGTGTCATTTTGAAACCTTACAATTATTACATAATAATGGTTGTGCCTAACCTGATATTTGCAGTATGGTTAGTTATCCAATTTCATCTCATCCTAGTACAAACAAAATAAAATGTTGTTCCTTGTTTTCTTTTTCTTCATTTTATTGTCTGCATTGACGTGATCCAATGAACAAACTTCACAAGCCAACTATTAGCCACAGATATGTTAGCAAGGCATCAAGATAAATTTTCTCTGATATTTGACACATTGCATCCATCAGAGAAAGATGCCAGATATTTCTTACTGTGTATTTTCTTGTAGTCAACATTTACACTAGTTAAGAATTCGTGAGATAGTTGCAAGAATCATGAATTGTGACGATAAATCAAAAAGATATTTTATGTTGTAAAATTTGCCATTTCATTGTGTGCATCAGAACAAAAAATGAGAAATGATTTGGCTTAAATTACCATGCATGGAATTCAATTTATGCAGAATCTGCTATTTTCAAGTGAAGTTCATTATTGATCCTCGACTATTATTCTTGATATACTTTGGAGGGAAGTTTGTATCATGTGCAATCCTGTCTTTATAATCTTTGACTGCTATATGTGTCAATTTCCCCAATGATCTTCTAAGCCAATATGAAAATAGTTCTTTGTTCCATACATTGACATTTTTACTTTGACAGAGGAAACCATCCTAACGGTTGAAGCAACAAGCAAGCCGATGGAAAGAATCTTTACACTAGAAGAAGCAACCGACACAGTACTCTTCTGTAGTTCTATTGTCCATGACATAGCCTACAGAGCTGCGACCATTGGGATGGAAAAGGAATTGGCATTCAGTGAACCCCTTCGGCCAACTGTTACAGTTCTGGGGAATTCTGTTCCTCATCAGATGCATTTACAGAAGGGATTAAACAAACGTGCCCTCAATGCTCGGAAGGTTAAAAGGAAAAGGCTTGAAACTGACTCTAAGGTGCCTTCTTCAGAGGTAGGAAATGATGCCAACACAATAGAATTTGAACCTTCCAGCACTGAGATTTCGCACACTGTTGACAGTACGAAGCCTCCAAAGCTAGAATCGAAATGTAATTGTACAGTGATGTAGGGTGCATTTCCACTTCCACAGAAGTGAGATCAACAGTAACTCCGGCGTTTCCAGAATCTTTCATACTTTGTAGAGATTTCTATATTCTTTTCGGAGGCAAGGTGATTATATTTCGGAAGATACAGCTTATATTTCTCCCTTATGATGTAATTTTAGGCGTCAGCATGATGATGACATAATACTGTAAAAATCAGTGTCTTCTGCATCACTCCTTTAAGGTTGGAGATTTGTGCTTGCACACCGTCCTCTTGTTAGTCTCAGCTAGCTGTTGATGTTGCTGATCCTCAGATGGGATGTGTTTGAGTCATGTAAATTTGATTGTTAATATGTTACTCTTTTTGCGGTTTGAATTTCAACTTGATCAGTAACATCACAAGTATGCTTCAGAATTCAGATCCTGGTGAGTTGCCTGCAATATGAACACCGACTACTTGATTCTTTTCAGGTTTTGATGGTTACCGTATTTTTGGATTTGTCTGGTACATGAATGTACATTCGGAGTGTAGGAAAATGTACATTTGCTATGCTGCTAATAGGAACAAAGTTTCTACCTGATACTGTAAACAGCTTATGAAATTATGATTTGCAAAATTTTGCTGCATGTCAATGTCATTAGAGTATGCATTATTTTTCTCACATTTTTTTAGTATGAAGTTTAATTCATCTGAATTGAATTTAGAATTTAAGATAATCATAAATCATTTAATGGTCGAATGGAGAGTGGAGTGATTTCTTCACTAAAAACGACTAAATTGATTTACACACAGTTTCTAAAATAAAATTTAATTCTAGTTTTACTCCTAAGGAGAATATATATATTTATTTACTCTCTAAGGAGAATATATATTTACTTTAATATTGGTTTTACTCCCTCATCATTACTTCAGATTATTTGAGATTATTAATGATGATGTTTGAATTAAAACATCACAATAAACATTTGCTCGGGTGTTTATTCCATTACCAAACATGGCTTGAGAATATATATTATATATATATATATATATTTATTATGAGAATAAATACATTTAATTTGTTGGGTTAACTTTTTTTTTTTGAAATTTGAGTGAACAATAACGTATTTTGTGATTTTGAAATGATATGTTATCTTCTTAGTGGGTTATATGTTTTCAAAATAACAATTTTGTCCTTTGTATTTTTTTGTGGAATAAATATGATGTTCGACAAAATAATGCAGAATAAAGTAGAATACAGAACAAACCCAGTCAAACATTAATTTTTGAGGATGTGAAACCATAAGGCTTATTGTAAGGGGAAAAAAAATGAGAATATTGTATTCATGGTCCAGCTAAGAGCCTAATTGTTTCTACTGAATTTTAGAAGGGTTCATGGGTCGAGTAAGAGGATCCGTGAACAAATTCGATTCGATCTAATTAAATGTGATCGATTTGGGTTGAATCGGGTCAACATCCTTTGGAGCAACAGATCCAATCCAATCCGGGCTAGTCAGATTGAGTGGTCGGATCATTCAATCTCCATTTGTTTTAGTTTTTTTTACTTTTTCACATTATTTAATAATATATTATTTTAAAACATTAAGATAAGTTTTCTCAATATCTAAATATCATTTTCATAGTTAAAATTATTTTATTTTATTTTATTTAAAATTGGAAATTAAATATATGATTAAAATTGAATTAGAAAATAAAAAAAAAAAAATCGAATTTTCAAGTCGAGTCTACTCGAATTAAAATTTTCCAACCCATATCCATTTCGACCCGATCCCTCTTTGAGTTGGGGTCATCGTCACGTTCAACGGATCGACACCCCTATTGAATTAAGAGCTTTGAAATATTACTTGGTTCAATTGATCTTAATCCAAGAAAATAAAATAGAGTCCAACCGGGATAATCTTTCATCTGGAATTTATCTTGCAGTAAAACAATAGTATTTAAGATTGGATAACAAGATTACTTTATATAGTTCAAATCTGGAGTTTTAAGTTCAAAATATTATGAAAGTAAAACAATAGTATTTATTAGTTTACACTAAAAAAAATAAAAGATAAGAATAACAACAAATTTTAATTAAAAAATTAACAATAATAATAATATTTAAGTGAGATAAGTAAGATTATATTAGGATTAAGAATTCAGATTTAGAATTTGAACCCAACTATAAGTTTATAGATTAAGAATTTATATTAGATCAAGATTAGAAATTTAGATTTAGAATTTGCACTCAACTATACGTTAATGGTTTAAAGGACTCTCCAGAAGATTTTAATTATGAGTTTTATGTACATAAATATTGAGAAGATAAAATAATATTTTTTTCTATTAATTATAATAAAAAATAACAGTAATGATAATACTTAATTATTTAATTTTGAAAAAAATCAGAAAAATAAATAGATAATGAGGTTTTAAGAGAGATATAATAAAAAAAATTAGAAGAGGATTATGAATATATAGAAGTAAGATTTGAAATATGCATGACTCCTAATAATGGAGCTTAAATTAAACGTTTCAAATTAAAAAAATATTTATTCAAAATAATAATAATAATGATTACTTAATTTCTGAAATAATCGAAAATTAAAAGATAAGTGGATGTTGTAAAGAGATAAGACTTTGATTGAAAGAAGAGGAGGAAAGAAAAAAAAAGAATATTAAGTTAGGTTAATCAAGATAGATTAAGATAAGAATTCAGAATTTACTTTGAGTTAGGATTAGAGTTTAGTTTTTTAAAACTTAATCCAACCAAAATTAAGTTCTATAAATAAGTATAATCTCTCTGCCCGTTTGGTAGTAAAATTTGAGTAGAATCTTAGTTCTCAATAACTAACCAATTAGATTTACAAATTCTTATTTGATGTCTGGTTGAAAAAGTATAACCATGAAGTATTTAGTTCAATATGTGTTTGGATGAAATTTCAGAATGAAGAACTTAATTTATCCTTTTTAAAAGTTAAAATATTAAATTAAATTAAGAATAATATTTAACATCAATTACTCTTATTTAAAAAATATGGAATTGATAATTGTTATACTTATGTTAATGAAAAATAACACATAATAAATAAAATATCCCTGTTCTTTTTTATAAATAATATTGTAAAATTGATTTTACGAAAAATTTGGCGTTATATTTTATCTTAAAATACTCTTATTTCTTTTATTTTTATCTTTCTTAACACTTTTCTTTTTTGTTTCCGTTTTTCTTCCCTTTAATCATTTCCTTATTATTATTATTATTATTATTATTATCATTTAATTTTAATACTTATCCTTTTTCTATTTCTTTTTGTTTTTTACCTCTCATTTTCCTCCTCATTAACTTACCTTTTAATACTTTCCTTTTTTACTTATTTCCTTTGATTTTTTTTTAAAAAAATTGAATTTGAACCAATTCAACTGGTTCATCATTTTTTTTCATTTCAATCGACTTTTTCCTGGTTCAATATCAAAAGAAATTTTGGCTTGAACTGAACCGAACTTCGGTTCACAATTGAAGCTGATTTTGAAAATATTAATAATTATTATATAAAAATTGTTACTATATTATAATTTATTTTAATTATCATCTTTAAGCTGAAATGATAATATATTAAAATGCATTATTAAAATATAAATACTTTTGATAAATGTCATATAAAAAATGGAAATGGTTCTTATGCCTAGAACCAACGGGCCATGTGACCCTTGGGCTGTTTGGTAGGAACATTATTGTCCCTGGGTTAAGGTCCCAATTACGAGAATTTTACGAGATTAATTTTGTCCTTGGCCAGGAACATTAGGAACATTGTTGTCTCTACTTTTTCCTTATTCTCACACTTATTGCACAGAGATCCACAACATCGAAAAATTAAAAAGCGAGAATAAACATTAATTATGATAATTGTTACTTTTTTCAATTGTGTTTGGAGAACTAATTCAGAACTTTTAGTATTAGTTCAGCTACCAAATTTAATGAGTTTTTACTTTTTCTTTATGCCACATTTTTTTCATCTCGATATATGAATACCAGTGACCAATTATCCGTTATTATATTCTAAACACATAGACACCGTATTTAGTGAGAAAGCTGTAAAGAGTTTGTCTAACACTTATTGATTAAGGTAATTCATTTGTAAAGGTATGTGAAAATATTTCAAATTCACTTTTAAATATAATATTTAATAAAAATTAATCAAATTAAAGAAAGTTTAAGTACTCTCTAATCATGAAGTTCACTAGATTTTTGTGACAAAAGTACCTTTTTTTTATACCTTTGTGAATTTCTAAGAGGCCTCCTATATTCATGATTATTAGTATCTAACTAATTTTAATGATATATAATATTTATTGATTAAATTGATGACTTCAAAAATCGATTCTGAAATTATTAGCACAATCATTTGAAACGTAACTCCATTAGTCACTCGCTTGCCTCAATAAACTTTTATTTGCGACTAAAATCCTTTGATAAAAAATTTGGGGTTATACAATGGGTTAAATTTTGGTGTTCTCTATTTTATCTTATCTTTTACACTATTAAATATTCATTCAACGGCTCTTGATTGAATTTTTCAAATAATTTATCATATTTGAATAAAAATCCGATGGTAAAAAAAAAATAAAGAATAAGATGGAATAGAAAACACCCCACCATTTAGAAAATCATATTAGTGAATTTTGTATAATAGTTTCTTGTTTGTTCAACTATTGCATTATTCTGGAAAGATATATCGGACAAATGCGAGTCTTATTTTTAAATAGGGCGATTTTTATATTCATATATATATATATATATATATATATATATATATTAAAACAAAAATGTTACATCCTTCTAACTCATCCTCTTAAAAATCTTCTTAACACTCACATAATTATATTACCCCCCATAGTTGATAAAATTACAGTCCATGCCATTGTGAGGATTATTAGGCTGATTATTAGGAGGGTGTAGCAATGCTCATATTAAAAAATACTACTTTTACTTTTAAAAGGAAAAAGAAGAATGCCAGCCCTGAAACGCAGTCACCATCAGAATATGGCGTCACGTTCATGTGCTTCCTCTGTTGGGCCCACGGGACTTGCGTCATTTCCTCCAATTAAAAGCCCACTAGACAACTCGCCGGGCCCATCAATCATCACCGTCGCCTTGTTTTCGGACCAATATAGCCCCCTCCGTTTTTTCTATTCTTTCTGAAAATTTTATTACAGAAAACCAAATCGAAAACATTTATAGTTGCATTTATTACCATATAAAAGAATATTATCGTAGATTTTTATTTTATTACATAAATATTATGATATTTAAATGTCAACTAATAATCTTTTTTTTTTCTGGATGTGCTACCCCTTAATATTAATAGTGAAAGGAGTTGAAACTCCACCTCCAAAGCGACCGACCGACGGTATCGGAGAACGTGACGTCCGGTCGACGTCACTGATGGGAGGTCCCCCCCACCCCTCCGTCTCCTATGTCGCCGTCGAATCGTTCCACGTGTCCCGTAAACATCAAACCGGAACAAAGCACCTCCCACGTCGTCGTTATCCCCCTCTCATTCGTACACGTGTTCCCCCTCTCTCTCGATCCCTCCACATCCGACTCCGAGAAAACCGACTCCAATCCGTCGGTCCCCAAGCCCATCCGAGCCGTCGAGTTCCCATCTCGCGGCTCCCCGACGCTGGACGCGCCTATGCGTTTCGCACCAGCAAAAGCGGACGCGGTGGTGGGCCCCACAAGGCCTTGGCGCCGAAGTGAGACGAAGGGACACTACGCGCGCTCTCATTGGCTGCGTGCGTCATAGCGTATCAGGTGCCGCGCGATCCCTTCTCCCGCCGCGTGTCACCTCCTCTTTCAGATCGTGTTGCCTGTTCCCCGTCTCCCACGTGATGTAAGACACGTGCTCCCCTCCCCCCTACCCTCTCACTGTTCCCTTGTTACTTGACGTGTAGCGTGCCCTCCTCTTATATCGGTCCAATGGAGACGAATAGCCGCAACAATTGATTCGGAGGTGGAAGGGAAGAAAATAATGGAGATGATAGAAAGGAGGGGCGGCGGTTGCTGCATCGCCATGTGCGGCGTAACGAGGGGCGGAGCCGGAGGTGATGCGGCCGAGGTGGCGTGGCGGATGGGGCGGATCATGCTCCGTTACCGCCCGATCGCGCCGAAGCCGGTGGCGGCCGGAGCTTCTCCAGCGGTCGGAGGTGCTTCGGAGACGGCGCACAGACGGAGAGCGAAGAGGAGGAACTCCGGAGGCCTCGGGGGGAGAGGGAAGAAGGCGAAGAAGGTCGAGGACCACGTCCAGAAGGCGGCGACGACTGTGGCGCCCCCGGAGGAGAAGGAAGAAGACGTTGTAAAATCGTCGTCGCCTGCGTCTTTGTCGTCGACGATCTCGTTGTCTTCGTCGACGGGATCAGCGGCGTCTCCTTCCTCGACGTCCGCCGCCGCAACGGCTGCGACGCTGCTCCAACTGATGCTGGAGGCTCCGGAGGGGAAGCCGGATAATCGGGAGGGCCGCTTGAAGCCGTCGGCCCCAGAGACGATGGATCATACTGCTCGGTTGCCTCCGACGCCGTCGCAGTACGCCCCGCCTCCCTGGTTCTGCAAGGGGGCTAGTGCGGCGGAGGCTGTCGCGCGGCCCCGGCCGGTGCGGCCAGCGGGGTCGTGGGTGACCGTGGAGTGCCTGACGGACGCGTGGCGCGACGGGGAGGTGGTGGCCCCCAACGACGAGGCACTGAGGAGGGCGCTGGAGACGGACCCGTGCCCGGGGTTCGTAACCGACCACCGGGACCGGGTGACGTGGATCAGCGAGGCATACCGTCATATGGTAACCGGTCTTCCGACGTCCTCGTCGGACGACGACGACGAGCAGGTGACGGTGGGTCTGGTGACGCGGGGGATGGTACCGGAAGCCAGCGCGTGCCGGGCGTTCACCTGCCGGGTGCGTGTGAGGTACGCCAGCCGGCGGAGGGGGAAGGGGTCGCTCGCGGCACCGTGCGACGTATGGAGGTTGGCCGACGGCTGCTGCGCCTGGAGGCTCGACATCAAGGCCGCCTTGAGCCTCGGTATATGAATACCGACACCCCGCTGTGCTGCCAGGTGACCTGAAACTGTAGATAGAACAATGGATTGATCGCCGGAACAACTCGGCGACCAAAGGTGAGCGCCGGCCAGCAGTCTCCGGCGACAGCGCAGCGCAAGGAGGAGGCAGTGATAAACCCACGCGGCGGCCCTGCAAAAAGCGGCATCGGAGGACGTGTCGTACTGTGAGAGCGCTGCCGCATCGTACGTATGTGCACATCTCTTGCATGGATGGCGTGGCGTGCAACTTTATACGCCTGATAAGGAAAAAAACAATTACTTGTTATAGTATATTTTTGTTTGCGTGGCTATGTGCTTTTAATTAAGTAGTGTCAGATATAATATCATATCAGTTCATGACCATGAATCGATCGAGAGCTCAGCGTGAAAAAAAAAAATGCTACATGTTGATATCTCTGTTATGAAAGCCATTTTTACAGAACATGAGATGTGTGGTGTCTTCGACGATGATGCTTTGTAACATTTGTGTGCCAGGGGAAGAACATGTCGATGTCAGAAAATACTACTGCTAAAATCCAAGATGGTTGATGTTTCTTTTTAAGATGTGGACTTGGAATTGATGCTTTCAACTGCAGCTCAGTGCATTGTTTCAATCTGATAAATATAATTTCTGGTCTCTTGTGTGACATTAAGTTTTTTAAAAAATAAATCCATTAAATTAGTAATTTTTGAGTGGTTAAAAATAATTATATTTTTAAATGTTTTTTTAAAGAATAATAAAGACATTTATCTAATTAGTTTTTCTTAATTCTTGTATTAGAATTTAGATTTGCATAAAATAATAAATTAAAATTAACTCAACATACTTTATAAATTCGTATTCTACTTTCAAAACGGCTGGGAGGTACATTAATTCTTTTATTATATAATTATTCTTCGCACTCAATTTTCTTGACCCTTCACCATCCTAAGTCGCAAAGCTCAAAATTTTATCCCCGGAAATATTAGAAGCTTGCTTAATAGGTCATGGGATGTCAAGTTTTTACACAACTTTACTGGCTTGCCAAGCTCCCACATGATGTTGGACTTGAGTCACGCGAGTTGTATCTTCGGCGGACTGCAATGGGAAAAAAAATATGTTGGACTTAGAGCCACGCGAGTTGTATCTTCGGCGGATTGCAATGGGCAACTTTTTTTTCGCTGACATCCATGGGATTATTATTACCCAACACCATCTAATAATTGTAACAAGGCTTTTATCTTTCCGTTAGGCAATACGATGAATCATATGATAATATTATTATAATGAGACACAATGACGATTCTAACATGATCAAAAGGACACATGGAGAAAGCGTATAATAATAATGATAATAATATATCGAGACATGAAGTATTCATAATCTTTAATTGTTTCTCATCTTAGAGAACATAATATCAATATAAATTCATGGCTGGTACATAATCATAATAGACAATAATAAAAAAGACTCAAAATAAAGACCACCTCCATATGAAACTTACCTTCATGAGCTAGCCACACTCTTCACTCCTGTACACAAACCTCGATGTAGGTGAAGTCTGTCTCTCATTAGTTGTACGTAGGAGTCATAAATGAATCAATAACTTGTATTAAAGTAATAAAATCAATCATATATGTCATTAATAAAATATATTCATAATAATCAATAATTAATTTCAAATTCTATTTCGATAAGATCAATCCATTTGCATTAAACTCGTAAACATCATTTGTTCTAGCCACAATCTTAATATCTTATTTAGGTTATAAGAAATCATTTGTGAATCATTATTAACCATTGATGTATTTAATTTTCCTTGCGTACAATGAGTTGTCCGATATGAGTCACTCTTTGTACTCCAATGCAACACTCCGAAAGGTATGCCGATCCATTGACTCGTAAATGAGTTCAATTAACAAGAATAACAATGTGACATGCCAAAAATATGCGATCCATTGAATTGTGAGCGTGTTTAATAAACAACAATAACAACCAACAAGGGTCAAGTAATCCATCAATGGTTTTGTTCAATACATATTCATTTTATTCTTACATATTAGCATACAATACAATTTTAGGTGAGTCAATCAATCAATAGATGATCAAGCATCTTATTACAATCATATCATAATAATTGTTCAAGCATGACATAAAAGTATTCATATCATATCATCACACATTGAAACATAATAGCATGATCAATAAAACAATATGGCATTGGGAGTTAAAATCATTAACGATAACATAACTAGGTAAACATTCAATAAGTGATGAATAAACTATTCAATAATCAACCATATAACATAAACATATTTAAAAGGAATTAAAAGAACTACATATCCATATGTTCAGTATTCACGGTCGTAAAGACACATTTCATGACCGTGACTATTGAGGTCACGATCGTGAAAACATATTTCATGGTCATTCTCAAAAGTGATTTCAATCTCAATAATGTCACGACCGTGACAATCATTGTCACGACCGTGACAATCATTGTCACACATGTAATAGAATCGTTACAACTTGACAACACCTCACTAATTTGATCATAACTTTTCACATACAACTCCTAATGATCAAATCCCATTGAAACTAAATTTAGATATAACATATTGTTCATCATTTTTTAACCACTACAACCTATTCAAATATTATTTAGAATAAGAGGCACATATTGGAACAACACTTAACATGTTTCTTTAACAAATAGACATTAAAACATTATGTAAAGACCCTTTTTAGATAAAACGTAGTCTCGTAAAAAGATGATCTAATTGTCTAACTCCATAAATTTCATCTTCATATTACATCAATACGAATTTTGGTGCATTTTCCAAATCTGTCGCGCCGCTACTCGAGGCAGTTTGACAGTAGGTTGATTCATTGACCATAACTTTCTCTAAACAACTCCAATTGAGTTGAAACCAAAATCTTCGAAAACTAAATTTCAAGATCTATTCAATCATATATTATATTTTTGGATAATAAAAACATGTTCAAAAGTTCATTGAAATAGGATATACAAATTTGGACAGATTTAAGAATGAGCATTTCTCTAATTTCTGGACACCTAACTATCATCACACGTCCATTAACATTAATAGATTTTATTTCAAATGCTCGGTGGAAAATTAGGGCAAACATTCATAAGGACAAACCATCTATTAAACATTCCATTTATCCAACAATAATCCAATAAATAAGTTAGAACTTTCAATTCATGTGTTAGATGGATTGGAAAGAGTTCACCCTTACATACCTAGGGTTTTTGGACAAAAACCCCTCTTAATAATTAAATATTCCTTGTTCTTCTCTTGAGCTCCTCTACAAATGGCTGAAGTTCCTTTCTCCTCTTGTCCTTTTTTGCCTCCTTGCTTAGCTCCTAAACATCAATGGTAGAAGGGTTTTGGAGGGAAAAAGAAGGTTGCTACTAGAAAATGGAAGGAGATAAGGGATTTGAAGAGGGTTTTGGGTTTTGGATTTAACTCCACTTTTAGGAGTATTTGATACCAGTCATATTTCTTTCATTTAAAAGATAAATTTATCCTAAGTTTTTTCTACTTTTTAGGACATTTCACTCTTTCCTACCTCTATTATCAAAGGATAAATTTGCACTCAAGATTTCTTTCCATTTAGGGTCATTTTGGTTCTTTATTTTATTTTTTCCTATTACATTCTACTCTCCTTTAGAAAAATTCGTTCTCGAATTTTTTATCTAGGTTATACACATCTTCTCATCATTACTCTAAACTTTAACATCTAGCATGGTTCCGTTGCAGGCTTCGATCCACACTCTACCTGTCAAAGTGCCAATCTACCAAGTTAGGGGTAAGGTTTCTTCCTCCTATAATTATGGATATATTTGATACCTAACTCTTAGTTGGCATTGCTCCCGTAGGAGTTATAACCTTTGAAAAATAATACATAGCTTGAACCTTCAATCTAAACAAGTTAATACAATCTAAAAACATAAAAGAGTGAATAACTTAATTGAATAAAATATTCATATGATGATTCATGATAAGGAACATACCTTGCACCTCATCATTGTACTAAAGGACTTCTTCAACTATCATGTTGTAGGCCCTTTCTTGTTGTGATGTTTTCACCATCTTTTATTTGCCTTTATCTCGGTTGTCATTGCATTTTTCGAGACATTACCTTACATAACGCCCTTATTTTTCACAATTGAGGTATGCACTCGTCTTCCAGTAGAGCGATTATCTCTTCCTTGCTTCTTTGGTGGTGGCTTGTAGGGTGCCTTTTCTCAATTCATTTTTTCTTAATTATTGGCCTTCTTGGGAGACTTGACTTTGGACTTCACTCTTTCCTTGTACTTAATCTATTTCATATTTGGCGGCAAGCCCCACAAACTCATTCAATGTTGTACACAGGCTCGGCCACTTGTGACTTTCGACCTCAATTTTGGATTCAAGCCCTTTATGAATCTTTTAGTCCTCTTAACTTAATTTTGATTGAGCTATCCATACTTCTCTAGTTTGAGGAACTTGCACATGTACTCATCCGCGGTCATACCCTCGTATTGGTGATGAAGGAATTCATCTCGCTTTTTTATCCTTGATATATTCTGAGTAGAAGTGAGCTTTAAAAGTCCCCACAAGGTTCTCCCATGCTACATCATCGTCACTTTCAAATAGAGTAGTCATGGTGGACATTCACCATACTTTGGTTTCATCACAAAGGTGATGTGTTGCAAACATCACCTTGCGCTCCTCATGACAATCCATCACCCTTAGGATTTCTCCAATTTTCTCAAGCCATGCCTCGACTTTTTAGATCCTCTTCTTCATCAAACCTTGGAGGGTTGAATCTTAAGAACCTCTCGGTTGAGTAGTCCGGGACGTCACTCCTTTACGAATTTCAAGCCGCTCTAATCAAATAATCAATGAAGGCATTTCTCTCATCCTCCTCATTCATAATGACATGTCTTGGTGGCATCTACACCCACAACATAATTAAACAACAATAAAAAAACATATACCCTTCGGTTCGGTGGTGGCTCATGACATTGCACATGGACTTGATATTTACTAATCAATAGCCTAAGACACGGCCTAGACTTGATAATCATAACTGAAGGCCAAGAACTTTAGGCTCTGATATCTTCTATAATGCCCCTAAAATTTGTCTCACGATATGTGTCGTGAGCGAGTTTTACAGTGCGTCACATACAATACAATGGATAATGTGATATTATTATTATTATAATGAGACACAATGGCAACATAAAATGAATCTACAATATTAAAATAATACCCACTAACACAATAATATATAAATAACAAGATCATAATGACATATAGCGGAAGAGTAATAGAATGATAATAATAATAATATAACAATGGTAGAAGGCCCACAATAGCATAGGTAGACTCAAAGTCTACATAACATGACACATGGTCCATAATTATTTCTCATCTTAGAGGACATAACAACAACATAAACCTTAAACTCATGGACTAGTGCATAACCATAATTGACAATAATATAAACATGAGCTCGCTACCGGTCCTCTTTAGTCCTACATAGCTGCACGAGCCCGGATGCAAGGATGCCCACCTCTCTTTAGTTGAATGAAAGGGCCGTAAATAAAATAATAACTTACACTGAAGCAATAAAACCAAATGTATATACCATCGATAAAACATATTCATAATAATTAATAATCAATTTCAATAACATCAATCCATTTGCATTTAACTCTATTAGTGCCCAATATCCATAAGATAGAACTTCATTTGCATTCATATTTGATGTCCAATTAATATACATAGTCATTTCCATTTGTTCTACCCACAATCATAATTATCTTGATTAGGTTACCAAGCAATCATTTGTGAACCATTATTGATTGTCCTTGCGTACAATGGGTTGACCAAGCCGTGTTACTCTTTGTACTCCAATACGATACGTCAAAGGCACGCTGATCTATTGACCCGTAAATGGGTTCAATGAATAACAATAACAATGTGATATCTCGAAGGTATGACGAATGCTGAATATGAAAATGATATATATGAAATGGACTTATGTTGAATGAAGCACTCGATAATGAAATGCTAATGAACATATTTATGAATAACTTTTGGATCATGCTATATGTCAGTGTTATGATTAGATGATTCTATCGTGAAAACCTATTTGAAAACCTAAGGATTTGTGGTTTTGCCGAGGAGAAATGAACAATCAGTATTAATTAGTAATGGACGTCCGCTCCTCTTCGGTAGGGAAATATATGTTACAGCCGGTCATCCTAGCGGAAATTTGCTATGTTCTACGATGAAATGATATTATAATTTTGATTGATCGACATCCCTAATCGGCCATGGACAACAACAACAACAACAACAACAACAACAACAACAACAACAACAACAACAACAACAACAAAGCCTTATCCCACTAGGTGGCGATAAGCCATGGACAAAGATGGAAAAATGTGACTTGAACAAACACCATTTGATCCTCCAAGAGTCCAAAACTCTAGGCCCTTAGCCAAGAGTTTGACATTTTTTTGTCCAAGTAAGATTGGACATTCGTAAGTTCTTAATGATCGGACAACCGCTTTTCTCTGTTGGCATATGAAAGTTTGAAAAAAAGAATGGATTATTGAAATTCTAAATTCAACTCAAATCAAATCTCATTTGATCATAAGCTCACTATAATGATGTATAATATTGATTGGAGCTCCTCCTTGCTCCCGCATTTCTTGATTGGATTGATAAATCATATGATGATAAGGAATGAGACTTATATATCATATCAAATCTTTTGAACCTCATATTGATCTTTGACTTTCATATCGATATACATGACAAATTGGAGTATCCATTTGATTTGAATCCATTGTAACCAAAAGAAAGAATGATAAAGTAAGAAAGATAAAATATGAAAAAGAAATGTTGTAATTGCTTACATATTATAGGAGAATTAAATATATGATGATGATATGGAGGGACACACATCAGAATTGAAGGAAAAATATTGAAGTTACATGGCCTGGTGAAGGCAAAACACTATGAGTCATTATTCTTGTTGTGCGGGGAAGCTCTATCATAAACAAAGAAAATGATTTTTCTTAAGAAGCGACACATCCTTCCCTTGTTACATGACACCTACAATGGATCAGTGTGAACAGTGATAATGCTCGAATAGCGTGTGCACATGAATAAATGTCCTTATTTATTATTATGTTGTATTAAAACTTCAAACTTGAAATGCTTATTATGTGATGTGCCTAAGATAAGGATGAATATATTACATATTTGAGACTACCAAGCATCCACATATATGTATTATGTTAGTTTAAATTTCACACTTATATTTTTAAATATGTAATATTATTAGTCATTCCATTGATATGTACTCTTATTGGCCAACAAAGTGGTCAAAATATATCGAAGAATAGCAGCACCCCCAAAAGGAGGTCTTTGTCACATTACGAGATCGAATTTTGGGGCATTACATGTATTAAGCCCAATAACATAATAAAACTCAAAGTATAACATACATTCCCTCCATAATGTATCAAAGTATAACATAATAAAACAGTCCTCATGAATGAAATATAACATAAGTTTATAGCAAACCTCGTAGGTAATAAATCCATGATGGTACGAGAAATAACATAAAAGGCCCAAACTATATGATCATAATCCATATGCAATCCTTCGTCTTGAGGTCTCCGCCCATATCACTCATCCGTACCTATATGAATCCAGATGCAAGGGAGGCCTACTTCCCATTAGTTATATGTAACGATTATTTATAACAACAAAACATCTATGTATGACGATAAATACTAATATCAATATCAATGAAAGTCGATTGCATTATCTTTATTTAATGTCCAATGCTAATATTAATAAATGGATAGCAATGATGATTGCATTTAAACATTTTGATGCCCAATAAATAATGACATCACTAAGTTTTAACTTTTTGGTTTAATGTTTTGCTTAAGAAAATAACATTAGATGAGTCAATTCACTGCATTATGTTGGTAATTCTCATAATCAATGATGGTTAGCCAATCATGGATCATGCTAACACCCAATTCACACTGTAAAGTTGTGCCAATGTTCAAATTAAATGCAAAATCATTGTTAAGCCTATTATTTAACATGTATAACATAGCATGCCATTAAAATAATATTGTTAATAATATGGCATAATGTATCCTAATTATCATCGAGAGAAGAAACATGATAATAATTCAATAACAATTCAATTAAAATTATAAACATAATTATTATTAGAAAACTAATTTTCTATCGGACCACTATGATTTGACGGTAACCGATGCTACGAGTTGTAGTACGCACACACCAATAATGTTATAATTGGACCGTAGTTTCAATTTCAAGTATTGGGCATTTTTTGGATTCTCCACGGTCATAGCAGGCTCTACAAGGACTGTAGTTTCCTCGGGACCTGCACTTTCCAAGTTCACTCTCCACGGTCTTAGCATTCGTGCTATGACCATGACGATATCTCTATGGCTTGTCCAAGCTCGTCGAACAGGGCTTCTTGCATACCTATTTTGGTTCTTTTTTCATTCCCATAAATTAATCTTTTCAAACATCCATCTAGATTTACATGACATAATTTCTACCACATCAAGCACCTATTTGAAGCATCAAACCACAATATCCATTTGCATCAAACATTAATCATTTAGATAACTCCTTGCACATAACTAGGGAAGTATTCTTGGAAGATGCATATTATCAAACACTCCATATGCATCATTAGAAATCATAATCAAAAGGCAATTTAATCATGTAGCATCCTTGTACAAGTTCCATCTTAAGCATTTATCATCAAATGAAAATCAATATGAAAGAAATTCATCCAACTTTCTCTCATTCAAAAGGTGATTTGGAATGAGATGAGTTCACACTATTGCATCCTTAGTCCCTAATTTAATTAGGATTCCTCTTTTTCTAGTTCTCCTTTCTTTCCAATGGAGTTCATCTTCAACGCATTGCCCCCTTGTTCTTCTTTGCCTTCTAAATGAGCTCCTAGTGCACCGTGAATGAAGGTTTTTAGGCAAGGAAGAGAAATGACCGCTAGTGGAAGGAAATGAGAAAGAAAATGAGGGTTTAGACTTTATGTGCCCCTTTTACAAAAAAACAAAAATGCCATCAAATTCCCTTTTCTTTTGTTGATATTTTTGTAAATGATACTAGACCTAATAGCTAAGCTGAATTTAATTGTATAACTAGACACTTTTTTGGATAAATCAAAATTATTTATATTAAAAAAATATTATTCCATTATTGGGGATAATTATGATGGATATGATTAGGGGTGAGCAAAATCATGTTCAGTGCTGGGTAGCCCCCATCTCAGTCCCAGTCTAGTCAAAGTATTAAAAAAACTAAACCCATTTTCAGAATCGATTCCGGTCGGGTATGGAATTGGTGGTCTCGAATTGAAAAAAAATTAAATTTAACACAAGGATGAAAACGTCATAATCCTTACTTTTTGGGTATTTTGTCAATGATATTACACCTAATAGGTAAGCTGATATTAACAATTGGATAACATGACACTTTTTTGGGTAAATTGAGATTGTTTATATTAAAGAACAAAGCAAAATATTATTCCACTATTTACGAATCACGAATGAGAAAAATCAAGATAATTAGGAACGACAATGATAAGAATGTCAATTCGTTATATATAATAATATTGGTAGCAAACTAAGCTATATGATAATTTGCCCGAGTCCTTGCACTTAGACAACTTGTCTTAAGTATTTTATGATGTAAATTTTTGTCTTAACACATTGTTCAATGTAAAGATTTCAAGTTGTGAATATCAATTTCCATTTAACATCATTATTTGTTGCCACAGATGAAAAATGTGTAAGACCTCATAAACATTCCAATGTTCACCCTCTTCTAGTCTCTTTGGTGCTTTAGTATTTTGTTTGCTTTTCCCTTCGTTTAAATTAATAATTCATAAGAAATTATGAATATATAAGACTACAAAAAATGTTTTGTTCTTTTGGAGGAAAAAACACAAATTGGAGGGAGATAGCCATGAGAGTAATAGATTAATGAGAGAGAGAGAGAGAGAGAGAAAGAGAGAGAGAGAGAGAGAGAGAGAGAGAGAGAGAGAGAGAGAGAGAGAGAGAGAGAGAGAGAGAGAGCATCAAATCATCTGGTTCAATCTTTCCGGCAGAAAATCATCCACACATTTGGGGTGTTTGGTATGGGAATAAAGGCAAGAATTTGAGGTTGTTCTAAATGAAGCAACCAAACACTCCTACAATAAAACTTTTTGGTCAAATGTCATCATTATTTATTTGTTCTTGATCTGCACGTTGAAAGTAGAAAAAGTAAGAACAGTGAGCTCCTGGTGATAGCAAGGACATATTGTTCTCACACAATAAAAAGTTACTGTTAGCATGTGGCAGCCTAATCCTACAAGCCATAGAACAACTATCAGCATCCATTCATCTGGTTTCAATCTTTTCGGCAGGAAATTATCCAAATACATAAAAAGTACACAATAAAAATTTACTGTTAGCATGTGGCAGTCTAATCCTACAAGCCATAGAACAACTATCAGCATCTAAACAACTAAATGGAGTCCACAGGGACTACCATTTTATTGGTAGGTCAAAGTTGCAATTTCTTTTCTTTTACACTCTCTGCATCTATCAAGTGCTAATAGTGTCCATATGGCGTATGCAAAGGCACGCAAATCCCATGGTTCACAAGCATTTCAAAATAGTAATTCTGCGGTAAATTTATTATTCTGTAACACGAGGGGCTGACCACAGATTTGTAAGTGGCTTTCCCTTTTGGCATGTCAAAACACAATTCAGGGCCAACTCCTGTACTTGTTGGTCCACAGCCTCCAGGGGTAAGCTACCATCAACAACCTGCAATTAGAAAATATTAGTGCAATATAAAGAAATGTAACAGGAAATTAAGAAAACAACATGAATAATTGAAATGCAATGGGGGGTTGAAAAAAAAAATGTACCAATTGACATTTATATAGCCAACATTTTGTTAAATATGTGATAGCAGTCATAATTTGCATAGTATGTTATTCAGTACAAATACTTATCGTGCACTACTTCCTGAAGGCTCACCAATGGAATTTCAAAGGATACTTGACCTCAAGGTTGCATTTTCCATGAATTTTTTAACTTTTCTAACTGTCGAATGAAGTTTGCAACGTGTTACATATGCAGCATCTACTTTAAATCTAGTGTAGGCATGCCTATACTCAACTGAAATTTAAATATTTATTTCAAAATTTTCACTCATAAAATTGCCATATTGCACCCGTACTAAAAATGCCAATGTTTGCTTCATATGCATTTATCCTTTTTTTAATATCTTTTCAACCATTGTCCTGAGTAAGATGACTCTTTGATAAAAGATCTAACAGAAAGTTCTGCCTTTTGCATCAGAGAACTTTAGCTAAACATGCTATTGTAAAACTCTGGCCTTTTAGATAGTTAAGTTAAACTTTGGCCTTTTAGCTAACATGGCATTCTTTTTCTCCATCTTCACAGTCAAAATGATCAGCAAGTTTGTCTGTTTTGCTAGACATCTCTTTGCAAGTGAATCCAATTGCATTTTAATGCAAGCTGACTAGGCTCAAGTTTCATCTATTTTAAAGAAATTTGAAAGATCTATCAGATAAATCGATTTCTAATAAATATGTGTTAACTGTTACTTTTCGTGAAAGCATTGATGACAATACACAATTATGTGGCAAGAAGAAGAAAATCTCTACACTTATTGTTGTGATACTTTCAATGGTTCCTGTGATATTAATATTGGTTGTGATAGTTATTGGGTGGAGATCTAAAAAGTTACAAGTCGGTCCCAAGCCCGGATAAAGGAGGAGGGTTGTGTTAGGCCCCGACAGCCAGCGTAAAACTCTGTCGAATCGCATGAACATGGATCAACGAATGCAGAATGACGTCGTATGATCCATGTAGCCGACCCCACCTAGTGGGATAAGGCTTTGTTGTTGTTGTTATTCAGTACAAAGCTTCTTCATATTCGATTGACAGCAGATTGTGTGGGCGACAAAGATGCACAAAGTAAACACACACTCACACCCCCGAAACAGAATAAAAGTAGCCCCAACAGAGCAGCATAATGTCAAAAGGTAGGATTTCACCAGAGCAGTCTTTAGTTAAAGGATTTCATATTAGCGAGGTAATGCAGAATATCTGACTATTGGTTTGCTATATAGATAATGTAAATTCCAAAATATGATTGCAGTAAAAAGAAATGCAACCGAACAGCATAATGTTAAACAATCAAAATTTGACCCAGAACAAAGGTAACACAATCTGTACTATTATTTTGTTACATTGATAATGTAAATCTCACTCACTGAAATAAAAAGAAATGGTAAGGTAGGAATTTGTGCCTACCTTCCATGAAGCATCAAAAAGTGCACGATAATGCTGTGCAACTTTCTTTTGGAACTCCAATTTCTCATATCTCTCACTGCCATAGCCTCCCCTTTCGGCAGCTTTCTGAGTACATGTCAAATGCACACAAAAATTATCATTATAGAATTTAGCCATAAGGTGATGAATAGTCATCAAACCGAAAATTAAAACGCAAAGATGTAAGCTCCAAAATAATGGGCAAACTCAATGATATTGGCTTTTCACTGTTTCTTCTGGAGAAGCAATAACATTAGTTACTGTAAGAATTCATGCTTAAAAGGATCATGATTCAGTGTCTATAATTTAGAACAAAGAATTTCCATATCTAGTATGCAAATTAATGATAAAGAGGCACTCGACAGAGAAAATTATGAGAGAAAACCTCAATTAGCCACGTAGACCAGCTAAAATTACAGCCACTACCACACGGAATCCATTTTTAAGCTTGGGAAATCACAGCTTAATAGTAGTTAAACAATATAATTTAACTGGGGACAAAGATAACCCAGAGCAATTCTAATGATTTTAACATTCCTTCCTTTAAGATAGCAAAAATCCTCAAGGATTTGGTGATGTTGATTTCAAGTTCAATGTATATCTTCACCTAAAAGAAAAGAAAATGCCTAAACAAGCATACGCCATTGTTAGACAGTAACTTTAACATTGCATATAGTGCCTTTATTTGAGCTAACAAGTAAGGTCTCGAGTTTACATTCAACTGAACCACCAAATATAATATTTTGCCCCAGCATCTTTTCAATTTGGAAATGTTGACTACAGTCAGAGACTGGAAGGAGTACAGAGTTAGTGCACTGAAATTAAAATTCAACATTCATTTTCACAGGAAGATGAAGAAAATGACAGATGCCATTGGAAGACTTTGTTTGTAGAAAACAAATGCTGAACTCAAGTTTGCATCAAAATGACATAATTTAAAGGTACCTCTGGTGATATATCAAGAAATAGGACCAAGTCTGGAGCTATCAAACCCACATCAGGAGCCTGCATTTTGAGAAAAAGTTCAATATTAGTTAAAACCCAAATGAGTGACACAAATGATGAAACCTGCCTAACCTTACACCATTCTACATCAAGCCCTTTGGCAGCAGAAAATGCTACTCCAGAATAAGAATAACGATCGACAATAAGGGAGGTGCCACTTAATAGCTTTTTCTCCATTGATAATCTGCAAATCAGGAGCCATAAGAGACGCCAAAGAGGAAACAAGCATCACACTGTCAAAGAACACTTCACTACACTGTTTCCTTATTTCATTGATAATATTGCATTGCAAAATCTGGAATATTTCTGTTTGCGATATGCATAAGGAATTTGAGAAATGAAAATTAAATAACATAATACAACTAAAATATATTTTCTATTATCTTAAGTACATTGGCACCTTCTTCCAACAAAAAAACAGCTCTTAAATGTTTTTTTTCTTTTTTTTTCGGTCATGATCAGTGACCCACAGGTGTTCGGGGCTAGTAGATGTTGATAAGGCTTTTCTAGGAGAAAAAAATGACATAACTAAAATGATACATATCACAGAGAAAGCATCACCTGCAAGCAAATTAGTCTATAATAAGATGCACATTGAGTTCAACAAAACTTTTTTACCTTTTTTCCCAGCGATTTGCACTAAATAGCAAATGTATTGCTTTATCGTCCAATTCTGACTCATTTGTTAAATATGCAGATATTGTCTGTCCAATGGAAGTGCTTCTGTCAGGAAATCTACAAGACTCCACTGATAAACCTTTGCCCCTTAAGTAAGAGAGAAGCCTATTTGATTGTGAAGTCTTCCCACTGCGATCTAGTCCTTCTAGAACAATAAGTGACCCTCGAGAACTTTGACCATTGACATTGGCCATACGTATCTGCCTAAATGAATTCCTTCCAGATATGAAACACCGGTTCTTTAAACTGTTTCTAGTTTCTAATGCTCCGAAATACCTAACATTTGAAACAAAATATTAGTAAGAGCTGAATTTAATATCAATCACAAAAGGACTTGATAGGAACCTATCACGACTTCTTAAAGAAAAGAAACCAGAAGAGAAATCTCAAAAATTGTGAGCTTCATAATACACTGACTGAAGCATTCTATCAATGAATATTCCTGCAGTTTTTTTAGGGGAAAAAGGATGGCCGCCAAAGTTATGGTTGCCATCCACTTCCTGCAGGTTCTTTGACGAAAGATTGCTGCAGATCCATATAATAAGTCTTCTGAAAAAATGTCCACATATTAGAAGAAGAGCGGAACTAATAACGAGACCCCTTCGGCGTTTATTCAACCCAAAAAAGAATTGCAGAAACACCAACTCGAGAATAAAAAGCCAAAAACTCTAAGGAAATATCAAACATTTCATTGATCTGTAGCATTCATTTATCGTTCTTACACCTTAGGAGCGTAATGGATCCTAAAGTTTGTAAAGATTTTAGAATAAGGACCTAATAAGATAGGGAAACGGTGGGTACGAAGAACGAAGAAAAGATGACATTTTTACCTCGAGTACGAGCAAGAAGCGGAGGGCATCGACAAAGAGGGCGGAGGGGTCTACGTCGACCTCCGTCTCCCCGGCATCAGGGAGGATCGTAACAAGGAGTTTGCCGGCTACGGCGACGGCGGGACGGTTTAGCACGAGCAGGTCCTGGTGGGGGCTTAGGCAGAGGGTTGAAATACTTGGACCAATTATTAGACCGTGGTTTACTTGGCCCGGGTGGCAAAGATGAAGAGACCGGGTTCAATTTGCCCTCCAAATCCCGTTTGCTTTGTTTCGTAGGGTTTCGAACGGCGGGATTGCGGGAACAAGGTGTTGCATCTCTTTCCCAGGTTTGATCTCTCTCTCTCTCTCTCTCTCTCTCATCCTTTTCTTCTCACACACCATATTTTACTTCTCATGGTAATATTAACGACGACGAAGAAAGAGAAGTGCCCTAGCTTTCATTCTCACACACCATATTTTTCTGGAATTTACTAACTTTAGGGTCACATGCATACATTTTGAAAGAGTTTATGTTGGGATTTTTGGCCGAGTGCGCGGATGGTATTGTTTTTTTTTTTAAAATTCTTGTGGTTAGCGTTTGACGATTCTTGTCAACTGGATAAACGTGGTGCACAATTAATAGCTGCTTTTAAGAAAGACAAACATGATTTGTAAGACGAATAGAGAATTGATCGCATAATTTTTGCCAGGAAGTTGCTAAATGTCAATTGCAACTGAAGGCACTAGATTGCCTTTTTGTACCTAGCAGTTCAAATAAATGGCCTTGCTTTTGCACTTTTACAGGAAATACCCTCCACAATCAGGGTCTTCATTTTGTTCTGGCTTTGCCCAAAAAGCCTCGGCTCTAGTTGGCTTCCTTCTTCTCCAGTGTCGCCTCTTGTGATATTTCTTTTTTCACCTAGTGATCAACCGATACTAGATTGCAATGCCACGGTATGATCGGATCCCACAATTTTGGATCGTCTTTTCTGGAAGCATTTGTTGTTGATTAACCCTAATTGCCGTCTTTTGTTTCTTAAATCTCAGGTACTATTGTGATTACTGCGACACCTATCTGTTCGGTAAATTTTAATATTTTGATTTCCTTTTGTTGCCTAAGCATAACTCCGCCTATATTTTATAGCCGGTCCCAAGCCCGGATAAAGGAGGAGGGTTGTGTTAGGCCCCGACAGCCAGCATAAAATCCTGTCGAATCTTATGAACATGGATCAACGAATGGTTTGGTTACTAATAGAGCGGAATGGCGTCGTATGATTCATGTAGCCGACCCCACCTAGTGGGATAAGGCTTTGTTGTTGTTGTTGTTGCTGCCTAAGCATCGGTGTTTGAGCTGTGGTTCAACTTAATGCTAAACTTTTGTTTTTTAAAACTCAATGCTAAACTATTATATCTTCGTGTACAAGGCACGAGTAGCATGCATCTCAACTGTTGGATACAACATCTTCCACATTATCTAACATCTGACAACTGATGTGCACACTTTTGTATGCATTACACACAGCCATTGTTTGCCACAATAATTTGTATTAGGATTTATTTCTCGCGGAGAAAATGTTCAAGATAAAAAAAAGAGGTTATAGTGAAACATACAGTTTTCTTACTCACTGAGTATACTTCATGTTATATTTGTGAAAGTACTGAAAGTGTTGCTTTGTGCAATTGATTTACACCATCATAGCAAGGCTAGTATTTGCATTTTATTTTCAACTTATCGTCATATTATATGCCTTTCATACCATTATCTCTATTACTGTGCTGTTATAAGTGATATATTTTTAGGGGATAAGGATGATATAGTTTAGATAGTGTTACTCTGTATTCATTAAATTTTTTTCTAGAAGATATGGACCTGTGTTTTCCTGTTTCATGATACAGCACTTCTTCAAACTGTAAAAACTATGATTACGAGAGTATAAGAAGCAAATTAAGGAAACTTGAGCTAAAAATGAACGGACACCTCAATCAAGATTCTGGCATTGGATTGCCTGGAGGACAACATAGAATTGTGAGAGAGGATAGGAAAATGCTTCAAAATGTGGTGATACAAGAGGACTACAAAATTGAAATCCAATGACGACAACGATCAAGACAAATATGGCTGAAAGAATGTGATTCAAACATGCGTTTCTTCCATATGTATGCTAATGGACGATGCAATCACATTGATCGGATTAGAATTGGTGATGTGGAGTACGTTGGGAGGGAGCAACCAAGGACAATTATAGCAGAACATCTTTGAGGCTTCACGCGTCACCGACTTCCTAGGGATTGGATTTGGAAAGGTGAACATGCGACTTAGCTGGTTCGGACTTTCATAGAAGCAGAAATTCTTTGGGCATTGAGAGACTTGAATGGCGAAGGTGCTCTTGGGACGGATGGTTTCCCAATTTTTTTCTTAAAGGAATTCTGACTTGTGGTTGGGCTGGATGTGGTGGTTGCTATTCAGGAATTTGCTAGTGGAGACTTCGGGTTCGAAAAATTGAATAATTTTTTCCTCTTCCTCATTCCAAAGAAGTTTGCATCAGAAAGAGTAGAGGATTTCAAACCCATAATACTATCTATCTTCTTGTGGCCAAGGTTCTCAGCGAATAAGTTGCGCACAGTGCTAGGCTCTCTCGTGCATCCTGTTCAATCTGCATTCATTTCTTGTAGATCCATCATGGAGAGTTTCAATATGGCCTCAGAAATTATATCTTCTTGGAGATGCACAGGAAATGTGGTTTTTTATGGAAGGTCAATTTTTCCGGGGCGTACGACACCCTAGGTTGGTCTTTCTTGTGGAGCTCCCTTCAACGTCACAGCTTTCCTTCTCAACAATAGTAGTGAGCTGCAACAAAGTTAACTCCCTGAAATGTTTCCGAAGCACCAATATGGGATGATAACCACAAGCAAGATTTCTAAGGATAGGCAAGATGGGAGGCCCTCCTTGACCTGTGTTACCTTGTCTTCATGAAATGTCAGTTATTGATTTGTCTTGATCCTAAGAAGAAAACCATCAGGGGATGAATTTAAAGTGGGGTGCATGAGAAACATGGGGTGGGGAAAGAGAACAATACATGCAATGTTGTGAAACTCGTAAAATGGACTAAAACACGTAAATAGCAGACATGTAACACGACAAGACCAATTCTACCATATTTTTATTTGATAAAATATGCATATATTAATCTCTCAGCTCTCCGGATCTACTACATGTCTATTCTCCTGATCTCATACATGTCAGTGGTGGCGGCAGCAGGCATGCGATGGCAGGATAGCAGTAGATGAGCTGCGGCGGCGACAACAGGACAGTGACAATGACAATAGCATAGGGTAAATTACATGAATCGTCCTCTAACTTTTCGTGCGATAACTATGAGTTCTCTAACTTCAATTTGTAATTAGACTATCATCGAAGTTTTGATTTCTTGCACGTGTTGTCCTCCTGACCGGTGATAGTGGATTTCTGGTTGCTCTGCTTACGTGGAAAATAAAAAATGATAAAATAATATAAAAAGTTAATAAAAATAAAAAGAGACTATTCATCGGAGCCGGAGTAAGGGGGGCGCCCCTTCCACTCTTCTCTTTGGCATGTAGAAGAGAGGTGAATGGAGCAGCCTCACGCAAATGGCGGGGGGGTGGGGGGTGGGGGCTGCCCCTTTCCCTCTCAGACGCAGAGGGGGACAGCCGCCCCCCTTCCACTCTCGTCTCCGGTCTGCGGCTCTGGCGAGGGGCCTCTTTTTTAATTTTTATAATTTGTTCATATTATTTTATCATATTTTATTGTGCCACATCATGATGAAATGTGGCATGACGAGTGTCAGCAGCGATGCAATGCGTTGCCTGTCAATGGTAATTTTTTCTTAACCTTTTTATTATGCTTTTAATATAGTTAGTCTACTTTTATAGTCGGTCCCAAGCCCGGTCAAAGGAGGAGGGTTGTATTAGGCCCCGACAGCCAGCGTAAAACCCTGTCGAATCTCATGAACATGGATCAACGAAGTGTCGTATGATTCATGTAGTCGACCCCACCTAGTGGGATAAGGCTTTGTTGTTGTTGTTGTATTTTATTGTGCCACATCAGCAACGCAATAGGGAAAACCACTATCACTGGTGAGGAGGACAACACATGCAAGAAATCAAAACTTCGAGGATAGTTTGATTGTAAATTGAAGTTAGAGGACAATATAGATATTATATCTGCGTATGACACCCTAATTTGGTGCTCATCCTTTTTCCCCTCGAAAAAAAAATATAGATATCGAGTCAAAGTTGAAGGACAGTTCGTGTAATTTACCCCAGCAGTATATGATTGTTGGTGGCGACAGCAGGACAGCAGCAGCAATGGCAGGACAGCTGCGATGTTAGCAGCATATGAATGGTGGCAGTGTCAGCAGGGCAGTGGCAACGGCAGACGAGCGGCGATAGTGCGACAGCAGGACAGCAGCAGTGCGGCAAAAGAGCAGCAGGACTGGGACAGCAGTGGAAAGCAAACAAAAGGCAGAGAGATGAGTGACTGTTGTGACTTATGAAAGGTAAAAAAGAATTGTGGGATCTGTGGAGTCACATGTGATCCTACTCTGTGCTGGCAAAAAATAATTCCAAGTGCGATCGAACACGAAATGTGGAGATGAACTCGTAAAGTCGTCCAAAATTTTACGTCCTGAGATGTGATTTTGACAGCATCGCATACAAGAGTATGTTACTACGATATCCTTTATGGAGGAGTATGGCTCTTGTAGTGATATCAATGTGGAGACCTCTCGTATAAGGAACATGTTTCTGCAACTCTGGATGCTTCAGCACAAGTAAAGAGGTTTACAAAATCTCCAGAAATCCCAATAAAGAGGCTGGCAAGGTGTCCTCCAGACAGGCATATGGTTCTACCGGCAAGTATGTTCTAACTGTGGCGGCCACGGGAGTGAGAAGGAGAGGAAAATATTCTTCGTCAAATTTACGAAATGCTTGCAATAGCCCTAGGTCACTGGCCTCCAAATGACGATAGGTACATGGAGTATGTGTGGGTGTGGTGTGCTCCAACAGAGGTTTTTCTTTTTCATAAGCCAGTGGACTGGGAGCCGTTAGAGGGCTCATACAACAATTGGTAGCAAAAAGATTTGCTGGGTAGTGGGAGAGTGTTGGAGTTCATCATCGTCGTGTCGTCGCTGAGTTGCTGTGGATCGTCGTCTTTGTCTCCGACTTGCAGGGTCATTGCACCGTTACATTTCTTGTAATGCCAGTTTATAGTTTGTATCAGCTTTTTAGGTACAGTATAAAAGGTGATTAGTAGTGGGTTTAGTAAGCTGGTCTGCTGTAATTCATTTTCTTTTGAATAAAAAACTTCTTCCGCAACTTTCCTCTTCTTGTTCCTTTGCTTTCTTCTTCTCCTACATTCTACATGTGGCCGGCGAGTGGGGATTAGAGCTTGAGTTCATTTCTTGACAGAGAAGACCTGATATAATCAATGACATTTTGCACCTTTCATTTGATACTTAGAACAAAGATGGATGGTTACGCATCCTGACGTTAGGTGCTTTCAAATCAATGTTTTTGCATGTCTGCCATAAACTGCATGCATAAGGATTTAACGCAATTGCATATGATATAGTCTGCTAAGATGCAGGCCTGATATCTTTGATCAGGGAAGTAATAATTTTCCACATTCTATGCAACAGTTGTTTTTGGGGTGATGAATTCCCTTGAGCTAACTAACTAAAAGTGAAATTATTCATTGAACTTAGCTAATTATAAACATATCAATCATTTTATGATCTTCCCATGATGTGCTGTGATGAAAATGTACATTGTTCAGTTCCTGATATTTTGCTCAAACTAATAAGATCGAGGTTCTTTATCTGCAGCAATCTTGTAATTTTTGTTATTCCCCTTCAATTTCTTTTGATATTATTATGAAAAAGATAACCAATCATTCTTTGTGCTTATGGAAATTCTTAATGTTGCAGCCGTCTGTCAGGAAACAACACAATGCTGGTTACAAGCACAAGGTTTTACATGATTTCTCATAGTTATGGTTCTCTATCCACTTTGTTTTGCTTTGTCATCGACTTATTTTATACTTCAATGCCAGGCAAATGTACGCACATACTATCAACAATTTGAGGAACAACAAACTCAAAGTTTAATTGACCAGAGAATTAAAGAACATCTGGGACTCCAGCAACAAGTTGGTGTCACATTTAACCAACATCTTATGACTCTTCCAAGAGCCCCACAGAGGCCTCGCCTTCCAGTTATGCCTCCACCTATGTTGCCTGTTGGAGCAGGGGCTCAGCCACCTGTTGGTGCACCCTTAATTCCAGGTGTTAGGCCTCCAGTTCTACCTCGCCCAATGATGGCTCCTCCTGGTAGTTTTTTTATCTTATGTTTTTTGTTCGATTTTTTAATAAATCGCCAAACTCCATAGTTTGACATACAGAGTTCTTCTTAATTAATAGGATTTTTTCCTCTATCCTCCCCTAAACTATGAACTTTTATCGCATCTATCCATGACTTTTGAATTTTTCGTAGACCTCCCCTAAACTACGTCGCTTTTTCTACTTCGATCCATCCGTCAACCTTTGTTAACTTTCTCGTTAATTTTCATTATTTTAATTTATGAAATGTCCAAATTGCCCTCGCACATCTAGGTCAACGAAGAAAAGGGGGAGCTCACTTATCTGAACTCCAGAGGGCAATTTGGTCATTTCATAAAATCAAAATAATGAAAATTAATGGAAAAAATAATAGAGATTGATGGATGGACCTAAGTGGAAAAAGGGAGGTTTGCGAAAAATTCGAAAGTCATGAGTAGACATAGAAAAAGTTCATAGTTTAGGGGAGATCAAAGGAAAAAACCCTAATTAATATAATATCCAAACAGGGCACCCTCTATTTTTTTTCCTAAGAAACAACAACAACAAAGCCTTATCCCACTAGGTGGGGTCGGCTATATGGATCATACGACGCCATTTCGTTGATCCATGTTCATAAGATTCGACATGATTCAAATGATATAAACACTTCAAAAATCCAAGAAGTAAATTGCCATTATGCTGAAGAACATTTTAATCTCATAGCATCTGAGATTAATATTTCCATCAATCTTTCACAAATTCAAGATGTAAATTGCCATTATGATGAAGAACATTTTAACCTCATAGCATCTGAGATTAATATTGCCTCATCGACCTTTTTTTGCATTCACTGACATGATCCAATGTCTATGCACATAGGTTTTTAGTTTTTACAAATAAATAAAACCATATTTCATCATGTTTTGATACATTGCAAGAAGTCACTACATAAATTCTTTTTCCCTTACACTGATGTGAGCCATGATACTTTGTAAAACGTTTCATACCTTCAATTGTGACCCTTCATGTCCTTGAGGTAATGTCAGCATGAGAAAAGTTCAAAGAACTCTCATTTTTTAAAGGAAAATAAGTGTGTAGTTCAGTTTTCCCCTGATCTATCAAGATTACTTTGGTAGATCGCATACTAATAGGATGGATCCGTCTAGTATATTTAGCTAAAGATCCTTGTTAGATTTTAGTTTCATAATCACCAAATGGCTTTCCTAAGCCTGATATTGTCAATAGCATGTTTCTGAAATGTGTCTATGTACAACTAGTCTTCGTCCAGTTTAGTTATAAGTTTGAATTACATGATACCAGTGAGAACTTGAGATAGCATCATGATCAACTGAGCTAGGATGCTAAGCTTGAGCATGGGTCCAGATGTCTCTGACTCCCCAATGCTCATTGACCCCGAATTCTATAATTTTGTCCCAACCTG
Organism: Pontederia crassipes; assembly: GCA_030549335.1. Lineage (NCBI taxonomy): Eukaryota > Viridiplantae > Streptophyta > Magnoliopsida > Commelinales > Pontederiaceae > Pontederia > Pontederia crassipes. The sequence continues at coordinate 49,277,173 of CM060189.1, read as the reverse complement.
ATACACAAACAAGCCGGGACTGGGTCTTGTACACCAAGAACCCAGCGAGGATAGGTTTGGGAGCAGGTCGGAGTTCTGTCCCAATTAAAATGTGTATATATTCTTATATATCTTAAAACTATAATGTGTTAAATTATTATTTATGTAATTAACAGTAATTATTATATTATATTATATTATATTATATTATTTTACTTGAACAGGGACAAGTGGAGCCATCGCAGTCCCAGTTACAGCTGGGATCAGGATCAGGACCGAGCCTTGTTTGGAAATTGGGTAAAAACCAGACTGAGACCGGGACAAGGGCTTCCCAACCCCGAATCCAGTTTTGCTCAAGCCTATTGGATGCAGATAGGAAAAATCAGATATTTTAAGTGTGTCCAATCAAGGAATGACTAAAAATTTAAGGAAGCATTGGATGGATGAAAAAGCCTTTATTGGTAAAGTTATAGCACGCATTGAAAGTACATCCTAGAAGATATCAACACATGATAGAAAACTTCGTTCTAGAAAGCACAATAATTTCAGAAACACAGTAAGAACACGTCTCAAGTTAATACTTTAGTTTACAAAAAGGTTACAAATGAAACCCTGTGAGTACCCCAGAGGACAAGATAGATGACCTTTTACTTTACGCTAATTATGAAAACAGACAATTTATTGCATATTTTACATTGTACCAAATAAAAGTCCCGTCACTCTCATACCTGGAATAGCCAAAATTATTAAAAGGCCAGCGTAAACCTTAATTATTAAATGAGAATGGGAATTAATCAGGAAATACCTTTTAGAGGATTTTCCAGCCGTCTAATTCTTTTCAGCAGCAGCTGCAGCATCTGCTGCATCACTTAAGCCCATCTTTTGTAACTCATTTAGAAATCCATCCACATCACTGGTGTTTGTTCTATAAGGTGTATGAGCCGCACTTGGAAATGATCGGCTTTCCACCTCTTGTTTGTACTCTACCAAAGCCTTGTTAATCACATCAACCACGCGTCCATACTGTTTACAGAACTTCGGAGTAACCTTTGAGAAACAAAAAAGAATTTTTTTAATAAATCACCACCTGTTGGCGCACCTTATTAGCATGTTGGTCTGCAACTCAGGTGTGTAAGGCAACCTTTTATCTGATCATCGAGAAAGTAAAAAGATTATGTGGACCGTGGTTCATTTGTGTTTTAATATATCATTAACAGATTGGGGTACAAGGATTATGCTATTTCTGATTTATATCTACTGCAAGAAGGGATCAACTTCATAACTGTTGGATTGAACCTTCTTTAGTAAAACAAATGTTGGATTGAACTGTGTAATGCTGGAGACTTAATATAGACCAGGATTCCTAGTAAAACACTAAGGGCCTGTTTGAAAGATATATTTCTTTGAATTTGACCCAATCCAAGTGTTTTCTTCTTATATTAGAAACTAGCTCAAAAGACTGTTTGGTTGTCATTTTGACAACAAAGTCCTTTGGAATGGTACGATCCTATGGAAAAAGACTGAGTTTTGAACTCTTTTAGGTTTCCTATTGTGTCTTGTCATTCCACACAACAATCTCACCATTTCAGTCATGTTCCCTCTTTTTTGGTAGTCTTTCGTCACCCTTTTGTTGGTCCGCATCATTCCTCCTCCAACTTTGGCATTGCCCATTCCTAGTCCGCCTTGTTCAGGTTCCCTTTCTGCCTCCAGCTTTCCCAGCTCTTCATCTTATCTGCCGCTCGCCACCTTATCTGCCACTGTATATCTTGCTCCATCTGTGCCTCCACTCCATACGGCTCCACCTCACTTTTCTAGCTCTGCTCTGCTCCATTAATGCTCCGTTCTGCCTTCGACTTCCCCCACTCTGCCTTTGCCTCTGGTCCATTATGACTCTTACCTCAGGCCAGTCCACTTCCGCCTTTGCCTCGCGCAGTTGCTGAGTTTGAGGCAATTGGGCTCGGACTCCTCCACTATATGCACCTGCACTGGTTGGATGGTTAAGGACTAGCATAGGGATGCAGCCAGATGGTTAGTGTTTCTCATGATTTGATCAGTGATAAAAAAACAGCCGGTTAGGAGGCTGGTGACAGAGGAAGGTTGCAGGACGGACAAAGGTGCATGCAAGAGGAAGACAAAGTAGTCATTATGGTCGCCGAGAATGTTCTCGTGTCGCAGAATGATGGATTTCATAATAGAGCAGCATCATGTACTGAAGCTTAGCATTGTTGCAGCAACATGTGGCACCGTTGCAGTAGGAGAGAGGGAAAGAAAGCCAAAGGAAATGAATGAAGAGGGGTGGAAATAAGAGGGAGATGGGATGGTAAAGTTTATTTTTTTTAATATGTAGCTATGTACATAACTCCGCCTATGTTTTATAGCCGGTCCCAAGCCCGGATAAAGGAGGAGGGTTGTGTTAGGCCCCGACAGCCAGCATAAAACCCTGTCGAATCTCATGAACATGGATCAACGAATTGGCATCGTATGATCCATGTAGCCGACCCCATCTAGTGGGATAAGGCTTTGTTGTTGTTGTATGTAGCTATATACATATATATTTATGATCAGGACTGGTCATTAATCGAGCAAAATCCTCTTTCATACCTTTCGGTACGAGAGAACAATTGCTGAATGAGTGCTCAACAGCCCTCCAAACCACAATCTGTCAGCTGCCATTACAATATTTGGTCATGCCTTTGTCGAGAATTCTAGTAAGGGACTGGACGCTGGTGATTGAAAGGGTGGAACGATGACTGGCTGGTTGGAGCTCGCGTCTTTTATCTAGAGGTGGTCGGCTACCACTTCTGCAATCTTTACTCTCAGCTATCCTTGTCTACTATATGTCTGTTTTACTAATTCTTTGCTCGGTGGAATATCAACTTAACTCTCAGAAGTATTTTTTTTTTGCGGCATTCTGAAACTTCGAATCAAGATATACATTTAGTTGCATGATGGAGGCCTGGGTATTAGAAAACTTTGGCAGACAAATACAACAACAACAACAACAACAAAGCCTTATCCCACTAGGTGGGGTCGGCTACATGGATCATACGACGCCATTCCGCTCTATTAGTAACCAAACCTTTCGGTATATTATTCACCAATAGATCTTGCTCTATTAGTTCGCCAAGTGTCCGCCTTGGCCTCCCTCTCCCTCTTTTAATCGGACTCCAGATTATTTGATCTACTCTTCTTACTGGCGCATCTAATGGTCTTCTCTGAACACGACCAAACCATCTCAAACGATTCTCTACCATTTTCTCACTAATAGGAGCCACTCCGACTCGTTCACGTATATGGTCATTCCTAATCTTATCTAATCTTGTATGACCACACATCCATCTCAACATCCTCATTTCGGCTACCCCCACTTTACGTTCATGTTGTCCCTTCATAGCCCAACATTCACTACCATATAACACTGCTGGCCTTATAGCAGTACGATAGAATTTTCCTTTAACTTTGTTGGGTACTTTTCTATCACAAAGAACTCTAGTGGCTTTCCTCCACTTACACCAACCAGCTTGAATTCTATGATTAACATCGTCATCAATCTCACCATCTTGTCTTACAATTGATCCTAAATATTTGAACTTTGTCACTTGAGGAATTATATCCTCCCCTAACCTAACTTTCAAATCGTCTCTAAGTTGTTTATTTGTGAAATTGCTATGCATATATTCTGTTTTATTCCTACTTAAACGAAAACCCTTTGACTCCAACGTATTTCTCCATATTTCCAATTTTGTATTAATCTCTTCTCTTGAATCCGCTAAAAGTACTATATCATCCGCAAATAGCATGCACTTAGGTACCTCCTCTGTGATACTCTCGGTTATAGCATCGATAACTAAGTTAAATATATACGGGCTTAAAGCTGATCCTTGATGTAGGCCAATTCCTATAGGAAATTCAGTTGTCTCACCTCCGGGTGTCCTAACCCTAGTCAATGCCCCATCGTACATATCTTGTATTACCTTAATGTAGGCAACATTCACCCTCTTCTTTTGCAAGGCTTTCCAAAGTACATCCCTTGGTACCCGATCATACGCCTTCTCTAAGTCAATGAAAGCCATATGTAAGTCTCTTCTCCTACTTCGATACTTCTCCATCATCCCCCTTAGTAAATAAATCGCCTCTGTAGTGGATCTTCCTGGCATGAACCCAAATTGTCTCTCAGAAATACTAGTCTCCGTTCTCAATCTATGCTCAATCACTTTTTTCCATAATTTCATAGTGTGACTCATAAGTTTAATCCCTCTATAATTTGCACAATTCTGAATATCCCCTTTATTTTTGTAAATAGGAACTAATGTACTTAATCTCCAATCATCAGGCATCTTTTTCGACCGTAAAATCTCATTAAATAGTTTACATAACCACAACACACATTTTTCTCCTAAACATTTCCAAACTTCAATCGGTATACCATCCGGTCCAACGGCTTTACCATTCTCCATTTTCTTAAGAGCTTCGCTAACCTCCGAGACTTTAATTCTACGATAAAATGACCTATTAAGTTCACATTCGCTAACTGTCAAGTCCTCCAAATCACAACGGGAACCTTCACATCCATCATTAAATAGCTTATAGAAATACTCTTCCCATCTGTTCTTAATATCTCCTTCAGTAACTAAAACCTTGCCAACTTCATTTTTTATGCATCTTACTTGATCCAAATCTCTCGACTCCTCTTTATTCCTTGCAATCTTGTAAATCCTTTGTTCACCGGCCTTTGTCCCTAACTTCTTATAAAACCCCTCATATGCTTTAGCACGAGCATCACTAACTGCCTTCTTAGCCTCCCTTTTCGCCAAACGATACTTTTCCCAATTGTCAGAACTATTGTCCAAGTGTATCGCCTTGAAACAATTCTTCTTATTACGCACCTTTTCTTGGACCTCCTCATTCCATCACCAAGTCTCCTTATCTCGTGGTCCAAAACCTTTTGATTCTCCTTTGGCAGACAAATATGGCCCTATTTTCCAAATGGGCATGTTGGGTTATGGGTACCCAATCAGATTTATGGTCAACGGTAATTTCTACAAGTCATATTAGGATCATGTTTGACAGTGCCTAGAGGTTGTGTCTTTCTGGATGGGTGTCCTGACTACTCTCAGGCTTATAAAACCTTTTTTGTGAATGAACCTGGGCAACGGGCATGACTTTCAATTTTGGACAGATCCTTGGGCAGGTGATGTTCCTTTAAGTTCCTCCTACCAAAGCTATATGCTATTGCGTAGGATAAGAAGGCTTACCACTGCAAATTACTGGTCAACATTCTGTGAGAAGTGACATATAGCTTCCTTCATTTTCAACTATTTTATCCACTCAGGATTTTGTTAGCCTCCTGGGACAGATTGATGGTTGTGCACCTAATTACTCCATATAAGATTCTCGATTCTGGGAAATATTTTGCTCAGATGGTGTATTCTTTGAATGGACAATGATTCACAACCTGGTGATTTTCTAGTGGATTTTCGATTGTTATGGAAGATGACAACACCATTGAGGATAAAAATTTTTGTTTGGCTTTTTCGATGCAAACAAATACTCACAAAATCTTATGGAGTGTCTGCCATCGGCTGATGTATCATGTGACTTCTGCGGGGATGTGGCTTAGGATGTTTGGGCTGCATCATGTTGTCGATGGCTGGATGTGACATCTTAAGCGGCTTTTTGGAACTCATACAAATTTGGTGGGCGACAACAACAATTCGAACATACGTATGGAGACATCAACTTGTACTACCATTAGCGGTTCTTTGGGCTATATGGCTGCAGTGAAACATCTTTCTATTCTCGAAATGACGTCAATAAAGATTCCCCGGGCATATCTAGATATACAACAACAACAACAACAACAAAGCCTTATCCCACTAGGTGGGGTCGGCTACATGGATCATACGACGCCATTCCGCTCTATTAGTAACCAAACCTTTCGGTATATTATTCACCAATAGATCTTGCTCTATCTAGATATATTACTCAAAAAAATCGACACACCGAGCCTCTCTCCGAGACAATGCCCAGATCGTTACGCCTTTCGTGCGGGTCGGAACTTACCCGACAAGGAATTTCGCTACCTTAGGACCATTATAGTGGCCGCCGTTCACCGGGGCTTCGGTCGCCGGCTCCCCTGTCATCAGGTGAAGCAATGGTATTTGGAGAACATTATTCTACATGCGGCTTCTTCGGCAAAGTTGTGGGCTGGCCATTAGAGGGTCTAGAATGTCTGTTGTCTTTTGCATTTGTAATTAGATTATAATATAACCTTATTTCTACTTAATAAAAATGGATGGCTACAAGCTCGGTAGAGATCCTTTTTCATTTTAAAAAAAGTTAGATTGTAATTATCAAAATGAATATTGTATGTTTTCTGTGCAGGTGGTTTTCATTTGAAGTTTGGGGCTGGGGCAGATTATTTTCTTAAGGAAACTTTCAAGGAAACTTTATATATTCATTATAAATAAGATATACTGAAGTTTCTTGTAATAATTGTAAGTAAATAAAGCACAAAAGTGTTTAATAATCAACCAACTCCTTGGTGGAATGGTTGGAACCTTGATTCCTTTTATAGAGGTTAATGGTTTGAGTTTTGAGCGAAAGAGTTTATTTCTAATTTTCTTGTATTATGCCAATGACCTCCTTTTGTAACAACAACAAAGCTTCTTATTGGAAGATAAGTGCTTGGTTGAGACTATGTTACACAGGTTCTTGAAATGTGTCATTCTTTAATGGCAAGATTCTGTGATTTAGTCTTTATTTTTTCTGGAGTTTCTTATGTCTTTGTATATTCATGTCATTTCCATATTATCCAATTACCCATCTTAAAAAAATGGTTAAACAATTCGTTTGGTTAAATGCTTAAACAATTCGTTTGGTTAAGGTTAACATTATTAGCTATGGATCTGTTAATAAGCATCGAACTGAGAAACCTATTTAGTGATACCAACTCGATGTCAGACAACAGGCAACTTAATGTTGCAGTAAAAAAGGTAATCTGCCTATTTAGAACTTTGGACATAACTTAGTCTTTCTAGGGAACAACCTGCTTCTCGTTGTCATGACAAAATGTTGTATGCTTAGACCTCAGAAATTTGATGTTTCAACCTGGGTGACATGAACACATTTCACATCTTTTTTTTTCATTTTACTGGTGGATTAAATCAATATCACATCTTTTGTGTTTATTAGAAGCAACATTTTCTTTTCTGTTGACAGGATATGGAGTTGCTCCCACAATGCCACCACAAATTGCGTTACCTCCTGGTACAACATCGGCAGCAATGTTGAATAATCTGCCGAGACCTCCTATTCTGGCTCCTCCAACCTCAGGGGATGTAAGTGCCCCAGTCAATCCTATGATATATCAGGCTAATCCAGCAACAGCAACAACATCAAACTTTGAGGCGTTCAATACATCATCTGGATCAGGAAACAACTAACAGAGCGAACTTTTCTTTGACAAAACCCAGCTGATGCATGCAGACTAATTCATATTGCATTCCTGATTGATCGACATCATTTGAGAATTTCTGAGGTAGTCTATCTCTATGATTGACTTAAATGATAATGACCTGTTAGAGAGTCTCCATGTGTAGGATATTTCATCATCTTAACAGTATGACTTGTTTCCCTTTTGTTTATTGGACAGTATGCATGTTTCTTTGTCCCGCAAGTAGTTTATTGTCTCAACATTAAGCATCAGTTTTTGTGCGCTCTTCTGTCATCTTTTTTCTGAAGCAAACTTTCCTGTTAATTTGGTGAATCTCTACCTAAACATTTGTTTGTCTGATCTAAAGAATCTATTTTTTCCCTTAATGATGATTGTATTTTAAGATTGGTTGAGATTCCCACGCTCTATTAGAACTGTGATCGTGGTATATAAGATCATGCTGGCAAACATCTTTTCTTTAGTTCTGTGTGGAACAAATTTTCAGGATGGAAAGAGAGTCAAAGCAATCCTCAACTATGTCACAAGAAGTTTTCCTACTTTTTTTTTTTCTAAATGGTACAAGGCAAAGGAGAAAGAGATGTTTAGCAAGCAAGCTGTGAGGCTATGTCAAGCAAGTCTTAGCTGAATTTTAGCAGGTCTAAACTGGCATTTGCTTGTGTATCATAACTTCTCATTGATTTCATTATCTTGTTCTGGCAATCATAAAATTTGATGACATGATATAATCGCAGTTTGCTTCATCGATCAGGCCCAAGCAATAATTTAAGATAGAAGAATTATTGCCGTATACTGGAAGGTTCATTTCTTTTATAGTTTAGTGGCGTTTATTTTATGTCATTGTCCTTTTATCATTGAGCTTTTTCTTTTTTAATTTTTTTTGCGTATTTTAAACTATTTTTTTTGTCCTTGATTATGAAGTAGTTTCCATTTCTAGAACATTTTTTAAAAAATTCTTGACCTCATTTATCAATATTTTTTTGTTTTTTTATCTGAATATTTTTTTATTGGAAGTAAAAGACATTGTTGGTATTTTTACCTTTCTCTGTTTCAAATGCATATTTTAAGAAAGAAAAACGTTTCTTTTTTTTGTGTGTTTTCAAGAGTATTGCGATAAAGGGGAAGAGTCTAATTGGATAAATAAAATAAAATAAAAAAGATGACAGGTAGACATGATTTAGACAAAACTGTTGCCACTTTTGGAGATTCGATTTTATATTTAAACTTTAATCTATAATTATACTTTTGAATTTGTTTAATTAGAACTTTTATCAGTATTTTTTTTTTCAACTACAATGAAAGATTGAGGCTATGATATAATAAAAAAAACCTTAAATTAGCACAATAATATTCCCAAGCATTATTCTTGGCATGCAAATACTTGTACGCCAAGTTGCCATGATGCTAATCCAAACTCCTCGGAGGCAAAATATATTATTAATTAATTATTGCATCAACCAAAATATCAAACACATGATTGAATAAAACTTAGTGAAGTGCCGCAGTTATCACAAAACGGTTTCCGTACAAGTGCCGGGAAGAATATTCTCATGCATAAACTTTATTATTCTCCACGCCTAATAATAATAATAATAATAATAATAATAATAATAATAATAATAAGATTTAATGGAGGTGTAGATTTACATAAACATCTTTGCCTTTTTGGAGTTCTCGACGGCAACGGGAAACAGAGCTGGTGAAGCAGAACAGAGCAATAAAGAGGAGGAATCGTACACTTCTTGGTCTGGTTGCAAATTTATTTCGTGTTCTCAAGATCGACTTTTAACCCTAACGTTCAGAGCACAGGTACCTCTCGTAGTCCTATTCCTCTTAGAATAAGTTTAAATCTGGACGATTTCGATTTATGTTCTTGGTGCGAATTGTGCGTTTGAATCAGAAAGTTCTCGCCTTTGTGAAGATTCTTCTCCACCTTCAAAAGAGGGTGTTTTCTGTTGGTACGAAGGTTGGTTTTGGGTCCTCGGGCGCCAAATTCGTTCTGGAGAAAGAAGTATCATCGGTTGTCGCATTGGTTTGATCGCAATCTCATTGTGACGATTGTTGGGTGAAAGAAAGAACGAAAGAAAAAAGAAAGTGTGTTTTGTTGTTTCTTCATCTCTCTCGCATTGGTTTGATCGTAGAAGCTCTGATCTTTTTCCACTTGGGAGGGTAAAAGATCTACTTTTTGTTGCACCGGGGCTGTGACGTTTCCAAAATCTACATTTTTTTTTCTCTTGATCATGGAGGTTTCGATCCCAGACCACTCCTGTTCCCCTCACCTCCTTGGCATGTTCTCTGCTATTTATCTCATCGGACGCTTAGTAGTTTTCCGCAACTGGAGCCCGAAGCATCGTTCTGCAGCCTCCAGTTGTTTCATCTCTTTGTTCCATGGATCGCCGGCCGCGTTCTTGGCCCTTGCTGCCATCTTGGATCAACCTGTTCGAGGATTTGCGTCACAGAACACCAACTTCCAGAACCTTGTCCTGGAATTCAGCATAGCCTACTTTACCGTTGATCTCCTGCACTATTTGATCTTCCTGCCCGGCGACTACCTCTTCATCGCCCACCACCTTGCCACGCTCTTTGTGTTCGTGACCTGCCGTTATCTTGCTGCCCATGGCGCATTTGCGCTTCTGGTCCTATTGGTGCTTGCGGAAGTGACTAGCGCGTGGCAGAACATATGGACATTGTCCGGGATGAAGAAAGCAGAATCGCCGACGGCAGAGAAAATATACAAGATGGTGTCACCTCCTTTTTATGCCTTGTATACTCTCATGAGGGCCTTTGCCGGACCACTGTTTGCCTACAAGATGACTGCATACCATTTGAGTGGCAAGGCCAGCAATGTCATTCCGGTGTGGGTTTCTATATCCTGGATTGTTGTCGTTAACACAGCAATCTTGGTAAGCATCATGTGGATTTCTAACTTGTGGCTGGAGCTTCTTAGAGAAAAGGAGGGCAGCAAGAAGGACAATTAGCCGCCATTCTCCGGTAAGAGGACACTGAACATAGTTCCACTAAATGTGGGCAGCCATTCTGCTCAACAACAACAACAACAAAGCCTTATCAAGGGCATCCATTCTGCTTCTTGATAAGAAATCTAATTTGCAAAGTTATGAACTTTCTAATCAGTTCTTAGATTTTTTTTTTCATTATCTAACATGACACGCGAATGTTGACATTTGTTTTTAATATTGTCATGCACATTCCTGCATCCCTGAAATGAAGATCAGTAGATTGGATGAAAAAGTGTAGTATAGTCTGTGCTACGGTTGATATGCATCAAACATTAACAGATTACACTTCCAGCAAAATTGGAGTGCTGTATCTTAATGCATTATCCCTGCCTACCCTGTTTCAATGGATGTCCATCCTTCATTCATTTGTTTCTAGAATTTAGAATAATAGCTATCTCTCCTATCCTAACAATAAAGAATATGTTTCCTTGGTTTTTGGCAAACTTTCTAAAGTCTGGTTGGCTAAAGCTGAATCAAATGTCATTGTTCTTTTTTTTTCTGTTCCTTATGAAGATTGAGAGCTTGCCTTGTAGACACCAAGAATGCAATCTCTTTGAGGAAAAAAAAAATAAAAGAATTCAAAATGAATCAAAACAGTGATCGAGCTACGAGTAGCATATAGATTGTTGGATATTTCTAATGGAAAAGATAGAAAATTTTTGGATTATTCAAGATCTGCTCAAATGATATTCAATGGTCATAATTTGATGTCCTTCCATTATGCAAAGAAATGCTTGTTTCTTGGCGGAAAAAGAAATCAGTTGTCTGCAATTAACATTTCTCAGTCGTACATTTGTAGTCTTTTCTCGGATCAGCAGCTGTGTGTTTGTGGCAAATCAGTTGTACAGTTTTTGATGTATTATGAAATTGTGGTAACTGGAACAGGCAATACTTTCAGTATTGGTAAATGGCTTGATAGAGGAGCTGAATCTGAATGATGGAAACATGAAAATTCCTCATAGGACTCATTTATTCTCCATCCCCAATTCGATGTTTTCTTTCATTCAAAATACTTATATTCAGAATGCTTTGTGTACACGAAGAAAGCCTCACGCAAGAATCCGTAGTCAACTCAACTCCTAATTCTTGTTTTTTTTTTCTAAGAGGAACTCCTAATTGAATAAAGTATCAAAATTTGTGGCCCATACCTCTCCCAAATGTCCATGGGTGCCTTTCTTGCAATAAAATAAAAGTCAAGATATCATTCTATTTTTTATTTTGTCGATACAGTAGGTTGCAATCACAGGACAAGTCATCTCTGTAATTACAATTTTTTTAACAGAATAACCAGAATAGAGTATTATTCTTCCAAATAAAAGGTGATTTAGCGTCCAAAATGATGAAAGATAATCTTGTCAATAAAAAGATAATTTTGTGAACAATGTTTCTTGAAGGCTGTGTTAAGTTTGCATAACAAAGGACAGAACACCTGTCAAATAATATATGTGACGGGAACTTTCACTTGACCTGATCTTGCCTTGCCACGTTTCTTTTTTTTTTTTTTGTTTCTTCTGTATGTCTTTTCATACTCATCTTTTGATTTTTTTTCTTTCATTTATTTTTTAATTATTGTGTAATGTAAGTATATATAATTTAGTTATTTATTAATACATTATTGGTCATCTTATAAAATAAATTATTAAATGTAAATAATTAAAAGTATAAAATGTTTACTTCTAATAATTCAGAAATATTTTATAATTAAAATGTTCAACTATTTTTATAAAAAAATATATTATATTTGGATATTAAGATTTACGTAAATTATAATATTAATCGGATTAAATATTTAATCAAATAAATACAAATAATATATCGATTTATGTAAATTAAATAACATATTTTTATTTACTATAATGTTATACCTCATAAAATAATAAATTATATTCTTAATTTTTAATTTTTATCCAAACACCTATTAGAATTTATCTATCAAATCAACTTTTTAAATTCTCATCATTACATTTCTTCATCCAAACATCAACCTAAACTTTTCTATCTAATCGATTAGTTCTCGAGAATAATTTTTTTCACACACCCCAAGTCCTTTTAACAGGAATTGCTTATTCTTGACTCAAACCCCAGAACATATTTAATCCACTACAATAAACCCACCCTTATTCATTACATAATAAATTCAGTCAGCTTTTCAAAAACTGTGTTTAGTTTTAGATATTCCATTTGACAAGAGAAAATTACTAACTCTCTTTTTTGTTCCCACTTCACATCATTTCATTTTTCAACGGAATATGATGAAGAAAATTTATTTTGAAGAATAATAATCCTGATTATTATTCGTAGAATAATAATATCTGAAAAAAATTCTATTCATATTGAGATCTAGAATAACAAAAGACACATTTTAACTATCACAAATAATGTTTTCTTCATTCATCTTATTTATATTCAAACACTTTTGCTATTTGGTATGCCTATTTTATGCAATATTTTTTACGCGAACAAAAGTAATGGAAATTTATCTGTAGAATTATTGAAGCAATGATTGAAGCAGCCTTTATGATATTGTCAATTGAAGTAAATGACAAATCCTTTAGATTACCTATTCTTATTCTCATAATAACACTTGTTCAACAAACTGCCCTACTGTTTAGAATGGTAATATCCCAGTGCCTTCCTATATCATATCAAGTTTACATATTAAAAGGGTGCAATGGATGTACAAACACAAATATTGTGCTGTAAATTACAGCTTCCTAATTTGAACCTGAACTGTTGGACTTGTATCCATTTTCTTCCTCTCCGTTCTTCCTATCCCAATGTAATACTACTACACTTTCCTTCTTTCTGCAACTCCCTCCCTCCCCTATTTCTTCATTGTGCTTATGCATAAAGAGGACAGAAAGCTTTTCCTTTTTCTAAGTTTATTTTCTTAATCATTTAAAAAAAAATTGACATAAGGATCCCCTATTTTTCAAAAAAAAAAAAAATTATTAAGATTTATGCATAAGTTTTTTCCTTGTGGAAAAGCCCTTCGCGGATGTAAGAGTAAAACACCAATAAATAGATTTTATTGTTGCCTCTCCTGTAACTCTTCGCAAGATGACTCTATGTCGATGCTCATATTCAACGTTGGCGCCCTAATTATCACAAAGAGGAGCACATGTCTACGTCTTGTGAACATCATTGTCATCATTGGAAGAGGAGGGTAGCCGACATGAAGTATTCTTCTTCGCTCGTCCCTCCATCACGACGAGTATGAACTTTGTATTCCATCGAAATTGAAGAATATGATAACCTAAAAAAATATACACACATGAATTTGTGCATATTTTGCCTTCTCTTAATCCTAATCCATCACCTGTTTGGCTGCATTCTGACGATTAAACGCTTATTTCAGCACTTAATCCGCAATCAAACAGAGCTCACAGGAATTTTATTTCATTCCATTCCATTCCTTTTTTTAGGTTTGGAGTATTTTCTTATTTATAACGGTTGAGATTAAAATTGTCAGGTTAATAGTGTATCCTAATTATAACCCTGGTTATAGTATTTTGTTCTATCCAAAGCTAAGAGCAATCGAACATGTGATTCAAGATCAAGATCTGTCGCCAGCATGATCAAACGTTTTCATATGAATCCTATACGTAATTACATTCGATAAGTAAGTTCGGTACGTGTAGATACATATATTAGGGTGGGTCTTAGTAAATTGGAAAATAAAGAGGTAATAATAATCTATGCTGTGTCGTGTCTTCCCGTGATTAGGACACGTTTTTATGCATTGCGAAACATCTAATTGGAAAATTCCGTCGTTAACTTACAATATTTTTCCTTCTAGTAAAATCGTTCTCCAATAATTATATTATATAATTATCTAAGTCTCTCACATATAATCTTTTAAAATCATTTCTCCATTAAAAATATTCGATAAACTAAAAGTGCTTTTAAAATTTATTCAGTGACCAAGGACTAGGGATGACAATATTTCTCGCCCCGTACGGGGCCCGCGGCGTCCCGCGAGAAATCTTCGATCAGGGCTCCGAACTCGATGAATTTTTTTTGCGGGGTCGGGAATGGGAGAAAATTGTCTTCGAACCCTCTTTCGAAGATCGGGATAGGAGGAGTTATCCCCGCCCCGCGAGACCCTCGAGTTCTCACACCCCAAAGATACAAAGTATATGAAATATACGAAACCCTCAATCACTATATTACATTGATTCCAAATTTGAATTTGGACCAAAAATTCCAATGGCTTTTGCTACTATAACCTTCCTGACCACTATTTTTTATTGCTTCCAAATATTTTATTTCATCTAGAAATAAGAAATTTTTTGAATTTTGACTTAAGGGAAAGAAACCGTGGAGCTGAAATAACTCAGCCATGAGTGTACAATAATAGTCCTACATTGATAGTAGTAGGTAAGTGAGAGTAAATAGACAAATATAAATGAATGAGGAGATTAATGGATCAATATTGAATGTTCATGGAGAAAGTTCACCTTAGATATTTTTTAAATTTATAATAATAATTTTTATTAAATTATCTCTTAGTAAAAAAATTAATAAATTTTTTTGACTAAATAAAAAAATACGGTTCAACCCGATTTTTTATCGGTTCAATTTAGTTTAATATGGTCCAAATTAAGATCGGATCGCAGGATTCGGGGTCCCGACGGGGATCGGGACGAGGGATAAAATTTCTTCCGGACCGAAAATTCGGGGGCGGGGAACAGAGTCGGGTGCCATCCCTACGAAGGACTCAACTAAAATGGAGACCTATATTAATCGAATCAAAATTTGATTCATTTATTACATCTGATAGTATATAAATCCCAGAAAAAATCTAATTGGGGCAGGCACAAGAACTCTCTCTCCCTCCCTCCCTCCCTAAAATGGATGATCTTGTTCAGAAATTAAGTCTCAATCATCTCTACTATTGGGATTCTTTTAGGGATAATTAATATGAATACAGTTCTTATGCCTCTGCAGAGGAAGAAGTGTCATTAGCCTTGATGAATTATTAGTTAACTAATTAGACCTGCAGATGTGAATTGGCCACAGCTCTATCATCCACCTGCCGCTCGTGTCTCTGGTCTCGCTTGATGCCCTCGTACCACCTCGCGCAGGCCAAGTACACGGCCAAGTCCGCCGTGGTGAGCGCGGCCAGGAGGAAGTAGAACTTGTCCATGTGCCCCCTGTTCAGGTTCCCCGGGATCCAACCGGGGCGGTCCTCCGACGCCGTGATCCCCATCACGATGGTCACCAGCAGGCTGCTCACATAGTTCCCCAGCGAGATGGACGTCATGCACAGTGCGCTCCCGAAGCTCTTCAGGCCGTCCGGCGCCTGGTCGTTGAAGAACTCGAGCTGCCCCACGTACATGAACACCTCTGACGCCCCTATCAGCGCGTACTGCGGTATCTGCCACATTATGCTCAAGGAGCTCTCGACCCCGCTGGCGCAGCTGCCGGCTCCTCCGCACACGTGCTTCAGCCTGTACACTTCGACCGTCCCGGCCGCGACCATCGCCATGACCGCTATGACGAGCCCGATCCCCATCCTCTGCAGCTCCGTGAGCCCCCTCGGGTCCTTCCTGATCCGCGAGGCGAGGGGGCTGACGAACCTCCGGTAGAAGAAGATGAAGACGGCCACGCTGGCGATGTCGAACGCCGACATGCTCGCCGGAGGCACGCGGAAGCCCGCGACCACGTTGTCCATGGCCGCGCCCTGCTCGACGAAGAGGGAGGCCATTTGGGTGAAGACGACGGAGTAGAGGATGGTCGTGAGCCATATGGGCAGGAGCCGGAGCACGCATTTGAGCTCCTCCACCTGCGTCACCGTGCACAAGCGCCACGGATTACGAGAAACCGAGCTGTCTTCGTGCATCGTGAAGTCTCTTTCCGGATCGATCACCGCGGCTCGATCCAAGAATCTACAAATTAATCAAGAACAGTTTTTCTTTAAAAATAAATTATGTTCTCGATCGATCGGCAAACGTACGCGTCAAGGGACAAGAAGCCAATGTCGTCTTACTTGAAGCCGTGGGTATGAAGCATCTTTCGGGTGGCGCAGTTGGACGCGGCAGCAATGTCGACTTCCTTGTCGTCGTCCTCCTCGTACAAATGGTTCTCGCCGGCGGCGCCCTGCGCCGCGATGGGGACCTTCCACTTCCTGCAGGCCGCGACGGTGACCTGGCACACCCTGGAGATGGGGTTGCCGCTCGGTCGGAAGAACCTGTACCGCGCGGTGCCGCAAAGGAAGAGCAGCAAGGCCGAGAAAGCGGAGACCGTGGAGGTCCAGAAGCCGAGCGCCCACATGCCTTCGTTCTCGAAGTAGCCCAGGAAGGTGTTGGAGAAGAGGGAGCCGAGGTTAAGGGCCAGGTAGAAGTAGCTGAAGAAGGAGACCTTGGAGCGCGCCTCCCTGCCGTCCTCCTCATCGAACTGGTCCGCCCCGAAGGTAGCGATGTTCGGCTGGTAGCCTCCGTTCCCAAGGGCGACGAGGTAGATGGCGAGGTAGAACACGCCGAGCTCCAGGCTCGAGTGAGCTCCGCAGGGGGCGTCCTGGTCGTCGGCGCCGCAACCCGAAGGTCGCAGCAGGAACAGGTGGGTGGACAGCGAGAGCAATCCCAGGCCCTGTCATACGTACGTGTACGTGCATGCATGGACAAGAATTGTAATGCTTAATTGTATGCATGATCGATAGATCGCTCGATCGATGGAGTTAGAACTTAATTGGAACTAAACTACGTACGAGCAGGAAGATGAGCTGGAAGACGGCGCAGGTCTTGTATCTGCCCCAGTAGGAGTCGCTGAGGAAGGCGCCGACGAGGGAGAAGATGTAGACGGTGCCGGTCCACTTGCTGACGTTGTTGGCGGCGTCGGCGTTGTTCTGCTGCAGGACGCGCGTCAGGAACAGCACCAAGTTCACCCCCACGCCGAAGAACGCGAGCGTCGCCAAACCCTGGTTCACTGTAGCCACGTTAAATGTATTAGAGCTCATTCATACAAGCGCTTAGAAAAAGTTGATTTGACATCGCGAATCTAATTCAAGTGCTCCTTCAGCTGCTGCATGGTGATGGCATGCCAAAATCTCACGCAAACTCATGCCCAAGTCCAGACGCTTGATACGGGTCGCTTTCACACGTCGATCTGACGTCTATATGTGTCCATAACCTAACTTTTTTGGTTTTTTTTAAATGACACTGTAACTAAAAATATCAAACGTATACAATGAAACTTAATTTGATATTTTACTTTAACTCAGACTTTTATGTCTGAACCATCCCCAAGTAAGATTCATCCATTGATTAATATGATCAACTCCATTACTTTGTTTCTCAGAAGCTGAGACACCTCACCAATGGACTTGGGAGCAGGCAAAGAGGGAACCATGAGGCTGCTATGCACGTCGAGTACCAGTCAGCAGATCCCCCAATCAAATTCTAATCGTGTGATTAATACATACATACATATATATATATATATATATATATATATATCGAACTTCTAGAAATACTCTCATCACTCGTCACTGCCCACTGATAAGTAGTAATTGTAAAACATAGGAAAGATTGATCATGAGGAGTAAGGAAATTAAAGTACCTAGCACAAGGGTTCCAGCCAGCCAGCCACCAGTCCTGGCTCTGTTTGCAGGCCTACCTCTGATGTCCACTGATCCATCAAGAGTGTGCTCAGCAACGCAGCTACTGCATTCTTCTTCCATACTTCCATCTCCACTGTTCGTGTTTGAGCCTAAAGAAATCTTTGTTTCTGCAGTCTGCATGAGTATGTGCTATGTCAATAGATCAAACTTCATGGTGAATCCACTATAATTCCTGTTTAAATCTAATATTAGAGACTTTACTTGTTCTTATTCCATGACATCTTGACTGCTCCAAGAACTTGCTAAAAAGGAAACTATAGTGTTGATGGGGGAAAAGACTAACCATTTGGAATGCTTTGCGATCCCGCTAAAAAATGCCACTCGATATATAGATAGGATGAGCACGTACAGATATATATATATATATATATATATATATATATATATATATATATATATATACAGAGAATTCCGATAAGGAGGAATGAAGAGAGGAAATGGTGTGTGCTAACCGAGGAACTCTGGCAGCAGCTGGTGGCAGTGGAAAGGTATTTATAGACGTGAGGAGATCAGTTCGATCAAGGTCTGGATATTCAAAGGATGCATGATGGCGAGGTTTTGTTTCTTCTTCATGTCCTAATCAGCGGCTGAGGGAAGCTGACTAATGAAGGGGAAAAGTAAAACAATTACGGATCAGAAAAGGGGGAGTTGGCTCGCAACCAACAAAGGGCAAGAATAGTTGGATGCCTCAAACATCCCCTTCAGAGTCCCACATTAATCTGCTGGGGCAATGCAACCTTTTCATAAGCTAGCTGCCTAACTTGAATATTTTGCAGTATCTATGTACGTACCAGTGCAGCAGCAGCCCTTGGTGATAACGAAGTTAGTCTGATGCTTTTTCGCATCTTACGCTGGCAAATCACTGGTCTGTGGAATTGTATATATTTTATTAGAACTTTACCAGCTAGCATGCATTGCATGCATATATGCATGTGGATCCATGCAACTAGCTGTTTGAAACAGAACAAATAGCTGAAACACAGCAGTCTTTGTATACCAAATATACCATGAGACAATCTTAAATATGCACGCATTGCATTTTTTTATTTATCGGGCGAAGAGTTAAGATTCCGCTTGTTCTTAAGTTTGGGTGTTTGGGAGTGTAAAATTTTTTTTATCGAGTTAGTTGGGCTCGATAATGAACGATCTAAATAATACACGTGTCGCAAGAGCCGTCAGGAGACTGGTTAAAAAAATTAATTATATTGCATATTCGGAAACACGCATGATCAGATGTAACACAAATAATGATTAAGAAAATGCTAGATAAACTATTTTTGCAAAGTCACGCACGTCATTTGGGTTGGACACTTGGATTTGGACATGTAGATGAAGTCCAATACCAATCCATATTTTTGACGATGTGCATTTCTGTCGTTAAAAGAAAGATCTGAATCTGGATACAGTGAACTAGTGAAGTGGTAGGTGAAGTTCGACCATCGGCTATTTTGTCATTTGCTCTTGTCTTCACTTTGTATGAGAAGCAAGGGCTCGTATATATTGCGTTCAATGAAACACGTATCAGGGATAGACCCCCTTTACTGACCATTACAGTGCACCTTCACTAATCAGCCCTGGCCCTGTAACTTATCTGTGATTTTATAAGCAAAGAAAGTATATCTTCTCGATCAGTTTCAAAAGTTGGATTATGGCTCGATCAAGCAGTACGTAAAATATCAAGAATCACACAATGAAGAGTGGCCGCAATGTGGAATTATAATCATCAACTTGTGTTACATGAGAATTATATATGTCACTTTACTCCATTGGATCCTAGTTGTATACTACAAAATTTCTTGCTAACTCTTTTATCAGTAAAAGGTCTG
Organism: Pontederia crassipes; assembly: GCA_030549335.1. NCBI lineage: Eukaryota > Viridiplantae > Streptophyta > Magnoliopsida > Commelinales > Pontederiaceae > Pontederia > Pontederia crassipes. Next base: position 49,257,277 of record CM060189.1, on the reverse strand, counting down.
AGATTTGATTCTAAGACCTCCTCGTTGCACTATCCTTTAGCAGGAAACGATTAAATTGCTGCTAGGTGTGTCCGTGACTTCATTGCAGCTTGGAACAACAATCTTGAATGGTGTATGTGGATCACCCTCCTGATCATGTCCGAATCTTTCTGTCACTTGCCTGTTTTAACCATCAGCATCAGGCATGTCATTTGTCATTCGCACAAACACCCCAACCACCAGCGCCATTGATCTTTGCCCTGGACCTTCTGCAAATTTTCTCCCTCCAGATCAATAGATTTGCATGATCCCAGCTCTCTCTAATACTGCAGCACATGCTGCATGCATTTTATTTAGATGGACGAGAGGAAGCCCCAATCTAACTATCTAATTAAGTGCAATGCAGTGCAACACTAATATGGACCACCACTCCCTCTTAGCAACTTATTACGTATTAATTAGTCTTAAAGCTTCAATCGAGTGATCTTACTTAAAAGGTCTGAATTGAAGGGGAAGATACCAGGCAGAATTAATTTATGATATTATCTTATGCCAAGCCGGTGTTAAAAGTGTTGATATATAAATGTAGGCAGACTGCTTGAACAAGATGATCAGCTTATGATCTAATTCAATTTGAAAGATTGAACTCTAAAACCATTTCCTTGACGTTTACTAATGGAATTTTGGTTAATTAGCATCGAAAAAAGATTAATGGTGCAATATTATTAAGACTTTTGATTTTATGAACTTTCTGGAAAGGACTGATGTAGACACTTTAGGCCTAACTTAGGGAGCAAAAGCCAAATTTGCAGGTATCTAAACAATCATTATCAGTGTGTTTGTGATGGCTGCTGTTTTGAGGGCGAAAAGAAAAGAAACGTAGACAGCTTTTGCATCTCCTGATCACCATTATGTGAAAAAAATAAACAAATGTGTGATTTTTTTCGGTTGCCACCTCACTGTCCGGAAAGGAGCGCCGGTGCTGATCATTTAACTCATGCGACGAGGTTGGTCATAAGTTGAAGTTACGATTCATATGTGAGATTCTTAACAAAATTTTTTTTTACATTCACAAAAATTCGTTAGAATTCGAAACTTTTGTTTAACCGACCAGGAGTCCCTGTCCACCCCAACTCAACTTCCGTCCATAATGTGTGGTTTCTTGTGAGCCTTCTTCTGCTCGTACGTCCTGCCTACCATGCATGCATCTAGCTTTTTGTGTGCAACTAATTGATTCGTACTGCCGCCTCTCTCCACTAATCACGTCTTTTTTGAATAATTATTTTAGTTAGTTTTGATTAATAATTTGTTCAAGCCACACAAAACTTGTGGTCAATATTATATATGCATGTCATAGGGTTGAACTATATGCTTGTTGCCTAACTTGTAGGAATTAAATTTGTTGGCTTAATTCAATTAGAAATGCGACTTGCTTTGATGATTAGCTTTTAATGCAAGATTCGTCTTCTTCATTGTCTCTCCTTGCAACAAAAAAATATAAACAACTATAAAGTCATCAGCACACAACACAATCTACAAATATAGAGACCAAAACCCCAACCTTCTACAACACACAATCTACAACTATAGCCACCAAAATCTACCACTTTTACAACACACACAATCCGCTAATATTGCGACCAAAACCTAAAATTTTTAGGTAGGATTTACAATCTTGTGAGTGCAATCCCTATCCCCATTCCTTTCATCCTTCCGCATGACAAGATTTTCTCTCGCTGCGTTACATTTTTCGGTACATCTTGATCTTTTCATTGATCCAGCCAATAAGACTTATAAAAGTAAATTATTATAGAAATTAAATATGAATGTGAAAGCTAAAACAATAAATAAAATAAAAGTATATCATTGTGAAGCTCAGAATATAAGGTACATCTCGTAATCCAATATAGTATGTCTAGGCATATAAAAGATCATGCCATAGTACATCACATATAAGTCTCACATACAACTCCATAACATAAGGATAAACTATGACTAGGCATATGCATATGCCACCTCAGCAGAAGTCATGCAAGATAATCAAGTACACGTGGAAATCAATAAAGAAGAAGAAATCCTCCTATTAACATAAAGTTAAGTATGAAATTAATATAGGACATAAGCCGATCCATAAGCATAAGAATGGAAAAAAATAAAAGTAACATATATCACATGATTCATCATCATAAGGAACAATGAGATGTAAAACTTTTCTGACGGGCATAAAAATTCGTTGATATTTTCATCGAGAGACCCTTAAGAAATTCTGATAGGTGTCTCCCGTCGAAAGTTCTAAAGGAATACAACCTCCAAAATTTCGGACTGCACTAGTCGTCGAAGTTTCCGATGGAGCGCTCGTCAGAGAGTCCGACAGCTAATCCCGTCGGTAAGTGTGATGGGTAGCACCCGTCGAAGGTTCCGATGGAGCGCCCCCATGGAAGGTTTTGATGGTTTAGTCCATCGAAATTCATTTTTAAAATATAAAAAAATCGACCTCAAATGGCCAGATCCGATGACTTGACGATCGAATCCTGTCACTAGCGGCCAATCTTGTTAGGGAGGTCAGAGTTGGCCGCAGCCAAGAGAGAGAGAGGGGGAGTGCAGAAGAGAGGGAGGTGGCCCAGATCCAAATCAGGCCACTTGCGGACGGGCGAACGATCAAGTCTAGGGTTGCCTCGCGACTGATCGAGCGGTAGGCGATCGGATGAAGCCACCTGCACTCGATGATCAGATTAGGCCACCTGGAGCTAGATGGGCCACCGCGGGGCTGATCTTGTAGGCAGCCAGGGGCTGATTTAGCGGGTGGATCAGGCGGCAGGCGGCCGATTGGGTGGCAGGCGCTAGGCCGGGTGAGGGAGAGAGAAAGGTGAGCCTTCTTAATAAATTTGGTTATCGACAGGAGAGACCTTCGGTATTGCTAGCAAATTTCTATCTGTCGATACCGAATGAAATTTTTGCCACTTAATTTTCCCGCTTTCTTCTTTTCCTCTCTCATTCCCTCTTTCTACCCTTCGGAATTATGGACAAATTTTCATCCAACGATAATTTTGAAGGATAAATCTGTCAAAATTATTAATATTAAAATATTAATCATATACTTATATTAAATTATATATATATACCGATCTAGCTTTCGAAATTATCGATGGATTTCCATCCGTTGATAATTCCAAAAGCTAAATCCATAAAAAATATTAATATTAAAATATTAATCATATACTTATATTATATTTTAAAATATTAATCATATACTCATACTATATTATATGTTTTATTATAAATATAATTACCAACAAATTTAGTCTCCAAAAATATCGAGTGATTTCGAAGTTGACCACTGTTCGTAATTTTGCCATCGGTACGCACGATAACTAGCTTATGGTTAAAATGGACCCATTGTTGTAGGTTTCATAAAATACAAAAATCAAATGAGTAAATTTCAGTCATGGTCATCCAACTTAGGGGGTGATCCCAACGAGATCATCCAACTTCATTTTATAATATCAAAGTCATCAAACTTTAAAAATATTTCATCCGCGGTCATCATGATTGGTTATAGCCAGTAAACCGTGTAACCGCTGACGTGGCACTAACATATATGCTTGCGTGGAACCACGCTAGTATTTTCTCTCTCTTCCATGTCAAATTAAAAAATGACACGTTCGCATTTTTCTCTCTCATCTGTCCAAACTTAATTTTGTATTTATATAGTCATTCAACTTTTCAAAACTTTCAGACAAGGTAATTCAACTTTCCAATTTTCAATTACGGTCATCATTAAAAGCTTAAAATAAAAAATGATATATAAATAAATAATTTTTATCAGGACCCGAACCAAATCGTATTGGGTCATCCAGTAGGTTGTTGAGCCATATACGATTTTTTTTATGTAATATTATGATAATTAATAATTTTTATTTTTAATATTATGATAATTAATAATTTGTCTCAACAATCCATTGGATGTCAGGTCATGCCCAACACTCCCCTAGACGATCCTATATGAAATTTGGTTCGACCCCGATAAAATCTCATGCGAAAAAATATTTTATTTTTTAATTATAATATTTTTAATTATTTAAATTATAGGGCAAAAAATATAATCGTTATGTTGTTATTTAAATTTTTTATTTCCTTAATTAAAAGTTATTAATTATCATATTATTTTATATTTAATACACATTAAAATTTGGCCGTCTCGATCCGAGTGGATCATGCTAAAAAATGTACCGAATTAGTCTAAGTGTATTTAATTAAGTAATTAATTAATTATTTATTATTTTTAATTTTAAGCTTTTAATAATGACCATGATTAAAAATTTGGAAAGTTGAATGACCTTGTCTTAAAATTTTGAAAAGTTGGAGGACCATGTAGATAGAAAATCAAGTTTAGATAGTGCAGAGAGAAAAAAAATACTGACGTGATATTTTTATTTTTTAATTTGATGCGGAGCAGAGCGAAAATGCTAACATGGTGTCATGTAAGCATCCATGTAAGAGATTACCAAGTTTATTGATTATAAATGATCGTGATAATTACAGATGAAATATTTTTAAAGTTCGATAATTTTGTCGTTACAAAATGAAGCTGGATGACTTTATTGTAAACACCCCTAAGTTGAACTTAAAATCGAAGAAGTGAGAATGTTTGGTAGGAAGGGAATGGGAGATTTTATAGAGAATTAAAAAAAAAAAAACTGGCAGACACCATGTAACATCCCACGCTGGCTTGACAGGATTCGTGTGGCATGGTCTCTGACATCGTGTATGGCATGTTGTCACCTCATCATCCGTGCCGTGATGGTAAATTTCGCTCAAAGCACAGTAGACGTTTGAAAGAATTAACCACATGAACGTTTACAGACCCAAGTCATATTATTCAGTAGAAATTATCAACTTATTCTTTAAAAAAGTGTCAAACAATGAAACAATAATAGAATAAGAATAAAATTGTCAACTTGTCAATATAGATTCTAAGTATGGTTTAATCTGGTCGGAAGTTTGTCTGCCAGAATATTGTATTCTATCAATTTAGTGGAATACAAGATATTCAGTAATGAAGTAATTTTACTGTAGCTAACAGACTAATATCATATTCAATAGAATATAATCATTTATTCTTCTTATCTATATTTTTAAACCAAACCGTCCCTTAGGTCGGGCATGGGCGCATAACTTGAGCAACATTAAGTTCCGTGTGGAATTGAATTAAGTTAGAACCGGGGCTAGTTCCAGTTTGATTCTCCGAACTTGAAATCAAAATTACGTGACTCTAATTTCAGATTATTAGTTCTAAAGATAAAACTAGTTTCCACACCTTATTTTTATGATTTTCTCCTTTTTTTATTTGACCTTTCTTTTTTTTCTTTTCAACTTTTTTTTCTTTTTCTACCTTTCTTCTACAAAATAATTTATTTATTAAAATTAAAATATTTATAATGAAGTATCAATGTAATAGAATTTATTACTTATTATTTTATTTTAAAAAATTAATATTTCATTAAAAAATTAAAGTAAAAATGATTTTTTATATTTAAATAATATATTTAATCAAAATTTTCCATAAATTTTTATTTATAATTTTATTTTTATTATTTAATAAAATTATACTTCATATATATAATAACTATTTTTAATTTAAACACCCACTAAAAATTAATCCTTATTAGATTACATTCCACTCCATCAAAAGTTTCAAATACACTACCAACTAATATGTCAATTCGAAACTTAGGAAGGACTAAGATTTCATTCTCAAACTCAGCCTAAGGTTGAACAAAAAAGACACTAAGCATGGACCACCTCACGTCGATAGCTTCCTTCTTTATATCTCCGAGCATGACCACCACCTCGTCAGAGACGACATACTAGTTTCATACTTTCATGTCTTTGCACATTGCAGGAATGAATTGTGCATGGCTGTCAAATAGATTCATTCATGTGACCGAGTGGTGAATAAGATTTCATTACCAGAGTGCTGCTGCTGGAGAGAGAGAGAGAGAGAGAGAGAGAGAGAGAGAGAGAGAGAGAGAGAGAGAGAGAGAGAGAGAGAGGCCTAGTCAAATTAATTCACCCTTGTCGAATGTTATTGCCATTTAGAGAAACCAAAGAGGGATCTTCCAATTAAAGTTGTAAGGAATCTCTCCTAAGCTATCGGCTTTTCTCTCTTTTCGAGTGGGATCTTGTTCCATCTTTTTATCCATGCATAGTCAAACACAAAAATGTTTGGATTTCTTCTTCTTTTTATCATAAGATGGGGAATGCTATTATTCTCTAATTTCTTTCCTCATAAGATTAAAAATGCTGTCACTTGTCAAAGTTAAGCCATGTTCATGTTCTTGCAACAGAGGAATGAACAAACGTTGGCCCCTCGTCGTGCGCGGATGAACGTTTGTGATATTTAAGCTGTAAATTCTAGCTAGAAATGTGGATGCATATCCATTTTACACATGTAATATATACATACATATATATATATATATATATATATATATATATATATATATATATATATAATTGGCGTACTATGCCCTCAACGCGTAGCATTATCTGACGCATCGTCGCGAACCGTCTAATATATATTACTTGCATTGAGATGTGCTGTAGTCTGCAATACACATCAATCATATAATGGATTAATTGTGATCTGTGGGGAGTCTAATTGTTGAAGTCAGGCTTATATTACAGCAATAGAAACTAAAACTTACACAAACACACAAGTATCAAAGAAATCTAGAAGCGTAGACACACATTATAAACAAGAACAAGGAAAAGAAGATCCATCGACGGCAATTCTGTTAGAAGCCAGCATCAAATAACTCTAGAATTTTCTACTATGGTAAAAACTAGGAGTAAAAACAAGTGGCAGCAAGTTATTTTGTAGCAAATAGAATGTGATCAGCCAATAGATTGTAGGATCCATAACACTTATAAATAGGCATGCATGGCACTCAAGTTGAATCATCCAGCAACTCTTCTTTTCATGCCTATGAGTGCTAGGTGCTACTGTAGGAAGGTGTGTGAGGAAGAGGAGAGGTTGGGTGTGTGTACGCGCATGGATAGGAATATTGTTAGGTGTTATAGTCTTTTGGTGATGTAAGAGAGAGAGGTAGATGTATGAGTACAAGGGTAAGGGTATGTGTATGATGTTTTGCAGCAAGTTTAGTATGTTGTGTCCACCATATTGTACTCTCTTATATTAATATAATATCATATTATTAGTAGATGATTTTGTTTAGTTAAATTCTCTACAAATTCTAATTTTAATGGTCCTTCAATTGGAAGCTTGTCTCGCCTCTTAGATCTGTCCACAGAGGAAGGCTTTGGATTGATTTAATGAGGAACCAAGTCTACGGTTTCTTCGATCGGTGACAATATCCAATGGTGGATACTAATAGTTGTAACTTGCAAGGCCAAATAGACATTGTATATTCAGCGAGTCGATCTACATGTTGTGTATACATATATCTATATATTTATATATACAGAAAAACATCTAAAGAAGGAATCTCATCAATTGCATTGAAAAACAATTGTTCTGAATGAAGCAAAATGAACATGTGAAAGTAACTCATCACAGTGATTCACACAGATAAACAAACAATATTAATGACAAGTTGTCATAGCTTAGGAAGCTTTTTACAGATAAACAGCGAGCATCACGATCCCTTTTGCACCATATATGCATCTCAGTATGGTTGCACCTCAATGATTCAATTAAATTTAACTTATGAGAAGAACCGGTAGCTGCTGGCGCTCTGAATGATGTTCCACAATGCTCCAATAGGTGCCAAGATTGTCAATAGCATGCCAAGAATGATGCAAATCTGAAGACAGTAAGAAGAAGATGGATTAGGCTTGATCCAAAATTAGGACGGAGCCCTCTAAAATAAGTCACTGTATCTTAGTAAGATTATGCATAACTCACCCAGTTTGCAAACCAGGATAAGCTGAACCTTTTAGGCTTGTAAATGGCCAACCACATAATGCAAGGGAGCTTCATGTGCAGAAATTGGTAGATGTTAGTTTTATGTGGATATGCAGTTCACATGTGTGATGCATAATTTTTATGCTCATAAACAAGCACCAAGTAAAAATAATAATTCACCACTCACAAAATAGGTAGTAGGTGCGAGCGCAAGTCCTCCCAAGAATCCGAGCAAAGCGCCGAAGAAGGGAATGGCAATGGCAACAATCATTGTGAATGCTGAAGCGAAGCAATCAAATAAGATTAAATCTTATTTAAAAATTTTAAACAATGAGATGTGTTCTGTTTTGTTAGAAGAAATGCATTACCAACATATAGACTTCTTGCAATTAAGCAAAGAGTTAAACCCGGTGTGAATCGTAGTTTCTTCACAAGCACTGTTTCCATCATGTCAAATACAGGCATCGCATAGATCTGCAAGAATGAGGCCAAAATAAGTTATTTGGAAAGTATTCTCTGTTATTTTCGGAGGAAGTGTGCTGTTTGATTGCATTTGTATCATGTGTGAACACATTATCATAATTACACATCTAAAGCAGCAAGTCATATGCTAAGTTACCATTGATGAATCCAGTATATGTACCTGATAGCTTCCAATGACATGGATCACCACGAACATGTTTGCAGCAGCAATCAACCACCTCGGCTTCTCCAATGTGATGAGAATGTTGTCATCCACTGAATTACCGAAGATCCAATATCCAACCAGTGCGGCGGGGAAGTAGCAAATTGCAACTATGATGTAAGCAACAACCACACCTTTCCACATGGGTTTCTTCGATGGCTTTTCAGGAGTGGAAGGTATCGTAGCTTGTATCTCCAAGACCACATTGTGACCTGCATATGCAAAAGCAACATCTCCCAGCGCTGAGAGGAAGCTAAAGACTGATCCAGATGGTGTGGAACTCTTCAGGCCATAATCAACATCTGGTTTCCTCCCTTTAGCTGCAGATGCTGTCCAAGCGATGGTGGAGTAACTGTTCATGGTATAAAGTATCAAGAAGATGAGACATACATGTTTATTGATGACAAAAGGCAAAATTTAAGCATCTCCTAGCATAACTTTACCCTAAAGATATCTAGGACAATCCCATATATTGCAGAGAATTTCTGGCATGAATCAGATTTCGTTTCAATCTTAGAATTTTTTTACGAAGGATGGTTACTATAAAAAGGAGAAGTTTTCAGTGTAAGAATTAACAAAGAAAATTGAATTCTTTTGCAAACAAAAAATAAGAAATTACATCGACTAAAATAAAACTGTTGTTGGTAAAGTCAATCATAGTATCAGTCAGAATTTTAGTCTCATAACGTTACCTTAGGGACATGACAGCTGCAGCTAAGGAGACACCTGAGATGGAATTGAAGTTTGGCAGTTGCGATAGAACAAAATGCACAGAAGCAAAGATGACTATGAAATAACTTGTTTTAATTGGTTTGCAGGACGGGCAGACAACATTGTGGAACTTCTGCAAGGACTTGCCCCCTGTGACCATGTACACGATGTTCACGCCCACCTCGACGATGATCTGCTGGGGGACCGATCCAAAGGCCGAGCTTCTCCCCAAAGGCATGCTGTCCAAGTTCGTGGTAGCGGTCGAAGCGCTTGCCCGGCACCATCTCATGCATTTCCACCATTTGCCACAGGGTCTACAGTGTGATGATCCATGACAGGACCAACACTGCAACAGCAGGACCCCTGAACAAAGGCAAAGAATCAGTTCAGATGAAAGAAAATTGAGCATGCCAATGTGTGATGTTTTGTTGACAGGTGATAAACATGTGAATTTTCAATGTTTAAGTCAGTAGTAAAAGTGCCATCGTACTCAACAACGTAAGCTAATCTATAAGAGTACTACTCAAGGACATAAAACAAATTACAACAAATGTTTCTGAGGAGAATTTCATTTTAATTGAACAGGAAACAGAGTTCATTGACAAAGAGTTGTGTATGCTTGTTGTAGTGACAGTTTAAAAGATCAAGCTTATATTAACATGTTGCAAGTTGTAACTGGACAAGACAGATAATGTACAGTGGATCATATAACATGTATGAGGTTTAACATTGATTGTAGCATACATTGTGCAGAGGAAATTGATGACTTCAGGGAACTCATGTTTATCATAGAAGTATTGGAAGAAAAGTAATAGCAACACAAGAAAAAATCCTTTTTTGATGGGTTCATAAATTAATCTTGAGATTCAACTTTTTCTTTTGTTTTATGCTCCACCAAAAATCATGAATTTTCTTGGACGAAGTGACAAAAATATGAAAAAGTTGTTCTTCATGTGGAAAATGGAAGATATTTAATGTTCCGGTATACTTTTTATATTCGCCAATGTAATATCACTACAGAATGGATCGTACACAGAACTAATACTGTTGCAGAAAGAAAAAAATGTATTGGATTCCTGAAAATTATGAGTTTCTATATCATGATCTTCAAGAAAAGCCATGTACGCATCATCAAGCTGTGGCATAGCATTAAAAAAGAAGGTATAGCTTATTACCATCCAAGTTGTGCCATGGCGTAAGGCAAGCTGAGAACCCCGGCACCGACCATGGCTGTGACGTTATGAAATGCCGAGTACCACCACTTTGCATTCCTTGATGATGTGATTGGGAGCCAGTCATCAACAGACTTCTCTCCGGCCATCGTGATGACAAATTCAGGTAGTAGCAAAGAGATACACGAGTAATAGGAGAAGAAGGATTTTGAAAGGCACAAATGAGAATAAGGAGAATCAACTCAATCTCTCTATCTCTCTCACTCAATGAACCTCTGTTGCACAACAATGGAAAAAGGAGAGATATATAGAGAGAGAAACTTGAGAGGTGTCTAAAGCATTCTAGTTATCAAGAGGAGGATGCTAAATTTGGTCTACAGCCAGTGTGATGGTTGATCGGAAATAGTAAGACAGTGAGGCATGGAGATGAACCCAAATAAAGGTAGATTTTGTTGGAAAGTTAAATTTGCAAGTTGCACCTGTTATGTGCATTAAGTTTGGAAATTTAACCATCACGAATAGAAAAGCATCATGTAGACTATATGTCTATGAAATGAAAACGCCGAGATGTCAAAATTAAGGGCATACAAAGACGATGACCAATTCACTCACATATCAAAATTGTTGCTGGAACTTTGGCTATTATTTCCTTTGCTTCATTCTGAAGCGGGACTAGGAAAGCCTCCATGATGTCCATTCCTTTACGTAGTCAGTTGTCTAAAATTAAATTATTATCTATAAAAACGTGGTTTTGGAAAAACACTAACTCTTATAAATTTATTGAACTATAGCAAATGAAATAATACCTGATCGGAGCTAACAATATTAAGTGCAAAACGAAGTAACTTTAGCAATGTAAACAACAATAAACTCAATTTTGCGGCTGAAAACCCTAAAAGCAGAAAATTTGCCCGTAGCTGTTGAGGTAGAAGATTTCGCAATTGGAAATATGATCGAAGGGGACTCAATTGGGAGTTGATGCAGTAGGTGAAAACCTGAATCAGAATGCTAATGCTCACTGAATTCTCCAGGGCTATATGAGAATGGGAAAAGGCGATACATTTTGGGAGGATCTCCTCGAAACAATCGAGTTCAAAGCCACTCCACTTGAACCCAGCCTCCATCTCTTCCTCCATTGCCGTAGGAGGAGGGGGCTGTTGGAGGAGAGAGAGAGGAGAGCAGAAGAGAAAAAAAAAGAAAAAAAAAGTTGGACCGTAAGCAGTAGAAAATTTGAGGGAAGAATGCGGCGGGAAACGTGTGAATAATTTTTGGATTGACCACTTTACCCTCTGAGAGTTGGTATGGTTGTGCACTTTTGGGCCTTCGCTAAAGCCCATGAATAGTGGGCATGGAAAAAGATGTTGCCAAATAATATCATTTTTTGAGTACGTGATTTAAGGGTAAATTACATTCTCAACTTTAAGTGCGATAACAATTCGATCTTTAAATTTTAATTTATAATTAGAATATCTTTAATTTTCATTTTCTTACGTTCTTCTGTTGATGTGGCACAATAAAAAATATTTAAAAATAAAAAAAAATAAAAAAACAAAATGATATTTTTGATACATCTAATTAATTATAACAATCAAATCTCGATTGTGAAGTAGAATTAATTACTTTTATTCACCTAAAAAAATTTAATAAGTTTTTTTCTCTCATAATTACAAAATAAAATTATAAATAGTCAGAATTATGGAGTGATTGGATTGAGAAAAAAAGAATTAGGAAGAAATTTATGAATTAAATATGAATCCAACATAGGGGTGAGATGTGAGCACGGCCGGGACGACTCGGTCCACACCGATCCATTTTTTTTTAACCTAGTGGATAATCTGTTCGGGAACAAGTTTGAGACTCAGCTAGGATCAAGTAGGGATGGGTCCATATTATAAAAATCCTAACCTTTTGTCTCGATCTGATTAAATATATTATATTTAATATTAAATTATTTTATAATATTATATTTATGTTTATTTAAACTAAAAAATATTTTATATATATCTTAAATATACATTATATTATATTATTATATATAATTTAATTGATAAATACCATATTTATATAATAATATTAAATTTCTTTAGCGTTATTTTCATAAACCTCCCATAAACTACTTTTTCGTATCTAACCCCAAACTAATGATTTATTTTTTGTATTCCTGAACTATCACGATTTTTTCACTTTAGTCATTCTGTCTAGTTTTATTATGTTTTTCGTTACTTTTATTTTTTTCATTTATGAAAAGACTAAATTATCCCTCCCTCCAGAAAAATATGAAATAACGAATATAAAAAAATAAAATAGATCGTTGGAAGATTAAAGTGATAAAAAAATAAAAAGATGGAAAAATTAACAAAATTAGATGGATGAACTAAAGTAGAAATCACAAAATAATGTAGGAGGCACTGCGATGAGTTCATAGATTAGAATTAAATGCAAAAAATTGTGATAATTTAGTGGAGGTTTAAGGAAATAACTCAAATAATAAAGATTTAGAAAAAAAATAAGTACAAAAATAATTTAAATAAAATATAATCAAGGAGTATAAAACATTTATTATTTGTCATAATTTTAATATTAATTAGCTGTCCCTAGTTTTATTATTTGATGCGCACTATGCAGATTGAGCGTTAGGTTGGAGGCACTATCATATAATAATTAATTTCAATAATTCGAATATACATATAAATTGGTCGACTTTAAATTCAGCTTGCACTACACACAGTTGCCCTATTTTGTTAATGTTCAAGAATTTTGAACAGTCCGAGTTGGAAAGGTCAGACAAATAAAAGACAATCCATTATAATCGAGGTTGTTTGGTGGAATTGGCGGAATTGTATCACAAATAATTCGACGAATACTAATAATATTGAGATCGATCTTTGGATCAAAGAAATAATTTTTATCGTTTTTTTTTCTGACTCAAGATTATTAAGGTGCTAATAATGTTAAACATTGAACCCTCCTCTGAATTCGAGAGACATTAAAAACAACAATAAAAATCCTTCTTGCTAGGTAACCATGCAAATACTTTGAGCGTTAAAAATTGCTTTGTTAAAGTAGTTCACCACACCATAATGCCTCAATAAATCTTAAATATAAGGTTTATTTAGCTTAAGGGGAAAAATCATGAGAAAGTAGCAATCTCCTAAGTCAAAGTAGGGGTGTTCACGGATCGAGTTTGACTCGACCCAACTTCGGATCGGGTTTGAATCGAAAGAGGGTTGGATCCGATCCAACCCAACTCAATTTTACTCTGGTCCCTTCAAAAGCTAGGGAATCTAGACTATTTTGTCCATTGAATCTAGATGCAAAAAGCAGACAAAAATAACCTCAAAATTATGGGTAGTTGGGGGCTATTTTAGACTTTGGGAAAAAAAGGTGCAAAAAGAGACCCTAAAACCCTTCTCACCCATTTCTCCTTCCATTTGGCAGCCACCATCTCCTCACCATAGAGCTTCAATCCATCTTGCATTAGGTGCTCAAGGAGGTAGAAGAGAAGGGCAAGGGCCAGCCGGAGAAGAAGAGTTTCATTGGGGAGGAAGAAATGTTAGAAGAGGGAGAAATCCCTAAGACTGAGGTATGTAAATAGGGTGAACTCAAATGTCATCTCATTCTAACAAATCTTAGAATGAGAATGTGATTGTATTCCTTGGATTGGATTTGATCGTTCTTGTTAGAACGAGAATGTGATTGTATTCTTTGGATTGGATTTGATCGTTCTTATCGATTTTTTTGTCATTCTTGCTTGTTGTCGGTTATAGATTAGAGATTTTATATGAAATGTGGAAATTCACGCAAGGATTTAAGAATGTTTGTCTTAAATGGAATGTGGCTTTGTTTTTTCTGAATTTATTTATGTTTATGCACTCTAAATATGTAGAACATGTAGGGTAAACATAGACTGATCTTAGGAATGATTACTTTTGCGAAGGAAAATTTGGAATGATCAATTTCATGGTTTTCAAGCATATACCGGTCCATCGGTTGAGTACTTTGCACCACAGAACCTAATGACTAAGTTTTTACCTATTGGTTCGTCAACCGGTTGAATGGAAAGGTTGACTGCTCCATAGAAAAAATGTTGGTAAAAAAACCTCTAGTTTTTTCGGTCGAATCGCCAGTCGACCAATTAAGGGCCCTAGTTCGATTGGCCATAGGCTGAAGGCCTCTCCTTATCCGGATATTTCAACCGATCTTCAAGTCGAAAGGCATTGGTTTCTCTAGTCGAGTCTTCGATTGACCGAATGGGTCATCGTTCCTTCCACTGGTCGACCGGCCAATCGGCCGGCCGAACTGAATTGCCTTGTTTTGAAGTTCAATGCTATGGTTCCTTTATCAATTGTTAATTGGTTCACGTTATACCTTGTTATGCCATGTTTCGTGCAATTGTTGTCGTGATTTTCGTGTTATTGCTTGACTTAGAATCCGACTTTGAATGCTAAGTTGTATGATTTAAATGAATTATTATATTGAATTGGACTTATTGTAGTTTAAACTTGGCCCTCGGCGAATCGAATTTATAGTATTATCATTGGATCCAAACACGGGTAATCAGATTGGCATGCTTTCGAGGTGTCAATTGGGTGCAAATGCGACTCGATTTGGCCAGCTATCATCGCGACGATGACAACCGAGTAGCATAATACATAGAATGACTTACTAATATTGATTGTTAATGTTTGAGAACCCTAAAATCGATAAAAAAAATCACATGAATCATGATATGGTTAGAAATTGTTATTATTATTGTTCATGGGCATTAAGTTGTTAATACAATCATCTATCGTCTAGCCAATGATTGATATCATCATTGGGCATTTATTGTGAATAATGCAATCAGACTTATTGTTATCGAATGGAATCGAATTGATCATGGATATTTTATCGACATGATTAACTATGTTGTTATATCCTGATTTATCATTTTATTGCAAGCCATCATTTTATTTATGACCCTTACTACAACTAATGAGGGGCGGGCCTCCCATGCACTCGGATTCGTGGAGGTATGGATAAGTGATATGGGCCGGTGATGGGCTCATGATGGAGTGTTGCACATGGTGGGAGTCCTCCTATCGAGTCTTTTATTATTGTCATTTACTATAGTCATGTACTAGTCCATATGCTTTATGGTTATGAACCTTTATTGTTATATTACGTCTTATGTCCTCGTGGTAGAACTTTATGGTTTGTGTCAAGTCATGTGGACTTCGAGTTTCATGTTGCTAGTGGGCCTTCTGCCTTAATGTTATCATATTATCATTGTCATATAATGCTTCCGCTATATGCTTATGGATTATGTTCTAAATTTTATATAATTTTTGTTGCTCAAGTATCGTCATGCTTCATTATTATTATGGCATCCATCACATCATCATCACATGACGCGCTCTGGGACTTGCTCACGACATGTGTCGTGGATTGATTTCGGGAGCGTTACAAGTTCAGGAACTCAAGTTTGTTAATTTATATTCTAAAGCTAGATGTGAAATTTAAAAGATATAAAATTTACGATTACTAAAGGAATTAATCATACTAAAAAGTATTGGTTTGCAATACACAAGCAATCATACAATTTCTTTCCCATTCTATACTAAAAAGTATTGGTTTGCAATACACAAGCAATCATACAATTTCTTTCCCATTCCATGGGGTCTCGATAGCTTTAAACTCCAAGATTTTTATTTTTTTCTCTTTTCATATGTTTCAATGGCACAAAACCATAAGAGAGAAAAAAGTCATATATTCGTGTGGATCTTGTCCAACAAAGAGTTCAAGATAATTAATCAATTAACTAGTTACTTTATCTTAAGACTTTAAGTCCATTTAAATTAGTTGACTCTAATAAATTCTAAAGCCCAATAGTCCTCCATTTCAATTCATGAGAAGTATATCCTCCATCAAGCATCATCGTTTGATTTTCATGTCAATCTATTTCTAACTTTTTTTTATTGTATTTCTCTTTGATTTCCCCTCTTCTGCAATCACCAAGTAATCAAAACTTGGATATCTAGTAAAAGAATGATACTCTCTAGTAGACGTATGTAGTTGAATAGCTTCTTGCATATGTATTCATGACTGATTTAGTATTCCTAAGTTTAACTTATACATAATCATTGTTATTTTTCTTTGATATATCATGAACATCCACCGAAGCTTTAGAATGATGAAACATCACAATTTTGCTTTAGATTATTTGTTTACATCTCCATATCTCAAATATGCACTTTTGAGTTTTTCAATTTTCAATTTTGCTCTTTTTAACACGTACAAAATCTTTGCAACTTTTTTCAGTAGTTGGAGAGGCATAAGCCTAAAATTATAATGCAAAAAAGTTAAAGGACAACACGATTGTCCCAATAATATCTCCAAAAAGATTATGAGAAATAAAGACAGGTGGGGTGAAAAGCTCCTACAGTTTCAGCTCCCTTCCTAGAGCAAAATTAGCTAGACCATCAACACAACTGTTCGCCTCCGTAGGAGAAGTTTGCCACTATGTTGCTTTCTTCCAAAATCTCATTCACTATGCTTTGCAGATGGGGACTTGCCAACCTTCTAGCGAGGATATGCATGGCAGAGTTGGAGTCTTATTCAATGATAATAGATAGGTATCCTTTAGATATTGTGAAACAAAGACCCACTAAGATTGAATGAAGTTCAACTTCGAGTGGGGTTATGGCAGAGATAGAGCTTATTGCCCCGCCTTCCCAATTGCCATAATCATTATGCAGTAGAACATCCACACTTGACTCTATCAAATGGTTATGGAGAGGGCGAAAGCATGCATCCCTATTGCACTTGATCCATCCCTTGGGTGGAGTCAACCACATCGTGTCAAGACTCTATAGCCCTAGTGTTGATATTAGGTGACTAATGATATGCGAGTTCAAAACTTGTCACCTCTGAAGGAGAAGTTTGCCACTATGTTGCTTTCTTCCAAAATCTCATTCACTATGCTTTGCAGATGGGGACTTGCCAACCTTCCAGCGAGGATATGCATGACAAAGTTGGAGTCTTATTCAATGATAATAGATAGGTATCCTTTAGATTTTGTGAAACAGAGACCCACTAAGATTGAATGGAGTTCAACTTCGAGTGGGGTTATGGCAGAGATAGAGTTGATTGCCCCGCCTTCCCAATTGTTATAATCATTATGCAGTAGAACACCCACACTTATGTAATATCCATGATCTAATCCATATTGAATTCTATATTATATGGCTATAATCAATGGAATATATGTGTTGTAATATATGTTGTAATGTCACGTAGTGATATAATAAGAATTTATAAAATTTAATTGAAGTACTAAAGTATAATTAATAATCATATTATGATAAAGCATATTCTCTTATGGCTAACTATGCATGTGATTTGTTAAGATTGAATTTAAGTCTACTGGACCAATCAAATGTCGCCAAGTGGCATATGAAAACTATATATATCTGTGTAACAAAAATTAATATATAAATATGTGAATAAATTACATGGATTATATTATACTAATTAATATCAATTAGGGATGAAATTAATAATTTTTAATGTTAAATTTTAATTGGACAAGAATTTTAACTCTTGACATGCAAGCTGCCAGCAACCTAGCAGTTTGCCACCTCATGCTTAGGCTATTTTTCCAACCGACCTATTGTCTGAAAAAATCTGTATGGTCTTATTCTTATCTCTAGATAACACAAAAAAATTTCAGACCACGACTCCTTTCATGGACGTTGAAGGAAATTCGAGAAGGAAGATCATTAAAGGTGAAGATTCTAATCCTAGACTAATGGTGTTCTTCCTAAGATTTTCTTTCGTATCAATTCGTCCTTAAAAATTATGAAATTTAACATGTAGAATAATCTCCGAGTCTAGTGTCCATGAGATTTGGAATCATGTTAATAGGAGTTATGAAACGAAGGTTATGCCATCATGATTAAGGTACTATCACTCTGTCTGTCAAAATTACTACCCGAATTTGTAAATTATGTATTAAATCCAATATGTTGTGGAATTATTTGATAATTTAGGTGTTATAGATATTGATGTTAGGTTTCATCGACAATTGGAATCACTAGAAAATGATATGTGTAGCGAAAATTATAAATATTTTACCGAGAAGTCTGTCAGGATAGAGCTTAGGGCAGATTATGCTAGTATTGGTTAAATTTATTGTGCTCAATACAAATAGATATAAATTCAAGTAATTTTACAAATTGTACCCTAGGATGTCTACTATTTGATAAAATTAAAAGTACTAGAATAGGGAATGTTTATTATTTTATATAAATAATAAAACTAAGGTTACTCAGCCTGTCAGAACATAGAAATAACATAAAAGTTAGACTGAATGTTGATTTTCATGAGAGCAAACTGTAATGAAATAGGATATGAAACTTTTACAGATTAATGTCTATGTAATATAAAAGTAAATAAAATTGGAATGATGTCATTTGATTATGAATACCAGAAGATAAGGATTTTTTTTTACTATGTGTACAATCTGTCATAATATTAGGTCAATCCTTATGCTTAATAGTTAAAAGAGTAAATGTTTAAGGTTCATATACCATTTCAATTAATTGTGTTTCATGTGTGATAGGCTTCTGTTCATAGCATAGAAGTGATGTGTTTCCGATTATTATTGTATAGGAGTAGAAGAGTAAAGTAGTGAAAAATGAAAGGAAAAACCTTTTGGTAGCTCTTATAGGTAAGTTGATTTCTCCTACTCTATGTATTCACCTCTCTTGAATTCGGTAGGACATTGACTATTATATGTATTGAATATATTTTGGATATGTTATGAATTGGTTTTCAGGAATGCAATTATGAAAAGTATATTCGAATAATCGTATGATTGCACATTTGAAAAGCATATGTGATATGATATGAATGGATTACGAGAAGTGCAATCTTGTTCCGATCGAAATGATATTTGATATGGTTCGTCTTCTGATATCGAGACACAATTGTTATATGATGAATCATGCATCTGCATCTGCCTGCATTGTATGTATGATGGTTGGAGCTAAGTGCTACATCGCTGATCACGATGGGAGCCACCTCTAGAATTCAATGCATAATTTCTATTCTCCATATATGGGATGAGATAAACTGGAGCTAAGTGTCATACGGAGCTAAGTGCTACATCATGAGGAGTCGTGATGGGAGCCACCTCTAGAATCCGTAGGGGCCACCTCTAGAATCCACCTATCGCTATATGATTGTTCCCCGAAAGGGATGAGGTAGAATGGAGCTAAGTGCTACATTGCCGGTCACGATGGGAGCCACCTCTAGAATCCACCTACCGACCACTGGCCAGTTGGTGATTCGTGCATTCATATGAGAGTGTTACATTTGTATACATATGTTTGATATGATTTATATGATATTGACTGCAAGTTGAGTGTGATGTTTCTTATTAGTATGTTATATACGTAATTATCAAATATATGAAAATGCCTATTTTGCTATTATGATTATTGCATGATTTTCTATGTCACTACGAATTGATTAGTTGGTAACACAGGCTATGAGTTATCAACTTACTGAGCTATTTTTGCTCATAATGTTATTTCTAATATTTTTCAGATCAATATAGCTTCTTGGATTGAACGAGGATCTTAGCAGGGTTAACTCTTTCGATGTAAAGGTATTAAGGGGAGTTGTTATTCTTGTGTCCTTTTGTTAGGATGTCGAGAGAGTTGTCAAGTTTATTATTTTTGTCAAAATAAGTTGTAACAAAAATAAATTCATTTTGTAAAATGTACGACTTAAGGAGTATCAGTTTACTCTGAAATGATCACATATTGTGTAATTTATTTAATGATATATATTTTTACTCTTATGTTGTAAAAGGAAGAGTAAATTACATCACGTTTCCACATTTCTTCATAATTTTATTTGATCGTTCGTAATGAGTCGTGAACTCTAGTTTAACTCGCGGGTTAAATTGGGAATGACACTTGACTCTATCAAATGGTTATGGAGAGGGCGGAAGCATGCATCTCTGTTGCACTTGATCCATCCCTTGGGTGGAGTCAACCACATCGTGTCAATACTCTATAGCCTTAGTGTTGATATTAGGTGACCAATGATATGCGAGTTCAAAACTTGTTGCCCCTCTTATTATGAAACTAATTTTTTCACGAGGCAGCCTAAAATTGGCATTGAAGACTGTGATACATCTCCATTTCCATAACCACCAACAGGTCATCCCAAAGACTGTGTTCCATGAAAGCTTCTCAATACTTAACTTCACAAGTCTCATGTTTGTGAAAACCTAGTTGTTAAAAATCTGCTCAAGAGATTGGGTCGTACAAGTTGGTTCCAAATTTCTCTAGCTACTATGCAGACCCTTAGGATGTGGCTTGTAATTTGTAGAGTGTCAATGCATAATGAACATTCATTGGAGCCGGCAAGGGCCATACGATGCCTATGAACATTGGTGAGAAGCTTGTCTTGTGCAGCTAACGATAGAAAGTTTCTAACCCTCCGTGGCCCTTGCCACTTCCAAATTAATTAACCTCCATCGATGATTCCTTGGATTCCATGTGGTTGCAGCTAACGACTCATAGACAGAACAGACACTATACATGAGAGAGGCCAAAATAGGGAGTCATCAACATTATGTGATAACCGGGGCGGTATAAAGGCTAACCTTTGTAGGCCCTGGGTATTCAGATACTTACTGAGTTTTGATTGGTCCCAAATGCCTTTAGGAAGGATCATAGCGGCCATTGGTGTATCCGTGACTGCATCCTCGAGAGGTGTGATTATTCATTCAGCAAGGACTCCTAACGATTTGTCCTGTTGTTCTGACCAGAATCTGCAAATTCTTCGAAGTTTATTTTCCAGCATGCCCCTCGAGATACCTAGTCCATGCCTTTGAGATTCCATTCCAATTGAGAAGATGAATCTTTTTACATGACAGACATCTACTGCCTTAAGTATCTTTTGTTCGAGAACTCAGCCCGCCAGATTGATCGTCGAAGAATCCAACAGTCATGCGTTAATAGTCGAAAATAATTTGCCATGCGTAGTTTTCGGGTGGATACTATCCGTTGAAAAACCTCTCAAGAAGTGTTGTTTCCGATGGTTTTTGAGTAAATACAGACAGTCGCAACTGTCGAAAAACGTGATTTTTCTTATAGTGGAGAGTGCCCCAAAAGGAAAGATCGTTGATGTCTTTCCATTTCCTCAATTGCATATTTTGGTACCAACCTGCCATGGAAGGAGTTGTTGCTGCCAATTCTGAGAATTTTGATCTCATTCGTTTCATGATTCCATTGAATTGCTGTCGATGAATGCGACCATGCACTAAATTATGGGCCAATAAATTAACCTCCTGAAACATATCTGCTGAAGTTCTTTTCTATGAGACTGATTTAGAAAAGAAAAAGGGAAGAACCTTCTAGCAAAACTAAGAAACATTTTTACGTGTGTACTGAAATTCAGAGAACCACTTGACATATGTTGATCAAATAGCATCATTGTTTGTAGCTTCACTTTAAAATATCTTGAACAACTTAGCATATATTTGATTTCATTCTTTTAGCCACTTATGGGCCAATAAATGAGTAGCATACTTGTTGCCTTCTTTGGAAAGATAAAAGACATATAATGGACACTCTTTTGGAAAAGGTAAAAAATCAAGTGACACTTTGGACAAGAATAAAGGTATTCACGGGTCGGGTTAGACCCGATCCGATCCCAAATTAGACCCATCGGATTGGGTCGGGTTGACTACTTTTTGGATAGGAAACAATTCAACTTGACTAAGATACGGTGGTCGAATTACTCAATGACCTTATTTTCTTTTTTTTAAACATTTTTATATAAAAAAATTAATATTTTAATCTAAATAACGAAAATTACATTTTATTTGTTCAATGTAATTTTATATTTTGAGGGATTTATTTTTATATTTTAATTTTTTTATTCACATAAAATCTCTAAAATGAATAAAAAATAGAAAAATGTTGGATCCATGCAGCATTTAATATGCATGACAGTGTGCAGCATATTCTGTCATTTTTTTATTTTTCTTTTTTCTTTTTATTTTTTTCAGTCTAAAACCCCAGAAGCAAAATGATAAATTCTGGTTAAATTGGGTGTTGACACAACTCCATTAGCCAACTAACAATACTAATAGGGTTTGAACATATTCCTTTTCTTTTCACGCTAGTAAAAATCCCTTTGGTGGAATCTTTTACATGTGTCATATTGTAACATTGTCTTAGAATAAGGAAATCAATCATAATCGCTGACTTCATAACCTATCCTCAGAATGTTGTACAATCAGAAACTGTAAAGCAGTTTGTCTAGATTGATCTTTTTCAGCAAGTAGTGTGATGAAAACGGAGTGAAAGATAGTATGATTCATACGATCAAGCCTTTTAATAAAAGATAGTATCAGAAATTTGTCTAAGATTGGCACTGTTTTCATTGACAAATACTGCATAATCAAAATAAAAAATCAAGAACAATTGACTGATACGAAAGATAAATAAAAGACTGCCTAATTAAACTAACTGTTCAAAATGAAGCGTAAGCACACAGTTGAAAGTAGTCCACCACCAGATAAACTACATCAATAGCTAGTAATTTGATATCAGACACTAGGAAGCTTTTTGTAACCATCCCCTTCATGAACACCCATATATGAATCTGAAAGTTGCCATCTTCAGTTATTCAATTGCATTTAGCTCAGGAGAAGAACCGGTAGCTCTTTGCGCTCATTATGATGTTCCACAATCCTCCGATAGGTGCCACGATTGTCAGTAGCACGCCAAGTATGATGCATGTCTGAACAGTAGTAAGAGAAGAGTGTTTATGGTTGTTCCAAAAGTAGAGAGAAGTACATCTTAGTTAGAATGTTACACACCCAGTTTGCAAGCCAGGATAAGCTGAAAGCTTTAGGCTTGTAAATGGCCAACCACATGATGCAAGGGAGCTGCATGAACAAAGATAAATTGATGTTATTTTCTGTGATCTGCAGTTATAGCACACAGATGTGATGCAAAATCATTATGCTAGAATATAAGTTTCAACTCAAAGTATGAGCTTTTTTGCTTACAAAATAAGTAGTAGGCGCGAAAGCTAATCCTCCCAAGAATCCCAGCAACCCGCCAAAGAAGGGAATGGCAATGGCAACAATCATTGTAAATGCTGAAGATAAAGGAATCAAGTAGGATTAAAGACCATTTCAAAATCTAAAGGATACATGTGTTCTGTTTTGATTGAAGAAATGTTTCCATTACCAACATATAGACTTCTTGTGATCAAGCGAAGAGGTAACCCAGGGGTGAAATTTAGTTTCTTCACGAGCACTGTTTCTAACATATCAAATACAGGCATTGCATAGATCTGCAAGAATTAGGCAGAACAAGATTATTCCAAAACAGTTCTCTTGTTCATATTTCAAAACTAGAATGGTTAATAGCATATATTATCATTTCTGAATGTTCTATGTGATGTATGTACCTGATAGCTTCCAATGACATGGATCACCACAAACATGTTTGCAGCAGCGATCAGCCACCTGGGCTTCTCCAGTGTAATGAGAATGTTATCGTCGACTGAATTGCCGAAGACCCAATATCCAATAATCGCGACAGGGAAGTAGCAGATTGCAACTACGATATAAGCAACAACGACACCTTTCCACATGGGTTTCTTTGATGGCTTTTCAGGAGTGGAAGGCATAGTGGCCTGTATCTCCAAGACCACGTTGTGCCCCGCGTATGCAAAAGCAACATCTCCCAGCGCAGAGAAGAAGCTAAAGACTGACCCAGCTGGCGAGTTTGGATGCTTGGGGCCATAATCTACGTCAGGTTTCCTCCCTTTCGCTGCAGCTGCTGTCCAAGCGATGGTGGAGTAACTGTTCAGGGTATGAAGTATCAGAAAAACGACACTTCGAAATTTGGGTAAACAGAAAAACAACATGCTATCGATGGGGATATCGGTCTGATCAGGTTACCTTAAGGACATGACGGCTGCAGCCAGAGAGACGCCTGAGATGGAGTTGAGGTTTGGCAGTTGTGACAGAACAAAATGCACGGAAGCAAAGATTAATATGAAATAGCTTGTCCTTATTGGTTTGCAGGAAGGGCAGACGACGTCGTGGAACTTCTGCAGCGACTTGCCCCCTGTGACCATGTACACGATGTTCACGCCCACCTCGACGATGATCTGCTGGGGGACGACGATCCAGAGGCCGAGCTTCTCCCCGAAGGCATACTGTCCGAGCTCATGGTAGCGGTCGAAGCGCTTGCCCGGCACCATCTCGTGCATTTCCACCATTTGCCAGAGAGTGTACAGTGTGATGATCCACGATATGACCAGCACTGCAACAGCAGGGCCCCTGAAAAAAAAAATCATCATATGTTTTCAGTTCAGAGAGAAAATTTTGCTCGGCCTAGTCTGCGACCTTAGTACTCGTAAAACATCCATAAAACAAAAGTATTACAACACTCATTTGAACAGAGCATGATGTACGCAAGGTACAGAGTAGGCATGCTAGCAACATTAGCTGTAGCAAGGAGACAATAAATCAACTCATTTTATCAGAAGAGGAGGAAGGAAACAAAGAACAGAATTGTAAATGTTTGTGGGAAATGCACTTGCACATATGAAGCAGGTGCTAACAATTTGTATATCTACTACATTTAATGTATACTGTAAATGTTTGTACAAGAACGATCGTATGCCATGTATGCGGTGTAACAAGAACTTTATCACACTTCATGCAGATGAAATCGACAGATAATCATATTAGTCACTCTTGCTTATCACAATTATCTGGAGAATTGTAACAATAACCCAAGGAAGAAAGACGTGACCACATAAATAAAAAAGAAATCTAACTTCATATCTTCTTCTTTTTTCCGCTTTGTTAGGATGTATTTTCAAATTCTTCCAATTAAGTTGGAACAAAAAAAGTGAGGTTTTTAGTTCCTCCCAGCAAAACCATATATAACAATCAGATGAAACATAAACAAACCATATGGGATTTCAAACAACAGACGAAGGAACACATAAAAG
The DNA here is from genome assembly GCA_030549335.1 of Pontederia crassipes. Classification (NCBI taxonomy): domain Eukaryota; kingdom Viridiplantae; phylum Streptophyta; class Magnoliopsida; order Commelinales; family Pontederiaceae; genus Pontederia; species Pontederia crassipes. The sequence goes on along the minus strand of CM060189.1, from coordinate 49,231,758 downwards.
GAGGCCCAGCCTTATTACCATCCAAGATGCGCCATGGCGTAAGGCAAGCTGAGCACCCCGGCGCCCACCATGGCCGTGACGTTGTGGAACGCCGAGTACCACCACTTGGCATTCCTCGATGACGTGATCGGGAGCCAGTCATCAACGGACTTCTCTCCTCCCGCCATGGATGCAGAACTTGGTAGCAGAAAACTGACAAGAGGAGTAGTAGTAGGAGAAGAAGAAGAAGGATATCAAAAGGCACAGAGAGTTAAAAGGAGAAGCAACTGTCAAACTCTCTCTCTCCCTCCCTCCCTCCCTCCCTCTAATCCACGGCTGTGCAGAAAAGCAGGAATATATAGTGCAAGAACAACTCAGAAGCGAGCCCAAATCACTCCAGAGATCAGACTGGGGAGAACAGAGAAGGATGATGCTAAACTTGGTGTGCAGTCACTGCGACGCTTGATAGGGGAAAAAATGCAGAACGCCAGCTAGAGAGGGATGGAGAGGCGACCAAATAAGGGCAGTTTTGTTGGCAAATTAAAGCATGCAAACTGTAACGTCCCGTAAACTTGGAAAGAAACCGCATGCACCGGGAAGAATCAACCCCCTTTTTTACGCGGTTGCATGTGTGCCGAGCACTTAATGGTGGGAGATCCTTCAAATCTGCCACGTGGAATTCCATTGATGACGGGTCGTTATTGCTTTCCTCCGCACACGAGAGAGTTAATCTTAATTAGGGCGCTGATTGGTTAATGTTTGGCACGTACAAAAAGGTACGTACGTGCGTGTGAATTGATTAGAATGTTAGGAAAGTGTTTAATATTGTAATGGATCCATTTTATTTGTTGTTTTTTTATTGTCACCTTTTTTTTTTTGAAAAGTTATTAATTATGTTATGATATATTACATATCAATATTAATTATCTGGATTTGTTAGAATCTCTTAAATTATTCGTTGCACGATTATGAAAAGAAAAAAAGGACAAATGAAATAAATATAAAACCTGATTAAATTTAGTAAGTTCAAAAATGGAAAATGATATATCCTCTTCAAACTTTAGCCCAATACACCTTCTAATGTTCAAAATTTTAAAATACCCTCACAAGTTGATAAATTTATCATTCTATACCATTGTGAGATAGTTAATTAACTATAATTTGAAACTCAGATTCGTTAATGAAATCCAATTATAATGACTTTCATCAATTAAGTTTTTTAAGCATTGTTATACATATAAATATATAGTTTAATGGAGGTGTAGATCATTTTCTAAAATGATAATTCTGTATATGCACCTTGCTTACAAGAATTGAAGCATATAGAATGATCTCCTAGCACACATTAAGGTTGAAGTGGTTGTGATTGGTTCGATTTTTGGTTCAGAAAAATCATTCATTATTTTGTTGACCGATTTTTTAAAGTATAGAAACTACTCTAAAATGCATTTAAAACAGAGTAAAATTATCTTTTATTTTTGGTTGATTTTTTCAGATCCTATTTTAGTATAACAATATTTTTTAAATAATATATAAGGAGGATATAGTAATAGAATTATTAAATTAGAGTTTCATAATGTGATAAGAACATATTAAATTATATCAAAATTAATACTAATAATAAAACTAATTACTCATGAATTATTATATAAATAAAAGTTAATAAATTAAAAGAGATTTCACGGGTCTCTAATGGGTGGAGTCCTAATTTTAATGGATCGATTTTACTCTATTAAAAAATCGACCTAAATCCTATTCGATCCCCCTAATTTTCAATTTTTTTGTCCCGACTCGGTTTGCTTCGTGTTTCTGAAAAAGGAGACCTGATCCCGAACGAATTCGGAACCGGGGTCAAACCGAGACAAAAACCGATTCCCGGTTGTTCCGATTTGACTATAAAAAAGGTAAAATAATAAATAAAATAGTAAAAAATTTAATGTTATTATATAAATATGATAATGATTAATTAAATTATATATATGATAATATAATATAATGTATATTTAAGATATATACCAAATAAAATATAATTTTTATTTAAAATAAGCACAAATATGCTATTTAAAAATAACTTAATATAATATATTTAATTGGGTTGGGACCCTGATTGGTAACCGGATCGAAAAAAATTCCGAAAAATTTGAGTTAGGCCGGGCCGGGCCGGGGCGACCAGGTTGTCCCGGCCCATCCTCACCCCTATATATACCAATTAATGATAATCACAAATCATATATACATAATTTGTGATTATCATTAATTGAAAATTAGGAAAGTACTTATTGTCATAATTAATTCAGTGTTAATTATAGACCAAGATGTGTAATTGATATTGCGCTAGAAATTAGGAAAAATCTAATAAAATAATAAATGAAGGAAGATATAATGATCACACGTAACAGCCAAAATTAGTAGAACGGGGGTCTTAATATTTGCACCATAAAAATCGCATTAAATGAAAGATATCTTTAAATTTCGGCAGAATGGAAAATAAGGCGGTTACACAATGACTAATTTTGTTCATGTTCCCTTTTAATTTTGTATATTTGGAACTACGTCAAAGATATTACGAGTTAATGTGCATAAATTTGTCTTTGTGAAAGTTGCAACCTTCTTCTTATGCCCCAGACATTAACACCTTGAGGTCTCATTATTACTAATTATATTACATATGAATATAAATGAATTAAAATAGATGCTAATGATGCACTGTGGCAAAAAAAAAGGTCCAAGTATAGTTGCTATTTAATTTCTTCTATCTCTTGAAAGATCAGTAGACTACTAGACTAAATGCTTACTTTTTTTCAGACAAATTTTACCTACAAATATAAGAAGAAGATTCAAAAATCCCTTTCATCAATCCTCAAATTGGATCAAACTTGACATGTGCATTCTTTTCCTTTCGGTAGGGGTCACATGCATTTTAGGCTACAATGGAAACTGCTATACGAAATTTTGATAGATATAATTTTAAGCACAAATATAAGACTTCAAACTTTGGCCAAAGCATACATTTTTTTCCCCCCAATCTTCATTTTGTGGGCGTCAAGTTTGAAGGCGTTGGAAAGTGAATTTTTTCAGATTCAAGTCATCATGGTTTTTTTTTCTTCATTCATTAGAGTGATATTTGTTGTGCAGGAATATATAAGATGCATGGTCACTAGTCAAATCATTCTTAGCCGACATCTCATATTCACTTGGGCTATCTCAGTGTCATTGTTTTGTGAGTAATAGTTTTGATAAACGATTCTTAGATTACAATTTTATTGCACCCACGTGATAATACAAAGCATTTAGGTGGATCCATCCTTCTGAGCTGACAACACTACAACAAATCTATGGAATAGCGATTTAGACATGTGACTCTAAATTGTGGCTAAAGAAAATAGTCACACTTTAGCATCGTCACGGTGCCACCTAAATGAGACGTTAACTTTTGATAGTTGATGGCGTCGCCATGGCGCCAACATGGAGGACGAAACTAGTAGCATCAACAGTCAATGACTCGGCGCTAGTGAGATGCTACGATGATGCTATAAGTCAAGTTGCGAAAAGGTATTTAGTGTTGCTATGTAGACGCCAACGCAGCACTAAAATTGAGGACGCCCTTTTTGACGCCAATGTGATGATAAAAGATACACTATTATGACGCGAATGTGATGCGAAGGCTATCCATCATTTCCTTGTTGTCATATGTGATGCTAAGTTGACTCCAATGCGTAGCTAAAGTGCAACGCTATTAAGGCGCCAAGTGGTGCTAAAATGCAATGCTATTGTAGTGTCGATATCATATCGTACTCGACCAATATATTGTCTCTACTGTGACGTTAAAGTGGCACTAATATCTATGACGCTTATGTGATGGTAATATAACACCAATTACGATATGTTTTGCCCCTAGTACACCTCTATTCTTCCATTCCCTCCTCATACAATTTACAATGCATCTATATAATGCATTCTGCACATTTTATAAAGTAACATCTGAACATTCATAACAATAGAAAGTAAGGAATAGTGCATATAAGAAAATTAATGACATCACAAAGATGTTAATAACATAACATACTATTATCACTACAATAGTTATAAAAATATTACAAAAGTTTTATGATGTACTTGGTCCTTGGAATGGTGTTTGGGTCTGTTACTGGATGATGGCATGAATAGCCTTGCAAGATCATAGTGAGAAAGCTGCTTCAACTCAGGTGCGACAGATGAACTCGAAGTAGATGAACCGCCCACATATCCTCTACTCTTGGGTGGTAGGCCCCTCATGTATCATTCTCATACTGTGTCGGTCACTTCCTCCCAAACAGTAGCGTCTTCTACAAAATAGATAAATTTTATAACTACTAAAGTGTTATATAATATTAAAAATATGAATCATTTTCAAGATACGTTATTTGCTGGCTGAGTATTAGGATCGTCTCCATACTTCTCGGCCATCTTTTCATTATACACATTCAAAAAAAAATTAAACATTAAAATTTTGAAAAATCATTTACAGTAATGCAAACAACCAAATAAACATGTGATTAGGCTTACCAAAACTCTATGGGTAGTGGGCATGACTAGGTCTTTCCTGCTATTATGATTGGTCTCGTAGATTTCACAAAAATTGACAAGACCACCTTCTTTCTACTCATGCAACAAAGTTTTAAATTTTACAAAATAAGTAAGTATAAGATAAAAATTTGATTATTCTTTTTGTATATACATTACCATGTGTCGTCGATGTTTGTCAAATCGGATCCACCCGCCTGTATGAACGTGAGTTTCGGCTTCAAAAGTCTAAACATTTTCTTTTTCGTACTTTCTCTATTAATCTTCATCCATCCTAAATCAACATCAAATACCTAGACTTTATAAACTTATAAATTAAGTAAAAATAATTCAAATGTAAACTTCCTATAGAGAGGCTCCCAAATTGGGAACCTGATATGCCAGCCCAGGTCAACGGACATGATGACCTTGTAAAACTTATATAAACAATTTCAGAGGTGCTTCATAGTCATCTCGTATATTCGAATCGTCCCCAAACTGAGCTCATGATGAAACTAATTTGCTAAAAATATTATGAAAGTTAATAATTTAAATAATATAAATTATCTAACAAAAAAATGATCATATAGTAAATGTGTGAAAGACGTCATCCTTCACTTTAATTGGGATCTCTTTTCACGATCCTGTCTCTTCTGGCAGGTGGGCAAAGATAAGAGCTCTAGCATCACACACGATAGAAATGAGTATAAAAGTAATCATGCAAATTATAAAGAAGCATAAATTTGTTAATTATAAGAAAAACTATAATAAAATTTATAAAACTTATTTAACTTATATGATCAACCAATATTAACGATGACCACCTCATTATCATGGAATTCATCTTCTTTAGTCGTTCAGCAGAATAAATAATTAATGTAATACCAACTTAAACTAAATAAATGATATATACACTAAAGTTCTCTCCTTGCATAATATCTACTGGTACTTGGTTCGCTCTTCAGAATGCGACGATCTAGATGCTTGTCCCATTGATGACATAACAACTGACGCTATTAAAATAAGAAATTATTACTACAATTACATGACAAATATAAATTAAATAACAATAAATATATCACATGGCGCAATATGTTGGTCTCCATCATGTGGTCATATCGAGTGAACGGTAGAATGTGGAGAAGCATCTAGTTGTCTCGACAGTGGCATAGCAACGGTTACTATAAAAAATAGTTAAATTAGTTGCAATGTAGAAGATATATTAAATACATAGGAAATAACATGGCGTGATACGTCGATAATTGCCGTGCAATTGAGGTGAACCTCTAATGGACTGCCTGCTATGTGACGATCCATCTATATGCCCCATCGATGGTAGAGCAGATGTCATCGTAAAAAAATAGTTAAAATAAGTGCATGTATAATATTAAACACACAAAAAATAACCTAGCATGATATGTCTATCGCCATCGTGCGATCGAGATGACTCACCAATGGACCGCCTGCTATGTGATGATCCGACTATGTGCCCTATCAAGGTGGAGCAATTGTCACCAGATAAAAAAATACGTTATAAATTACATGTTGAATATAAACCAGATACACAATAAATATATCACCCGGTGGCCTAGAACAATGGGATGATCTAGAAGCTTGGCTCCTGGTAACCATATTTGGGAAAATTTGTCAACCTCTGTGTTATTATCATATTTAATTTTAAAAGTTAAAAACACATAATTGTATAGTTTGTTAAATAATTACGCGATTCAATTGCTTATCTTGTATTCTTATTCATTTTCATCTTCTTCATAATTGTCACTGTAATCTTTATTCGAGTCATTATCAATAAAATTGTCAATGTTTGTTTCTAAAAGATCATTTGAATTGAACTATTTCATTGGTTCATTGTCATCAATTATTCTCAACTTCTTCGGCTACATTAATCATCTTGTTCACTCAATTTTTTTGATAGTCATCATCTATGAGTACATAATATTATATGGATAATGTTTCACGATCATCTACCATTGTAATATTATATGGATAATGTTTCACGATAATCTACCATTGTTTCTGCTAAGAACTTCTCACTTTGCATAAAGTCTCATTCATCATTGGTTCTTTTTTATGGATGCTTAGGCACCGTTTGGTTCATGAATAAAATGAAGAATAGGAGTTTGTTCTACTGCATTTTGCCAAACAGGGTGGTTTTTCCTTAAAAAGGCAAAGGATAAACTTGTCATTAAAAAAATTAAACCCGTGAATAGTAGATTTTTGTAGAGATAACTTATTCCATAAAAAAGGTGGAATATCATTTATTTCGAGCTCAAGTTTTTAATAAAATACTAATCTAACATAATAAACTCTTGTATCCCATGAAAAATTATCCATGAAGCAAATGACACCTTAGTGTAATATACTTGTTACACTTGTTCTGTCAATACGAATAGATCGTATGATTGAAGTCTTGATCGATGCTTAATATCTACTAATTTAAACTTTTAATCAACTATAACTCCTTTTTTTTAGATCGAACCAATGACATTTTAGCACGACTTTGTTCATTTTTTTTCAAATAAGATAATTCTATAATTTATTCTATAACGTCGTAGTAATCTAACTCGTTGTTCCCGTACATGCTTCCTAGGACACATATGCCACTATTAATAGTTGAAAGTTTTTTGCTATGTTCTTCTATATGGAATCTATATTCATGAGACTATAGTAACTAGAAACTTCTTTGTACGATCCATAATTGAATTCTCGAACAGGTAAAATAATAAATGATTGCAAAGATAGAGGTAGTATAGAATGTGTAAGGTCCAGTAATGCAGACTGCTAGGTGGAGGCGAAGAGAAGAGAGAGATAGAGAGAGCTAACCAGTGATGACGACGACGGCATAGCGATGATGGCGACAGCGGAGCGGAGACGACGGTGATGGTGGAGCGACGATGTTGGAGCGGTGAGGACATCGAAGCATCAACAACAAAGAGACGAGAGCAGCAACAACAGAGTTGAGCAGTAAACATAAAATATTAAAATGAAAAGAGGGTTAGAGATTTAATGTATGTTTTTTCGATAAATTTCAAGGTATGTTTTTTAGCATTGCAAAATGAGGCGATGCTAATTAGACTCTACATTGACGTCGAAAAAATAATTAAAAGAAATCAGATTTAGTACAAAGTAGTAGCTCAAAATGTGTGACGCTAATTCGATGCTCAAGTGGCATTGAAAAATAATTAAAAGAAATCGGCTACAATGGCGACGCTGAAAAGGTGTTGTCGTGACCCTAAAGTAGCAACACTAATTCAAGGTTACAATGACGATGCTTAGTTTATTTTTTATTCTAATTAAACTATGGAGAAAATTATATCCCTTAATTCAATTCTCATAATTTTATAATTAAGGAGATAAAAATAGAATTTATAGATAATTAATTTTAAAATATTTATATTATTTTATAGATAATTAAGATATGATATGATATATATTGTATATATAAATTATATATTGAAATACGTGTATATATTTATATATATGTTTGTGTAGGTATTCAAATTAGATGAACTATTTTTATACATACATATACATATATATATATATATATATATATATATTAACAAATGTACATATAAATTTATATTACATAATTATATCAATATATGTATATACACATATATGTAATTTCTATATATAAACTATAGTGACATATGGATTTCCATATGTATTATATATATGGGTTTCTATTTATGTAGACACACACACACACACATATGTGTGTGTATGTATATTTGTATCTATCTACATATATGTGTATTTATGTTTATGTGTGTATGTATATTTGTATCTATCTACATATATGTGTATTTATGTTTATATACATCGAGGATTACATTAGTATAAATGTATATTTGTATTTATGTTCATTTAGGAATACATTTATAATTAGTATTTAATCTATATATTCACTAAACTATAGTATCGGTAACATATATAGTTATATAAATTAACATTACCTACTCCAATACAATCAATATAGGTATATATGTGTATTTCTATATATGTACAATCAATCAATTTATAACTAATAACTAATACTTGTATTAAGTTTGTGACGCATCAGCGATGCATTGGCCTCACAATGGCGTCACATGTGGCCGACGCCACTAACAATATCATCGAAGGAGAGTGATGCTGTTTTAGCATGCTTTAGCATTGCAAGATGTCAACGCCAATGCATCGTTATAGTTTATCGTGCATTTGCCTTTTCTAGCGTGTGATATTAGTGATGACGTGCCGAGAGGGAGCCAACTTTAGCATCAACTTGAGGTAACACAAATACGATGCGAGCAGGGGCGGACCTAGGACCCTGATGTTAATGGGTGCAAAATATACTTTTTTATAAAGATCAAAACAAAAGAAAATGGAAATAGTTTTAATAAAAATTTAAATTCATTATAGAGTTAATTAAAATAAATTAATCAGATGAAAAAAGTGCAATAGTTCATGAAACATTAGAAATCAGTGTGTTCTGTACATGACTTGGGAAAGCAAATTATAAAAGTGAGGAAGTAAATTATAATGTAAAATAGAAGAAGAAAATACTGGAAAGGAACAAAGCTAAAGTATTAATTTATTATTATTTTTTAGATAGCTGAATACACAGTTATAAAAAGATATTGAAAATATATTGTTCATGGAACTTTAAGCATGTGAATATATATATATATATATACTAAAATTTTAATGGGATCAAGAGACCCCATAATGCCCATGGATGCGAGGCACTTAGCGTCACTTTTCTTTGACCCAACAGTGTCGCTATTTCGACCCTGTTGGCATCGAATTAGCGTCACATTTTTTTAGTCATTAATTTGCATCGCTATTTGACATATTTCTTGTAGTGCAAGTTTGCAAATCAAAATATAGCATATTTAAAAAGCAGAAAAAAGTGATGAAAATAATATTTTATTCTTAAAAGAACTAGAAAAGTTTCAAAGTTTTTTTAGTACTTCTCATTTTATTCTTTTGGCATTACATGAATAATTTAAATTGCAAGCCATGTCATTTATTACTATTATGCAATTAACAAATACAACAACAACAACAACAAATATTGGAATAAAATTGAATATGTTGTATAATTTTTAAAAATGAAGAAGATTGTGAATGTATCCCAAAATATTTTTGTTGATGCATATTTGTGATTGCAAGAATAAAATCTTTGGTGTAAACATGAATGTGCATGTATAATGGTATAAGAAATTAGGGAAAGAACAACATTCTGTAGAATATTTTTTTCTCATGTATTATATGACTATATCAATATTGTGCATAAATTTTGATTGGAAATTTGTAGGAGTTCGTATTATGCAGCTTGTTTTTTATTTCTATGTAAAATGAAATATGCGTGCATAATTTTCATAAATTAGTGAAAATGTGAAATTATTCCCAGGATAACCTTTTGATATGCTCTATCAATATTTTGAATTATGTATACATATTTTTAATTGCACATTACTATATGTTTATATTGTGTAATTCTTAAAATATTTTTTTTTTGAAATTAAATATGCAGCAAAGTTGTTCAAATAATGCTATTGCCATACGCATGTCCAGATGCAAAATATTTTATAATATAAAAATTATGTGAATGTTCATGTTAGTATGCACAAAATTAGGTAAACATAAAATGTATTTCTCTGTGAAATTATATAATACGAGTAAATGAGGCACCATTATTTATTTTATACTTTTCATGAACATTATTGAAATAATTTGGTACGTGCATATGTTGAAGGATGTGTGAGATGGTAATTAATAATTTTGTGAAACTAAAATGTAATGCTCAGAAGAAACTTAATTACCACATGAAAATGGTGTGAAAGCTAGCATAACTATTATTTCCAAATAATATTCTATTACATCAAACTAGCAACTAAGATAAAACTAAAATAACATTGCACAGAAGAAAGTTAATTACCACATGAAAATGGTGTGAAAGCTAGCATAACTATTATTTCCAAACGATATTCTATTACATCAACTAGCAACTAAGATAAAACTAAAATAACAAAAGCTGAATAACTCAATCTTATGTACAACTGTATCACCATGAACATCTCTAACTACATACACCTCTATCCTTACTTGTTCAATTATATGTAAAATTCAAACACAATGAAATAATATTTTCATGAGGGTATATAAGCTAATAAAAATAAAAAAATTAATGGAAATAGGCAATGTTTCAATATGATAAAATAATTCTATTATGTTCTTTCTTTCTTGTTCTATTTTGATCTATTCTCTTCTATTTCTATTTTTGTTCTTTCACTACATCCTTTACTTTAACTAATTCCTAGGACATATATATATATATATATATATATATATTGTCCTAATGGGAGCTAGACTATATATATATATATATATATTGTCCTAATGGGAGCTAGACTTCTTTTGTTATGAGCATTCATGAGGGGTCAAAGTGAATCAAAATAGAACCAAAAGTAAGGCAATTTATGGGCCCAATAAAGAGTGAGATCGTTTTATATTAATTTCACGGATGATGGGGTTATTAATACCAATTCAAAATTGTCATGTCATGTCATTCCATTAACAATCATTGCGAGTGAAGCCCCATTTACATCTTTTATCTATCGACCTAATTAGCATTCTTTACGTTCTCTGTTCATCCTAATCCTCTTAAGGGTAGAACAATTTCATCTGAGTCGGGGTCAGATTTCGAGAAAGTCATGCCAAGTTTCCAATTACATAGAAGAACCTGGGGCGGGTTTTTGCAGTGCAGACCAAGTTTCATCCGTCAAAACTTGGGACCATTTTTTCAACATTGTGGTCTATCATAACTTTTTGAACCCTACTCATTTTGACATAAAAAACTATATAAAGCTATTCATGCACACCGAGGAGGGAGTTCTAGGGTTCTAAATTGGAGGGAAAAGTTGCTTTTTTGGATAACAGGTTGTTATTATGGAGAGGGGTCTATTTATGGGGAAAAGGAGCTGGCTTTATAATGTTTAATTCTTCAGCAATGGAGTAATCTTCCTTATAATGTTTAATTCTTCAGCAATGGATTAATCTTCCTTTGTTGGTTTTACATTGTTGAACTCCACTGTTATTTTGATGAAAGATTATTTTTTGAATATGAGTGTTGTGTTTGAATCAAATTTATTTCTAACATCTCTTTCCCCTATCTACTCTGTGAGATTTAGAGGGGTGTGGACTTAAATTTACTCAGTTGAGGAGTCTTTGAGACGAATCAATCACTTATGTTTTAATATTTAAATATTTGGAGAATAATTTGGTTAAACTTTCTTCAAATATTTAATTGATAAAATAGATAGGACATCTGGTTAGAGTCCTAATTTACATTATTTCCATCAGATGTGATTTTCTTACTCGATTAACAGTGGAGGAATGCTTAGTAAAACCAACATTTCTTCTAATTTGTGTTTCTTTTTTTTTTGGGTATGTTTCTTATTTCCTCTCTGATTACATTCATAATTCATTTCTCTTAAAGAATTGTCATCTAGTAAGAGTGAGAGATAAAAGTCCTCGTGTGATCGATATCTTTTTACTATTTGTGCGATCGGTATACTTGCCGGACTTTTCTACTCTATAGAAAAGTAGCCATCAAATTTTTGGCGCCGTTGCCGGGGACTTTTCTATCTTTTTCTTACTACATGTTACTATTTATTTCTTTTTTCTTTTTTCTCGAACATTCTGCGCAATCAAAATGGACTTATATTCAGGAAATGACCGTGTCGTCATTTGAAACGGTCCGCATTTTCTGAAAATGGTCCGCATTTTTTCCACGTTTTTACCGAAGGCAACTTAAACACGGTCCGCGTTCACAATACACGACCCGTATTTTGTAGTCACGCTTACAAAAATGGTCCGTATTTCACTGTACATGATCAGCGTTTCATTTTTTATTTCAATAAAAAAATTTAGCCATTTGATTTTCTCAATAATTATTTCAAATTGTTCTTGATTTAATCGCGCTCTAGAATCCTCGAATAAAATGATAAAGGGACATAACACCAGAAGATCGAAAGAACCACTTCTCTTCAAACCTGAAATAGAAAAATTTGCTAAATAGCGAAGGAAATTTATAAGGATCAAAGAGATGGCAGAAAATCAACAACAACAACAACAACCAGGAAATCAAAATCCAAATCCAAATTATCGGACGATGAGGGATTACACTATTGGTCAGATGAATCACGACCCATGGAGCATTACTCTACCAGACATCAACACCAATTTTCAGATACAACATGGCACCCTTTAAATGGTGCAAAATGACCAATTTAGTGGAAATCAAGATGAAGATCCTTTGGACATGTTAGAAAATTTCTTCAATTGTGTTCTACTTTTAAATTTCATAATGTTTCTAATGATGCAGTTAGGTTGAGACTCTTTTCCTTCTCCTTGAGAGGGAAAGCAGCCACTTGACTCCATACTCTACCCGACGGAACAATCACAGACTGGAGAGAGATGGGTAAAAATTCATCAACAAATATTGTCCGACCCAGAAAGCAACTCGACTAATTTCTGATGTCAAAGCATTCTATCAACAAGACTAAAAAATCATGCATGAATCATGGGAAAGGTTTAAGGAACTTGTATCTCGTGTTCCTTATAATGTACCACTTCATGAACAAATTCAATTTCTTTTATAATGGTGCTACTTTCACAGTACGATGGTGAGATTGATGACGATGTTAATCATAGAATTCAAGCTGGTCGGTGTAAGTGGAGGAAAACCACTGGAGTTCTTTGTGATAGAAAAATACCCAATAAAGTTAAAGAAAAATTCTATCGTACTGCTATAAGGCCAGCAGTGTTATATGGTAGTGAATGTTGGGCTATGAAGGGACAACATGAACGTAAAGTGGGGGTAGCCGAAATGAGGATGTTGAGATGGATGTGTGATCATACAAGATTAGATAAGATTAGGAATGACCATATACGTGCACGAGTCGGAGTGGCTTCTATTAGTGAGAAAATGGTAGAGAATCGTTTGAGATGGTTTGGTCGTGTTCAGAGAAGACCATTAGATGCGCCAGTAAGAAGAGTAGATCAAATAATTTGGAGTCCGGTTAAAAGAGGGAGAGGGAGGCCAATGCGGACACTTGGCGAACTAATAGAGCAAGATCTATTGGTGAATAATATACCGAAAGGTTTGGTTACTAATAGAGCGGAACGGCGTCGTATAATCCATGTAGCCGACCCCACCTAGTGGGATAAGGCTTTGTTGTTGTTGTTATTATTGGTGCTACTTTCACAGTACGAGATAAGATTGACACTTCTGCAGAAAGTTCCATGAATGATAAATCTCCTGAAGAGATTTATAATATTATTGAAAATCTTGCTATGAATCATTGACAAAATAACAGGAACAGATAACCACCACGAAAGACAAGTGTCTATCAGATAGATGACAACACTCAACTTAAGGTGCAAATAGAAGCCATGAATAAAAAACTGAGACATTGATGAATCGCATCAATGAAAAAGCCCCTGTTAAAGCCATACAACAAACTTATGAATTTTGTAGTGAAAGGCACTCTACTTATGAATGCCCAATGGTCTCAATCTCTAACCCTTCCTCTTCCACTTCTTTTGAAAATGCTAATTATGTATCGAATAATAATTTCAGGAACAATCAAGGGGGAATTATAGCGCCTATGGGTTTGGGTTGAGAAATCAACCCAACTACTCTTGGGTACACCATCGAGATGCTCCACCTTCAGGATTTCAACTGCGCAACGATGACAAAACTCAAGCCGAACCAAAATCCAACTTGGAAGATGTATTGGCTAAGTTTATCAAAATGGTGGATACAAAATTTGCAAATCAAGAAGCCTTAATTCGCAGCATAGAAAATCAGGTGGGACAATTAACTAACATGATGGCAAGTAGACAACCAGGTTCTCTTCCTAGCAATATAGAAAAGAACCCGAGGGAAGAAGCGAAGACAGTCAAATTGAGAAGTGATAAGGAGCTACCAGAACCAATACCAACTTCGACCCTAGATCAACCATCTTCAGATCAACCATCTTCAAATCAACCTCTTACATCATCAGCCAAAAAGGAGGTTACAAAACACCAGATTCCTGAAAAATCTGAAAACTTGCCATATCCTCAAAAATATCGGCAGGAACAATTAGATAAACAATTCTCTCATTTTTTGGAAATTTTTAAGCAAATTCATATTAACATCCCATTTCATGAAGCGCTTAAACAGATGCCCGTATATGTCAAATTCATGAAGGATGTGCTCTCAAATAAATGGAAAATTGAGGAAACGGGCTTGATCAAATTAACAACTCAATGTTGTTCCGTCTGCAAGAGATATTTGCCGACAAAAGAAAAGGATCCAGGGAGTTTTACTATCTCCTGCACTATTGGAAATTTTTTTTGTTCCAAGTAGTGACTTGGGTGCTAGTATTAATCGGATGTTGTATTCAATTTTTCTAAAATTAGGTTATAGCGAGCTTAAGGGTACTTCGGTGATGCTCCAATTCACGGATCAATCCATTAAAAAGCCTAAGGGCCTCTTAGAAGATGTTATTGTTAAAGTTGATAAATTTGCATTCCCAACAGATTTCATCATCATGGATATGGATTCAGAAGCCGAAGCACCTATCATTTTAGGCAAACTATTTCTCGCTACTGGCAACACGTTGATAGATGTCAAAAAGGGACATTTCACTTTAAAAGTGGAGAATGAAGAACTATGTTTTAATATTTCTGACTCTCTCAAACGACATTTAGATTTATCATCTTGTTATTCTATTAATACCTTTGAAGATGATGTTTCTGACGAATTTGAACAGGTAGTACCAGAGGTGATAATGGATCCTTACACAATTATTGAAGAATCAATGGATAACACTGAAGAAGGAATTGACTTAGATGAAAAAAAGTCAATTCCTTTCAAGGAATCCATCTTAGAGAAGACAGACATATCTACTCCACCACCAAACTCAGAACTCAAGAGCTTGCCTACTCATCTCAAATATGTTTTTCTCGAAAAAAATTCATTTCCTGTGATCATTTCCTCTGAATTAACTGACATAATGGAAAACAAACTTTTACAGGTTCTCAGGAAACACAAAAAAGCTATTGCTTGGTCCATTAATGATATCAAGGGAATATCACCATCAATATGTATGCATAAGATTTTGATGGAAGAGAAAAGTAAATCAATCACCCAATTTCAGCGTAGGTTAAACCCAACTCTGAAAGAGGTAGTTAAGAAAGAAGTAATCAAACTTCTCGATGCAGGTATCATTTATCCTATCTCTGATAGTCCCTGGATTAGTCCCGTACAAGTAGTACAAAAAAAGGGGACATCACTATAATTACTAACAAGGAAAATGAGCTGGTACCTAGCAGGACAGTTACAGGTTGACGTGTGTGTATCGACTATCGTAAACTCAATGAAGCAACATGCAAGGATCACTTTCCTCTACCGTTCATGGATCAAATGTTGGAACGAGTAGCAGGACATAATTTTTATTGTTTTCTAGATGATTATTTAGGTTACAATCAGATTGATGTGGCGCCTCAAGATCAGGAGAAAACAACATTTACCTATCCGTATGAAACTTTTGCCTATCGAAGGATGCCCTTTGGACTCTGCAACGCACCGACAACATTTCAAAGATGCATGATGGCAATATTTGCTGATATGAATGAAAAGATTCTTGAAATATTTATGGATGATTTCACTTTATTTGGTAACTCATTTGACAATTGTCTTAAAAATTTAACCTCGATTTTGCAGCATTGTGAAGAAACAAATGTGGTACTAAACTGGGAAAAATATCACTTCACGGTGAAGGAAGGCATTGTCTTGGGGCATAAGATTTCCGATAAAGGAATCGAGGTAGACAAGGCCAAGGTGGATGTAATCGCAAATCTACCTCCGCCCACATCCGTAAAAATTGTCCGGAGTTTTTTGGGTCATGCTGAATTTTATAGAAGATTTATCAAGGATTTTTCCAAGATAGCCAAATCACTCACCAATCTTCTCGTCAAGGACACTAAGTTTCTTTTCAATTCTAATTGCATATTTTCTTTTACTACATTAAAAGAGAAACTTACATCTGATCCCATTGTTGTAGCCCCTGATTGGAGTCTTTCGTTCGAACTCATGTGCGACGCTAGTGATGGAACCATCGGTGCTGTATTAGGGCAAAGGCGGGACAAAATTTTTCGTGTCATCTACTATGCTAGCCGAACTCTAACTCCAACTCAGATGAATTATGCCACAACGGAAAAAGAATTTCTAGCTGTCATTTTTTCTTTTGATAAATTCTGATCGTATTTAATATGCTCACAAATTGTGGTCTACACTGATCATGCAGCTATAAAATATCTCATGATAAAAAAGGAAGCCAAATCGCGACTACTTAGATGGATTCTTCTTTTACAAGAATTTGACGTAGAGGTTAGAGATAAGAAGGGGACCGAGAACGTCGTCGCTGATCATTTATCTCATTTGGAAGTTTCTCCAACTGATAAAATTGATATACTTGAAGAATTTTCGGATGAGAAAATTTTTTTTGTGATAAAGTAAAACTAATTGAGAAGTCACCTTAGTTTGCTGATTTTGCAAATTTTATTGCAGGAAATTGGCTCCCTACAGGATGGACATCACAACAAAAGAAAAAATTCTTTTCAGATGTGAAACAGTACTTGTGGGAAGATCTATAGCTTTTTAAGATTTGTGCAGATCAAGTAATCAGACGTTGTGTCCCTGAATCTGAATTCAAAAGCATTCTTACACATTGCCACACAAGAGAAGCTGGAGGCCACTTCGATCCCAATCATACAGCTGCAAAAATCTTGGAAAGTGGATTTTATTGGCCCACCATTTTTAAAGATGCGTAAATTTTCTGTAAGTCATGTGATCAATGTCAAAAGATGGGTAATATCTCGAGACTTCATGAAATGCCCCAAAATAGTATGCTATATTGTGATATTTTTTATGTTTGGAGAATTGACTTTATGGGACCCTTCCCTAAGTCATTTAATAACGAGTACTTTTTTGTTGCTGTAGATTATGTATCTAAGTGGGTAGAGACGATTGCCTCTCCTACTAATGATGCAAAGGTGGTGGTCAAGTTTTTAAAAAAGAATATTTTTACTAGATTTGGTACACATAGAACTATAATAAGTGATAATGTCACCCATTTTTGTAATAAATTATTTGCAGGACTTTTGACAAAATTTGGTGTTACACATAAACTCAGCACTTCATATCATGCGCAAACATGCGGTCAAATTGAGATATCTAATAGGGAAATAAAACACATTTTGAAAAAAAACTATGAATTTCTCTAGAAAGGATTGGTCTGTTAAATTAGATGATGCTTTATGAGCCTATCGTACTACTTTTAAAACTCCTATTGGAATGTCGCCTTATAGACTTGTGTTTGGTAAGGCATGTCATTTACCTGTTGAACTAGAGCATAAAGCTTATTGGGCTACTAAATTTCTTAATTTTGAGCCTACAGAAACAGGAAAGGAAATGTTACTCAAGTTGAATGAACTGGAAGAACTCCGAAGTAATGCTTATGAAAATAGCAAAATATATAAGAAGCGCACAAAAAATTGGCATGATCAACAAATACAAACTAGGAGTTTTCAACCTGGTCAAAAAGTTCTCTTATATGATAGTAGACTTAGACTTTTCCAGGTAAACTTAAGTCCAGATAGACGGGCCCCTTTCTTATAGTCTCCTCATCACCTTTTGGAGTTGTTGAAATTTGCACCATGGACAAAAAAACATCAATTCAAAATCAATGGACAATGTCTTAAGAACTATATAGGTGGTGTTCATCATGAGGAAGTTGATTTTATTATCCTTATTGATCCATGAGTATGACTAAGTCAACCTGAAGACTATAAATCAGAACTATTCTGTCTAAACTTTATTTTCTAAAAAAAATAAAATAAAAATAAAAATAATAATATATTTTCACACGGCTCGCGAGCCGTGTCCTCCATTACTAACAAATTTGCTTGTTGTGCAGAATTTCTAAATAACACGGACCGTATTTTCCCAAAACGGGCCGTGTAATGCAAACGCATAAGTGCATCACAGCTGTCAAGCATTCAACAACACGGCCCGTGTTTCTACAACACGAGCCATGTTGCTCCTCGAAATCGTAACGAAGAAGTCAAACACGGACCTTTTGACTGTAAAACGGTCCGTGTTGCACTGAGATTCGTGAAACCGCCACCTACCTGCATTTACAACACGGCCCGAGTTGCTATAAGATGCCCCACGTCGGATCGTCCCCACACCCGCCTCCAATCATCTTCTCTGCCGTCGTCACCATCCGCGCTCGCCGCCGAACCGAACCACCATTGGCGTCGCCAGCTCCACCGTCTTCTTCCTCTTCTCCGTCGCCATCTGCACCGACCCAACCCACCGCCGGCTTCTTTGACCAGTTTCACGACGACCACCTTAATTCACCGAGAACGACATCGACTTCTCTCAAAAACTTCAGCGGCGAAGTTGCAGAAAAATGGACCGTGCTTCTGCAACAACAACCGTTTTTCTTCAAATAACACGGACCATTTCTCTAAAACACAATCCGTGTTGCTTACTGTCACAAACAGGCCGTTTTACTTTTACACAGTCCATTTTTTTCTCATGGCAGCGCCCCTCACAGTCTCCATGAATTTTGAGGAGGTTGGTTTGGATGCCCCCGAGCCTACCATGGTACCGAGGCCCCCATACGTTGATTATAGAGATGGAGATCATGCCCGCGCTTTGATGAGACTTCGTCGAATGGAATCAGCGGCCACCAAATTTGCTTGCCCTTGTTTCATGCATGACACTAATATTGCTGATGATATTTTAATTCTTTTTGGATGCATAGGGATGACAGAGTTTATACTGAAAAATTGGTCAACATATGATCGAGTGGCTTTGGAATTTCTAAGTTCATTTCAGATGACGCACACAAGTTTTGCAGGAGAAGCGTCAGAGCAAATATTTTTCAGGATGTACAACGATGACTACACTATTGGTATGTCTGAGTTTTGTGAATTTTATAGTTTGCCAGTAATTGAGAACACCCCTGACACCTCAGCTTTTGATGCCACATCTTTCTGGTTTGCTATCACTGGTGAGAATACTCTTAACTTAGCTCGTACTAAAGCTAGTTAGATTCAGAATACAATATTTCGTTATGTGCATCGAATTTTGTCTAACATTATTTGTGGAAGAGGAGACAGTGAAGGAGCTGTTAATGAAACATAACTTATCTTTTTATGGGCTATGGTTGAAAATGTGCAGATCAATATTGGAGCATATTTGGCTCACAACTTTGAAAAGCATTCCAGGAAGAAGAAAGGGCGCGTTGTCATAGGAAGTTTGATCACACCCATTGCACGTCACTTTAATTTATATTTAGAATGCAATGTGGTTAAAAATGCTTCATTCCTTGATCGAAGCAAGACAGTTCATATGAGACTGATCACAGTGAGAAATAATAGATTCTTCTTTACTTTTAGAGGCAGAACTAATAAAATTCCATGTGCAAATCGGGCTAGAATTACACCTTTTGACAGGACTAATTGGTTATACTTTCCACCTTTAGCCATTCCACTTGACGCTGAGGATCCACTTGAGGATGAGCCACTACCCTAGTCATCACAGGACGGTGCATGACCTTCACAGTTTCCACAGACGACTCAGACAGTTTACCCACCGTCTCCTACATCAGCTCCTCCTTCTACTACTTTTGACTTTTCTCCATGGCAGACACAAATAGATGCTATACGAACTGATCAGACATGGTATTATTTATTAGTCATGGATCAATTGAATCGTATGCAGGTTACAGCCTAGGAGGATCGAGCACTACTTCATCACCTTGTAGAGGATGTCGCCAGGATAGATCAAGATGTTGTCAGATAGTCCGACACCACTAGATTCCTCTAGATCCAGTTGATAGCACATTTCCACCTCCACCACCAGAGTTTGATTAGCAGAGTTGTGTCTTTCACTTCTGATCTTTTGTTATGTCCTTTTGCTATTTTGATGTACGCAAACTCGTCCGACTGGTTGAACACTGAGACAGTGTTCCTTTCAAGTTCTGGGGTTGCGCATGCATTTCATGTTTCTTGCATCAAGATAATTATCCATTTTTCAAAATTATGAGAAAGATATCTCGCTCATCACTATTCACAGAGCTTTTCATATTTCCTTATTCTTAATCGACGATTTCAAGAACATCTCTTTGCTTATGAAATTCTTTATCAAAATTTTTCTTTTTTTTTCCATTTATCGCCTTAGTATTGGATTTTTGGATAAGAAGTTGGAGCTGATTCGAATTATTTTGTTTTGATGATCTTTATCTATTAGTCTCTTCTAAATTTTTCAAAAACAGTCTTTTTATTGAATAAATATATTGAGCGGAAAAAAATTTGAAAAAAAACTTCTAAAAAGAAGTTGAATAAAATGTTTATCTGTGGCATCTTAGTGTGTTCGGACCATTAGATCCATTGGGAATTCTTGCATGACGACCTAAGACCAACTGGTCTGGGATCCGTCGATCGAAAACCTGTTACATGAACCACTTTGAGCAAGATGGAGGAAACGAAAAAAATGGCAAAAAAATAGAAAACAAAAAACTCATTTAATATTTATTCAAAATTTAGACTTCTTGTTTTTATAGTTGAGACTAATTGTTCATTGATTTAAAAAGGTCTTAGCATCATATTTTCTTTGAAGCAAGAATTATTTAGAAAGAGAAGAGGTACTCTGGTGATAAATGAAAAAAATTAAACAATGAGAAGAGAAAAGTATTAGTATTTTGATGAAGATCATCTTGAATCTTACTTGAGGACAAGTAAATATTCAAACTTGAGGATTGTGATGCATGCTCAATTTTGTATATTTTAACACGTTAAGAAGTTGAAAATTGAATGATCATGCATCAAATATCTTATTTTTCTTATAGAATATTATTATTCTAATTTATTTTGTGATTTTTACGGTGTTTGCTTTGCAGGAGAAGAAAATGGACCGTGTTACATTGACACGGGCCGTTTTTCATTATGTCGCGTCACCACCAACACGGCCGGGGGAATTTTTGTCACGTGCTGATTAAAACGGCCCGTTTTGGGTTGACACGGACCGCGTTATATAACAAAGACAACATGCCCCGTGCCATGAGTGACACGGCCCGTGTTGACACCGACAGACGACTAAAAAATGACCTCCACTTCCACACCAAGGGGGAGAGCAGAGAAGGAAATCATCCATTAGAGAGTCTTGTGGCTACTTTGTCTAGAGTCACACCTTAGAGTTTTATTTTCTTGCTAATCTTTTGTACTCTAAATTTCGGCTTTATAATGTTTAATTCTTCAGCAATGGAATAATCTTCCTTTGTTGGTTTTACGTTGTTGAACTCCATTGTTATTTTGATGAAAGATTATTTTTTGAATATGAGTGTTGTGTTTGAATCAGATTTAGAGGGGTGTAGACTTACTCGATTGAGGAGTCTTTGAGATGAATCAATCACTTATATTTTAATCCTTAAATATTTGGAGAACGATTTGGTTAAACTTTCTTCAAATATTTAATTGATAAAACAGAAAGGACATCTGGTTAGAGTCCTAATTTACATTATTTCCATCAGATGTGATTTTCTTACTCGATTAACAGTGGAGGAATGTTTAGTAAAACCAACATTTCTTCTAATTGGTGTTTCTTTTTTTTGGATATATTTCTTATTTCCTCTCTGATTATCTTCATAATTCATTTCTCTTAAAGAATTGTCATCTAGTAAGAGTGAGAGATAAAAGTCCTCGTGGGATCGATATTTTTTTACTAGTTGTGCGATCGGTATACTTGCCGGACTTTTCTACTCTATAGAAAAGTAGCCATAAGATGGGATTAGATTTTTATCCGCGATCAGATGATTAACTAGCTCTAACTCTAAGTTCAAACTTTATCTATAATCATCCTTAATTATGTTAATTAAGTACTTTGTGTTCTTTCTTTTCTTTTCTCCTATTCAAAGTCTTATCTATGCATAATCTCTCCTTTCCTATTTTTAATTTTAATTATCTTTTGTTTAATAGATTTTTGTAATTAAATAAATAAATAATAATTTCATTTATCTATTTAAGTAAATATGAAAAATCTTTAACCTGTCATTTATTTCTCTTTCTTTTCTTTAATTCAACCTATTATCCTTTCTTAACTTCTTCTTATCTTTACTCAACTTCAATTATCCCTTATTTTTAAATAAATTATGAAATTAAATAAACTAAATATTTAATTATATATTTAGTTAATTTATTTATCTTGATTATTTTAATCCTTTTTTCGTTTCTTTTTTTTCATTTCTCTTTTTTATTTTGATCAAAACGTCATTTCTTCATAATATCCTCTTATCTTCTAAGTCATTCTAATTTTGGAATTAAATAATAATAATAATAATAATTCTCAATATTGAATTTTTTATTAATATAATAATTAATTATTATTATTTATTTCATGAATATTTTTAACTTAAAAACTACTAATTTCAAGTCACAATTAAATCCTACATCAAACTTCATCCTTAATCATTTTCTAATTACCTTTTCTTTATCCAATCTCTCCCAAACATAATTATTCCTGAATATTCAGAATTAGATAATTAATTATTAATCATATTCTTTACTTTTTGGAATAATAAAATAATAAAATATTATTTTATCTTTCAGATATTTTTGAACATAAAACTTTTATTTTATTTCTCATTGGCAGTCCATTATATCTTAATATTATTGTTAGAATTAAATTTAAACTTAAATGGTTAATCTTATTATAGTTTCAACCAATGTTGTTAATATGGTGAATTTATGCGTTGACTTGGAAAATGAGGTAAACTCGAAGTTGGTTGCGAGTCAAGTCGTTAGATTCAGTGAACTCCGTTCAATGGTCCGGTTCATGTAGTAAACTCGACGAGTTCAAGTTCTTATGTAGGCCAATTTGCTCCATCGTTGAGGTCGATGAAGTGCATAGCCGAGACCACAACATCGAAGTACTTGTCCGAGAAGGACATCCTCCAGGGCATCGTCCTTGCAACATCTGACGTGAACCTGGACGCCCTCCACGACCGTCTCCCTGCCGCCAGTCCAGCCTGACGACTCGAGCAGCATTCCCCTGCTTCTTCATCCATGTTGAGAAGGATCCCCCCGCTGCAACCAACGCCGAGGGCAGTGTGAATGGCGGATTAGTCAGGGATGTGGGTGAACATCCCAATGCAAACCGAGGGAGGAGTAGATGTCATTGCCAGCCGCATAGAGGAGGCAGAGTGCGAAGATTGCATCCATGGAGTCCACAAAGCCAACGACAAATAAGAGGAGTGGGAACGGGATGCCCGGCCCGGCATCATGCAGTACAGGAGGATGAGGAACGAAGGGAAGTAGAGTAGGAGCATGGAAAGGGCGGCGAAGAGCGTCACGTTGAAGAGCAGGAAGGTGATGGTGTTTCACTTGTCGATCGATGAGCATATGGCATGTGGCGTACATATGCCATAACTAAGTGCACTCCTCGTGTGAGAGAGGGAGATTTGCTTTCCCATACGGGCTCCCCAGTGATAATTAAGGGGGCTATAGATTATTTTCGGAGGAATAATAAATTTTATTTTAAAGAATATAATATTATGTCTATATTCTTATTCTATTTATTGTTTGATTGAAAAAATAATTTTTTATATTTTATAATTAAAATATTTTACTATAAATGGTTTACTTTTTTTTTATTATTATTGTAAAAATTATAATATAATAATATATAGTTAAATAATAAAAAATAAAACATGATTGAAAAATGAAAGAAATGGTAGAATATCTCTATTCTACAATTTCAGAAGAATAAACATATTCTTAAAAAAATGAATAAATATAGTGGTTTCACGTTTTTCTAGATAATTTTGCAAAAATCAAAATTTGACTCATTTAACCTTATTTTACACTGCGTTTGATTATATTCTCCAGAATACTTATCCACGAACCAAATAGCCCCTAAGTGCCCTTGTAAAAGAGAGAGAGCACAAAATGGAATCAAAATTTAAAAGGAGTCAAATAATATTTTTTTAAAAAAATATTAGCCCATTTTAGTTAAATATTAGTAGTTTTATAGTTCAAAATTTTATATGTGTGTTACACACGCATCTAATGAACATAAACTCTACAATTTTATGACTCGATTTACAATACAAATTTACGAGGTACAAAATGAGTTTACCTAAATTCTCGATATTGACAACCTTAGTTCAACTCCTAACTAATTATAAATTATCTTTTTCTCTCTCTTCACTTTCAATTTTCCTTTATTTTATCTTTTCCTCTTCTCTTATCTCTCACCCAACTATAATTTTATTTCCTTTCAATTTTTGACTTCCTTCGACAAATCCTAAATTTTGGATTTATTTTAATTAAGAAAATTATTTTTAAATTTGAAAATTTTTGAGATGTTACATTATTATCCATTAAGAAAATTCGTTCTCGAATTTTGTCCTTGTAGAAATTTATTAAATAATTTTGATAATAAATATATCAAATCAAAGCATACTTAACTTAAATGATGGTTGTACATGAGTCATTAACTATTTACTTATGAGATCATAAGAACTCTTGGTTTTGATACTAACCGTAACACTACCAAAATTCATCCTCCTGACACATGGTAATTAGGCGTAATCGATATTAACTACTATTCACTTCTATCCATTGGATGTTCACAAATCCATAATAAATTAACAATAAACTATCATTACAAATGGTACGAAATCTAACATAACTATTACTCCCAAATGATCCTCCTTATCATTTTATTACATGATAGTAGCAACTAAGATAAAAATCAAATAACACAAGCTAAATGACTCGATCTCATGTGCAACTGCATCATCACAAACATTTCTAGCTACACACATCCATCCTTGCCTATTCAATTATTTGTAGGATTCAAACACAAGGACATAAATTTTCATGAGTATAAATTACTTAATACATAAGATAATAAAAATGGATAAAAATATAATGCAAATAAGCAAGCTTTCGGTATGATACCAATTATGTTTTGTTCTTGCTATTATTTATCTTTTTTTCCATTATGTTATGCTCATCATGTTCTATTTCTTTTTCTTTTCTTTCACCACATCTTTTTAATAAATTCCTGGGACATCTATGTGTTGTCCTAATGCGAGCTCGACTTTTTCTATATGAGCATTTGACACTTTCATGTGGGGTTCAGGTGAGTCAAACTAGGACAAAAAGTAGGGCAATTATGACCCAATACAAGATGAGATCATTTTATATTAATATCAGGGATGATGAAGTTATTAATACTCATCTTCAATTTTTTTTATTAATACCAACCTTTATTTTTTTCATTCCATTAACAAATCACTACCGATGAAGCTCCAGTTTACATCTTTTATTTGTTGACCTAATTAGCATCCTTATTATTTTCTATTCATCATAATCCTCTTAAGAGTAGAACCAACATTTTGCATTAGAACAATTGCACCAACTTAACATCCTAATCTTCTAGGGGAAATTTGGGTCAGGTATGTTTGAACCCGAAATGGATTTGGGCTAAACTCGGGCCCTATTCGAATGAACTCAGGCCGTGTTCAGTCGTAGTATCCTATTCTACCTCTGGCAGAACTCGGGCCAGGTCCGAGGGTGGCTCAGGCCAAGTTTGGTAATATCATCATCAGGATTGTGACATGGGACTATCTGAGCAGGGTTGTTTTATTGCCGAACTGAAGCCATAAATCATTATGGAGAGACTCGGGTCGGGTCACCAAGAGCTAGGGCGAGGTTTCATTTGAGTTCAGATCATATTCGGAGATTCCATTTCCACATAAGAACCCGGGACGGGTTCTTACTGCAATGTTATAATATTTATTGTATATAATGTTTATTATATTAGATAATTAGTTATGGATGGATGGTGCTAACTTATTTGTTATATGTATAATATGCAACAATGTTATAATATAGTTAGTACAATAATATATATATACATATATATATATATATAATACATAAAAAATGGGAGTGTACCTCCTTTAAAGAAGGCACACCGTGTACCCTATTAATATTAGCTATTGGATTAGAAGGTGTGATTCAGATTAATTTATGCTTCTTTTTATTCAACATCGACTCAAAAAAATAATATTGAAGAAAAAAACTGGACCCGATACATCTCTCCAATTAACCCAACGTGAGTCGCCTCCTTTCCCCAACAAAATACCTCGTTCCATCTCTATCCTCTCTCTTCCTTTGACTCTCTCTCCCTCCATCTCTCCCAACTCTCTTTCTCCAGCCACATTTGCTGCTCGAGTAGCCATCCAAATGCCAAACAATGTTGTCAACACCGCATCTCCTCCACCAAGTGCTTCGCCACTTCTCCGACAGCAGCGAGCGACAACTCGCGGACACCCTCGCAATGATGCACCCTTGCACCCCGGCGTTCGCCGTGATGGCTCCAAGGAAGGGTGCGACCCTCTCCTCTAGGAGTCGCAGGATATTTCCCAGGCCGCGCACACCTCGCGATGGAGAAGTGTTCCTGCCCCGCGATGGCGCCCTCAAGCTCTTGGACGCAAAAGATTGACCCCGGTGGTGTCGGAGCATCAGGCTGCACGAAGGTCAGCTATGGTTGTTGGATGACACATCTAACCTGATGAAGCTTTGGAGCGTGACTTCGGCTCTGATCGTCGGCGTTTGGTCGGTGCTCTTTTGGCTATTTCCGTGGCAGAGCTAAATGTGTCGTTGCCACCGCCGACCAACTGGAGACGCTCCCGAAACTTGGAGGCATTCAACGACACCAGGGGAATGTTACTGTCGGTGTTGCCGCTTGGAATCCAAGAGAAGAATGATCTAATGAGGTCTCTCGTGGCGGCTTCTTTTGTTGGATTCTTTCACGGCGAAGGAAGAAGAATCAGATCGATGATGTAGATGGAGGGAGAGAGTTTGAGAAAGACAAAAAGGGAGGAGGGAGACGAGACAAATGGACTAATGGAGAAAAGGAGAAAGACGAAGGTGTGGTTTGGAAGAGAGCCATCGATTTTTTTAATCAATTTTTTTGAGCTGACGAGAATCAATCTGGAGCATACATTCTTGATCCAAAGGTGATATTAAGAGGGTACACCGTGTCCCCTATTTAGATAGGGCACACACCCATTTCTCTCTCTCTCTCTCTCTCTCTATATATATATATATATATATATCAATTTTCTTTAATTTAATGTGCAATAAGTTCAAATTAAATAGTTAAGCACTACTTATACTATATATTTATTTATAGAATATGTTTAACTTGTCATAATATTTTGGGAAAAAAATATTTATTTGTTACTTCTAACATAGAAAACAAATATATGAAATACAAAAAAGATTAAACAATAGAAATTTTGTATGTAATAATTAAATTCAATAAGATTTTAATCTATCAAGTGTGTCATATTTTTAACGTCAAATCGTAAAATTAATTTTGTAAATTTATAATTTATGATTGTTATTTTTTCCTTTATATAATTACATTTTGACATCATTTATATTGGTATATAATTAAAATATGATAATTTAATTTTAATATATTATGTTAAATATAATATTCTATTATTATCTGGTTTGTCGTATGAAAGGGGCACTTCGTTGTCCGGTGCAACACTTCCTTTGCAGCTCAATACTGTCTTTCATATAGTGAATCAAATGATGTTATACAGACCTTAAGTGATAACACTATTATACACGAACTCAATAAAATGATAGTGATATTCTAGTTACCATGTCAATCCAATGCATATCAACATATACTCTAATGCCTAGATGTTTTTTTGGTCACTTGTCTACAAGTGGAAAGCATCATTGTAATAAGTTCTTCCAAAATCAAGATGTGAAACGAGAAACAAGATCCGACCTAGGCGATGTTCGATTGTAGCATCATATTCTACCTTTGGCAGAACCCGAGCCAAGTCCGAGGGTGTCTCAGGCCAAGTTTGGTAACATCATCATCATGATTGTGACATGGGACTACCTGAGCTAGGTTGTTCAATTGCCGAACCGAAGCCATAAATTAAATAGTTAGGCACTACTTATACTATATATCTTTTTATAGAATATGTTTCACTTGTCATAATATTTTGGGAAAAAATATTTATTTGCTACTTCTAACATAGAAAGCAAATATATGAAATACAAAAAAGATTAACAAATAGAAATTATATATATAATAATTAAATTAAATAAGATTTTAATTTATTAAGTGTGTCATAATTTTAATATCAAATCTTAAAATTAATTTTATAAATTTATAATTTATTATTGTTATTTTTTCTTTTATATAATTACATTTTGACATCATTTATATGGGTATATAATTAAAATATGATAGTTTAATTTTAATATATTATGTTAAATATAATATTTTATTATCATTTATTGATATGAAAGAGACACTTGTCCAGGTCATTGTCCGGTCTGATGTTGGCAACTATTCTCTTGCCAACTTCGCTACAATGAGCCGATGTCCGACACTGTCTTCCATATAGTGAATCAAATGATGCTATATCGACCTTAAGTGATAACACTATTATACGCGAACTCAATAAATGGCAATGATATTCTAGTATACGCGAACTCAATAAATGGCAATGATATTCTAGTTACCATGTCAATCCAATGCATATCAATATATACTCTAATGCCTAAATGATTGTTTTTTTATTGGTCACTTGTCTACAAGTGGAAAGCATTATTCTAATAAGTTCTTCCAAAATCAAGATGTGAAACGAGAAACTAGATCCGACCCTATGAAAATTTTAATTTCATGGTCTCAAATGATCTCCTTAATATAGAAGTCCAACAAGATCTTCACTAGCTACTTCAACATAAATGGCATCCCGTGGGACCTAAAGTTTGTCTAAAAAAGAAGTGACGACCACTATTAGGATGGAATGCCAAGTACCATGTCAATTAGACATCAAAATTTATACGATAGAATAAGCATTTTGGTAGTTTGAGCATTCTTAGAATCTTGGGATGCAATATCCCCCGCCCCTGTGGGCCCGCGGGAAATCTTCGAATGGGTCCCGACTTTGAAGAATTTTACCCCCGCGGGGGCGGGGATGGGGGACATAATGCCCCGCACATACCCCACCCCACGGGTCTTCAAATCCCCACCCTTATTTAATTTATCATAAAAATAATAAAGAAACTCTAACTTTCTTTTTTTTTCTCCGTTCTCTTTCTTCCTCTTCTCCTTCCTCACCATTGTCGGAAATCACGACCGTCGACGGTCGCAGGCGAAGGCGCCGCCCCTCCCCTGACGGCTCCCCTCCCTTCTTGTACAGGGGGCCGCGCTCGGGCCCTCTCCTCTAAACACAGGGAGGGACACCCCCTCCCTCGTGCCGCCCGTCCCCTGCACTGTCCCTTCCCTCCTGCACAGCGGTGCTCGGCATTCGGGTCCTCTTGTAAGGGGGGTGGCGCTGGGCCCTTCCCCGCCTCGCCCCTCCTTTCAAGATTTGAGATAGAATGGTAAGTAATTTTTTTTTCTTAAGCAAGACATCGAGTTTCAATTCTTATGAATAAAGAAAATGCACGAGTTAAATCATGGATATTATTTTTTAAACAACGATAGCTGACTTCTCAAAAAATCTATTGATCTAATCTAACATAGTGTGCGTTGAGAAATAAAAGATTATTTACGGGCCGGAAATCATTCGGCCCAGAATAATCCAGATATTTGTCCGCGCAGGAAATAAAATAAAACAAAGAAAAAAATTCAAAAAAAAAAGAAAAGAAAAGAGAAACCCATAAATTGTTAAAAAAAACCCCCAACGGGTGTTCGGAATCCACACAGACTTCACCACGTGCCTTCTCCGCCTCCACACACCACCTCCAATTCCTCACGCGCATCGTCTCCATTCCGCAAGCTCGCGTTAGCCGGATAGCACTCCCACACGCACCACAAGCACGCGCGCGGCGTTCTCTGGCACGCGCGCCCGACGAACCTCCCCCCACCTTCCGCCGTCTTCCAGAACCTTCCACGTGTACTCATAAAAATCCCCCTTATCTTCCTCCACCCTCCGTTCGAACCAGAAAGCAAAAGAGGAAATAGCCGTCGTCTGCACTCTCTCGCGCTTGCTCTCGATTCCCGCTTCCTCCACCCGTCCGGCCATGGCGACGGCCTCCTCCGCTCCCTTCCTCGGCCCCTCCGCTACCTGCCCTTCCTCCAAAAAGCCCTTCTCCGCCTCCTCCTCGCTCTTCTTCGGCCACCGCCGCTCCTCCGTCGCCTCCTTTTCCCTCCGCCGGAGGTCCGCCGCCCGGCGATGCGTTCCCCTCAGGGTGGCCTGCGAGAAGGTCGTGGGCATCGACCTCGGGACGACCAACTCCGCCGTGGCCGCCATGGAGGGAGGGAAGCCCACCATCGTCACCAACGCCGAGGGGCAGCGGACGACGCCCTCGGTCGTAGCCTACACAAAAGCAGGGGACCGGCTCGTGGGGCAGATCGCCAAGCGTCAGGCCGTGGTGAACCCGGAGAACACCTTCTTCTCTGTCAAGCGCTTCATCGGGCGCAAGATGAATGAGGTCGACGAGGAGTCGAAGCAGGTCTCCTACCACGTCCTACGAGATGAGAACGGAAACGTCAAGCTCGACTGTCCGGCCATCGGAAAGCAATTCGCGGCCGAGGAGATCTCCGCTCAGGTTATACATTGTTCATTGTTTTGCACTTTCTCGGTGATTCAATGCTTCAAGCTCTCATTCAACTATTTTTCACATTTAAAGTCGTCTATCTAGCTTTCTTATTTGGCTTCTCTTCTATTGATGGTGAATAATCGGTATTCAGTGGTTTGATACGTACTGATGCTGTCTTGCATACTGATTTGCAGTTATGTTGTATGTCCTACGTATTTGATAAGATGCCATTTTGTTTATAGTATCAGAAAAGCTGAACTGTAGCCTTACCGGCTATAAGCAATTGTTAATGTCTTTGATTATGATTATGATTATTCACTCATTTTTTACTGCCATATACTCATATTTCTAATGTTAAGTTAGTGAGCTCTGATGTTTTGAGTCTTGTAATGTTGTAACTACTGATTGAGTTTCTTTCTATGCCCTCAGGTTCTGAGAAAACTTGTGGACGATGCGTCCAAATTTTTGAATGACAAAGTTACCAAAGCGGTTATTACTGTTCCTGCTTACTTCAATGACTCTCAAAGGACAGCAACAAAAGATGCTGGTCGTATTGCTGGCCTTGAAGTCCTTCGTATAATCAATGAGCCAACAGCAGCGTCATTAGCATATGGTTTTGAAAAGAAGAACAATGAGACCATACTGGTTTTCGACTTGGGAGGTGGGACCTTTGATGTATCAGGTATGAAACCTCGTCCAAGCTATAAGCATACTTCTTCAATCATGCCATGTCTTCATTTGGTTCGCAATGTGAGAAGTGCCTTGTTATTTGGAAAGATGTGCTTCATGTTTTATTGCTTCTCATTGTCTCTGGTGGTAGGATTTCTGTCTTCGTTCTATATTAAGTTCAGTTCTTTTTCTTCTATGTAACCAAATGACTGAAGATCCCTGTTATTCTTTTCTAGAAGAACATGTTATACATATTATCAGAAGCTTTTTATGGTCACCATACTGTTTGAGAATGAGAAACCTTTTGCTTGCTCCCTCATTCTTCCTATCCTGGTGATATAAGCCTTAAGTTATCAACAGCCGATGGAAATAGATTTCGTTCCTAATAGATGGATGCGGAAGTGCTTATTTCCAGATCTCTATTCGTTTGTGGAGGTAGATGTGTATGAATTTAGCTTTGTACTAGATGAACTTATATGCAAAATGACAGTTTTCTTCTGAATGTTGAAGCTATCGTTATTCTATTCAGAGTAGAACAATATTAAAATTCCAGTGAATGGCGAAGTTGCCTATGAAAAGGAGTTCGATTTCCAAGATATAGTAGTCCTAATTCAGTGCCTTGGTAGCTTCAGAAGCTACCCGAACCCCAAGGGACCTTCAGACCCTAATCTATGTTATTGTTATTCTTGATCTTTTGTATGCATTTGTTGGTGCCCCTTTGTCATTGGCTTGATCATGTATTGTTATCTGACAATTTTTTGCAGTGCTTGAGGTTGGAGATGGCGTCTTTGAGGTGTTATCTACATCTGGAGATACTCATCTTGGTGGAGATGACTTTGACAAGGTTGGTTCTAGTCTCTGCTCTTAACCTACAAATTGTCTATTTGCAGAGGGACATTCATTTGTTCATCAATCCATTGCTTTGTTATACACATAACTGTGGCTAAATTTAACATGCTGCTCTGTGCAATGTGCACTTAAGAATGGAAGTCCAAGTTAGACTTCTTTGGAGAAGAGGCTCAAGGGTCCAGTAAAAAGAAAGATAAATTGAAAATTAAAGGGGCGCATAACTTTCATTTATGAGAATTTAACTGAGACCTTTTAGACTACGAGTTGATGGATTACTCACCCCACCATGCCCATGTTTTTTAAGTCAAAAGTTAAACTTCAATAGTATTAGTCTTTGGTTTCTATAGTACTAGTGTATGAACTACTCATGTACGTGGAGATGACTTTGGGAAGGTTGGTTCTTGTCCTTTATTCTTAACATAAAATTGTATATATAATGTGTAATAGAAAGATATTTATGTGTTCTTCAAGGATTGTTTTTTTGTATGCACAACAATGATTAAAGTTGACAAGTGCTTTGTCTTCATACGCTTTAAAATCAAGTACTTTGTAGCATTGATCTCTTCTTTGTATTGTAACTATAGTTGCAGGTAATTTTTTCTTGATGCAATGATCCAACCGTAGGAACAATCTCTTTTGATATTTTTTC
Source organism: Pontederia crassipes (assembly GCA_030549335.1). Classification (NCBI taxonomy): domain Eukaryota; kingdom Viridiplantae; phylum Streptophyta; class Magnoliopsida; order Commelinales; family Pontederiaceae; genus Pontederia; species Pontederia crassipes. Next base: position 49,198,343 of record CM060189.1, on the reverse strand, counting down.
CAATTATCTGAAGAGGAAGACAACAACAACAACAAAGCCTTCTTGTTGTTGTTGTTGTTGTTGTTGTATCTGAAGAGGAAGATGAGTGTACTATTGGCTTATACTATTTCCATATAACTCAATTATATGGGCCATTGAACATCGGATCAACGATAAGGACTTCGATCAAATCATGATGTTTTTATTTATTTACATGGCTTATTTTGTTTGGGTTGCTGATCCAAGTTTTGGTGGTCCAAAATATTGAGGGTGCATGTAGTGTAAACCAACATTACACCTTTGTTGGACTTTTGTCTGGACATGAAATTGTTTACTGTTATGTACATAAGATTCTCATATGCGTTGATTAGGGATTGTAGATCAAGATATCTGGCGTAATGACTCACACACCCTGCTTATAGCAATTTTAGGAAGTACAACCCCATTAAATATTTGTGTATTGATTTGGATGTGGCTTTTGTGGCTAGGCATTTAATTTGTCTTATTGTTATTTGGCACATATTAAGCACAAAACGAACATGTGGACTAATACTGTATCTATGTTTTGTTTGAGCCCATGTGTTATTCTTGTTGGCAATCTAAATTCTTTTCTGTGTATTTTCATCTTTTACAGAGAGTTGTGGATTGGCTAGCTGCAAATTTTAAGAGAGATGAAGGCATCGATCTTTTGAAGGATAAGCAAGCCCTTCAGCGGTTGACTGAAACGGCAGAAAAGGCTAAAATGGAACTGTCATCTTTGACTCAAACAAACATTAGGTTAGTTCCTCTTTATCTTAGCTAGCTTGTTCACTAGGATCTTTGTTGGGGATATATCTTTAATACATACTGCCAATGATTTTTTTGCAGTTTGCCATTTATTACTGCCACTGCTGATGGCCCAAAGCACATAGAGACAAACATTACAAGGGCCAAATTTGAAGAACTATGTTCAGATCTTCTCGACAGGTATGTTATATTGGGTTGGTTCGTTAGATTTTCATCATTGTTCGTAACATATGTATTGACTACTACCTCCATCCTGAAAACCAAAAAACCACCATCCTTGTTACTTGATCCTGGCCTTGGTTTAGTTCCTGATGCTTTGGGCTGTTATAGCTTTCTTTTGGAGTCGTTTTGGTTGAAGCCGTGTTCTATTTTGTTAACCTTTATTGCTGATGCTTCGCAGGCTTAGAACTCCTGTGGATAATGCCTTGAAAGATGCCAAACTTACATTTAAAGACATCGATGAGGTTATTCTTGTTGGTGGATCTACCCGAATTCCGGCAGTTCAGGAACTTGTAAGAAAAGTAACTGGAAAGGAACCAAATGTCACAGTCAACCCAGATGAAGTTGTTGCTCTTGGTGCTGCTGTTCAGGTAGAGTTGTTTGGTTGATTGCTTATTCCTGTTTTCTCCAAACAGTATATTATTTCAAAAGTTGATAACTTATTATTGGCGGTACAGTGAAAAGGATTGAGATGATTCACAACTAGCATACTGATTACTTTGTTTTTTTTTCTTTGAAAAGATACTGATTGCTTTGTTAGTTGCATTCAAATTTCATGATGGTTGGGTGTGTTGTTTTTTAAAAGATATTCGGCTGTTTCTACAGTTCTAAATATGCAAATTGGACATTTACTTGAAACACGTCGGTTATTGCAGTCTGCTTCATGTGCAAGTGTAACATTATTTGTATTCACATTAGTTGAAAGTACAAGCTACACGCTCATTCACTGTATATTTTCGGATGTGGTTAATGGTTGTTTAACCTGCTACGGTTTTGTTCCTTGTGTGTTTCATATATGCCAGTAGGCAATTTTCTGTGTTGGTCACTGAATTTTTAGATATGCATTTGTCTCATAATTGGTTGCAGCACAACCTGATGATTAACTGTTGCATTCTTGGCTTTGAGACAACTAATGGATATTGACATTCTTTCTCCAAATTTCCCATTTTCAGGCTGGAGTTTTGTCGGGAGATGTGAGTGACATTGTTCTTCTAGATGTTACACCATTATCTTTGGGTTTGGAGACACTTGGCGGAGTGATGACAAAGATCATCCCAAGGAATACAACATTGCCAACATCTAAATCAGAAGTCTTCTCTACAGCTGCTGATGGGCAGACCAGTGTTGAGATAAACGTTCTTCAAGGTGAACGGGAGTTTGTAAGGGATAACAAATCCCTTGGTAGCTTCAGACTTGATGGAATTCCTCCAGCTCCACGTGGAGTCCCACAAATTGAGGTCAAGTTCGACATTGATGCCAACGGTATACTTTCTGTTACTGCTGTGGATAAGGGCACTGGAAAGAAGCAAGACATCACTATTACTGGAGCTAGCACCTTGCCTAGCGATGAGGTAAGACTAAACAGCTTTTCATTTTCATGATGACAACTATTTTATTGTAGACTGTCCTCGAAGATTTATGCTTATGTTTTTTTTTATGAAGTCAAAACAATATGCATTCCAGAATTGTCCACTTCTCTTCAATCATAAAATAGTTAAATTCGTCTTCACATTGACAGGTGGAAAGAATGGTGAAGGAGGCCGAGAAGTTTTCCAAGGAGGACAAGGAGAAGAGGGAGGCCATAGACACCAAGAACCAATCAGAATCCATGATCTATCAGACAGAGAAACAGTTGAAAGAACTCGGTGATAAAGTACCCACCGATGTTAAGGAAAAGGTAGAGGCAAAGCTCAAAGAGCTGAAAGATGCCGTTGACGGTGGCTCCACTCAGGGGATGAAGGATGCCATGGCGGCCCTCAACCAGGAGGTGATGCAGATCGGTCAGTCGCTCTACAACCAGCCTGGTGGTGCTGGCGCTGGACCTGCTCCTGGCGCTGACGCCGGACCATCCACCAAATCATCTGAGAATGGTGGCGACGACGTAATTGACGCTGACTTCACCGATAGCAAATGAAAATAGTGCTGCAACAAGAGCTAATCAAGTATCAGAGGCCAAAGTAGGTTCATATTTTTCACACAATTCTGTACAGAGGGCATGAGTGTCAGTTCGATCTGGTGGCGTACGTAAACCCATTTGGCTCATACCTCCCTGTTTGTCGCGGAAATTTTGAAATGAGCAATACGTAGGGAATCACCGATTATTTTATAAATCTTTGACCAAACATTTTCATTTGATAATTCTGCACTCATGTTTGGCCGCTGGCTTTACACTTTTAGCTATGTTGTTCGATGGCATGCAATTGGCACGTAATGATTCGTGTTCTCGTAGGATCCGATTAAGGGAAGAAAATTGTTACACTCTAATTTGGGGAATTAGAGTTTGAAGAAAAAAAAATAAAAATTCTCCTTCGTTATCCTCCATTAAAATAGGAAGTTCTTGATTATGCAAGTCCAAACAGATTGATTTGACTCGCCCAATGGTAGGACCCTCTCAATTATTACAGTGTTAAATAGAAAGGATGATCTCTTATGTCCATAATTAACATAAGGATGATGCTACAAAACCCTTAAGTTGTATCCAACAAAATGGATCAACTTGTCAAGAGAATGCTCTTTTTCTAATGTGTTCTAAAGAAGGGATAAGCATAGTACAAAGTAAAAACTAAATTAAACTAGAAGAGGAAAAATGTAGCCGTTAAAAACTAAGATCCTAAATTACCTCTCTAAGTTTCAGACTCCACACATATAAAGAGAAATTAAGATTTAATCATTCTACCTACAAAACGACACAATGCACATTGCGATACTCTTGGTTCATTTGGTCTACGGCAAGGAGTATGTTTGCATACAATGATTTTGTGCATTGAATGATATGCACACCAAGGACACGGTGCACGCCACACGGGACGACGACGAGTGTAACATGATACTGCACACATTATATCCATTTATTTTCATCGGCAAAACCAAAGCATATTTTGCTTCCAAATGGTACGGAGATGCATTTAATGTCCTTAAACTCAGCAGTCATTACGGCCTGCAACAATTTCTAATGAGTTGCGAACAAGTACTTAACCTACTGATTGGTAACAAGTCACAAAGTTGAGAATGGAACTTTACTCCAGTAACTATTCACGCAGAAACACCGCTTCAATCTCTAATGAGATATAACAACGATTGCACTGCTGAGTTTTGGTCAGGCATGATGCAGATACATGGATGGCTATTACATGGCTCCATGCACCAGATGTCCACCCAAAACTAACACACAAATACAGTAACACAAACTAACACACCTTGTTGAATTGGTAGACTGAAGATAGCACATATTTTGTAATACTTATCTGTTCAGTAGTCCATCAAGCCACAGAGAGTGTGGCACGCTTGAACATTCTATTACATTTCTGTTCACTTGCTGGATCATCCACAGCTAGGCCTTGCGCTCCGAAGCAGAAATACTGGTTCATTACTCTACCATTTGTCGTACCAGATTTCTGAGATGCATTGTCCATTGCCATGATATTATCGGACGAGCAAGAGGCGATACTGTTCTCACTCTCCAAATAGATGCCTTTCTTTTTCTCCGATGAAATTGATGACCTCAAGGAGCTACAAGTTGATTTTGATGCACGGGCAAGATGCGGCATGGCTTGAATTACTCCATGCATGAGGCTGGCAGCAAATTTCTTCCTTGAGGATGGACTAGGTGCAGAACTCCTAACAGAAAGACTCCTCTTGTTGTTCGGGAGTGATGCTCCCTTGGCGAATCGCTGCCGAAGAGGAGTTGGAGTCTCCTCACGGTCACAGCATTTATTTATGGAATCAAAGGAATCATCGTCGTTCAACTTCTTGGTTATCTCAGATTTCTTGTCCTTGCGACGAGGCCATCTTCGCAAAATTTTCTTGAGGTGTCTAGCTGCACTATCAACTGGATTTCTTTTCTTCTTATTAGAAGAACCATGCTTTTCATTGACAGAACTCGGATGTGCATTTTCACAATTGCTTGCACTTGAGCATGAGCTTGGTCTTCCACTGGTTTCTGGTATTTCAATACCTGTATACAGAAAGATCTCTGCATCTGATACTCCAAAAGAAGTACCAGGGCTGCTCCCAATGCCTTGTGCTTTTAACTGGAAAGCAATTGCTGATCTAGCTCTATAATCCTTTGAATTTGCTATTCCTCCAGCAGAAATTATCTGCTTAATCAATATCTCAGAAGATGCTGATCGGGGATGTTGTCTGAGTATATCAAGGGGGGTCATACCCTCAACATCACGAATATTGAGATTAATTGATTGAACAGTCATTAGAAGCTCGACCAGATCAGAGTGCACATTGGCAGCGACAGCCATATGAAGAGCAGTTCGTCCATCATTATTTCTGATATTGATGACCTCTTGAATGTTTATGACTCTTCCACTTATCACCTGTCTCATGAGTTCCATTTGTCTGTCAAGTCTCCGGAAACCAGGGGTTCTGAAACCAGCGACTGCCATGTGAAGGAAAGTATCACCATTATAGTTTATCAAAGTTGTAGACATGGGATATGCCATGACTAAGGCCTCCACCACCAATAAGTGGCCTCGAAAGGCTGCTACATGCAATGATGTGTTGCCTTGATTATCTCTGGTGTTGATTATATCAAAAGATGTGATCAGATATTCAACTACCTGCATAAAATCATTTTTTTTATAAAGGTTATGCAAAGTCATAAATTGTTATGCTCAAAGAACTTAACCACACTTCTAAACACTCAATGTGACTCTTTGAATGCAATATAATATATAAAACAGTACTGCAATAAGTAGAAATGCCAAGTGAAATTTCTGTAATGGAGCATTTTGGCGCAAAAGTTGAACTTAAAACCAGGTGAAAGCTAAAATGAGCAACATGCCAAAGCACTATACAATGACAGCTAGTTCAATAAAATTCCTTTCTTTTGTACATAGTAGAGGTATACAACATACAACGCCACATCACAGATCGGCATAAGGTTAGGTAAACAGATTAAGGTGGATGCAAGTTTCATTCACTTTTGATTGTATGCATAAAGTTTGTAAACCATCTTACACGAGCGGGACAACTTTCCGATGCATGTAAGGTCATATTTGCGCAAAGGTGACCGGATTCCTACTGACTATATTAATGTCATTGATGCAGAAGCACATGCAATCAAATCCATTTATCAGTTCAGTTTCACTGAGGACATGAAGTGTTCAATTAACGATACATGATCTGGAACTTAAAATACAAAATTTTAGCTCAAGGAAACCACTAGTATCATCTGTATTCTACTTCTTTCCTCTCTAGTTCTTTATTTTGTGGGCAAAGCACTACTGTGATCAATGGTCATTAGATGCAGAGTCGGACAGGAAAAAGGACCTACGAAAAGTTACACCTGAAAGGAAAAAAAAGGCGAATGGAATAAGAGTTCTCAGTTACCTCCACCTGCCCTCTGCCAGAGGCAGCATGCAAAATTGTACACCCCTGGAGATCTCTGTAAGCTAAGACATCTGTACAATCTGCAAGAAGCTCTTTTAATATCTCCACGTTCCCTCCTCTGGCAGCAGCATGCACTGCCCTATTCACCATTTCCTGCCTGAACACAGAACCACCACCCGCTGACGCCTCCATCAAGTCCCTGCCACCGCCGATGGAGCACCTGGGTGACACGGCGGAATCGAGCAGGAGCCTGAAAACCTCCGGGTTCTTGCTCCTTGCCGCAGCATAAAAGATATCAGTCACACCATACTCCCCTTCTCCGAAGACCAACAGAGGGTCTCTCTCCAGCAGTTCTTGGACAAAGCTCGTGTCCCCCGCTGAGGCTGCGGTGTACAGAAGCCACCCGCCGTAGCCCGCCCTGATCAGCGAGTTCTTCTGGTTCTTCATCTCGCATTCATGGAAGAGGCTCCGCGCGACGAGGGACCGGCACTTGGCGACATCTTTGAAGCGGGAGTCGTCATCCCAGACTGTCTCCAGGCGCCGGATCCGGCGAAGGGAGGTCAGCTTGATGAGCAAATTGGTGTCCAGGTGGAGGAGCTCCCGGACCAGATCGTAGTGGCCATTGGCGGCTGCCCAGTCGATAGGCGAGGCGTACCACCACTGGTCCCCGGTGCTCTCCCACCGGAGAGGGAAATAAGATTGCGGCATCTGCGTCAGAGCAAGAACAAGCTTCACAACAAGAACAAGGACAATGACAAGAACACGATCAAACGTGAGATGGTCTACATGTGAGACATTACATCTAAAACAAACTGGCCGAAAGATTGAGCAAGAAATGTATGGACAGAAGTGAACATAGCGATATCAATCTGTAGTGAGTTTAAAGCATCAAAGGTGCAAAACAGCTAATTACAGAGCATCCATTTGGACGTCTGTTGCAAGAACTGAAACTGTTCTAAAGAAACAGAAAAAAAGGCTTTTTGTGGAAAACAAGAAGTAACAAACTTCAAGCTCACATACCTCTGTGGAGGGAGACCAGTGGGAGCTGTTGCAAGAGAGGAGACCTGCAAAACACCCACGAAGTTTTAATTCTTCTGACTACACAGCAACCGGAACAAGATTTTAATCCAAGAAGTAACTTACAGTAGATTGATTACATAGAACCTAACCAGGCCCAGAGAGCTTGAGGAAGAAGATGGGAGTAAACATTGGGTTCTTCTACCTGCAACTTATATACGAATAATGAAGAGGAAAAATGGAAGAGAAAAGGAAGGATTTTTCTGCATCACCAAAAAAGGAGAAAGTTAGGAAGAACCCAAAGTGGTGGTGTGCAGATAATGATGGAGACTTCTGCAAATTTTCTTTTCTTTTCTTCCTTTTCATGTCAGATCCATATACACACTCAGGGAAAAAAAGGTGTCTTGACTGATGATAGGAAGGGGCTGTAGTTGGTCAGGAAGGCAAAAAGTTGGGCTAATGGCAGAACAGTTCTTGTGTTATGTCATTTGGGGGGAAGTGATTAGTGATTACATATTCCAATAGTGCAGATGGATCATAAGATTAGGAAGATTACTATGGTGCATTAATGGTATTTAATGGAAGATAAAATAATACTCATAAGATTTTTAGGCTGATTCTCTACATTTTCTTCTCTTCTCTATATTAGATTCACAGGTTCCCCTCTGACATAAAAAATGGACTGTCACTTGGATATGTGCACTCAAAAAGAGAGGGTCATATACTCATATCTTTAGCATCTGGACTGGGGTTCCTGAGCCATGTAGGGTAGAGAGGAAGTACAACTTGATATATTCAATGAAGTGGGATTCTGTGGGTGGGGTGTGTGGTGTGACCAGTGACCAGTGACCAGTGACACCAGTGTCTTCTTTCTTATGTGTTGGTTGTTGTTGCCTCGCACTGCTTAGCCTTCCTATTTAAAATTTAACGCATGCAGGGATCAATTGACAATTGGAATTAGACGGAAATAATGTTTAATTTCAATTAATTTTGTCAAATGACGCGACTTTTGACGGAATCAGATGAAGAACCCGAGATGAAATTTTTTTTTGTCAAATGACGATTTCAATATCCAAACGGACCGTAGTGTAGTTATTACCATTCTTCACTTTTTTTCCACACACATATTAATATAATATAATAGTTTAAAGAAAAACTTTGGAAAAAAATCTAAATCCTCTTAAAATTCTCTTAAATACTAGTACTTACACTATTAAACTCTCCCCAAAAGCCCATTAAAAGTAAGCATATAACGTCGTGGGCAATTAGAAAAAGATTATGAGAAAGTTAGGATAGGACACCAAGAAATCTAACTTGGGTTAATTTTCCCTTAAACTTGGATGATCTATGTTCGTAGGAAATCTGTCTTGGGTTAATATATATATATATAATATATATATAATATATATATAATATATGTATATATATATATATGCATGATTTCTATCTGACGGTCAACCGTGTCTTGTAGTCCTACATATGGATGGGGTAGACATTGGATACCAAAGCCTGTGAACACAACTGCAATGTTGTCGTCTGCTACAGAATGTTTGCATCTGCCACCTGCGTATCATACTGCAAAGTCTTTTTTGTGCTTCATTTTCTATAAAGTTTACAACAAATTTCATTTGATAGTGTGATTGTTTTACAATCGTTTCATAAAGATCTCATTTCATGCTTCTATTATCAATTCTTTTGTTTCTGATTCTTTGATGAAGCCCTCAACCTTATATTCTTGTCAAATCAAAACTGTGAACTTGGACATTGGCTTTGCCACCAAGAAACATAAATGTGTGACCACACGAACATATATTAATTACTCACCATTATTATAAGTAACTTTCCTTCGGTTCCCTGAAGCTTTAGAACTTATCCACATCATGATATTAATTATATGCTTCTATGAACGGAATCATAATCAATGGTCACTTGATGTAGAAAAAAATATTGAATGCTGCTGCTCAGAATCTTCAGATTCCAAGGTCATGTGCATATACAAAGTAGATGAAGAATGTTGCGTGGAAACTAGAAAGGCATACATGTTGGCTAATAAATAGAAGGCCTAACATGAGGAACAGTATTGCAACTAAACCTCATCACTTACCTCCATTCCATGAAACTAAGATGAGGATACATCCATCCTTTGTGCTACGCAAACAATTATTCCAGTGCCCCCACATATACACAATCTGCAAAACAGTTAGGAATATATGCTTGCCCAAAGTCACATGCATTCACTTGAATATTCACAAGATAAAGTTTTTTTTTTCTCCTTCTCCTTTGCTTCGTGCCAGCCATTGTGCTCATCTCTTCACAGAGAACCATGACTACTTTTCCTGAGCATGTGGAGTGTTAGCTAAAAAGTTGGTAATGGCTAAAGTGGAAGTAGCAAGTGTTGATGCATGGTAGTGGAGCATGCATGTGGGGTTGAGACTTTGAGACTTTCTTTAGCCAACATAGAGATTTGAGACTTTGGAAGAAGGGCATGCATGAGCATGCTTACTTCACTTTGGGGCCCAAATGGGGTGTTATCATTTGGTTAGATTGCTAGATGACATTATTTGTTTATTCATTGGTTTTTCACAAGAAAAGAAAAATCAAAGTTAAAAAGGAAAACAAGGAAAAGCCCAATTGAGGATGCCTTCTCATGAATTCATATGATTTGAAGAAAAACCATTTATTTTTCGCCTATCACAATTATGATATACATGATTGGGTTAGAAGTCACTGTAAATCATGTTTGCTTCTTGGTAACATCATCAGCATGGTCAGATATTGAAGACTAATCAACGATCCCACAGTTTTAACAAGAACAAACAATGAAAGGTATGAGAGAAGTTGTATCCCTCGTGTTATTCCCACATCACAAAGAAAGGATGTGCCTTCAAATTTGTTTATGCATCTCATGATCAACTTATTTGAATGACATGGATCGGAAACATATGGATTCAGATTTAGTGATTGTAAGACACTCACTATAACTTTAGTAAAGTTGATAGTAGATGGCTCATCTAACCTTTTTACGTATTGAGTGATAGCTTTCAGGCCATCACCGTTTGTTTGCAGAGTCGTGTTTCAATCCATCAGTCCAGTAGATATCTCGAGCTATGATTTGTAGCTGTCTCCTACCCAAATGAAAAAGGTAAAAGCAAAGATTTGTAGTTATCTTGTTTCATGTACCAATCAATTGGCAGGTAGGATAAACCACATGGCATGTTTTTGGCGCACTTACTAATCCAATTTGAGAATTATTAAAGATTTGATATTCTGGCATTTCCTTTTTGAGGTTAAGCATGCTACTAGTTAAACCAGACTTCTTTAATCACATTGGAATTTCCAAATATAAACTTCTTTTAGCTACCATGAAATCCCTTGTCATATACATGGCTCAACCCCAACTCTGAATTCTGTTCATAAGATTTTTTAACATTTCAACATGCTGATACATATTTCTGTGTTCAGCTTCATACATAAGTGTCAAGTATGTTTGACTCCTCGGTTTTATTTCCCGATCTATCATCTCTTTAAAGAGAAGAGTAGCCTGGCCTATGTTACCTACTCTGCAAAAACCATTAATAAGAAGTGTGTACAAATCAAGATCTAAACTGAGGTGATGCTTGTTAACCATGTCACTTAAAAGGCTGATAACATGGTCATCTGGTCGCCGTCCAGTAAAGCATAACTTCAGCAATGGTCGATATGTCTGAAGATCAGGATGACAAGATGAATTTTCCATCTCTTTCAGGACCACAAGGGCATTGTCTTCTTGATCATGGTGACAAAAAATTGAGATCATTGTATTGTAGGTTGGTAAAGAATAAGATATACCTTTCATTTTCATCTCTACCTTAAATATGTGATAAGCATCCTGCAATCTACCAGCTTTCCCTAGAATATTAATAAGAGAGTTATAGAAGAGAGTATCTGGCATACACCCAGCAATCTTCATTCTCTTGACTACATCCAAAGCTTGATCTACTTGTCTTGCTTTGGCAAGTGAATTCATAATTGTGGTATAAGTAACAACATTCGGAATACAACCTTCATTAGCCATCTCATCAAGAAGTTCATATACTCTTCTAAAGTTAAACTGGTGACAGTAAGCTTGAATAACTGTTGAATATGTAATCACTGATGGCTTAAACCCCAAAACTGTCATATCTTGAATTGTCCACCTTGCTTCATCAACTTTACGTGCATTGCACCATCCATGAACAAAAATGTTGTAAGTATAAGCATTTGGAGAAATGTGATCCTTAAGCACTAGAAACGCCTCATGAGCAATATCAACCCTTTTCTCTTTACAAAGGGTGTCAAGCAGAAGATTCATGGTCCTAACATTCTTATCAAGGCCCAAGGATTCTAAATTATCAAAACACTTCAGAGTGTCACTCCATCTCCTTGCTCCTGCAAGCCTTCTCAATACCTTTGCAACTGTTTCAAGTGTGACATGGCCGCCTTCATGCATCTTATGGACCAAGTTCCACATCCGATCAATTTGCCTCATCTTCCCCAGTAAATCAACCATCTTATCATAGGCAAGCGATGTATGCTCATATCCCGTGTGTGAGTTAGCCCACTCAAAGAAGCCTAAAGCAGATTTCCAATCATCTCCAAATTTCTGAAGTAAACCATCAACAAGTTTGGGGCTAAGTGGAATTCTAGAGCAAGATACATCAGCTTGAAGAGATCGCACGACATCCTCAACACTAGCATTCTTAACTCCAAAAATAGCCCTTCTAATTTTTTGGGCATACTTTTCTTCCTTTGGATCAAACAAAAACTCTAGAGCCAAGCTCTTCTGCTTTTCCTTTTGATGGTGGGATGCGACTGTCCTAGCACCTTGAACTTCTTTCTCCGGAGGCAAGGAAGATGCCGATGTACTATAACAGGCTACAAAATCTCCAATAATGGAGAATAAAAATGGAGTTACCAAATTAGGACTTCTAGTGTCAGCTACAGCTCTCCACCATAGAGCACAGACAGAGTGAAGACGATGCCCAGGAACAAAAATAAGGGATTCCTGCGTCCAGAATGCAGTCCCAGTATCAGCTTCATCCGATTACAGAGATAAAATGTGTTCAATGGCTAACAATACCTATGATTGCACAAGATTTCCAACCATCTCAATAAATGTTGTTAAAATCAGGCCACATATTAAATTGGAAAAACTTTCAGTTCAGGTTGTTAAGTTGGACAAATTGTACGGTAAATAAAAAATAAAATCTGTAAAAAAATCAAAATTCTTAATAAACTTTGTAAAATTTTAGCCATATATGCATATAAAAGTCCAATGATAACATAGTATAGTAAAACAAAGTATGTTTTTAATAGTCAACAAAGTGCAAATTAAGTTCATGATCTAGAATCAAACAACATTTTCATATGACAAACTTGAAGTTCGAATTTCAAAGGAATGCTTATTGAAGAAAGGGTCGTTTAGTTGCAATAGGATATTAAGGATGTCAGTAGAATAAGTTCAGTGACAAAAAATGTTAGGAAGCAAATGGGAAGGCAAAATGCCATTTAGATGCCAAGAGGCCATCCAGCATAGCATGTTAATCTTCCATGCCATTGCAAACCTATGACACAGAAAGAGACTGATAAAACTCGTCAACATGACAGGATAATTTAGTTGCATAACATCTAATTATCTCAACGTCTCATTGAAAATTATATTAAAAATCCATGATGCTTCAAGATTCTGTGGAGAGTTTTGATTTCTATGGCAGCATAAACAGAGGAAAAATGTTAACCACTTAGTCCTACTGTGGAGATGCAATACAATACACAATTATGAGAAAATCATAACCCAATCACAATTATCAATAGCAAAAAACCATTAGCAGATAACATGGCAGACACAAGTAAAGAGAATATTAAGTAGACTTCAAAAGGTTGTCTTTGATAATATACAGAAGATTGGAGTTCAACATCGATGAAGAAAGCAAGAGAGAAAGATAAAACAAAATAGCAAAAAGAATCTTGCTGGTCTCCTATCTCATTGATTCTCCAATACAGAATGTTTTGTAGTGCCTTGTAATCTCCAGGGTTGTGCATGCACGCAAAAATATGAGTTTAACTGCTCCATCTCAAACTTTTTGCAAAAGGTTGTAAATTTATGATAAAGTTTATGCTTTTCTAGATTAATAATTAGCTTATCAATTATGTGCAACACTACCAGGAAGGACATAGTCTGTGTCCTGATAAACATTGAGAAGCATATTCCGGACGCCTTCAAGTCCAGCTCAGGTTGCTTCACTAGATGCACAGCATAATCGCAACTCCTTGATCTCGTCCTGACACCTCTTTATTTGTTTCCTTGTGCTTTCTGAGCAAATACACCGACTAAATCAAACATGATATCCAAATATATGAGCTCAACTCGAATTATAAAAAATTGAACATGGAGTCATGATATCATATCATCTTCAAATTCAAATCTGAGACTTTCCAAATTCGAACAACATATTCCAAGCTTCCAGTAGTTCAGAATTCTTTCATTAAGAAGGAGAAGTGAAAATAAAAAGGAGATACACTGAACTAAATGTTACCTCTTTCGTTCTCTCATCTATAACATACCAATCCTTAATTAAACTTTAAACTAGGAAAAAATTAAACTCGACACGAATGTTCAAATAGAAGTGATACCTTTTAGATCAAATTGTAGAATATAGAAAAGAAAAAAAGGAATTAAAAATCGCAATATTTCTCCCGACAGTTGAAGGACACAAGTATTGGGAAAATGGAATACAGATAGAGCGCCAAGAGCACGCCTGGCGAGCAGATTGGCCGTAGGCTTCCCTGCTCGGCGCAGAGAGAGAGAGAGAGAGAGAGAGAGAGAGAGAGAGAGTACGAGCAGCAGCGGCCGCAGTAGGGGCGAGCAGGAAGAGCAGCGGCGTGATATTTTAGCAGCGAGAGCGAAGGAAGCGGCGAGTGTAAGCAGCCATGTTAGGGCACGATGATCTTTCTGACGAGTCATGTCGCGAAATCTCCGGATGGACAGCGGCTTCAGATTTACAAGTCATGGCTACGAAATTAGATTTTTTTTCTCAAAATAAATAAATATTAGTTTGATATATTTTAATATTATATAAAGAATATGATAGTTATAAAATAGATAAATAATAAGATTAGTTTCATAAACTACTTTTAAATTATCACGATTTTTTACGTCTAATTCCAAATTATGAACTTATTTTTTTTATCCTTAAACTATTACGATTTTTTCAATTTAATTCTTTTGTCGACTTCTTTAACTTCATTTTTTTTACATTTAAGAAAAATCAAAATTACCCTTTTTCTCTTCTCTTCTAATATTTAAAAATTTAAAATAAAAAAAGAAAAACGTGGGGGAGACGCCTCCCCTGCAATCGATGATGATGACCCGCGGGGGGCGTCGCTCTCCTACTTCGCATCGCTGGCGACGCGGAGTGAAGGTGTGACGCCCTGAGGAATGCCAATATCGCTGCGTCCGTTGTAGAGGCTCCGAAAAAATAGGGGAAAACGGGGGCTTGTTTTGGAACTTGCCGGAGGCACGAGGAGATGCACCTCCCAGCCGAAGCGCTCCACATCTCGACAGCGAGAGGAAAGAAGCGATGCGCTCGGCATCAACCACCTGAAGAAGAGAAGTCAGAGTCGACCTCGTGCGCTAATGCCCACGACGATCTCGCCGGCGACGAGATTATGGGGGCAACCCCCTCCCCCCGTGCGCGTCGATTCCCTCTTTTGCCTTGATCATTTTCCTGATGATCGCTATGTTGGTCTTTCTTGTCATGTGATCTATATCTCTTTTCTTGCCGATTTCTATGTTGGTCAACATGTTTTATTTTATTGCTTGTCACTTGCTTTATCGCCATCTTCCATATAGACGATAAACTCTTCGGCAAATTGAAGGATCTGACAGTTTTCTCCTTTCACTCTTTCTCGAAGACTAAACTTAAATCCATCCACCTAGCGTTTCACCTGGTCTAGTTCTGATTGTTGCAATGTTGAGTACTTCTCCAAGTTCAAGAATTTTGTTAGATATTACTTAGTAGTCATCGAGCCCTGCTAGAGTGCAGGGTACTCCTGCTTTCTACCTCTCTCATAGGTTGGTATATACTAATTTTTAAAACTTTATTGAATTCTCCCCAAAAAATCAGGTCTTGTTCGGAGAATGTGGTGGTCTTGATAGCTTTCCACCAATCTCTTGCAAAATCATCTTGTGATCCTCACTGCAATCCATCTCTAGAAAAATTTGCTCACCCTTCTCGACCCACCCATCGGCATCTTCAAAATATCCCTATCCATCGAATTGAGGGGGTTGTAACTTAAGAAATCTTTCTATTGTATCCCTTCAATCATGGAGAGGTTGTAGGTTGAAACTTCTAGGCTAGGAGTACTTAATGTGGGCTGAGTGAGATTCATGAGGTGGTGATCCATGTTTCAGCTGCTCCTCTCCCTATTGGCTTGTACCCCATTCATGAGAGGGCCTTGTACATTATGTTTATTCGATCTCAAGCTCAGGGTTTGCTGCTCATACTCGAGAACCTTGGGCTTGCTGATTGAACCGCTGAGATCCACTTCGAGGAGCCCGTGGAATGTTGTGCGAAAAGTTCATCATCGATGCCATATGTATCCATAAAATATAAATCATCATGAGTGTTCTATACACAACTTATTCTATCATGATACCATATGGAGATAACCTTCTTAGGGCTTTGATTATTCTATCTTAAAATAACCTCCTTAGAACTTAGGTTATTCCTTTCGAAATAATATCTTTAAACGTTGCCTCATACTATCAATGAAGCCATTACATTTCATTAATTAAGGATTTAAGTCATCCATTGTTCTATCCATAGCCTTGAAAGACTCCATATTCCATATTCCATTTAATAACTATAAGCTAATTGTGGTTCAAAAAAGTTACTTGACCCTTTCTTGATGGTGCGGTGGTTGCTCATGACGTGTGCACATGAACTCTATTCTATTAGAGACAACTAAGAAGTGTCTCTCATTAGGCTCTGATACCTTTGTAACACCTCGATATTTTTTTTTCTTTTGCTTGCCTAGAAGGCTATCTCAACGATGTTACTAAATTATATGACTTAACTATGACCAACATGTTGGCTTACAATAGAGAAATACTTAATTTACAATAATTTATACAATATGCAGAAGCCATATATACAACATTTAATAACATGTGAGTTAGGCCCTTGTCTATACAATAATAAACCTTATATCCATGTGCAGCCACCAACTGTTTCACCATTGTCATAATCATCGTCTGTATGGATCCACATATAAAGGGTAAAGCCCAATGAGATAACTCAGTACGTAAAGTCACACATAACAATTATCAATGTGAATCATGAATCAATATCAATACTATAAATAAACAATTATCTATAAATAATCTATGATTGATCACAAAAATATTATCAATTAACAAATAACGATGAGAATAGTCAATTGATCAATCATGGCAATAATCCATATCATTAACTACTGATGACCCATTAATTTCAATTACCTATATTCAATAATATCTCAATTCAATTCAATACCAATTACCTTTAATCGATCACCAATTAGATAGAGATCAATGAAGACCACAATTCAACAATCAATAATTCAGTTAACAAATATCAATTTTTAATTGGCCAAAGGTAAGTGAGGGCCACAATAACAATTATCAATTTATCTATCAGACACAAAGACCACAATTTATTATTCATCAGTCATAAAGGCGCAATTCGATTATCCATTAATCGCAAGGAAGAAATCAATAGCTCATCAGTCACTAGGGCGGAATCAATTATCCATCAGCCACAAGGGCGAAATCTATAGTCTATCAACCACTAGAATGAAACCAATTGTCCATCAACCACTATGGTGCAATTCAATTAACAATTATGTTGTCAATTCAATTCGATTATCAATTCAATCTTTGAAGTTACGATCAACACTTTCGGACACAATACAAGAGTTCTCTATTATTAAGAGACACCATGTTACTTCATGTCAATCAATAAGTTCGGGTATGATGAGAGACGAAGGACCACACCCAAGACAGTCATAGTTTTTTACGCTATCTGTCAAATTCAATTCAATTTTCCATTAGTCCGAAGACCCTATCAGCCCGAAGGCGCAATTAACCCGAATGCCCTATCAACCCGAAGGCGCAATTAGCCCGAATGCCTTACCAACCCAAATGAGTAATTAGCCCGGAGGCCCTATTAGTCCGAAGGCGCAATATTTGCCTGGAGGCCCTATCAATCCGAAGGCGCAATATTAGCCCAAAGGTCCTATCAGCCCGTAGATTCAATTAGCCTGAAGGTTCATCAATTCAAAGGCACGATATTAGCCTGAAGGCCCTATCAGTCTCAAGAGCAATAAGTAGACATGGGTCCAATAATTTTCAGCTTTTATCTTTATTACCTAATATGTCTATCTTTAACAATTTATCTTAGGTTAAACATGACTCAATAAGAAAATGGATCAATATTACAATCAATAATTTGATTAGATATGATGATAATCAATCGAATATGATGATAATTTGATCAGAATCAATTAATAACAATGTCAATAGATCAATACAATAGTGATAATAGCAGGGTAAGATACAATGATAATATGATCAGATATGATTCGGGTCAATCAACAATGATATCAATATATTCTGATATGATAGTAATATGATCAGGTATCACGATAATATATTCAAAATTTAAATATTCAAAATACACTTATGACCCTATGTAACCCAGTCCGTATAGTGGGGAACCCAGACCGTATTTCAAAATCCATAAATCACCTCTGTTGAACCTAACACGGGTCGAGTTTGATGTGAACCCAGGTCGAGTTGGTCCGGTTCACTCTAATGCATACTTTAATGCTAGAATTCTATGACTTAGGTCGAGTCTTCAACACGGGTCGTGTTCCACGATTCGTTTTCTCATTTAATTCGGTCCGGATTCTATGGAACTCGGTCCGTATTAATTTACTCGGGCCATGTTAAACGGAACTTGGGCCGTGTTAGAGAGAACTCAGGCCAGGTTCTATCTCATAAGAAATTTGCATTTTCGACATAATTTTTCAACCATTCTATATATCTCATATGATATCCAATCAATGCAAATAATATATCAATGTAATCTTTGTATAATGGAGAAGAGTCCAGAGGTCATGTCGCGAAAAATTGATGGCATGGAAATCCCACTATGTACCTCAAGTTGGTTGAAAAATTAACTTTATTCCCGTCGTCGGTTGGTAGTACGAACGTGGAATTTTGACCAGCGATTATTCCCTATCCTTTTTCTCTATATATTCTTTTTTTCAATTTTCTTCGTAGCCGACAAATTCAATAAATAATTTTTCTTATCGAAAAATATAAACAAACAAAAATTTTTTTTCTTTTTTTTCTTCCTTTTCACGGACGCAAAAAGTCTTATCATTTTTTCCCTCACGTATTACTTTTCTGTTGATACCCAAATTCATGCCATGCCTTCCTCTCTCTCCACATCAACCCCTTTTCTCTTCTATCACTTGCACTTTTTTTTTCTTTTCTCCCAATTCCTCTTGCGCCCGAGAGATCTTTCCTTTTACTCGTTTCTCTCACCTTCTTTCATCGTCCCCCAGAAAAACAATTACATTTTGTTGTCATATCCCTTTTTCTCTTTCTCCATGACGTCGGCAGAAACCTTGCGCTCCAAATTATTTATTTTTTCATTAGCGCCCGTCTTTGTTTCTGCCTTGTCTAGTTTGCCGCAAACGAACAATTTGATCGTCCAATAAAATAATGATTACAAATAATAAACTTATGGATTCCCCAAAACGTACCTTGTAGTGCACCAATTCAATATCCTGTCAACCCCTCACTTGACGTCGTTGGATAAGAAACATCCGTCATCGTCACGCCGATTGCACGGAAGAAAAGGAAAAAAATAATTTTCTTGCCAATAGAACATGGCCGGCCCTAATATCCTATTTATAAAGTTCACAATCCAAATTAAACTCTAAATATCTTTTATAATCTGACTCCAATTTAATCCCCTAATTAATCTATTTAACTAATTCAGATTTATTTTCATTTAAATAAATTCCGAAATTAATTAAATAATATTATCCTCCCAATTTCTTTTATTTTTGGAATTATTAATTATAATATTATTAACGACCATATTTCCCTAAATAAAAATAATAAATGTTATTTTATTAAATATCTAAAAATCAACCTCGGGCGACGCACCCCCACCCTGTGCTTGGCAGTGACGCAAAACGAGTGGGGGGGGGGTCGCTCGCTGGCATGCCCCTATGTTTTTCTTTTTTATTATTTTAAATTTTTAAATATTAAAAAGTTGAGAGAAGGGATAATTTTGACTTTTCATAAATGAGAAAAATAAAGTTAACAAAAATTGATAGAAGTCAACGGAAGGATTAATTGTGACAGTTTATGAATTAAAAAAAAATTTGTAGTTTGAGGTTAGATGTGAAAAATCGCGATAGTTTAGGAGTGATTTATGGAAATAATCCTAAAAAAATAATATTTTAATCTATCTAATTCTCTTTGTGTCTCAATTACTTTCCTCTCATTTTAGAAAATAATATTCTCATTTAAATTTGAGATATTATTTTGTTTCTATTTCATATTTATATAAATTTCATTATACATATAATTATATATTATATTTTTTATCACTAATTTAATTATCTAGAAACATGTTAAAAGTTAATTACATTCAGAATACTTGGCAATAGATTGATGCAAATGTTAAATTATCCTTATTTTTTTATTAATCCTTATATATTATTTTGCATTTAATATAATCATAGATAGTAGTACATTATATATAAATTATATCTTTTAAAATTGTTCGTGTTGATTGAATTTTCAAGTCATCCATCCAATCATGCTTTTTATAATAGAAAATATGTAACTTGGCATATATATAAAAGAATTGTCCAATAAAATATTTGAATATTGATGTATGCAAAATACATTCATCATATAAGTTATAATTTCTTCATTACTAAGATAAAAAAAGACTTCACTCTTATTTAAAGTTAAAATAAAAGTCATCACATAAATATATCTACACACTTTTTTAAGAAATAATTTTATCTATGAAATACAATATCATTAATGTAAAATGTTAGCAATCAACTTTTAAAATACAAATGTGTTATGTTTTGATATTATATAATTCAATTATTTAAAATCAATCAATCAATCATGTTTTGATATTATATAATTCAATTATTTAAAATCAATCAATCAATATTTAAAATATAAATGTGTTCTGTTTTGATATTACTTCCAATCTAAAAGTATATGGTTATAAAAAATTATAGATCAGTCACACAACACTTACGTAAAAGTTAATTATATGACAAAGACAATTAACAAATATAAGTATCTAATAAAATTGTTCATATGTAGGGCTATCATTATAAAAATAAATAATATGCAATAAAAATATTTATTTTGTGCACTAATAATATTATAAGAAGAAACACTATCATATAAATGCTATAAATGGATATACTAATGCTTAAAGATAAAAATAAAAAAAATATTATTTATAATGATAATTTTCTAAAGTAAATGAAAATGAATTATTTTGTAGAAATAGAGCATGTGGTCATAAAAAGTTTGCAGAGAGAAGTAGCTCATATTGACGGTTATCAATATAGATTTAAATAACATATTATAAAAATGATTGTATTCGTTCACTATTGATATTTTAAAAGAAATATCATTATAAAAAATATGTCAATAGATATGATAATACCTAATTTTTTATAAAAAATATATCTATTCCTCTTTTTTATATAAAAAATACTCTCTTTCTAACATGTCTTTTTATTTCTTATATCCTTTCACAATTACTAAAAAAAACATTGCATTAGTAAACTATGACCTTTTATCATTTGATTTTATTTTTTATTATTCTTGCCCATTAAATATTATATTAAATTTTAATTAAAGTTATCCAACTACATTTTAGTAAATACGATGTACAAAAATAAAAATGGCATGCATTAGTTTTTCCATGTGTAGATATATTATGCCACATATCGTTGATTATAATAATATTTTAAAATTCGTAGTCTTTGAGTTGTTGATGTCCTCAAACTAAACTGTGTTGGTATATTTATCCATAAATACGTCATATATGCATGAATTATATAATACGTTGATTCATATTTGAAATCTTGATTTAAAATGATATGAATATTAAAATAATTAGAAAAACAAATAAAAGAACTAATAATAATAACAACAATAATAATAACAATACATTCAAAGAAAAAAAATCTGACTCTTTAACTTTAAAAATAAATCACTATAGTCTCCTTTATTATAACTTCTATTAATTAGAGGAGTATCTTAATTAGACAAGTATCATTTTTATTTGATTGCTATGTCATGTTTTTTATCAACATAAGATTTCTTTCTTATATTTGTTTGTGTGCTCTTAGTGACCATAACTTGGTCAATCATTGTTTTTTTAGGAAGTTTCTTAGGTGAGGAAGTTGACTGAATAAAAAGAAATAGTATTGATTTTTCAATGGGAAAATTAACTAGTTGGATAGTATTTAACATTGATTTAGTGATGAAAGAAATATCAAAATACTAACATGCATAGAAAAAAGAGTCATAACAAAACATGACAAAAACAATTAAGTTTTAAAAAAAATGTTATAAAACTACTTACTTTTTTTGTACACTAATAATATTTTAATAAGAAAGATGATCATACAAAAAAATGTTATAAATGGATACAGGAATAATTAAAGACAAAAATAAATAAATAATCTTTATAATGACAATTTTCTAAAGTAAATGAAAATGAATATAATTCTGGTAGAATTTAAAAGAAATTATTTTTTATAACAAAAAATTGATCATAAAACAATGATGATAAAATATGATCACTAAAATGTATTTTTTTTTAAAATTTTTTGTATTTATTTATTTTTTGATATATATATATAAATAAAGATTAGAATAAATCCAATTCTCTCATAAATTAGAAGGAATAATATTGTAAAAATAGAGCATGCGGTCATAAAAAGTTTGTAGATATAAGTAGCTCATATTGAGTACTAACAATATAGATTTAAATAACATAATATAAAAATGATTGCATTTGTTCACTAATAATATTTTAAGAGAAATATCATTATAAAAAATATGAAAATAGATATAATAATAGCTACTTTTTTATAAAAAATATATATATTCCTCTTTTTTATATAAAAAAATACTCTCTTTCTAACAATGTAATGTAAAAAATATAAATTTGATTTTTTTATTATTCTTACCCATAAAATATTATATGTAATTTTAATTAAAGTTTTTCAACTACATTTTAGTAAATACAATGTACAAAATTAAAAATGGCATGCATTAGTTTTTCCATATGTAAATATATCATGCCACATATCGTTGATTCTTATAATATTTTAAAATTCGTAGTCTTTGAGTTGTTGATGTCCATAATATAACCGTGTTGTCATATTTATCCATAAATATGTCATATATGCATGAATTACATAATATGTGGATCCATATTTGAAATCTTGATATAAAAATGATATGGATACTAAAGTAATTAGAAAAATAAATAAAAAAACTACTAATGATATAACAATAACAATAATAATAATACATACAAAGAAAATATCTGACTCTTTAACTAAAAAAATCACTATAGTCTCCTCTATTATAATTCCTATGAATTAGAGAAATATCATTTTTTTCTTTAATTGTTATGTTCTGTTTTTATCAACATATAATTTCTTTCTCATATTTGTTTGTGTGCTCTTAATGACCATAACTTGTTCAATCATTGTTTTTCTAAGAAGTTTCTTACATGAGGAACTTGACCGAATAAAAGAAATAGCTTGATTTTTAGTAGGAAAATTAACTTATTGGATAGTATTTAACATTAATTTTTATATGATAGAAATAGCAAAATACAAACATGCATAGAAAAAAGTGTCATTCCAAAACATGACAAAAATCATTAATTATTCAAAAAATATGTTATAAATTAACAACTTACTTTTTTTGTACACTAATAATATTTTAAGAAGAAATACTGTCATATAAAAATGTTATAAATGGATACACTAATGATTATAGACAAAAACAAATACATATTCTTTATAATGACGATTTTCTAAAGTAAATGAAAATGAATATAATTATGATAGAATTTAAAAGTTGTAAATGAAAACTTATAAATGAAAATTGATCATAAAACAATGGTGATAGAATATGGTCATTAAAATGTAAATTTTTTTATTTCTTTATATATATATACTTAAAGTTATTAAATTAAACAAAAACTAACCAACAATGTCAATGCTTTAAAAGATTAGAATAAATTCAATTCTCTCATAAATTAGAAGGAATTATATTGTAGACATAGAGCTTGTGGTCATAAAAAGTTCGTAGATAGAAGTAGCTCATATTGAGGGCTATTAATATAGATTTAAATAACATACTATAAAAATGATTGCATTTGTTCTTAATAATATTTTAAGAGAAATATCATTATAAAAAATATGTAAATAGATATGATAATACGTATTTTTTTATAATATATATATATATATATATATTCTACTTTTTTATATAAAAAATACTCTCTTTATAACGCATCTTTTTATTTCTTATATCCTTTCACAATTACTAAAAAACATTGCATTAGTAAGCTATGACCTTTTATTATTTGATTTTTTATTATTCTTTCCCATAAAATATTTATGTAATTTTAATTAAAGTTATTCAACTACATTTTAGTAAATACAATGTACAAAATTAAAAATGGGATGCATTAGTTTTTCCATGTGTAGATATATTTCGTTGATTCTAATAATATTTTAAAATTCGTAACCCTTGAGTTGTTGATGTCCTCAATCCAAACCATGTTGGCATGTTTATCCATAAATACATCACATATGTATGAATTATATAATATGTGGATTCATATTTGAAATCATGATCTAAAAATGATATGAATATTGAAATAATTAGAAAAATAAATAATAAAACTAATAATAATAACAACAACAATAATAACAATACATTCAAAGAAAAAAACTGACTTTTTAACTTTAAAAATAAATTACTATAGTGTAACTTTTATGAATTAGAGGAGTATCATTTTTTCTTTGATTGTTATGTCATGTTTTTATCAATATAAGATTTTTTTCTCATATTTGTTTGTGTGCTCTTAGTGACCATAACTTGCTCAATCATTGTTTTTTTAGGAAGTTTCTTACCTGAGAAACTTGACCGAATAAAAATAATATTAAATTTTCAATGAAAAAATTAACTAGTTGGGTAGTATTTAACAATGATTTTTATTGATTTAGTGATGAAAAATAGCAAAATACTAACATGCATAGAAAAATGAGTCATACCAAACATGACAAAAACCATTAATTATTCAAAAAATATGCTATAAAACTACTTACTTTATACACTAATAATATTTTATGAAGAAACACTATCATATAAAAATGTTGTAAATGAATACACTAATGATTAAAGACCAAAACAAACAAATATTATTTATAATAACAATTTCCTAAAATAAATGAAAATGAATATGATTATGATAGAATTGAAAAGAAATTATTTTTTTATAACAAAAAATTGATCATAAAATAATGGTGATAGAATATGGTCATTGAAATATATATATTTTTTAAATTCTTTGTTTATATATATATATATATATATATATACATACAAAAAGTTATTAAATTAAAGAAAAAACTAAGCAACAATGGCAATACTATAAAAGTTTAGAATAAATTTAATTCTTTCATAAATTATAAGTAATTATTTTGTAGAAATAGAGTATGCAGTCATAAAAAGTTTGCAAATAAAAGTAGCTCATATTGAGAGCTATCAATATAGATTTAATAACATAATATAAAAATTATTGCATTTGTTCATTAATAATATTTTAAGATAAATATCATTATAAAAATATGTAAATAAATATGATAATACCTATGTTTTTTTATAAATATATATATATTCCTCTTGTTTATATGAAAAAATGCTCTCTTTCTAACATGTCTTTTTATTTCTTATATCCTTTCACAATTACTAAAAAACATTGCATTAGTAAGTTATGACTATTTATAATTTGATTTGATTTTTTTATTATTCTTACACATAAAATATTATATGTAATTTTAATTGAAGTTATTCAACTACATTTTAGCTAATACAATTTACAAAATTAAAAATGACATATATTAGTTTTTCCATGTGTACATATATTATGCTACATATCGTTGATTCTAATAATATTTCAGAAATCATAGTCCTTGAGTTGTTGATGTGCTCAATATAAACCGTGTTGGCATATTTGTCCATAAATACGTCATATATGCACGAATTATATAATATGTGGATCCATATTTATATTCTTGACCTAAAAATGCTATGGATATTAAAATAATTAAAAAAACAAAGAATTAACTAACAACAACAACAATACATTCAAAGAAAAAAATATGACTCTATAGCTTAAAAAAAATCACTATAGTCTCCTATATTGTAACTCCTATGAATTATAGGAGTATCTTTTTTTCTTTTATTGCTATGTTCTGTTTTTATCAACATAAAATTTCTTTCTCATATTTGTTTGTGTGCTCTTATTGACCATAACTTGCTCGATCATTATTTTTTAGGAAGTTTCTTAATCGAATAAAAAGAAATAGCATTGATTTTTTAGTGGGAAAATTAACTTGTTGGATAGTATTTAACATTGATTTAGTGATGAATGAAATAGCAAAATACAAATATGCATAGAAAAAAAGACATACCAAAACAAGACAAAAACCATTAGTTATTCAAAACAACCCTTATAAATAATATATTAGAAAGAAAAATTAATCTTACCAGTGTTAAAATCGAGCATAATTTATTTATGTTTTAGCCATTATTAAATCATTATGTATCAAGATCGGGTATGAACTTGGGAAGTATATAAACTCATGTTGCAGCAAGAAATCTGTGTGCATGAATGTAATGAATATTGTTTATGATATATCATAAAATCTATAATTACTATTTTTAGGACACTTGTCAAAACATATTTATATATGTCATGTCATTTTCACCTTGCAAACTTCTTTGCTTTTGAAGTGTATAGACTATTTTCATAAAGAGAAAAAAACTCACGGCATGGATTCAAGTTGAAATGGTTGTTAATAAACATCCACTAACATTTTTTTAATTATTTCCTAACGTTCCAAACAAAAATTTATAGAAAATTAATAATTTTAATTAGTCATTATATTCTCGAGGACAAGGGTGATTCAATTCATGTGTTTGCCATATGTTAGGATTTCTGCACGATAGAAATTATGTACTGCAAGAAAACTCGAGAAATTTAAAATGACATAGAGCTTTATTAGATGGAAGAAACAAAAAAAGATTACAAGGTCAGATTATTTTCTCTTTGGACCCTTAGGGAATTTATATAGACACTTTCTTTTACAGACGATAGGAATTATAGACTGACTGAGACTCTATATTAATCCCAAAAATAAAACACCTATATATCTTGTGATAAGAAAATAAATAAATTCCTTAATAATATCACGATAAGGAAATAAACAAAATATGTCAAACATGTTTCCTTTTATTTCAGAGTCTGTTGGGATCCAAGCAAGTTTTCAATTGAAGTAGGATTCAAAACATTATTAACAATCTCCACCTTTAATTGAATCCTCCAATCAGATGTCTAATATTCTCTATCATCACCGGTTCTTGTTCTGATTCTGCACATGTGATAAAATCCTTGTAACTCGATGGCACTGGCGATTCCACCTCTTCAGCTAGTTGGAATGCATATGCAATCATGTCCTAAATGCCATAACGCTTAGTAGGACCTACTTACCTGCGTGCACGTCCAACAACTAGATTTGTCGTTGCATCTTCTGTTTGCTCCTTAGGTTCTGGTCAGCTTGATGAGATTCTTCTCCTTCATTTTGAATTGGAATTAATCCAAACTCCATCTGTTTGTTGACACTGTCCTCTGTTGAGTTAACAACATCTGATTTCTGCTTGAGTATAGACATCTCATTAAAGAATACCATTCTGCTATGGTGTACCTCTGATGGTGCGATGTCTCGCAATGCCTTTATCCTTGTAGAACTGATCAAATTTAGATGAATAAAATCCTAAGTCATTATCGGTACGAAAGCGTTTCACCTTTTTCGATGTCTGATTTTTCACCAGAGCCTTCCATTGTTTGAAAGCTTCTAATGCCTCGCTCTTGTGCTTTATCATGAATACCCATGTCATCCTTGAGTAATCATCTATCACATATAGTAAGTATCTATAATCTCCTAGAAATGGAACATGAGAAGGGCCCAACAATCAGCGTGGATATAATCGAGTGCTGCCTTTATCTTGCGCACAGCTTTGCTGAATTGTTATCATTTTTGCTTGTCGAAGATGCAGTGCTTGCAAAATCTTATTTCAGATATCTTCTGACATCTAGAAGATTGTGCTTGTTGAGGATGTCAATTTCTCTTTGACTCATATGTCCAAGTCACATGTGTTATAACTTGGATGCTTTTGATTTTGATTTGGATGAACTACCTACTACAGTCATGCTAAAAATTACTGTGCCTTGTAGTATGTACAAAGATTTTTGTCTGACTCCTCTCACTACTTCAACATCACCCTTGGTGATCGTGAGAACACCTCATGCAACATCCAACATCCTTTGAAGTCCTGAACTCCTAACGATATCATATTTTGCTTCAGTTATGGAACATGACGGACCTCTTTCAATGTCCTCACCTGATTGTCATGAGTTTTGATCTGAATTAAGCCAATTCCAACTATTTTATAGGCTACATCATTGCCCATGATGACATTTTCGCCATCAATATTCTAATAAGTTGAGAATCACTCTTTGTGTGAAGTCATATGATAAGAGCATCCTGAATCCAAAATTCAACTCTCCTCCAAACATCTCTGATCAGACACCATGAGCGTCAAATCATCATCATCAGATTCGCTACACTAGTGCAGCAACCGTGTCCTTCTTATTCTTGGGAAATTTTACTTCCAGTGATCTGGTTCTTTATAATAGTTACAGATGTCCTTCGTATTGACGTTCTTTTTTTTTTACTTACCCTTCTTAGGCTTTGGATTATGTCCCTTCTCTGTGGCTGTTATCAACCTGCGACCTGAGTCTCCATGGCCTTGTCAGACGCTCTACAATGAAGTTCACGAGTATGTAGACTCGATCTTACTTTTTTTAAAATAATTGTGCCTCTTCCAATGATAACAGACTGAATAAATTTTTTGTATGATAGAGGAAGAGATACCAATAGAAATAGGGCAGCATCTTCATCTTCGTAATTCCATTAATAGAATATTCATCTGATCAAGATGATATCTCGAAGGGGTACTTTCTTCCATGCGGAGAGTGAACAGAAGTTGTTTCGACGGCAACTTGTTGGTCAGAGACTTTGTCATGTAGAGACTCTCAAGTTTCGACCACAGACCAATCATCGTTTCTTGATCGGCGTCTTTGATAATCACCTCATCCGCCAATCACAAAAGAATTATGGAGTGCGCCTTCTCTTCCTGTGCTGCCAAATTTGCGTGGTCGACCTCTTTCTCCTTGCCCTTCGAGTCTTCCTCCTTTGGTTTGCTCTTCGACACGTTTGCGAGCGGCGCCCACACTCCTGTTGTTTCAAAATTTTTTGCATCTTGATCTGCCAAAGACTGAAACTATGTTGCCTGTGAATTTCTCGATCTTCACGTTGTGTGATGCCATCTCTATGTCTAGTGGAGGAACGACGATGAACCCTCGCTCTGATAGCACTTTGTTAGAATTTTTACACGAGAGAAATTATGCACCGCAAAAAAACTCGAGAAATTTAAGACGACACATAGTTTTATTAGATGGAAGAAATACAAGAGAATTATAAGATCAGATTACTTTCTCTTTGGACCCCTAGGGAGTTTATATATGCACTTCCTTTTACAGATGATAGAAATTACAGATCGAGTGATACTCTATATTAATTCCAAAATAGGACACCTATCTTGTGATAATGAAATATATCAATTCCTTAACGACATGATAAAGAAATAAACAAAATATGTCAGACAAGATTCTTTTATTTCGAAGTATGTTGGGATCCAAACAGATTTTATTAACACCATATGTCATTTTTCTATGCTTACTATATTATTTTTAATATAGTCAGATTAAATAGATGTCAATATATAGAGATAGTTAAAAATTATTACTTCTAGAAATAAATTATATAATGACGAAGAAAGATATTTAACAATTTTTGTTTTTAGTAGTAAATATATATGAAAACACAATTAGCTAGATATTTAGAAATATTCATTAACATTTTTTAAAATATTTTTTATTAGAATATAAATATATTATTTTATGTTTGGAAATCCACAAATTCTTTAGCCTTTGGAATATAATGGATAAATATTATTATTTAATTAGTTATTCTTAGACTCTTATCCGACTACTTTTTTTCGTCTTTGAATTTCAGTAGCTAAAATATATTTTCTAGTTATTTAAACTTAGAAGATTTGAAATTATTTTGTGTATTCACACTCATTATCCTTCAAATTATTTTAGCCCTATAATTGTTTTTTTTGGAAATGAGCATCCTCTACAATAGCACACACATAGAGAAAAAGTTTTTAGAAAAAAATAATTAGTTCAAACTTGGACAATGATTTTATTATAATTCAAAATGACATATAGCAAAAACTATGCTTCTATTTTTTTCCAAAAATGATGATTAACTAATATCATAAATCGAAATATAAGAGGTAATGGAATACAAATAAAAAATATAATAATACTTGAGTACAATAAAAAAACTTAGTTTTGTTATAAAATAAAAGTTTGAGAACAACTATAGAAATATAGTATGAAATGTATATAATTTTATATGCTTACTTCAATTAAACTTACCAAATAGGTCGAGTAAAAGACAACCACAAATTACCTCCCAATGGCCTTTGCTGATAGCTTGATAGAAAATTTCACCAAGAGCATAAAGATTTAACTGCCCCTGATTGTGACACATTATACAAAATCTATGGTGCGTATTAGTGCGTACTTGTTTGTAAATTATTACTTTAGAAAAAACTGACTGAGTCAAGAATTATTACCATTTAAATAATCATGGTGCATGTATTTTTTTTTGGAAAATGAATGCAGTTAATAATTTAGTTTGCAACCTACTTGTAACTCAATTCTTCTGTTAGACATTCATTTCTTCATCACCATGAATGTTTAAGAGAATTGAGTTAAGAGTAAGTCACAATCTAAGTAGTAATGCTAATAATATCCCTCAACATCATCAAATTACAATTGAGAATGGTGGACACACATTTCCTTTTGATTTGTCATCATATTTATAGTGTAAAGAATGGAAAGTGGTTGACCAATTTTTTAAACTATTTTGGTATCTTG
Source organism: Pontederia crassipes (assembly GCA_030549335.1). Lineage (NCBI taxonomy): Eukaryota > Viridiplantae > Streptophyta > Magnoliopsida > Commelinales > Pontederiaceae > Pontederia > Pontederia crassipes. The sequence continues at coordinate 49,167,486 of CM060189.1, read as the reverse complement.
TTTTATTCAGTTATATTAGTGTCTTCTTTATTTTTTCTTTCAATTTTTTTTAATTCATCTGAAATTACTAAGTAACTTACCAATTAGTGTGTAAATTATGGTTTCAATTAATTCATTTTAACCTTGAAATATAATTAGTTTAGTTTCTTCATTCTATTTTATTTGTAACGCTTCGAGACCTAGTGACTTTCACATGCTCAGAATCATTTTAAAAAATATTACACAATCTTCTATAAAATAATTTTACGAAAATATAAATCATAAAATATGAAAATAATAAAATTAGATAACTCGATCTAGTGTCATGTGCAATATCTGTCTATCATTGAGCTGAGCCACCTATAACACTATCATCTATAGCAATCCTCTCACTGCATAGGTCCAGGTATAAAAAAAATTAATGAGTATAAAAATACTCAGTACGTAAGGTTGAACCATGATCAATAATCGATAATCAATGATGCTCATGATAAAAAATAATAAATTAATTGACCAAATGAACAATGTGATACGATATCAATGGGTCAATAGGACAATGAATCAATAAGCAATGGATCAACATAATAATGAATCAATATAACTAGAGATCTGATGAATCAGACTAAGGTCAAAAGACCAATCAATAATAATAATAAATTTCAATTAACAATTTCAATGAGCCTAATCAAGATGGTACCGTTCAATCAATAACTTTTAATTCAATAATTAATGATCATTGGTCAATAAATAACAATTGAATTCAATTCAATGAGCAGAGACAATCATCATCAATGCCAATATCCGAATGACCATGATCTATACAATTTAATTCGATTCGATTTGATTCAATTGAATGATCAATTCTATTATCAATTCAATTGAATGATCAATTTTATTATCAATGTTTAGAGTTATCCAATACAATAATTTAAGAAAAACTCCATGTCTCTTTCATGTAGGTCAATGGGGGATATCAAGGCCACGACAAGCCGCCTTACAATAATAGCACTAAATTCGTGATGACGGGGATCATGATCAATCACAGGACAGTTGCTTCTTTACAAGATAATATCTCAAACCTTTAGGTATACTATCTACCTCATACAGTACGATGACAATATGGTTCAGGAGGCTTAGAGAAATTCAAAGAACACGAAGACCTAACAATTTTCATCTTTTATCTTATTTATCTAACACACTATCTTTGACATGATTAAGTTTAGATTTAATAAGACTCAATCAAAAGAAAACTATTGGATCAACAATGACATGATTAAATATGCTAACAAATAGGATTTTATCTATAATAAAATATCAAAATGACTTTTCTACCCACAGAACCAAGCCTGATCGAGTGAAACTCGAGCCATTTTCGGAGACGATCAATGTGCCTTGATGCCCCCTTTTCTGCTTTGCCGACGTCACACGTGAAGCAAAAAAGGGGGGACAACGCCCCCTTTCTCCCTCGCAACTAATGAGCGCCCCCTTTTTCTCCTTCACCGCAGTCGACGAAGCAAAAAAAAGGAGGGGTCGATGCCTCCCTTTCTCCCTCGTGACCGACGAAGGGGGAAAGGGGGCGTCAGACCCCCCTCGCACAGAGGGGGATTGATGCTATCCATCCTCTCTCGTGTGCTCGTCGGCACACGAGAGAGGGAAGGGGGCCGTCGGCCCCCTCAACGAGTTGCAGATGGGGCGATGCCCCCTTTTCTCTTGCGAGTGTGTGCGGGAGAGAGAGGGGGCGTCGGTCCCCCATTTTCGGCCGACTCTCTCGCATGCATCGGCGTCGACTGGCGCACGCTGCCAATTTTTTATTGTTAATATTATTTTATTATATATTTATATTATTTTTTTATTTTGTTAAATAATGTGAATGAATGAGAAATGATGCATGTTGCGGTCACGTAAGCGAGAAAATTGAGAAACTCATTATCGACAGTCAAGTGGACCAAGCAAGCAAAAAGTCAAAGTAGAGGGGCATTCTAATTATAAATTAAAATTGGAGGACCGTTAAGATATATGGACTCAAAGTTGAAGGACTATCTGTGTAATTTACCCGTCATTTCGTTCCATCTAATTCATGCGTTATACATTTCCATCTAATTCCTGAGTTACATATAGCTGCCTGATATTTTGAAACTTGCAAACTCCTGCAACCAATGGGGAGGGAGGTGAAAATATGCATAATTATTAGTTCACGTCATGGTGCTTTGGTTCAATGTATCAAGCGTTTGACAAACTAGTTGGTACAACTATCTTGCAATTTTTTCCCAATTTTAACTTCATCATAATGTATTATAGTACAACTATCTTGGTACAAGATTATTTTTCAATAAATAAATACAAAGCACACAAATTTCCGATTTTAATTTTATCCTAACATGTATTCATATTTTGTTTACTAATAATTAAATAAAATGTGTGCATTAATGTAGTTTGTTTATTAAGAATTGAATTATATGTAATTTCTCTGTTCATCCTAAAATTTCAATGGTATCCATTAAATTTTAATTCCATTACAATTTGTGGTATTACTATTTTTAGTAAAAGTTGAAATGAAATTGATTTGAAAAAAAACCATTAACTTTCATTATAATATGTTGGGTTATTTCCTTTAACACCACCTTAACTATAATTTTTTCCACATCTAACCCTAAACTATAAACTTGCAAATTTTACTTCTCAAACTCACCCAAATTTGACTCTTAGGTCCTTCTATTAAATTTTAACTAAATTTTATGAAATTTAATTGTCAAATGTCCTTTTTACTCTTATGTTCATGTTACAATAAAAATATTTTAAAAATAAAAAAAATCAATACAAGTAAAAGTACTAATTGATCATAATATTTTTATACAATATTTTAATATTATATTTATGTCAATGTTTTTTATTTTTTAATATTTTTGATGTAAAAAATAAGGGGTAAAAATGACATTTCACAATTATTAGAAAAAAGAAACATAACAAACTTTAGATTAAATTTAACTAAAGTACTTAAGTGTCAAATTTAGATAAGTTCGGAGACTAAATTTTGTAAATTTATAGTTTAGGGTTAGATGTGAAAAATGTTATAGTTTAGGGGGTGTTAAAGGAAATAACCCCTAATATGTTATTATCTTTGATGTTTTTTATGCATGCATTTTATAACATATAATTAGGCTTACATTTAAGCTTATTTGAGTAATTTGATCTGCATCTATTTTTAAATTTATTTTCTTAAACTCTTTAAAACATCGATCTACTTTAGATGGTGTTATTTTCTTAAACTTGTTTCGCAATACGGGTCATAACACTTGTTTTACGGCCGTAATGGAAGGAGTTCACGAACCTTATGCAGCTTCATCACTCTTATAGGGAATCAGATTAGGAAAATTTAGCACAAGCAGGTGTAAGGGGGTGTGATATGCAAAGAAAAAAATTATCACAAGTAGATGTAAGGGGGCGTGACATGCAGAGAAAAGTTTCAAAATATGATTTTGCATTCCATTATACACATTTCACGAATATCACAAAAAAGTCACAAATGATTATTTATGTGGTAACAAACCGTTATCATCTGGTCAGGGCTCTCACAAAAGGTTTGCGGATTAAAGAATGAAATTTTCACAGGTCGTTATAATTTCATCATGATCGTGAAGTACTTTAAGTCATGCGGCGAAGGAAAAATTGTCCAATTCGCGACCATGACATTCTAGTAACGACTTATGATGGATGTCACAAACTCCTAATTCTATTCTGATTGCATGACAACAGTTTCAGGGGGTGTGATAAATGCCAATTTTGAGATGAAAACATATTTCAAAAGAATTATCAATGCACAAGGACTCTAACACTAAAGGTCTATTTGGATTGAGGGATATGAAGGGATGTGGTGGAATACGAGAGAATGATATTAGTTATACCATGTTTGGTTACATTTTTTATTTAAGTTAAGAGGGATGATGTGGAATAGCTAAGCCCTTCAAACATCACATTTTTCATTCCATCAAATTGGTGGAATGATGATGAATAAATTATTTTAGACCAAATTAACCTCTTTTCTTTTTTTATTATCAAATTAAATTATTTGTCTTCTTACCAAATTAAACCACCTCTCTTTCTCTCTCTCATTCATTGATATATTATCTTTTTTTCTAATATGAATACATATTTATCTATCATTTTTTATTAAATAAAACTTTTTAGTAAAAATAAAATTTTATTCAAAATAAACATAAATATACTATTTAAAATAATTTAATACTAATATAATATATTCAACCGGGTTGGGACGTAAAATTTGGATTCGGTCCCGACTCGACCCGGTCGAGTGTCAAAGAAATGAGACTCGCTCCTAACCCAATTATCCATCGGATCGGAAAAAATTTCGAAAATCCAGGCCGGTGTGGGCGAGGGCGATCAGGTTGTCCCGCTCACCCCTAATTAACGATTATAAATATTTTAAATATATAATGAAGGATAAAAATAACTTTTATATAAATAAAACCTTCATTACTCCACCCCACATTTTATATAATTTATTATTCAAACGTGGACTTCTAATGACACATCACGTCATCCCACCCCATCACTCATCACGTCACCCCACCTCATCCCTCCATTAGTTATTTGCCAAATAAACTCTTACCATATGTCTCAAGGATCAATTGGAAACAAATTAGGACAAAAGATTCAGAGATTGACAAGGCTAAAATCTCTAAATCAATTGAACTACGAATTTATCATATTTTATATGGAAAATATTTTTGTTTCTTTTTTTATCACAAGGAAACCCAAACTCCTATAAATAGGGATGTTTTGCATCTAGAGAACAATCGAAGCTTTCAAGCCAAGAACCACGGAGAACTTTTGAAAAATGAAGAAGCTTTTGCGCATTACACTTGGTCAAGGATTGTGTAGCAGTTCATCGTCGTTTCTAAAAAGTGCTTCTTGCTCTACATTATGTTGGGATAATGTTTAAGACTTTAACTATTAGTCTCTTTTTATCTTTGTAATTTAATATTTAAGTTTCATTTATCTTTTAGTTAGGATTTCTAGAGTTTTTGTGTAAGCACAATTTTTGCATTTCTATTAAATAAATATCAAGTCTTTAGTTTTTATGAATATGATTGTTATTCTTAATGTTTTTCTTCATATTTGAATGACTTTTGAGTTGGTTGTTAATTGGGTAGTGTAATCAACTCTTAATCATAATTTTCTATTAAAACTGATGTTTAACTTTTATATTAAAATAATGCATGTCATAGTCCAATAGAATATTAAATTATGTGATCTACTTAATTGAATTAGTTAGGATGGTTAAGTAGTTTAGGAATTACAACAAATAGAAACTTTAAACTAAGGGTAGATACAAAAGTTAAATATTGTTCTTAATTATTTTAGATCATACTAAGGACCTGCATCATTAGTTTAATTTAGTCATAATTCTTTTATCTTTCTGTAAATTTATCTTTTCTAAAACATTGTTAATTAAACTCATGACATCTCTTATTGACCTTTAAAGTTAGATGAATAAGTTAAATAGTTCTTCTTGAGATCCGCAACACTATTTACTTTATTACTTGAGCGACTATTGCACTTGCTAGATTATATTGTTATCTCATTTTTATATTTCGGTAATTAGAAAAATAATAATAATAATAATAATAATAATAATAATAATAATAATAATAATAATAATAATAATAATAATAATAATAATAATAATAATAATAATAATAATCCAATCGACCTCTATGTTTCATCCATACTATAATGTGAATCGCCACTAAATATAATTCTTGACTCCTTTCACCGCTAGTGCTAGCATCAATAACATCCCAAGCATGCATCCACGATCAATGCTCCAAATTTTCTTCTCCTTCTTCTTTGAACCTACTTTATACTCCAATTTGTGTAGTCATCCAAAACTATTATATTATTGTAATAAAAAATTCTCGTATATATGGAACATTGCTTGTCTCTTCTTATTTATATGTCATGCCTTGCAACATTTCTTCCAGCTGGTGCTTGTCCATCGCCAAGACCTTCCAAATAGTTCCATGTTTAATTCTTTGATCTAATAGTACTAAAATCCAACAACCAGCCGCCATTTCAAGTGGTAAATAACTTTGTCCTCAACTTATATCAACATAGTATCTCCATTCTATTGGTCAAAAGAATGCTCATTCTGTATTAAACCTTGTCTTTAATGACAGATACAATATGAAGCTGAGTGATGGTGATGTTTCTAAGTTGATGGATGCTTCAGGTTTCAAGGGAGGTGCCCCTAAAAAGTGATATTAGTAGGTCTAGACTTGTATGTTTTTATATCAAGCACAATATCCTCAAGAATAGGCTTACACTTGTATGTTTCACTATGTTGTCCGAAATTTTATTCAGCAAGTATTTAGTTTATATTTTTTTAGTAGTTTTTACTATGAATGAAATATATTTATTGATAAAAATATTCGTCATCCTAATTATGTGTCACCAACAATTACTAAAAATTTTATATTGGTAACATAACAATTGATGATTTTGTTAATTATCTACAATGAATCTAAGGATGGTAACCCAAAATAGAAATATAATTAACAATATTAATTTTAGCTACCCTAATTTTCTCTAACTTTTTTTCCATTATTGCATTAGAATAATGATATAAAGACTTATTCGTATATATTTTGAATGTCATTTTTAAGAATAATATAATACCTATAATTAAATGAAAGTAGTATAGGTAACAATAATACTTTATAAATGACTAATCAAGAGAAAACTATTTCTACAATAATATTACAAAAGACATTAGTCATCAAAGCTAAGAGAGCATTACTTATGAGAACTAAATTAGGACATAAAGAGAATTTGTTTATTTTAGTGGGTCGTATTTGCATCACACACCCAAGTATATGAAGCTGTAACATCAAGATTATGCATAGATGGGTATGGTATCTTCTATACTTGGATGGATTAGCATTCCAAGAAATGTGACACATTATTGTACATGGAAAGATAATTGCCTTTGGTATATGTTTGGAAGGAGATCAAATAAAAAAAGACGTGTGTATAACAATACAAAAAAAAATCTGAATCTCTCAATCAATCCAAAGAAAATAAGTTAAGAAACTAAATAAAAGAATAGTACCAAAATTTAAGCAACAATGTAATTTAAAGGATTTGTTCTATTTAAGGGAATAAATATGATAAAAAAATATTAAAATGTAAGCACAAATATGAAATTTGTGAAAATGTTTAAAGGATTGGTCCAAAGCAAATTAAAATGGTGTTCCGAAATTTGAGAGCTGGTGATATAATTTGTTTAGAGAAAATTAAAATGATAATACCATAACACAATAAAATTTTACTCCTTTTTTTTCGTAAGATCAAAATTCCTTTAACCAAGAAAAGGATTCCGAACTCCATGTTCTTTGGTGTGGTTGCAAAGTTAGGTTGTTTTTATAGTGACAATGAAACTTTTATAATAATGCAAGTGACATCCAAATATGTAATTACTCATGATTGTCTCGAGGAAAATCTTATTTGAAGAATCTAATATTTACCAAAGTCATTTGTATACGCACTTGCAAACATAGACTTAATTTTTGGAACAACCCGGGCATATGGATCTATCAAAATCCTTGTGTCTCCCCTAGTAAAGTCTTAAATCTTCTTCTTTTAATCCCTTTTCCTCATCTGTGCACATGGAAACTACTAGTACTATAAAAGGATCAAGGAGGACATGAAGAAAAAAAAGAATAAGAGGAAAAAGAGGACATGAAAGAAAAAAATCTAATGATATAAGATATGTAAAGAAAAATCAAATTTGTAATTGAGAATTGCATAAATCTTGTGAGTAGATCTATATGTCGTAGGTGAATATCTCTAGTTCTCTATGATTTAGGAAAACAAATCCTAAAATATGTTATTTTCATGATTCATATATTGCAAACCATGATGCTAACATGTTCTTATGTTCAAGATTCATGCCCTAGATGTGTTCTTAGTGATGTATATTTTCCCTATAATTTCATCTAAAAAGTTTGTAATTTTGGGCTGAAAATTGAAACTCCTGGAGATTGGCACATGCGTGCTTGGTCCAAGAAGGACTGTGGTCAAACGGACAAAAGTTTGGTTTTCGATCATGCCCATGAAACTAGGCTTCATGGCCATGATAAATCTAGGGGCATGAACATGACTTAGCTATAATTGCATCTAAAAAATCTATAATTTTGGGCTAAAAATAAAAAATCCTAGATGTTAATAGAGGGCGTGCCTGATCCAAGAATGGTAATGGCCAAATGGATGAAAGTTTAGCTTTTGATCACGCCCATGAAATTAGGATTCATGACCTTGAGGAAGTTGGGGCCTGGCCGTGATGGCTAAGTCACGATCATGATCGAATGATGCAAAAGGTACCAGAAAAATGGGTTTTTGTCATGAATTAATGTTTACCACTATGTCATGGTCATGAATACTAAAGGATTATATTATATGATATGTTAAACACATTTTTAAAGTATAATATTATGTATTGATGATTGATGCTTGTATATCACACCTAAATTAACGTTATGTATCTTCAATTGTAAATTAGGTTAAAATTGAAGATTGAAAGTCGTACTTATTTGTTGTTTCATCAAAGCATAATGAACTAGTTGAAGGATAAGTTTTTTGTCACTCATCAAAGTGAACCCCGTGTATTGTATTTTCTCATAACAAAATTTTCATGTCAACATTCATATGTGTGTTTCTAAGTGCTTATGGATGAAGGGAGATTGTCTTCAAGACCTAGCAAGCATAAAGTGATGATAATGACTTAGTTCTTCAACTAAATTATATTAATGTCATAAGATAAAATATAATTGAAAATGAAGTTAATCTTCAATTACGAGAAAGAAAAGTCAGATGATGAAAAAAAGTTAAATTCAAAGGACTACAAACAAACCCTAAGAAAGTCATGATGCAAAGATGATCCTTCACTGCATGCATGATATATAATGTAAGCATATTTATATAATGAAGTAAATGTTGTGATTATTGACATGTAAAGGCTTATATGTTAAGCTCATTTCATACATGAATGCATACATAAATCATGTAATATCCTATTTAGTATCATTGTATGCATAATCTATATATATATATATATATATATATATATATATATATATATATATATATATAAGCTGACGCATCGAAGAGGCTCACATTGCAGCATTGTATATTATGTTTTTTCTAAGTGGTTCTCTTTTATCTCTTTTCTCTATTGTGTAACTTCTTCCCTCATTAATTGTCATCTATTGTGTAACTCCTGACTCATCACCTTTTATTGTATAAGAGTGGTGATGTAAAACGTTTTCTTCCCTTCTAAAAACATTTACTTTACTAATTATCTTATCTATAAGATATTTTATTATTCACCAGACTAGAAATTTATTTAAGAATGGCTCTCTTCCACACTGAAAGAAGACGTCAACATTAATGTAAAACATTATTATCGGAGTCTCGTGCTCTACAATTAAATGTAAAACATTTTATTTTAAAATAATTAATTATTAAGTTACTACACTAAATGTTACTACAATTAATTATTAATTATAATTCATTATTAAATTAATTATATTATTTTTAATTGATTAAATTCATTATTAAGTTACTATAATAATTTAATGTATAATTGTTTTATCAGTTTGATAAAAAATATTACTCTACACTCATCAGTTTTTTTAAAGAGTTTAAAATGAGCAGAACCTCCAACTCCAAGCATCGAGCAACACGACCGTCGACCTCCATAGCAAGAGGCAATTTTTTTTTTTGTCGGGTCTACTACGTTGTTGATCACTCCTGCTACTTCTGTTTGATTGAGTTCCATGTCAAATGCACGCTGACTTAATGCATGCTTCTTCTTCTTTCCAATTTCCCAATCGCGCCATCGCTCGCCGCCGCCAAATCATGGAAGTGAAACTACAGTACGCAGCTCGCTCCCTTGTCCGGTACCTGAGCTTCGCCTCCCTGAGCTCACCCTCCACCGCCGAGTCCATCGCCAAGATCCATCTCCTCTCCAAGGACGACACCGAAGCCCGCGCCGCTCCTGCCGGCGTCGTCTCCCTCCTCGCCTCCCACCTCCTCCTCCGACGCTGAAGTCCTCGAGGGGGCCCAGGAGAACGCCGTCTCCCTTCACACCTCCCACCTCCTCCTCCACTATTATATATTAATAGATATTAAATTAAATAGTAATTTAATTTTATTAGATATATTATTAATAATATAATCATCTAAATTTAATTTAAGCCTAAATCATAATTATATTTTATTCCTCTTTTATCCGTAATTCTCTTTTTTATTATTCTCTTTATAATATATTTTCATTTTATTTATTTCCTTCACTATCCTCTTTCCTTTTATTTTTCTTATTTTAAATTCTTTCCTTTTTTTTCTCCCTCCACTTAATATTCCATTTTCATATAAAATCATTTTTAATATAAGATATAAGGAAATATTTTATATATTAAATTTGACTCCTCACATCATCCCCTCCTTAATTAGTGGCTCTTAGTGGTTGTAATATGAAATCAGTAATCCCTCTCCTTAATTAGTGAGCCTCACTTTCTCCTTAATTACACTTTTTCTCTCTTCACGTCATTTAAAATCTTTTCATATATCTTGAGTTAAAAAAAAGGAAAAAATCGGGTTGAACCCAATTTACTGGGTCAACTCTATTTTCCGATTTAATCCGACCCAACTCGATTTTTAAATATTTCCAATTTTAATGATGAATCGGATCGAATTTGAAATCGATTCGCGATCGGACCAATTGAACTGATCGGTTCAAATCTATTTTCAAAACATTGCTTTTGAGCCTTTTTTAAGCTCTCTTCATAACAAATGGTTAATATTATCATATATTTATTATTTTCGCCATTTTAAAGTTCTCTCCATAACAAATAATTAATATTATTGTACCATGGCTAATTTTTTTAATTTTTTTTGTAATCTTTCATGTCATAAAGATCATTAACTATCTTTATCTGTCACTAACAAACCATTATAGCCCAATATTGCTTGCATAACATTGTAACCCCCCGACATTTACCATCCCAACATTAATTCTATGCAATTATAATTTATAACCCACTAACATTTATCATTTTATATTACCGTCCACCAAAAAAGAACTATAACAGCAATTATTATTTTTATTCAATAAGTTTTTAAAATTATAAAAGTATACCACCCATTACGAATGAAAAGAGGTATACGAAAAGACAAATATATATATATATATATATATATATATATATTCACCATTTATCTTTATCTTTTTTTCTATTTTTTTTGTATTTTTTGTAATCATCCTTTCATGTCATAAGTATCATTAATATTTTAACCTCCTACCATTTATATACCATTATAACTCATTATCATTAATATTATAACCCCTACAAAATATATACCATTATAACCCAATAATATTTGCCATTACTCATTTTATAACTCCACCACTTATATACCATTATAACTCACTAACATTTGTCATGCTATTTTCCCTCTCCACAAAAAATAATTATAACATTATTTTTACTCTAATAAGTTTTTAACATTATAACCTCGATGAATTATATACCACCAAAAGTTTGCATCAGTTATCAATGAAAAAAAAAAGTAGATGAAAGACATGCACAAAAAATTAAAAGCGCACACAATTAATGATGGAACTTATGTGATGTGAACCCCCAAGTATCCCAATTGCAACCTATTACAAACACTTGATGCAGCACGATGGAGAGGAAGAAGACATCTTTGGTGTCATCACATTGTACATACATTTGTTAAGTTTTTTCCGGTATATCTATCGCTTATGTATTCCTACAAGAAAGATGGCTTCTTTTCTCTTTGGAATGTGATTTTTTTAATGTTTATGCAATCATTTACATGAGATTATCAATCTCAAATTGCAAAAGGTCATGTTTATTTTTATCATATTTCATTTATATTAATATCAATTTTATTTAAAAATATTAGTCCATTTTAATCTAAATTATTTTTAACTTTAGAATATATATATTAATACTATGTATATTTTATATTTTTTATTAATTTATTTTTAATCATGCTATGCTGGATAGAGATTCCTATTTAATTTTTATAAACTACTTAAAATTTAGGGTGAGACATTGGATTTCCCAAAAATACATTGCACATATTCACACACACACACACACACACATATATATATAAACATGTGGAAATTAAGATATAAAAGCAATAAGTTTTTTCAATAAAATACTAAAAACATTTCAAAGATCTAAACAAATTAATATTTTTATGGTAAAGGATTTACAAACTAATTTAAGGACATAATAATGGTGTCCCATTTTTAAAGGAAGAACATTGTGTACCTTATTTTTTTATTTAACAGATTAGAATTATATAGATCATACAAAAAAGTTCTTAAATGAAAATAAATCAAATCTTATTTATAATTTTTCAATCCAATGATTAAAAAAAATTAAGGAATAGGACACCTTCATTTTATCCTTAATTTAAATATTTATAGGTTAATTAAAATTGCGCGAAGCACAAGGGAGTTACATATAATATAAAGTTATGTATCATGATATTTTTTTAATTAGTTTTGGAGCTCTCTCCTTCCACCATTCATTCTATTTTTTTCTCATTTTTTGAATTTTTTATTCAATATTTTTTGTGTAACTCCCACTTTAATTTGTTTTAATCGCATTATGAAGACATTAAACTTCACAATGTCATCATTAATGACATCCTTTTTAATTTATTATCAAATTTAATTTAAGGTACTTTAAAATATTTAATAATTTTATTTGAAACTATTTCTTCTTTAAATTGCATCAATTAAAATATCTCTCTCTCTCTCTCTCTCTCTCTCTATATATATATATATATATATAGTGTACCTTATCTTTTTACTTAACAGATTAGAATTATATAGATCATACAAAAAAGTTCTTAAATTAAAATATATCAAATCTTATTTATAATTTTTCAATCCAATGATTAAAAAAATAAAGGAATAGGACACCTTCATTTTATCCTTAATTTAAATATTTATAGGTTAATTAAAATTGCGCGAAGCACAAGGAAGTTACATATAATATCAAGTTATGTATCATGATATTTTTTAATTAGTTTTGGAGCTCTCTCCTTCCACCATTTATTCTATTTTTTTCATTTTTTGAATTTTTTATTCAATATTTTTTGTGTAACTCCTACTTTAATTTGTTTTAATCGCATTATGAAGACATTAAACTTCACAATGTCATCATTAATGAAATCCTTTTTAATTTATTATCAAATTTAATTTAAGGTACTTTAAAATATTTAATAATTTTATTTGAAACTATTTCTTCTTTAAATTGCATCAATTAAAATATATATATATATCTCTCTATATATATATATATGTATATATATATATATATAGTGTACCTTATCTTTTTACTTAACAGATTAGAATTATATAGATCATACAAAAAAGTTCTTAAATTAAAATATATCAAATCTTATTTATAATTTTTCAATCCAATGATTAAAAAAATTAAGGAATAGGACACCTTCATTTTATCCTTAATTTAAATATTTATAGGTTAATTAAAATTGCGCGAAGCTCAAGGGAGTTACATATAATATAAAGTTATGTATCATGATTTTTTTAATTAGTTTTGGAGCTCTCTCCTTCCACCATTCATTCTATTTTTTTTCTCATTTTTTGAATTTTTTATTCAATATTTTTTTGTAACTCCCACTTTAATTTGTTTTAATCGCATTATGAAGACATTAAACTTCACAATGTCATCATTAATGACATCCTTTTTAATTTATTATCAAATTTAATTTAAGGTACTTTAAAATATTTAATAATTTTATTTGAAACTATTTCTTCTTTAAATTGCATCAATTAAAATCTCTCTCTCTCTCTCTCTCTCTATATATATATATATATAGTATAAAGTCATGCTTCATGGTAATTTTATAATTATACTGAGGAGATCTCTTCTTTCACAATTCATCCATTCTTTTTTCTATATTTACTTTTACAAGAGAATATTAGTAAATTAATATTTTTTAAGAGAAACTTAATATTACTTTTAGTAACTATTTAATAAAATAATTTATCAATGAATAAAGTTGTAAGTTATTATAATATTTGACTTTTCATTTTTCATAATATCTATAAATTTTATTATATTTATCAGTTTTAATTTTTTTTTGACATAACATAACATTTGCCAGTTTTAAATTGTCTCTAACTTTTTCCCCCCTTTTTTTTTGCTAAATCCACGAAAGGCCAAAATGCCTTCTTTTCTCTCATCTTTTGACGTACGCCTGCATTTTAAAATGCCATCCCACATTCCATTTCCATAAAATGTTCAACATTTCATTTTATAAGAACATCGCTGCTCCTTCTGCAAGGCCTCGCCCACGTCCACCGACAGGAGACTTCATGCGATTGGCTTCAGCATGAACATAAGGATGGGGATCTTGGTGAAGCATTGCTGGAAGGCATCACAGAAGTTGTTGGCGGGATCGATGGAGATGATCAACACCGACTGCTGCCGCACATCATCTTTCCCATGTCACCCTTTCCGCTGGCGAACAACCACTCCAGGCTCTGGGGATCTTGGTGAAGCGCTGCTAGAAGGCTCGAAGAGGTTGTGGGCGGGATCCATGGAGATGATACATTAAATGATAATAATTTGATTTGCTACATGAAAGTTGTGTTTGTAGAGAATGACAAAATTTTCATGCTAAGCTCAATTAGGCACACGTATGTGAATCCTTTCCCCTACTTGAGTGGAGAGATTGTTCTTAAGAGGAGCGACAAAACTGTTAAGTTGGGTTTTTATTAACATGAAAAAAATAAGTCGTGTTTGTTTTGATTTTATTATTTGGTTTCCTGTGGTAAAATTTAAAAGTCTCATGCTCTGACTTCTTTTGACTTGAGATGTTACTGCATCCAAAGTTGTTTGTAGATCATAGGCAACTTTTATCTTGTGTTAATCAACAGGGAGATTGGAATGGTGCTGATACTCACACAAACTACATGTATCAAATTGTTATCTTATAATTCGTTGCCTTTGGTAGAAGAATGAATGATTGTGTGATCTTTGAATATATGACACTTAATTTTGTTTTTTTTATCTATTTTATCAGTAGTAAATCAATGACAAATGATGACGGATATGAATCATAAAAAAGGCCATGGAGAAACTTGGTTTGAGGCACAAGGAGCACCTTGCTGCATATGGTGAGGGAAATAAGCGTCGTCTCACTGGCCAACACGTCTCACTAGATGACATGAGACTGTTCATATTAACACTTTCTTACGAGTATGCATGTAGACTAATCATAAAATGCATTTATCAAAACTCATTTAAACTAGAAAAAGAAAAGAAAAATCAATCTTGACTCATCGCCAGCTTCAAACATGGATCCCTATCTTGTGACTTCCATGATTGCTAAGACTAACATCCTCTGAAACAATGAGCCATTGCAGACTTTTGCGAGTTCGTGAATTTGCTTTTGAAGATTCAGATATTTGATGATGTGCTTTTGTTTTAGACTGAGATGTGCTTTTGTTTTAGACTGACATCCCTTTGTCCATTGGGGTTGAGTCTACTATTCTATTGGGTTTTAAGTAGGCATGTGGTTTTAGTTAGTATCACTTTGTTCCCCCTTGCCGCTTTTTTATTTCACTGCATCTCCCCACAAATAATAATAAGAGAGCAAACATATTATGAGCAAGCAAAAGAAAATTTGTTGCAATTTGTTTTTTACTCAATTGATGAAATAAATTGTTTGTACCCTAGCATTTGTCATTTTCCTATTTTTTGCCCTTTCTATGATAAAACTAAAAAACTAATTTCGTTATATTCCAACAACTATTTCAGAGCATGTTTCTTTCTCAACTCTTTGAAATGCCAATTTTAAATACATACAATTAAAAGTACCATCGAATCTAATGAAATTAAGATAAACTATATGATGAATTCAACTGAAGATAAAATTGGATTCAACTCACTTTTAACATCATCTAAATGTATTTATTTCAAACACTGTCCAAATATTATAAAATGTAAACTTAACTAACATATTATTTTTAAAATTATAAGATATTTACAAGAATATTGTATGTTACAAAAATAATACTTATATTTTATAATTATAATAAAATTATATTTTATAATATGTTTAACTTGCTCGATGCGCGAGGGTGTTCTCTAGTGTTTATATATTCTAACTGAAAAATCATACATCTTAAATTCGTGCAAGTAACAAAAGTTTGACACAACTGATGACGACATAATTGTATATGGATGGCATAGAACTTAATAAAGTCATGAAGATTTAATTATGTTAAATTTGATAAATAATGTTAGGCACTTTTGTTTTAGTCCTTTATCTTTTATGTTAACATAATTTATTAGATGAACTTGTGCTTACTATCATCTTCAAATTATATTCTTTATGTTCATAAAGTTTTCCAATAAAATGAAAGTTTTATTTTATTATTTAAAATCTTCCGTTGTGTTAGATGTGAATTATTTTATTATTTAAAATCTTCCTTTGTATTAGATGTGAATTAGTTTTATTAGATGTGAATTATTTTAATGATGTTTATATGAAGAAGAAGAAATAAGATTTTATTTTTTATTTATAATCTTCCGTTAATTATATTTATATGATGTTGAAGGGATTCTAGCACATCAAAATTTTAAGATACTTTCATTGCGTTACACTTTTTACTTGCTCTTGATGATAATAAGTACTCGTCCAAATCCTAGGCTTATATTGTTAAGCACAACACTTCCATTTCTGGATTCATGTTTGATAAACATTTTGACTGCTATTGGCTCACCACATTTCTTGCTAAGTCATCGTCAAACCTAGTTAATTATTCATGTTCTTAAACCTAGTTAATTATAACTGCAAAGCACAGTTTTCTTAGTTCAAATGCTAAGAATCTTCAACTTAAAATCACTTATTTGATACACAAATAGACGATTAGAATACGCTCAACATTTTCTACACATACACCTTATGAAAACACTTTTTTTCATAAAAGTGCTGAGCACATCATTATGATAAAACACCTCTTCTTTATATTATATAAAAACTGGACATGATATGTATCGTTAATGCACGAACCAAGTGAAAAGTAAAGACACCACTGCCAGGGACTGAAAACTGAACTGTTTTGCAATGTCTAAAAGTAAAGCCAACGCCGCCAAAACTCTTTAAAGAACGAAAAAAGAAGAAAGCGACAAACGCCTCTAACATGGAAGAAAAGAAACCAAACAGGTCGCCTCGCCATGATCAGACCCTTTATTATTATGTCGGAGTAATTACTAAAAGTCTAGAACTGCAGTGATCCAACTGATGCAAACTCTCTACTTGGTTTTCGCCATGTGACGGATGAGATCGATCACACGAGAGCTGCAAGAAATGAAATGAAAAGCAAGCGAGATTAGATGAGGCACCGAACATGCACAAAAATATTGGAGATCGAAGATTCAAAGTTTGGAGGTGATATAATTTGTTTTTAATATTCTTGGATTATTGCAAATGATTTTATGCAAGGAGAGGAAGTGCAAAGCAAAGAGCCGAGAAGCTTTTGCAATTTTTACCTGTATCCCCATTCGTTATCATACCAGGACACGAGCTTAACAAAATTATCGTTGAGAGCAATCCCAGCCTTAGCATCAAATATGCTAGACCTGCAGCGATAATATGATGCTTAGTGACATTGAAAGGAGTAACAAGTTCTACAAGACAATGACCATTCAGGCAAGGTAAAAACCTGTTGTCACCAACAAAGTCTGTCGACACCAAGTCCTCTTCGGCATATCCCAATATTCCTTTCAGCTTACCCTCAGACTCTTCTCTGTCAATTTAGAACAATATCTTAAATAAGGAACTCCAATTTACTCAAGAGCCCCAAACTGTCGACAGATACTTACTTGATTGCTGCCTTAATTTGGTCATACGTTGCAGCCTTCTCAAGCCTAACAGTTAGGTCCACAACAGATACATCAGCAGTGGGAACACGGAAAGCCATTCCTGTCAACTTCCCATTAAGAGCAGGAAGGACTTTTCCAACAGCCTGCAGAATTGCAATTTTGTTTAGGACCCAAAGCAATCCATTATCTTGAACCAATTATTGTAATAGTCATAATTACGGAATTCAGGTCGCCATGCATGTCACAAGTAGTAATTTATGACTTATAAGAAATCCCCAGTTCTGAAGAGCCAAATAGACATAGTATCGGCAACAAGCAACAAACAACCAAGACAATCGCTAGAAGCGCCCATATATTCCTATACACATAAGCTAGTAAGGGATTCGACTATTTGCAACAAATACCCATATATTCAGTCATAAGGACATACCTTGGCAGCTCCAGTGCTGCTTGGAATGATGTTAAAGCTGGCAGCTCTTCCACCTCTCCAATCCTTGCTAGAAGGACCATCAACAGTCTTCTGGGTAGCTAAAGAAGAAAAAGAACTTCTAAGTGACAGATCAACAAATTTAGACCATTGCAGTAGACCAAAAGAAGTAAATATGTGCCCCGCATACCAGTAATAGCATGCACTGTGGTCATCAAACCCTCAACGATACCGAACCTGTCATTGATAACCTGCCATAATGGAAGACAACCACATTGAGATCACCCCAACTAGCCACTGCTATTTTCAAACAAGCAAGGCAGTATAAATAAACCTTAGCAAGAGGAGCCAAGCAGTTCGTAGTGCAACTGGCATTGGAAACAATGTCAATGTTGGACTTGTACTCGTGTTCATTCACACCAACCACGAACATGGGGGCATCTTTGCTAGGGGCAGATATGATGACCTTCTTGGCACCACCCTAGAACCATGAAACATAATAAGAAACACATTATTGAAATCACGTCAAAAGTTAAATAAAATGTCAGTGAAATATCACTAGCAGCGATGAAAACAGATAAAAAATAGAAGCATTGCTCAAGAAGTGAATAATATGGTTTTGCCATGACCTAATACCTATATTACAGTGATTACTTCAACAGTTAAATAGTATGATATGAAGTTATTCAGAAAGAAATACACCAAATAATTTCATTCAAGATAATAGAAAGCAAAATAACACTGTTATCTCTGACGTTGCCATGCCATCTCTTGTTTGACACTCTGACGTTGCCATGCCATCTCTTGTTTGACAATATAACCGAGAACAGAACACACATTAAACATGTCAAATGAAATGTAAATTATAATTAATAATTGCTAAGAGAGAATTGCATGCCCCAATACACAAGCTACCAATACACATGCTATGCGTACATTATGGATAAAATCTTTTACTAACGCTAAGGTACTAGAACAAAATGTTGTGTGGCTTTTCTTTGTAATTAAAAAAAAATGCAAGGAGCTCTAACATACTATTCAACTTATGACTGAAACATTAGGCTGGATCTTAACCAATAAGAAAATGTAGAACAAGAGATTGTAAAATTTTCAATGGTTCAACTAGTTGACTTAGTTTCATCTTGAGGATGCAGCATTAACCAAACTGTTTTGCAGGAAACAAGATAATTATCATCAAAATCAATAAACCTTTAGATGCGCTGCAGCTTTGTCCTTATCAGTGAAAACACCAGTTGATTCTACAACAAACTCAGCACCAGTCTCACCCCATGGGATCTCCTCAGGGTTCCTTAAAAGGAATTCTAATCGGTTATTTGCCCAATGAAATACAACAAATGATAAAATTTTGACAAAAAAATTACTGACCTGACCCCAAACACAGTCACTTCCTTCTGACCAAAGAGGAGGGTCTTGTTGTCCTTGATCTTGATATCATGATGCTTCCATTGTCCATGGACAGAATCATACTTAAACATATATGTCTGTATATTGACAATTAAGCAACCACCAATAAGAAACTGAATGGTCAGGCAAAGAATATGCTATGCGAACATATCTGCAAAACCTCCTCCTCAAAAAATAAAGAAAATATATCTGCAAAACCAAAAGTAGGCACTACATTTCATGGAAAAATAATTCAACCAAAAGAAGTTCAAACCACCTTCCAATTCATTGTTTGATATAAAATTAGGCATAACAGAATAGTAAGTCCGCCAAAAAGATGAATCTTTTAGTAACTTAGCATCATAAGATACGAAAAGAAACCACCATCCCTTACTTCAACATCAGCGATACAGGCCAATTAATTGTTGGACACCATGGTATAAATTTATGCATATGACAGTCCCCCTCCGGGTCTGTTCCATATTTTGTACGATGACTCCAATGGAGCAATTACTTAATGAATACATAAACTTTTTAAAAAAAATAAATTTGAGCATACACGTCTCAGATAAATGGAAATCCAAATTGTTCTTAACTCAAAGGGGTTATTTTTGTTTTATTTGTCTATTTTGATTTGAGTCGAATTTATAACTTTTTGAATTGTGTAATCTCCAATTACCGACCCCAACCCAAAGTAATTTGATCATAATTTAATTCGTGACGATCATAAGTAGAAAGTTCATATTCTTCAGTCATTGATAAACAATTTGTTGGACTAAACCACTTGCACCGAGTCAAATGTTTCCAAAACCACAACCTGATCGATCCAAGCAGCACAAATCATGTCGACAATAGATCAAAGCGGAGAAGAGCATTCAGATCTCACCATGTAATCGGTAGTGATGAATGGATCGTTCACGGCGACGAGCTCCACGTCATCGCTCTGGAGCGCCACTCTCGCCACCAGACGACCGATCCTTCCGAACCCTTAAAACATGATAAAAATTCATGCACGTAAGGATCGGATCAGGATACAAAGTATATATAAAAAAACGCCGACACAAAAAAGAGAACAAAAAATAGAGGATACGCTCACCATTGATACCGATCTTGATCTTGCCTACAAATCAAAGAAAAAAATGTAAAAATATGGATCAGCAACCGAGTGAAAGCAGAAGAAACGATGGAATCGAAGGAAGGCGGATTTATTTACCCATGGCTGCAACGAGGCGACGGCCGGGAGGTGTGGAGATGCGAAATGCCGATGAGAGAGAGTGAGAGAGAGAGGTGAGGGGAGGAAGAGAGTGAGAGAGAGCAAGAGCAGAAGCGAAAAGGAGCGAGTGAGGTCGGTGGGTTTAAGGGGCATTTTATAGGAAGAAGAGGTAAAAGCCAAATTGTCGAGGGGCCCATGAGATCCATTTCCTCGGCAGCGCATTCTTTGCGGGCTCCACCAAGCGGCGGGTGGACACGTGGTAGCCGTTGGGAGCTGGCGGGCTTAGAACTGGGTGCGCATCCCGCGGTGCGGAAGAAGAGTAGGACCTCGTAGTGTGAGGGACACGTGGTAGAGGATGATTGGGACGGTGGACCGGCTGAAGGGCGTGGCGACGTGACACGTACGCCGGCGTGCGCCCGGGAGAGGAGAGAGAGGGGAAGGGGAGGCGAGGTTGATTCGGTTCAATCACGAATGGGTGTGGTCCGGTCCGAATTAATTGCAAAGTGAAAAAAAAGGAATTAAAAGTTAAAATAGAAAATAAAAAGGTAAAAATGAATGTAAAAAATGAGAAAGTATTTGAATTGAGAATTGGTATAAATTAAAACAAATATAAATGTGAAAATTTAATTGGAGAGAGAAATTCATGGAAGTAAAAAAGGAAATAATAATAATTTTTAAAATTAAAATTAATATTCTTTCCTTTTTATAAGTAGGAGAGAGAAAATAGTCATAAAATTAATAACTTAAAGTCTTTTATATGAATATATATTTTTAAATATCTGTGTATTATAAAAAGGAATTAGTGCAAATAGAAAAAAATATTAAACTGAAAATAAAGAAAAAAAAACATGAGAGTGATATATGTCAAAATAAAAATAGTATTGAACAACAAAATAAAAGAATTAATATAATATATCAATAATAATTCAAACTCTTTTATATGAATATTAAAATTTATTTTATTATGAATTATAAGTTAGAACTATCATTTTATGCATTATATAATATTGTTTATGTATATATCTATAAACTTATTATAAATAATATTAATTAATAAAATTTGATTGAATCTAATTAAATTCGATCAAATTGATCCAATCTTGATCGGCCGATTCAATGGACGTATTATAACATTGAGGGGAGGTGTTGGGATTCGAGAGGACGAATTACACGTGAGGTTGAGGTAGGAGTTATAAATATTTTTATTAGTTGTAATAATAAAGAGATAATGGTGTGTTTTGATATTTCAATAGAACCATTTTGAAGTAAAATTGTAACGCTCCTAAACTTGGCAATTAAATTTCTTTGGATCGTATTATCTACATTTATCTTTTCTTGACTTTAATTGACTCAAATAAATATAATTAAATAATAAAATTAATTTCACTATCTTTGTATAAGAGTGCAGAAGTTAAACGTTTTTTCCTATTAGTTCTTAAAAACTGTCAATGTTTCAACTATTATATCAATAAAATATTATAGTAATATAATTTTATGTATAATTACATCATAACTTTGTCACTGCACATGATTCTATCCTAACATGATCAATTACTTTCGAAATTCTTAAATATCCGTTACAATTACATTTAGTACATTGATAAGATTAATACAATTGAATAAGATATATTAATAGACATTTAAATAAATAATTTATGATAAAAATCAATAAAGAAATTGAATCATATATGCCAAAGTTTTCTTCTTCTTTTCTCTTTCTTTCCTTTATTGCTATCTTTCTTTCTTATTCTTTCTTTCTTAGAGGATTGCACTACATTTTTTTACCTTAAAACAATGACCTTAAAACTTTGATATGTGTTGTACTAAATAACTTCTTCAATATTTTTTTATCAATCACAACATGGCACTTTCATATATTTTGAGTGAAGGTAAATCAAACCAACACTTAGAGGAGTACTTTAAACATAAAAACTTTGGTGCATTTCATGTCAAAGAGCTTTTACTTTTTGGGATTATAGGTCATTCCTGAGCGGAGTTAACATACAACACCATTCTTTGACAATTGGTGCACACGTTGAATTTCGTCTTCTAGTTTTTATCTATTAACATAATTAGTTATTTTTTGTTGATTTGGGTTTCGTATAAATTAATGTAGAGGTAACAAAGTCATTTAACAATATAACAAATTATTAGGCATCAATTTTTTTTAAAAAAACTAACATAATTTGGGCCATGTTTACGATCGCACTAATCGTGTTATGCAATTGGACTTCTAGATCATCTTTCCCCAAAACTCGAAGCATATTTTTAGGTGGCTCGAATTTAGGAGTGTTCACTGATTGGATTGGTCGATTCACTAATTTGGGTCGAGTCGAGTTGTCGAATTATCTAGCCATCATTTTTTCATTTTTTTTATTTTTTGCTTACTTTTTTGCATTATTTAATATTTATTTTAAAGCACTAAAATAATTTTGTCAGTATTTACATATTATTTTCATACTTTATTTTTTATTTTTTAAATTTTGAAATCAATATATATGATTAAAATTGAATAAAAAAGTAAAAAAATAAATATATAATTTTATGACTTTATCTGAGTAGGGTTGATCAAATATGTACACAAAACTCGGGATGGATATAGAGTGCCCGAAACTAATTGAAACAGGACCTTGGACGGTCTGTCCGATCTAAGCCGAGTTTACTTTGAATTTGGACCGTGTTCAGAGTTAACTATGCCGAGTTGAGTGATCATCTTAAGAATTCGAGTCGAATTTCTTCATAGCGAGCGAGATTCCAACACAACATAACTCTCATGTCATTTGTTGAGACTTTGACACAATTTTATTACTAGTAAATTTATGTTCCTTGACATGGAAACTTGTGAAAACTATTCATGTATTATTACAGATTCTATAAAAAGCTTTAATATATTTTATCTTAATTATTCTATTAGAAAATTATATCCAAAAGTGAATCTGAAATTTTACTTACCTTTTTCAAGCATAACTACTTAATATGAGACTATGTGAGAGTTTTTCAGTGATCTCCAAACTTCCATCCTTGACTTCGGCATTTCTTGATAGAAGTAATATCCACGAACATATGGCTGAACGTAGCAGCTGCCCACAGAGTTTATTTTTATAGGAAAAAACGAATTCCTGTTAGATTAAATATTATCCGAAATTAGGTCTTAATCCTCTTCCAAAACCAGTTGTGTACCTTATCTATACCTCTCTTATTATCTTAATTAATTCCTCTAATTTTTTTCCTTTATATCCTTTTTTAACCCAAACTCTTGTAATTTCTTAACTTCATTTATCCTTTATTTTTAAAGAATTTTTAGAATGAAATAAATAAATAATTTAATTGCTTATCTATTTAATTAAATAAAAAAAAATTGTTGTTGTTATATTATTGTCCCCTTCAAGAAAATTCATTCTTGAATTTGGATCAACGAGGGCTCACCAAAATTTATGAGAAAACTACTAGTGCATGACTTTAGCTCCATGTTGCTTCATTGTTATAGATGGTATTTTCACAAAGCTTCAAGTGCCACATATTTATTCCTTTGATCAAATTGAGGACTCACTAAAATAAAAGCAAAAACTGTGACATATAACTCTAGCTCCTATGTAGTTTTATTGCTCGAATGGTGTTTCCATTAAACTTTCACAAGTGCCACATTTTTATTCCCTTGATCAAAGTGAGGACTCACCAAATCAAATATAGAAATTGCTCATTCAACTTAATTTGATTCTAACTCTCAAGTAGCATCATTACCTTGATAGTGTTTCCACGAAATTTTCATAAGTTCCACATCTTTATTCCCTTGTCAGTGAGTTTTGAACCCAAATATGTTGATTGGGTATCTTCATATGTAAGATGTTTCTTGAAATTCAGCATCTCAATTCAGATAACATTAGCATCATCATACTTGTACAGTTGGAGTAAAGTCACGTGAAATACAGTGTGCATTCTTCAATATGAAAAAGATAGTGCTAGTGTACATGCTCCTTTACCAACTAAATTCAATATCTTAAACGATCTGATATAATGGGAACTTAGTTTCCTTTCTTGTTGAACTGCATTATCCCTTTTGTGGGAGAAGTTTTTAACAATACTCGATCACCTTCTTTAAGTACCTATTCTCATTGATCTCTATCAACATATCTTTTTTCATATTTCGTGCAGCTTTCATTTGTTTTCTTTATGTAATATCCTAATATTTACCAATTTGCTAATTAATTTAGGTATACAACTAATTAAGTTAATTAGTCTCTTTGATATAAGCGTAACTTGATTGTAATTAAATTGTATAGGAATTATTCGACTTATTAATTGATATCGCAAGTATTTTAATATTAATATTTAAATTATAATATGATTTTAATGCTACTAAGTATTGTGAATCAATGGACCTAATTAATTACTAAATAGGTTGCTGAATTGATTAATTAGCAACACAATATATTCACGGGCTGGTATGCGTAGAATTAGTATATTGAAATTGTTGATCACCATTTTCCATTAGCATTAGAAAATATTAATACTAGCAAAAACTGAGATAATTGCGTCACTTAATAAATTTAAATCGATTGGTCATTATGGTTTTTTCTCAATTTATTAGTTAATTGAGTAGCTAGTATCCTGATATCATTTTTCATTTTATATATTGGGTATTATTAACCATCATGGTTACTTAAAACAGCAAAATTAGTCACCTAAACTAATTTATAAATATGATGATTTCATATACCGACTTACTAAAACAAAAAAAAAAAGAAAGAAAGAGACACTTAATAGCAGGACAACTCACCTCACAATAATCTAGATTAATTGGTGAGTTGCCACCTTACCATGAGTTGGCAGTCATGCAAATTTGGTGCAAAAAGAAAAAAAGGAAATGAAAATATGCCGACTCACCTAATGTGGCCGAGCGTGGACAAAGAGAAATAGAAGGAAGAAAATAAGAGGTTTTATTTCATAGTGGTCAGCCAGAAGGAGGAATAGAAAAAAAAAAAGAAAAAAGAAAGAAAGAGGGTTAAAAGAAAAGGTTCTGATTTAGAAGATGCATAAGATATGCAAATTGAAGTGGCCGAACCAAAGAAGGAAAGGCAACATCAACAAGGCACGGAAAAAAAAGAAGGAAAGAAAACAAATAGAAAGTTACAAGGTATGTATGAGGTAATTGATTTGCCCGATTTTATGGTAATTTAAACATCTGAAATTTTAAATGTAAAGTCATGCATGCCAGATTGATTGAATCAATAAAGAAATTTGACTAATGATTTAGATATCAGAAGAATCAAAGTTAGGAAAATCAGTTCTTTGATTCCAAGTTTAGTAGCCGAATGTTCAATTCATTGTTAAAATATATTATAATGATTATAAAGATTACGAAACCTATAGAAAATAATTATTTAGAAGTTCAGTTTTAGGAAAGAGTTATCAGAGATTTTGTGTGCTGTCTTGTTATCCTACCGAATCAGTAGATTGGAAAATTGTGCTAAAAATTATATATTTAGGAAAAAAAAATATGAAATTCAAGACTAAGGACCTTGCATAAACAAGGGTTCTAATATAATTTGAGTCAATTCAAAATAATTTGAGTAGAGAAAGTTATGAATATAATGAGTGGTATAAATTTTTATAAGTAATAATGAGATGTCTTTGACCATGAAAATTTATGTAAAATTATTACGATATATAAAAATCGACATTTATGTATGTTGTACTTTAGAAGGTTTGATGTCAAATAAAATTAGATTGCAATTATTTTTACCTATGAATCAAAAGTTATAAATTTTATAATCCATGTTAGTTAGTCTGCTAGAAGATAGAATGATCATGAAATGTGTGTTGAATGTTGATTTTTTTATAAGCTATCCTTGTGAGATAAAATCTAAAACGTCGAATACTTAGTAATAATGTCGAATACTTAGTAATAATGTAATTCATAGATAAGGAAAATTGGAATCACAATAATTGATTGTTTAATTTAAAAGATAAGAATTTTCTTTTACCAAGTGCGTGAGATATCATAATACACTTTTGATGGGTAAA
This sequence comes from Pontederia crassipes, assembly GCA_030549335.1. Classification (NCBI taxonomy): domain Eukaryota; kingdom Viridiplantae; phylum Streptophyta; class Magnoliopsida; order Commelinales; family Pontederiaceae; genus Pontederia; species Pontederia crassipes. Next base: position 49,140,458 of record CM060189.1, on the reverse strand, counting down.
GCAAGAAGATTGAACACATGAATCATATATATTTGTCATGTTCTACGTATGCTAGGTTGGTGTTAATTTTATAATAATAATATGAACATATATTATTGTTATAGGAAAGAAGATTAATGTAAGAAAAAGAATGAGGAAAGTCTTTTGTTATCATCTATATAAGGTAAGTTGATTTCTCCTACTCTATGTATTCACCTCTTTTGAATTCGGGATGGCATCGATTATTATATGTATTGAATATATTTTGGATATGCTATGAATTGATTTCGAGAAATGCAATTATGAAAAGTATATTTGAATGATTATATGATTGCACATTTGAAAAGTATATGTGATATGATACGAATAGATTATGATGAGTGCAATCTTGTTCCATTTGAAATGGTTTTGATATGATTCATCTTCTGATATTCGAGAGATGTTTGTTATGTGATGAACCATGCATCTACATTTGTTTGCATTTTCATATATGATGATTGAAGCTAAGTGCTACATCGTTGATCACGATGGGAGCCACATCTAGAATCCAATTCATTATTTCTGTTCCCCAATAATGGGATGAGATAGGTTAGAGCTAAGTGTCATACGGAGCTAAGTGCCACATCGTGAGTGGTCGCGATGGGGGCCACCTCTAGAATCCGTAGGAGCCACTCTAGAGTCAACCTATCGCTATATGATTTGTTCCCCGAAAGAGATGAGGTAGAATGGAGCTAAGTGCTACATTGCTGATCACGATGGGAGCCACCTCTAGAGTCCACCTACCGACCACTCGCCGACCACTCGCCAGCTGGTGATTCGTGCATTCATATGAAAGTGACGCATTTGCATACATCTATTTGATATGATTTGAATGATATTGATGCAATTGGAGTGTGATGATTTTGATTGGGGTATTGTATATATTATTTTCAAATATATGAAAACATCCATTGCAATATTATAATTATTTCATATCTTTACATGTCCCTCCGAATTAATTAGATGGTAACACATAGCTTATGAGTTATCAACTTACTGAGCTATTTTAGCTCACTCTGTTGTTTCCAACATTTTTCAGATATTTCTTGGGAATCATGCAAGGTGATAGTATTTGAAGGGTTCGTGGTAACATGAGAAGATTTGAGTCCTTCGTATCCTTCTATTAGGATGTCGAGATGTTTGATTATGTGTAATGAATATGTAATATTTTATATGTTGTAAGAAGGTAAAATCATTTTATGAAATGTAAAACTTAAGGAAGTTGATTTGCTCTGGAATGATCATCACATATTGTGTAATTTGTTTAATGTTATATTTTTATTTTTATGTAACAAAAAAAAATTCCATCATGTTTCCGCATTCCTTCATAATATTATTTGATCGTCCGTAATGAGTCGCGAATTCTGGTTTAACTCGCAGGTTAAATCGGGATCGTGACATTTTAGCACTTCAACCTTATTAGTATATTTTGTAGAATTCCAAAGAGCACCAAGAGGGGGGGGGGGGTTGGTGTTCAATTGAAAATGTCAATTTCACAAAAATACGTTGCGGAAGCACAAAACTAATTCTTTAAAACTTTTAAAATAAAGCAATTCAGATCATATCAAACTCAATGTGAGAGGAGGGGATAGAGAATCAAACGCAAAGGCACGGTGATTGTTGACGAGGTTCGGACATTCCTTGGCCTACGTCCCCGCTCCGACTTCTCGACCTCGAGACCGTCGAAGATTTTACTAATCCCTTCCTTTATTTCAAATGGGGCAAGGAAGAAAGCCCTTTACACCATCGTCTTTTCTCCGCTTCGAGAGATAAGGCACACATTTTCTTCAATGAAGCTAATATATTTCTTTCGCTCAAGAGGTAAGATTTTGAACCTCTTTTACACAAGAGCTCTCTCAATTTTTTTGAACAAAAGTGTTTCTCTCTTTTACAATTTTATGATCATAAGAAGAGAAGAGAGAAAGAAGAGAAAGCTATGAAATGAAAACTTCAAGAAATAATCTTTCTTTGATAACTTGAAGTTTTTCTTCAATGAGTGAATATGTACATTTTCCTTTGGCTTTGACACTCCTTTTATAGCCTTTAGTGTATGAGAAATTCATCCAAAATTTGCTCCACAAATTCCTCCTTCAAATTTGACCGTTACTGTTCATTTGACTGTGAGGCCGGTCAACCGCACATCTGCACTGTTTTGATCATAACTTTCTACACAGATATCCAAATTAGATGATCTTGGAGTTTATGGAAAACTAACAGAATTCTCTACAACTTTGATGTGTATCATTCATATAATTATGAAATTAAAGTTCGTGTATAAGGTTATCTCTTTTTCTTAAACTTTTTTAGCATTTTAACTTTAATTTGAGGTTTGTTTCATCAAAATATAATTTTATATGTCATTAAACTTTGACCCAACATATTTTCTTTTCACCTAGCTCATTCCAATATGTATGTGAGCGACATGATATGCCATATAGGACCCGAAATGTTTCCATGCATATACTAGAATGATAGTGATTATTATAGGTAAATTTTATCAATAGAAGATGATGATCATTCCAACTGTTATGCCAATCAAGCAGATCATCTATGAGTGGAACGCTATATTAAAATTCAACATTATTCCAAAAAGCCTCCTACAAACTTTTTAAGATCTAGAGGTGAACTTGGGCTCACTATTCAACACAATGATAATAGAAATTTTATGTAATTGAATAATCTTTTTGACATACATTAAACTTTCAATTAATTGCTTTATCTTTGTAAGTAGGAAATGGATCAATTTTTACAACCTAGTGATACGTTGAATTTGTAACAATGAAATGAAATTGCTAGCAACTGCACTAGTCGTATTAAGTAATAAAGTAGAGATTAGAGTGTCGAACCCATGAGGAACTAGTTAAATCTAATATATCCTAACACTCTACTAGGAGAAGAAAATTGTGTTGTGATATGAAAAATAAGAAATTAAAGGTGCATAAAATAAATGATAATGAAATAAAATAAATTGGTGTTGAGCCTTGAGAATTATGGATGATTAGTGTAAAGATAAACTTGTATGATCCTCTATAATAGTCGAGTTATAAAAGAAAATAATAAATTTGATTCTTAAGATGGATTATGAGTACCTAAAGTATTGACCTTTCAAGACGAGTAAACCAAACTATCTTAATTCCTAATAAAACTAACAACCGCAATCAATGAGTCAATTATTAATTTTACAGAGAAATAAGATGCATGAGTATGTATCTCCTGTACTATTATACACCCACAAATCTGGATAGAATAATATACAGCACGAAATCAGGCACAAACGATGAGTTACCGAACACGCGTTATGTATGCTTCAACTTAAAAGTAAAATATCAATTATCAAAATAATAATAATTCCTGGAACTAATCACCCCACATACATGTTTGTAATTTAATATTAGAAATCAAATTACTTATCAAAAGGCAATGAACTCAGCATGCATAATCAAAAGAAACCGTAAAGTTTAATTAACTCAACTAATAACAAGGTTCAAACAGTTTTCCTTCTTGAAAAGAATATAAAATCTCTATTATAGAAATAATAAAGTATGATAAACCAAGTAAAAGAGCATTCAAGTAAAGATAGAAGGAGAATTCTCAGCCTTCGGGACCTCTGAACTGTTGCACAATACAAATGACGAGTTGCTACACAATCTTCTCCTTCGAGTGCTCTTCACACTTCGAAATTCATCCTCTGCAATATAGCACAGCTCCCAGGTCTCAAGCACACCTAAGCACCACCATGAACACATTTTTCTGTCTTCTAGGGCCTCTATTTATAATCTTTAAGTGTCCCATTTTGGTAGAGTTTCCGTTTGATTTGAAGTCTTTTCATGTTAAAACAGTAAATCCGGAATAGACTTTGATAGGTCTTTAAAATCATTCATAACTCCTTTAATGTGAGTAAATATGTTTCCTAATCATTTCTAAGGCTTAGGATAAAGTTTGAGTTCGATCTGGGCTTGGAATTCCTAAGAAAAGTCGAAGAAATTTTGAAAATAGGATTTGTAACGACCCATAATAACTCTGTAACGGTCTGAATATGACTTTTCACGGCCCGTAACATTGATTTCACAGCCCTTATAGTGTCCAAATCGTAGTAGAACTATAATTTTAACGGCCCGTAACACTCTGGTCACGGTCTGTAACTCGGGTAAATTTCTGGGTGAAAATTAAGCATTTTAACGGCCCGTAACGGGTTCTTCATGGCCCTTCTGTTACGACCCTTATAGACATATTACGGCCCATTATATTCAACTTTCAGCCTTGACAACCTCCACTAATTTTTACTTTCTAGCTCCGTTTGAACTTCGATTTGAGTGTCATTTGTTTCTATGACTTCCTAACTCAATTCTCTTCCATTTTCTACAGTAAAACATAGAATTTTATAGATTTTAATTTTTATAAAATTTAAGAAAATAAGATCAGAAAATGATGCATGCTATATGAAAATGATTCGAAATAAGATTAGATGCACGACCAATTATATGTTGTTTTTGCATGCAAAACTCACCCAAGCGTTGATACTTGCTTGTCCTCGAGCAATGTTCAAAGCAAAACTCCAACCAAAATGGTTAATCATCGCTTCCATCTTGTCACTCAACTAGTCTTCTTAGCACGAGATTTTATACATTCATCGCCTAAGTGTCTCACCACTTTTCCATAATAATCCGACTTTATGAAATTTTTGAATGAAAGACATTTTTTAACTCCTCCAAATTCATATCTGAATAATAATAAAAAAATTCTTGAAAATAAAAATATCAATGTTGAATATACAAGTGTAACATGAGCTTTTATTCATTTATTGCTTTTATATTTCTTCACTTAGAAATTTTTCATCATTATATATTTTTTCACTTCTTTTTTCTTTCTTTTCACTGATTTGGTATTCATGTGCTTCTCCATATTGTGCAAGGTGGTCCATGTAACGGGCTTTCGACCGACGGATCCTAGAGCAGTTATCCTTAGGTCGTCAGGCAAGAATCCCCTACAGATCTAATTATCCGAACTTACCAAGGTTCCGGAAAACATCTTTTTGTACCTCATACTTTTTGGGGGCTCCACTAGCCCTCTTTTATGATGATAATTTTATATGTATTTATTTATTAGTAAGTTCTGTCACGAACGTGCTCCACAAATATCATTTTAACATAATCTTACTTTTAATTAGCATATTAAGTTAGTTTGTATACTTGTATAGTCATGATTGCGTGTAGCAATTAACTTTTGGATTAAAGCATAATCATAATTAAATTATTGATAAGCGTTATAAAGAAATTATATAAGATTATTAGGAATAAATTCTAATATTTGTAAATATTATAATAAATATATTTAACTATGATTAAATATGGTTAATTAGAGGTTTAACATTAATTTTTAACAAAATAATATGATTGGACCTTTATTTCAACCAATAGCTCAAGCAGGCAGCTCACTAGAGGCTTAGAAATATATTTTTTCAAACCACCATATGACGTGTCAAAATTCTGAAAAAAATATATAAATCATTTATTCTTATTATCCGCAAGCCGAAAAACTTACAAGATCAGACTATTGCCGAACAGCCTGAGGAAATTCGACAAGTTTGCTGGGTTAAGGTGAATTTGCGGATCCGAAACTGACCTTCAACTTCATATAATCATATCTTTGGGAGCAGTTATTCATAAATCTTGAAATTTTGCACGGTTCATCCTCCAGACTTTAGCTTTCATGACCATAAGAATCATATAAAAAGGACTTTTGTAGAGAAAGTTATATACTCAGAACAGTAGGTCGCTCACTTTGTCCCGAGTCAGAGATAGGTCCGCCTTGTAGATTAGAGTATGATTAGGGTAAATCGAATTAGGGTTTGAAATTTATACATGTTAAATTATACTTCACAAGGGTTCGGTGAGAAGTGGAATCATCCAATTTGGATACGTAGATGTGGAGAAATGAATTTTTCATTTCATAGTAAGTTTTCTGTCAAGTTCCAGGACATTAACTGAACACAAACCTTAGGTCAGATTGCCTTGAATTTTATGACTTGATTATTTGGAATTAGTAAATGAAATTTGGGGGTTGGAAACCTTAGTCTAGTTTCTAATTTATCCAAAATCATAAGACTTGTTCATGTGGATAAGAAATTATGAATTATGTATTGAGAGTCACTCAGTCTAAAATCCTGAGACAACACATGAGATTGGATAGTTGAAGTGTGTAATAGCCTATGGACATAGACACCTGAGATTGAACAATGAATACTTAGAAGAAATTACATGCATTGAAGGCGTATAATTATTCATGCATCATGAGCACGCATTGCATAGTATTTTTACTAGTGATGGAAAATTAAAAAGACATTATTGTTTGTAGGAAACCAACAAGCTACAAGTGAAAGGAGGAAAATTTAGTAAGCCTCCTTGAAAATATAAAGTACAAGGTGAGTGGGTAATTTACAACATTGCAAAATGTTATATGTTAGTTCTTTTATTTATGGTATTACCTGAAGCAAAGATTATTATTGTTATTATTGAAAAATATCTTGAGCTATGAAAAGTATTTATGATATGTTTTAAGGATTTCATATGAGACGGAGTAACATCTTATATAAAAATATTTTCAGGGAACAATGCTTGTGAAGTGAAAATAAGTTTTACTTGATAATGATATGTGATTATGACATGTGTATTTTGATATTATTAAACTCCATGTGTTCATTAATCATGCTATTTAAAAAAGGTCATTGGGACCACATTCGATATACATGAAGCCTTTGAGGCGTATATAGGGTGTCTTTGCCCTTTGGGGGCTGCTCTGCGTGCATGTATTGACCCATGATTTGCTCTGCGTATTTGAGAATCATGATTGTGTGACACACAATCATGATTGGAATACGTATTGATCCATGATTTGCTCTGCGTATATGATACTCTTGATTATAAAGCTCTGCTTAGCTGTATGACATATGATCATGGAGGGATACATATTGACCCATGATGAGTATGTGCAATGACACATGTGTGGAGTTTAATTGTGAATATAATGATATCTTGAATATTTTGTATTTATGTAAAAGTTCATATGATTTGGAAAGTTATGTGATATGAGTTATGCTTTAAATGTTTTCTCATATGAAAGAAATATGATTATTCAAATGTTATATGCACTCATATTGTTTCCCTATGCTGTACTTTTATTCCACTCACTGAGCAAATAATTGTTGCTCACGGTACCCATTTTAAATTTTTCAGATACTCGTAAGTTCTCGAGTTGAGTCGACACATATAGAAGAGGTCGAACCGCCGGAGCACTGTTATTTTTCTTTCACATTTATTTTTGAAAGCATGCATGTAATAGATAAACTCGAGAGTTGTACTATAGTTTATTAGAATCATTTTGTAAGGTTGTATAAAACTTGATCCTGTAGGGGTTATATGTGGAATGGTTTGTGAAACAATAATGATAATGTGCGAATGCGATCTCTTATAACTTTTATTTAAACTTTGATGAATATATAAATGCATCTATTGTATGTATTGACAAATGACATAAGATAATTAAGGGAGGATGTTTTATCGATTTTATTTTTAGAATTGCTAAATATGGTTAAATGAAATAATAATTATGATTAGAACTTATTCACAGAGTTGGGCGTGACAAGTTCAGCTACACCTGAATGTTCAACAAGGATATAATTATTATCAAGGTAATAATATAAATATAAAAAATAAGAGCATGAACAAGACTTGTCATCAAACATCAATAGTTTCACTAAGCAATTTTCTTCAAACCAATTACCCAACACGAAGACGATAAATGATAAAATAATAATGCTTCAAATTTCATTAATTAACACGATGTCCTTGAATAATGCTTGAAAAATAAGTAAATATTAAGACATGAAAAAATAAGATGCAATTTTCAATTATGAAAATTAATTTTTTTAATATGAGATGCAAGCAAATATGAGAATAAAACATGAAGAGAATGTATGCTTGCAATATAATATAGAAAGTTATATATGATGCATGAAATTACAAACTCCCCCAAGCTTGAACTCAACACAGTCCCCAGTGTTGGAAATCAAACTCATAGGAATATAAATGTGATAATGAAAATTATAGATGTTGAAAAGAAAATGAAACAATATGATTTGTTGCGAGTCGATGGATGTTGAAGCTGTAAGAAGAAGCCACGAAGAATTCATAGTGTCCTTGGCCGATAGAAATTTGGGCATCTCTGTTTCTTACTTTTCTTCAATTCCGAGGAGGTAATTTTGTTTTTTCTTTCTTCCTCTTCTTTTATTCTTCTTTTATTCTTCATGTTTTCTTCCATGTTGAATTTGTAACAATAAAATTGCTAGCAAGTGCACTAGTCATATCAAGTAATAAAGTAGAGAGTAGAGTGTCAAACCCACGAGGAACTAGTTAAATCTAATATATCCTAATACTCTACTAGGAGAAGGTGCATATGAAAAAAATAGGAAATTAAAGGTGCATAAAATAAATGATAATGAAATAAAATAAATTGGTGTTGAGCCTTGAGAATTATGGATGATTAATGTAAAGATAAACGTGTATGATCCTCTATAATAGTCGAGTTATAACAGAAAATAATAAATTTGATTCTTAAGATAGATTATGAGTACCTAAAGTATTGATCTCTCAAGTCGAGTAAACCAAACTATCTTAATTTCTAATAAAACTAACAATCGCAAACGATGAGTCAATTATTAATTTTACAGAGAATTAGGATGCATGAGTATGTATCTCTTATATTATTATACACCCACAAATTAAGACATAATAATATACCACACGAAATCAGGCACAAACGATGAATTACCGCACGTGTTATATATGCTTCAACTTAAAAGTAAAATGTCAATTATCAAAGAAATAATAATTCCTGAAACTAATCACCCCACATACATGTTTGTAATCTGATATCACAAATAAAATTACTTATCAAAAGGCAATGAACTCAGCATGCATAATCAAAAGAAACCGTAAAGTTTAATTAACTCAACTAATAACAAGGTTCAAATAATTTTTCTTATTGAAAAGAATATAAAATCTCTATTATAAAAGTAATAAAGTATGATAAATTAAGTAAAAGAGCATCCAAGTAAAGATAGAAGAAGAATTCTCAGCCTTCGGGATCTCTGGACTGTTGCACAATACAAATGATGAGTTGCTGCACAATCTTTTCTTTCGGATGATCTTCACGCTTTGAAATTCACCCTCTGCAATATGGCATGGCTCTCAGGTCTTAAGCACACACCCAAGCACCACCAAGCACACATTTTTCTATCTTCTAGGGTCTTTATTTATAGCCTCTAGGTGTCACATTTTGGTAGAGTTTCGGTTTGATTTGAAGTCTTTTCATGTTAAAATAAGTAAACTCGGAATAGACTTTGATAGATCTTTAAAATCATCTAAAACTCCTTCAAAATATTAGTAAATATATTTACTAATCATCTCTAAGGCTTAGGATAAAGTTTGAATTTGATCTGGACTTGAAATTTTAAAAAAAAATTGAAGAAATTTTGAAAACAACCTTCGTAATGGCCCATAACAGTTATGTAACGGCTTGGATATGACTTTTCATGACTCGTAACACTGATTTCACGACACTTATAGTGTCCAAATTAGAGTAGAATTGTGGTTTTAATGGCCCGTAACACTTTAGTCATGGCCCGTAACTCGGGTAAATTTCTGAGTGAAAACTGAGCATTTTAACGGCCCATAACGGGTTTTCACGGCCCTTTTGTTACGGCCCTTACAAACATATCACGACCCATTATATTCAACTTTTAGCCTTGGCAGCCTTCACTAATGTTTACTTTTTGACTCCCTTTGAACTCCGATTTGAGTGCCGTTTGTTTCTATGGCTTCCTGATTCAATTCTCTTCTATTTTCTGCAATAAAATATAGAATTTTGATAGATTTTCATTTTTTTAAATTTAAGCAAATAAGATCAGAAAATGATGCATGCTATATTATAATGATTTGAAATAAGATTAGGTGCACATCTAATTATATGTTGTATTTTGCATGCATCACCTAGCTACCCCAACCTATATGACATAATGTACTTTATGAGTATGAGGTGTACTAAGTACAAAATCCATGATCATTTCTTCCCATTTTCATTGTGTAATTACCAAAATTTTGATAAGTGTATAAGGTCTCTAGTGTATCACCTTAACTTTTTAGTGTGTTAAGAATTTTTACACGTACTCATCAATCGATCACTTCACATGTTTGTACGTCTTGGTATTCCTTGAATGGATATAAATTTTGATTTGTGACACTGATTCAATACTTTTCTTCTTAGTGCAACATCATTGGGAACCCACATGCAAATTCTATATCTAATCCCACCTTCACTTGAGACTAGAAAATCTTCTTCCTCCGAACTTCAATTCTTCATCATTGTCTCATATTCAATATGAATAGTTGAGAATCAATTCGTTGCATGATCATGAATGTCCCATTCCTGTTAGGCTTGGGGTGCCACTAATTTTGTTTTGCCACCATCTCATATCATCGTAATATGAGGAAAGACGGTGATCCTTCTCACTTCCGACTCAGTACAATTAGCTTTTCCTCGATGATAATTAATGAATCATCCAGTCTTTTGGCATTGGTCTACCTCATATTGAGATCTCTATTTGTGAAGACATATTTTAAAATTTTATGATTTATTACTTCAAATTCATCTTCACAGAAATAATGTCTTCACGTTTATATAGCAAAAATAACTTCTGCTAAATCCAAATCATGTATGAGATAATTCACTTCGTGCTTCCTTAGTTACCTTGTTTTGTATCAATACTCATCCAAGACATATCCCATATGCATCACTATACATTATTTTCTACACCGACCTGCCACTTCTCGAAGGAATGTAAGTAGTAGAATAGTTGTCATATGAAAGCTCTGGTCACATTTTTAAGACCAAATGTATTTCTTTTTCTTTTCAGCTTGGTAAGTGGAACTGCTATATTAAAAAATTTTGGATAAACTTACTATAATATTCCGCCAAACTGAGAGTCTTATGTTGATGCCACTTCTCAATTACTACAACTTTTTATGGATGTATTGAGTTTTCTTTTTTGGAGACTGTATGGTCTAAGTACATGATTTCTTTCACTCAGAATCAACACTTTGATAATTTCGCGTACAAATTTATGTTGCCACACAATTTCCAGTATAGCTCTCAAGTGTTCTTTGTGTAGTTCTTGACTCTCATAGTAAATTAGGATGTCATCTACGAACACGATCACAAATTGATCCAGGTGTGACCAAAAAATCATGTTCCACTATAAGAAATTTGTCGTATAGCCACACAAATTAGCGTCTTCGAAGAGTTGACTATAAGTTGGCATCACCAGAATCAAAATATCATGGGGTTGAAAGTCTAGCAACACTATTTGTCTCTCGATAGCCTCAAATTAGTGCCACAATTGCATTACGAAGCGTCGACGCCAAAGTTCACATCCATTCAGCCCGACGACATCACTATTAATCCACGTGCAAATAAGAAAATGTGCTAGTTCCTTGGCGTCGATGATGTGCGATGCTAAAATGTCTGAAATAGCACCGAAGCCGATGTTATGTTGTCCTTGTGGGTGCACTAAATATAACATGATCATGGCATCGACTACCTGTGGTGCTAAGTTTTATGTGCCACCTCTTTGGTGACGCCAATGTGTTATTAAGGACTATGCATTGCTATTGCGACCCTAATGTAGTGCCAATATTTTTAAAAAATATATGTTATATATACTAAATATTAATTAATAAATTAATTGAATATTAATTATAGTTGTATTATAGATGTATCTAAATACACATACACATATATGTGTATAAATATAATGACAAATATATATCTATGTTGATTTAAGTAGGTAATATTAATTTTATATGTATATATTTATTTTTTAACATAATTAATATATATGCGTAATATAGTTCATCTAATTAATATACTCACATATGTAAATGTATTAAATAAATATGCATGTATAATATCTTAAATATTAATGATCGATCCATGAATCATTTTATTAAATCATATAATTATGAGAATGAATTAAATGATATAATTCTTTTAGTAGTTAAATTAGAAAAAAATAGACATCTATATACATACTTGAAAGAATATTAATTTCACTATAGTTTTTATATAAGTAAATAAATACAGAAAACATACATACATACATACATACATACATACATATGTTTGTGCGCACACACACATATTATATATATATGTGTGTGTGTAACATAGTTCATCTAATTTGAATACATATATATATATATATATATACATATTTCAATTTATAATTTGTATATATAAGATATACCACACATTAGTTATCTAAAAACCATATTTTTATCTCCTTAATCATACAATTATGAGCGTGAAATCAAGCAATATAATTGTCCTATGGTGGTGCTAAATATTAAAAGTTAACATTGATATTTAGCACCACCATAGGACACCATCGAATTAACAATAAGTGTGTTCCTTTAGCTTCAACTTAGTGTCATCATGGCATCACAATTCTTTTTGGCACTAATTTAAAGTCACAACAATGTTTCTTTAGAGCTGCCTTCTTCCGACAGTACTTCGTGTTAAATTTGATTCTTTTAACGAACATTTGTGTGCCATAGTAGCCATGCACTAATGTTGCAAGTTTTAGTGATGCTAAAAAAATTTACGTTAAATTCCTACACTCTCATTTATTTTAAATTTCACCATTTTACTTCTCTCAGTCATCGACATCCCCACTCTGCCTTCATCTTCACTGATCCACCTTCCCATCGTCACTTTGCAATCGCCGACTTCATCCACTATCCGTTCGCAGCCTACACCACCCTCCCCCCACCCAATGCCACCATCCTTCATTCGCCTTTGTCTTCCATCTGTTGTATGATTTGTAGCCACAAGTTAAATAACCAATGCATTAATTTGTGGTAATAACCATATCTTGTAGTCATGATTATTATTTTTTGTGGATATTAATAAATTTTTAACCAAAAATAATTTATATCATGGTAATAATGATTTAACAATTGTTTTGAAGATTTATCTTGTGGCAAATAATATAAGTAATTGTCACAATTTTAATTTTTGTAATAAATTATATTCTTTATCATTAATATTAGCCACAAAATTTTATAACTAATGTTGAAGGCAACATTAATATGTATTGTTACGTTTTTTAAAAAATTTAGGCAAATGACATGTAAGATTTTTATAAAAGATGAATGTGTGATTAATACTTTATTAGTATTCAAGAAATATTATTTTAACATTATAAATTTCACGCATATAATATATATGTTTTGTTGATAAAATTAAATAATATTAATAATAAAAATAAACTAAATATTTTATCTTTTAAATTTTAATATTTATTTATGTTAATATTTAGATGATAAAATAAATTCTTCACTTTTTATTTTTATGTATGCCTAAATTTTTAAAAAATTATTTAACTTTGATTAGGATTTAGTTACATATATAAATATTTTATATTTTGAAATTATTTTTATTTCCTCAAATAAATTGTTAAAACACAAATAAAAATATATGAATTATTCTAGATAAAACTATAATTTTTCCCTCCATTTACTGCCAAAAAAGTGACTAATTTTCAATTAATGATAGGATTAGGGTATAATTATTCATCCTTAACTAATTTTTTTCTTCGAGGTGTCCTATTCATTATCCTCTATGTCTTTAGGTCTCCAACGTGATCGCATCCCTATCATCGCCCCATCATCGATGGTTGCCCAACACGCTGAGGTGGCTCCACACAAGAGCGATAACCGGCATGTAAGATGTTTAACACTACAAGAAAACTGGTGAATATCGACACATCAACCGAAACGCTATTGCGGAGCTAATGCATGGCCGGAAACAATAGCGTTCACATACAAACTCGACGTTAAAATGATGTGAATAGTCTCATTGCGAGTAGTTGAGTTGCGTCGCTAACACGACGCTAAAGTGGCGTAGAATACCCCGACACTGTTTCGATGCTCAAGTGATGCTAAGTTTATACGTAAGTCGACGCTACTATAGCGCCAATGTGATGTCTTAATGGGGTCTCGATGGCGACGCTAAGGTGACGCTCAATTCGTCGACGCGATGGTGACGCTAAGATGATGCTAAAGACGATATATTTATGATAGCATTGACTATGCATACAACACAATTGAGACGCTAGAGAGTAATATCGGACAAATTTGCCCCATTATAGCCACATTTTATTCCCTTCCCACACCATACAATCATACAATGCATATAAATGCATTCATCATTCATCACTGGCATCATATTAAAGATAACAATATGAAAAGTAATAAACTGAACTATCAAAAGTATAATTACTACACGCATATCTAATAACAAATGTATAAGTAACAAAAGTATATCTAATATCATGCAAAAGTTTCTATCCTAAGTTTGGGAGTTATTGTCATTTCAGACATTTGATCTCGACGTGCTCAGTCCTTGACCTCGTGGGGATTGATTCGGCAGCGGGATCAACGTTTGAATCGCTTGTAATAAAGGAGCTAACTATTGCGATAGCTACTGTGACACCTCTTGCGACAACTGGGTCACATCAGGTGTAGCGGATGAGCTCGAAGCAGATGTGTCACCTGTATATCCTCCGCTCCTCCTAGGTGCCTGAGTGGCTGTGCTTATGCCACACAGGTATCCTCCTCGTGTCGTACCGGCTATATCCTCCCAAATAGAGGGTCCTCTACTAAATAGAAAAATTATACAATCATATTAGCATTATAAATTATATAACATCAAAATACACATAAACATATAAGGTGTTATATAAATTAAAAACATGAATCGCTTTCAAGATACATTATCTGATGACTGAGTACTCAGATCATCTTCATACTTCTCAACCATCTTCTCATTGTACGCATCCTAAAAAATTTAAACATTTCACATTTACAAATCATTTGCACTACCGTCACCAATCAAGTGAACATGTGATGAGAGTTACCAAAAACCTAGAAGCAATGGGCGTGACTAACTCGTTGGTCTTCCGGCTCTTATGCGTGGCCTTGTAGACCACGCGAAAGTTCACAAGACCGTCTTATTTCTCCTCCTACAATAAAATTTCAAATTTTATAAAATAAATATAAGATAAAAGTTTGATTATTCGATTTTATATCTACCATGCATCGTCGATGCTCGTCAAATCGCATCGATTTGCCTGTGTGGATGTGGGCCTCGGGCTTTGAAAATCGGTTAACTCTTACATTTTCTAACTTTCTTTGCCGTTGTTTATCCATTATGTATGAACATCAAATACTTAGACTTTGAAAAATTACAAATTTAATAAAAATAATTCAAATGTAAACTTACTTACCACTTCCTACATAATGACTCCTATATTGGTCGCCTAATATGCCTTGGGCATCTTTGTATGTCCCGCTCCAAAGTGAGGATGGCGGACGTGACAACCTTGCGAAACTTATACAATTGATTTCAGAGGCGTTTTACACCCACCTCCTCAAAATCTCTCGTACCCAAAATAAAATCTGAATGAAGTTGATTTGCCTCCTAAATAATGTTATACAAGTTAATAATTTAAAAATAATATAAAACAAATTATGTAATAAAAAAAAAGATCATACGTAAGAAAGATGTCATCCCACACAGAAACTGGGACATCTTTTCATGATCCTACCCCGTCTGGCAAGTGGAAAAGAATAAGAGCACTGACATCCTGCACGATACTAGCGGACATGATTCGCGATAGTCCGCTTGTCAGAATGTGACAAGTCGGGTGCTTGTGCTATCGGCGGCATAGCAACTGGCACTATTAAATAATAATTAATGTAATTAAATGAGAAATATAATTTTAATAATAATAAATATATCATCTAGGGTAAGATGCTGCTCGCCAATGCTGGAATGTGATGAAGCATCCGGTAATCTCGGCGGTGGCGTAGCAACTGTCATCATAAAAAAATACTTAAAATACTTACATATATTTAAATTAATGGAATATACATAAAATAATTTGGTGTGACATGCCAATCGTCGTCGTGTGATCGAGACATCCCAACTATGTGCCCCATCGATGGTGGAGCAACTATCATAATAATAAATAATTAGAACAATTGCATGTATAAGATATATTAAATGCACAAGAAATAACCTAGAGTGATACATGGAGACGATCCACCAATGGATCACCTACTATGTGGTAATCCAGATACGTGCCCCATTGGCGGTGGAGCAACTGACATTATTAAAAAAAATAATGTAATTATTATAAGCAACTATAAATAAGTAATCTATAATAAATATATCACATGGTGGTCATATGGAGTGAACACCTAGAAGAGCAAGATGACCCAGAAGCTTAACCTCTAGTAATCATAACTGAAAAAATAACAAATTTGTGTTATTATTATATTTAATTTATAAATTTAGAAACACATAATTTTATAAATTATTAAAAGAACTATTTCATTCATTCTCTTATTTCATACTCTGATTCATTTTCATCATCTTCGTCATTGTCATTATAATCTTGATTTGAGTCAACTTCATCGGTTATATCAATCATCTCATTCACTCGATCTTCTTCACAGTAAACATCTAGGCACATCATTATATATGGATGATGTTTCATGATCATCTACCATTATTTCTATTACGAATAGTCTACTTCTCACTTTGCATGACGCCCACCTTTCATCCATGGTTCTATTAGATGAACACTTAGTGTAGTACACTTGTTGCGCTTGTTTTACCAATACGAATGGTTGTATGTCTAAAATCTCAATCGAGGGCTAATATCTACCAATTTAAACTTTTGATCGATCTAAACTCTTTTCTCTGGATCGAACCAACGACATTTTAGCACCACGACTTTGTTCGATTTTTCCAAATAAAACAACTCTATGATGTCTTCTATAACGCCGCAGTAATCATTGTCCCCGTACATGCTTCCTAGAACACATATGCCGCTATTAATAGTTGAACATTGTCGACTATATTCTTCTGTATGGAATCTATCACTACAAGAAAACGCTGACGGTCAAAACCGTCTGTAATCAGCCCAAAAATCGTCGGTAATATAATTTCCGACGGTTTTTCGGACAGAATCGATCCGTCGAAAAAAATGGTCATCGCAAATCAATTTACGACGGTTGAAAAAAATTCGTCGAAAATATCGACGGTTCTAACCGTTTGAAAAGACCCGGCCGACAGTTTTAGCCGTCCAAAGAGTCATGGCGATTGCAACCATCGAAAAGTTTTCGACGGTTGTAACCGTCCGAAAAGTTCGGCGGTTCCAACCGTCAAAAGTTTTCGACGGTCGCAACTGTCGAAAGTTTTCGACGGTCGTAACTGTCGAAACTTTCGATGGTCATTGCAACCCGCCGAAACTTTCGGCGGTCACAAACCATCGAAACTTTCGACGGTCGTTGCAACCGTCGATCTTTCAGCGGTCGCAACCGCAGCGGTCAGATCCGGCCGCCCGACGCTAGATCCGACGGCCGATCTTTAAAATCCGGCCGCCAGCGACTAGATCCGGCCGCCAGACGGCCGAATTCGGCCACCAGCAATGGGATTCGGCCGCCTGACGGTCTGGGCCGTAGAGAGAGAGAGAGAAGGGGAGAGGGACGCCGGCGAGATGAATCATCGGCGGTCGACGTCCGATCGGGAGGCTCGCCGGCAGGGAGAGGGAGAGCGAGAGAGGGAGAGAGAGAGGAGAGGGTATATATATATATATATATATATATATATATATATATATATATATAAGTGGAAAGATGAGAAAGCGGAAAAACAGAAAAAAAGTGGGATAATCAAATTTTAATTACCGACGGTTCCGATCGTTGAAAAAGTAAATATTAATTATTTTTAAAGTTACCGATGGTTGTGACCGTCGAAAGTTATTTAATTATAAAAATAAAATACTATATTTAGTTATTTATAATATTTTTTTACCGACGGTTTGAACTATCGCTAATTATTACCGACTGTCGAAACCATCGAAATCTATGACGGTTTGGACTGTCGGTAATTATATTAATAAAATACTCCTCATATTATATTATTATACATTTACCGACGGTTACAATCGTCAAAAATTACGACGGATGGATATCCGTTGGAAATATCGACGTTCCTAATCGTCGAAAAATAAAATAATAATATAACAAATCACATAATTTATTATTTTTATTTCCGACGGTTGCAACCGTCGAAAAATCCGTCAGAAATTGCGACGGATGGATATGTGTCGGAAATATCGATAATCATCGAAAAATAAAATAATAATATAACAAATTATATAATTTATTATTTTCATTTTCGTCGAAAAATCCATCGAAAATTGCGACAGATGGATATTCATCGGAAATATCGATGTTTCTAATCGTCAAAAATAAAATAATAATATAACAAATTACATAATTTATTATTTTCATTTTCGACGGTTGTAATCGTCAGAAATTCTGATAGAAATATTTTCGTCGCAAAATCCATCGCAAATTACGACGGATTTCTATCCGTCGGAAAATGGCGATTTTTTTGTAGTGTATATCCATTAACTATGACGTCACAGTAGCTAAAAACCTGTTTCTTTAGTCCATGACCCAAATCTCGAATTTTTAAATCTGTGATAGAGCCATTAATAACCTACAAGAAAAATAACTAAATATTAATTAAAAGTTATAAATAATAGTATTAATTGCGAATAATTGTAAAGTATTATCACTTCATATCTCAACCAATCGATAAAATATTCATCTCGTAGTTTCAATAATTCATCGTCTGAAATTAACAGATTGATTTCTCACTATAATTCTTCAACTTTTCTAAATTTATAAATAATGAAATCAAGTAGCAATAATGAATTTTAAATTTTATAACATATTTAAATAAATAGTCTTACTTGAGATACGACGTCGCTTCACTACAATTTACAAAAACATAATTCTCAATGAAAGTGAGATCTCTGTCACTCAACACAACTTTACATCTTGTACGAAGAAGATGACATGGGTACTTGAAGATGGATAAAGCATTTATGTTAACCTCTTCTTCACCCGTCATCATTTCTTAGAACTTGCATGTGTCGTGATTGTACGTGTGACTCAAAGTACATTGAAGTGAAGTTTGACACATCCTCAATGAAATTTGCTTCGCATATAGAGCCTTCGATCTTCACCTTATTCTTAGCCTTCCTTTTCAAATATAATATGCACCCTTCGAAAGGATACATCCACTGATATTGAACTGGGCCTGCAACTTTTATTTCATATGGAAGATGTACAATCAAGTGCTTCATCATATCAAAGAAAGAATGTGGAAATATCTTCTCAGCCTTGCATATAGTAATCACAATAGAAGACTCTAACCGAGATATGTCTTCTTCCCAAATGGTGAATGTACAAAGCTCTTTAAAGAACATAGATAACTCTGTTAAAATTTTCCAGATGTCCTTTGGCAAAAGTTCTTTGAAGGCGATTAGAAACAACATTTGCATAAAAATATGGCAATCATGACTCTTATCTTCGCATTTTCTAAGTTAAAACAATGTGATATGTTTGATGCATATCCGTCGAGAAATTTCAATTGCTTGACCCATTCGAAAACTACTTTTCTTTGATCATTGTCCAAGACGTAAGTAGCTTTTGACTTTTTACATTTACCATTTTGAAGATAAATGATATCTAGCTCTGGTCTCCTGTATATACATTTCATGTTTTCACACGCTTGTATGCTATCTTTTGTTCTTCCTTTAACATCCATAATAGTGTTGAAGATGTTGTCAAATACATTCTTTTCCATATGCATGATGTCCAAGTTATGTCGTACGAAGTTTGAAGACCAATAAGGCATCTCCAAACCCAATTTGCTTGTAAGAACCGGCCTTCAACCCGAATGAGACTTCATTAAGTTTGTTTACTTGCTCTAACACTTCTTGTCCCATCAAATGACTTGGAGGCATCGAATTCAGGGTGTTGCTTCCGCTAACCCGGGCCGTGTCTGTGATGACTCAGGATGGGTTCCGCAGACGCTAGTCAGGTTCATGATGAACCCAGGTTGGGTTATGCCTATATAGAAAGAAAACGAAACTATCTACTTCTATGTTGATTTAACAGTCATATTACAAATCATAATTAAACCATTCAGAACACCAAATCAACATACCAATCATACATAAGAAGAAAATGGTTGCAAAACAAGTGTTAAATCAAGCACAAGATTCATTCATCTAAATCATAATATGTTCATAATCACATGAACGTGGACAGATAAGATTCGATCCTCATCAAATTAAATCTAATGAACGATTATTGAAAGGATTCCGTTCACCCACCTCTTTTCGTGATCTTCTTGCCTCAGTTGTTCGTGCACTCCTTCTTCTCTATGTCGTTCTTCCCTTGCAGTCTGGCCAACAAAACAATGATGAGTGCTAGAAGACTCTTGAGGAAGGAGTAAGGAAAATTCCAATCGTCCCTTATCATGAACTCGGATCTAGATTGATAGGTATACAAGTTCTCCTGATGTAATTTCTAACTAGAAGAAAAAAGTTCATAGATTCAAACATACCGTGAGGGCTCCTTTGCACTGAGGCCTTGGTTGGAGCACTGGCCGATGGTCGGAGCAATGGGGGGGAGAGCAATGGGCACACAAAGCAGTAGGGCGTAGCAAATGCGTCAGACGTCGAAGAAGCAATGCATGAAGCATCAGAACAAAGGCCGACGGTCGGAGCAGTGGGGGGCTAGAGCAAGCCGGAGTGGTGGCGGCGTAGCAAGTAGGCCGGTGCTCAGAGCAATGGCCGATGGTCGGAGCAGTCGGGGGCCGAAGCAGTAGGGCGGAGAAAATGCGTCGAGCGTCGGAGAAGCATAGGCGTTGGGCAGCGGCGGAGCAAGTGTGTCGGGTGATGGAGAAGCAAGGTGCCGGGCGTCGAAGCAATGGGCATCGGGGTCGGTCGAGAAAGTATGTCGGGCATCAGAGATGCTAATGAGTCGCTAAACTAAATTAGCGACCATCTAGCGCCGAAGTGCTGTCGCAAACATGGGATGTTGATTGGCGTCTGAATTTTGTGACACTAAAATGATGCAAGTAGTGCCTCGGTAGTGTCAACTATAACTGCAGCGCTAGTGTGGCAAGAGTTTGACGCTATTGCATCTCTACGGTGGTGCTAAATATGAGATATTTTGTAATAATGTCACTTAATTCAACCATCATAATTCCATGATTAGGAATATAAAAATATACATATCTATAATTAAGAGATGATATATATTGTATGCATAAGTAACATATATAATATAGGTAACAAATATATATTTAGGAATACATATATAAGTAACACACATATGATGTAGGAATACATATGTCGAAGGTATAGTATAGATAATATATATAGTAATATATATGGGGTTATAAATTAGCGTCAAAATAGATAACATATATACAAATATAGATAACATATAGTTAATCTATTTCTTAATTAACATATATATCCTTAAAACACATCGGCGATGGAGTAGCATCAAGATAGCGCCAATTTAGCGTTGTATGTGTTTCTCGACACATCTTTGACGACATCGCGTCGCCTTAGCACCTGACATACTAGGCATCTCAATATTGCGATGTTTGTGCCCGAATTAGCGTCACCACATATGAGACGCAAACTTAGCATCATAGTATGTTGACGCCAATAAAGCGCACATTGTCGATGCCAATATTGCTCCTTTTTGCGTCGCAATCTTTGAGATGCTAATAAAGCGCCTCACAATGTCGATGTAATGCTCGAGTCATAACATAAAAAGAAAAATAAAATGAAAATAAAAGAAAGGTAAAAAGGGAACAACATAAAAGATACAATCTGGAGATTAGATTTGATCAGATCAGGGAGGAGTTGGTTTCTGATTGAAACTCAGATCTTTCCCCTATAAATAAGAGGCTAAACGAATCAAACGACCTCTTTTACTTCTCCCACGAACCGGCCTTAGTTTTCCTCCTCATTTTGTGTGCCCTTCATTTCTTCTCGTCCTTGACGGCTGCCTCCAAATAGGGGACATGCCGGAGGGAGTGGACGCCGCTGGACACACACCTGAACTAAGAGGAACAGGTAGAGGAAGAGGAGGAAGAGGAAGGGGAAGGGGAAGAAGAAGACTGCAATAATAATTTCTTGGACAGAAACTACAAGGTATGGAACTAAAATAAATTCATGATAGAATCTTGGTTTTAGATTTAAAGCATGTTCTAGTTGATCTCTAGCATTAGTGCTATGATTTATGGTGTTGCTTGATGTCAGCAATCACCGGAGAGATGATCAGAAAATCTCTATTTCCGTCACGATGTTTCTGCGCAGTGCAGACCTGGCCCGGGTTCTCTGCAACTCGATCCGGGCAGGTCCATATTCGGACTGAGTTCGACGGAACTCGACTGAGTCCACCATTGTCGCAAGCACGAAGCTCTGCGATGAAGAACAACCCGACCCGGGTTGATGACAACCCAACCGACAGATCCACGATGAAGTTGCGCTAGACGGCGAATTTTGTCGAGTGGTCGACCGATTCGTCGAACGGTCGACCGACCTGATAAGTACGAACCCGGCCCTGGTGTGACCCAAACCTGGCCCGAGCCATGTCCTGATTTTTCTAAATTGATGACCTTAAAAACTCAGCCCGGGTTCCACCCAACTCAGCCCGGGTTCTAACACGGTTTATGCTATTTTTATGATGATTAAACCCCTGATTCAAGTGCATACTCCAGATCTTAATGACGATGATAATTATGTCGTTAATACCCCTGATTTACTCTCCATGATCTCACCTTGTAGTCTCGATTATGTCTTAATAATGATTAATTAAAAGTTGCAAGATAAAAGACGAAAATTATTAAATGGAGAGCTCTTACTTTTATGATGGACTGGTGACGACCAGTTATGGGCTGACTATGATGATGATGATGATGATGGATGGATTGAGGCAGGCCTCCCCATGGGTTGAAATATACTCCAAATAAGTTAAAGATGAATAATAATATGATGAACAAGATGAACACATATGAATAAAGATTCTCACTCATGATGATTGGCTATTTGCCACCCTTTTATGATGATTTACTTATGATCTTTCAATCTTTTATTCATATGTCCCTTTACATGCTTCTGTTATCCCTATTAAGATCATGATTTACTCTTCTTTATATGATGATGTTATCTTTATGATTCTTATCTAGTATCATGATCTTATGATGAAATTTATCTTACTACCATACTGAGTTGTAAAACTCATAGGGAGTTCTCCCCTACATGTTTGTAAATGCAGGACTAGGTCATAATGTTGAAGGTGACCAATGGTGACAGATCGAGCTCGTAAGTGGCTGCACATGGGTGTCTTGAGTCCCTTAGGTTCATGTGATAGTTTTTCTTTTTCCGCATATGAGATTGATGTATTAGCTTTCATTTGTACTCATATGAAGTTCTTTAGTAGTCTTCTGCATTTTAAGATGTAGTACTCTTTTTAGCATTATTTAATGATGATTAGACTTCTACTTTATATGATGTGAGTTGACTAGTCAAAGTCTTATTTTTTATCAATATTATGTACACATGAGGATGACCTGTAGCATCCTCGAAGCGTATTCTGCCACGTGACGGGGTGCGATCTGGTGGCGTTACAGTAGAGCCTAAAGTTAGGGCATTCTCATGTCCTAATGTATGATGTATGGTCCACGTGCAAGTGCCAGGAGCAGTCACCGTGTCACCTGAAGTCAAATAAGTTTATTTGATCTCCTAAGATGTGTAATGTTTCTAAATGTTATGATGTATGATGATATAGATGCCTCCACCCCGCGCTATTGCTAGTCGAGGTTGGGGTCAGAGATGACCTCGAGGTAGTGGCGGGACTATGAACCCGCGACAAGAGGGAACGGACCAGAGTGAGGTCCAAATGAGTCAGGCTCGTGCAGTAGAGCCAACAGTTCAGTCTCCACTGGTGCAACCCCCACCATCACGGGCACCAACAATTCAACCTGCATTAGTACTAACGCCATCGGTCCAGATTGCACCAATTATGACAACATCACTTCAGCTTCCTTTCATACGCCTCTGTCTGTACAACCCTTGGCCGTGCCACCAGTGTCCTCTAAGGACACTATTCAAGCATTCATGAAGTTGCACCTCTAGAGTATGATGGCTTGAGCAAATTCGACAAAGCTGATAGATGGTTGCGGACTATAAAGGAAAAGATGCAACAAATGAACTATGGCGAAGATAAGACGGTCCTGTTCGCCAACAATGTTTTAACTTATGACGTTTTGGACTGGTGGAGGACTATGATGGACACCCGGTATGAAAGCAAGAATGTTATCCCTTGGGAACGTTTCCGTGAAGCTTTTGAGGCACGCTATTTCCCATAGTACCAGTGTGCGCTGAAGCAGAGGGAGTTCTTACAACTGAGGCAAGATTAGATGACCGTGGCCCAGTACCATGTTCAATTCGTTCATTTGGAGAGGTACAATACTCTCAAGATGAGCGACAGACAGAAGGCAGACCACTTTTGCCAAGGTCTGAATTAGACCATCAGGGCTAACATTTTAGCAGGCTAATGCGCAAATCTGAGTCTGATAGTAGAACTGGCGACTACTATGGAGAGGAACTACGTGAGAAAACTGAAGGAAGTTAAGTATGTGAAAGGAAAGGCCCCCATGCAGCCCTCTGCACAGAACCAATCTCGCTGGAATGATTGTCATCAAAATCGAGGGGCACTTGACCGTAGGAACCAACATCGGGATAACAGGGCGAGGCCATATGAGCCTCGTGATGCTAACCGTCAGCAACAACCCTAGCGTCAGGTAAAGACGATGAATATGAAGTTAAGAAGTTTATGATGAAGTAGGTTAATGTATAACCTTTTGTAGCCCCAATGTCAGTAGCCACAACAACCTCAATAGCAGGTTCAGGGTGCTGGTGCCTACCCACACTGCATGAGATTTCATATTGGGGAATGTAGAATGAAGGCAGAAGTCTGCTTGCATTGTGGTCAGTAAGGACATTTCATTCGTGATTGTCCTACCAAAAATAAGGATGATCCCGCCCCAGCTCCGCGTGACGCAAGAGGTAGGAATAATATGGTACGGGGAAGAGTCTTCCACCTGGAAGAAGATGCAGTGCTGGCGACGCCAAGGTCATTAGAGGTACACTATTCATAGTCAGTCTTGCTACTACAGTTTTATTTGATTCGAGTGCATCGCATTCTTTTACATCTAGAGACTGTGCTATTACTTGAAGTTTACCTCTACATGATATAAGTCACCTTATGGAGATAATTACTCCTATGAGAATGCTCTATGCCATAAAGTACCTTCTTGAGATACTGGTGGTGATACAAGGTAAGAATTTCTCTACATATCTGATAGTAATTCTAATGACGGACTACGACCTGATTCTTGGTATGGATTGTCTATCCTACCATGACGTAGTTGTCCTATGCAAGAAAAAGAAAGTAATCATTGGTACCCAAGGCGAATGCAAAGCAATGATTCGAGGTACCACATGCAAAAAAGGAAAAGTTATTATAATTGCTATGAAGGCAGAGAAGATAATACAAAAGGGATGTAGAGGATTTCTTGCAAGTGTGATGAAGATGGATGGCCCAACAACTCAACTATAACAACTGGATGTAGTTTGGGAATTTTTGAATGTCTTTCTTGAAGACATCTCCGGATTACCACCACGACGAGAGGTTGATTTTCGTATCGATCTCCTCCCAGGAACTACCCCAATCTCAAAGGCCCTTTACAAGATGGCATCAGCCGAGATGCATGAACTGAAGAAGTAAATTCAGGAACTTTTAGACAAGGGGTTTACCGGGCCAATTCCTTGGGGTGCACCAGTGCTTTTTATCAAGAAGAAGGATGACTCTCTAAGATTGTGCATTGACTACCGAATGTTGAACAAAGCCACAATAAAGAACAAGTAGTCGTTATCGCGGATCGACGATCTCTTCAGCTAGTTATCCAATGTCGCGGTATTCTCCAAGATTGATTTATGAAGCGGGTACCATCAGCTTAGAGTTGCCGATGAAGATGTACAGAAGACAGCTTTTCGATCAAGGTACGATCAATATGAATTTTTAGTGATGCATATTGGTTTGACGAACGCCCCTGCAGCTTTTATGCATCTCATGAATCGAGTGTTCAGATCGTACTTGAATCAGTTTATCATCATCTTCGTAGATGATATCTAATTTATTTGAAAAACTCAGAACAACACAAGGAACATATGAAGATTGTGTTGGAGAAGTTAAAGCAACACAAGATATATGATGAGCTATCGAAGTGTGAGTTCTGGCTTGATCGGATTGTATTCCTTGGACACACAATCTCACTGAAGGGCATTTCTATGTATCCTTCCAAGTTAGAAGCAGTATCTCACTGGCCAAGGCCAAAGCGTGCCACCGAAATTCGTAGCTTCCTCGGATTGGCAAGTTATTATCGTAGGTTCATCAAGGACTTATTCAAAGATTACATCTCCCTTGACGAACCTAACGAAGAAGGGTGTAAAGTATATATGGACACAGAAATGTGAAGATAGTTTTAATGAATTGAAGTCCAGGTTGACCACTACGCCCATACTCACCATTCCGAAGGGTACAAAGGGGTACATGGTGTACAGTGATTCTTGCGGTACAAGATTGGAATGCGTACTCATACAACATGGTAAAGTAGTCGCATATGCATCTAGGCAGTTGAAAAAGCATGAGGTGAATTACCCAACTCATGATCTTGAATTGGCAGCGGTAGCCTTCACATTGAAGATTTGGGCGACACTACATTTATGGAGTACAATTCGAGGTATTTACTGACCACAAGAGCCTCAAGTACGTCTTCTCTCAGCGAGACCTCAACATGCGACAACGAAAATGAATGGAATTCTCGAAGAATTATGAGTTCTCCATTAATTACCATCCTGGTAAGGCGAACTTAGTTGCAGATGCACTCAGTTGCAAGTGGAAAGGCTCATAGCTCACATGATGATGGGTATGTATAGGACGATGAAGGAACTGGGCTTGTGGAATCCAAGACCTGGGAGGAACGAAGCGGTATTGATGATGCATTAGTTACATATGAATCTGATGGACAGACTTGTTAAGGATCAGACCCAAGATCCTGAGTATGCAAAGATGTTAGGAAGATGCAAGAAAGAAGAAGAAGATTTCAAGCTCTCAACAGATGGTGGGATTAGGTACAGAGATCATCTCTGGGTCCCAAGTGTGGAAGCCCTTAAAAGAGAAGTAATGGATGAATGCCATAAGTCTAAATTTGTGATCCATCTGGGCAGCACTAAGATGTTCAAAGGACCTTCTGGTGGAATGACATGAAGCGAGAGATTGCTGAGTATGTTTAAAAGTGCCTGGTCTGCCAACAAGTAAAAGTGGAACATCAGAAGCCTTATGGAAAGATCACATCCATCGCTATACCACAGTGGAAATGGGAGGACATTTCCATGGATTTCATAACCTGCTTACCCTCGTACATAGAAAGGACATGATGCCATATAGGTAATAGTTGATCGGTTAACGAAGTCGGCACATTTCCTACATATAAAGTTCAAGCAGTTAGTGCAAAGCCTTATGGATCTGTACGTTCATGAGATTATCAAAACTTCATGGGATCCCCACGTCCATAGTATCAGACCGGGATCTAAGATTCACAGCCAAATTCTGGAAGAGTGTGCAACACTCTTTTAGAACGATGTTGAATTATAGCACGACATTTCATTCGCAAATGAATGGTCAAAGTGAGAGAACCATCCAAACAGTTGAAGACATGTTAAGAGCTTGTGCCCTTAATTGGTAGGGCAATTGGAATGATCACCTACCACTTATTGAGTTTGCTATAATAACAGCTATGTATGGGAGACCCTATCACTCACCTGCATGCTGGAATGAGGTAAGTGAAAGGTAGTTCTCATATGCTGAAGAGCTAAAGCAAACAGAAGAATACTCAGCAAGAGTCAAGTTAATACAACCGAGGATGAAGGTAGCTCAAGCTAGATAGAAGTTTTATGCTGATAAAGGACGAGGTGAGCAGAATTTTCAGACAGGTGATCAAGTACTCCTGAAGGTTTCTCCAACCAAGGAAGTGATGAGGTTCAGTAAAAGAGGGAAGGTCAATCGAAGATATGTTGGTCCTTTTGAGGTACCCGATCTAGTTGGAGAAGGTGCTTGTAGACTAGCATTACCTTCATCCTATGGGCGAGCTCATAATGTTTTCCATGTTTCGATACTCCGAAGGTATAAGCATGATGATGCAAATGTTATAAGGTATGAAGAACCAAATCTCAAAGATGACTTGACCTATGAGGAGCAACCCATCCAAATTCTAGAGACCAATGTTCAACGTCACAACAACAAGGATGTGCCACTAGTTAAGGTGGCTTGGAGCCATCATCAAGGTGACGAAGCAATCTGGGAACTCGAGTTTGAAATGCGAAAAGAATTCCCCACACTATTTGGTAAGTCCTGACTTGTGACTGAATTCGATGACGAATTTTATTTTAAGGGGTTTATGATGTAACGCTCGAGTCATAACATGAAAAGAAAAATAAAATGAAAAGAAAAGAAAGATAAAAAGGGAACAATAGAAAAGATAAAATCTGGAGATTAGATTTGATCAGATCAGGGAGGAGTTGGTTTCTGATTGAAACTCGGATCTTTCCCCTATAAATAAGAGGCCAAACGAATCAAATGCCCTCTTCTACTTCTCCCACGAGCCGGCCGTAGTTTTTCTCCCCGTTTCATGCGCCATTCATTTCTTCTCATCCTTGACGGCTGCCGCCATATAGGGGACTTGTCGGAGGGAGCGGACGCCGTTGGATGTGCACCTGAATAGAGAGGAACGAGCAGAGGAAAAGGAAGAGGAGGAAGAGGAAGAGGAAGGGGAAGAAGAAGACTGCAGTAATAGTTTCTTGGACAGAAATTACAATGTATGGAACTATGATAGATTCATGATAGAATCTTGATTTTAGACTTGAAGCATCTTCTAGTTGATCTCTAGTATTAGTGCTATGATTTATGATGTTTCTTGATGTTGGCACTCGCTGGAGAGATGATCGGAAAATCTTTGTTTTCACCACGATGTTTCTGCACAGTGCAGACCCGGCCCGGGTTCTCTACAAATTGACCCGGGCAGGTCCATACTCGGACCGAGTACAACAGAACTCGGTCGAGTTCGTCATTGTCGCGAGCACGGAGCTCTGCTACGAAGAACAACCCGACCTTGGTTGATGACAACCCGGCTCGGGCAGATCCATGATGAAGTCGCGCTTGGCCATGACTTGTGCCGAGCGGTCGACTGATTCATCGAATTGGCTAACGACCTGATAAGTACGAACCCGGCCTGGGTGTAACCCAAACCGATCCCGGGCCATGTCCTGATTTTTCTAAATTGATGACCTTACGAACTCGGCCTAGGTTTCACCCAACTCGGCCCGAGTTCCGACATGGTTTATGTTATTCTTATGACGTTTAAACCCCTGATTCAAGTACATACTCTAGATCTTAATGGCGATGATAATTATGTCATTAATGCCCCTGATTTACTCTCCATGATCTCACCTTGTAGTCTCGATTAGTCTTAATAATGATTAATTAAAAGCTATAAGATAAAAGATGAAAATCATTAAACGGAGAGCTCTTATTTTTATGATGGACTAGTGACGACTAGGTTATGGCTGACTTCGGTCAGTTATGAGCTGATTACGGTCAGTTATGTGCTGGTTCGGCCAATTATGATGATGATAGACATGTTAAGGCAAGCTTCTCCGTGGATTGAAATATACCCCAAATAATTCAAAGATGAATAATAAAATGATGAAAAAGGTGAATACATATGAATAAAGATTCTCACTCATGATGATTGGCTATTTGCCACCCCTTTATGATGATTTACTTATGATCTTTCGATTTTTTATTCATATGTCCCTTTACATGCTTCTGTTATCCCTATTATGATCATGATTTATTTTTCTCTTATATGATGATGTTATATTTATGATTCTTGTCTAGTATCATGATCTTATGATGATATTTATTTTACTTCCATACTGAGTTGTAAAACTCAAAGGGAGGTTCTCTCCTGCATGTTCGTAAATGCAGGACTAGATCATAATGATGAAGGTGACCAACGATGACAGATCGAGCTCATAGGTGGCTGCACATGGTTGTCTTGAGTCCCTTAGATTCATGTG
This sequence comes from Pontederia crassipes, assembly GCA_030549335.1. Classification (NCBI taxonomy): domain Eukaryota; kingdom Viridiplantae; phylum Streptophyta; class Magnoliopsida; order Commelinales; family Pontederiaceae; genus Pontederia; species Pontederia crassipes. Next base: position 49,110,169 of record CM060189.1, on the reverse strand, counting down.
ATAGTTTTTCCTTTTCTGCATATTAGATTGATGTATTAGCTTTCCTTTGGACTAATATGAAGTTCTTTATTAGTCTTTCACATTTTAAGATGTCATACTCTTTTTAGTATTATTTAATGATGATTAGACTTTTGCTTTATATGATGTGAGTTGACCAGTCAAAGTCCTATTTTTGGTCAATATTATGTACATGTAAGGATGACCCGTAGCATCCTCGAAGCGTATTCTTCCACATGACGGGGTGTGATTTGGGGGCGTTACAATTGATGCCAAGATAGTGCATGCAGTCAACGACAATATTGCCTCTTGTGTTGGCGCCGAATTAGTGTCCCCATAGTTGTGACGCTAATTGAGCGTCACATAGTGTCGACACCAATACAATGCTATAAACTACTATGCATTTTTTTGCCTACGCGCGTGACAATAGTGTCTCAATAGTGTCGCCACAGCGCCAGTGTTAGCATAGACTTTTTACAATGCTACTACGACGTTGAAGAGATGCTATTGAGAGGTAAGTAACGCCACATTTTGTCGACCCAATGGAGACGCTAATGGGACACTACTAGCGTCGAGTTAGCGTCGACGTATTTGGAGTCGCTAATATTCGTCGCTAATTGACCATTTTTTTGTAGTGTAAACTGAAAATAAAGATTTTTACGAAAATCATTGTGGAAGCTTAAAATCGATTCGTTATATTTAAACAAATACAATAGCAATCATATCACATTAATAATAAAGTAGGAATGAGAGGGAGAGGAAAAGTTAAACACAAGATGCACGATAGTTTGTTGACGAGGTTCGACCACATCTTTGTCTATGTCTCCGCTTTGACTTCTCGACTTCAAAACCATAAAAAAATTCTATTAACATCCTTTCTTTGTTCCAAATGAGACAAGGAAGAAACCCTTTACAACTCTTGTCTTTTCTCCTTTTTAAGAGGTAAGGCACACCTCTTTCACTCGAAGGCTTTCACTCATCTATTCTTCTCTCAAGAGGTAAGACACAACCTTTTTTAACTCAGGAGTTAAATAACTATTTTAATATCACAAGAACACTCCGCAATCTCTCTTTTATAATTTGGCACCTCAGATAAAAAGTAAGAGAGAAAGAAATGAGAGATTTGTAACTTTGAACTCAAGATGACTTCTTGGATGAACATAAGTATTTGCCTATATTTTTCTAAGAAGTCTTGATCTTCTTGATGTGTTTTGGACCCCTTTTATAACTTCCAATATTCTTCATAGCCATTGGTACTCAAAACTAGTCGTTATATTTTTTTTACACAAAAACGATCGCCCGTTTTGAGTTTCGGGCATCCTTTTTAGAACCAGTCATTGAAATATAACCGTTGCAAATAACTTTCAAGCATTTGTTTTAAGTTTCTGGTGACCTTTATAAAAATCCTGAAGTCTTAGATATTTGTGGTCGCTGTACCAATGCCTGTCTCCAGCAATCGACCGAAAAATTTTTGGTCGTTCGTTTTATTATTGATAGCTTGATAGACCTACATTCTTTTATACATAATATGTTGCATCATTATCCAAATGAGATTATTGTTTATTCTATAGAAAGTTAACGGAATTCTCTACAATGTTTATATTTATCATTCATCCAAAATCGAATGAGATCATAGCCATTATTATTTCAACATTCAGTACATAAAGTTATCCACTTCTAATAAAATAATTTAGACTTTTACTCTTTTATACATAACTTTTCATATCAATATCCAAATGAGATGTTTTGTTATTCTAGGGAAAGCTAATAGAGTCTCTACAATTTTATATTTATTATTCATCCAAAATATAATGAGATCATAGTCAAATATTAATCCAACATTCAGTACATAAAGTTGTCCATTTCAAATAGAACATTTTAGACTTTTACTCTTTTATACATAAGTTTTCATACGAGTATCCAAATGAGATTATATTTGATTCTATGAAAATCTAATAACATTATCCAAAACTTTTATAATAATCTCTTGATCCAAATCTCATGATAAAATACTTATATTAAGTACAAGTTTAGTATATAAAAATATCAACTTCAAATTGGACTTTTTGAACTTCACTTGTTTAAACACAACTTTTTATGTGATTGTCCAAATGAGGTGATTCTTGATTCTCTACAAAGATAAAAGAATTATTTATAACTTTTATATTCAACTCTTAATTTAAATCTCGTGGGAACATAGAAAAATATTAATTGAAAGTTTAGTGCATGAAGCAACTCATTTCTATTTAAATTTTTTTATATTTTAAATATAACTTTAATCTTTCAAGGTTTGCATCATCCAAATATAATTATATAGGGCATAAAAACTTTACTCCAACATAGGGGAGATTCATACAAAAGCGTCCTTGTATCGAGATCAATATGCAACTTTTATGTTCTGTTGAAATTCAAGCATGGCAGAATCAAAGGAATTCGCCGGCATGTTCTTAATAGCACTAGCGAAGAGAAGGAACTTGGACCCAGAGTGAGGGGTGATGAATGAAGAATTGGAGGAGTTTCTAGGTGGAGATGACGAACCAAAACTTCTTTTAATTATGGTAGTTATATAAAAGTGATGCATTATATTCATTTCATGACATATGTATCACATTTCTTGATTTTAGTTGTACAATTATCTTCTTTTATTTTATAAAAATATTTTTTATGAATGTTTTGTTTTTTATGCAGTTATCTTCGATCCATTCATGACATTTATTTAAGTTTGAAATTTCTCTCTTCTTTATGTTGAGCAATCACAATTGAAGTCCCGCTTTAACAATCTTTGCTTATTGATGACTCTCTTCCTGAAAATATGTTCTTGTGATTAAAAAATTTGATTTATTATTATTCTGATTATTGGATATTTATATTATTAAAATTTAAATCTATATTGAGAACAATTTATTTATTTTTAGATGCTTTATTAATTGTGTTTCTTAAGAAGCTATTCATTTTTACTCACATCCTAGTTGTAGTCTGTAATTAATTTTAAATATTTGTGTTAATTTTATTATTTAAAAACTATACAATAAGTACTTAGAATTTTACTTTCTATGTTAATTTATTATATGTAATAAGAACTTGCAATTGTATAAATGGCACTAGGAAGACCATATTTGAGATCAATTAGGGCATCCATTGGAAATACAAATGAAATATCACAAAAGTTATTGAATTGTCTATATCAAATTAATTGGCTTGATTTAGTTATATGGATGTTCTAATTATATTTTTACTAATTGTAATTAATCCATGTTAACAAATTTATTAGGGCCTAATTCAATACAAAAGGAACAAGCTCCCTAACGATTGAATTCATTTCACACATTGATTTTATAGTTGTGCATATACGTATAGTCATTTTATTTTAAACTATTTTTTGTTGATTTATTTTATAGGATACCAGTCATGATCGTTGTTGTATAATATGAAGTAGAACCATCAATGACAAAGGAACAACATCAAGTAATGTGTACAAAATCAGGATATTATTGTGTGTGTCCTCCTTCAAGGGTTAATATTGGCACATAAGAACGATTGGAAGAAGAAAGTAGACCACATGGTGATGAAGCTTAGAAATGTTTGAAGAACATTTGCAACTTATAAAATCTCAACAAGCACTTATTCAATCTCAAAAAGAACATATTCAAGAACAACAACAAAGGATGGTTGCCATGGAGGATCATCAAAAAAGTGGGAGAGAAGTTAAAAGCTTTCTTTCAATTATGAAAGTTGGATCATGTTAACTTTTTTAGAATTTATTTGTTTATGCTGCTATGTCATAGAATCCTTTTTTTATACTTTTATTTTGCATGAATTATTGTCATTGAATTCTATCATGACTAAGCATGATAATTTACACAATTGATCATTTCAATCTACCATTTTTTTATTTTATGGAATGTTTCTAGTCAATTATTTTATGCATTTTTCATGACAATATTTATAGAAAAAATTATTCACCTATAAAATAATTTGTACTTAATAACTAAACATGATCAATCATTTTTTATTTTATCTTAAAATTTTTTTGTTACTATGCATCATAAAAATTCTACTCATAATTGTTACATGTTGTTTGTCGAAACAAAATTTGTTAATAGTCATAAACACAATTAACCACGAAAGTCCATCAATAATGTTCACAGAACTTTCATTGTCAATATCGAGATATTTTCCATGTATGATATTTATCCACAATTATTTATGTTTAATACTTACATAAATATTTGTAGTTACTATGATATTTATTGCCATAAAAATAATCTTTGTGACTACTGATCAGTTGCAACGTCATCAATATCCATGAGTTGTTGTCACAATTTTATTTGTGACTAATAATTTGTAATAATGAAATTTGAACTTATATTCATGAAATCATTTGTAACTATTTAGAACAATTTTGTTGTAGTGAACCAAATGATACAGTTCTCCGTCTGTTGATTCTGCTGGCCGACCCAACCACCTTCTCCCGGCTCCTCCTGCCCTCTCTATCGCCATTACCCTTCTTCGACTGTCAACAATAAGACCATATACTTTTTTTTAAATTAGTTTCTTTAGTTTGTGATATTATTAAAATTTTGTGATGTCGTTAATCATTTTGCATATGGATGTATGTGGTTAGTTTCTATGGTGTTGATGTGCAGTGTATTCATTATATAAGCATAGCAAATTTGTATGGAGAGGGAAGGAGATAATGGAGCACATAATGGGAAACATATATCGTAATTAGCGACACATTAACAATTCAATAGTGTCGGTTACAATATGAATTCAACGCTAAAATAGTGTCAACTTCGGGTCACAATTACATTGGTGTTGCACATTTGAGCCGCATCTGAGTCACTATAGTGCTGATGCAAGCAACACTTGGGGAATTAAGTTTAGTGTCACGTGGCATTAATGTGGGTCATAACATTTAGCATCTCCTTGGCATCGAACGTGGCAATGCTAAATATATCATCTTTTGCCTCACAACAGTGCCACATTAGCATATATTATTATCAAACATCTAGTGCCACTATAGCTTCGCCTTTATTGTTGATGCTAGCATGACGCTATTAGCGTCGAGATATGCAATGCTAAGTTGTTCCTATCTTTAACAACGTTGAATTAGCGTCGCATTGGAGACAATTCTTTGTGTCGCTAATTGTTAGATTTCTTGTAGTGTTCATAAAATCCATGAATGCAATTGGAGAATTAATGAACTCAAATGGCTTGACTAAAAGCTCATAATGTCCATATTGTAATCAAAATCTCAATTTTTGGTATATCCTTGTCGAACATACGTAGCTGGTGATAATCACTTCTGAGATATATCTTCGAGAACACATTTTGCTTTTAATTGGTCAAATAAGTAACCAATTCATGGAAGATGATACTTATTCTTGACACACTTTGTTCAACATGCAGTAATTAATGTAGAGCCTCATAGGTCCATTCTTTTTCATGACAAACAATATAGGAGCATTCTAAGATGAGACACTTGGGCCAATGAATTCTTTGTCCAGTAGTTCTGAATTTGTTTATTAAGCTCCAACATTTCTGTAGGTGACATTTGATATGGTGCCTTAAAAATAAGAGTAGTTTATGAATCTAGTTCAATATGAAAATCCACTTCACTTCTTGGCGGGAATTAGAAATATCCTTTGTGAAAAATCTTTGACAACTTCCATTTGTCTTTAAATGAAATATATGTAGACATTACACTGACAAAAAAAAAACTCTACATTTGTTCATAACATCTTGCATGCCTTAACCACCGATAGCATTATTTTGCTTTCCTTTCCTTTAGTTGTACCTCTCACAATTGTTTTAGGCTTGTCTTTGTGCCCAATTATAGTTTTCTTTTCTTTGCACATAATGAGTGCAACATGGCATGACAATCACTACATATTCAATATCACATCATAATCATACATCAAAATGATGATCAAATCGGCGGAGTACTTTTATTCTTCAATATTAACTAGAACTTCATGCAGTACTTGGGATAGTGAAGTATACCCATAGGATAATGAAATAATGATCCTCATTTCATGTTTGAAATTGTTGGGTGGGACCTCCAGTACTTTGGCACATTCCTTTGATATAAATGAGCGAGTGTCTCTTGAGTCAAACAAAATAGAATTCCTGCGATAAAAAGAGTACTTTTGATAACGTTCGACATCATATTGTCAACGCTTCCATTTTGTGAATCCTTCCTTGAACTAGTCTATTGGTGCCTCGTGCATCTGTTGATTTTTCCGAGTAGTCCTTGACAAAGTGACCCTTCTGTCCACATTAGAAGCATGCCCTATTCTTGACCTTGTATTCTCCAAGGTGAGTGGCCCTACAAAAATCACATGGAATTCTTCCTTGAGGAGCTTGATGTGCTTGGGTTGATTGTTGCCTCTATTATTAAGGTTGGGTCCCTCTATTGTTGAGGTTGTTAGAACCTATGTTGTTACTGTCGTTATTGTTAGGGATAATTATAAAGCCTCACCCAATGCTCTTAAGATTGGATTAAACAACGAATTGAAAAGGTCTCCACTTCAAGTCAAATAGTACATATCCGTAGGTTGAACTAGTTAGTAATAGAATATTATAATTTAATACAATATATCAGATCATCAAGCTACTTATATAATAAACATGCACCAAAAAGATATAAGCATAATAAAATAAAATAAAATATTGTAATGAAATAAAATAATAGTGTTTTGAAGTCTAACAAGTAATAATTAATACCAAAATAACATACATTAATAACTCATAATATATAATCTAACTTGTAAATTAAAGTTTGTATGCCATAACTTCAAATAAAAAATCAAAGTTCACACATCCATTACTTGAAGTTCATATACCATATATTTAAAATCAAAATTCAAAGTCCACAACTTCACATATCCATGACTTCAAGTTTCAAATGCCATTTAAATTCTAACATAAGATATTAAAAGATAAACACAAATTACAAGATCACATATCCAACTTATAATTTATGAAAATTTAACTATGGTGTTAAAATATATATGACTTTAAAAATAAGTAATTATATATTAATTTTTAGATTAAAAAATATAATAAAATATAAAGATCCAACATAGAATTTAGGAAAGTTTAGTCATGATGTTAAATCTAACATTAAAAAAATATAATGATATATATAGTTATCCTCTGATTTATTAAAATTTAATAACGATGTCAAAAATTTAGGACACATCAATTAAGGACGTATTTACATGTGATTGTTTGTTACTTAAAATATAATGAAAAATAAATAGTCAATATAACATTTGTGAAAATTTAATCATTGTGTTAAAATTTCAACACACATAAGGATGCATGTATATCTGATTACCTTTTAGGATTAAAAATATATATAATATAAAGAATCAACTTATAATTTATGACTTATTTAATTATGATGTTAAATTTAATACACATTAATTAAGGATACATTTATATATTATTATTCGTTATTATATATATAAAAATTAATGTAATGTAAAGAGTTAATATGTGATTTGTAATGTTAATATTTTAATACAATAATTAATAATGAGAATATCAAGAATTGATAAAGAATATTAAATTATGAAATTAATTAATATTACATTTAATAATGAGAATACAAAGTGTCAACATAAATAATTAAATGATGTGATAAATTAATATTATATTGAGGTAATAATTATAAGAATTATAAATTAACAAAATCCTCAAAAAATAGAAAGATTGCTGAAAGGAGAAAAAAATTAACACACATAAGGATGCATTTATATATGATTATTTTTTAGTATTTTAAAATATAATAAAAATAAAGAGTCAACTTCTAATTTATAAAAATAATAATTATGATGTTTAATTTAATACACATTAATTTGTTATTATAACTAAAAATTAATGGAATATAAGGAGTTAATATGCCATTTGTAATTGTCAAAGTTTTAATGCAATAATTAATAATGAGGATAGAGTTGATATAAAATATTAAATGATGCAATTAATTAATATGATATTTAATAATGAGAATACCAAGTGGTAATACAGATAAAAATGATATCGAGATAATTAGAAAAATATAAATGGAAAGACTCACAAAAGAGATAAACAAAATGATGAGAAAAAAGAAAGGTTTTTATGCATGGAATCATATATAACTGTAAATGGACACAATAAATGTAAATGGACACAATTATGATAATGAGAATACCAAGTGGAAACACAATAAATGTAAATGGACCTTTCATTGTAACTGATATTTCACTTACCATATTTTGCGTGTGAACATAAATGTAAATGGTGAAAGAAAAGAGAAAACTTTCTTTCCAACGGTCCTAAGTCCCAATCAATCTTATATAACATTATTTTCTAAAAAAAAAGAGTTTGTTAGAAAAGAAATAAAAACAGACAATTTGATATTAATGGATCCTTCTGGAATTTAAAAAAGTCCCCAAATATTTACCTTTCTCTTCCCTGCTCTTTTCTTTCGTGGCCGCCAAGCCAAAACCTACCAACCAGATGATGATGATGATGATGATGATGATGATGATGATGATGATGATGATGATGATGATGATGATGATGATGATGATGATGATGATGATGATGATGATGATGATGATGATGATGATGATGATGATGATGATGATGATGATGATGATGATGATGATGATGATGATGATGATGATGATGATGATGATGATGATGATGATGATGATGATGATGATGATGATGATGATGATGATGATGATGATGATGATAATAATAATAATAATATCTAAATCTTGTTCATCCTAATTTGAAATTAATTTTTTAGCAAAAAAAAGTTGCCTAATTAAAAACAGCATCTTTTTTTGAAAAAAATAAAGAAATATGAAAACTTCTTGTAAAAGAATCGCGTTCTGTAACATAATATTATTCTCATATTGATTAAAATTCATATGATTAACTTTATTAAAATAAAATAATTTGGTACAAGCAAAGGAGGTTTATTTTTTGGGAGTTTATTAAAGAGCCTCTTTTTTTTTATTTGGTAGAAACCAATACGTCTTCTGACCCTCCTCCGCCTATATCGCTGCTTTCTGTCTCTATCTCTCTCTCTCTCTCTCTGCATTGCTCACCTCTCCAATGGCTTCTTCTTCAACTCTTAAGAGGTGGCTGAGGCCTGAGGTATATCTCGTTTTTCTTATGTTATGCATGCGGATTGATGATGTTCATGGTCTTAGATCTTCTGGTTCTTGATACTTTCGCTCCAAGAATATGATCTTAATATTTCTCGCTGTTCTTCGATTACATCACTGTTTGCTATGTTTCAGGACTTGCTTTTTGTTCTTAATGAAAAGAAAACACATTTAGATCGTGTCCTTTCATTGCTTTTCTATGGACTGGTTCTTCGTGTTTTTTTTTTTTTTTTGCTTTCTTCTTTTAGAGGTAGCGACGTGCTCTTGTAGATTTATTTCAAGTACCTATACAAAATAGATGCTATCTGTTATGTATGTTCCATTCAATTACAGATCAAGTGTGCGTTTCTAGATCAAGTTTACATTCATACATATGTATATGTATGTTTCCTTGGATCCCTTTCAGATTATATTTGATTTAAAATTCTGATATGAAGTTTCTAATCTGTGCAGGTATACCCTCTATTTGCAGCAGTTGGAGTCGTTATCAGCATCTGTGGAATGCAGTTGATTCGGAACATCACGACCAATCCAGAAGTCCGGTATGCCAAATGTTTTCATCTAGATTAATTTACAGATGCAAACAAACATATCATCTTCGGATATAATGGGTGTCCCCCAACTTAAATGGGGGACACTCCCCCATCATCGGACGGGTGCAGTACAAAAACGGTTTTGGAGACGTAGACCGCGGATGACGGCGGTTCGAGGAGAAAAAATCGACTCGGTCTGTTCTCGAGGTATAAAAGCCCGCGGGGTAAAAAAATGCGTCTCTATTTTACCCATTTACTCTCTCTCGTGTGACTTCGCCACCGGATGCAGCCGACCTCGTCGGTCCAGATTTGCCCATCGCCGACGACATATGCACCTCGGCGACCGCGTCCGACCTCGTCCCGACAGATCTGCTCGCTGCCAACGACATCTGCACCTCGGCGATCGCGTCCGATCTCGTCCCGGCAGATCTGCCTGCCGCCGACGAGATCTGCGCCTCGACGACTGCGTCCGACCTCGTCCCAGTAGATCTTCCCACTGCCGACGAGATCTGCGACTCGACGACTGCGTCCGACCTCGTCTCGGCAGATCTGCCTTCGCCGACGAGATCTACGCCTCGGGCCCTCGGCGATCGCGTCCGACCTCGTCCGTCCAAATCTGTCAGCCACCGGCGAGGCCGACCTCTTCAACACTCCTCCTCCCCGCCGCCGGCCCTCTATCTCTCTTCTTCTCTCTCTCCGCTCCTCTCCTCTCGCGACGGCGCCCCGTCGCACACTGCCGCATGACCAGCGACGACCAGATCTGCGTGTCAGGGGGCCACATCCAACTGGCTGACCGGATCTACGCGTCGCTGACCTCGCTCAGCACTGTCCCCCTTCGCCAACCTCGCTCGCACGCCGCCGCCATGACGCCGACCCTCTCATGCTGTAATTAGTTGTTAATCCACACTGTAATTAAGTGATAGTCATTGTGTAATTAATTATAATTTGCTTATTGAGACTAAGCATGTAAAGTGGCTAGAACTATCAGTTCCGTTTTAGCAGTTTATGCTCTCTAATATTATGAAGCAGGCGATTAACATTGGTGCAACACATCTCAATTTTGTTTGTTGAACCCTCATTAACCTCATTAACTTGAATACTGAGGCTATGCTCATAAAGTCCCACGCAAATTACAGTAGATTTCACGCCCCTTTGCACCGAAAATGAATGAGCTATGTAATTCATTAGCTATCTATGATAGAAAAATACATAACTTGAAGTCGAGATTGAATTCGGAGTGACAATCGGAAGTTCGCACAAAGAATGAACAATTAGAGTGCACAAATAATGAACAATTGGAGTGACAATTCGCGTGAGGGGTTTGCCTGCGGGGCTCGGCGGCGGGCGCGGCGAAACCTGGAGCATGACGGGGGTCACGCCGTGAGGGGTGTCGACGACTGAGCTCGAAGGCGGCGCTCGGCGCCTGGAAGGCGGGCGTGGCGACACCAGGAGCATGGCGAGGGTTGCGGCGTGAGGGGTAAGATATTTACACATGAATTAACAAGTAATTAAAAAAAATAACATCGACTAACTAATTATAAGTTCTAACAATAATTAGATTGTCCATTGCTGTGTGATTAGTACTACTTATAGAGTGATTAACACTAATTATAGTATGATTGCATAGTGATTAATCTAGAGATTAACACGTGTTCATTACACTAACTGCGTTTCGACGGTGCCATGGGGCGGGCGGGCGGTGGCGGCGTCGACGGCAGTCAATGGGGTGGGCGAACTCGGCGGCGGTGGGGCGGGCGAACTCGGCAGGCGGCCGCGGGGCAGGTGAACTAGGTGTTGACGTTGTGGGTGAAGTAGGTCAGCGGAGCTAGGTCGCGGAGCTCAGCGTGAGGAAGGACGGCGGCGAGCAGATCTCGGAGATCCGTTGTTGTTCGCAAGGGGATCGGCGGCGGGCCTGGCAGATCAGCGTGCTCAAGCATCGCGGCGTCCTGGAAACAATGAGATCGGGTCGGACCGAGGGAGAAAGGGAGAAAATGAAAAGAAATAGGGAGAAAGCACATTCGACCTCGCCAGCGAGCATATCTGCGGCGGATGGGCTCGGAGATCCGTTGTTGTTCGCACGGGAGTTGGCGGCGGGCAGATCTGTCGTGACGGACATCGGATGAGCGCTTCAAGCTCAGATGCCGTCGCGCAGGAGGTCGGCGGTGGGACGAGGTCGGATGAGCGCTTTGAGCTCGGATGCCATCACGCGGGAGTCGGCGGCGAGCAGATTTTTCGGGACGAAGTCGCCGCACGGAGAGGAGGGGCGCTTCGAGCTCGGATGCTGTCGCACGGGGGTCGGCGGGATGAGATCGGACGGCTCACCGAGCGGAGAAGAGAGAGAAGAGAAAAAGAAATGGGGGAAGCCTAGGGTTTTCAGGTTATAAACCTATTTGAACCGGCCCACTCATTTAACCGTCCGTCCGTGCTGTCGACTGCTCTTCACTCACAAAACTCGCTCAAATCTGCGTCAGCCGTCGGATGCCATCCGACGGCTGATGCATGATGGGGGGACAGTCCCCTCACATATGTTGAGGGGACACCCATATTTCCCATCATCTTCTTGTAATTGATTCACACTGACATACAATTGGAATTCAGTTCACTTCCATGAAGACCAATCTTGATGCAAAGATATCTTTAAAACAAGAACAGGTCCTTAATATTGTTTATGGTATGTCAGCCATTTTATCACAAGTAACAAGTCACAAAGCAGAGGTATAAGCTCATGAAATTTGATGTTTGAGTCAGGAATTTAAAAAACACTTGCTGGCAACTCTGTAATTTTGATTGGGCATATAACATACAGGAAACTGATGTCCTTTAATATATTTCTGAAAGCGATGTCTTGTGATAAAAAAATATTAAGGGGAAGGGAATAACTGAGAGTGCAACACATTCACCTTATTTGAATGAAATGACAAATATATTAAGGGGAGAGGAAATAAATTTTAAGTAACAATTTCATTTCGACAAATATATCATTGTATTTATCTTTTTTCTCTTTTCTATTTCATTTTGGAGTTAAAAAAATGAAATGTTGGAGTCCATCCTTTTCCTCTCATTCTTCTCAAGTTCAATCAAATATGGAGAAAGAATTTCCATCCCTTCTTTTTCCTCTTTTCAACCCCAACCAAATAAACTCAGCTTAAGGAAGGATATTCTTCTTCAAAGTAGCAAATTATTTGCGCTGTTCATCTTCTTACTGTCATAACCATTTCTTGTTAAATGTTTCATCTTATTTTTCATCCTGAAGTAAACTAAACTGGATTTTCTTTCGAATTCTTATCGGTCTTTCCTTCAGAGAAGGAGAGTTTTGTTAAAAGTTTGTCATTCTTCAATGCCTCCAATGGCTTGACTTTTGTGTTTATTCTCTTCTGCAACGTGACTTATTTGTTCACCAAAATCATTTCTTTCTGATAGCAGTCTGCAGTACTTTGCACTGATACTAATTTGATTGGGTGTAACAGGGTCCTCAAAGAGAACAGAACTGCTGGGGTGCTTGACAACTTCAAAGAAGGGGAGAACTACGCCGAGCATGGCCTTCGTAAGTTCGTCCGCAACAAACGTCCCCAGATCATGGAATCAGTGAACGACTTTTTTTCTAAACCAAACTAACATGCCTTTCAGATACACTTAAAGTTCAGACTTCTTCTTCCATAACTGGAAATCTTCCCTTTTGTATTAGTTTGTTTGAGTGGCGCTCATGCTTTTCAAGTGGCCGGAATTTGATTTAATTTGAGTTGATCAATGACCACACACAATATCAATAAAAAGTTTGATCTGTTAGTGGCAGATTTTATTCTATGAGCTATGTATTCAGAAACTCAGTGGCCTTTAACTAATCCATGTCACTTATTAAGCCATGTGACTATGAGATGGAGATCATCCATTTATGTGAGTGGTAGGGCGCATACAAAAAAAAAATTGAATATATCTTAAACTCTATTTTTATAGATTATAACATACAACAATGTTTCCGAGTACTTGTGTTTCAGTTATGGTTTGTCTTTTGCATATTTCTTTTAGCTAGATGGATCTGAGAAGTAGATGGCATTGTTCTTCGCCTTCAAAAGACAAGTATGAGAATGTTATGACATCTCTCTTTCAGTTTCTGCAATTGTTATACATCAATGTAACAATTATTAGGACTTACATGTCATCTTAAAATGGCAAATGTCTGCCATATTTTCTTCTTCTGTGTGCAGGTTTGATCAACCAAATTTGAAGTAGTATTAACCTCATCTAACTCCAACATAAAGGGGATGCCAGATGCATGAACTTTTAGCATGTTTGTTTTCCCAACTAAACAAAGTTAAGGAAAATAATAGTTGATGTATGCAAAAAAATTCTCCAAGTCTCACTTGTCAAAACCAGTAGCAAATCTACGAGGTGACAAAAAAAAAGAGTTAGAAAATATTGTTTAGTAGATACTTTTCTACGAAGTATTTTTTGAAATTTAGTGTATTAAAAGAAACTAAACCAAAATTATACATCGTTACTTTGGGATAAAAGAGCATGCAGCATATTATATGTATAGTGCATTGTGTACTATACGAATTCGAGTCCTACGTACAAAAAAAAAGAAAAAAAAAAGAAAGAAAAGATACACGACCCAAACAAATTAAAATCATTTACACGTACGCGAATCCGTATACAGTGGTGCATTGCATTTTTTTCCCTATTATTGCAAAGATCATGAGTGAGTGATATCATCTTCTTCAAACTTTGAAGTTTTTATACATTTTTTTTAAAAATGTTTTCCAATTGAAGCAAGTTTTTTTTTAAAATAAACAACAATGAAAAAAAATATTATAGTGTTTTCCATTTGAAGCAAACTTGCATTATAATGTTTACCCAAGCTCTCTTCAACTTCAAAAGATTTAGCAAAAAAGAGAAGGAAAAAAAAGAGGAAAGAAGCTTGGACATATATGCTTGAGATTTGGCGCATGCTTCTTCATATATATTCGTTAAAATAAACAATACTAATAATAGTAGGCAGATTAAAATAAAAATATATATACTTTGTTTATGGAAAAAACTAAAATGATGAGCTAAATTAACAATGAATCTTAATTAATAATGAATGATTAGTTACAATGCTGATATGAGATTAAGAATGACATGCATGAAATTGTGATTATTACAATGAATCTTAGTTAACAATGCTGTAATAACATGTTTAGTTTATTATTTTTCTCTGATTTTGATACTATGATGTGACTATTTTTCTGAGCATCTCCTTATTGCCACTCTTCAGATTTTAATTTAACTTTTCTCGATCTCATTTTATTTTTATATTAAATAATATTTTATATATCACGTTGCTAGTTAAAGTTAGAAAATAAAAAGTAAATTACGCTAAATATTCTCCAACTTTGATCATTTTCTCAACGCTATTTTTCAAATTTACTTTGTAACACGATTATCCTCCATCTTTTAATTTGTTTCACCAACTATCGTTTTCACCTATTATCGGAGGTTTCCCGGTCACATGTTGACGTGGTCACGCAATAATTTTATCTCTCCTCCACCTAAGCAATAGTCTAACGTGACATCATTAAAAAATAAAAAAATAAAAAATAATCCAAACGAGCTCGAGCTTGCCGGCCCGAGCCCACAGGGGGTGACGCCAGCTCCCCTTTTGCGCTGCGTCGACAAGCATAATCCCCATCATAGAAGTGGGGGGTGACCTCCCTACTCGACCCCCTTATGCTCTTGCGCTCGCCGGTGCAGTCGCAGAAGGAGGTCGAGAGGTGAGGTCGACCCCCCTTCTATGACTACCCCGACAAGCACAATCGCAAAAGGGAGTTGGGGGGACTGCACTCGCTGACATGGTCGCAAAAGGAGGTCGACCTCCCCCTCTACGGGGGACACCCCCACCCTTTGTTCCTGTGCTCGTCGGCGTAGTTGTAGAAGGGGTCAAGAGGGGAGGTCGACCCTCCAGCAAGGTCTCTGTTCAGCCCTATTTGTTATTTTTCTAATATTTTTTTTATTTTTAGTGATGCCATGTCATACGATTATACGCGTGGAGGAGAGAGAAAATCAACACATGTACACCACGTAATGATCTAGAAATTGTCAATTGGAGAACAAAAGGTAGTTGATGAAACAAGTTAAAAAACAAATGGCATTCGTATTACAAACTAAAGTTGAAGGGTATATCTAAGCAAGAGGGCATTTTGTGTAATTTATCTGAATAATAAAATTATCCTATCCAAAATTTGGAAGCGATAATAAAAAATCGTTAGTAAATTCTCATTCAATTTTATTGTTCATATAATAATAATAATAATAATAATAATAGTAATGATTTTTCCTCTAACATCTTCTAAATTATGAACTTTTTCTGCGTTTACCAATGACTTTCAAATATTTTGCGAACCTCCCCCTATGCCGCTTTTTTCACTTAGGTTCATCCGTCAATGTCTATTAACTTTTCTATTTTTTTCATTTTTTCTGAATTATAAAATGATCGAAATACTCTCGTGAAGTTCAGATAAATGTGCTTAAAAAAATGGTGAGAGGAGGGGTCATCGACAATGTCCTCGCGCGTGTCAACGAGATGTGGGGTACATTTTTTATTATAATCTCGCTTATCTAAACTTCACGACTGTATTTTGATTATTTCATACTTTTAAAAAAAAGAAAAAATAATGGATCTAAGTGAAAAAAGCGAGGTATGTGAAATATTTGAAAAAATGTAAAAAAATTTGATAATTTAAGAGAAGTGAGAGAAAAAAAAAGTCTAATAATAATCATAAGACGGTCCCATCACTTGACCGTTGCAAGTGGAAAAGGGGAAATGATTTGATATTTCAATTTAAATAGCGCAAACCAAGAGGAAGTAGCCGTTCGCATCGATCCAAATTCCAAACTCCTATTCTCTTCTCCTTTCTTGCTTGGCATCAGATCAGAAACAGCGTGAAGGCAAGTAGCGGTGGTTGTGAGCAGAAGAAAGGAGAGATCGTGCTGGTGGTCGGAGAAATGGCATCGAGGACGGTCTCCAAGGACGTCATCACCCTCCGCGGATCCGCCGCCATCGTCAGCGAGTTCTTCGGTCGGTACTTGTTTCCTTCTCGTCCTCTTCTTCGCTTCGATATCGACGACCTCTTCTGATTCTGATTGATGATTCCTTCTTCTTCCTACCCTTCGTTATTCCAGGTTACGCGGCCAACAGGTAAGCGTCGATTGAGGACGAAGTCTTCCAGACTCTAGCATCAAATGAGAGAGGGGAAGAGTTCTTTTAATCATACTTTGTTTCGATTGCAGCATACTGTACAACAGAGGCGTGTACCCGGAGGAAAGCTTCACGAAGGTAAAGAAGTACGGCCTCCCGATGCTGCTCACGCAGGACGATGGCGTCAAGTCCTTCCTTGCCAGCCTCACTTCACAGCTCTCAGGTTTCCCAAACTTCTTTTCCCCCAATTTTTTTCCTTCTGATATTGGTTGGGGACTTTCTTATTGATGTCCGAAGTTATTGGCCATTTGAGAAGAATGGCTGGAGGCCGGGAAGCTGCAGAGGGTCGTCCTTGTGATCATGAGCAAAGCTACGTCGGAGGTCCTGGAAAGATGGAACTTTAGCATCGAGACCGCCGCCGATGTCGTTGCCGACAAGGGGTAGCCTTTGCTTCTCTCTCCCCGTGCACCCTTAAAGAGCAAAGAAAAAAGTGTTTTTTTTATTACAGCAATGCAGTTCGTTGATAATTCTGGTTTCCGCTCTATTTTCAGGGTCATCAAGGAGAAGAGCGACAAAGAGATCATGAGGGAGATCCAGGCCATCATGCGCCAGATCGCCTCCTCCATCACTTACTTACCCTGCCTCGATGAACCATGTAAGCATCCCACTAATGGAAACAACTACAAATGGGGGCGCAGATTCAGCGTTCGATGAAATGCCATCACTCGGCCTCTATTTTGAACCTTCGGAGACTTTCTCCTCCTCTTTCTGGTTTTCTGACGACTGTTATGGCCACCCCTCAGGTGTGTTCGATGTGTTGGCCTACGCCGACAAAGACGTCGCCGTCCCGTTCACTTGGATCGAAAGCGATCCGAAACTGATCAAGAACCCCCAAATGGTGAAGTTGCACTCTTTCGATACAAAGGTGAGAGTAAAAATGGTTGACATTGAGCTCTGCGTTCCATGAATCATCCCCTTCCTCACAATCTTACTTGTGTTGGTCTAACAGATTCACAAGGTCGACACGCTTGTTTCGTACAAGAACGATGAGTGGGACGAGCAGTAGAGGGAGACGCGCGTGACATTCCTGTGAATCGTTCATTCACAAACGAGAGAGAGGCACTTGAAGCAGCAGTAGTAGAATAGTAGTAGTGTGCTTTTGTTGTAGCAAGCAAGAAACTCGCTGATGCGTTATGTTCGCTGCTCAGGTTTCCATGTATTTCTTTGCTTTGTGTGCAACAGAGTTGCAATTTAGTTGTTTTGCAAATTGCAATGCCTTAACTTAGCATTTGTAGGTTGTTAAACTTGCTGGGTAAAACAATCTACTATGCAACTATGAAGTTTAGGATGTAAAAATTGATTCACTGTTGTCTCCAATTTGGCACCTAGATTTTACTCGTGTTTGGTATAGGAACAAAATAGCTTAAACTATATGATGAACCGAGAGACCCAGACCATCTTTAGGGGTGATTTATAAAATTGAAATATATAAAAAATAAAGTTTAGATGTCCAAATTTTGATAATAAAAAAGTTAAAATGTGATTTTTTTTCACTATTCACATCCACCATTTGAAAACATCTTTTCATATTCATGATCTTTGGTGATAAAAAAAAGTAAAAAAAGTCCAATATGAATTCTCTTCATTTTTCAAATCACACTCACATGAAATGAAAAGAAAAAACTCACTCAACTCACATGATAGAGGATGAAAAGATACAAAATCGAATATTCTTCCACTCTTTAATATTCAACTCATTCGATCTTTCACTCTTAGGATGAAAAAGTTACAATTCTAACTTATTTTCCCTTAGTCGTCTCATTTTCACCTCCTTCATCTCCTCAACCACTCACACTTATTCATCTCCTTGGTGGTTTCTATTCCTTCCCTTATCGTGCACTGTGACAAATATCTAAAGGAGAAGGTCTTAGATGCAATTGAAATGAAAATTAGGAGAAGGAAGGAGAAAGGAAAAGCAAACGATGAATGAAATAAATGACCAAAAGGAGTGTTAACAGGATCCAAGTAATAAATTTGTTATCTTGCAATTAGTAGCATGCTTTTGGACTTCTTTTGACCTCTAAAAATGATATGATTGAATATGGTTAGATGCTTCTAATACTTCCGTGACAATTATTACACTTATTATTACGGATAAATTTGTTGTTGAATTCTTACTTAAGGATGCTAGAACTATCCTCCACACGATAGATATGATTATATTGATTTAAAGGATATTTAAATGGATTACTTTCGCTTTTGATGACGATTATGTTACTTATGAAGTTGGATTAGTTTGATCTATCAAATGCTTATGATAAGATCTTATGGATCATATGTTAAAGGAATTGAATTATACTTAGTTTGATGCTCTTTATGTGATTATTATGTTATAACTAAGACAGATGAAAACTTATTGTTACATGAATGGGGATTTAGTTTGAGAGTGTGTTAAATAAGAATAAAATCATTAGATTGTGACACTTAGAGTTTGATTTGATGTTTAAAGACTATAGGTTGGAATTAGTTACATCTATATTTTGAATTTAGAATTAAAAATCCAACTAAAAATATAGAAAATCACAATGACCTACAATCATGTAGAAAAGCTTGGAAGATCAAAGTGAAGCTCAGACATTGAAATTTGTCAGTCAAGAGAATTTTAGCAGTCATGAGTGTCCTAATCTTTTGGATTCCAAAACTTGAACTTTTTGAAACCTTATAAATTCCAAAAGTTCAAGTTAGACCAATTAGTCTGAACATCCTAAAGGTTTAGAAAATCTACACTAAGAATTTTGATCCATGAATATCAAACATCCAATCCTGACTATCCGATGTTGGAAACTTTACTAATTACTATTATCAAAGTAAGAAGAACCTGCTCATGATTATGACATAAAAATGACATCAAAAATTTATTGATTCAAATAATCATCTCCGATTGAAACATAAAAGATCGCATGATGTTTATGATTGAATCAAGATATGATCTTTACTCATGATCAAACATTGATTCTAAAATCTCTTTCATCATTTATTGTTGTCTTAGGATGGATTATGAAAGCATTGATTCTAAAAGTTAATTTGAGAAGTGGATACCATTAGCTCAAGGTGGCTGGCTGATGAGAACATAGCTAAGACAATATTTAGGTTAAGGTATTACTATCATAAAATTTTTTTATTATCCCTTTTATACTAACAAATGCTCCTGCAATATTTATGAATTTAATACAGAGTATTCGAGCCAACATCTTGAAAAGTTTGTCATAGTGTTCATTGACGATATCTTAGTCTACTCATTGAGGAACACCAGAACTACCTAGAGATATAGATAGTCTTGGAGACCTTGAGTCAACACTTGCTATATGCAAAGTTCTTCAGATATGAATTCTTATTAGAGCAAGTGATGTTTCTGGGTCATATTGTTTTAAAATAAGGGATATTACTACAAAAGATTTATCCAAGATTTTTTTAAAATTGTAGATCCAATGACAATGCTGACAAAAAAGGTAGAAATGTTCAATTGGACTCGTAAGTATGAAGAAAGTTTTCTGAAGTTGAAGAATAGGCTCACAACCGCACTAGTGTTAATAATTCTCACAGGAATTGGGGACTACACTATGTACAGTGATACAAGTGAAAGTGATTGGGTTGCGTGCTCATGGAAGAGTTGTCGCCTATGCTTCTAGACAGTTCAAGCCTCATTAGAGAATTATTATACTAATGATTTGGAGTTACAACAATGATGTTTGTCTTGAAAATTTGTCGGCACTACTTGTATGGAGAAAATTTTGAAAATTTATACTGACCACAAGAGTCTCAAGTATGTGTTATCCCAAAGGAAAATCAACATTTGACAAAGAAGATAGCTGAAATTTTTGAAGTGACATGAGTTTAGTATTCTCTATCACACAAGGAAGGTTAACTCAATAAGCAGGAAATGAAAAGACTAGGTGGTAATTTTAAGAATCTACAAATAGACCTTAATTAAAAAAACACCCATAGAAAATTGATAATGCACTATATCATCCAGTTTGATTTTGTGGAAAGAATAGTTCAAGCACAAAAGAAAAAGAGTATAAGAATATGACTCTGTATGAGAAATAACAATCAAACTACAAGTGTGTTGAAGATGAGGCTATCAGGTGACAAAGAACTCAAGGAAGAAGTTTTGATTGAGTGCCACAAGTTAGAGTTTGCCGTATATCCTTCAATCATTAAAATGTTCAAAGATGTGCATAGAACATTTTAGTGAAGATACATGAGAAAAGATGTGCCAGAGGTTTTTTTTAAAGTGATTGGTCTGCGAACAGGTCAAGATTGATCACCATAAGCCACTAGATTACTGAACCCGTTATTTATATCCTAATGAAAATTGGAGGAGATCACTATAAATTTCATTGTGAGTCTACCACACAAAAAGGTCATGATGCCATCTTGATCATTGTGGATAGATTGACAAAGTTGGCTCGCTTATTAGCATATACTATTACATTGGATTCCTATTTTCATAGTATAGAATAGAGACCTCAAGTTTACAATAAGGTTCTGAAGATGTTATAACATGCATTCGATACAAGACTTAACTACAGTGTTGCATTTCACCCTAAGAGTAATTGACAAAGTGAAAGAATAATCCAGACCTTTGAGGATATATTGAGAGCATGCGCCATAAATTGGTAAGGCAATTGGATTGACCACTTTATCTTCGTTGAGTTTGCCTATAATAGTAGTTCACACCTTTCGAAGTAAAGGCATCCAAAATCCTCTCTCCTCTCTCAATAATTTTCTTGTGGTGCATTAAGAGCTTGAGGACTCACTCTCATATTGGATTGTAATTAAAGGTTGCATGAGCACATTGATTGATTTAGATATTAATTTATTGTTTCATCATATTTCGTGACCTACATCTAGATTTTAGTATGATGCTAGGAAAAACCCTAATATGTGTTTGTCGATTGATATTTTCAAAAAACTAGGTTATAAACATGCTTATATGTCTACAATCCATGCTTAATATAGATTATCAGTGATATATATGATTTCCCCTTGATTTCATATCAAAATTATGAATTTTCATACTAAATCTTGAGTTTGTAGAACGTTGACAAGGCCATGCTAATTTCGGAATGGTCTTAGCCGCACCAAGGTTAGTCAAGCTGAAAAATAGCTCTCGTCCATGATCGTGGCATGTTTGTCATGGTTGTTATGGATCGGTCACAACCATGACTAAAATAGTCACAACCATGAACGAGTGGGCAAAAAAACAAGCCATGAATGGGCTCTTAGTCACGCCCATGACAAAAATGTCATGAATGTGACGAAGCCACCTGGCACGATTGTGACATACCAATCACAACCATGACCAAGACTTAGAGAACAATGACTGAGCCATAGGCATGGCTTGACCACTTGGTCACGGACATGACCAATTAAGGTCATTTATGAAATTATAAACATTTATATCGTATATTATTATTGTCAATTGTATATGTCACTTACATGCATAAATTGCATGTACAATCATAATTAAGTTAAAATATGAAGATCGAGTGATGTAATAATGATTGAGAATTTCAAATCATAATGCACTTAGTTAAAAAGTATTGTTGCTTATTGCCTCTCAATATTCTTATCGGATTGTTAGAAAATAATTATTCTTACATCTTGCATGTATGTATTTCCTTTAGGAATAATTATTCTCACGCCAAAAATGATGTGTGTATTATTAGTCACCTTTGAGTGAAGGGATTGTCTTCAAGGCCTAGCTAGCATATTGTGAGAGCAACGACATGACTCTTAATTATTGCAAGATCGAATATTTATATTATAAAATATTGAATCATAAATATTAATGCCCACAAAAGTGAGCTCAAAAGAGTTATAACGTAATCTTGAGAAAGTTATTGAGACAATTGTTATAGTA
Source organism: Pontederia crassipes (assembly GCA_030549335.1). NCBI lineage: Eukaryota > Viridiplantae > Streptophyta > Magnoliopsida > Commelinales > Pontederiaceae > Pontederia > Pontederia crassipes. The sequence goes on along the minus strand of CM060189.1, from coordinate 49,087,366 downwards.
ATTACAAATCACTTATGTGCTGATTGATAATTGATTATGATTGTATTCCATATTATTAGTATGATGATGGTTATTTACATGTCATATCATGCTACTTATAATATTGTATGATGAAAGATGATTATGTTATGATTGACATGTAGAATAAATGTTAAGTACATGACATGCATATCTTTCTTTTTTATTCATGAAATTGAATGTGCAACCATATAGTATTCTATTTAAGATCATCGCATTGCATTTCATGATCTTTACGTACTCTAATTAAAAAATCATGCACTCTTAATTCGTGCAAGTAATCAAGATTAAGGATAAATGATGACTCAATTTATGACGAGACAGTTGCACATGACCTAGGACTAAATAAAGTCATAATGTTATTATATGTTGAGTTTGATAGACTACGACGGTTTCAAAAATATTTTTGAATAAAGAATATTATCTTATGCTATATGAAATTATGTTATAAATACTTTTATAAAGTCTTTTTCGTCGAAAAGAATAGTTTTATTTTATTTTATTAATTATAGTTTATGCTACATTAGTAAAAATAAACATTTTATTATATGATGATTATGTGATAACGAACGAAGTAACAGAATAAAAAGTTCTATTAATTCCTATTAATTCTCCTCAAATTTTCAGAGTGTTACAACATACTGTCCTTTGACATTACGGGTAGTTTTGGAATCGCTCTTACTAAGACTGGCTTATGATGAACTTAATATGCACTGCACCAACCCACAGAGTCTTCGCCATCCACAAATGCCCTTCCCCTTGAGAACATTCTTTGCAGTGGAAAGTCAACAACGAGAGAGAATCATAGGACTAAAAGTCCATGGAACTTCATGGGCATGAACATAACTGAAGACATGATATTCATAAACTTTCTACTGCGCAATTGTATAAATGCAACATTGTAATTTAATTTGACTTCAAATGAACATAATGACAAATTATATTGCTTTCTAATCCATAAATTATATCGCTCAATCAGAGCCATATTGTTACTTTCTACTAGCAGAATTTATCAAATTTTATGGATTAGGAAAGTGCCGTGAGGGCGTGAAAACTATCAATAATTTTAAGTGAAAAATAAGTTATTTAAGCTCCATTATCCTGAACTTCAATTTTATAAACTTATATTGATGAATGTAATGCTGTGGTATGTAATAGAAAAAGTAAGGTGAGGAAATGAAAAATGTTAAGAAAATGAGTGCAATAGAATGAAAAGAATATCTACTTGAAAAGAAGACCGATTGAATATTCTACAAAAAAAGGATTTTAGTAAGAAAATATGAAAAGAAAATTTGTTAGCTTTCCTCCCGCTGTTTTTTCCACTCACAAAGAATGATTGTTCTTCGGAACTTATTTTTGACGACAGTATCAAATGGAGCTCAATTTGTGCCTACGTGTATATTTTCTACAACCTATGAGAAATTTGGCTGAAGACATGCTGCAAAAAAAAAAAGGCATATTGAAGAACACTAAGATACCTAGTGTTAAAGAACATTCATATGCAAAGGAAAGATAACCCCTACAGCGTTGTCATGTTTTGGAAAGCCTTTGGAGGGGTCCAACACCACACCACAGGGGTGCTGTTCACTGGGCACATAATCCAGTTAGAAGAACTCCATTCCTCGGGGATCAGGTGGCTTTGAAGTCTTGAGCTGTTTGCTAATCACCAAGCAACCTTAACACCTTACACCCTGATACATTGCACCGGGTTGAAGGTCGTCGAGAGTGTGGATGCTTCTAAAGCTACTCAACTCCCTGAGGCCTGCCAAGCCACGGTGCATAAGAAAATCATGGAAATCGTCTTCTGTGTAGAGTCTTTTCTTCCGTGCAGACCCGCATACCGTCAGTCTCATCGTATATACAAACTTTTATTTTTATCCCTGAACCAATCAAATAGTTTCTATAAGAAACTTGAATTGCCTGAGTTGCAAATAACAAATCACAACTAGACATGCGTGAGGAAAAGTGCACAATGTGAAGGATAAAAAATAAGTGTCGATGGGTTTAACTATACTATCAGATTATAAGGAGATACGAAATTCCTTTAGCTTTTCTTCATCTTTTGAGGGGCATCACAGAAAAAAAAATGTCTTTAAAATTTCATAAAACAGAATAGGCTAGAAAAGGACGATGTCATCCCATTGTCATATTCTTGACATAAGCTAACAGGGTTTCACAAGAACACTAGGCATGTCAAAAGAACTTGCTTTCACAATGTTTTAACAAGTTCCATAAATCACTCATAAAAACTCAAGTCCTTCACCTGCCAGCATTCCTTTACAAATTCCAAGCAGTTCCCTGTTTCATTACATCCTTTTCATCTATTTGGTTTATTTTTTTGTCTTAGTATTATACAATTCTTTTGACAAGCAGATCTTGTGATTCTTGCCACAATATTTTATGCTTCTCAGAGAGACCAAAACTAAAAAGGTGTTTTGTCGAGCTAATCTTTCTGGATTACTTGACAATCTGTTTTAAATTAATGCTCCTTATGTTACCTTATTCACATGCACTAAATTATTGGAAATATGTGGTGAATTTTTTAGTGAATTTTAATTATCAGTAATCTTGTAAATGTAGTGAACACACACTATTCAGCATAAAACAAAAATGAACTATGGCAGTCATATGCAGAGAAAATGTTCAAATATATTTGCATCCTCTTAATAGAACTACTAAACCTAAAGCCAAAATATAAGGTTATAAAATTTACCTTCATCAAGATGAAGAGTATATGTTCCCAAGGGTATATTCCTGTCAAGGCTATGGACAACAATATTTTCGCCCTCCAACCAAAAGGCTCTCCTAGTTCTCAAACCAAATGCAGACTTGATCGCCTCCTTTATCGCTTCCGATGTTCCATCAATACCAATCTTCTTAGAATAATCTCCCCATTTGACTGAAATCACCCTTCCACCATAGGAGGCATGATTTTCTAGTTAAAAAAGTCAAACTATTAAATTAAGTGCAAATGAACATTAGAACAAAGTATAAGACAACATTGAAAAAGGAAGAAACAATGAAACACCATAAGCATACGGCCAGAGACACGTGATTCTACCATTTGGAGATGTATTCCTCCAATTCCATGGGGGTATCTGCATCAGCAGCTGTGGTCCCAAGAGGATGCCTATAATGATTCAGAGGCCGGTCCACATCATGTGCTGACCTACAACTTTCTGAACCTATGAAGAAGAACAAGTCTTATAAGTAAAATGAGCAAAAAAGTAGTACATAACATAATGAGTCTGTGGGACTCTGAAAAATTAGCATTTCATCAATAATAACAAAACTAAACTTCTAAGAGAATCAGCCAATAATCTATCCATGCAAAATTTGTGGATGAGAAAACCTACATGAAGTAAAGTTTACATAGCACATGCAAGGAAGCTTTCTATTTTCAGTATATTTTCTATATTTTTTAGTTAGTTTTTTTATTATTATAACTTTTTAAGAGTAACCATTACATTACATAGTGTATAAATTAAGTAATTTATAAAATTTAAGTTAAATGTCATACAGAACCCCTATTATATATATTGTTCTGAAAAAGGGAATACAGTATTTTTTCTCTCCCTTTGCTATGGGAAATTAATGGGCATTAATCTCCTTTCATCAAATTCATTAAAATTCTAGAATTGAACAACAACAAACAACAACAACAAAGCCTTATCCCACTAGGTGGGGTCAGCTACATGGATCATACGACGCCTCGTTGATCCATGTTCATGAGATTCGACAGGGTTTTACACTGGTTGTCGGGGTCTAACACAACCCTCCTCCTTTATCCGGGCTTGGGACCGGCTATAAAATTCTAGAATTGAACCTGAGTAATTATGACCCTTGGGCGAGTAAATATCATTACACTCACATATTATCATAATATCCTTATATTTACACAAGTAAAGAAAGCTTCACCTTTTTTCTTACAAAAACATCACAACTATCATGCATTTTATATAGATCACTCTATGTAAAGTAGCATGTAAGCATGCTACCATAGGACTTTGCAGCCATGAGTTGTTGCATCTCAACACTTCCTTTCATTGCCTTCCTCCACATGCTTCTTTTTTCTTGGGAAAAATATTGCTGACCATACACCATGAAGTCAATTGTCATGTGCAATTTCATTGATGCTCAGTCATGAAAACATTATACAACAGTGATGTTACAAAAGAGGTGTGAGGAATTGTTGGGACACAACCTATCTATGATACTGCACAAAGAAAGTCAACTTATATGTTTAGACTCTTAACTTCATGATGTAAGAGGACGCTGTGGCAAGGGACTATATATTGTGCATGCCACCAGTGGTTAATGCAATCTTACTCCAAGTTCATTATGTGGTTGTCACATTAGCTACAAGTCAATCAATCAATAAAGGATGTACTTAATTGATAGATCTGTGAGTTTAAATATTAACAACAACAACAACAACAAAGCCTTATCCCACTAGGTGGGGTCGGCTACATGGATCATACGACGCCATATTCGTTGATCCATGTTCATAAGATTCGACAGGATTTTACGCTGGCTGTCGGGGCCTAACACAACCCTCCTCCTTTATCCGGGCTTGGGACCGGCTATAAAATGCAGGAAATACAAACTTTTCTATCTTGGCAGTGGTTTAGACTAAAAAGACTCTTTGTATGTTGATTGTAGAGGTAAACCTAAAACAAAGCTATATGAGTATGTAAGTTCCTGACTTATTTTAAGTTAATTATCTCGGGAAACATGTTTCTGGTTCATGAGAATTTTCCAAGGATGTATATGTTGGAGCAACTGACGTTATTGCAGGAGGAAAAGGGAGTACATTCAGAAATTCCTATCATGATCAAACATTTCAAAAGCTGTGCCCCATGAAGAAGCAGCATGAGATTCTTACTTCTCAGGAAGTTGCAGGGAAGGATATAATTCATGTATGGTATTCACAAGATATTAAATAACAAAATAACAAAATAACAAAATTCACAAGATATGGACTTATTTTGAGTTTAAATATTAAATAACAAAATAATCTTTTATTTCTCAGAGAGAATAAAGGATGGTTGCCGGACGTAGTGCTCGCACCCAACCCTATTCGGGGCAAGGGATATGTTCCCCGCCCTGCCCCCCTGACCCGACCCCATCCCCGCCCCAAATCCCCATGGCGGGGGAACTTATTTCCCTGCCTCCGTCCACGGGATGCCCAAATCCTGCAAGGATCCCGATTCCACAAAATTTAACATAAACAAATATTTTGCAAGACTTATTTAAACATTGTAATATAACAAACAAAATTGATAGATCATAATATCAAATATTTTTACCAAATAACCATTTTAAAAATTATCTTTTCTTTGCATATTAAATGTGTGCCGAGATGGGGAAACCCCGCGGAGCAAGAGCAATATTCCCCACCCTGATACTTGTACATATTAGCCCACAGCAATAAAGTTGGATGATTGCAAACATGGCAATCATCCTTTTCACTTTCAAAAAAAAATATTCCCCACCCTGATACCTCGAATATTGGGGGGACTATGCCTCCATCCCCACTCCTGCAGGGAAAAAATCTCCAAAGTTGGGGCCCTAATAAAGGAATATTTCCTGAGCCTCGAGGAATATTGACATCCCTATCAGGATGTGGAACCATCTACATAACTCTTTTGGGTGGAACTCCATGTTTATTAATGGGAAACTATGGTACATAATGATGAATATAAATTTTACAGTATAAGGACTGTTAATGTCATCTATCTACCCACCGTCTAGTCATGATTTGTGCTAATGCAACAACATTCTCAATAAACACATACTTCATTATTAGTGAGGAAAATAACACATAATGCTGAAGGTTAATTCATTGTCTTTTTGAGGGATACAAACATTTATTAGACAACTACGTCATACGTAGTTGATGATGTAAAATTATTTTATAATATTGCCACTGTTTTTCTGAGAGGGAAAAAGGATAATTAACCAACTGTTAACCACCCAGATTACTTTTAATTGACATTTAAAAGAGGTGCAACTGGATACAATTCCGGCCAAAAGAGATAGCTGGTCACCGACAAACAACATACCAGCGAACACAGTAGGAGATAATGATGAAAAAGAACAATCACCATCCTACAATCTAACCCAAGAGACGCCAATCCCTGTTCAAAGTCCTGACGTGAGAGATTATATTTTCCACATAACTGAAGCCCTGTTGAAACACCACAATATTTGTTTGCAGACAAATCGTCCACAGCGTTGCACAAATTACTTTCACGCCCCTTCTGGATCTGTATCTGATCATGTCACTTAGCAGTCCCCCTCTTCTAAATGAAATCCAGAAATCAGCCTCTGACGAGGTGGAGATATTAGAAATACTTGGTCTGAACCACACTTCACGAGAACTTCTACACTGGAAAAACAGGTGGTCGATGTTCTCTTCTGCATCATGACAGATGCCGCAAGTCAGTGGCGATTCCACCAGACCAGCCACGTGTTGCTGTGAGAATTCTGCCCCTCCTAAGTTTCCATAAGAAGATCTTGATCTTTAAAGGAACTCTCGCCTGCCAGATCCTCCAACAATCAGCCAGGAACTTATTATCATTGCAATGAGAATGATCCAACAGTAATCCATATGCAGAACTTACCCCAAAATTACCATTGTTCCAGATCCGAAAGGTCATAGAGACATCGTTGAGAAGCTCCAGAATCATCTCTCCAATCCGAAAGAGGGGAGGAGAAACGTGGAGACAAACACCCCTGTGTCAGTCTCCCGGATAGCACCAGACCTCAGCAATGGTGCTATCCCTGTCATGGGCGATCGCAAACAGTCTAGGGAATCTCAAGACCAAGGAGCCAGATAGTAGCCAGTCATCTTTCCAAGAAAGAAACTCCTTGTCCAGACCAATCCGAGGAAATGGTCTTGTCTTGTGTAAGATCAAAGAAACACCTCTCCAGAAAGGTGACACGCCACGGTGTCGTAGAAAGCTCTCATCCCACATTCTTCTCCCGTGATGCGTGTTGATTATTTCAAACATTAAACCTTTGTTCTCAGCCATGATCTGACAGCCCTTCTTGCTCAATAACGCCTCATTGAAAGTTCAGAGGTCAAGAACGCCCAAACCGCCCTTCATCTTTGGTCTACAAATACTCTACCAGTCCACCAAGTGGATTGAATTATTATTGCCATTTGCACCCTTCCAAAAGTCGTATGATCCATGTAGCCGACCCCACCTAGTGGGATAAGGCTTTGTTGTTGTTGTTGTTGTAGTATTTGCACCTTTTCAAAAGAACTTCCTTCTAATACTGTCCTTCCGCTACTCAATCTTCCTGGGAAGGGGAAGAACCGACATGAAATATGTTGGTAACATTTTCAATACTATACCCACTGTTAAGATCATTTTTATACCCACTGTCTAATCATTTTTGTGCTAGTGAAAAACATTTTCAATAAACATATTAAAAAAATATCATTACTTTGCTCAAGAAAATAACAAACAATGTTATAATTAATTAACGGCCCTTAGGATTTCTTTACAAGAATAATATGAAACCACATCTTTTTGTAACTTCGCAGTACATTAATGATGGTCATGTGCACTTCAATTTCTTCTTTTATAAAATTTTCAAATGCCAAGCCTCAAATAAAAAAGGTTAAATATGTCTCCTTGCATGCCGGTCCCAAGCATGGATAAAGGAGGAGGGTTGTGTTAAGCCCCGACAGCCAGCGTAAAACTTTGTCGAATCTCATGAACATGGATCAACGAATGCGGAATGGCGTCGTATGATCCATGTAGCCGACCCCACCTAGTGGGATAAGGCTTTGTTGTTGTTGTATGTCTCCTTGCATGCGATGTCTAAGTCTTTCAGAAAATTATTCCGTTTCAAGATAAATATAGAATAAAAGATTCTTAATTGTTATTTACTCCTATTTGGTATCTTACATCAAATTTTCTTAATTAACATTCTGCATTTTATTCAACAAACATATTGTCTCTAAACTTATACATTTCTTTCCTTTTTACATGTGCCAAACTTATGGCTTCTGCCAACATTACATTTTTTGCCTTGCTACTTTAGGAAACAAAATTAATGCAGTGTTCTTTTTCTACCTTTTTCGATAAGTAAAAAAATTATTAGTGATCTTGCACTTTTTTTGAGAAGTGATCTTGCACGTTAACCATGTACACATGCAAAACCATTTTTTATCAAACATAATAAACATTATCATAGTATTTGTAATTATGCATGGAACACAAAAGTTCACTGGCTGCTAGTTGACTCTAATTAGAGGATGCAAATTCAAAGGTAACTTGAAGAGAAGCATATAAGAACAACACTAGATGTCATAGGTCATGCAGAATTCCATAAGTATTTAGAGCAACATAAACCCAGGTCAAGATGCAGGGGAAAAGAACACAGAAAGTGAAAGAAAACATGATAGATTTTTTTTCTACAAAAAAGAACATTATATTTATATATATATATATATATATATATATATATATATATATGCCTTCAGTGGATCCAAATGGAGTGTTAGTATCATCAAGACCTATAAGAAAATACAAACACTGCATGATGAATAAATAAAGCTAGACTTTAAAGCTATCATCTAATCTAAGAAGAAACATCCATAAATGAGACAATTTCTTATTTCCAAACAATCTTGAATGTCAAAAACTCTTATGGAAAAAATAGCAGCTAAAGATCCATTTACGAGCCAACATACGAAAAAGCGACATGCTTGGCCAATACAAGTACTATGAAAATGCAACTGTCTACCAGAAAGAGGCCTAGAAACTACATCACCCTAGTTCATAATGGTACATTCTGTGAGAAAGTTATCAAATGTGTCTCTGTTACCAATATTTTTTTAGCACCTAGTCATTTGAATTCATGGGTTGTAAGAAAATTGATGGCTTATGCAATTTGTCACTATTCCTAGTATCTATTATCTATCAAAACTTGAATTACCTTTTGCAGGTCCAGTTATCACCTTGTATCTCTCTTCGAAAAAAAAGTTACCACCTTGTATATCCTAAATCCTAATATTTCTAAATAAGCTTTAAAAACACGAGAAGATCCTTACAAAACAACCATAGTCAATCTGCAAAAAGAACAAAAAAGGTAAAATAAAGAAAAAAAATCAAAAGAAATTCCACTCATGCAGTGTAAATTATCTTTAAAAAAATACATTGAACTCAAAACTTTATTGAAGATGAAGTTATCAATAATCTTGTTTCCAGTTATAATATGTCAACTGAAAAAAAAAATCAGAATTTTTTTTCAAATGCTTCATGTCTAACAACCACTAAAATGTGGGTTCGCCTCTACGTCATCATCATATTCATGAATTAAATGAGTACAATATTGTTTATTTTTCCCTATACTGGACAGAACACTTGTATATTTAGAGGAGAGAAGGTGTTATGTGGATAACATGAGTTATCGTGCTGTAAATCTGGCAAAACTTTGGCCAGAGTAGTCGAGTTTGCATTCTTCACCTCGTATATGTAAATATCCCTTTCACATTGATAAAACAGGTTTTCTACATAACTGCTGAGCACCTTGTACATGTCACCATATAATTCGACCAAAATGGAAATGAAATCCTCATGTATCTTTGGGGCAAATCCCAACGGAAGAAAAAACACCAACCACTTTACTACAAAATAGTCAAAAGATTCAGGTTAGGAAACACAATGGGATGCACTCATGCCCAGGGAACATCATGTGTAACAGTAGAAGGCGAATAAACTTGTCAGACTTATTAAGTACCATTAGATATTAACACTTAATGTCCTGGTAAATAGAAATGGTTTTATTTAAATTCAACACTGCAGATAAATAATTGCCTAGAGTTATCTAGAATCTAACTCCTAAATAATCACTTAAATAATCTCTCTTATGATTAAGAAAGGTAATAACAATATTGCAAGGTTTCTAAAATGATCAAACAAGTTGACACCTCAGAAGGCAAGAAAAGGAGCATTTTATCTTTTTTTTTTTTTGAGAAGGAAAAGGAAGGAGCATTTTATCATTATGTAATTGCAGAAAATGGAACCTAAGCACAAGAACAAAAAGAGAGGCCATCTGTTCTCAGTTAACATTCCAGATTCAAATTTTGAAATGTTAAAATATGATACCTTTATCAGAAAACTGCAGGTAGGTATCAACCTTGGACGCTGGCACAGGTGCAGGAGCCGCAACCGCATACTTGAAGCCGGATTTTTGCTCCTGGCTTTGATCAGCTCATCAATCTCCTTGTAATACGGCATCTTTACTGATCGCGTCTCCTTGGCCTGCTGGTATTTGGCCTTCTTGAACTCCTTGAGAAGATTGCGCCATTTGTCCGTACACATGGTAGGCGAACGGTTGAAACCTTTCTCCCGCATTCTCGTCGAGATCTGCTCCCAGAGATGCTTGTTCGATTTGGACGTATTGAACAGCCCGTCCAGTTCCTTGCGGAGGGCGATGAGACTCCGCGTCTCCTCCGGCACCCAAGTCTCCGCCCGCTTCTTGGGCGCCCTCACCTTGTGCTCCTCGCTGCTACTCTCGCCCATAACCATCATCTGCTGCGTCTGCGGTGGCGGTGATCCCGTGCCACCGCCGTAGAATCCAACGCCATTTTCCGGCTTGTCCGTCAAGTACATGCCGTCAGACGGATCCGGGGGCAACGCCTCCGCTGGCCCCTCCGCAGCGGAGGCTTCGTCGTCGAGGGCTAGCGATGGCCGGGGCCTTCGCTGGAAGCAAGGGTAGGGGGTTGGTTGAGATGTTGGTCTAACGTGAGGAGTGACATCTCAGAGAAACGAAGCCCATCTCAAGCAACAATGACAAGGCGAATGAAACGAATTGATGAATGGAAGAGGGAGCGAGGGATGGAGGGGGAGAGAGAGAGAGAAACAAAGGTGAGATTTTTATTGCAGGAGTGTGAGGAGGTGCGTCGTAGCGCAATGGCGTCTTCTTCTGTATCATTTTTATTCCTCTTTCTTATTTCCATTTTGGGGTGTGGAAACGGCCCCACTTTTTTATTTTCGTTTTCGTTTTTTATTTCTAGTTCTATTTTGTTTTCTTTCATTTCTATTTTTCATGATAAATTTTCGTATATTTCCCTTTTTATATATCACAAGTAAGTCAAATCTAACGGCAAACTAAAATATTTAAAAATAAACTAATTCAGATAAAGATTTAGAAGTCGTTTGAATTAGAGTTTCACAAAGTTCTGTGAATAATTCGAATTGTGTTTATATCAATATTTTATTAATTATATTATATATATAATAAAATAAATTGACTTATATAAGAAAAGTTACAAAAAAAATGATAAAGAACAAAGTTTGAAAAAAAAGGTAAAATGTCATTTAAAAAAAAAGTCAAAAAAAAAAAATCAACGTCCGCGTCCGACCCACGATTTAGAATCAAGGTCATGTTGACTCGATTCCATTTGCCAAACAGTTCTTGTGTGCAGTAAAATAAAAATAAATTTAGATAGAGATGATGATGGCAGCGAATACTTTTTAAAATATAAAAGAATAGCTTACGTCTTTTAGACATTTATTTTTTTTTCTAATAAAGACACGGATTCTTTCTAGACTTTTATTAATTGTATATTTATAAGAACGTTTAATAATATTTGTTTTATAAATTAATATGATTATTGTATTTTATTCTTAATATCGCCGTTCTTTGTAGTTTATATACTTTTCATTAATATGCATTTACGTTAATTCAGTAATTTATATATGTTAGAAATATTATTTTATTATATAAGGCTCCATGGGACTTCTTGGATAATATTTTATATAGAAAAACACCATTTGGTTTTTTCTTTTGGGATGTCAAAAATTTTAGTTTTTATGTTTATCCCTAAGTAAACCACTTTGCTCTTACATTAGTTAAAATATATATATTTTCTAATGGGGATTTTCTTCTATGTGATTTTTCTAGATTCATAATTTGAATTTAAAATTAGATGAGCCTATCACATTATCTTATTTATTTGTTTAAATTTTTAAGCAATGTGCATTATCTGACAAACAAACAATCCACATTGTCCCTCTAAATTGTCGTCCAAGTGCTCCTTTTTCCATACTGGGAATAAGGGAGCTGTGGAGTAGGGTCCACAGCTTGCTTATTCCTTAAAAATTAAGGTATTAAGTAAATATATTTATAAAGGATATTTCTAAAGAATTGATAATAATACATTATAAAATATGATATTGGACGATGATGATGATGATGTTATTATGTGATTTATATTTCTTTACTTTTTATTTATACAAGATCACAATGGTAAATATGGAAAGGAGCACTTGGGCGACAAAGGGACAATACATGGATTTCATAATAATTAATAACATACAATATTATGTGATTTATATTCTTTTACCTTTTTATTTATATATAAGATCACGTTGATAAACATGGAAGGGAATAAGTTTTTAGGATCCACAGGTGGACTGTCGTGATCATGAGATCGACGGCAGTCCTAAAGACGTGTGGTTCAGCCCCTTCTTGATTCGGTTCGCAGTAGATTCGGCCATGCCCACACCTCCCTCCCTCTGATAATGGCTTCATCCTCGCCGGAACCTTGTTACCCAAAGCTGCCACCGCCGAAACGCTGCTGCCTCGGACGTCATTACCTCAATAATCTCTAGATCACCCCTATCCTGGACGCCGCCACTGCTGCCAAAAAGTTCAATCTGAGGGCCCTTCCTTTCTTTTGCCACCAACGCCGATGCCAATGCCGCCGCCGATCGACGTCGCCGCCGCCGATCGATGTCGCCGCCGCCCCAAAACTAACCTTGACGCAGCTGCCCCAGACGATAAAAGGTGTGTTGCGTGTTGTTCGCCGCTCTTTCCATTCTCGAACTCATCAACTGGCGCCGCGCTATAGTCGGGATCCCAGCATGGAGTCGGACACTACACCCTTCTCCCACCTAGGTCCCCCTTCTTGAGCTAAAGGTCGACGGCAGGGATGTGCCGCCCACCAAGGTGGAGCTCGTCGCATTCTACTCCAAGTTTCTCAATGGTGGCACCGACACGACCTTCACTGCCATCGAGTGGGGGATGGCCAGAATCATCGACAACCCCACCATCCAATCAAGGCTCTACGATGAGATCGTGTAGGTAGTCAACGATCGACCGGTCAACGACCTCAACACCGAGAAGATGTGATTCCTGCAGGCGTTCGTGAATGAACTACTGGGGCTCCACCCGCCCGCCTACTTCTCCCTAACACACGCGGCCATCAAGTTGGGCGCAAAACTAGTGTACGACACCCCGGCGGACGCGAACTTGGCTCTCTTCTCGTCGATCTCGAATGACCCAAGGATGGGAAAGGATTGGGTTACAATTTTGACCAAAAAGGATTCTGTAGACATCGAGGCTGTTGCTGGATTCAAGCCCTACGACGATGACATGGCAGAAACCGCAGCAGCATCTTTCGCCTTGGAAGAGGCCTTTGTTCGCCGACGTTGTCGTTCGTTTACACCACTGTTCGCCAACACCGCCTCTGTCGTTTGAGACAATACCTTGCCATTCACCTTGGATGCTAACTGCAAAACCGCTATGAATTGGATCGAAGAAAGTGCTGAATTAGACTGAAGAAGGCTGAACCACACGCCTTTACTACTACCGGATGACAGTCCACAATTTTAGGGTCACTTTCTTATTTCCTAATTTTAATCATTGGATTACATCTAATTCTCTATTTTGGTCTTAATTTTTATTTAGATTTACAATTTATTTTGTACTAAAATAACTACTCAACTTTATTGTAACACTCCCAAATCACATCCCGCCACTTGGTAGAATACGCTTCGAGGACGCTACGAGTCATCCTTACGTGGACATCATATTAATAAAAAAGAAGATTTTGATTGGTCAACTAAGAACAACACCATATGCGGAAGAGTGACATCATGAAGAAGTGATAATATGCATAAGACATCATTATGAAATATGGGAAAAACTGATGAAAGAATAATCATGAGTCCTAAGAAAACTCATCTAATTCATCATCTTGATAATAAGATAAGATAACTAAAATATAAATAGAAATACTCAGAACACCCATGTGCTGCTACCACGAGTTCGATCTGTCACGGTTGACCACCTTCTTCATTTTGTCATGGTCCAACATTTAAGAAGATATAGGAGAGAAACCTCCCTATAAGTACAAGAATCATAAGGACATCATCATCCTATAACAAAAAAATAGGCATCATTATCATATGAGTAAAAGAAATCATGTAAAGTGTCATATGAATAGAAGATCACTAAGATCATAAGAAATTCATAAATTAATATGTCATCTTCTAGATATCGTAAGATCAAAGATCGTGTTAGATAATAATAAATTATCATAAAATGGCAAACACCGATCATCATGATTATGAGGTCATCATCGTATAAAAAATTATGAGAAATCATTGTACGGATATAATAATCATTAATTGAATCATTTTTGTTAAAGCATATTAATAATATATTAGGAGATCATGGAAAAACCATCATAAGAGCGGCAAGAGCTAATAATCATCATAAAGAGATTTCATTGTTAATATGCTTCATCTTTTTCATCATCTTATTATTCATCTTTGACGAAGGTATATTTCAACCCACAAGGACGTCTGTCTTAATCCGTCTATCATCATAACTGACAAAGCGAATCCATAACTGACTGTAGTCATTCCATATTTGATCACCAGTCCATCATAAAAAGTGCTCTTCATTTAATATTTTTTGTCTTTTATCTTGCAGCTTTTAATTAATCTTTATTAAGATTCAAAGTATGATCGGGAGTTATGTCATCATAAAATATAATTAAAGAATCATAATAATCAAGAGTCCTAATCATCATCACGTAAGATTTAATCAACACCACAAGATAGGATCCTGGAGAGAAATCAGAGTTGCATGAACATCATATTCATCATTCTAACATAGATCAAAATCAATGGATATGAATCATTGTCATTATAGATATGATTCGATCTAAATTAAATCATCATAAGATGAGTCGTAAGATCATAGGGTCATAATAGACATCATCATTAAAATCATAAGGTCTATAATCATTGTAAATATCATTATAGAGTAGATCGAACATAAGTACATGAATCTAGAAGTAATAGGCTTTTGAACCTAGGCCGAGTATAGGCAGAACCCGGGCCGAGTTCATAAGCATCGTTTCGATAAAAATCGGGCATAACCCGATCCGAGTTCAGGTCATACCGGGGACGGGTTAGGGGCCTCCACAGATGTCTCGCCCGGCCACAACATCGTGGGGACAACCCGGACCAAGTTATAATCAAACCGGGCCGGGTTCATCATCATCGCAAAGCTCGGAGCTCTCGACAATGACGGACCCAGACCGAGTTCCGACGAACTCGGTCCGGGCATGGACCTACCCGAGCTGGGTTAGGACCTACCCAGGCCGGGTTATAGAGAACACGGGCCAAGCTCTGGTATGCGAAAACTTGTGTAAGGACGTAGGGAGCTTTCCGGTCATCTTTCTGACCATTGTCGGCTTCAAGCATCTTCATACAATATTGTATTATGATTAGGAATTAACTAGAACATGCTTCAGACATAAAATCAAGATTGTATGAGCATAGTTCCATACCTTGTCGAAACTTCACGTTGCCCTTCCTCTTTCTTCGGCTACTCCTCTCTGTCCACACGCGCGGTCGTCGGTGCCCACGTTCTCCGGTTGGTCCTTGTTGTGCAGTAGTAGTCGTGCGTGAGGGGAGGATGAGAGAGGCACACAAAAATAATAGAAAAATTAGGGCCGACTTGTAGGGGGAAATAAAAAGACTGATTGATTTGTTTTGATTTCAAGAAGTTGTTGAAATTAATCTCTCAGATTTGTTTCCAATTATCTTCCTCGAGTCGGTTTTATTTTTATTCCTCTTTTTTTTGTTATGAGATCTCGGGTGTTACATTTATAGTTCACAATAAACCAGTCCCCTATCTTGCAATAGGAGATTGCTATGTTGCTAATATATTAAAATTCAAAAAAAAATCTAGACCCTGAGAAACATTAGGATATAGAAATAAAGATTTTCTGAAGTTACGTTTTTGTTGAAAAAAATATTAATTTATACGTTGCCTCGTGGGTGGGATTTTGAGTTCTCATAAGTTTTTAAGAACTAATTGATTTGATAGATAAATTTAGATGTAATGTTTGGATGAAAAAAATGTAATAATGAAAATTTGGAATGTTGATTTGATAGATATGTTTTTGTTTGGATAAAAAATAAGATTTAATGATATAATTTATTATTTTATGAAGTACAAAATTATAGTAAAGTAAAATATATAATTTATTTAGTTAAAATAATTATTTATGAAACATATCTATTTTAATATTATATTTTATAATTTACAAAAAATACTTATGATAATATTATAATTTATGAAAAATAAAATATTATAATTTATTATTTTCATATGTTATTAATATTATAATTTACAAAAATATTTATATTAAGTTAAAGAATTTATTTTATAAAGCTAAATAGCAATAGATTAGTAAATAAAATATTATAATTGTTTATTATTTAAGATAATATAAAAATAGTTTAATGAAAAAATAGTAATTAATAATATTAAATATAATGTGACACCGGAGAAAAAAGAAGAGTCGAAAAATTCAAATCGTCGAATTTTAGAGAATTTTGACGTTGATTAGAACTTAAATTTTAATCGGACCCCTCAAAAGGTGATGGAATTTGACATAACACATAACTTATGACAAATAAGGTGTAATTCCACCGAGTTCTTCAAAACGCAAAAAATAATTGGGCCTTATGAATTTTTTTGGTTAAGATCAGGAAAAAAAGGATGATTGACTTTTACACACACAAAAAAAATGATAGCTAGATTTAAAATGAGACAAAATGAGAAAAACACCACCGGTAACTTGCAAGTGTGGGCGCTTTTCTGACTTCAGCCCCTAATTAGATTTTGGATTCATTGCAAGGCAAATTCAAACTTTTCTTTCTGACAAATCAAAGTGATGCATCTGAAGATGTTGGATGCGCAAAGATACTTTGAAACTTCAACTTTGTTTTTCGTGGATGACAATTTTGGCATATCAATGAGAGTTTCTCTTTGAAGAAAGATCAAATAGAATTTCACGACCACAAGAATCCTATGTAAGCTTCCCTTCCATTCATTTCTTTTTTCTTTTTTTTTTTGAGAAGGAAGCAAGATATAATATATAAGGAACAAGTGTTTATCAATAAATTAATTTGTGAGACAGCAAGTCGATGAAGTTCATCAGCATCATTATCAGCCCCTTCCTATTTTGGTGACGATGAGGATCTGACAGAACCACAGAGGTCTCAACATAATTTTGTAACTGTGGAGATGCACCTCAGTTAAGGAAGAGTCATCTGAAGAACTCCACATGACCTCCAATGTCTCTGCACAGAAGCTTTGCTTCGGCAGCCAGTTTCCTGCTTTTCCAAATAATTAATCCCGTAAGGTCATGCTTTGGCTTCGGTTCATAGGCTTTGGCATCTTCTTCCTTTCCTAACAACAACGCCTCCCTTGCCGGCACCACAGAGCCCCACCAGAACTGGTAAAGGATTCCGTGCATCAGTTCCCAATATGCTCGGTCCCGATACACCCGAAATAGGCTGCTTCCGTTGGGGGTCCAACAATAGAGGTCAACCCAACCTCTGTCCATGATCTCCATTTGGCCTTGTATCTGGGGCATGTAATAGTATGGCATTACTTGCCATGGCAAAGCCAGTTCAGGCTTCCCTTTGTTGTAGGGGCATTTCACTTCTAGTATCCCCCCATCTGGATGAGAGCCTAGAAGCCCATCCGGAGAGGCTCCAAGCCATCCAAAGCTGGCCTCTGTATGGATTGCGAAACCTAGAAAGCTGACATCCCGGCCTGTGATGCTCTTGTAGCGCTCTATTGCTCCAGGTTCATTGAAAACACCCCAGCCCATGGCGGCCCTTGCAGATGCCTCAATATTATCTGCCTCTGGTGCAAACACTTTCTGGTACCAAAGCTCCGACCGCCTGTTTCCCTTCCAGAAACCCAAGGCTGTGCTGAAGGCACTTGTGGTTAGCTTGTCTTTTCGTAGAGCAAACCACTCCTCTGATCGTTGGGGTGCATCTGAGGATGTGAGATGGGCTGACACAGTTAGGCCTGAAGGGACGGAAAGGGTGATTGGAGGTGAGGGAGAGGATGTCTGCAAAGATATTGTGCAAGTGTGAGGAGTGTAACCCTCATAGTGTCTTTTTGATGGCAGAAACCTAGAAAAGCTGAGGCATGAACGACTCATGATGGCAACAGCTAGTGCATGGATGCCGGGTGTTCCAACTTGTTGCAGTTTCCTAGCAAAATAATGAACTGCTTTATTGTTAATGCCACAAGGGAAAGCAAGTTATTTAAAGAGAAGAATTTCATGAGGTAACTTGCTTAAAGAGCTAAGTCCATTCCACAAGGAACTAAAATGAATATTATACTGAAAGGAAACATGTGTTTGGAGATATTCCTTAGACAGCAAATATGCCAAACTGTAACTTACTATTCTGTATAACATTAGGATGTCTTCTGACACGTAAAGTAACAGTTTGCAGTTAAATAATGTCAAGGCAAAGAATTGCATACCAAACCTTTAAAAGAAGACAACACCATCAGGATCAAATCAAACATCATATCTACTTGTAGCCATGCACAGCCACATATTGCAAAACCATGGGTCAGGGAGTTGTGTACTGAAATACTGCAGTTAAACTGGCAAAGGTAGCAAGATGCTCTAAGAAGAATCAACTTAAATGTTTTAACATTAAAAACAGAATCTCCAAACATTTTTCCACCACAACAACAACAACAAAGTCTTATCCCACTAGGTGGGGTCGATCATACGACGCAATTCTATTCGTTGATCCATATTCATGCGATTCGACAGGGTTTTACGCTGGCTGTAACACAACCCTCCTTCTTTATCCGGGCATGGGACCGGCTCCAAACATTTTTCCTTGAAGATTTTTTAATAGAGAGAGCTACAAGATGCTCCATCAATTAGCTATGTGAGAAGGTCATTTGTAAGTGCACATGAGACTTTCCTACACTTGGCGGATTTTACTTTAGAGTGTCTTGGGTCCAGACGGGGATAGGATTCAGGGGTAAGATTCAAGGCATTATTAACACAAAAAATAAGCATTTAAGGATATTATCTCTGTCCTAAAATGTTTTACTATCTAAGCAGGTTGCTGCAGAGTATAGCTACAACAATAAACGTAATGGTTTAACATATGCAACTACGAATTGGTTCCAATGGTTCCTGAAAGAAAACCTCCTAAAGAAGGAAAAAAAAACATTAGAAGCTTACATTATACGTGAAGGTGGATACAGCGGGGAACATTTACTCAATGAGCTCAAAATATAGCACCTATATCAATTTGTCCAGAAGAAGACAACAACAACAAAGCCTTATCCCACTAGGTGGGGTCGACTTAAAACACAATATATTCGTTTGATCTATGTTTATTCGACATGGTTTTATGTTAACCCTCCTCCTTTATCCGGGGTTGGGACCGACTATAAAATATAGGCAGAGTTTTGACAAAATTGCAAATAAAGAAACCTGCAAAAGAGGAGCAAAATTTTGCGAGCCACCAAGAATACATACTAGAAACTTTAGCAAGCAAGCGAAAATGTCGAATTTCGAGCACATTCCTATTTCTCAACCAAGAACACGGGACAAAGAAAGCAAAAAACAATGTCGAGAAACAGCATCAAGCTGCCGCCTTTCTGTTACCTGGCGTGCGCCATCCGGCGCCGATCCCGGCGGAGCGACGCGATTATGTTTCTCCCGGCCGCAGGCGGTCGAAGGAGAGTCCGGACTTTGGCTGGTCTTCGCAGGGGAATATTGACGAACAGCTTGGGGACAGCTCTTGTTAGCGAAAGTGGGCTGGCGCGACATGTTGTAACCTGCCGTAACATCTTATCGCATTCGATCCGGCGGCCGGCTTTCGGATATATTTATTTTTTCACCGATACAAAAGGAGCGCCTAATGGAAATTTTGGACCGTGCTGATGCGGTCGAACTTTTTTTTTTTTTGGGTGTCATGCGGACGGCTCTTGAGCCAATTCGACATCATTAGGGCATAATCTTGTCCCATTGTGCACTCATTTTTTTCCATAAAATTTTGGTTATAACAGGAAAAATAAAACTAAAATGTATTATAGTATGTGATATTATGAATATTAGATAAATGATTCAAATATTTATATATGATATAGTTATAATATATTATTAAATAATTAAATATATAATAGAAAAATAAAGTGATACATTTTACACTGAGTCAGGCCCGTGTCATGTCATGTACCTACGATTTGTCACGAGTCCAATTCAATGATCCATGCTTAAATTGGGCTGTCCCGGCTGTCCCACCGTATGGCCCATGTAAAAGTCCATCTCTACTAACACATGCCACTTTGACTGCTAACCATTGATTGTAGAGTTACTTATTTGCTTGGACATCTTCTCAATTATAATCTGAGATATACGAAAGTGTAAATCCAAAAAAGATTTATATGTGTTTGATTCATAGTTGGATCATGATAGATGATTATTTAAATTATTTGATGCATTAAACAATTAAAGTTATCTTAACTTTCTATATTAAGATTTATTTTCAAATTTTAATTCAATAAATTCTTTGTTGGTTTACACATGCATTTTTATCTTATAAATTTTTCATATTTTTTCTCTAAACTATAAATTTATAAATTTTAATTCCCAAACTTATCTAAATTTGACCTTTAATATTTTTTCTATTAAATTTAACCTAAATGTTATTAAATCTAATTGTGAAATATCATTTTTACACTCACTTTCATATTACAATAAATATAAATATATTTAAAAATAAAAAATTAATAATACAAGTAAAGGTATTAATTGATAATGATATTTTTATGCAATACTATGCTTATGTCAATATTTTTATTTTTTTACATTGTTTTCATATTAAAAAGTAAGGGAAAAAATGACATTCTATAGCTATTAAAAAAATGAACTTATTAAAATTCAGATTAAACTTAACTAAAGAATCTAAGTATGGAATTTAGAGAAGTTCAGGAATTAAAATTTGTAAATTTATATTTTATGATTAGATGCTAAAAAAAGTTATAATTGAAACGGTGTTAAAGAAAATAACCCTTGATTTTATGTATACTGATAGACTACGAATATATTTGTTATTTTGCTATTATTTTAGATATAGAGCCAATGAAATTAAATTAGAAACGATTAATACGTTGGTCACATAATTTGCCGATGAAAAAGTCTCGAATATAAATTTTTAAAATCATATGCTCTTTTTTTCTATTTATCTCTTTTTTCATTAGGCTCTAGAATCTTCTTTTACAATTGGAAAAAAAATGATGGAAGGGCCACGGAAATCTTTGGTTTTATGGAGTCAAATAAAAAAGAACATGAGAAACTCATCTACAATCTTAAAGTGGCATAACTTTTTTTTTCTAAAGAGGAGCAAGTAAGAGAGGATTCGAGCATAGAATAACATAAACATTTTTTTTCTATTTTTTAATCATTCGCTATAAAGTAACAAGAGAATAAAATAAAAAAAGTAAGGACACATTAGTAGTTTGTTGACAAGTACTCTAGATCGCAGCCTATTGTTCACGAAGAATTTGTATTTCTTGACCATTTAAGCACTTATTTCAAGTGTAGTGTACACTTAAACTCAAGTGACACTCCAAATGTTTGACTAGAATGGTAATTTTTCTAAATTATTCATGAATAATTAAATTGAAAGATTAATTTTGAATACATTTGAATAGAATTAAGTATAATAATGAAAATTCAAAAGATAATTTGATAGTTTTTTTAGTTTCATATTGTTTTATAATTTGATATGTCATTTGACGCAACCAACTCAAACAAGAGTTGATTCTACTTGGTTTTGATCGCCAAACATTTAATTATAAAATGACCTTTAACAACCACAAATTTTGAGCATTAAATGGCCTTTTGATTAAAACTAACAATATAAATTGTATATAAGATGTAATAAACCTATCAATTCCCTCTCCCCCACACCACAAAAAAAAAAAACTTAGCCGTCAACTTGTACTCCTCTCTTTTTTCTTCTCCACCAAAGAAAATTTAATGCTAGGTCATCTAGAGTCATATTATTTATGGCAGTTATGTGTCAAGACTAACTAGGAGAAGGTGAAGATTTCTAAAAAAATGACAAGAAGATCTAGAAGCTTCTAGATGATAAAGAAGGACAAAAAATGATTATAAAAAGATATTTTAGATCTAAAACTTAAAGGTATGCAAAGGGAATCTAATCCCTCTCTCTCCTCTCAATGGATTTCATCTTTAGATTGAAAAAACTAATAACACTCTAGTTCTTAGAAGGGATTATGATTGAGATTGCATTAGTCATGTGTTCAGATTTACATGTATTATGCTTAGATCTAGTTTATATGCCTAGAAAATGATCATCATGCTTTAAATCGATTTTATATGTTTTAAAGAAGAACCCTAACTCCATATTATGTTATTATTCCTGTGATTTTATCCATCTTATATGTCATTTAGATGTATATGAATGTCCTTTAAGATGGTTAGGGATGATATGCATAAGTTCCTAAAGTTTTTCCTTCAAAAATTTAAAATTTTGGAAGAAGATCGAGCTTCCAAGATGCTAGCATGACCACGCCATGTCCCGGAACCACCATGACCAAAGCGGCTGAAGAAAGCACTCGACCACGATCGTGACAAACATGTCACAACCGTGTAGTACCAAGACACGATAGTGAGTGAAAGGAAAATGCAAACACCCTATGTGACACTCGTGAGTCGAGCATAACTATGATGTACCAAAGACTGCCACGCTCGTGAAATAGAGGTTCACGACCGTGACCAGGCCCTCGCACGGGGTGACCACTTTGTCATGGTTGTGACCAAGGCAGAATGATGTATAGGTTATTTTAAAACCTATTTCAAGGTATATAAGTTATGTATTGATGGTTGTGTATGACACTTAAATACATGAATTGTATGTTCAATCATAATTAGGCTAAAAAATGAAGAATGATTGATAAGTGATGTATTGTGATATATGCAACTTACAACATATAATTAGACTTGCATTTAGGCTTATTTTGTGTAATTTGCTCATAGAATGGATCCATTTTACATTTATTTCTTTAAATTCTTTGAAGTAGCCATCTACCTCTAGTTGGTGTAATTTTGCAGGAATTGTTGATGAAAATGGAGGAAGAAGGAAAGAAAAGAAGAATAATATGAAACAAAGTCTAATTAGCTTTTGAAATTCAAAAGAGCTCTCTTCACGGATCGTTATACAATTTTCATGGTTGTGAAAGGTCTACCTCACGTCCCATCATCTAATGTTCACGGTGCTTACGGAACCGTTGCACAAAAAAATAGATTTCATGGACTGTGAATCACGGGCCATGAAATATAATCTCACACCTCAATTACTCGTCTTCACGGCTCTGGCAGAAGCACTCAAACAACTAGGAAGACCAAATCCCACACGAGTCGCTGGTTTTCACGGATCGAGCGTCACCTATTTTACTCTAAGAGAATTTACTAGCTGTGACAGAATGCTCATGTTTGTTACAACGAATTTTCACGGATCATGCAATCTCACGGCTCTTACAGCGAATCGGATATGGAATGATTATAACAAGTCGTGAGCAAAGAGTAATGGGTTGTTAAGCATTCTAGTAATTCCAAGGCAAACATATTACTGGCCATCACATTGATTTCACGAATGTCACAAAGGGGTTGAAATCGGCAATCATCAATTAACGGGTCATGATATACGTCTAACAGGTCGATAAGAATACTTCATATCAACATATGAATCTTCACGGGTCGTTGGCGCTTTTATCACTAGCTGTGAAATCACATAATTCGTGTGGCCAAAGAGAAATTGCCCGAATCACAATCGTGAAACTCTTCTCACGCCCCGTGAAAGGCAGTATAGAACTCCAATTTTAACTCTGATTGAGCTGTTAAATCAATTACAAGGGGCGTGACAAACACAAAATTCGACTCAGTCTATTTTTGGAAGAATTATCAACGCACAAGAACTCAACTCCTACCATATGCCTCAAAGATCAATTGGAAACAAATTGGAGCAAAATTTTTAGAGTTTTACAAGGCAAAACTTTCAGAATCAATAGGACTCCGAATTTACCTTATTTCACATGGAAAAAGTTTTCGTTTATTCTCAAACCTCATGAAAACTTGAGCCTCTATAAAAAGGGACGCCTGACAGCCAGAAATAATCATGCTAGGGCGTACAACTTATTCCTTGAAGCCAAGAACGTGAGAAGACTCAGAAGGATCACTGAGAAGATTTTTGCTAGATCGACTCTAGAAGAGAATAAAGCGGCAATGATCCATGATTCCCAAAGAGTACTATCTGTTCTATCTAATGATGTAGACTCTAAACTATTAACATCCGTACGATGGTAATGTTTAATAGACCGCACAACACGCATCCCATCTAGGATCCTACGAGTTGCGTTATATAATGGTTCGACATAATAATCTTGAATCAATTTCACAAACATCATGCAGACATAATCAACTATTCCCACAAGGATAATAGCCAACTAATGAAGACAATTAATCTTTGGAAAGCATTAATAACAACATATATAATCAAAAGAAACTAGACTTCAATAATTAAAAGTGAAGGTCTAATCATTTGCCTTGAACAGTAAAACTATTACATATCATATAATGAGAAATATAACTAAGAACTCTAAACTATAGAAAAGATAAAATAAGAAAATAAACATCTAACATCATCCCATCTCAACCTCTGTTTAACTCGGTTACGATCTTGGGTGGAGTAATTGTTATTAAACTTGAGACTAAGATAGTTCGATTTACTTTGGTAGGAGATCAAAACCTAGGGTAGATTCTAATTCATCACTTGAAACAAACTTAATATTATCAAGTGCTAAAAGTTTGTTTATTTTGTAACTTATCATCCTAAGGACCTATGCATCGTTAGTTTAATTTAGTTTTAGTTTTTTTTCTGCTATTTTACTTTCTGCACATCTTTTATCCAAAATTTTATGCCGTCTCTTATTAACCTCTGAGATTAGATAGATAAGTAAACTAGTTCATCGTGGGATTGATAACATATACTTTTCACTTTATTACTTGTGCGGCTAGTGTACTTGCTAGCTATATCGTTATCACTTTTCGCATCATATTGCGAGGCATAATGCATAAGAATATCCTTGTCACTCATCAAAGTAATAATGGGAAGTAAAGTCCTGCACCTACGTATGTACTTCAAAGGGACGCAAGTCTACGAAGTAAGGTCCTGTATTTGTGTTGTGCTTTTCAGGAAACAAAGTCTCTCATCATAAAGTGTGCACGGAATAAAGTCCCTCACTATTATATTTTTCATATTGCTTGGAATAAAGTTCCTCACTATTATGATGTGTGTTTCCAAGAATGTGACCTAGATAGACAATGTGATACTATTGACATAATTCTCCAACTATGTTAAGATTAAAGATGTTATGAGATAAAGTAAGAATGAAAGTGAAGTTTAACTTCAATGTATCTTATAATAAAGAAAGAAAGTTAAGATGATAACAAGATAAAAATGAAAAGTAAAGTTTTGCACTTATACGTGTACTTCAAGAGAAACTAAGCCTACGAGGTAAAGTCTTGCATCTTTATATGTACCTACTTGAACAAAGTTTCTCATTAGAAAGTGTGTATTCTTAAGAATGATTAAGAATAAGGTCCCTCATTTTTATAATGTGTGTTCCTAAGATATGACTTATGACGTGGAATGAAATTAAAGATGATGTTATATGATAGAATATGACACTTTAGGTATCACATAGAAAGAAAAAAAGAAAGAAGGCCCAAATGGTATAAAGCAACGTTCAGAAAATGTACAATAAAGAATGAAAGATGATAAGCAACAAGTAAGGATCAAGGAGTTATAAACAAACTCTTAAGAAGTACATAACAATGAAAAACAAATGCAATGTTAAGTTATATGTCATGATTTTTTATGAATGATATGAATGTCTATTCTTATTATATGATACTTTTGGATGATGGTTTTAAAGTTATGTAGATATGTCAAAATGTTTATATTTCAAGAATATATGTGAAGGAATGAATGATAAATATGATGTAATGCCATGTAAGGATTATGATATAGTTCACAGCAAGTATGTTCATATGTTTATGATATTATGATGATGATGCATCACATGTAGAATCATGTAATAGGTTACCATGGTATGCATGATTTTTATATACTATAATTAGGAAACCTTGCACTCTAGATTCGTGCAGGTAATCAAGATCAAATGATAGATAATAGGTCAAGCTCATGACAAAGTGTTGCACGTGCTTATCTTTAAATAAGTTATAGTTGAACAAGTCTCTAGACATTTGAGGTCACATGACTGAAAAGATGTTATATGATTATAAAGTTTGTATTTATTATGAATTTCGTTAAAATGTTAAATTCTTTCATTGTTAAATGATGTATGGAGAATGGGCTAATGACGTAAAATTATCGAAATGACCGAAACTTTTAGGGTGGATTTCGGGTAGTTATACGACCAACCCATTTTTTTTTAAAAAAGGGAGTGAAATAAAGAAAAGGATAAAAATAATTGGACCTTAAAACCAAAAAGGAGGTAAATCCTTACTTTTAATTCGACTGAAATTGAGACTTGTCTCTCCTATAAATAAATCCAACCAAATCTTCTCTTCTGATTTTCTTTCATTTCTCTCTCTCTCTCGCACTCATCTCTCTTTCTCTCTTAGAGTTTTTTTATTATGCTGCACTTGTAGGAGACAATCTTGGAGACAAGAATGGCGCATAAAAATAGAGGGCGGTGATTCGAAGAAGAACAAGAGGAATAGAAAGAACGTGAGTTTTTTTACTAAATTTTCGAGGTTGTGAAAATTCATTATACCATTATTCTGGTTGATCTTGATACTTCAAAACTGATTGTACGATGCCAAACTATGTCGACATATGTCAAAAGAACCAACCTAAAAGTCACTGGTGCCACACAATTTGGGTTCACGAACACGTGTTCTTCAAAACCTGCCCCATGTTGCCCTTAACCCAACCTGCGTTATCATGCCAGACTTTCTAAGGGTTGGCATAGTAAAGACCTAACCAAAGTTGATAATGAACCGATTCGAATTTTGCAATAAAGAATCTTGTGTCGACATTCACCCAATCTACAAAGGAAGAAACCTAGCTCAAGTATACACCCAATCAACCTAGATTCCCTACAAAATTTCTAAAGAAGATGATTCTTCAACTCAGCCCTGGTTCCTCTCACATTCGGCTCAAGTTCCTCTCACACTCGATCCAGGTTTCAATATGAAGATGATGATGGATGCCTATTTTGACCTCTAATTCATGTATACGATCTTAATCCAAATTATTCCTATGATTACACTATTCATGTTCTAATAATCCCTAATTTTAACATATCTCATGATTCGATTATGATGATAATTTTACCTTGATCATAATATCCTAAAAAAATTAATAAAAATTTACAAGATAAAAGATGAACATAGTTAAATTTAGAGCTCTTATTATAATGGATTGACGAAAATCAACTAGGAGTAAGTTTACTATTTTCCACCATGACTTAGAATGACACCCCTTATTTCTATGGAGTTGAAAGATACTCCCTCGTCAATTAAAAGATATTTTATGAGTTGAAAGATTCTCTCCAGATTGAAAATATCCACAATAAGTTAAAAATGAAATAACAATATGATGAAAATGAAGCATATTAATAATGAAAATTTTTCATGATGATGATGGTTAACATATATCACTTTTATGATAATTTTCTATGATATATCTTGATCTTATATTGATATGCTACATTCTATGATAATTTTTATTATTCTTTATACGATGATGACTTTATGATATTGTTGATGTGCCTTAAATTATGTACCATGTACCCAAAATCATGAAAGAAAAAAAAAATAAAAAAGGATGAAAAATGAGAATCTATGGCGAAGCCCCCCGCGGTATGGACCTTTATATATGAGGGTTAGGGTTTTATATGATGTACATTCTCTTTTGGCTCATAGTGAAAAATTTTTGACGGCGGCCTCCTTTGTCCGTGGATGTTTCTCTCTTGTTCACATTGATCAAGAGAGTTTTACCACGTTAAATATCTATGTTCATCTTCTATTTCTTTCGTTGTTTTGATTATTCATCGATCCTCGGTGTTCTATTCGCAACAAATTGATATCAGAGCCGAGTTTCTTTCCGCGAAGATGACTACAACGAAGTTCGACATCGAGAAGTTCGACGGGAACACAAATTTCAGTTTGTGGCAGGTTCGGATGCATGCCATCCTGGTTCAGAATGGGTTGAAAAAGGCGCTGTCGGGTCAAAAGCCTGACGCCATGGAGGCGTCCGCCTGGGAGGATCTCGACGAGAAGGCCATGTCCGTGATTCAGTTGTGCCTGACGAACGATGTTCTTCAGGAAGTTCTCGCAGAGAAGACGACGACCGGTCTTTGGACGAAGTTGGAAACTCTGTATCTGACGAAAACCCTAGCGAATTGACTTGTGTTGAAGCAGCGGTTGTACACCTTTCGTATGGCCGAAGGTACGTCGATAAAATCACATATCAGTGAGTTCATTGTCCTATTCAATGATTTGAAGAATGTAGATGCAAAGGTTGATGATGAAGATCATGCCCTATTACTTCTTTGTTCTCTGCCATCTTCATAAAAAACCTTTAAGGAGATGATGATCTACGGTAGGAACAAACTCACGTTTGAAAATGTTAAGGGCAGACTGTAGAGCAAAGAAAAGTTGGATAATGAATTGGGATCAAACAGCAAATCTGATGATCAAGCCTCAGGTCTGATCGCAAGAGACAGACATCAGACGAGAAATCAAAATCAAGATAGATCCAGATCCAAGTCGAAGAACAGAGATAAAGTCTGCAATTATTGCAAGAAGAAGGGTCATATCAAAGCAGAGTGTTACAAATTACAGAATAAGAATAAAATGATTAACGATGGCAACGAGAAGGGAAATCAGAAGGTTGAAGTTGCAGATGTCGGTGTAGCAGAAAGTGATAATAAAGATGTTCTGTTGGTAACGGCATCAAACAAATCCAAATCATCAAGTGAATGGATTTTCGATTCTGAATGCTCATACCATATGTGTCCCAATCGAGATTGGTTCTCCACGTACAAATCTGTTAAAGGTGGAGTCGTTCTTATGGGCAACAATGCTGCCTGTAAGACTGTTGGTATTGGGTCCATCCAGATTAAAATGCATTATGGGATTATTAGGACATTATCAGAAGTCAGACATGTTCCTGATCTGAAGAAAAATCTTATCTCTCTCGGTGTCTTAGACTCAAATGGTTGCAAAGTTGTTATTGAGTCTAATGGAATGAAAATTTCCCGTGGTGCTCTTGTGTTGATGAAAGGCCTCAAAATCGATAGTTTGTATGTTCTCCAAGGTTCGACGGTGATAGGTTCAGCAGCAGTCTCATCTATATCAGAGGAAGATTGCACAAAGTTATGGCACATGCGTTTGGGCCATATGAGTGAGAAGGGCATGCAAGTTCTCAGTAACAGAGGTCTTCTTCCTTGTGCAAAAGTTGGAAAGTTAGAGCTGTGTGAGCATTGTATCTTCGGAAAGCAGAAGAGAGTTAGTTTTGGCTCAACCATGCATAAAACGAAGGGAACCCTTGATTACATCCATTCAGATTTATGGGGTCCTTCTCAAGTTCCTTCGAAAGGAGGAAATAGGTATTTGCTGACATTTATTGATGATTTCTCTAGAAAAGTTTGGGTCTATTTTCTAAAACATAAAGATGATGTATTCGAAACATTCAAGTCATGGAAGACTTTGCTAAAGAAGCAATTTGGAAAAATTGTGAAGAGATTGAGGACTGATAATGGACTAGAATTCTGTAATTCTAAGTTCAATGAATTCTGTGACAAAGAAGATATTACAAGGCATCACACAATTGTGAGAACTCCACAGCAAAGTGGAGTCGCATAAAGAATGAACAGAACTCTAATAGAAAGAGCACGATGTATGCTGTCAAATGTAGGACTTGGCAAGAAGTTTTGGACAGAGGTTGTTAACCTGGCATGTCACTTAGTGAATCGGTCTCCTCACCGATCATTAGACTTAAAAATTCTTGAAGAAGTGTGGTCAGGTAATTCTCCTAATTACTCACATTTAAGAATTTTCGGTTGTCCTGCATATGCACATGTTAATGTTGGAAAGCTTGAACCTAGAGATAGGAAGTGCATATTTCTTGGTTATAAATCTGGTGTTAAAGGTTATAGATTATGGTGTCCTGAAATCAAGAAATTTATTATCAGTAGAAATGTTACTTTTGATGAATCTGTGATGTTTCACTCGAGAAAAGATTTGTCTATTATTGGTGATACAGAAAAGCATATAACTTTGGAGAAGGTGGAGTTAGAACTGTCAAATTCTTCTGATGAAAAAAATGATACTCCTGATGCTCCTGAAGTTCATACATCACCTCAAGTTCAGCAGCAATACATGTTAGCTCGTGATAGACCGAGGAGAGAAATAAAAGCACCTCAAATGCTGGATTTGAAGAACTGGTCGCTTATGCATTAAGTGTTGCTAAAGATATTGAGTTACCTGATCATTCCTCCTATTTTAAAGCTATTCGAAGTCCTGATTGTAATAAGTGATTAATAGCAATGCAGGAGGAGATGGAATCTCTACAGAAGAATGGCACTTGGGATCTTGTAAAATAACCCGTGAATAAAAAGATTGTTGGTTGCAAATGGGTGTTCAAGAAGAAAGAAGGAATTAATAATGAAGAGACAAAGTACAAAGCAAGATTGGTGGCAAAATGGTACAGTCAAGTGGAGGGTGTCGATTTTCATGATGTGTTCTCTCCAGTTGTGAAACATACTTCTATTCGTACTTTGCTTGCTATTGTTGCTTTGCAGAATTTTGAACTTGAGCAACTAGATGTTAAGACTGCATTCTTACATGACGATCTAGAAGAAGATATATATATATGGAGCAGCCAGAGGGTTTTCATGTTGAAGGTAGAGAAGATCAAGTTTGTCATCTGAAGAAGTCCTTGCATGGACTTAAACAATCCCCTCGGTAGTGGTATAAAAGGTTTGATTCATTCATGTTGAGTATTGATTTTGCTAGAAGCAAATATGATAGTTGTGTTTATTTGAATCAACTTGCCGATGTTGATAATATGTTAATTGCAAAGAAAGATATATCTGAAATTAATATTTTGAAAAATAAGTTAAGTTCTGAATTTGAGATGAAGGATCTTGGAGCAGCAAAGAAGATTTTGGGAATGGAAATTTCTAAAGATAGAAGTTCAGGAAGACTATTTCTGTCTCAGCAGAAATATATTGAAAAGTCTTGGAGCGTTTTGGAAAGCAGAATGCTAAGGCTATCAGTACACCGATTGCAGCACACTTTAAACTCTCAGCTTCATGTTCACCTCAATCTGATGAAGACAAAAGGTATATGTCAAAAGTTCCTTACTATAGTGCAGTTGGTAGCATTATGTACGCAATGATTTGCACTCGTCCAGATATATCTCATACTGTCAGTGTTGTTAGTAGATATATGTTTAATCCAGGAAAGAAGCATTGTGAAACTGTTAAGTGGATACTGAGATATTTAAGAGGTACTTCTGATGTATGCTTGGAATTTGGTAGAAATTCAGCTGGACTGGTTGACTATGTTGATTCAGATTTTGCAGGAGATCTTGATAGAAGGTCCCTAACTGGATATGTCTTTACTATTACTGATTGTGCTGTGAGTTGGAAAGCTATTTTGCAGGATACAGTAGCATTATCCACTACTGAAGCTGAATACATGGCCATCACTGAAGCTGTGAAAGAAGCTATTTGGTTGAGATGATTAGTTGGAGAGCTCACTATGCAAGAGGAAGCTACTGTCATATATTGTGATAGTCAGAGTGCAATACATCTTACAAAAGATCAAATGCATCATGAAAGAACAAAACATATAGATGTGAGATATCATTTTGTTCGAGATATTGTGGAAAAGCAAGATGTTCAAGTTCAGAAGATTAACACATATGACAATCCAGCAGATATGATGACAAAGAGCTTACCTGTTACCAAGTTCGACTATTGTTTAGACTTGACGGGCGTTACGCAAAGATCAAGATAGACCCTCGTGGGCCATTCGGCAAAGGAGAGCATGCTGAGCATTTTATTTTTGAGAGTTTTGTGAAATTAAAGTCAAGGTGGAGATTTATTGATGTGCCTTAAATTATGTACCCTGTACCTAAAATCATGAAAGAAAAAAATGAAAAAGAAGGAAAAATGAGAATCTGTGACGGAAGCGGAGGGCTTGGGCCATTATATATAAGGGTTAGGGTTTTATATGATGTACATTCTCTTTTGGCTCATAGTGAAAAATTTCTGGCGGCGGTCTCCTTTGCCCGTGGATGTTTATCTTTTGTTCACATTGATCAAAACTGTTTTACCACGTTAAATCTCTATGTTCATCTTCTCTTTCTTTCGTTGTTTTAATTATTCATCGATCCTCGATGTTCTATTTACAACAGATATTATACTCTCATGATTCTTTTATGTTAATTATCATAATATTAATTATGTCTTTATTTTATTTTACATACTTTGTGTCAAAACTCATATAAAGCTTTTATCTTTCCAACGTATTCAAATTTGTTGCATGTGGCTCAAATGATGATTCTTTATTAGTCTTTGACACTTTGTAATAATATAAGTTTTCGTTATTATATTTTAGTGATGCTCACTTTTCGCATATGATGTTAGTTGACCAGACAAAGCCTTTATTTCACTCAATATAATACCCATCTAAGTATAACCCAGAGCGGAGATGTATTCTATCATGTGACAATGTATATCTTTCGAAGCGTTACATACCATGCATAAGTACAATTAAACATCACATTGCACAAACAAAATATGACTTGCATATGAATTTTATTCTTTTCAAAATTTTAAGAGATAACTGTTGATCTCAATCATTTCTCGAAGGAAGTGATTTTTCTGTAATGTGTGTATTAATGTTTCATTAATCAGCAAACGCATGCACAAAAAATTGTGGTATAAAAATCTTTTTGTAATGTGTGTTTTACGGACCCCTTGTGATCTTACATAAGATCTTGACTAGTTGATTATGATGATAAATATCTTTTTTTATTAATATTTAAATAATTATATTAATCATATAAGATAGGATCGTGGAAATAAAATTAAACTCATATTAAAATCCACAAATAAAATAAGATTGAGATTAGAAATAATAAGATCGTAAAACGATCAAATCTAGATTGACATTCGAACGACCTTGTTGTCAAACTAATTAAAATGTTTGTAGGTAGCACCAACAATGTTAATAATTTTAAGACTTATAATAATGTATAATTTTTTTTGCTAATAAATATTATAACATTAAATATATCAATTACTACTTGATTTGGTAAATTATTAAGTTAGTTAGTATTACAAAAGAGATAATTTTTTTATTGAAATTAAATATTATAAATAATAAAATATAGAAAGGGAAAAGCAGTAATTTAGAACAATATTTATTTGCCTTGTGGTAGAATGCAATATGTTATACATGTAGGTAAATATATTCTATTTTGGTTAAATATATATTGTTAAAAAATATTAATCATTCAATATTTAAATCCTAAACACATTATTAAAATAATGTATATTAACCTTTTAATTTTTATGTTGACTCAAACACATAGCTTATCTCTCAAATTAATTTTTTAACTTTTCATCATTACATTTTTAGAGGAATATGTATAATTGATTAGTTTTCAGTAACTAATAAGAGCCTTTAAAAGTTATATGTCCCTAGAGATTAGTTGGCGTGCAGTACATCAAAAGGTATCACGTCTTATCCAGACCGTCCTTTTTGTCTGATAACTCTGATAATTTTCCCTATCAAGCGGGCCACACACAGTCGCAACTGTCCACTGGATGATAATTTGTGTGCATTTATTTATTTCAATACAAAGTCAAGTATCTCTCATTTCTGAAAAAATGTAGAAAAAAGTTGTAAGATTGAATCTCGAAAATATTTAGCAAGAAACTTTCATGACAAGTATGTTAATCGAGTAATGAGTTAAATGATTATTTTCTTTTTATTATATCCATTCGGTATGTAGAGTTATTATCACTTGCTAATGCGAGTGTGAGTAAAAAGTAGAACGATATTCTTTTAATCAAGTGATGATTCTAAAAATCGAACT
Source organism: Pontederia crassipes (assembly GCA_030549335.1). Classification (NCBI taxonomy): domain Eukaryota; kingdom Viridiplantae; phylum Streptophyta; class Magnoliopsida; order Commelinales; family Pontederiaceae; genus Pontederia; species Pontederia crassipes. The sequence goes on along the minus strand of CM060189.1, from coordinate 49,053,008 downwards.
TGTGATTATTAAATTTCGGTGACTCAATGGAGCACAACCCTACTAATCTGCCGACTAAGCTTGGTTAATGTTTTTTTTTTGAGGAAATAATTTTTATTTTCTTTAAATCGTTATGTTTTAACAACCTCAAAGAAGACGTTCATCTTGCATTTTCTTGAACGTACTCTATTTTTTTTTGGATGCTGGCCCAGGTCTACAGTCTCTTACTAATATTTGACTAATCCGGAGTCGAGAAATATAACAGTAATAATTTATTCCCTGATCAAGGTGTACAGTCTCTTACTAATATTTGACTAATCCGGAGTCGAGAAATATAACAATAATAATTTATTCCCTGATTAAGGTGATGACTCGAAGACTCGAACTTGGGACTGCTACCATCTAGGGAACGCTTAGAACTCACTACCAGCTGAGCCAACCACCGTGATCATAAGGTTTGCAATAATGGGTCGTACTAATTTTATTTTCTACTCTAAAGTGAAATCATAAAAAGAAACAAAAGGATTCGCTTAACAGAGTTATCATAAAGTTTGCAATAAACAAAAATCATATTCATTACTTAGGATGCCTTCAACAAATAGCCAATAAAAATTAGAGATATCAAAATAGCAGAGAACATGAGAAGGGCGATGCTAATTCATGTTCTACAGGCACGAAGGAGAAGCACAGACAACGCAGGCTAAGAGAAGGATGGCAGATGAGGTGGCGTCCTCTTCCTCACTGAAGCAGCTCCTCTTGAACTTGCAGGCCTTCTGCAGCCTGATCACCTGCATCTCCTGCTTGTTCCCCTCCTTCAATCCTTTCCCCTCCTCTTCCTGCAGCTTGATGCTCCTCCTGTTCATGGAGTCCTGCCTCCTCAACCTCGACTGTTCCACCTTGCACACCATCTCAAAGTCTAAACCAAAGTTTTCTCTTCCTTCAGCTGATGGCAGGTACAAGTTGGTTGCTCTGTGCATGGGAGAGCAAGCAGGCACATGGCGCCCTCTTTTTATACTGGGACAGAGGAAGGTTTTGAGCTTCCATTTGATAATTCCATGGGTCATGGGCATTTAACTGCCGTTTGGACCTCATAATAGGAGGATGATGATGATATGTCGTAGCTCCATAGCCACATGCAAAAATACCTTATTTTACTTGGCATTGGTAGGATGAGGGACATTGTGCATCTTTGATTGAAATGCTTGTTCTTTCTTTACATGCATTGCACCCCTCTTCATTAGACGCCTCCCCCATCTGCATGAACAACTTAGTGGTCCATCACTTATTGGGAATATAGAAGTTTCCTAATCTACATAAAATGTCAGTGTAAAAAAGACACTCATATCTTTCTTATAATAAACTTACAAGGTTTATGTATCAATAGGTAGTAATTGACCAATTGTGTAACATAAGTTTTTTATATTTAGTTAAAAAAAACTGGGATATCTAGGTGCTGAAAAACAGAAGTGAAGTGACCCAAATGACAGTTTTACACTTAGCTATCTCATGAAGGTGTGACAATCTACATTTAGCTATCTCCAAGTGAAGGGAAAAAAAAACATCTGTCTGTATTAAATTTTTTATGCTTAGTCTGAGAGTTGTGTGGGTCTTCCTGTTGGACTCATAGTTATCCTCAGAGGTCCAAAACGCCAAGGGGACAAGTCACTGTCTTGAGATAGGAGCAGCAGCTCCATGTGGATTGCCATGTGAGCATGTGTCCTCACTGCTTGCTCATCCCCTCCCAGGCCCAACAATATGTATGCTTCAGACCTCACAAGTTAACAAACCACATGTTCCTTAGTTTTCCAAAGAGTAAGACCCCCTCATGAAACAGAGAAGTCTGGATCCCTTGAAAAAAAAAATGAACATGCGACACATTTGGAAACATTATAATAGATACAATATATCAGGCATACTTATCAGTTCATCTTATCCATATTTGTAATTTTATACATGTAAGTTTTCTTTGAATACTCCGAAGTTTGCTGAATTGAATCAGTCCAACACAAAGTGAAAGAGAGAGAGAGAGAAAACTACAATGGAGTCAGTGGAGTTTCTGTGCAGTGACATATATGTACAGGCAAAATGGTTTTGGTACTGGTCGCGCTCCGGCATGACATTGACTAGGACGGCAGAATGGCGCAATGATATGATGATTCAATCTAAGAGGTCCTGGCAAATGGGGTTGTTGCGAAAGGAGACAACAAATTCTCTACATGTGGGTTCACAGCTCTGTCTCTCTCTCTTTCTTTCTCTCTCTCTCTCAAAGACAACTGCTCGTCAACAGATTTATTCATTTAATATCTGAAGCCACTACATTGTACATTTAATTCAATCAGTAATCTCTCTCTCTCTCTCTCTCTCTCTCTCTCACACGCACACACAGTAGCAGGGTGACTTGGATTCTAACTTGTAACCTTGCAACTGCAAGTCTGCGAGGTTGGATTGACATGATTATACAGCCTGGAGAATTCTCACTCCTGAGAGTTCATAGTCCTGTAACCGATCGGTAGTTAACAGAAGTGCTCTCTCTCTCTCTCTCTCTCTCTCTCTCTCTCTCTCTCTCTCTCTCTCTCTCTCTCTCTCTGAAGAGTTATCATGATTGTTTGGTTGCCTTGACAATATTCAAGGTTTGTCTGATTTATGACATAAATCCAATGAATGATCTGCTTATCACATTTTCTGCATGCTGACCGCGCCGCATATGATTTGAGTCTTGCCAGGTTGGAACATCAATGGCATGTTTGATGAACACATGCATATGCAGCAATAATAATGGGGATCGATGTGCCGCGCCTCCGTTTGTTTACAGATTCATGCACAGATTCTGTGCAACCGTTTGATTAATTGATGATTAGGTGGTTCAGTATGATTACTTTAATATGCTGATGATTAGGGGTTCTGATTCTGACTGTGAGAACCCTCAAATGTCTTTTAAGCATCATCAAATAACTCATTTTTTTTTCAACCAATGATTGTTGACCCAATTAGATAGCGAGATTGTGTCATGAAATCACTGGATGCAAGCAGTTCAATTTTCAAAGTCATCACTTTAGTCCATATCGTTCCCTAGTCGAGTGCTAATAGGCTCAGACAGGGATGACTCTTTCACTGAAAAAAAAAATCATTTTCTCATATGGCCAGTTGGTCATTTGTGGTCTAAAAGCTAAGCAACCAACGTAGAGCTTCACACTTTTAACCCAAACTGGCTGCTATTCATATGACCAAATCAACAAAACAGTATAAAAGCTATGTTGCATTTTCTTTTCACCAAGTCCGAAAGGAAAGGGACTGAACTAAATTATGTCCTGTGTTGGCATTGATCATTAAGGTTAAAGATTGTGAATTTCATAAAAAGTTCACATATTTCATCCATATTCACTATTCTCATGAGCTGACTGATGAAGAAGCATAAAGGTTGCAACCATTCTTTTCACCGAATCCTGAAGAGAAGGGATGCAATAATTCATTTGGGCTCCCTTTAAGGTGCTCTTATTTTCGGAGGAACAAGTCCTTTTCCGTGATTTGATTTCCGAGACCGAGAACAAAAAAAGTTGATTTAGTTGTTTAGATGCAAATTATGTCAACTCATATCCTGCATGGAATAGTCTCTTTCCACAGAAAATGGAAATGTCAGAAGCTATGTTGCAAGGGTACGGGTACGGTACCGGTACCCGGTACGAGTACGGATACGGGATACGTCAAATTTTAAAAAATTAGGGTACGGGTACGGAAATATATTAAATATATAATATATATAAATAAATTTTCATAATATTTCTAGTATCTTCATATTGTTTAAGTTTTCAAAATAAATAATTAGTTATTCACTTTACTGATTATGCCTAAATGAGGAGTTATTAATAGTTTTCTTTCTCCTTATGACTACTCATCATTAATATCTATAGGTTTTATTATTCACATTTGATAAAAACGTAGCAAAATATATGTGTATCATGTTCTCTAGTATTAGTGTTTCTATTATCATCAATCATTTATTATCTTTTTTAAAATTTTATCTGACAAAATTTTGATATGGAGTACTCAATAACATAGATACGAGTACCCATTGAAGTACCCATTTTTTTAAAATTATTTTATTATTGGATACTTATGGGTACGAGTACCCATAAAGTACCGGTACCAGGTACGTACCCGATACGGGTACGGCGAGGAAATTGGAGTACCCGTGCATCATAGGTCAGAAGGTTATGATCCTGAACTGTAATGTTACAGTGGAGGTCCAGCGAGCTTGGACCAAAGAAAAGGGAAAACAGAACTAATTCTCAATTGCCAAAATGCTTAAACTACTTGAAGCAATGTTTTAAATAAAAAAATATTTAAATTTCATGCACCATGCTTTCTTTTCATGATTTTCCCCTTTCTTCCTTCACTATAAGATACTCATTTACCTCTTCTTAATTTTTTTTCAGCTTTTTTTTTAATTTTGCCCTTCCGTCACTTTTTACCTCGTAGATGTTACTTTATTTTGTTTAATTATTTTACACATATTCACTGAACCAAAATTCGGGAAAAAAGAGCTACAAAATATAACTGAATACAATAAATTACACCAAATGTCATTCAACTTTTAAGTTTGCTCAGCCCTCCAACTTCACTATGCCCTCCATCTTCAAACTTATTGCATAGAATGCTCTCCCGATCGAGAATAGCTAGTTTTCCGGTCGGCCTGCTGACGTGGCGATGTATTCTCTCCACCACGCAGGAGAGCATTTAATGTGGCACTGCCTCCGACCTCCGGCGAGCCCGCGCCGACGAACAGCAAAGGGGGGGGGGGGGCTCGCCTTGCCCCCCTTCGTTGTTCGCCGGCGCGGGCAAAGGGGAGGCCTCGCCCCTCCCCCCCTTTTGCTGTTCGCCGGTGCTAGCAAAGGGGCGGCCTCGCCCCCCGTTGTTCGCCGGCGCGGGCAAAGGGGGGGGCCCTCGCCCCCCCTTTTGCTGATCACCCCCCTGCTGTGCGCCGGCGAACAACAAAAGGGGGGGCCTCGCTCCGTCGCAGAGGGGGGCGAGGTCCCCCCTTTGCTCGCGTCGACGAATAGCAAAAGGGGGGCCCGCCCCCCTCTGCAACCTCCGATGAGGTCGCAGAGGGGGTCGAGGACCCCGCTTTGCCCGTGCCGACGAACAGCAAAAGGGGAGCCTCGCCCCCTATGCGACCTCGTCGGAGGACACAGAGGGGGGGAGACCCCCCCTCCCTCCCTTTGCTCTTCGTTGACGCGGGCTCGCCGAAGGCGAGGACGGGAGAGAAAGGAAATTACTTCTTTAATATTTTATTATTAATTTTTCTAATATTTTATTATTATTATTATTATTTATTATTAATTTGCTGATGTGGCGGTGCCAGTGCATCGCCACGTCAGCAGACCGATCGGGAAATTAGCTATTCCTGATCGGGAGGGCATTCCATGCAACAAGTTTGAAAATGGAGGGTATCGCTGTTGCAAAGTGAAGTTGGAGGGCATCACTGAACAAAATTGAAAATTGGAGGACATTTAATTTACACATTAAAATTTCTAAAAGATTACACTAACTATCATCAAACCTTCTTTTACTCCTATTTTACAAATCATGGTAAAGGTCAAAATTACAATTTGACACTTCCTTAAAATATTAAAATTAACAAAAGAAAGTTGACATTGTGTGAAAATAAAATAAAAAATTGAATAATGTAGAGAAGGTAGGCCATAAGTGAATATTCTGATAAATTGGCGTGTTCTAACTTCTAAGAACACTGATAAATTACAATTTGAAGATAGCTTCTGAACGGATTGGTGGAAAAATCTCTTTTTATTTATTCCAGCAAATGAAATAAGATATTCATACAAAGAAATGCTTATTGCTCAAGAAGCAGAATACATACAAGCTAGCTACATATATGGCATGCTCATCTTGTTGCCTAGTAGCATATCTTGGAAATAAGCCGCAGCACATGAGTGTTAGGTGATGTCATCTTTTCATCACAGCGTCGGAGGTATCCATACGTAGCCATGCGTCTGCACGTATCCTGCCTTGGCGAGCAACTCATCGGCCTCGGCAGGGCCGCGGCTTCCTGTCTTATAGGGAAGAAGATTCAGCTCGCCTGCATCGATGCTGTGCAGCAAAGGAGTGAATATTTCCCATGCCGCCTGCAAATGCAAACCAACAATCTAATGAGGACATTTGTCTATGAGACAACAAACACAGATGCAGTATCATCAAATTCAGTTCAAGTGTATATATATATATAGTAGGTGATCACATTGGAACATACCTTCAGTTCATCTCTGCGCACGAAATGCTGTTGGTCTCCCCGAATCCTGAGGAAAATATTGTCATGAGTTGATTAGATGAATTAGATTGATATATTGGCAAAAGATGTAAATGTGCATATTTCCGGAAGGAAGAGACGTGTAAAGTGAGGTTGTATACATTATTTTTTTTTGCATTGAAGTATTTATGATATTACAATGATGAGTTTAGCTCGACATGTTAGTGGCGACCATTGTAGATCACTTAGAAACAAATTGGCAACTTACGTATCCAAGATTAACCGCTCGTATGCTTCTGGAATTTTGACGTCTTGATACCGCATTCCGTAAGACAAATCTAGTTCACTCTGTATTGTTGACATTTCCAATCCAGGTTTCTTGACCTGTGCAAGCAAAAAAAAAAACATGAAAAAGATAATCCAGACAATCCTTTTGATTCTCCAAGGATTCCTTTTTTCTCTTTCTTTTTCCTTAAAGAAGACAATCACTTTCTTTAAACAGGAAAAATAGGACAGATCCATGTTAATATTAATAAGTTAGCATTCACTGCGAAGGAAACAAAATAGTATATTCTAATCGGCATTTTGATTTCCCCTAGGATGAAAGTTATTTCAGTCAAAAAGATATTTTTTTATGGTAATATGGAATGTACAAATAATGAAACACTCCCAACATTACAGTTAGTTGGCCGAAAGTGTTCATTGATGTTGCAACAATAATGGCCACCTGAGTTCCAAGTTGAAGGATAATATAACCAAGCAGCAATTTTAAGTTTTACTTTTAGCCAACATGATCATTTTGAAATAGAAATTGAAAACTATAAGTTTATTGTGTTTATCACCACATTCAGTAATAATAAAGCTCAATGGTTTAGCCATGTAGGAACATTGTAAAAGGTTCTAACACAAACAAAAGTTATAAATTAATGACTAACATCTCTTATCTTTTTCTTTTGTGAAACGAAGGAAGCACTTACTGTTAGTTTCATGTACATGGCTTCTGATGGTTGCAGGCGTATGACAAACTCATTTCTTCCTTGCTTTTTGCCTGTCATAAATAAGCACAAGAGAAAAGAATACCAAAATATTAGATAAATTCTGTGGGTCATATTCTTACACATTGCATATAAAATGTGCATCATGTGAAAAGGCAACTTGATTTCAAATCATGTGAAAATGTGACAGGTTATAAACCATTGTAATAAAGTATAAAATTAAGGCGTACTTTTAAAAATATCACCCGGAACATCTTTAAATTGAACACGTATTTCTGCTTTTCTCGAATTTAAAGCTTTCCCTGCCTTGAGGATAAAAGGAACACCTGCAAATTAACGAGAATTTCTCTTAAAAAAGACTGAAAATTCAAACAGGCCCATAGTAATGCAATGCCTCCATCCAATTAGTGCAAGATTTGTCAGATTCCACTTGTAAACTTGGAACAATATCAACATAGTGCCAAAAACTGACCTTCCCATCTTTCATTGTGTATGTGCAAAACCATAGTTGCAAAGGTAGGAGTGCGTGAACTGTCAGAAACTGTAGGATCGTCTTTGTAACCTTCATATTGTCCAAGTACTACCTCATCGTAATTTATGGGAAGGACGGACTGAAGGACCTGTAATTTGACATGAAAGATAACCATCAAACAGAATGTCCAATATGTTAGAAAAACAAAATTAGGACAGTAAGCAATGGGATACTGCTTTTTTCGTAACACAATGCTTCCTACTTTTCTTTCTGGAAACATAGTAAAAGAATCTGAAAGAGTGTTCTGTTAAACATATATATGTTTTTCACCTTCACTTTTTCATCTCGTATATGCTCCGGCTTAAGAGAAACAGGTTTCTCCATGGCAACTAAACAAAGAACCTGAAAAGTAAAATAAGCAAGTGATTCAACATTAGTCATTTCTGATGCAACTAAAAGTACATGTTGTTATAATAATTTCAATGTACATGAACATAACATAAGAAGTTGGCTGAAACAAACTGTCAAAGACTCATAAGTTTTTGGTGATGCAGCTGATATACAAATTTGTATTAGATACAAGTGTTGTGAAGTGAGTTAGCCTATTGCTATATAAGTAATCAGAGTGCTCAAGTAATTATTTTTAGGACAATAAAGAAACAAACTTACAAAGGTCAAACCACAACAATTTACTGTTAAGATAGAGTTAACATTTCAAGCCCTTTCTTTGGTAGAATATTGTTAAACTCAAGTGCCTTTCATTTTTACACACATTAAAAAAAATTTCTTCACATTGCAGATGAGGATTACTAAGTTTTATCACACCATAAAGTTTCTTACCAAGATACACGAGATTCATGATATTTGAAGAGTTTTAACATGTACGCTATAGCTAATTAAGCAGCAGGTTATTGGAAGAAAATAGAACTTGATATTAGTTAACATGCCCAATATGCGTTTTAATGAAGGAATTATGAAGAAACCAATCCTGCATCTCCAGTCATAGATAGCATTAAAAGTTAAACAAAATGAAAGTTCTCGATTTGAATTTAGGGATACAATAGTTTGTTAACTTCCATTACCTGAAGCAAATGGTTTTGGATAATATCTCTAATGATTCTGCAAAATTGCGAAAAAAAAATTGTCCATCAGGATCAGAGAACTAAATATAAGGTTAGACCAGCATATAGTTATCATAAAAATTTATTCACTTTGCTAAGAGCATCCATGAACGTGACTGAAGATTACGTACCGACTATAACAAATGAAACTGGATATATTAAGTTTAATTTTACAATCAAAACCAAAATTGAAATAAACAGAAAAGAGGTTAGTTTCATACAGACAAAAAATTCTAACATCATGGAAAGGAAAGGTAAAAACAGAGCATCCAAATCCAGTAAGAAAGCATAATGACAGTTAATTGACAAGGTCCATCTACACCAGCCAAATGATCCAAGGAGGTGGACTGATTAGTTGGAATGGTTGAAACATTTTAGAACTTTCTAAAAGAGATTGATCTAATTGTTGGAAGACAGTGATCCTCGAACAGATTATTACTTTGTAAGACATGACAATCCCTGATCTTGGTAATGTATTAAGGAACATACCCATATTCATCAAAATATCCTCCACGCCCTTCAGTTCCAAAATCCTCTCTGAAGACAATCTGTATGAAAATAATGGATCTTAGAAGCGCAGAAATTTCTGTAGATGTACAAATACATATATTTGCCACATTAGAAGCATATTCCTTGGATCTGAATATTAATTGTATGTTAAAGTAGTTATATACGAACCGAACTTCAGTTAAAACCAAGAACTTGTAAGCATTTCTATTTTTGCAATTCATAAACTTTTGATAGAAAACTGTGTGCATTTCACACACACGACTTGTAAAGTCACATACCCTGATAGAGACAGTTTGAACGAAATTCAATCTGGAGCATGAGAAGGTAAAACTATCAAATTTTCTAATGACAGTTTTTATTCACATAGAAGATCAGAATATGATACTTTAATATCACTTTTTCCCCAATTTTGGTAGGAAGCTTTAGTAAAATTCAGTTTCCTAAATTTCACTTACCAAGTTATTGGCGACAAAGCACATCTTAAACTCAAAAACAATCTCAAACCTCAACTTTCTTTTACAATGAGGCAATACTAGTACAAAACTTTAATATATATCACATGAGTTTTTAATATAATAAAGACATTATTTCCAATATATACAATTATTTTAGAATTAGATAACTAACAACATTGTTATCTCAATTTTTGCTGACAAAATCTATACAAAAAAATAAGAGAAGCTAAAAGGAAACAATCTTATAGGACGAGCATCAGGATTCAGTGAGAATTAACACACGTCTGATGAATAAAAATTATGTACTCTTCAAGGAGACGTGTCTGGAAACTAAAACTAAAAAGAGAAACTTGAGATGGAACAAGGAACAAAACTATGAAACAGAGAAGAAAAGTGAAAAAAAAGGTTGTGGAGAGGCAGAGAACGTGAAAGCATGTCAAATATTCCAAAAAATCTTATAAATCCTTTGGAAAATTTAACTCTTTAAAATAAAATATTCCGGGCTACATGACTGGCAATATGCAACAGATAACAAACTAACTCTCTCTTTCAAATGAGGAAATAACTATTAATCAGATACAGCTAGGTTGCAAGATTTCAGAAAAGATAGTCATATTAGGAACCTAACAACTACAGTAAAGTAAATGTAAAGGGTCATAATTTAAAACAGAAATGTTGGGAAGAATCTCATCATATAAGAAAATAATTTATGTCCTTAAGAATGTCACACAAATATCCTTTTCCTACTAAAATTCAGACCTGTAAAAGGAATATTACCTGTATGTTATCTATGTTATCACGATTCCAAAGCGGGACAAAGAAGCGATTGGCAAAACGCAACACCAGCTGAAGGCCACGTAGAAAGAATATCAATACTAAATAGGTGATTACAGAAAATACAGTTTTCTAAACGCCAATATATCAGTCAGTTACCAGATTCTGAACCAACTCCTTTCCCAAGTAGTGGTCAATTCGGTAGAGCTGCTCTTCATCAAATAACTCTCCGAGCTGGGAACTCAAATCTTCTGCAGTTGGTAAGTCCTTTCCAAAAGGTTTCTCTACCACAACTCTAGTCCACCCCTTAAGATCAGCTGCAAATATGGTGTGATGAGGACAAATTAAGTGTTTACCTAGGACATTGCTAAAATTAGCAATAGAAAGGATGCTACTGCACCACAATATTATGCCACTGCTTGTAAATGGCTTTAGTATTTTGTCAAACTTCATGGGAATAGAGAAAGGAAATGCATAATACACAAAGAGCAAAAAGGAAATGCAAAATCTCAAAGGTCTAGAAGTCCTCATTCGGGATCAAGGTTTTCACGAATCATGATAAGATCAATCTTGCTTTTGTGATCTTAATGATAAGATCATATTACGATCTTAATTTATGTCTTGAGATTTGACAATCCTACAGAATCTCATTTGATGAATATAATAATTAAAACAATGATAATTTTTGTATTCATAATTATTATAATTAATTTACATAATAAACTGTCTATCCATTTTTCTCATTTTTAGTATTTGTCATTTTTATTTCTATATCGACTTGTGAACTGACCAAATTGTGATCTATTGAACTATGTTCCTAGACAACATGTAGTTACAGGTTGAGTATGAGAGCCTCTGGAGACTGGAAGTGTGAATTCTAGTTCATATCTCAATCACACTCATATTATGATTTATATTGATACAACTAAATGCTGTTAATTATATCTAAACTAAAATTGACTGATTGTTTCAGCTTCTTCATTCTAATGCATCACAGGTTCCTAGAAAATTCAAGTGAAAACCAACAAAAAAAGTTCTTCATTTGTTATCTTATGCCCCCAATCCTATCTGGCGGACATCCATTAATAGGATTAAGTAATCACTCTATTGATTGTTTCATATATAATCACAAGTACAAGATGCTGTGAGAAAGTAAAAAGAGAATTATAGTTTGACAACAAGCAAACTTACATTTGTTAGTGCAGTAAAACCGTATCATTCTGCACACAGAAGGGTACACAGAAGGAGGAAGTGCAAGGTAAAATAACCTTCGTGCCATTCCTGGTTGACTATTTTTTGATGTCTCATGCTCAGTAATTTCCTTATTCAATAGCTGAAAGCCTTCCTTGCTGTCATATCCACCACTTACATATCTTATCTGAAAAGTACAAATCGAAGTCATCCCAGTAACCAGACTAGTTGACTAGAAGCTAATGAAGATAGAGATCACATACCAATTGCAAGAATCTTGATAGGACCTCCATAAATTCAGGGGAAGTTTCTTTACCTTGAAGGTATCTGTACATTCAATAATAAGAAACATAATATACAAACTTGAAATGCAGAAGATGTGACGTAATTAATAAAATGTTTGTTAACATGTTCGATTAACTTTTCTCTTATTATGCATATTCAATAAATTGAAACCAATGAGCATAATTGAAATATGATAGAATAATGTAGATTCCTGTTCCAATATCTAAAAATGTGAGCATTACCCTTTTGGTGCAGACTTGGTTTGCTTTTTTTGGTGTGGTGGTGGTGGTTGGGTGGGTGGGTGGGTGTAATTTGTATCCTTATTAATAGTCCATGTGTGCATTCTCCAAAAGTGACACAATTGACTATGAATCTTACCCCCGGATGCGCTCTCTCAAACCATCATCTGAGATCTTTGTACGTGCATAACCAAATATGTGGACTTCATTAGCTTGCAAGAAACCCTGTCTCAAAGCATTATCAGTGTTAGAAAACATATTTGAGAATATTATAATAAAAAGAGCATGATATTTCTTCATTCCAATAATTCTAGTATGAAGTTTTAAGATTAAAACCTAAAAATATAAGATTTAACATACAAGTTATATTTTTTAAAATAAAAATACAACTTACGGTGACCATTTCAGAGAATAAGTGAACTTGATGAAAATCAGACACAGTTCGAATGTTTCTTAATACTCATAACAAACTAGAACCTAAAATTGATGCAAACAATCCCTTATCAAATAATCAGGAATGGATGTATATGTGCTATATCTTATTTCCCTCAGTATCACAAAAGCGGGAAAACATTCACAAACCACACTACAAAGCCAATTCAACCGGCAGAAGAGAAAAATGAATCTAATGTTACTGAGTCGAGTCTGTTCTGTTATGTGATAGTGGTGAGAATCCTCTGGTCTAATAAACTTCATAAATTTTCTGGATGTCCACACTATATTTACTACTTACAATACTTAGCTAAAACCAGACCACCACAATATAGCAAGTCTCCTTTGTTGTTGGCATTTGTTGATACCATCAATATGAAAAAAACTCAAGTATATTAGATAAAGAACAAGAAAGATTGCAAGAAGAACAAGCTTGATGTTACAGTTCTTCAAAATTATTCTAGATGTTATAGAGGAATTCATGAATGAATGTGATGTCTCAGGATCATGACACATACAAAAAAGGAAATTGGAGAAATTATCAATGTTTCAAAAAGAGTGATACTCACTCAATAGATTTACAATTTTGAGGTGAATAAATGAATAAGTGATTGGACATAAATCCTAATCAGTTATAATGAAGACATTGATAACTAGAAATATGGTTTAACAATGATATAGTGGAAAACTTTTCCTCCAACTTTTCTGATTGAGAATTTGATAATTCAGGCCTTTCATTTTATGCCATGATTATAGAGTGAACATAAATGATTAATCAGGACAAACCTGTCGGAAAAGGTTAAATAATGCTGGAAATGTCTTCTTTTTGGCAAGATCACCTGAAGCACCTAGTACAATTATTGAAAGACAGCCGGTCTCCGTTACAAGTCCCATGTCATTCTCCAATGAGAAAGACTCCGACCTCAAATTGCCACGTACTGAGGAGCCATTTCTGGATAATGCATGCAATGCGCTTGTTTGTGTGGTCATGGCTTCTTGCAGAACGAAGTTGCTAATTTCTGAAAATAAACTGCATAATTCAAAGGAGGAAAGTACTACTCAAAATTTAATCACATATTACATCTCTGGAAACAAAGGGTAGATTCTTTTTATTTTCAAGCATTGAAATTGGCATATGACTAGGAAAGGAATATATATAGAATGTACTTTCTTTGGTATCTCTATCAATTTTACAAAGAAAGCCAAGCCTGTGAGGTCCATAGCATTTTGATTTGCCACTATCATTGTCTCAAAGGCCCTCTATGCAGTAAAAAAATGCAAAAAATGCTTGTCCTACTAAATACAATTATCCCAGAAAACCAGATTTTATCACTATCTTGGAATAACCATAGAACTCAACAAATTAACTCTTAAAACTGAGATAATCTGAGGTGGCCAAAAAAGCTGCAAGATTGTGGACCTTGATAACATCAGAGCCCCCATGAAAAGTAGTTAACTACTTCATATCGTCAGTAACCAGCAGAATACATTTCTGGTTGGATTCGCATACCAACAAATTTTGCCCCACTTATCATATAGTTCGTCTCCTAAAAATGCTAAAATGGTGCAAATGGAACAGACTCAAACTAAACAAAACTCCAAATTTCCAACTATCACAAGCACTTATAGGAACAACGAACTTGTAACAAAACAGACATGGCCATCTCACTAAATGCAACTTTGCTCTCATTCTTAACTAATAAATCAGTAAAACTTAAGCAACAACTTCATCAGATTATCGTTTCAACCTAAACCAGAAAAGAGTCGAAACCGCGACTAAAATGGACTGAGATCTTCATTCAGAACTCAGAAAACATTATCAACACGAGCCACAAAATGAAACTAAAAAAAAGAACCAGTTGGAAACGCTCTGACGTATTCAACTGCTGCAAACATGCGTACAGCAAAGACATCACCTTTATGTGTTCTTTCTGCGTTACAGACCACCCGAAACCCCTCGTACCCCGCACTAAAACACGTTCCAACCGATCTAAAACTGTTACGCCAAAAATAAAAGACAAGCAACAAGCATCACCCTGCCAGGGGCACAGAAACACGGCACAGCGTGGCAGTGGCGACGGCACGAAACGGCGGCAAACAAAGAGCGTGAAAGCGAAGGATCAGAACGGGCGACGGCGCGAGAATGCGACGAACCTGACAAGTCGAGATCTTGGCGAGCGAAGGTCGTCGAGTTCGCAGAGATGTTTGGGGGGGTGGCGAGGGGTTTTTTATGCTGCGATCTGCTTCCACCGAGTTCCTTCACCTAACTCTCTCTTTCTCTTTGTTTCTCTCCTACCAACCGCCGGATTCAACGAGGAAAATAAACAAATCGATAAATTAATTAAAAAATGAAAAAAATCCACGATATTAAGAAAATTATTTATTGCAGGTTCATTAACACTAACAAATATGTTATGCTCTGTAGAATTAAGCCTGCCTACTTTTTAATACAAAAATATTCATTTAATTTTCTCATAAGATTACTTAGTACAATAATTCTAAAATTTGCCTAATCTTTCCCATGTGTCTTATAATTAAAAAAATAGTAAATGTATAGTAAATTAGGTATTTTTTGGTAGTAAAATTCCATCCGCACAATTTTAAAAGTTATGCGAAAGTCGACTCATCATTGAGTTCAACTTATCTACTAAGATTATAACCGTATCATGTGCCTAGATAAATGAGGTTCATAAGAAGAATTTTCTAAGCTAGAGGAGTTAGACCTCCTTCATCCCAATCTTTATCGGTAAAAATGAAGTATTATTTTCCAATGTATCTTACGACTAAAAGAAATAATATAGAAGAATAGTCAATATACTTAAAATTTTTTTATCTGGCGCATTATTTTTTAATTTTTCTTTAAAGTTCATTTAATATCAAATAAAAATGGTAACAAAAAAGTAATTATATTATATTTATGATGTTAAACCCGTGGTTTTTGTTACATTAATTAATGATAAAATAACTATGATTTTTTTATGATAATTTTATTACAATAGCACGTGATAGAGGGGGAAGGGTCACGTGAGGAGGTTGGTGATGGTCGTGAAGCGTCCGGTCCACCGTGGGGTGCTGTTGCAAACGCAAAGTTGATGGTGTGGACAAATTGTAGCCTCCTTATTAGTTACAATTTGTTTTCTTCTTCTTCTTCTTCTTCTTCTTATTATTATTATTATTATTATTCTCTCTCTCTCCTCTCTCCCTCTCTCCGTTCTTTTTTGATTGAACGACCGGTCAAAACTATGAAGTGTCTACA
Source organism: Pontederia crassipes (assembly GCA_030549335.1). NCBI lineage: Eukaryota > Viridiplantae > Streptophyta > Magnoliopsida > Commelinales > Pontederiaceae > Pontederia > Pontederia crassipes. The sequence continues at coordinate 49,037,037 of CM060189.1, read as the reverse complement.
TGGAAGAAAATTGTCCAAGATTGTGACGATTGAATCAATAAATGTAGATTTGGAATTTGACTTTGTCTAACACATAATTAAGTAAATTAGTGTGTGGGGTGATTGATTAATTGATTTATACTTGATCATGGACTTGTCATGATGGCAACGGACATCAGTAGTCAAAGAGTGAACATTGAATTAAAGACGTGAGGGTCCGAGAGTCTGGTGGCTTTTCTTTCGACAATTAATTGTTAGTGGCTTTGTTTGTTATTATAACAAGTGAGGTGAAGGTGATCATGCATGAGATTAAACTCAAGTGGTAAATAGTTGTTGCTTTCTTAATTAATATTTTTGTTTTGATTTTTAAGGCGATCATAATTAGAGCTAATTAGATTAACGACTTTTTTTTTCATATTCATTCAGTATTCGAAAAGCGACGCTGATCGTCCAACACATAAGACGACACTAAGAGTTATACACACTAATCATAAATTAAAATTTTGATCCACCATCGAGTTCGGCTAATTTGATGTTGCTCCGGATAGTACGTCTAATTATGACAAGGTGAAACTCTCAATAAAAATTTTACGGTAAATCTCGAAACGAAAAGTTGGTCAAATTGAACCTAGCACAATAATAAATTGGTGAATTTAAATCTATGAATTGTTGAAAATAGTATTTATGTAAGCTTCTCGAGGAAGTTCAAATATTGCTAAGATGAACGGAAATTAAAAAAATGCTCAATAATCCAACTTATCAGACACTTTGGAAAAAAAAGAGTTTGATAAATCAAAGCGAATATTGTAATTTATCATTCTTTTCATAAATAAGAAGTGCATGCGAACACAACCTTTTGGTGTGCCTTGTGATTAATAGTTCCATACTTTGTCATTCAGTTTAATTTTTCAAAAAAAAAAAAACAAAAAAATCAGTAAAGAAAAATTAATAGACAAAAAATAAACTAAGAAGTCACTCAATTCAAGGATCCATTCAATTTTAGCATATTCCAATGGAAGTCTTAATGTATTATTTCTTGAACTTGACCTTTGAGTTTAACTATATATGTGGACTCCCAAAACCCTACGCCAGGCATGCAAATTAATTATTCTTCCTTCGTCACTTATCACCATATCAATTCAACGCTCATCTACCAATTTGTAGAAAATATGATAATTAATCAGAACACCAACTATCATAATTTCTTATCCTTCTATATTATTTTAGACAATCAAGTAATGGTAGGGATGAGCACATGTCCGGTATTCCCGACCCGAATCGACTCCAATTTTTTTTGACCCGATGGGTAACCAGATCGACCAGGTTATAAAAATTCGGACCGTGTCCCAACCTAATTAAATTAATTATATTAATCTTAAATTATTATATTTAATCTAATTGAAAATATATGTTTTATTCTATATATATCTTAAATATGCATTATAATATGAGGAAAATGTATATATACAACATTTTATGTAAAAAATATGTAGAGCACTTATTTTACTTATTAAATTAATAAAATAATTATATACTAATTTAAAATATATGTTAAATAATAAAATGATTAAAATCAAGATCTATCAAATTGCCTGATGGTCATGATCAAGTCATATTAATAAATATGACTATTCAATGATTATAATTTATTTTTTATTTTTTTATAATCAAATTGGGATCATAAAATATTTCTCAATTTTTATCCTGATTTGACCGGAATATCTTAATCCGAAACGGTTGAGACTCGGTCCTGAAGCCAGATTTTCTCACCCTTAAGTAAATGGAGTTTTCTCGTAATAATAGTAACCAAGCATATGTTTCAAATTACTTCCTTTTAAATCTATTTAGGATTTTTTTTCTAATTGAAAAGTAAATATTTTCTTTATCATCATCTTCTTATTTTGGGTCTATCGGTGTACATCTGTCTATAATAAGAAAAAGTCAACATCATAAAAAAAAATTATTCATCTTCCCACTTTCAGAGATTTAAGGATATGAAAATTGCTGAGAATAGAGTTATGCAAATGGATAGACAAGTCAGTAATTGATGCAACTGGTTCACTACAGGTAATTAAATTGGGTCCCTTAAGTAACTTGGAGACAAACATTAGTGACCTCATTTTTTTATTAAATTATCAACAATTATCTCTTTTTTAAGGTTGAAAGTTGAAACCTCTTAATATTAGGAGATCATCCAACTTGATTACATATATTCATTTTATCTCAACTTCTTAAATGAAATTAAAAATCAACTCATGTCAAAAATTTTAAACCAATCTACACCAAAAGCACCAAGGTGCATGCATGGATTGGCGTACCCCATCCATGAGAGCTAACAAATTGACCAGCACAGTGCACTCACTTAATGTCTCAATTTAATTGATGAGTGTTTGCTATTTTAGCCCAGTGAATAGTTAACTAATTAATCCAAGATGCCAACAGCAAGTACCAACTTGTTCAGTCTCTCATCCAGACATTTATTTCCCCCATGTGTTGCAACTGCACTTGCACTTGCACTTGGTGCATGCTCTTTGGATGATCTCTTACCTCGTGTACATCTCAAATCTTAAAGGTTTCACCTCGTACAGGGAAATATATATTATAATGCCTCACAGGTGATGGGTGATTTATATTCTGTCATATTACTTTTAAATACAGGGATAGACAACTGAACAGAAACAACTCTCTTTCTTTAAACAAATCCATTCGAACAGCTTTGGCTGAACAGGCACACGGTTTGAGCCACTTTGGCTTCGTTGGTTTCTTTGGCTGCTGGAATCTCCCAACTTTGCTTCTGCCTCCGAGGTAGCAGGAATTACTTGTTCATGTGCATGACATCTCTCCAATCCATCCAATCCGAGGATAGGATGCCAATTAATCACAGACAGATCAGATGAGACATGGATGGTCCTGATGATGCCTTGTGAAGCTCTAGTGAGGATGCTACCCAAGCATGCAAAACAATCCTAGGAACACACATGTTCAATTCTAACTGGGTTGTATGGAGAAAAAAAAAAAAACACAGATCAACGTATTTTCATTGAGAGAACATATCAATATTACTATATTAGTTGACTGTACAACTGTTCAACTGGTGAACTAAACTTTGCACTACCTTTTTTTCCCTAAAATAACTTGGATATTGCAGAGGAGAGATGAAAGTTGCATGGCTTGCACTAGGAAAATCTTATTGATCTTCTTGTGCTCATCATCTATTGACCTTTTTTTTGGTAAATGAAAATACACATTAGTTATTGATACTTACGTTAAAGATGTTTTTTACTATGAGGGTTAAATATTTCTTATGACGAGCATAACTCAGTAGAGGAGACAACAAGAGACTTTATATACTATCAATTATGAAATTTGACTTAAGTTCGAGTTGCTTGTTGAATTTCCAAATGACAATTCTAAGGGCAACTTTGTTATCAATTTTCTCACTTCTATATAAATGATGCCAAAATTAAAATGAAGCATAAAGTTCTAGTCAAAGATGTATCTTGAAGATACTTTCACCACATTAAAATAAACTATGGAGTAAATTAAAATAAGACACTAAAAAGAGCTTCCATATATTCTATATAACTTGGATCCCTATGCACTTGAACCCATACTATCCTTCCATTGTCACTGTTTAGTTAGGGTGCTTCTTCCTCAACCTTCTCTTACTTCTCCATGGGCTTTGGATTCATGAAGGGGAGAGAGGTAATATTTGGTGGTCAATGCCAGCCTAAATTTCCTTCTCAACTCTCAACAATGAGTAGCCCTAGTCGAAGATTTCGAAGGTATGAGTTTGTGGCACTTTCAATTGCACCACAACTAATGCCTTCATCATAAATTTCATCACATATCGTGAGAGTTCTGCATCCAAAGCGACCTCACATGGCTCAATGTTTGCGTCCACGAAGAATTTTTTATCCCAACTTGCCTATCAATATTATGCATTAAATGGAAAAAACATTCAAAAAAAATCAAAAGAAATGTTAGATGACAAAAAGTTAAGCATACTACAAATATCAATAAAGATAAGAGGAGGTTGTTATTATGATCGAAATGGAGATTGTTGTTGATTCCTTAGGAGACAAAATGAAAGTTGGGGCATGAGATAGTGAAATCGAAACAATCTTGGTTGAGTTTTTGGAAAATATAGCGGGTTTATATAGTCGTGATACCTACCGACTTGAAAAGATTTCTCAATTAATATCAAATGAATTTTAATTCACAAGAAAATAAATTGTATTTATGACAATAATTAATCACTTGATCTTTTCAAATTTCATTTAATGATTTTTTCCCTTGTTCACGCAGTTTGTTAATGTCCTTTCCATGGAAAATGAAATTAATTAATTAAGCATTAATGATAGCATTAATTTTTTTGAGTATCGATGAAGCAATAGAAAAAAAATTAAGCATTTAAAGATATCAATTCACAGGCAATATGTGTTGGATAATCCATTATGTAATTGCTATTCTTGATTCTCTGATTTGTAATCAACATATAATCAATAAATCTTAATGAGATTTCAATAAATTATATATAAATCATAATATTTAATGATATATATGTAAACAATTCCATATTAGTGTGGCACGAATCCAACTTGTTATAGATGTATAAAATGCAAATATTTATTAGGAGTGTGGCACGAATCCAACTTGTTATATTACATAACAATAATTGTTTGGATTTATTTTAGTATGCATCAACCATTTTTAAAGTAACCCTTAATATCAATGGTATCAATATGTGCATAATAGATGTGGGTGTGATTCATATCTATCAAATCTTGATTTTGGTACGACAAAAGTGATATGAAGATTACTTGGTCTCAATGTGAGTATGATAAACACATATGAAAAGTTGCCATGCACAATAATGTTTAGAATAAAAATATGAAATGTAATTATGTAATCTATAATCGATAATGCTATGATAACAAATTTTTGAACTACAAGTTGAGTTAATAACTAGAAATCAAGTCACATAAAGAAGGTAAATCAGGTTTGAATCTAGAGCATCCCGTAGAGCTTTCGGAGAAGGGTAACCTTTGAGTTCACCTTAGGAATAATTCATAATATTCAAATCGAATAAAACATAAAATATATGCATAAGGGTTATACTCAGAGTCACAAGAATTACTTGTTCATGTGCCATCTCTCCAATTCAACGATAGGATGCCAATCAATCATAGACAGATCAGATGGGACATGGATGGTCTTGATGATGCTTGTGAAGCACTAGTGAAGATGCTCCCCAAGCATGCAAAACAATTCTAGAAACACACTAGTTCAATTCTAAGTGGGTTGTATGGAGGAAAAAAACAAAATCAATGTATTTTCATTGAGAGAACAGATCAATATTACTATATTAGTTAACTGTGTTATAGTGTGACCGTTGTTGGTCACAGTGAAGCGATGCATCCATTAATCACGAAAGGTTGCTAGAGGAGGTAACCACCAACGAAACGGTGCATCCGTTTGTCGAAAAAGGGCGCGATTCTAAGGGGGCGGATTAGGACAATGTATGCACTTATAAATGTTGAAAGAAGCTATCTAGGGAGCTCCAATTATTGATAAAAAGCTTTTATTGGTATTAGAGCGTTGTTTTCTTCTAGTGAACCACACGAGCGTTTGAGCGAAAAAAAATTTCTATCGTCTCCTCCAACACTTCTATCTTCATTCGACGAATTTTTCCCACAAGAAACATCAGTTCTCATCGTCGAAACCACCGGATTCGAACTCCCCTTGTAACACCCGATGATCAACAAAAAAAAAGATAAAAAGTTCAAATCGAATAGGAAAAATAGAGAGAGTAAGATGGAAATATAAACATTAAAAAGGATCTTGGTTTGAAACCAACCGTGAGTTGGATAAAGATATTTCATCTTTTATGCTACTATAATTCAAACTCCTCTCTCCTATAAATACGTGATTAAAATGAATTAAATAGCCCTTTTCTCCCTGCAAGCTGGCCCTAGCGTTGTCCTTTAGTTTTGTACACCTTTTCATTGTCTTCTCATGCCGAGTTGCTGTCGGATGATAGGACAGGAACCAGAGGGCGTGGACGATGTGTCTGGACAGAGGAGAACCGCCGGAATAAAGAGAAAGAGGAAGAGGAGGAAGAGGAAGAACGCGAAGAAGAAGAGAAAGGATGTGAGGTTTCAACGAAAACTTCACAAGGTATGAAACTAGGATAGATTCGTGATAGAATCTTGATTTTAGACTTGAAGTATGTTCTTGTTAGTCCTTAGTCGTAGTATAATGTTCTATGATGATGATTGGTGTCGGCCGTCGTCGGAAAAGATGATTGGAATGCATACTGCGCACTCACGCAGTTTTTGCGTAAGACGAACTTGGCCCGGGTTCACCAGAACCCGGCCCAGGCAGGCCCTTCATCGGACCGAGTTCCTCGGAACTCGGGCCCGATCTGCCATTGTCGATGCTCCTCGAGCTCTGCAAACAGACAAACCCGGCCGGGTTTGAGGATGATCTGGCCCAAGTTCCTCGCACGATGATGATGTCGGGCGTGACAGCTGCCCCGACTCGATGACGACCCGACTCGGCCCGGGTTTAACCCAAATTTTCCCCGAAGAGAACCGATGAACTCGGCCCGGGTTTCGACATGACTTAAGTTAATTTTATGATGCTTAGATCCCTGATTCATGTGCTTAATCCTCATCTAAGTCGTGATGATTATATCATTTATGTCTTTACTATTGATGATGTCTAATATGACCTTATGATCTTATGACTCTTATTATGATGACTTAAATTAGATCCAATCATATCGACGATGACACTTATTCATATCCATCAATGCTGATGTATTCATGATGATGATTAAGATGTTTATGCACATCTAATTTCTCTCAATGATCTTATCGTGTAGCCTTGATTAAGTCTTATATGATGATGATTAAAACCCTTGATCAGTATGATTCGTTGATCCTTTCTTATGATGACCAAATATTGATCATGATCCTCATGTCCTAATAATAATAAATTAAAAGCTGTAGGATAAAAGATGAAAAATGTTAAAAGGAGAGCTCTTATTTTGATGGACTGATGACGACCAGGTATGGGCTCACTCCGGTCAGTTATGGGCTGACTACGATCAGTTATGGCCTCCCCATGGGTTGAATAATAAAATGATGATGAAAATGAACACATATGAATAAAGAATCACTCTTATGATGATCGATTTTTGCCGCCCTTTTGTGATGATTTATTTATGATCTTCTGATCTCTTATTCTTATGTCACTTTACATGTTTCCATTACTTTTATGATGATCATTATTTATCCCTTATATGATGACGATGTCCATATTTATTCTTGTCTAGTATCATGATCTTATGATGATATTTATTTTACTTCCATACTGAGTTGTAAAACTCATAGAGAGGTTCTTCCCTATATGTTCTTAAATGCAGGCTAAGGCCAGAATGATGAAGGTGACCAACGGTGACCGATCGAGCTTGTATGTGACTGCACTGGGTATCTTGAGTCCTTTAGATGATGGAATAGTTTTCTTTCATCTTCCGCATATTAGTTTGATGTATTAGCTTTCCTTTGGACTCATATGAAGTTCTTTATCAGTCTTCCGCATATTTTGATGTCACACTCTTTTTATTAATTAATGACCGCCTATATTGCTATGTTGACTAGTCAAAGTCTTCTTTTTGGTCAATATGACGTACACATAAGGATGACCCGTAACGTTCTCGAAGCGTATTCTGCCACGTGATGGGGTGCGATTTGGGGAAGTTACAATTAGGTATCAGAGCCTAAAGTTAGAGCATTCTCATGTCCTAATGTATGATGTCATGGTCCATGTGCAAGCGCCACGAGAAATCACCGCGCCACCTGATGTAAATCCAAGTAAGTTATGTCTTTCACTCAGAAGCTAAATGATTATGATGATGACTCTTAACTCATGATATTTGATTATGCTAATATAGGATCTTATTGATCCTTAGAATTCTTTCCTAGATGATCAAAATTTATGATGATTAATGATGAAGTACTCTATGAATATAGAACGGCCCTATGGAAATAATTTCATACCACAAAGTACGTCCTATTGGTACAAATTATGATTGAAGATAATATCTTTTCTTCACATCGATTATAAATTCTTAGGAGGATTATGATGGAATTATTAGTGTCAATTGACTTTCCTCCTAACATGTATAAGTATTATGCAAAAAGAAGATAGTTATTAGTAACTAAGTGAACCAAAAAGTATAGTTAGAGGTTGTGTGTCATATCGACTTCCTTTCAAGTATGACCATGATTTCAAAGGTCCTATATGATCACTAGCTGATCATACTAAATTTCTGATGATAATGTCATATAAGGAGCAAAAAGAATCATCTCCTCTTTTAGCCATTTGACTGGAGGCTATAGTTCTTGTTGAAGTCTTGGAGCTGAGAGTTTTATCTTGATAGTTTAGGATGTTTTTTATTGAGTTTCTCATATGTTTTCTATCTTTTTCATCAATTATGAGGAGCTAAATCTTAGCTCTCTTAGGATAGGATAGTAGTTTAATTTCTATTTATGAATGGATGATTGAACAACACTTTTGCCACTGATGTTAGTGTAGTTTCTCAATGCTTTTGAATCAGTTTTCTGTTGATGTGAATCCTATTTTACAATGGCAATTGAGAAGTTGATGTTTAATTCTTTTCTTGCTCAGAAATGAGTAAAGAACATTAACATAATTTCTGGTTCTAATCCATGTCAAGGCCTGAATGCATCTTTTACTTTTTGTTAATGTGAATCTTATCTTGTAATGACAACTGAGAGGCTGATTTATGATTCTCTTGTTGTTCAGGAATGAACCAAGAACATTAATAATTAGTTTCTGGATTTATTTCATCTGTGATTTATGTTGACTTGGCTTTCTGGTTCCAATCTATCCATGCTGAGTTTTTATACATCCATTTAGATTTTGTTGATGTGAATCTCATGTTGAAATGACAATCGAAAAGTTGATTCTAGATTACCTTGATGTTTAGAAATAAACCAAAAACATTAGCACTAGTTGTGGATCTGATTGTATCTATGCATTGAGCTAGAAGTTTCATGATAATCTAATATTAGTTGCAACCCTTGTTAAATCAACCTAACTAACATTCATATGAAAGTATGATACTTAGGTCTAACTTTAATGCACTATGAGAGCAGTCTATACAAGTTGACTCTGGTTTGATTTGTATTGCTAAGTTGTTCTAATTCATCCATAACTGAATATTAGATGAACCTCATTCTTAAGAGAACATTTTATTATCTGTAGTTATCATTTTATATCAATCACCTTAAAACATAAAAAAGAGTTAACTTACTCTATGATTAATTTAGATTAGTTAGTGAATCTTACGTTTCAAATCACTATCGATATGACATTCGAGTTAACTACTCCGATTTGTGCACTTACAGTTCAGTGAAGTGAGGAATGCATAGTCTACGCCTAAACCTTGTTCAGTTTCATATTGTGCATGATCTACGCCTAGACCTTATTTAGTTTTCATTTATGCATAGTCTACGCCTAGACCTTAGTCTCTTGTATTTTGTGCATAGAGTCCAATAAATTAACAAGTTAATCACACTCCCCAATATTCACATCACCATAACACATGGATCTGAAGAAGCAAATTTAATAACTTTAAGACAATGGGTTTATGAGACCAAGGGTCTCATTTTTAGATATTTCACTTTTTTTGTAAAGAAGAATGATGACTCTATGAATAGAGAGATTGATTAATTAGTTGTTAAATAAAACAACCATCAAGACACAAGTGTCTATTTCCATGTATAGATGACCTACTAAGGTTTGGATGTTCCCAAGGTCGACAAGTGAGTACCAATAGCTTCAGGTTGCTGAAGAAGATATGATGAAGATAATTTTTATGTCGATGTATAATCATTATGAATTTAGTGATGCCACTGGACTAATGAACACCCCTTAGACTTATATGGACCTCATGAATGTGGTGTTCGGACTATCCTCGGAGCAATATAAGGAACATATGGGGATTGATACTGATGGTACTAAGATAGCATGATTCATATACAAAAGTAATAAAAGGCGAATTCTGGCTGAAGAAGTATAAGATGAAACATCTAACTTAGGAATTCGAATGAGTTGTGTTATTATCTTTGTAGATTCAGAAAGGATTTGGAAGTTGGAGTATTATCCTAAAATGAAACACTACTTATATGAAGTTTCCAAAAGATTTTGAGTTCCCCATAAATTACCACCATGATGAGGCGAACTTGGTTTCACATGCGCTCACACATGTGTCGGAAGGAGGCTGCGTAGGAATGACATGATAAAGGAACTATGTATATAGAACTCAAACAATGAAGCCTTACGAGAAGAAGTATTAGATGTGGGTTGCGATTCATTTGGGATTATGTCTTATAAAAAATATTAGATGATATTATAAGTCTAGGTTGTAATTCATTTGGGGAAGTACAAGGAAGTATAATGATATAATCAAAAGTCTGGGTTGCGATCCATTTGGGAAGTACAAAGATGTATAAGGATGAATGAATAGTAATGACATAAACATGAAGATACAAGAGTATTTTCTAATTACCCAGTATGTCAATAGAAAAAGGTAGAATACCAGAAACCTTATGAAAAGATGACATATGACATTAATGATTCTATGGAAAGATGGCCTAACCTAGGATCATAATTTTATTTAATGATGCCAATGCTAATTCAAGATGATCCTTATGATCATGTATAAGATTATATGATTTATGATCAATTTTATTCCGTAAAGATGGTGACTACCAATGATGGTGGATTACACTTAATGACATCATTGATTCTTTTATGACGATCATCGATTCTATAAATCGATGTACCTTATGCCACTACTGATCTCAATGACCCTCATGATAATCTTCTCCCACCATGCTAAGCTGCGCCACAATTGATCTCAGCAACCTACATGATGATGTACATGATGATCAGTCTATACTTAAGGAATGATCCTACGATGATGATAATCTATATTATGATGTAAAATAATCAATCTCCTTGATTTTCTTATGATGTCCCATGGTTGTATAATCAACCTTATCATATGCTACCTTCATGGCTCTTAATCTTAGAATCGACATTTATGATTCTAATGATTATGCTTACTCTCATTGAAACAATCATGAGATAATGTCTTATCTCCCATCCATTTATTGATTTTATGCTACGTTGCATGATGACTTTTTAATGTTAAGGATGAATATATCATTTGCAAGATTTTCTTTGAGACCCTGCATAGGATACCATACTGCTTACCCTCACGTGGGAATGAGGCAAATATATGTGGGGAGGAGGTAGATGAAGGAGGAAAGTTTCTAATGCCAAAGAGCTGAAGTAGACAACATAAACATGTCAAGAAAGTTGAATTGTTATAAGGAGGATGAAGGCAGCTCTGGCAGGCATGTTATGCCAATAAAGATTGGTATAGATGGATATTTAAACATGATGATTAAGTTGTGTTAAAGGTTTCACTTACCCAAGAAGGAGTTAATCCAAATTAATGATTTGATTGAAAACCAAAATTGACACAAATAATATCATGGCATATTTTCCCCAATCTTTCTATGATGATTTGAAGCTGATTTTGCTCCTAAAAATCTTAATTGGCCCTTGTGACCAAAAGTTATGATTTTAGATTAAGGAAGATATAAGATGAAAAGAAGATTGTCATGACCTATTTAAAGAATAGTTCACAACCTCATATGAGGCAATTCTCTAATTGACATATGAATGATCTAGATAGCAATACATTATTGTGTTGGCTGAAGTAGATTTTATTTCTCAATTATGCTAAGGACAAAATGAAAAGATGAACCATATGATGAAGGAAAAGATGAAAGAAAATGTTATATGATGAATGGACCTATGTGCTAAGGTATATTATGATAGAAGGGTCATGTCCTTAAGATGATGAAGACAGAACAATGATGAACAAATGTCTTTCCAAGTATAAGATGGACTACCACATAAATGACCTAAGAAATTTCTTTTTGTTAGTAAGCTTCTACCTGATGTCTAAATTCGAGGACAAATTTTATTTTAAGGGGTTTATAATGTATGAGTTTATTATGAATTTTGACTTGTTACACTATATCATTTGGGTATACAGGCACATTATGATTTTTGACAAATTAATTTGAAATAAGATGATTGATAATATTAGTGTGCCATTTGAAAATTATTGCTTAAGACATTTAAAAATTGATAAACTCTCTGAATATGCACATGTTTGAAATGAAGCATATTACCAAAGAGATCATTTTCAATTTGCTATATACATATCTTATCAAAATTGATTTGTATGCTTATCTTTGTGAAATATTTTGACATGAATCTTATTCTTTTAGATTTCAAATTATCTTGATACGATAATCAAGATTGATATTTCAAACTATCAAAATTGATTTATATATACTGTGATAATCAAGTTGTGATAAGTTTGATACACAGTGGAGGAAATAGTTCCAAAGGAAAACATATTTAGATCGAATACCACTATAATTACAAGATATAGTGGAAAACAAAGAAATATTTCCGTAACTTATATATGCCTACTAGTGACATCTTACTTGATTCTCTTAGTCTTACCAATGAATTATAGTAGAATATTAATTAAACATGTTAGTTTAATGAGACTCATGAATAATTGAGTTAAATTGAAGTCTCATGAATAATGAGCTTCAATGTATCATTTCCATACTCCATGAATAGTGGGAGTATCCAAGTCGCAAATTGCACTCCACAGATAATGAGAGTGTCAAAATTGCGTGACCAAAACAATTAAGTGGGAGATGTTATAGTGTGACCGTTGTTGGGCACGGAACAATCATCGGTGAAATGGTGCGTCTGTTCATCACAAAAGTTCGTCACGAAACAGTGTGTCCATTTGCCCAAAAAGGGCGTGGTTCAAAGGGGGACTAGGACGGTGCATGCGCCTATAAACAGAGAAAGAGGCCGTCCAAGGAGCTCCAATAGTTGAGAAAAAAAGATTTCGACAATTGTTCTTTGGAGAACTTTGCACTACCTTTTTTTCCTAAAATAACTTGGATATTGTAGAGGAGAGATGAAAGTTGCATGGCTTGCACTAAGGAAAACGTTATTGATCTTCTTGTACTCATCATCTATTCACCTTTTTTTGTAAATGAAAATACACATTAGTTACTGATACCTACGTTAAAGATGTTTTTTACTATGAGGATTAAATATTTCTTATGACGACTAGTACAACAACATAACTCAATAGAGGAGACAACAACTTTATATGCTATCAATTATGAAATTCGACTTCAGTTCGAGTTGCTTGTTGAATTTCCAAATGACAATTCTAAGGGCAACTTGGTTATCAATTTTCTCACTTTCACATATGATGAGATTCACATCCCCTAGCGAATCAATAACAACATGACACACTTGAAAAGAATGGAATTAAGCTAATGTCCCAAAATCCACAAGGCTTGTAACATATCTCTATTTTGGCGAACAAGTAACAGTATTTGGAAAATGAAGGACTCATTGGATATCGGGGGCTGCAAAAAAAAAAAGACTCATTGGATTATTATGTTGGAAATTCTGTTAATTATTTGATATTGTTCTTCTAAAAAGATTCCTCTATATATATAGGGGCATTCACAGGTTTGCAAGTTGGATCTGGATTTAATTTTTAAGATAAGACCCGACCTGACCCGAGCCTACTCGGATGGTGAGATAACCCAAACACTATTTTTCTTTGATATTTTTAACATAAAATTTTGTTTAATATTTTATTATAAATAAAAAAATTACAATAAAAAATAAGGTCGAGCTGTATTTTCAAATTCATGGGATCGACCCAACCCGATGAACATCCGTATATAGAGATGATTTTCAATTAGGATAAACATACTTGCTCACCTTGAAATTATGTATCTCTCCCTACGTACCAAAAATTGAGAAGAATAAAACAACATCAAAGGTATGCATTCCAACTGGATTATGCCATCAACCGTATATCTACTACTTTGCTAATAGGACAACAATATCTTAGTTTTCTTCTAAACAAACCTTAAGAGTTGAGCAAGCTTTAGTATTTCTTAAAATGTTTTAAATAAATGATGCCAAAGATGCATCTTTGATACTTTGCATATTTGATATACTTAAGAAATACTTATTGAAGATGTTTTAAGCATAACGTTATATCAAAGATGCATATTGAAGATACTTTATATCAAAGAAATACTAAAGCTTTAGTATTTCTTAAGTATTAAAGCTTTAGCATAATTGTTAGAGTTGGTGAATACTTCAGGGCCCCTTGTTTCTCACACCGGGTTCGCCCACGTGAGCTTAGGGAAATCTGAGTATTACCCAATTAACAGTATTGCTGGCGTACAAATGAAAAGGGGGGTTCGGGGGGCTCCGCCCCCCGACGGCGGTCCCGAAACCTAGACGGGTTTTGGGCTTTTGTTTAGCCGGCCCGTGTGGTTCGGATTAGGTTTTTTCTCTGTTTGTTTGAGTTTTAAACCCGGTTTGGAGAGGCTATTAATAGCCTAAATTCTGATGTAATTTGGTGCGGCAGCTGAAAACCTAAACGATATAGTGGAACTTCTTTGCAGGACGTAGCCCTAATCTCAAGGGTGAACCTGGGTAATTTCGTGTGTCTCTTCTATTTTTTTGCAATCTCTCTGCGATCTTCTCTCCTTGTTCTCGAATTTTCCCATCAATAACATTATATCAAAGATGCATATTGAAGATACTTTCACCACATTTGGATCAACTACTGAGTAAAAATAAGACACTGAAAAGAGCTTCCATATATTCTATATAACTTGGATCCCTATGCACTTGAACTCATACTATCCTTCCAACGTCAATGTTTAGTTAGGGTGCTTCTTCCTCAACCTTCTCTTACTTCTCCACGGGCTTTGGATTCATGAAGGGGAGAGAGGTAATACTTTGTGGTCAATCGCAACCTAAATTTCCTTCTCAACTCTCAACAATGACTAGCCCTAGTCGAAAATCTTGAAGGTATGAGTTTGTGGCACTTCAGTTGCACCACCACTAAAGCTTTCTTCGCAAATTTCATCACATGTAGTGATAGTTCTACATCCAAAGCGACCTCACATGGCTCAATGTTTGCGTCCACGAAGAATTTTTTATCCCAACTTTCCTATCAATATTATCCATTGAATGGAAAAGTCAAAAGAAATTTCAAATGACAAAAAGATAAGCATACTACAAATATCAATAAGATACGAGGAGAAATGGAGATTGTTGTTGATTCCTTAGCAGACAAAATGAAGTTGGGGCATGAGATAGTGAAATCGAAATAATCTTGGTTGAGTTCTTGGAAAATATAATGGGTTTATATAGCGGCAATACCTACCAACTTGAAAATATTTCTCAGTTAATATCCAATGAATTTTAATTCACAAGCAAAATAAATTGTATTTATGGCTATAATTAATCACTTGATCTTTTCATATTTCATTTATTGATTTTTTCCTTGTTCTCATGGTTTGTTATTGTTCTTTCCATGGAAAATCAAATTACTTAATTAAACATTAATGGTAGCATTAATTTTTTTATGAGTATCCATGAAGCAAATAAAAAATTTAAGTATTTAAAGATATCAATTCACAGGCAATATGTGCTGGATAATCCATTATGATAATTGCTATTCTTGATTCTCTGATTTGTAATCAACAGATAATCAATAAATCTTAATGAGATTTCAATAACTCATATACAAATCAAAATAGCTAATGATATACAAGTAAACAATTCCATAATAGTGTATGTATAAAACGCAAATATTTATTAGGAGTGTGACCCAATCTAGCCTGTTATATTACATAATAATAATTGTTTAGATTTATTCTAGTATGTATCAACCATTTCTAAAGTAACATCTAAGGGACATTTGGCGCATTACCGATTTAATTAACTAGTAATTTAGATCACCACTTAGATAGATTACCGCTATTTAAAGTATCGGTAATATTATATTACAATGTTTGGTAAGTACTTGTAATATAAATAATACTCAAACAGATAATAAAAAAATTACCAAATACCCTATAATTTATTTTTGATTTTGGTCAAATATTATTATAAATAAACAAAGAAAAAATACAAAAGAGAATACATATAAAAAAATGAGACAAAATTAAGAGTTATTTGTAAAAGATTTCAAATAATAAAGAAGATGAAGTTGAATGGTATTTATTTATTAATAAAATATTTAAAATAAAAAATTAATTGAACGAATATTTTCGTCAAAATGCATTTTCACTAGTTGGTAATCTAGAAAGCCACCTCCCCTATCTGCTATCTAGATTACTGATAATCAAGATTACTAGAGCAATTAAAATTATTCGTAATGAGTTACAGCCAAAAAAGGTAATGTGGTGGGCCCTGGAAATTTAAATAAAATAACCGGTAATCTATCCTGGTTACCTCATGCCAAACAGTCCCTTAATGTCAATGGTATTGGTATGTGCATAATAGATGTGGGTGTGATTCATATCTATAGAATTTTGATTTACAAATGTGATATGAAGTTTACTTTGTTTCAATATGACTGTGATGAACGCATATGAAAAAGTTGCCATGCACAATAAAGTTAGAATAAAAATATGAAATGTAATTATGTAATCTATAATTGGCAACGCTACCAAACCAATTTTTTAACTAAAGGTTGAGTTAATAATTTACATAAAGAAAATAGATCAAGTTTGAATCCAGAGTATTGAGTTCACCTTAGGAATAATTCATCATCTTTGAATTGAATAAAACATAACTCGTGTATTGTCAACTAGCTCTTACTATGTTGACAAAATTTGAATGAATGTTGCCCTTAAGAATTGAATAAAACATAAGTTGTGTATTGTCAACTAGCTCTTACTATGTGACAACATTTGAATGAATGTTCCTCTTGCTATATAACACATCCTTTTTAGGTTTACTTTTAGAGACACTCAACGAGTCCTCTCAAAAATATTTTGAGAAATAGCTTTTGGCAGTGACCATTTAGTTCTAAATGCAACGATAATAACTAGCGAGTGATTCAATCACCTTCATGCATGAAACTTCGTGCCATCATTTTGGATGAAATCCTCGATAAGCCTTGCAACCCAAAATACAATGAAATAAGAATATGAAGAAGGATGTGATTTCGATGTAATATTTGGGCATCAATACCTTAATATTGCTTTAGTGCTTTTGTGAAAGCAAAAATTTCTTTAAAATCAAAACATGATTAAATTAAAAATATAAAATAAAAGGTGTACTATATGTTAGAATTCTATTTGGTAGTTTTGTTATCTTTCAACTTAAGAGTTCGATGAAACATTCTTGTTTTTTCTATTAGTATTATGATCCTAGTTTCTCCTAACATTTAACGTAAAAGTTTTTAGTCCTAATTATTTAAGTAGTTTCTAATGTGAGAATATTGAATGCAACTATTGTATATAATAGGTTCAATCAAGTAATTAAGTGGAAGTAAAAATTATCGATTTCACGAGTACAAGTAATTTATTTATCTTCTAACTTAGTTAATTAGCTGAAGAATATATATATATTGTGATTTAAAATAAAATAAAAAATGATAGTGTTAATCCCAAATATTCAAAGCCTTAATAGATGAGAGAGAAAGCTAGAGTCTAGACAATATATTCTCACCTTATCTCTTAATTAATAATTGAACCTTGTTTAGAACTCGTCTAATGGAAAATTTGTCAAGAGTATAGGTTTTGATCAAGATAACCTAACTACCCTAAATTAAGAAGAGAAAAGAGCAATTAAACAAATCAACTTTAATATACCTTAATTAGAATTATTTTAGATGGAAATTTATATTATTAATTACCAAATAAGTTAACTATTGCAATTAATGGTGTCACAATAGATTACAATAGCATACTTGACTATGGCAAAACCTAGGCTAGTGTGTTGACTTGATTCATGACATGAAGGGTATAAAACCACAAAAAATATTGTCCCTAGTGTGATAAAGTGATGTATCAAAGATAAATATCCCTAAACGTTTGAGTACCCTTACACAAACAAATACTCTTACTTCACAAAGAAAACTTTGAATAAGCTTTAAAATTTATAAATCCTATACATAATCATGATGATATACGATGGTCAATGTAGGCTTGGTGTTCGTCCCAAGGGAATTCATTACTAACCCTTTTCGAAAGTCAATTTGCCAAAGATGAAAAGAAGATCGATGCAAGTAGGAAGTATGAAACACAAAGTAAACGAACTGAAATTCTTAAGAGCAATTAACTACAAATATTTTATGGATTTTTGGTTTTGTGAAAAGATTGGAAAATAAGAAACACGGAGGGAAGGTATCAATATGATTCAATGCCAAGGACTTACATTGAGAGAACAGATCATTGTTCTCCTAGAGAACTTTGCAATACCTTTTTTTCCTAAAATAACTTGGATATTGCAGAGGAGAGATGAAAGTTGCATGGCTTGCACTAAGGAAAATGTTATTGATCTTCTTGTACCCATCATCTATTGACCTTTTTTTTGTAAATGAAAATACACATTAGTACTGATACCTACGTTAAAGATGATTTTTACTATAATGGTTAAATATTTATTATGGCGACTAGCAAAGTAGCATAACTCGGTAGAGGCGAAACAAGAGACTTATATGCTATCAATTCTGAAATTTGACTTGAGTTCGAGCTGCTCGTTGAATTTCCAAATGACAATTCTAAGGGCAACTTTGTTATCAATTTGCTCACTTTCACATATGACAAGATTCAGATCCCCTAGAGAATCATTAACTACATGACACACCTGAAAAAAATGGAACTTAAGCTAATGTCCCAAATTCCACAAGGCTTGTAACATATCTCTCTATTCTAGCTAACGAACAACATTTGGATAACGAAGGACTCATTGGATTATTATGTTGGAAATTCTATTAATTATTTGATATTGTTCCTCTAAAAATATTCCTCTATAGACATAGGGGCATTCATGTATTTGCGGGTTGGGTCGGGATTCAATTTTTTTAAGATAAGACCCGAAGCTGACCCGAGCCTAGCGGGTGGTCAGATAACTCAACCACTATTTTTCTTTGATATTTTTAACATAAAAAAAATTGTTTAATATTTTATTTAAAAAACAAAAAATATTTAAGATACAAATAAAATAAAATAACTTGGATATGGGTCGGGTCGAGTTTCGGGTTAACCGGATCGCCCCAAACCGGTGAACATCCGTATATAGAGATGATCTTCAATTAGGATAGACACACTTGCTCACCTTGAAATCATATATCTCTCCCTACCAAAAATTGACAAGAATAAATCAACATCAAAGTTCATATACTAGTTTGGTAATAATATAACAATATCTCAGTATTCTTCTAAACACACCTTAAGAGTTGAGCAAGCTTTATTGATTCTTAAAATCTTTGATACAAATGATGCCAAAATTAAAATGAAGCATAAAGTTATAGTCAAATATGTATCTTAAAGATACTTCCACCACATTCGGATCAACTATTGAGTAAAAGTAACAAACTGAAAAGAGCTTCCATATATTCTATATAACTTGGATCCCTATGCACTTGAACCATTACTATCCTTCCATCATCAACGTTAAGTTAGGGTGCTTCTTCCTCAACCTTCTATTTCTTCTCCATGGGCTTTGGATTCATGAGGGAGAGAGAGGTCATATTTGGTTGTCAATGCTAGCCTCAATTTCCTTCGCAACTCTCAACAATAAGTAGTCCTAGTCGTCAATTCTGAAGGTATGAGTTTGTGGCACTTTCAGTTGCACCACCACTAAAGTTTTCTTCGTAAATTTCATCACATGTAGTGTGCTGGGTTCCACATTTGCGTCCACGAAGGGTTTTTGATCCCAACTTGCCTATCAATATTATGCATTGAATGGAAAAAAGCATTCAATAAAAAAATCAAAAGAAATTTCAGATGACAAAAAGATAAGCATACTACAAATATTAATAAAATAAGAGGAGGAGGTTGTTAATATGATCAAAATGAAGATTGTTGGTGATTCCTTAGCAGACGAAATGAAAGTTGGGGCATGAGATAGTGAGATCGGAACAATTTTGGTTGAGTTCTTAGAAAATATAATGGGTTTATATAGCGGAACAAATTGTATTTATGACTATAATTAATCACTTGATCTTTTTAGATTTCATTTGTTGAATTTTTGTCCTTGTTCACACAATTTATTAATGTTCTTTCCATGGAAAATGAAATTATTTAATTAAACATTAATGGTAGCATTAATTTTTTATGAGTATCGACGGAGCAATACAAAAAATTAGGCATTTAAAGATATCAATTCACAAGCAATATGTGCTGGAATAATCCGTTCTATACTTGCTATTCTTGATTCTTTTAATCAACATTCAATAATCTTATACAAATCAAAATATTTAATGATATACATGTAAACAACTCCATATTACTGTATGTACAAACTGCAATTATTTATTAGGAGTGTGACACGAATCCAGCTTGTTATACTACATAACAATAATTGTTTACATTTATTTTAGTATGCATCAACCATTTTTAAAGTAACTCTTAATATCAATGATATCAGGTTGTGCATAATAGATGTGGGTGTGATTCATATTCTATCAAATCTTGACTTTGGTGCCACAAATGTGATATGAAGATTACTTGGTCTCAATATGAGTGTGATAAACACATATGAAAAAGTTGACATGCACAATACTGTTTAGTACAAAAATATGAAATGTAATTATGTAATCTATAATAGATAATTCTATGATAACCAATTTTTGAACCACAAATTGAGTTAACAATTAGAACACAAGTCACATAAAGAAAGTATATCAGGTTTGAATCCAGAGCATCCCACGGAGCTTTCGAAGAAGGGTATCCTTTGAGTTCACCTTAGGAATAATTCATCATATTCAAATTGAATAAAACATAAAATGTATGCATAAGGGTTATACTCGAGTCACTCAACCAAGTCCTTTCAGGAAAATATTTTGAGAAATAGCTTTTAGGAGTGACCATTTAGCTCTGGATGGAACAATAATAACTAGCGAGTGATTCAATCAGAATCACCTTCATGTATGAAACCTAGTCCCATAATTTTGCATAAAATCCTCGATAAGATCCTTGCAACCCAAAATACAATGAAATAATAATATTTGGACATCAATCCCTTAATATTGCTTTAGTGCTTTGTGAAAGCGAATTAAATTTCTTTAAAATAAAAATATAATGGAATTAAAAATATGAAATAAAAGATGTACTATATGTTAGAACTCTATTGGTAGTTTTGTTATCTTTCAACTTAAGAGTTCAATGAAACAATCTTGGTCTTTCTAGTTGTATTATGATCCTAGTTTCTTCTACCATTTAAAAGTTATCAATTTCACTAGTACAACTGACTTATTTATCTACTAACTTAGTTAATTAGCTGAAGAATATAAATATATATATAGGCGATTTAAAATGAAAAAATGATAGTGTTAATCTCAAATATTCAAAGCTTTAATAAATGAGAGAGAAAGCTAGAGTCTAGACACTGTATTCTCACCTTATGTCTTAATTAATAATTAAACATTTTTTAGAACTCGTCTAGTGAAACATTTGTCAAGAGTATAGGTTTTGATCAAGATAACCTAACTACCCTTAATTAAGAGTTGATAAGAACAAATAAACAAATCAACTTTGATATACCTTAATTAGAATTATTTCAGATGCAAATTTATATTAGTAATTACTAAATAAGTTAACTGTCATAATTAATGGTGTAACGCCCCAAGACTCACGTGACTTTCACGTGCTCAGAGTCGTCCCAGAGGCGCTACATAATTTTCTATAAAACATTTTTGCGGAATAAAATCTATAAATGCAAAATATAAACCATAAATGCGAAAGAATTTTCAAAAACAATAACTAATAATCCATAATAATCAAAATGCTAAAACATCCATAAGTTTACAATTCTAATAAATGCGGAAATAATAAAACTAAATAACTAGATCTAATGCCATGTGCAACATTTGTCTGTCACTGAGCGTAGCCACCTATAGGATCATCATCTATAGCTCTCTCACCTACACGGATTCAAGTACAAGGAAATATCCATGAGTATAAAAATACTCAGTACGTAGGGTCTAAAAGACAATCGAAATAAGGTATAATCAATGATGAGTCAATTGAGCAGTCAATAATCAATTAACAATTTATCAATATGATCAATATATCAGGCTATGGTCAAAAGACCAATATAAATCAACAACAATTTCCAATTAACAATTATCAATTACCTGATCAATAAATCAATATTCAATTAACGATTTCCAATTTGATAATCAATGGTCATTGGCCAATAATAATTCGATTCAATAGGGCAATAACAATTGCCAACTCAATGTCAATATATTCAAATGACCATGATTCAATTTCATTCAATTCAATTTCAATTCGATTCAATTCCAATTTCAATTCAATTCAATTTACAATGTTTGGAATAATCAAATTCAATGAGAAGCGCTCAATTAAGGGACACCATGCCACTTTCATGCAGGTCAGTGGGGATCAGTGCCACGACAAGCCCAATTCAATTTAATGAATTCGTGTATGATGGGGGACGAGTGACCACACACGGGACAACCATAGCTTTTACACTATCTGCTCCATTCAATTAAATTCAATTGGTTCCGGCTTAGTGAAAATCAGAGACATGGACCAAGTAGCTTTCGGCTTTTATCTTGTTTACCTAAAATGTCTATCTTTGATAAATTATCAATTAGGTTATACAAGATGTGGACCAAAAAATAAATAGGCTAACAATACAATCATTAGTAAGATCAATGATTATAATAATATAATTAGGAACATTAATAATTAATTACAATCCATAAATCACAACAAGATAATCATTATAAAATTGATAATTAAATTACTAATATCAATAATATAAATAACCACTACAAGAAAACATAGCTTCTGTGACGAATTTTTTGTGACGAAATAATTCTATCACAATATATAATAAACTTATGATAAATTTGTGACCGATACAAATTTGACATTTTAGTGACTGATGTGTGACAATAATATTTGTCGCAAGATCATTTGTCAGAAATTCATCAAAATTTTGTGATGATTTTTTTATCACTAACTTAATTAAAATATTAGTGACCCAAAAGTGTTAAATATAAAAGCGTCATAATACATTTGTCACATTATGATCACAATTATTTATTTATTTTATCTATGGTCACAACATTATCACAAAGAGCAGCCCTAGGGCACACAGCCCTGCAACACGTTGTAGGGCTGCTATGCAACAAGGGGTTGCTTTTTATTTTTTATAAATTCATATTTATTAAAAATAGAATAATATAATAACTAATATAATAACAATGTGGATCGATGTCGTAGGAGCTCCAACAAAAGAGTATATGGATTTGTGGAAAATATGCTCAATCACTAGTAAATAATGTAAAGTTATGGGGGTGGCCCACTATCTTACTATTTTTAATAATAGTAATATTTATATCTTGCTATTTTTTAGGATGGAAAACCACTATCTTGAACTAGAAGTGTTGGAGGCATGAAAGTTGATCGTGGATACATAACACTTTACTTCACCACTAGTATGAAGTTCAGTTGACGAAGGGCCTAGCTTACTCATCTTTGAACTTGGTGGCAAAGGTGGAAGTCCCCGTATTAGGAATATTAGACCTAACCTCCTTTTTGTTTTTGTTTTGACAACAAGTCATGTGGGTGGTGTGGGGGATTTAATTTGCAACTACATATATGTAAATAGTTGAATTCAAATGTCGATATGAATGTTGAATATGAATGATATGTTATTAGTCAACAGTTTTACTTGTGTGGAGAGTTTTCATTATGTGATTACAATTTGCTGAAAGTTCATTGTTAAATTTGGATAATCAAGAGTCGTGTAGTGGATTTAATATTTTGAATATTTTAACTACAAATATTTGAACTATATGATCTTTAGTATGTTTAGAAATGGAAGTTTTAGTATCTTGCATTATATAGTTTTTATTGTATAATTATATATGTATAGTTGCCTATTTAGAAAATAAATTGTCACAATGTTTCATAAAAATAGTTTGTAACAAATTTATCACATTAATTAATTGCATAAAGTTCCGTCACAATTTCATCAAAATAATTAATAACAAATCATCACAATTTTGTCACAAAATGTCGATAGAAACTTTGTCACAAGTCTATCACAATCATAATCGTCACAAAATGATCACAACTAATCATCACAAATTTGTCATAAAAATCATCACAACATATATTCGTCACAAATTAGTAGTCAATAATCCATCATAAAATTGTCACATTTGTGACAAAATACTTTTTTATTAATTATTTTATCATTTTTTTGTGACAGAACTTTTTTAATCTTGTGACGGTCATAGTCGTCACAAACAATAATTTTGTGACAAAAACAATCCGTCACAACACAATTTGTGGGTCAAACATCTGTGACGGATGTAGATTGTCACAAGTCCATCACGAAGGAACATTTGTGACGGAATGCGCTTATGTTGTGATAGAATTATCCGTCACAGATACTTTATTTTCTTGTAATGAACACTCGGTTCCTATCTATATATCCAAGACAATTAATAATTTAATCAATCAATATACTAACATTAAAGCAATAAATATGAATAATACATTACCCTCTCACGATTTCCCTTTCTTTTCTATTTTCACCCCTTTTTTTCTTATTCGTATTTCTCTCTCTTAATTCACTCCAACATCCTTTTGCTTTTATGTCTTTGGCGGCTGTAATACTTATTCCTTTTTTTTCCTCGGCGCAAGACGTTTTCTCCTTTTTTTTCTTTTTTTTATTCCCTCTTTTTTTTCTTCACCTTCTCTCAGCCGTAATATGCACATGTTCCTCTTTTTTCTTTTTTTCTTTCTTATTGTTTTCTCCTCTCACGGGCGTAAACTCTCTTTTTTTTCTTCTTCCTATTCTCTCTTTTCTCTCTCCACTTTCTCTCGGCCGTAATATGCAGATGTTTCTTTTTTTTCTTTTTACCTCTTCTATTCTCTCCATCTCTTTACCTCTTCTACGATCGTACAACTCTTCCCTCCTTTCTCTCTCTCTTGGTGGTCGGGAGTCACACTATCGAACAGGAAATTGCGTCTTTAATAAATCTAATTTAAAACTAGATTGCGCCATAAAACATCACGACACAATAGCAAACAGAATCCCCATACGTACCTCTTTTCGCGCATAGTCGTTCGATGTCGAATCACGCCTTGTTGTCACCTAGACGTCACGCCTCTATCGTCGAACACCGAGAATCAAAGAGGAAGAAATTCCTTTGATGGTTGGCCTTAAAGATTTATTTATAGGGCTCTTCGATCCTTGATTTTGAATCTATCTATAAATTCTAATCCCAATCAAATTTAATCTGTTAATTAATCTCTTTTAACAAATTTTAATTTATTTCAATAATTAAATAATTTCGAATTTAAATAAATATCTATAATACATTTTTATCCTTAATTAAACTCCTCCTCAATTTTCCCTTTATTTTCAGAATTATTAAATATAATATTATTAATGACCATAATTACCAAATAAGAATATTAAAATATTCTTTTATTAATCACCAAAAATCTGGGTCGTTACATCATAACCTACTTAAAAATAAATTCGTCCTCAAATTTACGTAAACGAAACTACATTATCTATCTAACAAATATGAGAAATATTTTCTCATCTCAACTTCCTGTTTCTAAATGCCATCTTCATCTTCATGATGTGTCCTACATATGTCATGTCTCCATTTCAATTCAGTTCCTCCAATCTCGTTATGCTCGTATATGATTTGTTTCCTATATGTTGTCTTCAACCTTTCCATGATGAGGCAGACTTCGTGGCTTCGTTACTTTTGTAACAAGAACGGTCCATCAACTCCGCTCCAACTGATAGGTGATCAACATGATATTCTATATATATACATAGCTGCGAAGGTGCCATTCTTAATATCGGAGTGACAGCTCTTGCCACATACTAACTTCGTCGGTGGGAGCTTATTGTCCCAACTATCACTCTAGTCCAATGCACAAGTCTAGAAGATATTTTTTAATGTCTGAATTGTCCATTCAAATTATTCATCCATATGTGGATGGAAGGCGGCATAAAAGTTCAACCATATCCTAGATGCTTTATAAATGCTCCATTAGAATTGGGTTGTGCACTGTAGATTCTTATCCAAAGTAATGGATATCAGTACTCCATGTAGTCGGATAACCTCCTTAAAAAAAATGAATGTCCATGAGGCTTCCGATGGACAAACCTTTCTCTAATAGGTATGACGTTGGCTATCTTAATATATCGATCCTCTATTACCCATATCACATTATAACCATGTCGAGTTTTTGGAAGTCCTCTGTCGACATCCATCATTACCTTTTCCCAATGCTATTGAGGATTTCCAAGATTTTGTAGTACACCATGTGCCCTCTAATGATCCACTTCCATTTGCTGACTTTTCATAGTAATTTCGACAACATGCAAGATGTGTTACTATCCTTGCACCATCATTGTTGATCACTAGACTGACTTGGATGATGCAATTACTCATTGCTCATATTCCATCGCTTCATCCCCAAACAAGCAAGTGACCCTTTTTTCTGCGTAAGATGTTCTCAATTGAGTTTGCTTTGTAGTTGATGACGAACTCGTAATATTTCAATAATCTAATCCATCTTTTTTTTTCGACACATGTTCGAAAGTGTACCTCAACTTTGGTAGTATGTGGAGAATTCAAGCTCTTCACCCTACACATTATGTCAATGACTCTTGGGATGAAAACCACAATTGCTAATTCAATATCTAATTGTATTGATGTGTTGGCAACTATCTTTGTATGTAGCATCAACACACATGCTATGTCGGCGTTGTATGCATCGTTGTGTGTGACATAACCTCCTTGACTTTAAGGTATTTTCAGAAAAGACATCATCATCAATTTCTTCTTCAATTTCTAAAATCTATTTTCGCCTTTCCTGAGACATTCAAAAAAAAATTATATGTCCTCCTTAGTGAGGTTCGTCTATGGTGACACTATCGTGTAGCAATCAGGTGCGACTTTCCAATAATATTCTGCAAATCTAAGGAAACTTCTTCTCTTTAACACATTCTTTGGTGGAACTCATTTGATTATAGAATCCATCTTTTGATATTCCATCTATGCCAATGATATTTCTAAGGAACATTATCTTATTCTGCCAAAATTTGTACTTCGAAACTTTGGTGCATATTTATTTCTCTTAACGTGTGCAGCGCAATCTGCAAATGTTCCGCATGTTTCTCTAGGCTCGACGAATATATTAGAATGTCATCAATCTTGGGTTAACCAATGTAGTAACAACTATGCTATAATTTTTCAACATACTTGGATGTTGTCCTTCCTCCGTACTTATGTGTGTGTGTCATCATTTTTGCTATTGAGTTCGAGTGCTCGACTTTTTGCGGCAAATTATTTGCACCAGCTAATCGATAACCTCCTTAGAAATATTGTCATATGAGTGCTTCCATTAAACACTCTACTTTTCAACGGTCGATCTTTCATTTTTATGAAAAGTAAACTATGAACTATATCCATTCCATATAACACATGCTATTTAGATACTATAACATACCTAAGTCTAATTAAAGTGAAGATTAGAATTTAGACTTGATTAAGCTTCAAGTTTCCTACATATCAATCTATTTAGGCAATTTCTGCACCATTCTTGAAGTCCTATTATTCCGTTGTTGCAGATGTTCGACCCGCCTTTGTTCATCGCAATCTCTTGCGAAGTTATTGATGATAGTGACGATATCGATATTGATGATAGTGACAATATTGATGATGACCTTGATACAGAGCTACTAACTATGACGAATGTGCTAACTATGACCCATCTTGCCACAATTTAGGCATTCTCCTGTCTCCCAATTGCATTCACCCTAATGCATTTTGTGGCAGTGATTGCATGATTCTCTATGTGATGGAGGCTCATTCCGTGCTGGATATGATTTTCCTCAGTTGTAATTTTCTTCATGCCGCTTCTCTCTTCTTTCATGTCTTCTATCTTTACTCCAAATACGATTCTGATCATTATTAATATCCTCTTGATTTGGTTGAGTTGCATTTGTTGTGTCATCATTTTCAAGCATGGTAGCAAACTCTTCTGCAACTTGAAGGGTCGACAATATTTTACCCTTCCTCAGAGGCTTGGCTTAAGGCCTTCCACCCATTGCTTAATGCGATTTCTCTCCGATTGTCATCGAGTACCATACTTCTCCAACTTTAAAAATTCGATCATGTAGTCCTTGACTATCAAGGTACCTGATGTAGATCTCGGTACTCCTTCCGTTTCCTCACTCTCCGGAAAATAGGTAAATAGCGATCTTTGAATATCTTCTTAAACTTTCTCCATGGAATCAAGTCCTTCCTGGAGAATGTGCCAGCCTTTGTTGCTTTCCACTAATACCTAATGTCACGTGTCAAATGCCTCGTAGCACATATAGTCTTGTAGTTCTCACCACAATCTATTAGTTCTCACCACAATCTATCTTCACCAGAGTCTAATCAATTTATTCCAGTCACCTATAGGCTTTCTTGAAGTCGCCCTTCCTGTCAAATTGGGGAGGTTGTAGTATGATAAAACTCTTAACAATATCTATCGATTATCGTGAGAAGAAATGTCATGACTCTGAGTATTACTATATTCTCTATACGTTGAATGATATTCATATGATGATGATCCATGCCTTGATCATTCCTCTCGTGTTCGTTGATCCATTCATTATTTACACATGGACCTTGGGCCGCTTGGCCATCCTCCTATGCACTTTGGGAATTGGATCGTCGATATCTACTTCGCGGACCACGATAAAATTGATGAGAGGTCATCAACTTGGGAGACATCTGTGCTCACCGAACAATAAACATTATGATACAATTCAATAAGTAAGGATTCGATATCGATATCTCAATGAAAACTTACTTGACCCTACTGGATAGCTGTAGTGGTTGCTCGTGACAATTGCACATGGATTCAATTCTATCTATTAGAGACAGCTAAGAAGTGTCTCTCCTTAGGCTCTGAAACCTTCTATAACGCTCTGAGACCCATGTGACTTTCACGTGCTCAGAGTCGTCCTAGAGGCGCTATACAATTTTTTATAAAACATTTTTGCGGTATAAAATATATAAATGTGAAATATAAATCATAAATGCGGAAGATTTTTCAAAAATAATAACTAATAATCCATAATAATCAAAATGCTAAAACATCCATAAGTTTACAATTCCAATAAATGTGGAAATAATAAAACTAAATAACTAGATCTAATGCCATGTGCAATATCTGTCTGTCACTGAGCGTAGCCACCTACAGGACCATCATCTATAGCTCTCTCACCTGCACGAATCCAGGTACAGAGAAATATCCATGAGTATAAAAATACTCAGTACGTAGGGTCTAAAAGCAATCAATATACTCAATAGAAATAAGGTATAATAAATGATGAGTCAATTGAACAGTCAATACAATAATCAATAAACAATTTATCAATATGATCAATATATCAGGCTATGGTCAAAAGACCAATCTAAATCAACAACAATTTCCAATTAAC
Source organism: Pontederia crassipes (assembly GCA_030549335.1). Classification (NCBI taxonomy): domain Eukaryota; kingdom Viridiplantae; phylum Streptophyta; class Magnoliopsida; order Commelinales; family Pontederiaceae; genus Pontederia; species Pontederia crassipes. The sequence continues at coordinate 49,007,337 of CM060189.1, read as the reverse complement.
AATTAACAATTACCTGATCAATAAATCAATATTCAATTAACGATTTTCAATTCGATAATCAATGGTCATTGGCCAATAATAATTCGATTCAATAGGGCAATAACAATTGCCAGCTCAATGCCAATATATCCAAATGACCATGCTTCAATTCCATTCAATTCAATTTCAATTCGATTCAATTCCAATTTCAATTCGATTCAATTCAATTTACAATGTTTGGAGTTATCCAATTCAATGATGAGCGCTCAGTCAATTAAGAGACACCGTGTCACTTTTATGCAAGCCAATGGGGGATTAGTGACACGACAAGTCCAATTCAATTTAATGGATTCGTGTATGGTGGGGACGAGTGGCCATACATGAGACAGCCATAGCTTTTACACTATATGCCTCTTCAATTCAATTTAATTGGTCCCGGCTTAGTGGCAATCAGTAGACATAGGCCCAGTAGCTTTTGACTTTTATCTTGTTTACCTAAAATGTCTATCTTTGATAAATTATCAATTAGGTTATACAATACCTAGACCAAAAACTAAATAGGCTAACAATACAATCATCAGTAAGATCAATGATTATAATAATATAATTAGGAACATTAATAATTAATTACAATCCATAAATCACAACAAGATAATCATTATAAAATTGATAATTAAATTACTAATATCAATAACATAAATAACACTCGGTTCCTATCTATATATCCAAGACAATTAATAATTTAATCAACCAATATACTGACATTAAAGCAATAAATATGAATAATACATTACCCTCTCACGGTTTCCTTTTCTTTTCTATTTTCCCCCTTTTTTCTTATTCGTATTTCTCTCTCTTAATTCATTCCAACATCCTTTTGCTTTTATGCCTTTGGCGGCCGTAATATTTATTCCTTTTTTTTCTTTTTCCTCGGCCACAAGATGTTTCCTCCTTTTTTTTCTTTTTTCTATTCCCTCTTTTTTCTTTCCTTCACCTTCCTTCTTTTATAATCACCAAAAATTTGGGTCGTTACAAATGGCATCACAACTATTACAATAGCATATTTGACTATGACAGAATCCATGCTAGTGGGTAATACCCAGCCCGGAGTCAGACAACTCCCATAGGTCAGCAAGGCATGGCTCAAGTTTTATTAGAAGCTAGTGTTTTAAAATTCGACCAAGCCAATCGAGCTGGACAGATATTAAAATGTCCCATGTGTCACACCTTAAGATTCCTTACTCGAAACCCTTGCGTGCGGCCTTAGTTCCTTCCACTTGAAGATCCTAAATCAGCCTCTCATAAACACATCTGTGGCACGTCTGTGGGACAGTATTCTCACACTCGCACAATGCATACTTTTGCAACAATGTACAAAAACTCAGAATTAAGGAGAAAGCAATAGCTGACTTTCTTTGTATAAAAAATGGGACAAGTACATGTATTTATACAAGATTGGGACGAGTGGAACTTGTCCTGAATTCAAGATACAAAAATTGTCCGCCATGGCCATGCACCTCTTCATGGCGTCCGTACGCATAAAACCCTTTATGCGGCCCTACGCCTTTCTTCTTAAAGGGCAATGCTCTGATGTCTCTCTCGCCATCTATTGTCACTTAGAATACTTCTAGCCACACCGTGCACCCCTAAGCCTCCTGCCATGGTGTAATGCCCGTCCGCTACTCGCTTGGTGCTATCGCAGACCATGACCACCACTCCCACCAAGTCGCCATCCTAGGATCTGTCTTGTGCAAGAATCCTATTGGCCAAAGTATACCTCATGACTTTCCTCCACCTGAGGAGTGGTTGGGATGAGTCACTTTGGTCCTGAGATGATATACGTCCTAGAATGCCAAAGTGGGCATTTGGTACGCGCCACCTGTGCACCAAAATTCCCAAACCATCCTAGGTAGAAATCCTTCATGCCAAACTTTGGGAGAGGCTTTGTCAAGCCTCCTGCTCAATGCTTGACTATGGGATGATGTAGTCTTCCTCCCAGGATGTTCCGAATGTATCCTGGAGCCCGGGGTGGGGTGCCACTGAGATCCAATTTAGAGAAAACCCTCGCCCTCCCAAGTCTTTCAAACAAGTCCCCTATCTGAGGTATGGATTACCTATTGCGCATTGTGAGCTTATTCAAGGTCCTGTAGTCGATGCACATCGTGCTTCTTTTGGAAGAGCACTGTTGCTCTATAGGGTGCTTTGGACGGCCTGATTAACCCTACCTTGAGCAACTCTCCTAATTTCTTGCGGAGTTCCTTTAGTTGAGGTGGCACCATGAGATATGGCCCCATAGGCGACGGTCGTGCCCCGAGCACCAACTCTATGGCATGGTCGACATCTCAAACGATGGGAAAGCTACTTCAGCAACTTTGGGGGCATGACATCCTTGTAATGCTCCAAGAGTCTCTTGACTTCCTCGGGGACATGCTGGTTTACTTGGTCGCCCTCATTCAATTTTAAGTCGCCAAGTACGTAACCTCCTTGCGCTGTATCCCTTTGTGCACCTCCATGGCCGAGAGCATCCTTGACTTGATGCTGGCTCTCATCAGAGGTACATCATGCGCATTGTCCTGGGACACTAGGTGTAACCCTATTGGGACACCCTCACTTTGCGTAACATGTCTAGGAACTCCATGCTCAAAACCAGTTTGTGATCATCCATCGTCACAACGGTCAAGTTCATGGTGCCCTCCCAACTCCCTACTCGGGCTGGAACTTCCTTGGCCGTGCCATGGATGGGTTGGGACACGGCACTGATCGTCTTTATCAAACCCGACTCCTTGATGGAGTCAATGTCGAGGTGTGCCACCTCTTGAACTACCATGAAATTGTGTGTGGCCCCAGTGTCTACCAGGGTGGTCGTGGCCTTCTTGCTTTCCTTGGTGGGTATGGTTGCAGCCGTTATGGTTAGGGCCATGATGACCCCATGTGGGCGGTGACATCTTCCTCCTCCGAAATACTCACCATAGTGGCTAGACTGGCCTTGCGAGTGCACTCTCGGGCATAGTGCGGCCCTCCACACACAAAGCATTTGACAGACTTATTCTTCGCATCCTCTTTCCTAGACTTCGTCCTTCTTTTCACTTATGTCCTTCTTGACTATTTTCTTTCCATAGGAATGCCCCTTCTCCTCGGGCTTGCCTTTATCCTTGGCCATGCCAAGGTCTCGGCTTGCGGTGAACTCAGTAAGGGCTTCAGCCATAGCCAAGCCTCCTTGATCGTTGCAACCTTCTGCCTCTTGACCCCTTGGGCTGACCATGGTTTGAGTCCTCTTAAGAAGAAGAATACCCAAGTGGACTCATCCATAATGTCCGTCATTTACAACATCAAAGGTTGGAAGCATTCGATGTAGTCCTTCACCGAACCGGTCTGTTTGAGTGTCGTCAACTTATTCATGGTGACTTCCCGGGCATTGACAGGATAGAAGTTCTTCTTTAGTTCTTTTGCCTCCCAAATGTCGATCACTATTTTCCCCTTGGCCACTTCCTACTCTATACGAGTAGTGCGCCCTCTGCTAGGTACCGCACCGCCATATCAATTTCGCCTTTCTCCATTGTAATCTTACTTGTCTTGAAGCCCTTATCAAGACACCATAAGAAGTCTTCGATGGCCATCGCCTCCCACGCTCCATCATACTTCTTAGGTTCTAGCCCTGTAAACATGGGGACGGTCATCCTTGTGCGCAGTCCACCCGAGTCCATCAGGTGGCATCTGATCAGCATGATGTCAGTCTCCATCGCCTTTATCTTGATCTATACTACTTCCTCCAAGGATTTGAGTTTGGCCACCTGAATTTCGACCGTTGCCCTGCCCTCATCGATGGCCAAGCTCTATTGTACCGTAACCATCCCAAGGTTGCAGACTGCCATGTCCGTCCCCTAGAAGTTATGATCTACAGATCTACGTGCCTTTCCAAATGCATCATGGGATCAGTGGATTGTGGCTCTTTTTCGCGCCTCCGGCATTAACATTGCCACATTGTCTATGGTTGTATTGGTCTTCAATTGTCATCCTCGAGTGACTGGCCCTTGACCTTCATTTTCCATTGCATCACAACTTATGTTCTGATACCACAATGTCATGCCTTAAGTTTCCCTACTCGAAATCCTTGCGTGCATCCTTAGTTCCTTCCACTTGAAGATCCTAAGTCAGCCTCTCAAAAAATAAGTCCATGGGATGGTATTCTTATATTCGCACAATGCACACTTTTGCAATATTGTGATGAGTGGAACTCATCCTAAATTCAAAATACAAAAACTATTCTCCATGGCCATGCAACTCTTCATGGCGCCCGTATGCATAAAACCCCTTATGTGCCCTTGCACCTTTCTTATCAAAGGGCAACACCAGACGAGCTCCAAATAAAATTTGTTCCCGAGTCGCCCCTAAGCCTCCCTCCATGGTGTAACGCCCGTCAACTGCTCTCTTGGTGCCATCGCAGGCCATAACCGCCACTCCCGCCAAGTCCTCGTCCCAGGAACCTCTTGCATGAGAATCATGTTGGCCTCATGATAGTCCTCTTGACTTTCCTCTACTTGAGGAGTGGTTGAGAAGAGTCACTTTGGTCCAGGGATGATATTGTCCCAGAATGCCAAATGGGCATCGACATGCATCACCTGCACGCCAAAATGCCTAAATGGTCCTGGGCCGAAATTCTTCATTCCAAACTCTCGAAGAGGCTTCGTCAAGCCTCCTGCTCGATGATTGACTGTCAGGATGATGTAGTCTTCCTTCTAGGATGTCCCGAATGTATCTTGGGGCAGACATGGCCTAGGGTGGCGGTGCCACCGGTAGCCGCGCTGGCAACTGTCCCGCCACCAACCCGCCATGTCCCATTGATGCATGCAAAATATAACATATTTTAGATTATTATTTTAGTTAATTTTTCTGTAATTTGATCATGGCATGCATCTTTTTAGACCATTTTTAGTCCTAATATCGGATTTATCGATTTTAATTATTAATTCTTTAAATATTTTAATTGTGGATGGATTTACTTAATTTTTATAATTATTGTGCAAGCAAGCCGAATTAACGGATGGATCGACTGTAAACCACATTATTTGGCCGAGATGATCACAGCCAGCCAGGGCGTAAAAGCAATATGTCTGACTTCTTTTGGGGGAAAAAGAAATGACGTCAAGATAAAATGAGTCATCGTTTTGGCCGAGATTTGAATAAAAGACTTATCGTTTTGGGCGTAACGGCATCGTTTTGGCCAAGATTTAAGGGGGTAAAGATAAGAAGATGTTATCATTTTGGGCGTAATGGAAAGAACAACTCTACGTTTTGGCCGAGATTAGAAGAAGTTACTTCTCATTTTGGCCGAGATTCCAAGAAGGGGGTAAAGATAAAAAAAAGTTTATTTTTTGGGCGTAATAGCAAGATAACTTTTGTTTTGGCCGAGATTCAGAGAGGAAAACAAAGTTTATCGACCATAATCAACTCAAGTTTTATCTCACAAAATTAAATTCGATCGTACGATATTTACGATCGTGATCAAATTGAAGTCCGTCCGCACCCTATAAATAGAGGAGGAAGCCATCATCCCAACTCGTGCTCTGAAGTTCAGGTTTCTTCCATAGCGGATCGTGAGCTCTGCAGGCTACGACCAAGAGGAGAGATGTGTGACGGCTGGAAGTTGATCGCGATTCTGATCAAATCCGAGAGGCTGTCCAACTGTCTGCTCAATGCGAGAGCTCTACTTCTATTTTGGGTGTAATTCTTCCAATTTTTATAATTTGTATTTTATCTCTTCAGAATTTCTAGGATGAACTCCATATTTTTAGTATTATTATTTTAGGAGATTATTAATTGAAGGGAAATGTTTGGATCCTATTTTATTTGTTTTAATCTTTTCTGATCAATTATTAATTGTGCTTAATGCTTTTATGTTAGTTAATTGGATTTCAGACTTAGGCTATACCAGTTTGTGGAGTGTTTAATTTCAGAATTCATTATACTAATTATAATTGATTTTATCTGAATTGATAATTGGCATAAATTTGATAACTAGTGTGTGGAGAATCAAATTTGTGTAGTCTATTAATCTATACCAGTTTGTGGAGTGATTAATAGTCTAGGGAATCCAATTTAATGCATCTTAATTTTAATATAATTTTGAGGGTACCAGTCGTGGAGACTTCAATTCTTATTAAATTAAGATATTTCTATATGATTAGATTGAGGGATGTCAGTCGTGAAGACCGCAAGATAATCATGTTAGATTATTTTAGGGAGACTAATCCATCTTTAAATATTAAATTTATCTTTTATGGTTCAAATATTTATCCTGATCTATTTTCATCCTAAGGCCTAACTTCAACACATCTATCTTATTTTTATCTTATTTTCTTTCTTTTGTTTTACAAAATCACTTTTCCAAAATTCCATATTTTTCCTCTCTTATAAATTTATAAATTCATATATTGAATTAATAATATTCCTCGTGGGTTCGACACTCTTGCTTCTATTACTATATTACTTGAGCGACTAGTGCACTTGCTAGCGATTTTATTTTGCTACATCATTTTACGCATCAAGTTTTTGGCGCCGTTGTCGGGGAATATTTTATTAATTAATTTCTAATTTTTGTAAATTATTAGGAGATGTAAATAATTCTTTGTAAATATGCACTATTTGTTTTAATTATTTTAATTTTTTGTGAATAAACTAACATTTTTCTTTTGCAGATAAAGGTCACGACATTTTTAAATTTGTTGACTCTCAGGTTAAATTCTAACGCCGATTGGATTTTTCGGATTACGTGGACTTATGGTTTTACGACCGTGATTTATTTTGTCGGCTTTACTGGTTTTACGGTCTCGCAATGTATCAATTCTGAATTTTAAACTCAATTTTGCGGCCGCAAATTTTTAACTTTTATTCTGCGATTAATCACCATCTTATTTGATTTCAGATCTGTTTGATTTAGTTATGGGCCGAGAAATAGTTTTGATTTTGCGGCCATAAACTTCTAATCTTCTGACTCGTTTCGGCTTTAATAGCAATCTTTATTTGAATTTTACGGTCGAGATTCACTTTATCCACATGATCGAATTGATTTCTTTCTCTTGCGCATGGATTGATTAATTATTAGATTAAGTCATGATTTTGCGGCCGAGAAGTGTTTGCGGCCGACTTTGATGAATTCCTATTTGGTTGGGAATGTTAATTCGACTTTGTTTCGGTCATAATTTAACGAGATCTACGTTGATTAATCCCTTTCAACATTATTTCATGGCTTTGGCGGTCAAGGTGTACTGAACAATTACGACTATCTGCTCATTCTCGGCTGTGATTTTGTTAAAAATTCATCTCTGTATCATGCCCATCTATATTTTCTCTTTAATAGATGGACTTCTTAATTTACTGCTGGACGTAATTTCCCTCCGTCTTCTCCTGATTTCTTTCCTTGATTATCTCTCGGTATGTGTCAAAAGGTTTATTAATTAGTCTTTCGGAATCTTTTGCTTCCAAATTTTTTTAAGAACATAATTATTCAGAATATTTTTTTTATAATCTGACAAAGTTATAACCGTCATATATCTTTGATTTTTCTACGGCTGGATGTGTTTGTCTCGTTCATATTTTTCTCTTCGAAGATCTTTATTGATACTAAAATTTCGGGATTGGTTTTTGCTTTTTGGAGCCTAGATTTTTCTTTGAAGATTTCCATATCACCCTGATGTTTTTACGCGGAGAGCATGCGAACATTTCTATTATTTCTCTAGCATGTTACGCCTTCAAATTTTGACCAACTTTTACGCCCCCCAATTTCATTTCGGCGGAGATATGGAAAGTTTTCATTTCAGCCGAGATATGGAAAGTTTTTGTTTGGCGGCCAAGCAAATATGAGAGAATTTCGGAAAGGCGACATTGATGCTTTACGGGGCATAAAAATTCGACACTTCAAGACCACACATCGGGAGAAAAGTTCACTACTTTCCATGGCAGGACGTCGGACATGACACTATTACGCCCTATTTTTCTTACGGCCGAGCATCCCCACCGTGCACGAGTAGCACCACCAGCACCACGCCCTTGTTTCTTACGCTTGTCCGCAACGCCCCCCTATTCTTTACGGCCGAGCTTTCACACCGCGGACGGAGCTGACCCCCTACGCCTGGATGAACACCGCCGCTCCCTTACGCCCTCTTACTAGCACTACGCTGCCTTTCCTCCTTACAGCCGCAAACACCACGATCGACTCCGGCAGAGGTTCCTCATTTCTCCCGTTGTGGCCGAGAAACCAGCCTTAAGCAAATCTCGGCTGAGATATTCATCCACAACACATTACGGCCAAGCCCACCTCTATTAATTTCGGACGAGATTTCTTCACCATCAAGTATCGGCTGAGATCTCCTCTCCACCGACACCATTTGCGGCCGAGAAGTTCATAACACTGCCACCACAAAAATCTTGGCCAAGTCTCTTCAGCTTTTGCGGCCGATACCTTCATCGAATCGGCCGAGCATCTCACCTTCATCGAATTGGCCGAACATCTCTCCGCCGATATATATTGAAGTCGAGGCCAAGAACTTCACCACCCCTACAAACAGTAAATCCGGTTGTGTCTTTTCCCTTTTCTTTAGTTTTTCCATTTATATTTGTATCTCTTTCCCTTGTTGGCCTAACACTAGGGACAATGTCTGATTTAAGCTTGGGGGAGTTTGCATTTCATGCATTGTATTTTTCATTATTTTTCTTTTTATTTGCTTATGCTTGCATGTATATCTAAAAATCCAAAAAAAAACTTGAAAAATTTCCCAAAAATATCATTGCATGCATTTATTTTTTTTTTTTTTGCTACCATCTTACAAACTCTTGTCTTACTGTCTTAATTATCTTTAAGTACAAGTTCAAAGACATGTTGTTAATTGATGAAATTTGAATGCTTTTCGTTCTTATCACTTGCTATTTTAGTATCAAACTTATGGACGGTGTGCCTATGCTAAATAGAATTATGAATGACTAGACGACATAATCATATTCATGCCTTTTTATTTATTTCTTTTAAATCTTGATAGTAGTAGCCTTTTTATTGACCATATTAAGTACTCCTTGAGCTTAAACAAATGTGAAAAAACAAATAGTGAAAAAAAGGAAGAATAAAGTTATGTGTAGGTACAAAAGTGTTATCCAGAACCAAGGTGTGTTCGGGTAATTAGATCTGTAGGGGTTCATGCCTAGCGATCTAAGGGCGACTGCTCTGGGATCCGTTGATCGAAAACCTGCTACAAGGACCATCTTGTGGAATATGGAGAAACACAGAATACTGAATGGCTAAGTTCGTACTCTTCATTCAGAACCTTGGTTGTTCGGGCAAGTAAACTCGAGGGGTGCCTTATCACCTGTTGCCCTAAAGCCATCTGGTCTGGGAGTCATCAGTCCAAAGCCCGCTACATGGACTTCCTTGTGCAATCCTGCTTGAAGATTAGAACTTTTAAAATGATTGAAAATAAAGTTCAAAAAAAAAAGAAAAAGAAAAAGTTTTAAGCTCAATTAGTACTTATGTGTTCAATATTCATACTATTATTTGACAAACAATTTTTTTTCTACAAGCCTGAATTTGAGATTGTTTAAATCATTCAGAACCTCTATGAAGCTAAGTACATGGAAAGTGGTAAGATACTAAGTAGTAGGTGTGCAGAAGAATTGTGTAAGAAAATTAGTCAATTAACAATGTGGAGGCTATGATAGAACCCTTGTTCTTGAGCTTTGCTTTGAATTTTTACTTGAGGACAAGCAAGACTTTAAGCTTGGGGGAGTTTGATGCATGCAAAATACAACATATTTTAGATTATTATTTTAGTTATTTTTTCTGTAATTTGATCATGGCATGCATCTTTTTAGACCATTTTTAGTCCTAATTTCAAATTTATCGATTTTAATTATTAATTCTTTAAATATTTTAATTATGGATGGATTTACTTAATTTTTATAATTATTAGGCAGGCAAGATGAATTAACGGATGGATTGGCCGTAAACCACATTATTTGGCCGAGATGATCACAGTTAGCCAGGGCGTAAAAGCAATATGTCTGACTTCTTTTGGGGGTAAAAGAAATGACGTCAAGATAAAATGAGTCATCGTTTTGGCCGAGATTTGAATAGAAGACTTATCGTTTTGGGCGGAACGACATCATTTTGGCTGAGATTTAAGGGGGTAAAGATAAGAAGATGTTATCGTTTTGGGCGTAATGGAAAGAACAACTCTACGTTTTGGCCGAGATTAGAAGAAGTTACTTCTCGTTTTGGCCGAGATTCCAAGAATGGGATAAAGATAAAAAAAAGTTTATTTTTTGGGCATAATAGCAAGATAACTTTTGTTTTGACCAAGATTCAGAGAGGAAAACAAAGTTTATCGACCGTAATCAACTCAAGTTTTATCTCATAAAATTAAATTCGACCGTACGATATTTACGATCGTGATCAAATTGAAGTTCGTCCGCACCCTATAAATAGAGGAGGAAGCCATCATCCCAACTCGTGCTCTGAAGTTCAGGTTTCTTCCACAGCTGATCGTGAGCCCTGCAGGCTACGACCAAGAGGAGAGAGGTGTGACGGCTGGAAGTTGATCGCGATTCTGATCAAGTCCGAGAGGCTGTCCAACTGTCTGCTCAATGCGAGAGCTCTACTTCTATTTTGGGTGTAATTCTTCCAATTTTTATAATTTGTATTTTATCTCTTCAGAATTTCTAGGATGAACTCCATATTTTTAGTATTATTATTTTAGGAGATTATTAATTGAAGGGAAATGTTTGGATCCTATTTTATTTGTTTTAATCTTTTCTGATCAATTATTAATTGTGCTTAATGCTTTTATGTTAGTTAATTGGATTTCTGACTTAGGCTATACCAGTTTGTGGAGTGTTTAATTTCATAATTCATTATACTAATTATAATTGATTTTATCTGAATTGATAATTGGCATAAATTTGATAACTAGTGTGTGGAGAATCAAATTTGTATAGTCTATTAATCTATACCAGTTTGTGGAGTGATTAATAGTCTAGGGAATCCAATTTAATGCATCTTAATTTTAATATGATTTTGAGGGTACCAGTCGTGGAGACTTCAATTCTTATTAAATTAAGATAGTTCTATATGATTAGATTGAGGGATGCCAGTCATGGAGACCACAAGATAATCATGTTAGATTACTTTAGGGAGACTCTAATCCATCTTTAAAGATTAAATTTATCTCTTATGGTTCACATATTTATCCTGATATATTTTCATCCTAAGGTCTAACTTTAACACAATTATCTTATTTTTATCTTATTTTCTTTCTTTTATTTTACAAAATCACTTTTCCAAAATTCCATGTTTTCCTCTCTTATAAATTTATAAATTCAGATATTGAATTAATAATATTCCTCGTAGGTTCGACACTCTTACTCCTATTACTATATTACTTGAGCGACTAGTGCACTTGTTAGCGATTTTATTTTGCTACATCATTTTACGCATCACCCACGAGTAAGCCTAAGGTGGCTGGTGATACGCGGGTCACCTAAAATCTGCACACGATATTCACTCGCTTTGATCCGGTCAAATTTAGTAAAAGTTCGAGTTCAACCGGTAGACTAGTGGATTTCGAATGATTTGGCCGGGTCAAGTTGTAAAATTAAAAAAACTTGAACATAAAAAAATTGTTTTTTAACATTATATAAATATATATATATATATGCTTGAAAGTTAGGATGAAGCTTTTTATTTCTTTCATTTCTCTGTCACATATATAAGATTTCATCAATGTTTTTTGTTTATAATTACTTCACATTTTTTATTTAACAAATATTTCTTTTTATGCTTACTTATTATTTTTAATTTTAATTATATTATATTATTAGTGTATTGTTATATATTGACATTACATACTGATAATATCACAATACTATCTTTAACTTATTTTATTTTATTAATTTATATTATCTGATCGAACCATTTGAATCAATCCAATTCGACCTGGTTTATTGATCGATCTGGGTTGATTGTTGAGCTGAGTTTTACAATTATTAGAAACATGATCCGATAGATCGGAGTTGCCGTGATTGTGACATCCGAGAATTACATTAAAAAAAGCAAAAATAAATAAAAAATAGAAAAATAAACCTATTTGACCCATTCCTGTAACTGTCCACTACCCCCTATAATTGCTATTACATCGGATATGGACGAGGGGGTTTTTGGTTGCTCATTCGTGTACTGCAGCAGGAGAGGAAGAAAGGCCTGAAGGAAGAAAACATCGTGGTCGAAGAAGACGTGGAGGCCACCGATAGTGACATCAGTTCTCCCTACAAAGGTACGAAAATAACTCCTATAGATATGCAAATATCTCACGTCTGACATATCGTGATTCTAAAGATCGAACAATTATAGATCGCGCGACTGTGTTAGTTGCATTTATTTTCCAAATCGAGACTTAATGATTTACCCATGTCCGTGTAAAAGTTCTTTGTCGATATGTGATCATGGATTGTATTTGTTCTCTCATGAATGATTCATGGCTGTCGTCAATTCGTCTGTCGATCGGTTCACCATCATTTAGATATAGTTTCGAGTAATAACTATTCGAATATGGATTATCTACACATTGTCGGATAATTGTGGGTTCCCTGATCATTTCTTTTTATTTCTATAATCTTACCGATTATCATTTTAAAAGTTTAAGACCTGTGTAGCACTTTGCTTGAAAATTTTCATAAATAAATAGGAGTATTTGTATTAATATCCTGACCGTATCTATGTATTAAAATGCCAAGGTCATATGCACATGTGAAAAGAAAGAATATGTCGTCGTGTGCATCTTGGGTGCAAAGCCAATTAATTTTCTCTTCATACCTGTTATGGCTTTAATCACATGTTAACCACATGTCAAGGGTGTAAAAATGCACTCATATGACAGATTCTTTAAATGCATCAATCTTGTTTATATGTCACAATCAGCCATGATGTGTACTCATGCATGATCCTCACGGGTATTGGACTATGGCTAAGGTGCAACGTGACATTGTAGTAGCAATCTCATGTTATATGATCTTGTGATTTATCCGTTCAGGATTTTAATTAATTGCTTCCTTAATTATTTATCCATCTCACTATTGTGTCACATCACAATTGCACTCCTGTTATTATCTCTTTACGTGCCGAATCTTATCATATCATGATCTTTTTATCTCAATTCAACTATTCTTAGATTTTGTTATTCATAACCTTTGATCCAATTATAAAATAAAAAGATAAAAGACTAATAAAAATGTAAATGGAAGAGCTCTTCTTATATTTTGTTGACGACAATCAACTTGGCCAAAAGGGAGTCGAAAGATACTTCACCGGCCCGTATTTGGCGTTGAGGTACTCCGCCCTGTCCAAAAGGGAGTCGAAAGATACTCCACCGGCCTATGTTAAAGGGAGTTGAAAGACACTTCAAAATAAGTGTAACATAATGAAAATGAAAAGATGACTATGATTATGATGATGGGCAATGCCCAATGATTTTCATGATAATGATTCTAAAGCCCATGATCGATTATGTCATGTGAATTTGAAGATGATTATGCTATCCTTCTTGTTACACTTATCATATTATCATCAGTCATGTCATTCTATTTCATGCCTCTTGATCATGATGTTATCATACAAATCATATCTACATGACTCTATCATATTTAGTTGATTATTTTTATGATGTCATTATTACTTATATGTCATATGATTATTATGTACTGGGTGTCAAAGCTCACAAGGAGATTCATCTTCCCTGTGTATTCAATGTCACAGGTAACAACCTGTCCTAGTAAAAAGATGATGGCGCAGGCGACAGACCGAGCTCGTGGTGATCTTTGCACATGAAATCGAGTCTCTTCAGCTTTCTTTCTATTTTCATCAAGTTGTGTTTATCTTATGCAAACTCTTTTGTTTATATTCTTTGAGACTCAGTTATGTTATATTGTTAAGACTTCCGCATTCATTTTCTATTATATCTCTTTTTAATCAAATAATAACTATTTTTCCTTCCGCAATTATGCCTTTATTATGTTGACCAGTCAAAGTCTTATTTTGGTCAAATTATTGTACACGTAAGTCATGTCTCGTAACGTCCCCGGAGTGTATTCGGCCACGTGGCAGGGTGCATTTTGGGGGCATTACAGTTAGGTATCAGAGCCTAAAGTCAGAACATTCTTATGTTCTGAAATGTCAAGCATGTAATCCACGTGCAAAGAGCCACGAGCAGTCACCGCGCCAACCAACGCTAAATCAAGTAAGATAGTTATGTTTTTATGATTTAAATATTTTATTAAATGTTTCCATGATGTGCAATATTGTAGATGCCCCCACGACGCACTACCATTAATAGAGTAACCGAGGTTGAACAAGAAGGGATGAATCAGAATGAAGTTGAGTTTGGACAGCCCCCACTAGTTGAGCCTCCACCGGTGCAGGAGCCTCCACTAGTACAGCCTCCATCGGTGCAGATGCCACCATTTGAGCCTCCACCAGTGCAGACATAGTCTGTTGAGCCTCCACTGGTACAGGAGCCTCCACAAGTGCAGGTGCCTCCATCGACGCAGACACCACCAGTGCAGCCTCCACTGGTGCAGACACCACCAGTCCAGCCTCCACTGGTGCAAACACCGCCGGTCCAACCTCCACCAGTGCAACCTCCACCAGTTTATCCCCCACAGATGCAGTTCTTGCTTGTGCAGCCTCCACAAGGGCAGTCATGGCCGATGCAGCCTTGGCCAATGCAGCCTTGGCCGATGCAGCCTCCGATTGTGCAGCTCATGCCAGCGCCATCACTGGACACCTTACAAGAATTCTTGAAGTTGCATCCGCCACAATTCGAAGGCACATGTGATTTCGATAAGGCGGAGAGGTGGATCATAAGTATGACGGAAACTTTCCTCGCGATGCGTTGTGCTGAGGACAGAAAGGTCTTATATGCCACTAATCGTCTGACTGATGAATTCCTTGATTGGTGGAGAAGTACCAAAGCAACTCAGTTTGGAGGGCAGAGCATGATTCCCTGGAATAGCTTTTATGAAGTGTTTGAAGCACACTATTTCCCAGAGCATGATCGCATTCAAAAATAGCGAGAATTTCTACAGCTTAGTCAGGGGAAGATGACTGTTGCTGAGTATCACTTTCAGTTCATAAAATTGGAAAAATACAATATCATGTGCATGAGTGAGAAGCAGAGGGCAGATCAATTTGCTCAAGGTTTAAACACCACTATCAGGTCCAAGACTTTATCCGGAAAATTGCAAAATCTGAAAGAGACGGTCGAGCTAGCGACTACTATGGAGCAAGACTGCTTAAGAGAATTGGAAGAACAAAAAAGGAAGGCCCCTACACAAACCCTTGAGAATGGTCGTCACAGGTGGAATGACAAACGTTCAAACCGGAGGGACCACCGACGTGATAATCGTGTGAGGCCATATGAGCGTCGCAACACCCCACGCCAGCCACCACAACAGCAGCAACCTTATTGTCAGGTGAGAAGTAAAATAAATAAATAATTATAAGTATGCAATGATGATGACTAATGAATAAATGATTTCAGCCTCAACAGCGACAGGCACCGCAGCAGCCCCAGCAAAATAATAAAGCCTGCCAACATTGTGGGAGGTTTCACCCAGGAGAATGCCGACGAAGAACGGGTGCCTGTATCCACTGTGGTCAGCAGGGACACTTTATCCGTGACTGTCCTAAGAAGGCAAGGGAGGAACAAGCTCAGCGTGGCGCTGGAGGTGCTAATACCTTGGTGCAAGGCAGAGTTTATAATATGCAGACGGATGCTACACCAGTTGACGCCGATGTTATCAGAGGTACCTTACCTATAGCAGGCATGCCTACTACAATATTATTTGATTCGGATGCATCACATTCATTTATCTCTCAAGATTGTACTATTGCTTTGAGTTTGCCTATGCATGATATGACATGTTCCATGAGTGTGGCAACCCCTATGAGTACTCTCTGCACTACGAAGTACATCCCAGAAGTATCAGTGACGATCGATGGCAAGAATTTCTTTGCGAATCTGTTCGTGATTCCCATGATAGATTATGATGTCATACTTGGTATGGACTGGCTGTCATACCACGATGTTGTAGTAGTATGCAGTCAAAAGAAGATTATCATTGGTACTCAAGGCAAGCCGAAGGCTACTATGAAGGGCACTACTGGCAAGGAAGGCAAGGTGATCATTTCTGCAATGAAGGCACAGAAGATGTTGCATAAAGGCTGCAGAGGCTATCTAGCTAGTGTTGTGAAAACAGATGCCCCAGTTTCGGACCCACGACAAATGAACATAGTTAGAGATTTTTCGGACGTCTTTCCAGAAGACGTCACTGGATTGCCACTACGACGGGAGATAGATTTCCGCATCGACCTCCATCCGGGCACTGCTCCTATCTCCAAAGCTCCATATCGAATGGTTCCAGCTGAAATGCAAGAACTCAAGAAGCAAATTCATGAGCTTTTAGATAAGGGGTTTATCCGACCCAGTGTGTCATCATGGGGTGCACCAGTGCTCTTCGTGAAGAAGAAGGATGGCTCCCTCAGATTATGTATAGATTATAGAATGCTAAACAAGGTCACAGTGAAGAATAAGTACCCACTGCCACGTATTGATGATTTATTTGATCAACTGTCCAAGGCTTCTGTGTTCTCCAAGATAGACTTGCGGAGTGGTTATCACCAACTACGAGTTGCAGAAGAAGACATTCCGAAGACTGCTTTCCGATCAAGGTACGGGCATTACGAGTTCTTGGTTATGCCTTTTGGGTTGACGAATGCACCTGCAGCATTCATGGACCTGATGAACAGGGTGTTCAAGCCTTATTTGGATCAATTCATCATCGTCTTCGTTGATGACATATTGATCTATTCAGAGAACCCCGAGCAACACAGGGAGCATCTAAGGATTGTATTGGAGACACTTAGGCAGCACAAACTCTATGCAAAGCTGTCGAAGTGTGAATTCTGGCTGGAAGAAATTATGTTCCTTGGACACATTGTCTCTAAGAAGGGTATTTCTGTTGATCCAGCAAAGGTAGAGGCAGTGACAAATTGGGCTCGACCGAAGAATGTGACCGAAATACGTAGTTTTCTCGGATTGGCCGGATACTATAGACGATTCATAAAGGACTTCTCGAAGATAGCCTCCCCAATGACGAAGCTGACAAAGAAGGGTGAGAAGTTTATCTGGTCACGACAGTGTGAATATAGCTTTCAGGAGCTAAAGACGAGATTGACTACAGCACCGATACTCACTATCCCTTCTGGCAGCGGTGGGTATGTGGTGTATAGTGATGCCTACGGTACAAGATTGGGATGCGTACTAATGCAGCATGGTAAGGTGATTGCATATGCATCAAGACAGCTAAAGCAGCACGAGGTGAACTACCCGACACATGATTTGGAGTTAGCGGCAGTGGTATTTGCTCTAAAAATCTGGATACACTATTTGTACGGAGAGGAGTTTGAGGTGTTCACCTATCATAAAAGTCTAAAGTATGTCTTCTTTCAGCGAGATCTAAACATGAGGCAACACATGTGGATGAAGTTTTTGAAAGACTATGAGTTCGCTATTAACTACCATCCAAGTAAGGCGAACACAGTTGCTGACGCATTGAGACGTAAGTGGAAAGGCTCATTAGCATTTATGAGGCTCCGAGTATTTGAGATGACTGAAGAACTCAATATGTGGAATCCAATGCCGGGCAGAAATGGAGCTATATTAATGATGCATCATCTTCAACTGAACTTGGTTGACAGAATCATCAAGGCACAACCAGAGGATGTAGAATATGTCAAGATGGTTAGTAGGTGTGAGAAAGAAATAGAGGACTTCAAGATATCAGCTGATGGCGGAATCAGATATAGGGACCGCCTGTGGGTCCCTAATGATGCTGAGCTCAAGAGAGAGGTGATGGACGAGTGCTATAAGTCAGAGTTTTTCATCCATCCAGGCAGCACAAAAATGTACAAGGATGTACAACGAAGTTACTGGTGACACGATATGAAGCGAGAGATTGCGGAATATGTCTCTAAGTGTCTGATATGCCAGCAAGTAAAGATCGAGCATCAGAGGCCATATGGCAAGCTTAGCTCTTTAAGAATTCCGAGGTGGAAATGGGAAAACATTTCCATGAATTTCATATCATGTCTACCCCGCACACAGAAAAGACATGATGCTATTTGGATAGTGGTCGATCGATTGACAAAATCTGCATAATTTATACCGATCAAATGGAGGCAGTCAATCGAGAGATTGATGGATACATATGTTCAGGAGGTTATTAGATTGCATGGTATTCCAGTTTCCATAGTGTCAGATCGAGATCCTCGCTTTATAACTAGGTTTTGGAGAAGTCTGCAAAATACTTTTGGGACAAGACTAAACTACAGCATGGCCTTTCATCCTCAGACAGATGGCCAGTCAGAGAGAACCATCCAAATGGTAGAAGACATGCTGAGGGCATGTGCTTTGGATTGGCATGGCAGTTGGGATGATCACTTGCCTCTGATTGAGTTCGCTTATAATAATAACTATCACTCCAGCATCGACATGGCTCCATTCGAGGCCTTGTATGGGAGACCATGTCGATCACCAGCTTGTTGGAATGAGGTTGGTGAACGAAAGTTCCTGAGTGCTAAGGAATTAAAGGAGACTGAGGGATATGCCAAGAAGGTGGAGTTAATACAACAAATAATGAAAGCAGCACAGACTCGCCAGAAAACTTATGCAGATAAAGGCCGACGTGAGCAAATCTTTCGTGCAGGTGATCAGGTACTGCTAAAAGTCTCCCCGATGAAGGGAGTCATGAGATTCAGTAAAAAAGAAAAACTCAGCCCGAGATATGTGGGTCCGTTCGAGGTACTAGAGTTAGTCGGAGAGGCGGCATGCAGATTAGCACTACCCCCATCATATGGACAAGTACATAGTGTTTTTCATGTATCTATATGCTCTGAAAGTATAAACATGATGAGGCAAACATTATCAGGTATGAGGAGCCAAATCTTAAAGAAGATCTAACTTATGAAGAGCAGCCGCTGAGAATCTTAGAATCGAAAGTTCAGCGTCATAAGAATAGAGATGTGCCACTGGTTAAAGTCGCATGGAGTCATCATCAGGGCGATGAAGCGACTTGGGAACTAGAGTCAGAAATACGTCAACAATTTCCCAGATTATTTGATAAGCTCGTACACTATACATAATTCAAGGATGAATTTTATTTTAAGAGGTTTATAATGTGACGTCCGAGAATTACGTTAAAAGAAGGAAAAATAAATAAAAAAAGAAAAATAAACCTATTTGACCCATTCCTGTAACTGTCCACTACCCCCTATAATTGTTATTACATCGGATATGGACGAGGGGGTTTTTGGTTGCTCATTCGTGTACTGCAGCAGTAGAGGAAGAAAGGTCTGAAGGAAGAAAACGTCGTGGTCGAAGAAGATGTGGAGGCCACCGACAGTGACATCAGTTCTCCCTGCAAAGGTATGAAAAGAACTCCTATAGATATGCAAATATCTCACGTCTGGCATATCGTGATTCTAAAGATCGAACAATTATAGATCGCGCGACTGTGTTAGTTGCATTTATTTTCCAAATCGAGACTTAATGATTTACCCATGTCCGTGTAAAAGTTCTTTGTCGATATGTGATCATGGATTGTATTTGTTCTCTCATGAATGATTCATGGCTGTCGTCAATTCGTCTGTCGATCGGTTCACCATCATTTAGATATAGTTTCGAGTAATAACTATTCGAATATGGATTATCTACACATTGTCGGATAATTGTGGGTTCCCTGATCATTTCTTTTTATTTCTATAATCTTACCGATTATCATTTTAAAAGTTTAAGATCTGTGTAGCACTTTGCTTGAAAATTTTCATAAATAAATAGGAGTATTTGTATTAATATCCTGACCGTATCTATGCATTAAAATGCCAAGGTCATATGCACATGTGAAAAGAAAGAAAATATCGTCGTGTGCATCTTGGGTGCAAAGCCAATTAATTTTCTCTTCATGCCTGTTATGGCTTTAATCACATGTTAACCACATGTCAAGGGTGTAAAAATGCACTCATATGACAGATTCTTTAAATGCATCAATCTTGTTTATATGTCACAATCAGCCATGATGTGTACTTATGCATGATCTTCACGGGTATTGGACTATGGCTAAGGTGCAACGTGACATTGTAGTAGCAATCTCATGTTATATGATCTTGTGATTTATCCGTTCAGGATTTTAATTAATTGCTTCCTTAATTATTTATCCATCTCACTATTGTGTCATATCACAATTGCACTCCTGTTATTATCTCTTTACGTTCCGAATCTTATCATATCATGATCTTTTTATCTCAATTCAACTATTCTTAGATTTTGTTATTTATAACCTTTGATCCAATTATAAAATAAAAAGATAAAAGACTAATAAAAATGTAAATGGAAGAGCTCTTCTTATATTTTGTTGACGACAATCAACCTAGCCAAAAGGGAGTCGAAAGATACTTCACCGGCCCATATTTGGCGTTGAGGTACTCCGCCCTGTCCAAAAGGGAGTCGAAAGATACTCCACCGGCCTATATTAAAGGGAGTTGAAAGACACTTCAAAATAAGTGTAACATAATGAAAATGAAAAGATGACTATGATTATGATGATGGGCAATGCCCAATGATTTTCATGATAATGAATCTAAAGCCCATGATCGATTATGTCATGTGAATTTAAAGATGATTATGCTATACTTCTTGTTACACTTATCATATTATCATCAGTCATGTCATTCTATTTCATGTCTCTTGATCATGATGTTATCATACAAATCATATCTACATGACTCTATCATTTATGATTATATTTAGTTGATTATTTTTATGATGTCATTATTACTTATATGTCATATGATTATTATGTACTGGGTGTCAAAGCTCATAAGGAGATTCATCTTCCCTGTATTCAATGTCACATGTAACAACCTGTCCTAGTAAAAAGATGATGGCGCAGGCGACAGACCGAGCTCGTGGTGATCTTTGCACATGAAATCGAGTCTCTTCAACTTTCTTTCTATTTTCATCAAGTTATGTTTATCTTATGCAAACTCTTTTGTTTATATTATTTGAGACTCAGTTATGTTATATTGTTAAGACTTCCGCATTCATTTTCTATTATATCTCTTTTTAATCAAATAATAACTATTTTTCCTTCCGCAATTATGTCTTTATTATGTTGACCAGTCAAAGTCTTATTTTGGTCAAATTATTATACACGTAAGTCATGTCTCGTAACGTCCCCGGAGTGTATTCGGTCACGTGGCGGGGTGCATTTTGAGGGCGTTACACTGATTCTATGTTAATATATTTTGATGCATTGTTGAATCACTTTACACGCAAAAAATTGATGGATAACTACAACTAATTAGTTAATCATTAGCACATAAACTTATCCAACTATGATAAGAGCATTAAGTAGAGACCATATATGAGTTCAAAGAATTCTAAGTTATAAAATAAATTAAGAGAAAATGGGGTTCAAATTCAATCTTCCCGTGATGACGAAATTACTCTATAATCGAATTATTTGATAATAAATTTGAGGAAAAATATAATAAAAAGACTAGAAATTATAAAGAAATATTTATGTAGTGGATGATACCTCTCGAACAAGTTTTGACCAAGACTGCTTAAAAAACTATCATCAGAAACCTTGAATTCTTGAATTCTTCAATCGATTTGCAATAATGCACAATAAAAAGATTGATCTCTCATTTTTTGGTTCCAAACTCTGAGATCTCATGTCCTTTGGGATCATGGTACATTAATCTTTATAAAGATGATGATTTCCTAGGATTTTGAGTTGATTCTGGTGCTTAGATTTGCATGAAAGTCTTTGAAAAAATTACAATTGTTAATGTCAAATTTTCTAGTGTGCGAAACTTCGCCTAGGCTTCATACCACTTGGCCTAGGTTTTAGGTGTTAGGCCGAACCCCATGTAGTTGGAGCACTATAATAGTCCACATTCTCTTGATCCAATCATTCCCTGCCTTCAAACTAATAATCATGAGAATAAAATAAATCAAAACTGGATATAAGAAAATAAATGCATGCAATAAATGCACGCAATAATCAAAACTATGAAAAACATCCTAAATAAATTATACAAAACACACACACATCGCTTCTCCTATTTATTGTAAGTATTCATTATAGTTTATAGGAGTGTAGGCTTTTGGAGCCTAAAAATTTGGTACTATTTTTCTTATTATATTCAATTCAATTAATTATTTGGATAATTAATCTTGATAATATAGTTGAGATTTTTTTTACACCTTTCCCAATAATTAGTATTAGAGCTTATTGTTTGGTTTATGATTCCTAACAAGTGGTTACATAACTTTCAAGTCAAGCTTCTAGGTTAAAAGAAGATTCTTTTCTGTTGTTCACTATGTCCAGCCCCATTCCCATTTGGATTACACAACATTTTTTCTCCTCAACTTAAGACTTGTGGGGTTCACAAATTCTATCATGCCATTTCATTTGTTGAAGCTTTCTTATCTTTGGACAGTGTTGTTGAGTAGCACATTATGTCACATTTGTTTGGCAGATTGGCAAGTCTAGATCAAGGCCACGTTGCATAGCCTTTGTGTTGGGATTTCACTATAATTCTTGTCGACTAGAAGTCTTTTTGTTGAGGGTATGTTTTAGTTAGACAAACCTTGTCTTTTGTTGAGGGTATGTTTAGTTAGAAAAACCTTGTTTCAGTTTTGATAAGGCCTAATTAAAGTGTCGTCGAGTTTCTCTTTTTGGGAGATGAGGGTGATGGCTCTCTTGACGAGAGAAGGCACAAATGTCCTCGTGGCCAGGACAAAAACCCAATCATGTGTTTGACGCTAAATAAGCAAAATTTAAAAAAAAAACACTACAAGAATTTTTAGTTTAGATGACGTCTGATATAAATAGTAAATGTCACTAATAAATTATTACTTTGCAACATTTAATTAACGTCTCTCATGTTTTAGGGACGTTTCCTATATTTCCCAAACACTGAACTCTCCATTTACTTTGATCATTTATAAGCTCATTTTACCTTTGTTTTAGGGTCTCTAAAAAAATACCTTATAGTCTGCTGCTTGTGGCTTCCTCCATCGATTGAGCACCCGGCTGCTTGTGGCTTCCTCCAGCGATTGAGCACTCGGTTCCTCCAAGTCCTAGGAGGCAGAAGCTGAGGCCGACGGCGAGGGGCGACAGGAGAAAGAGGCATGGTGGTTTGTCCTGCGATCATGTTTAGGTGGTGTCAAATTCAGCTATTAAATTTGCTTCTTCTCTCAATCTGAGCTTGATTTGATACCTTCATTGCTAAAGCTGAACAACTCTTTGTTCCTTCTTGTTTCCCCTTGTTTCATAAATTTTTAGGCGTATATAGAATGTATTTTTAGGGTTCTTTCCTGTGGGAATATGAGGTCAACAATGGGTTTCAGCTTTTTGCATTCAGGCTTCGATTTAGTTAACAGTGGATTTTGCCTCTTTGATTGTCATTTAAGTCATTAGAATTGAAGGAAAAAATTTCTTTGCAATCTGATAGCTCAATTTTTTATGATATGTTCTCCAATCTTAGGCAAAAGATGCTGATGGTTTTCTATTTTGGCCAACAAAAAAAAATAAATCAAGACAATGGTTCAACAATTGTACTTGGCTTCTGTTCCAAAATAAATGAATGAACCCCTATCATCAACTTATCTGCTCCATTTTCTTTGAACCACTTTAAAACTCAAAACACAAAAAGGAATCACAAGAGGAAGGTCGTCCTTAGCTCCACAGAGCAAAAAAATAGTATTTCTTAAGATATGTTCCTTGCATAGTATTGCATTCTTTCACAAAAATAATCATCCATGTACAGAGGTGGTAATCTATAGGTAATGCTTTTCCAATGGCTTTTTAGCTGGCAGGCTTGCCATAATGTTATTTGTAGTGCTTGCAAGTATTATCTATAATCTAATTCCTGAGCCATTAAACAAGTCAAAAAGTTCTGCTTTTTCAATTACTTGTGGATTTTTACAGTATATATGCTAGATTGTTTCTAGAGATTCTTTTAAGTAAACTATAATAGGAGATGAGGTCTTCAATTATACATCCACTCATATATAACCAAGCTTGAACTGCAAGTTTACCGGACCCATAAAGATGTCTTACGTTGCTGTCTTCATATCAAAGGAAGTGATGTAACCTGCCACTAGTCAGTTGGTTGCACTTGCATCTTTTACTCTGTTCTGTAGTCGTTTAGCCTATATTCTGAAATTAAATTATCTTCCCAAGGTAAGATCTCTTGATCTCCTATGTCTTTTTAATATTTACTTTGTTCATGAGGTTTAAGGAGAACTACTCCGGTGTTACTTCAACTGTAAAATATTTGGACTTTGTAGCTGGTGTCTCTTTAGATTTTATTTTCCTTATTCATTTTTAGTGATGATTTTTTTAGATCAGATCATGCACCTCCTTTTCCTATTCGTCAGACTCTGTTGAGACTCCAGTATTGATAACAACATGTCCTCAACCTGCTCGACGAAATGCCCATAAAGAGGTAAGACACTTTATTTGACTTATCTATTATTTATCTATGTGTGCTCTTCTTGTGCGTTGCAGTTGGCTAATAGATATGCTCATCATTGTCACTCCTCTCTCTTCTATGCCACTACTGTTGAATTTCTTCTCATTCTAGTATTACTATGATTTTGTGAAGCTGATATCTATCTTTCTAATCCTCTCACTACAGGAACGTTGACATGGCATCCAGGATTATTCACTTATGAACAAGCTAGAGTCTTAATTCAATTATTGAGTGATTATTGATTCTTTTTGTGTTTTTTTCACCAGCATACACTTATAACAAGCTAGAGTATTACTTCAATTCTTATTTTTTAAAAGAGCTTTAATATTTAAGAACCATAATTATCTCTTGTAGGGAGTGTGGTATTGCAAGAGTTCACTTTTTAAACAATTACTTATGTAGTGAAGCATCTAGCTTAATCCTCAGGTAAATAAAACAAATTACTTGTGTTTAGTGTTCTGATTCCATTATGCAATTAAATATGTGCCAAAGAAGTGGAATTAAAGAATAATGTAAGTCTTTTTTTTTTTTTTTGCTATACAGGGACTCCAAAATTGAGAATTAGTTCCTCAAAACTATTGTGCCAGAAGATATTGATGAAGATAGGCACAATTGTTGTGACATATTAGTGTTTGGCAAACCAACTGATGTGATAAAACCTTTGTATGCATGAATTTGTTTCATCCTCTTTATACTTGTTGGAGACAACTTTTGAATTTTAGAAAGAGAATGACAATGAATTTTCTCATAAGTTTTTAATATTTAGTATGGTTTGGGCAAGTTCTGATTTCCATTATCGGTATTTTTAATCTACTTGTTTTATATTTTAATTTACCAATTATAATTTGTATAAAATGTCACAAATTAATATATTGGTGTCAATAGTGAAGTTTGAATGTTGTCATTAATATCTTTAATTATTTAATTATCTCAAAAAAATTATGCAATTATCAAACATCACTAATTTTAGCATATTGGGGACGTTTACTACATGTCATGAAGACAATTTTTTAGCGACGTTTAAATGTCATTGAAAGTTATCTTTTTGTGACGTTTGAAGTATATTTAAAAGGTCATAATCGACTAATAGTGACGCTTAAACGTTGCCTTTATATGACATTTGGGGACGCTTAAACGTCACAAAAAGGCAAAGCTTTTGTGACGTTTAAACTTTTTGCGACGTTTGTTGCATATGCGTCATAAATACTTTTGGTGACTTGGTTATGGTGACGTCCGAAGTCGATGTTTAATAAACGTCATCAAAGAGTTTTGATGACGTTTAACTAAATTTTGGTGACATTTATTAGACGTCGCCAAAGTTAATAATTCTAGTAGTGAAACTAAACTAAAAAATGAAGCATTACATAATATTACAAAGAAAATTAATGTTGGAAGTTGGAAAGTTTGTATCTAATGAATTCTCTAATGAATAAATTTCAATGGAAGTAGCTTTTATATATTATGTGTATGTTCGAAGCAACCTCTTTATATAAACATACCATAGAATTGCTTTAGACGACATGGACTTGACCAAAATCGATGTGAAGTTTATATATGATGAAGTTCAAGTTTGGTTGTTGTTATGGTTTTCCCTCATTTCTATACAACAACAACAAAGCCTTATCCCACTAGGTGGGGTCGGCTCTCTCATTTCTATAAATTTTTAAAAATTCCATGATTTTTCGTAGAGAAGACATTTTTTCAAGAGAGTTTGACTAACTTGCATAATAACATGAATATTAACATTAACTTGACTCTTGTGTTTGGTAGAGGAAAGATCAATGATCAGAGTGATTTTAAAGTCAATATATAAGAAAATATTAGCACATATCACGGTTAGAGTCTACTTAAGCTACTTGTTACTATTCCAAGCAGAGGGGGCATATGAGAATTGATTTTCCCAAATTGAAGAATATGAAATTATCCAATCAAGGCTCTTAACCTGAAGGATCTAATATGGAAACTCAAGAGATATGTAATATTTTTTTGTATTATTGCCATTGGAACCACTATTGAGATTTTTGGCAGGTGAATTTGGATGCAAGTGCATCGTAAGATATGACTCCACACGGATTGTTTAGTCATATAATAAAAGTTTGCTTCTAATATATGAGTTTGGTCTGGTCTGATCTAGTTTGCCCTATCTTGGCTTGGCTTAGTTTGACCTAGCTTTGGTGTAGCTTATTTTTTTGTAAGTAAGCTTTTTATTTAAGTAGGTTTAGCATATTTATCAATGTCTGGCCTATTGTTTATGAGGCTAGCATACTACTTGACATATTATTATAAGAATGTGAAAAATTATAATATCATTTTATGTATATTTTTATAACTAACTTATTAATTTCACTAAAACAATTGAGCCTAAAAGCTAAAAAGTTAGGCCAGATCTTGTAGAATTAATAAATAACACAAGTTATCAAACCTATCATATGTCATACACTTAGATTCTTTAATATTCCAGTGTTTTAGGCATAATTTATTTATATGTAAATCTAGCTTTGCCTTGATTGTGCCGGGCCTATATAGAACTATCAAATCATTTTATGATGTTCAACACACATTCAATTTGAAGAAGAGTTTGATATCTCAAGTGTGTTTGGATGATACATTAATATCAAGAAATGATGAGAGTTGTTTTATTCTAACTTGTGTTTGGATGCAAATGAATAAAAATCATCTGCTATTACTGATATATGACCATTTTGCCCTTTTTAAATATAAATAAAGAATATAGTAATTGTTCCTTTATTTTACTTATTAAGAATTGCAATCTTTTTTAATCTGAAATTATTATTAATTTATATTTATTACAATTATTAAAAATATTTATAACTTTGGTTCTTCCAAAGACGCGCCCTTGTATTAAGAAAAATTGTTAATAGATTTCATTTTCATTCTAAAAAAACATTGCTAATCATTTTCAATATAACTTATAAATGACCTTTATTTTTTGAATTAAAATTTACATTTACATCTAATTTTTCATCTAAAATAATTTGATGGTTGTTTCTCCCAAAAATTTGATAAGTTTAACTTTTATTTATAACCTTATCAATATAATTTTTATTGCTCGTTTTAATTTATTTATAACCATGGTCAAAAGGCCAACATCTCTAGATGTAACAGTAAAAGGACCGCACTGCCCTCATGCAAACCATTAGAATATATCATATTCCACTCAAATTGATGAATACGATAACCCAGCCGACAAATCTCCAACAAGTTTAAACATCTATCGATTAATTTGCATGTCATATTGTAATAGTCTAAAAAATAAAATTAAAGGACGAATTTTATAAGATTCTGCAAATTTTGAAGACGAATTTTATTTTAAGAATGATATATTATAATAGTTTAAAAATAAAATAAAAGAAAAAGGAAAAAAATAAAAAAAAATCAATAGACATCTATGAAACTCATTAACTTTGTTAAACCCATAAGCCTAAGGTATAAATAGCCATGCCCTAAGGAATAAATAGCCATGCCCTAAACTCACCTAACCTCTCTTTTTCCTTTCACCACACCCCACCCCCACAGCCACCTCTCCCATTCTCCCTAAGTCTCTCTCCTTTCCCTACTTCCCCAAACCTCACGGCCAGCACCATCAAGGCAGCAACAACTCAAGCTCCCCATTTCTCTCCCTCATCTTCTCTCATGTACTCACTCATTCTCTCCCTCCCACTTTCTCCCTCTCACCTCCACTCACGAGCAGCAACCCACCCAAGGCAATAGAAAGTCCCAAGCTCCCTATTCTCTCATTTTCCCTCTCTCTCTCTTCCCTCACGGCCCAAGCTCCCTATTCTCTCATTTCCCTCTCTCTCTTGCTTCCCTCACGGCCCAAGCTCCCTATTCTCTCATTTTCTCTCCCTCTCTTGCTTCCCTCACGGCCAGAACCAAGACTACTCTCTCTCTCTCTCTCTCTCTCTCTCTCTCTCTCTCTCTCTCTCTCTCTCTCTCTCTCTCTCTCTCTCTCTCTCTCTCTCTCTCTCTCTCTCTCTCTCTCTCTCTCTCTCTCTCTCTCTCTCTCTCTCTCTCTCTCTCTACTTCCCTCCTCACCTAAAGTAGCAAAGCAAAGAAGCCTCTTCACTCCACCACTCGATAACAACAAGGAGAGAAAATCAAGAAGAGTAGGTGGCTGCCACAATAAGGAGGGGGAAGAAGAAACAAGATAAGAAGAAGGATAGGAGATTAGGATCAAATAAGGGTTTAACGTAAACTTTAAAGATATGTTTGAGTGGATCCAACCCTAATCTCTTTTTCAATGTGTTGGTTATTATTTGGATGATGAGATTTGGGACTATAAATGTTGAAAGTGTGATGCCTATTATGTGGTTGTAAGAATGCTACATGTAAACCTAAATGCAGAATAATGATGTTTCTGCAAATGGATATGTTAATAAAGTATGTTCAGAGGATTCAATCCCTAACCTTCACCTAATGTTGTTTGAGTGATTGGATTAGGACATTAAGAACAAATCCTATTGTCCTTAGAAAGAAAGTTAGGGAATGTGCATTTGATGATTCAAGTTATCTTAGGTTATTATTCCATTGCTAACTATGATTAGAATCTAATGTGCTTTGTTATCCATGCTTGTTCCATCAGTAATTTCACTTACTACTACATATTAACATGTTAAATAGCTTTAATGTTTTAGATGCAATTATATATATGAGTCTTGTTATGGTGATTCGTTTGGTAGATTACCAATTCTCTATGAGTAGTGTAGAGTTCTTATTATGTATGTGGAATGAATGCACACCTTAGAGGTGTTTATATGTATGTGTAAAAATATGAGAAAAATGGATAAAATCAAGGGAGACTCTGTTCGAATGTTCGGGCACGGCCGTGTGCACAGCCATGACGTATATAGATATTTTATGCCTTGGTGTAAAATGGGTGTAACGGAGAAAAAGAGCCTTGACCTTGTGGTCGCACGAGCATGACACCTCAAAAGGTTCATGCCTTAGAGAATTTTCAAGAATGGTCGAAAATCAATCGTTCTGTCACGAACGTGCAAGTACGGACAGGGGAAATATAGCCATGCAAGCAAAATGCCGACCCGTGAAGGGTTAAGACACAGTCACGGCCGTGACATCCTGGAGCACGGCCGTGACCCATACCATTATCCGAAAAGTGCCCAAGTATTTAGTCATGCCGAACCAAGGCACGCCTGTGCCCATGAGTGGGCATGGTTGTGACCTAGTACGGCACGGCTGTGACCAATCCCAAATGAAGTGTGATGTTTGTATTGCCCACATTTACCCTGATTTGATGTATGTATGACCTTAAATAGGATTAAAATATGCAACATGTATTGAATGATTGTATGTATTGATGAATGTAAGTAAAAGATGGATTGGTATAAAGGTGTTTTGTTGTAATCGTGGAGGAAAATAAAGTCTTCACTTGCTACCTTATGTGATGTATTCCCGGGGAAATAATGTCGGACCATCGTGGTTTGTACTTCCAATGGGACAAAAAGATTCCGGCCTAGCTAGCCATGTCCCGCGAATCAATATGGTCTTCCTAATCACCAAGATAAGAAACTATCTAACCAAAGATAGAAGATGAAAAGATGAAGTAAAGATGAAAAATAAAATCTTACACTTATGTATGTGCTTCAAGGGGACCGAAGCATAAGAAGTAAAGTCTTACATGTATGTATGTATTTTCCAAGGAAGAAAGTCTCCCATCATAAATTGTGTGTATTCCCTAGAATAAAGTCCTCACTGTTATAGTGTGTATTTTTTTTGGAATAAAGTCCTCACTATTATAGTGTGTATTTCTTGGAATAAAGTCCTCATTATTACGATGGATGTGTTTCTAAGTGTGACTTATGACATGGAATGAAAGTAAAGATGACATTGTAAGATGAAGATGATGATAATGAATGCGTCAAAAAGGACGCTAATGTATGTTCCATTGTCATATGATGTTATGTAAGAAGATGTTAAAGTAAAGCAAGATAAATTGTGATATGCCTTAGCATATTGATAAGTTATGATATGCTTTGACATAATATTTATGATGTTACATGTTTATCTTGCCTTGCCTTCACATGCCATATAGTGTGCAGAAGTAGCTCATGGCATGCATATGATCTATGTTTCATGATGATGAAATACATATGTCATGACATATAGAGATTATGTTATAGGATCATAACATGCATGGGTCTCAACATATTATAATGGGAGAAATCCCCTGCACCCTATGGATTCATGCAGATATGGACAAAGTTTATGTTCGGCGGCAAGAGCCTCATGATGGAGACATTGCACATGTGATGGTCGAGCTACGGCCCATATTATCTTTTAGTCTTTTATAATATGACGATGAACTCATAGTAAGTCAAGTATGTATGGTCTATGAGCTTTTGAGTCGTGTATATTTATTCGACCTCGAGTTTGTATTATAAACCCTTTGTTGGTCTTGATGTAGAGCCTATGTGGCCCATGGGCTAGTATCATTATTTTGGAATTTTATTCGTCATGAAGTCTTCTGCTATATTTTATGTCATTGGACTTTATTATTATTATTATTATTATTATTATTATTATTATTATTATTATTATTATTATTATGTTTTCCGCTGTAATATTTTATAAAATTATGTTATGAAAGTAACCGCTAAGGTTTGGCAACTAAATTGGGGTCGAATTTTGGGGATGTTAGTCATAGTTTCGGCTTGTGTGTATAGGGTTTTAGTATGTGTATGCCATAGTTTTGGCTCGAGTGTTGTAAGTCTTAGAAGTCACTCGAGCCATGGGTGAGCTCTTATATGTTATGTTATAATAGAGGTAAGCTATAGACTTGACTCATATGTCTTAAGTCTTAGGGCGTGTAAGCCGTTGGCTATAATGTTTAAATGTTATGTCTAAATGTCAAGATTCATGTGCAATCGTCATGAGGTGTCACCGAGCCTAATTATTGTATGATGATAGTTTATTTTAATTGGTAATGCTAGATATTGATGCATAATTATTATATGATGATAAATGGATATGAGCTGCCCAACGAACGAAGGCACGACCCAAGCTATGAAATGTGATGAAAGCTCGTGCCAAGAACCTTTGATGAGGTTTTTAAGTCTCAATTCTCCTATATTCAATGACATTGATCATCCGAAGGAAGTTGAAGCATGGCTAGATAGCATCATAGGTATCTTCAAAGTGACGAAATATCCAAAGAAAAGCAAAGTGGCGTATGCTGCCCATATCTTGACAGGAAAGGCAAAGCAATGGTGGAATTCTATTCGTACGTCTAAGTATGTCAACGAAAGAGATCCACCATGGTGGAAGTTCATGATGGACTTCAAGGATCAATACTTTCCATAAAGTATGAGTGAGCAAAAGCAAGAGGAGTTCCTTAACCTAAGGTGTCCGTTGATGACTACGCGATCAAGAACTTTCAACTCAAAAAGTATTGCACATTGGTGAAGACAGAAAGGATTAGAGTAAATCTTTTTGTGAAGGGACTTAAGTCCGAATTGAAGGTTAGGATGATGTGTGAAGCTCCTAAGATAATGGGCGAAGCTACTGAACAAGTTGTTGAACTAGACGGAAGCTTAAAGATAGAGTTGTGGACTATAATGGCAACACATCAAGGAAGATGACCAAGCAAGGAAAAGGGAAGAGCCCAAAGAAACCTCCTTACCATTCTTCGAAGAAGATGGAACGAGCCTATGACACATGTCATCATTGTGGAAGACGTCATCTTGATGAATGTCGTTTCAAAGTGGGAACTTGCTTACAATGTGGAAAGGCGGGTCATTATGTGAAGAATTGCCCGAAAAAGCTATATGTCAACTCTCCAAAGATGTCGGGACAAGTTCACACCATGCAAGTCGAAAAAGCTCGTCCAGTTTCGGATACGATTCAAGGTAATCGTCTCTTAATGTTTAATTAATCATACCAATTATAATGTGTGTGCTTGATAGACATAAAGATCACTTGAACTGTTAAAAGGAATATTCTAAGTATAAGACATGTAATCATGGTTCTTAAAAAATGAAGAAAGTTAAGGAAAACCACCGAAGTCTTAATAATGGTGGTAAAGGTATGAAAGAAAATTAGAATTGTTCTACTTAGGTTTATATGACCCAAATAATGACATGTAAGAATCAAGGGTCAAGTTAGGTGATTTATCCCTTGAGTAAATTATGTTGAGGATTAGAGTGGCTCAACGAAAGCATGGCGCATGAGCGATCTCCATTTCATGGAGTTGATTAAGGAGCTAAGATTCACATTAGAATCTTGAAAACACAAGATAAGATGATGGCATAGTTAGGACCATCATCAGGAATCGTTAGCATTAGACTATTAAATGATGTTGTTGAAGATGCATGAGTAAGGCTACGTTGGTGCACACGAAGGGCTGAAGATAAATTGAGCGACGAGGACGAAAGGATTTTCATTTAAGATTAAATTAATGATTGCAGATGCACAACGAAAACATGGCTCAAGAACGATATCAATTTCTGGGGATTGAATAAAGATCTACGATTCACATGGGAATCTTGGAATAGCGAGTTATGTGATCGCCTAGTGAAATTGCGGCCATAAAAATTAGATAAAAAATGTCAGCCATAAAATAAATGATAAAAGTTTGTCCGATAAAAAGAGTCTTTGCGGGCGCAAACTCATTTTCGAAATCATTAAAAATCTGTTGGGCGTAAAAGCGGAAAACTAATGACATACTAACATCACAGTCGAAACGAAGTCTTTTCTTCACAAAACAGTCAGCAAATTAAACTTTATGAGCGCAATCTGAAATTTATAAGATCCCGATCGATATAAAACTAAAGCAATTAGTTTGAAATTAAGTAGGATGATCATATATTAAACCCACGGCGCAAAACGAAAGTTCAGACAATTAAAACACGACGTCCGTAAAATAGAAAGTTTAGAATTCAAAATATTTTGGCACCAACTAAAGATGACATAACGAGGCGAAAATCATATGAAGCTAACAAAAATTAATCACAATGGTAAATCCCTAGCGGTCCTGATCCAATTAATCCGAAAAGTCCACGCCACGTCATAATTTTAAAATAACGCATTGGCAGAAAGTCAACAATTTTTAATCCAAAATTAATTAATAATCCTGTGACCTTTATCTGTAAAAAGAAATAATGTTAGATTATTTACACAAATAATAAATAATATGTATTTACAAAAAAGAAAAAAAATAATTACAAAGAACTTATTTATAGAAATTTATTTACAATTTATTTACATATCCTAATAATTCATAAAAAATTAGAAATTAATTAATAAAATATTCTCCGGCAACGGCGCCAAAAACTTGATGCGTAAAATGATGTAGCAAAATAAAATCGCTAGCAAGTGCACTAGTCGCTCAAGTAATATAGTAATAGGAGTAAAGAGTATTGAACACACGAGGAATATTATTAATTCAATATCTGAATGTATAAATTAATAAGAGAGGAAAAATATGGATTTTTGAAAATAGATTTTGTAATTATAAAATAAAAAAAATAAGATAATAATAAGATAAGATAATGGTGTTGAAGTTAGGCCTTACAATGAAAATAGATCAGGATAAATATTTGAACCATTTTTTCCCTAGAATAGTAATCTACATGATTAACTTGCAGTCTCCACCACTGGTATCCATCAACTTAAGCATACAGAACTATCTTAATTTAATAAGAATTGAAGTCTCCATGACTAGCATCCCATCAAATCATATTAATATTGATTCCCTAGACTATTAATCACTCCACAAGTAGGTATAGGTTAACAAACCACATAAACTTGATTCTCCACACACTAGTTATCAAATTTATGTCAATTATTAATTTCATATGAAATCAATTAAAATTAGTATCATGAATTCTGAAATTAAATACTCCACAAACTGGTATAGCCTAATTCAAAAATTCAATTAACTAACATAAAAGCATTAAGCATAATTAATAATTGATCAAAAAATATTAAAACAAATAAAATAGGGTCCAAACATTTCCCTTCAATTAATAATCTCCTAAAATAAAAGATAAAAAAAATATGGAGTTCATCCTAGAAATTCTGGAGAGATAATAAAATGTAAATGATAAAAATCGGAAGAATTACACCCAAGGCAACAGCAGAGACCTCGAATCTGGGCAAACAATCGGCAACCTTTTGGACTTGATTAGAGTCGCGATCAACCTTTAACCGTCGCACCTCTCTCCTTTTGGTCGTAGCCTGCAGAGCTCGTGACTCACCGTAGAAGAAAACCACATTTCAAAGCACGAATTGGGATGATGGCTTCCTCCTCTATTTATAGTTGCCGACGGACTTCAAGTTGATCATGGTTGATAACATCGTACGGCCGAATTTAATTTCGTGAGATAAAACTTGAGTTCCTTACGACTCTATCTACTTTGACGATATAGTTTCACGATTAATGATAAAAGCTTCTTCATTTTGCACTGGTTGATATACTACTCTTTGATTCTCGACCAATAAACAACTTAATCATGGTAAAATATCGGCGAATGATAACCTCCAAAGTGTTTTGCATCCAATGATATTTTCTCTTTTATTTGTATTGCGGTCGTAATCTTGGATGTTGATTAATGATCAAATCTTCTCAATGCTAGATAGAGTTTTGCTTGATTAATGATGTCATATTGTGCCCAATGATCTCATCCACAAAAGTTGAATGCTCCTTGATGATTGGCAACTAACTCGGCTAATGATGAGGACTTATCGGCCGCAAAAGAAAAATTCTTGTCATCTCGATCCGGAATTATTATTAAAAGTGACCTAAAATGATGCATGTCATGATTAAATTACAGAAAAATTAACTAAAATAATAATCTAAAATATGTTATATTTTGCATGCATCAAATATGCTTTGACATAATGTTTATGATGTTACATGTTTATCTGACCTTGCCATGATGATATGTTCACACCTCATCGTCTCCACACTAATCTTGTTTATTCATCATGATCCTTAGTGTGTTGTCACTGCACAACTGAAGTTTCCAAGTACTTTAAATACTTAGAAGGATCCAAGTTCACTTACCACTTAGATATTCAAGCCTGAAAAATCCAAAGAAGCCTCTAGTAAAGGATGACTATTCAGACCTTGTTATTGTAATGGTGTTTCAGATTTGTGGAACATTCAAATTGTGATCACTATGTGAAGGTAGTATCATCATAAGATCTTAAGATCTAGATTGAGATCTTGACAACCTTGGTTAGGTTATTGTCTTAGTGATGTCGTTACAATTAGAATTGTGCAAGTAACAAGGGTGTGAGTGCTGATATGTAGATCCGTGATGCATGGCTAAATCCGATACATGTGAATGTAGTGAAACTAATTTTGAGGTTGTCACTCTCGTTGATCCTTTCTCATTTTATTATTTACATTGCTAGCTTTCTTAATCTAGATAAACTCATCCAAAATATGAAAAGTTTGCCTCGTGTAGAATAGGCAATTTCTTAGTTAGGATATTTAGTACTATAACAAATAGTCGAACACTTGTTTTAATATTGATTAGTTTAAGGTCTTTAAATTTATAATGTATTATTTCAGTAGTGATAGAATCCATGATGGACACCCTTGCACATATTTTTCCACATCCCCCATTTAGGAATAGGCTCAAGAGTGAAGAAAATTGTCAAATTCTTGATATGCACCCATATTACACATCAAAACAATTCAGTGGTCACATCACACTCCACACCTTGTTCATGGACCACTAAGGAGGAATCATCTTTTTAATAAGAGTTGTATTGGGGTTTTAGCTCAAGACATCTAGACCATGCTTTCATACCATCTTAAACTTGATGAGAAATCAACAATTTTAAAATCTTAATTTTTATCAAGAGTATCATATTTATATATTTGTTATTGATGAATTTGTTAAGGGATATATTGGAAGATGTTTGGTACATTAGTGTGAGCTTGATGAGGTTGACTCTCATTGTACACAAAACATAAGCCATCAAAGAAATGCTTGAAGCATCCCAAGTCCTAAAGTCATAGTTAATGGAAGCTTTGCCATTGATGATTCACATTTCCTAGTGAAGTATCTAATTATTAACTATGCACATAAGGTACTTGAAAAGAAGGAATCTTAACCTAATTCTTAGAAGCTAGGAAGTCAGTTTTTCTTCTTTCTCTCTCTATGTATATTACATTTATTATATATTATATTTAAATTCAGCCAAATCATGGTTGGTTGAGATATGTGGAAAAACGTTCTCGACTCAATTTAATCCAATCTTAATCGAGCTAGATTGGGTCGGTTCGAGTAGTTGCGTTTATCTAATTATATTTTCATTTGAATAAAAAATATAGTAAAAATAAGAAATAGAGGAAATAATAGAATAAATAAATAAAAATTACTAAAATGTACATTGAGTATTAAGAAAATATATTTAAAATGATTAAAGGATTGTTATAAATTAAAGTGGTAAATCATTAGTTCATGTCAAGTTGGATTGAGTTTGAATTTCTTTGATCCCTATACAATTCGATCAAGCTTGGTTGTTATCAAATCGAGTCAAACTTGGCCCGACCATTGACCTAACTCAAAACTATATATTTCTTATGTTGGGCCACTAGGAATACTTCTCTTCCCCTTTTAATTGAACTCCAAAATTTCTCCTCCTAAATGTTTCAAAAGCTAGAAGGCTAATTACATAATCTCTACTTTAGACGAACATGTTTATATGAATTGGGAAGTTTCCATAAATGCAACCGATGAAAATAAGGATGCTTGAGTAAAGTTTGATGATCAAGATAGCATTGGGGATCTTCAAGATAAAAAAAACAAATATAACCAAGAATCTTTACGTAGCATTGGGGATCTTCAAGATAAAAAAAACAAATATAACCAAGAATCTTTACGCCCACTTACAAGATCAAGAGCAAAGAACCTTCAGGCTACAATTGAAAATCATTTACAAAGTGAGCATGCAACTACAAATCAGATTCAACTTCTCAATGTATTACAAATTGGGCCGCATGAAGAGTCAAGATAATTTGGGTCAAATAAATCATGGTTTAATCATATTTAGTTGAAAATTTCAAATTAATTAGATATGGAATATGCTGTGGAGGATAATAACAGAAATTGAGTTTACTATTTTAATGAATTAGTTAGGTTACTTGTAGGCTAAGTTAGGATATTTTCTTCTAAACCAAATTCTATTTCTAGAGCCTATAAATACTGATACTCGTTATTATTTGAGATATCTTTGAATCTATTAAAATTTGACTTAATTTCTTTTGCTGTGAGGGAACTCATGCAACCCATTCTTCGAGAACTTCCGCTATTAATTATAAGGTTGGTAATCTTATGATTAAATCTATCTATTTATAATATCGATTGCTTGATTCATTAGTAATCTTGAGGTTGATATTCCGCTGCCTAAAAATTTCCTTCATCTCATTTTAAAAATTTATTATCATATATTGTCCCGATCACTCAAGGCATTGTTCTTGAGTTGGTATCAGAGCTGCATTTTCGATTTAATTTTCTAGTTAACTTCCATTATTTCGTTTGTCCCTTATTTCAGTTTTTTTAAAAAATAACAAATATTCTAAAAAAAATCTGCTTTGTTTATTATTCAAACCCTAGTCGTCGTCCTTATATTCTTCAAAATTTGCTACAATTTAAAAAAACCCAAAAAAAAAGTTGTTGATTTCTTCTTGAAACCCTAGTCGTCTTCCCTATTAGTTCTCCAAATATCTTCTACAATTTCAAGAAACAAATCTGAGAAGGAAAAAAATGAAAAAAAGCAGCAAAAAATAGTGAAAAAAAGGAAAGTGAAGAAAAGGAGAAGAGAAGAACAAGAAAAAGAATCTGAAAAGAAATTAGAGAAAAAGTCTGGAAAAAATTGAAAGAAAAGATTCAAAAGGAAGAGGAAAGAAAGAAAAAAAAAGGAAAGAGATTATTATTGCAACCAAGTGCAAAAGAAATTGTTGAGAATAGAATAATTTGACTGAAGGAAAGGTGATATTTGATTTCATTCCAACTCTGAATCTTTGATATATGTCCTTATTTGACAATCTTTTCCTGATTTCTATTCCAAATTCAACTTCAAGTATTATTTTGCTCTTGCAACCATATTGATAAATTAAATTAATTTAATTGCTCATTGCCTTGTGTTGACTTGCATTAGTTCTCTTAGAACTTTTTGGAGGATTCAAGAGAGAGAGAGAGAGAAAAAAGGTTGAATGATTAGTACAATTGATGGAAAAAGTCTAATATAGTTGAGGAAAAATACGAGTGTCACCATGTGAGGTAGTGAGATTATTTTTACCACTAACTTTTGCTGCAGAAATTTTTCACAATGTCAACAAGAAATGACAAAGATTTTAATCCTAGAAAAGAAGAAATTGATCAAATAAGAATGATCGAGGTCATGATATAATATTTTCAACATCTTGTAAATATGATTATTGAACTTCACGATTAGGTAGATGTGGAAATTGCACAACTACAACAACTTATACAAGCAAATCAGATGAATATGATGAGGAGATGGAAGAGAAAAATGATGAAAGTTGGAGAAGGCATAGTCGTGTTTAGATTGGAGGAAGAAGTCATGATCGAGGAAATGTTTTCTATATGTGTTGTTATGTTATGGATAGAACTTGTGGACCGATAATTGATAGTGAAAGCTACGTCAATCTTGCTAGCAGCTATTACATGGTAGAGAAGCTAGGAGTACGAACCTTCAAGCACCCCAACCCATATAAGCTATAGTGGGTAAACAATGAAGAAGTCAAAGTGACAAAACAAATGCTTGTGTCATTTAAAGTTGGAAGATTTAGTGATGATTTAGTGATGAAGTATTATGTGATATGATTTCAATACATGTTTGTCATATCCTTTCGGGGCAACCATGGCAATATGATCGATGTGTGACACATGGTGCTTTTATAAATGTCGCAAAGATGAGAGAAAATATACTTTAGCACCATTGCCACCTAAAGAAGCATACGAAGAGTAGGTGCAATTTAAAGAGCGTGTAGCAGCTTACAACATTGAAAGAAAAAGTTTGGTTGCACAACATCAGTTGGAAAGACAAAGATGAAAAATATGAGTGTCACAATTTGAGTGATGAAAATGATAATCACACAACATTTTAGTGCTTAGAAAGGTTACCTTCTGAAAGCATTGAGATACAATATTTAAATATTGAGTGTTACGAGAGTTGTGAGGATGAGAGAATGAGAGAATAGTAGATATTGAGTGTTTAGAAAGACCATATCTAGATAGATATGAGCAAAAAGACTTAAGTGTTGAAGCAAAGGAAAAAGAATTTAATAATTGTTCTCCTAACACTAATCATCTTTTGTCTTTTGACTATGATTTGGCCATGCATATATATAGGAGTGGAGTATATAAAGATACAAATTCTATCATGTAAGGATTTGAAAGAGGTTGTATTGATTTTATGACGACTACTTTGAAAAGTCCATCTCTTACCTTTGAAACTTTATATTTATTTGATGTGACTAACTTACAGATTTTAATTGAGATAAGTATTGAATGTCATGCAAACATTAGATCTCAATTTTTTATTCAACTTTCTTATTCATTGAGTGCTGAAACATTTTATGTGAACCATATGTTGAAATTTTGGAGTGAATATTTTCTAATCCTGGACACTTTTGATTGGTTGATTTTGATTTCAAGATTTTCTAGTGAGCTTAGAATCTTATTCATTTATTTAAGTTCACCTTTGTGCTTTCCTAAGATTATTTTTTGCGGATGATGGTTGCAATCTTTCATATAATTTTCACATAATGATTGGAAAATTCGTTGAATTTGCATATTGTACTTGTGTGCATTTTTCATCAAAGATTTGAGAGTAATTTCTTTGGAGATATTTTGATTTATAACAATCATTTATGTGATCATTTTGGTGATATGATGAGTAGTAGCAGGGAA
The DNA here is from genome assembly GCA_030549335.1 of Pontederia crassipes. Lineage (NCBI taxonomy): Eukaryota > Viridiplantae > Streptophyta > Magnoliopsida > Commelinales > Pontederiaceae > Pontederia > Pontederia crassipes. Next base: position 48,966,789 of record CM060189.1, on the reverse strand, counting down.
TTGCGTGCTTCTTTCGATGAGCCAATTTGTTTGCGAGATTATGAATCTTACGATATTTCACTTTCATATTTTAAATATCCATTGTATTTTTTGAAAATTGATCTTCCTATATTGGAACCACTTGATGATATCCATATTGGATTCCTACTTCTTCATAATATATTGCACACCTTATTTGATAGGATCCTTATGTGCAAAGGAAGGTCCCGAAGTTTCGCAATTTGTTTCTTAAAATACCATCGTCTCATGGACATAAATATTTCATCCAGGTGAGTACGAGAGACACATTACTTTTTAGATTACTTATATTGCTCTTTCTATACACTTGCAGGATTGATGGTATAAATGAGAAATTATACTTGCAGTTCTCATTGAGATACATCATACTAGCCATTTGGCACATGAAAGAGAAATTCGAGCACGAATCCTTTTGAAGAGGAGGGGAATGATATGAACCAAAAAATGTCTATAATTGAATTTGCTTATAATAGAACATTGCATACATCTATCAAGTTTACTCATTTTGAAGTTGTTTATGGCTTTAATCCATTAACTTCTTTAGATTTGATTCCATTGCTGGTGAAAGAAGTTGCGAATCTAAATGGCAAAAGGAAAGCTGAATTTATTAAGAAGATTCATGAGCATACTAGGGATCATATTCTTTAAAGGAATGAACAAGTTGCTAGTCGCTTGAATACCAGGAGGAAGAAGATTACTTTCCAGCCAGGATATCTCGTTTGGGTACATTTCAAAAAAGAGAGATTCCACAAGAACGAAAATCAAAGTTGCATCCATGAGGAGATGTTCCTTTCAAGATCATTGAGAAAATTAATGGCAACGCCGATAGAGTTGACTTGCAAGGTAAGTATCAAGTGAGTTCTACTTTCAATGCTACTGACTTGTCTCCTTTTTATTTTAATGCAGATTCGAGGACGAATCCTTTTGAAGAGAAATGAAATGATATGAACCGGGAAGTTTCCATAAATGCAACCGATGAAAATACGGATGTTCGAGTAAAGTTCGATGATCAAGATAGCATTGTGAATCTTCGAGATAAAGAAACTTAATATAGCCAAGAATCCTTACGCCCACTTACAAGATTAAGAGCAAAGCAACTTCAGGCTACAATTGAAAAATCATTTACAAAGTGAGCATGCAATAACAAATCAGATCCAACTTCTCAATGGTTACAAATTGGGCCGCATGAAGATTCAACATAATTTGGATCAAATAAATTATGATTTAACCATATTTATTTGGAATTTTCAAAATTAATTAGATACAGAATGTGTTGTTGAGGATAGTAATAGAAATTGAGTTTGTTATTTTAATAAATTAGTTAGGTTACTTGTAGGCTAAGTTAGGATATTTTCTTCCAACACAAATTTTGTTTCTAGAGCCTATAAATACTAATAATCATTGTTATTAATCTATTAAAATTTGGCTTAATATCTTTTGTTGTGAAGGAACTCTTGCAACCCATTCTTTGGGAACTTCCGCTATTTATTATAAGGTTGGTAATTTTGTGATTAAATTCATCTAATTTATAATATCGATTGTTTGGTTCATTGGTAATATTGAAGTTGATATTCTGCTGTCTGAAAATTCATTTGATCTCGTTTATTTGATTATCATATATTGTTCCGATCACTCAAGGCATTGTTTTTAAGCATTGTATCACATGTGATATCTAGAAAATGATAGACCCATTGGATCATGGCTGTAGTTGAAGTATTCTGATGGAAACTAATTATTTGATATTATCCCTCATCTCAAGTAAAAAGAAACTTTGAAAACTATTGATCTATTGAACCAAGACTTCAAGTTTAGGCAATAATGTCTTGGAAGATAGTAAGCATGTTAATTTTTGAGATATAGTAGAGTTCCTCCATACAAAAATGAGGAACTAAAAATCATGTAGTCACAGAATACCTACTTCATGTCAGAATATACCTACTAGATTATGTTCTAAGAACTTTGTATTTTAATGTTTTAGTTTTCGTTGTCCAATTTTCTAGGGAGTGTGGTGTGTGCGTGCCCTAAACTACCAAAAAAACACTCCTAATTTTTACATTTCACCACACTATCATTTTCCATTAACTTTTGTTTTCTTTTATTTATATAATTATGATTGCACCCATCATTAATATTTTAAAAAAACTTATAAATCTTCTAATAAATATATTTGAGATAAAAAAAATTACATAAATAGTTGACAACATGATTTGTTTCCTTTTCCTTTTGTTAATTTACTGTTAATAGAAAAGTTAAGTTGAATAATTTGAATAGTTTAGGACAAAATAAGAGAGTATTTCAATAACTTAAGGATAAGTTTTGATAAATTTTACAATAATCCAAGTCGCATATGGGTCAATCACATTGTTTATAATAGTGGAAGTTGGATTAATTAAATTTTATCAAATTAAAGGGTGAAGTATATCTTAAAGGTGTTCTGGGATTTAATTCTTGATGAGAAAAAGGAATTTGGACACATTGATTTGTGTTGCATTTTTGTAAAGTGACTAGAATTATAAGTGCAAAGTTATTTTGGTGTATTCTAAATATCCTAAAGAAAGTTTGTAAGGATTACACTTCATGAAATTGCTAAATCATTTAGAATGCTTTGGAGTTGTGACCATCATCTCCGAACTCTAGAACAAAATTACAATGAGAAACAAATAACTTCAAATGATAGAAAGATGGACTTGGAACAATTTTGCACTTGTGACCACCCTCTATGGACTCTACACCAACATTATAAAGAGAAACAAGCAACTTTTATGCTATGATTTATTCATTTAGGGTTTGTTTGGCAATTAACTAACTAGTGGATGGGATAGGGTGGTGTAGTGAAAGATGAAATAGTAGAGTATGATGTATCATTAGAAAGTCCATGTTTAGATAATAAGTTATAAAAAATTGTGGGTTGAATAATGAAAGTTTTATTTATTAAAAAGTTATTTTTACCCTTTATTGTGTATATATTATTCATAATATTGAACAAGTAATGAATATTTATTTCTTTACCATTTAATTTATTTTCTATTTTATTTTTGTTTCACCTATTTTTATTTTTATTATATCATTTAATTGTTTTATTCATCTATTTTAAAAAAATAAAAGAATGAGAGATAAATATTTATAAAAGAATAATTATAACTAAAAACTATTTCATCGATGTAATATTCATATGATGGAAAAAGATAATGTACTAATGAGAGAGAGAGATGTGATATAATTTGATAAATATTGTTTAATTTGGTAAGTCTTAATTTGATCTAAAATTGGCTATTTATTTTCATTTCATCGATTTAGTGGAATGAGAAATATAGTGTTTGAAAGGCTTACCTACTCTACTCCACCCCTTTTAAATTTAAATAAAAATTTTAACCAAACAAAATTTATCTAATCTTATTCCTCATTTCATCCCACCTATTCAAAACTCTTAATCCAAACAGACCTTTAAGATCATTTAGAAGGTAACAGTTATTAGCTTTGAGTCCAAAAAATAATAGAAGAAATGTTCCTTTGTTTATAAAAAATACAAGAAATTCGAGCATGCAAAATGTTGTGTGGTATGGAATAAAGATAGAAATAATGATTAGTTGTGTTGTATAGAATTTGACATTTTTACTGATATTTTTATTTGTGTTTGATTGATAAATAGGAACTAAGAAATATATTGTTGTAATTTTAGAATAGACATGAATGAAACAAAGAATAAAGTGTAATATTTATCACTAAAAAACAAATTTACTATTGTCTTAATATTACGTTCCAAAGAGGTACGAAAATGGCTGGACTGCCATCCCACATCCATGAAGAAATGAATGAATGGATACAAAATATATGATTTTATTAACTCTAATCAATCTTTCCATTATAATACAAAATATTAATTTTAAATATATTCTTATTTACTCAATAGTTTGTTAACATAATAAACTTTGATAATACTGAATAGAAGTTATGTGTGCTCCTCTCACTCGGCCTGGACTAGCATCCATCCCCCCTCTTGATCAAAAGATGAGCACACATCTAGATGCCCAACAAGCTTGTGTTGAAACATAGACAAGTATCACCAATAGATGTCAAAATAGATAAGTAAATTTCATTGTCTTTTTTTTTTAAATGTTGGCACATTAAAATTTAAATGAAATATAAAACTATAGTCAAAGATACATTTTGAAGGTACTATCAGTGCACTAGCTATGAGTAAAAATAATGAAACCAAAAGAGCTTTAATTAGATCCCTTCGCACTTCATTTATCGATTAAATCACTACATACATTTGTAACATGAGATTATGACAAATACATAACAAGATATCAAAAGAAAATTCATAATGACTCAACAAAATGGAAATGTAACTAGACTTGCACACTTATTCTGTCAAGAATAAGGTGTACTCCTCTATTATAAAGTCTTTTCTTCAATGAAGTTCCAACTTAATTTGCTTTGATAACATTTGAGTACTCCATTTCCAACGCTAGTCTTCCACTATCAACTTTAAGTTTTAGTGCTTCTTACTCAATATCATGTTACTTCACCATGGGCTTTGGATTCATTGGAGAGTGAGAGGACATCTTTGACGGTCAATGTCAGTCTCCAACTCTTTCTCAACTTTCACCAATGAACAACCCCCATTGGCGAGGTAGAAGTTATGAGTTCGTGGTGCTTCAAATTGCACGCCTATTGAAGCTTCCTTCGTAGATTTCATCACATACAGCAGAGAGCGCTGCATCCGAAGCAACCTCACAAGATTTGATAGTAGTTTTAGCGAAGAATTTTGATCCCAACTTGCCTATCAATGTTATGCATTGAATGGAAAAATATTTAATAAAAAAGTCAAAAGAATTTGCAGATGACAAAAATATAAGCATTCTTAAAATATCAATGAAATAAGAGGTGGGGGCTATTTGTGTGATCAAAATGGAGACTATTGTTGAATCTCTAGAAAACTAAATGAAAAATGGGGATGAGATGGTGGGAACGAACAATTGGTCAAAATATTAGCAAATGTAATGAGTTTATATAAAAGTGACGATCACTTTTCAAGGAAGCAAAATTTTGAATTAATAATGAGTGAATTTTAATTGATATGCAAAATGAATTGTATTTATGGCTATATTTAATCACATGATCTTTCCAAATTTTATGTATTTATTAAATTATTCCTTGTTGATATCCTTGACTAATATTATTTCCCTTGAAAACAAAAAATATTTAATTTTGAATCAATGGTAGCATTAATTCTTCATGAGTATTCATGAAGGAATCAAGAATTCATGCACTTAAAAATATCAAATCATGTGTAATTACGTCAATGAATTAATCTAGAATTCACTAATTTGCAATGAATCAAATAATTAATAAATCTTTATGAGATTTCAATTATTCATATACAACAATATATTTAATCATACAAATAAAAATGATTCCATATTAGTGTATTTGTGAAATAAAAATGTTTTTTAGGAACGTGAAGTCAATCATTGTTATACTAAATGTGTAACACTAATCATTTGATCTATTTTGGTAGTCTCATCAACTTATAAGTAATTACTAAATTATTGATGTGTTCATATCATGTGTGTGATACAAAGAAATAAGTGAATGTTATGGATAGATGTAGGTATAGTGTGTATCTGTCTCACCCTAATTTATATCATAAGGTAAGATAAGGTCATAAGGTGTGACCAACACATTATTCATATGAAGAAAACAAATGAATGGGATGTGATGCATATTAAGTTTTAAAATTAATAAGAAAAACTCAATTTATAGTAACTAAAACCATAATCATGTGATAATTGATTGTAGTTCTTGAGGTGTCGAATTGAAAAGATAAAGGGTTGCTATCATAATTTTATTTTAAATAGTTAGCTAAAGTGCAGAATTTTTATGTAATATTCTTACACTTGCACATGATATTATTTGTTCTGAGCCTTGACCCACATTGGTTTTGTTAAAACACGCCCTGCCATTGCAAAGAGGGACCAAATGATATTGAACTTTACCAACAAGGGTTGAAATCAAATGCTAAACAACTTGTCCTCGCATAAGGTTCATAAATCATTTGTGGAAATGTTGTTTATTTTGATTGATGCTTTGTATATGCATTGAAAAATGTGGTTTCTTTTTATCGGATCACATTTTTGGTTGTGTTTCATAAATATTAAGGATTAACAAGGTCCAATTTTGGCACTCCCTTCTAACAATGTTTACTTTTTACATTGCCATTTTTTGGATAAATTGAATATTGACAGCCCCTTAGAGACCTCTATGTGGTCCTAGATGAAGCCGAAGGTAGCTAACAATGTTGTAGCAGAGAAGTGCCATAGTCCTGAATCTACTAACTCAGCTACAATATAAGGCTGACTATAGGGGTTAACGACAAAGACTTGTGAGGCATAAATACCCTTGGATGTTTTCCATCCTAGGCACGATCGATCTATGATGGGATAAAGGGGATGGAGAGAGGAAAGGGAATGTGTTTGTACACGAAAGATCCTTTTCTGGCTCTCTCTCTCTTCAAGACTGTCTCTTAGGAACAGACTTGGGAGTGTACACTGTACATAATAGAAAACTAACGTGTAGCAAGTAAAAATATAAAGGGTGATGGATTTATGATGTATAATTTCTATAATTACTTAGATGACATGGAGGACAAAGAAATTAAGTCATGACGATCATATCGTCGAAGAACTCAAGAATTGACTATCAATGGTCATAATCAATGTTATTAAACTCTCGAGTCAAATTCTTAAAATCTTATGAGTTCAAGAACTTATGTAAGTAAAATGAATTAAACTCTATAACAACTTACACTCTTATATTTTACTTAAAATTAAAATTAATTGATTTTTTGGTATAATCTTATAAAACCTATACGATTATACATGACTTTGTACAATCCATCAGATTAAATAAAACTATTATTTGTGTAATAAAATTTTGTAAAAGCTTAAACATTTTATTTGATTAATGTATTTGTTAGAGAGAGTGAAATTAGTATCATTATTAGAAATATTAATGCAATTATTTTACTCTTTTCTATTTTTTATAATATTTCTAACTTACTAAACATAATCATAGTTACTTAGCAATTATTAATTGTAAGTGGTAATATTTATTTTGATTATTTTCATGTTATTTGATATTAGTAAAATATGTTAGTTATTTAGTATATATGGATGGTAGATATGTGCTTGTAATTATATAATTATTACTTAAATAATTAAATTTATTTAGTACATACACTCTACAAATTCACAAGTCGATTTTACGATATGGGTTTACAGGAAAAAAAACAAGTTTATTTAAACTCTCAATCTTGACAACATTGGTCATAAGGACAATGCGTTCAAAACTTATAAAGATAAAGAAAATTTTGATTATGAAATAAAATTGGAGAACTGAATAGAGATAACACTTAAAGTTGGAGGAGATTAATTTATTTGATTGGTTGTTACATTAACATAAAAATGTAAGGTTATTCTTAGTTAATATAACATTTTTTCTAGTGGAGATATAAAACAACCAATAAAAAGATATACTTATTCTTCATTTTTATCATATTACATGTTTGTATACATAAAAACTAAATAGAGACATAAAATAGCTAATGAAAGCTATATTTATCTTCTGTTAATTAATGTGAAATATGTTTTTCATGCACAAAAATATGAAGGATTTTTTGGATGTCGGCCCGGGTCTATGGGAGGCTACTATAATGTAAATAAAAGCCCAAACATGTACATAGATAAATTTATATCCTACAATGCCAAGAACTCAAAAACGCAAAAGAGAAACAAAGTCACAACACATAAATCATAGTCGTAAGTACACAACAATCAATGTAATACATGATGATCTATCAACAAAAAAGATACTTGATTTCTTACATTGAAATTGAACTAATTATCCAAAAGGTCAAATCAATGAGAAATGAAAAAAAGTGTTTTGAAATCTCTTGAAAACTAAAGGTTGTAAAAAATAAAAGTAAATTTTCAATATGAAATAGGAATAGAAAATATGAGCAATCAACAAATGATATGAACATTATAGTATGAAGAACACATGAGGATGCCTAACCATCTCTTACTCATGTTTATCAATATTCCAAATATCAAATCTACCACATTTGCATTAAAACTTTGCTTAATTTATAAAAACTGAGTTATTATATGACCTTGTTGAATTAGCCTCTGAAAAATAATAGCTTTTTGATTTTCGAATGTTAACAGAGAAAAAGGAGGAGATAAATCGAAGCTAGAGCGAAAAAGAGGGGGCGTGGAGCAGGGGAGGAAAGGAAAGGACAGAAGGGAGATCGGAGAGAGGGATCAGAGAGAAGAGAATTTGAGTTTTTGAAAGAAGAACAATGGAAGAGACTTTTATTTTACCTATGTCGATGCTCGGCTAGAAATTCTTGTTCCCTGTGTTGTAAATTATGTTGCTAATGTAGCTTGATCCTTTCTTAGTCGTATCCATTAGGCAACTTTTGATGTTTTAAATTGCATTGTGAATGGTTTAAATCGTGTTTAACCTTTATAGATCGAGAGGTCTTCCTTTATTCATGCTTTGTCTAATTCGAGAGAAGAGATAGTGCTTTCTTTATAACTATTTGCAATTGCAACCTCATAAGGGAATTCTCATTTTATTAGAATCTTTACCTCGACAACCTCTTTTTATTTCCTTCCTGACATTAGTTTCTGTGACGATTCCCGAGATATAAGTGGTTAACATTACAATCTAAGTCAATAGGGTTGACACTCGTGATTTCTACTCGACCTGTATACTTGCAGTAGCGTGGACTCTAGAGTATTTTTAACTACGATTCAAACCATATTTAATCGGTGTGAGATATCACAATTTCCAAAGTTCACATCAATGTCCAACTTCGATAAAAATTAGAAATGGATAACTCGAGAAGTCATTGAACAACGATAGTCTCACTCTTCTAATTGCTAGCTTTTCGTATCTCCTTCACTCGTGTTTGGAGACTCGAGACACTACAAGACCAATGAAAATCTGCACAGGACTAGTCTTTTCCACTCTCGCGATTGAAGTAGCACTGGAATTATTTACTCCAATTTACAAAAATGGGTGACCTCTCATCTTGTCCCAAAAATGGAAATATGAGTTTATACCTATTAGTTTTCACTTGAAAACCCTAACTATAACCTCTTTGCATTATAAGTTTTCATTAGCTCACCTCCTAGTGAATTCCATTAGATTTTGTGTGCGTGTGTATGTATGTATGTGATTGAGCATAGATTGAGCATGGAGACTAGTATTTCTGAGAGACAATTTGGGTTCATGCCAGGAAGATCCACTACAGAGGCGATTTATTTACTAAGGGGGATGATGGAGAAGTATCGAAGTAGGAGAAGAGACTTACATATGGCTTTCATTGACTTAGAGAAGGCGTATGATCGGGTACCAAGGGATGTACTTTGGAAAGCCTTGCAAAAGAAGAGGGTGAATGTTGCCTACATTAAGGTAATACAAGATATGTACGATAGGGCATTGACTAGGGTTAGGACACCCGGAGGTGAGACAAATGAATTTCCTATAGGAATTGGCCTACATCAAGGATCAGCTTTAAGCCCGTATCTATTTAACTTAGTTATCGATGCTATAACCGAGAGTATCACAGAGGAGGTACCTAAGTGCATGCTATTTGCGGATGATATAGTACTTTTAGCGGATTCAAGAGAAGAAATTAATACAAAATTGGAAATATGGAGAAATACGTTGGAGTCAAAGGGTTTTCGTTTAAGTAGGAATAAAACAGAATATATGCATAGCAATTTCACAAATAAACAACTTAGAGACGATTTGAAAGTTAGGTTAGGGGAGGATATAATTCCTCAAGTGACAAAGTTTAAATATTTAGGATCAATTATAAGACAAGATGGTGAGATTGATGACGATGTTAATCATAGAATTCAAGCTGGTTGGTGTAAGTGGAGGAAAGCCACTGGAGTTCTTTGTGATAGAAAAGTACCCAATAAAGTTAAAGGAAAATTCTATCGTACTGCTATAAGGCCAGCAGTGTTATATGGTAGTGAATGTTGGGCTATGAAGGGACAACATGAACGTAAAGTGGGGGTAGCCGAAATGAGGATGTTGAGATGTATGTGTGGTCATACAAGATTAGATAAGATTAGGAATGACCATATACGTGAACGAGTCGGAGTGGCTCCTATTAGTGAGAAAATGGTAGAGAATCGTTTGAGATGGTTTGGTCATGTTCAGAGAAGACCATTAGATGCGCCAGTAAGAAGAGTAGATCAAATAATCTGGAGTCCGATTAAAAGAGGGAGAGGGAGGCCAAGGCGGACACTTGGCGAACTAATAGAGCAAGATCTATTGGTGAATAATATACCGAAATGTTTGGTTACTAATAGAGCGGAATGGCGTCGTATGATCCATGTAGCCGACCCCACCTAGTGGGATAAGGCTTTGTTGTTGTTGTTGTTGTTGTTGTGTATGTATGTATGTATGTATGTATGTATGTATGTATGTATGTATGTCATAACTAAACAGAAATAAGCACATTCATAAAAACATGAGGCTAAACATCCATATGTAGTTCTTCAACACTAGTTGGTTGATTAGTAGCATATAGTAAAAAAAAAAGAAACATAAAGATCATCCAAAATACCACCGTGCTCATCATCGTAGATTAATTACCAAGAAAATAGCATATCTAAATTATATCCATCCATAGGGTTGCCACACCTCTCTGAGTCCCCTTTGCAAAGAATATGGAACCCCATAAAAGAGAGGAAAAAGAAGAGAAAGGCATGCAGCCATCATCTTTACCCTTTTATTATTCTAGGGTTTAGGGTCTCATTCCTTCAATTCCAGCCACGCATCCCTTGCTTTTTTTCTGCAAAAAGAAATTATTTATGCAATTGTATAAGAGTCTACAATCGCAAGGTAAGACTTTTGTTCTCTAGATACAAACCTTATTAGGAAAGTGAATGTTGGGTTATTAGTCATTTTGTTCACATAGTGCATCAATATTTGTGCTAAATTGAATCATGTTTTCTTATGAAATTATGGCATACCATTCTTGGCATCAATAATAGTTCCATTAGTGGCAAAAAATGTCTTTTCAAAGTTAGCTTTGTGTCTTCTCCTATATCTAACAGTACAAAATCAATTGGAACATAATTTTTTTTCAATATTGATCGGTATGTCTTCAAGGATTCGTGTCTATCAGCAAGTTCTATAGTCATAATGGTTGGTTTCACATCTTCCACATTGAGTTATTTGCACACTGATAATTTTATCAAACTTACACTTGTCCCCAAACTGCAAAAAGCTTTTGACTTGAAAATTTCCAACTTCACAAGGGGTGATAAAGTAGGCAAGATCTTTTAATTTAGTGGGCAACTTGCTTTGGATCATTGTACTTGACTTTTTATTTAGAATAAATATTTCATTTACTTCAAACTTTTTTTGGACAGATTTTAAAAAAAAAATGCATATGATTGCATCTTTTGCAAGGCTTCAAGAAAATGAATGTATATATGTAACCTTTGCAACACCTCCATGAATTTTTCAAACCTTTTATTACTTAGAATATCAAGTTGCTTCTGTGGGAATGGTAATGAAAAAAAATATGTGGGCTAATTTTTAAAACTTTCCATGGGAGCTTCAATTGGTATGTGAGATGATTTCAGAGCTAACTCCAAATTTGTGACGTTATTCTCATTGATCAACATAATATATATATAGTGAGAGAGAGGGTAAAAGGAGTATACTACTCAAAATTGAGTTGTAATCTACAACTTTTAACTTGAGCCGTTCAAAATCTTGATCAAAACATACAAGAAGCAAATAAACTCATCTGTAAAAAAGGAAAGAAACTCATACGCTTGTGCATTGGGATTGCAAAAATCCTTCTCTTCTTGGTCATTAAAGCATTAGAGCAGCCCTCCTCACAATGGCCGTGAAACACACCTATCCGGTCATGTCCGAGGGCACGCATTAGCCTCAAGTGACAAATGGAGGATCTTTCTGCCCTTGCATCATTAGGTGGCTCCAAAAGCAAATGGAGGGCTGATCTCCATTGACGGAGTGTCCGGTGTGCTCAAGTTGCTTGAAGAGTTCTGAAACACAGAGAGATCCCCTCTTCAACAAGAGAAGAGGTTCAAGGGAGGGAGGGAGAGGATGTGAGGTGTGGACGAGTCTCAACACAGGCCAATTTGAGTGTGCACACACATGGAGGAAGAGCGCTTGAGAGATTTCCTAACCTTGAATCCTCTGGGGTGGGGGACTGCGTACACAAAAGCTCCCAAGATACTCTGGCAAACAAAAGATTATATACCACCAACTCAACTCCCTTCTTCTCTCTTTCCTCTGTCTCTCTCCCCCTCCATCTCCACACACACACAGAGCTGCAGCATGTGTCTGATTCTCAAGAACTCCTTGCCCTTTCTCAGGTAACACCTATTGAGTTTGGTTTTTATGATCTTGCTTGATTAACAGAAGTTGATGGATTTTTTTGTACTTTTTTCCTTCTGTAGGTATAATCGCCGAACATATGCCGCCGCAACGATGGAGTTTCTGCGAGCCCCAGTATTGTCTCCGGCGATAATCATGCCAGAAGGTGGCGACAAGGGAGATCTGTATGGGCATGGCGACAAGTTTTTGGGAAAGAAGTAGGAAGATGCAAAAAGTAATGACAAAGTGAAAAAGAATGTGGGCCTTCCATTTAAATCCAATGGTCTAAATCGGTACTATATTTTACAGCTCAAAACTTGAGTTGTACATTCATTGCCCATATATATATATATATATATGTATGTATGTATGTATGTGTGTCTATGTATGTATATGGAAAATTGAGCACGCTCCACATCGTGCGACACAAAATCCGTCCAGACGCAAACCAACAACTCACACGAAGTGTTTGGTCTGATCCATCCAGATGCGATTGGACACACGGACGAATTTCACGATATTTTGATCGCGTATGGACATCCTGCTCAAATTTTTTTACCCCTTTCGACCGCGATTGCCTCCAGCGAGCATGAGTGGCTCCCAACCTCTCCCTCTCTCTCTCTCTCTCTCTCTCTCTCTCTCTCTCTCTCTCTCTCTCTCTCTCTCTCTCTCTCTCTCTCTCTTTATATATATATATATATATGTATATGTATATGTATGTCAGAATCTCGCTCCCACTGCATATCGATGACTAGCAACTCCACCTCTGCCTTCTTCTCTGGCGAGTGCAGGGGAAGCAACCGGCGGCTCCAGACCTCCATCCGCTTTCGAGCGTGATCACCTCCAACTCCAATCCTCCGTAATCTTCTCCGACGAGTGTGACTACAACAAGCGAGATGCTTCCGAGCTCTCTTTCTCTCTCTTGCCCTCCTCTCTCTTGATCTCATACTCTCATTTTAAGGTGACTGATGACTCCACCTCTTCCTTCTTTCCGACGAGCATAGGGGCAGAGACCGACAGCTATAGACATCTGCGTTCTTCTCTGGCGAGCATAATTATTCTTCTCTGGCGAGCATAATTATAAGTGTGAGATGCTAATGTGGCCATCTTGAACTCATAAAATGCTGAAATTGACTAATTGAACCCACAATATTTGCTAATTAACTTAAAATGCTGAGTTTCTAGATTCCTTGAACCCATAGGATCTGCTTCTTTGAGGTTGGTGCTCAAGTACCTGAAATTGAATAATTGGATATAAGATCAATTAAAATTAAATTAAAATATAGAACAAGGTTGTAATCGGCTACGGTCACATAGCTAGGTATCGTCTACAACCCTTTTGTAGTAGCTTGTGTGTCTTCATGACTGACGAGATGATTCTGCTATCTGGCTTTGATGTTCCTCTGATCACCATCTTCTTTTCTCCATGGTTGTCGATAATGACTTTCTTTTGCTTACATATAACTGATGCATCATGGTATGGCAATCAGTCCACCATGGGGATTACAATCAAGTTAGCAAAAAAATTTTCCCTTCCACAACAACTGGTACCTCGCCGTGTGGAGGGTCCCCATTGGTGTCTTTACATTCATTCTATGGGTACACTATGGGAGGAATCACATGCTTCAGAAATAAAAGAGTGTTATGCACCCGAATCAAACAATACAAGCATAAGCAAGCCTGTGATAGAGAGAGTATCTCAGATAACCTCATTATCTCGTGGAGCTGCATTCGCTTGAATGTTGTAAAGACGTCCTGGTACTCCTCTTACACCTCGATGATTCTTCGTGAGGCAATCCTCGATGAAGTGTCCCAGTTGCCACATCCGATGCAGGTACCATTCTTCCAATGGCACTCTCCACGGTGGGGCCTTTAGCAAAAGGTACAGTTCGGTATGCCCTGCTGTTGAGGTACCGGTGGCTGTCGTGGAGGCTGCAGTGAAGGTGTTTGTCATTGAGGCTGTGGCTGAAATTCATGTTCATCATCAATTAGCATCATTCCATACTTATCCTTACATTTTCAACTCATCTCTTTGCTTCACCTCAGCCTGACGAGCCTTACGTTACGGCCGTTGGTAAGGCTGATGGCGGCGATCACATTGCACGTTCTTATGAGCTGGGCGACGATCCTCCCATTTCAACTTAGATGATTCTGCAGCTCGTGTCGGCTCCTTCTTCAGTTCTTCACGCCGCATATGGATCTTATGTTCGATCTTGTATGCCATCTGAACAGCCCCATGTAGGTCGATCTTTGCACCGTAGACTGCTCTCTCACGGATGGTGTGGTGGAGATCGTCTATGAACTGCTCGGCGCAATCAGTCTCGTCCATCCGATCTTTACCGTAGCTCTCCAACTGGATGAAACGCGCATGGTATTCAACCACCGTCGTATTGCCTTGGTGCAGGTCCTTGAATTCCTTTGATTTCTCCTTTCTTCGGTAGGATGGAGTATACTGAGCTTCAAAAAGTTCCTTGAAACTTGCCCAGGGAATAACCATCTATCCGAAAACTTAGTCTCATGTGTCGCCTCCCACCAGTCGCTGGCCCGACTAGTGAGCATGTGGGTAGCATAAAGGACCTTGCTGTCCTTACCGCATCGACCGATGTAGAACAACTGCTCCATCTTAATAAGCTAATGAATAGCTTCTTCGTAGTCCACCGCCTCCTTAAAGTAGGGTAGGTGTAGCTTCAGAAAGGCCTGGATATGATATGTGAGGAGCTATCGGTGGTACCGAGTACGTCGGCTGCTGCGAGGGCGGCTAGAACTCCTATGATTGCACTAGAGGAAGCTCCTATGGTTGTACATCCTCTCCTACTTGACTCTCTGGAGTGGAGTCCATCCATAGCAATATCTTGGGTAATTGCAACACGGTCACCTCCACGTCCGCGCCCACGGCCTCTGCCGCGTCGGGCCGCTGAACATGTTTTGAGAGTCATCTATAAACATAACAATTTCATTTCAATAGATAATCATAACCTTAAAAGCATAAAGATTCTTACTTTGCTTCGCGATGGTTGGGCGTGGCGGTAGCTCTGGTGGGTGCATATGGACCATACTTAGACTTAACTCTATTTCTAAGACGTCAAGAGAGTTCTAGTGTTAGGCTTTGATACTATAAATGTAGCGCCCTGAAATTTGACCCCACCACATGGCGAGATCTCCTCTCGTGTGCTACTTTTCCTTCTTCGGTCTTTGACTCTTTTTTTTACCAAACGATCAAGGAAAATGACACGCAAGAGGAAGACTTAGCAAATAGAATAATACAATAGTAGAAGGGAAATGCGGAAGCAAAATTAATAAGTACGTCAAATTGTCTCGATATGAAGGTGCGGAAGCAAAATGGCACATCGAAGAGTATTAGTATGAGGGAGGAAAAGTAAGAACATGAGGACTAAACGTAAAACGTCTGCGGTCAGTCATGACCTGATATGACCCATCAAAGTAGATATACCAACTAATATAATGTATGAACATATAGACTCGACCATAACCATATGCACGTGCCACCCAAAGCGTAGTCTCCGCGCACACACCAACACATCATGAGTCATCATCATGTACCAGTGGGGATTACATAGGGGAGCAAGCTCAACCTATAAATGTAGCATCCCGAAATTCGACCTTGCCACGTGATGAGATCTCCTTTCAGGCGCTACTTTTCCTTCTACGGTCTTTTTTTGACTCTTTTGTTGACAAACGGTCAAGAAAATGACATGTAAGCGAAAGACTTAGCAAATATAATTATACAACAATAGAAGGGAAATGCAGAAGCAAAATAAATAAGTACGTCAAACTGTCTCGATATGAAGTAAGGCGCAGAAGCAAAATGGTACATCCAAGAGTCTCAGTATGAGGCATTAAAAGTAAGAACATGAGGACTAAATGTAAAAATGTCTGCAGTCAACCATGACCTGATACGACTCATCAAAGTATATATGCCATCTAATATAACGTATGAACATACGACTCATACTAGACTCGACCATAGCACGTGCCACCTAAAAGTGTAGTCTTCGCCCACAAACCAACACGTCATGAGTCATCACGTACCTGTGAAGATCACACAAGGGAGCAAGCTCAACCATTAGCAAAAAATTAAGTGTGAATTCATATAGGTCATACGATAATTCTATAAGAATAAGCATGGAGTAAAACATATAATTCATGTATGATAGAGATGGATCAATATGAAGAATCAATCAAGAAAATCATGAGTACTTGTTCATTGTTTATGTTCTGTCCTTCACGTTCTTTCATTTGTGTTCTTTCATTCATGTTCCTTCTTTCATGTTCTTTCGTTCATCTTTTGGTCATTCATTCTTTTGTGCGTTCTTTCTTTCTTTTATTTTCTTTCATTATTTCGTTATTTCATTCATTCATTCTTTTATTTTCTTTCATTTTTTGGAAGAGCTCTTCATTCTTGTAGGGAATACCATTGCCGACATTTAAGGTGCAACTATCTAGACCATCATGGGTCAGTGGGTGATCAATGCCATGGACAGCCCTGTCGGACTGGGATGACCTCGCGCAAGGCAAAAACATTCGTAAAGGAAGAGACTCCCATCTAGATAGGGCAAATGATAACCCGTGAGGAAGTGCCTCGCTCAAGACTAGCTTAATTTCCCCCATCATAATGGACATCTCTTTCAACCCGTAAATCGATCAAGGTCGTATGGAGCATAACTCCGATCACAATCGACATATCTTTCAATTCGTAGATTGATCAAGGTCGTATGGAGCATAGCTTCGAATCATCATGGACCTCTCTTTCAATTCGTAGATTGATCAAGACCGTATGGAGCATAGCTCCGAATCGTCATTAAGCTCCATTCATTCAATAATAAATCAGATGGACATAGGCTTAATAAAATCATAGGGTTCGATTAGGATCGAATTCCTTTTGTCCACATATCGAACGTCCGAAAGTCAAAAGATCATCCGTTTTTTGTTCATTCAGCGGTCGTCCGGAAGGAGGAGCGAATGCTCGTTTGTCAGTCTTTCGATTGATTGAAAAGGTAGAGATCGACCGTTTGATGTTCATTTCATTCATTGCATATACTTTCAGTCGACCTTGAGGGGATTCGGTCGTCCATTTTCTTATGGGAAATCTTTCGGACTTTCGGTCACAAGTTTCATCTTCTTCCTTGGTCGATCGGATTTTCTCTATTGATAGTCGGAAGTTCTTCTGGCGAGGCAACCCAGAACGGCTGACCAAAATAGTTTCAGTCGCCCGATTTGTCACCGTCGTCATTGTCGAGTCTCGACATTCTCCAGTCCCGAAGAATTTCAGACTTTCGTTCTGGTTTATATCGGTCGATCGATTGAGTTTCGGTCGTCCGATATAGTGACATGAACATTAGAAGAAGATGTGATCTCTCACACCGGCCAATATAGTTCTAGCTAGTCGTATTTAAATTTTACTCTAGAGTTCACACTACTGTAAGCATACATGTCGAATGTTTTTGCACATCCTCTATATTCTTCTTCTTCTCGCCTTCCGACTCTGATCCTCCCTTTTTTCCTCTATGCTCCTGTGTTCCTTATCTCCCCCCTTTTCTCTGTTGTTCAAGTTCAAATTTCAAAAAATAGTTAGTCCCCCTACATAAATTCAAAAAGGTTCGATAGTAGCTCCTATGATGTAGGCATAATAAGTAATTATGCATGAGTAATATAGGTAACATATATATTGTATGCATAAGTAACATATATAATATAGATAATAAATTATATATTTAGGAACACTCCTATGATATAGGCATAATAAGTAATTACGTCGCAATACATATATATATTAACATATATGGGGTTGCAACAAAATAGATAACATATAGTTATATAAATATAGATAGCGTATATAGTTATTTATTTCTTAAGTAACATATATGTTCCTCAAACATATATAGTTATGAGACGCCAAATAAGTGCTAAAATAGTGTCATTTAAGCGTTGTATGTGTTACATGTGTAGGCAACAATATGAATATGATTTTATGTTGGCGTCTCCGTAGCGTTGCATTACATGTGACGCCACGTAGCGTTGCAAACTTCTGCGCCACAACCGCGCAAATATATGACGCTCATATCGAGTCCTATCTAGCGTGGATAGAGCGTCTCATCTAGTGAGATGCTAGATTGGCGTCGACGTTGTCGACGTTACAACAGTGCTAAGTTCTGCCACGCATTTTTGCCCCATCGCGCGCAATAATAGCGGCTACTTGACGTCTCTATGGCACCTCCTTTAGCATCTACATCACGAAACGCTAAACTAACGCTAATATGATGCTATTTAGAGGCAAGTGGTGTTCTCAATTTTTGACTCAACTACGACGCTATACCGACGCACACGGCGTCGACTTAGCATCACTGGCAATGGAGACGCTATTGTGTGTTGCTAATCGTCAGTTTTCTTGTAGTGGGTTGTGACAAATTGTCTAACTAAGGCATGCGAATCGAGAGATTGAATTGGTGCTAGGATATGTCGACGGATCACCATTTGTTAAGGTCCATCTAAGGGAATGCATTTGTGCTTCCCCCTATTTTCTGATTTCGAGAGATGATTTTCCATTTTTGGGAACTTCGACCATACATATAAACTTCGAAAATTCCCGCCCGATAGGGTAAATCTATCGACAGTTTACCTTAGCATGGTTGAAAAATCTTATAAGATCCACAACTTACTCCTATTTGATTGAAAGATTTTATAGGGTCAACATATATCCCAAAATAAATTTTATGTTGTTTGGAGCTAAATGCCATGTGAACCAAATTGTGAAACCATGCCCACCATTTGAATTTACAAAGGCTATCTCTAGAATCCATTAGCCTCCCCGGCAAGATCGACAGACATCCCAAAAGAAATGCCTCTGACCATATGGTGATATGACATAAACATGGCATATAGGATTCATGCATCAATGCATTCATGGTTGGTGCATCGAGGTTCCATTCTTATGTATGATATGATGATTGTACTTTTGACATGTCATATGTTTTCATATCTTATGGCATGATGAAAGTTTGAATTGATTATAACCTATTATTATATCATATATTTTGAAATAGAATAGTAAATACTTTTCAATTATGAAAAAATAATGTTTAATCTTGTTTTACTCAAACGTAAAAAGTGATAACACATATGTTATAAGTTTTTTACTTACTCATATTGTTACTCTTAATATTTTCAGTTTAGTAGACTAGTATGTGGTCATGCTTGGTGATCCTCTATCGGGATTGGAAGCACCTTTGGTGAGAGATGCATATGAGCCTTAAATATTTTAAGTCCCTTTGAGAGGACTAAAGAGAAGTATTTTGAATGTGTATTATTAGAACAAAATAGGAAGGTTCCATTGTAACATGTGATACTGCTTTTGTATAAGTACATAGTGTCCAATATTTACTTACTCTCATTGATATGATTGTTAGATTACGAGGCACCAAGAGAAGGGGGGGTGAATCGGTGTTTTATCAAAAAGAGCGATTTCACAAAATACGCCGTGGAAGGTTAAAATTGATTCATTAAACTTTAAATCAACACAATAGCAATCGAATCACATGCTTAATTATTGCATCTTCTAAATGAATTATAGCACGCTTTCATAAACTGTACAAAATTATATGTATTAGGTCGCGACCTTTAAGCTAAACCAAGATTTAAATTGGGGTCGTGACAGATTGTCTAACTAAGAAAATCGAGAGCCTTGGATGGGTGCTAGGATATTTCGACATATCACCATTTGTCAAGGTCGCAGCTGAGGGAATGAATTTGTGCTTCCATCTATTTTCTTATTTCGAGAGATGATTTTCTATTTTTGAGAACTTCGACCATACATTTGTCGACAATTCCCTCTCGATAGGTACTCTATTCCCCAACCATTGCATGCTCAAAAGGTGGGACAACGACTTAGTTGATTGTCGAGGCCGAAAGGTGGAGCTGAATTACCCCAAGGTCATTTATTTTGTTGAAGTTCCTTTGCTTGCATGAGTTGAATGTCAAGCATCATGGATGACAATATCTTCTGCCGAGAGGGTGCTCTATTCCCTAATGGTCATATGCATGTCGAGAGGTGGGTGACAATTGGGTTTTGTCTAGGAGATGTTTGTTAGTGCCAAGCAAAGCCGAGAGGTAGGCTCGGGGCATCTTCTGATTTGTTTTGATTATGTTGAAGTTCTTCCTTCATCCAAACTATTTTTTATTTTATAGTATAGGTGACTCCAATCCAAGAGGGTAATCTATTCCTCAATTGTCGCATGAGTGCCGAGAGATAGGGGGCAGTTGAGTTGTGTCTAAGGAGTCACCAACTAGTGTCAAGTTGGGTTTAGGGTCGAGAGATTTGCTTGAAGTTTTTCTTTTCTTATCACTCGAAATAGACATAAAGGAATTCACTCGAAAGAGATTATCACTTGTCAAGATTCACTACGAGTTGAGGGGTTGTCTAAACCCTAACTTACAACACAGGTTCCTCTAAGTCTAGTGATGGGAGTATGCCGACACATGCCCCCATCTAGATACTTGATGCTTTAGAACATCCTGTCCTCGCAAAAGCATGACGATTAGGTTCTCAGTGATCCCATGCACATTAGTCCAGCAATCAATGAGCACGAGTGACCTGACTGTTGGATGAGTGTGCTGCTACTTTATGTGTCCTACGTTGGTTCAAAAACATAAGTTCTAAAACTACCTCCCTAAGCTTTAGTGTTTAATTGCCTTGACCTTTGTCCACACTTACATTAAAATCTCATAAAAATTAATATTAACTTCATTTGCTGTGATTTTTTACTTGTAGTAATTCACTTTCTCATTTGAAATGACTTTCTCAAATTTAGCTTTTCCTTCTAAACGATTTCCATCAAGTGTGAATTTTCAACTTTGTCCCTAAAGATCGATCCTTAAGTACTACATTATGCTGTGAGCTTGTAGCCTCATCGTGTGTGCTAAGAATTTATAAATTTTAAATCTTATTCAAGATTTTCTACCTAATGAGCGAATCTAGGCAACTTGATCCTTTGCGTTACTAGCATCCCATTAGGATTATTTTCTACGTTATCTCACGCTCTTGCACTTGCAATACAAACTCAACACATCAATGTCCATACGCAATCAAAATATCGTGAGATTTTTGTCCATCCATTCGATTGCATGAGATCAAGCACATTTATCATCCATAGGTCAAAATTCCGCTTCGCATGGTATGGCACGTGTTTCACACACACACGCTCCTCTTATTCTTTTCAAGTTTCTCCTTAGGCTTTCCTTTTGTTGTGAAAGGAATGTGCCAGGATATCTTGTGAATGTGTGGACTTGTAGGGATATTTAATTTTTTAGCATCTTTTAGTGAAATAATAACTCTTCAATTTTTTAAATTCTCATTAACTTATTTTGCATCTCTTGCTCCTTCATAAAATTCTCAATCATCAATTCTAAGGCGGGGTTGCTTGATTTTGTGATTAAAAATATTCCAATTAATTTTATCCAAACTTTATTAAAATAAATTAATTACTTAATAATGTTCAAGTTCAACTGCATGATAATAATCAATAATATATCTAATTTAATAATAAATAAAATAAAAGTAAAAATATTATTTAAAAATTGAAGTAATAATTTTAAAAATATGTTTGATTGGAATTGACCCTTCGGATTTTCTTTGTAATGTGCCCTAATTTAAATGGATGATTTTATTTACTTTGAAAAATTGACTTCATTTTTAGTTGGTGTTCATATTTTAAGTTTTTCATTTTTATTAGATCTTTAATTACACTCTTAAATGACGACATTTTTTTTAACATTTTATTGGTGGATTAATTAGAGGTGTAGCTTCGGACATAATTGAAGTTACTCAAAATATTTCACCAAAAGTTATAATGATAAATTAGTTATTTCAAAAATAACTTATATATATAACTTAAAATACATTCTTCTACTTTTAAATTTGTATTGTAAATAATTGTTTTTTAACTATTTATTTATTTCAGGAAAAAAATAAAATTATTTCCACACACCAATATTTGTTACTAATGCCACCGGCGGTGACCGCACACAGCTCCTCCCTCGGAAAATTTTCAAATGCACCAATCCCCTGCCTTTTTTGCCTGCGGGGCTCACCATTTCCCATCATCTAATTTGCCTTCGAACAAAAGAAACCAAATTTAAATCGATGCCCAAAGAGAGAGAAGAAAAAAAACCCAAAAATATACAAAAAAAGTGAACCGAACGAAACCCACTCTGCTCACCGTCGTCGAGATCTAACTCGATCGAGGAGGCGGAGGCGAAAGGCTCTCGAGATCGCCGGCGTCCATGGCGACGGAGAGGGAGAAAGAGCGGGAGGCCGAGCTCGAGAGCGCCATGTACACCAACTGCCTCCTCCTGGGCCTCGATCCGGCTGTCCTCGGCATGACCGGCTCCGCCGGCGGAGGCGCCTCGCCGCGGGTGGGAAACTTCCGGCACTCTAACCCCAAGATGGGCGAGCAGCTCCTATACTTCCTCCTCTCTGCACTGCGAGGCCCCGTCCAATCCGCCAAGGCAAGTGAACGCCCTCAATTTGGCCCCCTCTCTCCCTTAATTCGGATTGAAACTTCTTTTCCGATTGGTGTGATTTTTTTTTCTTTTGAATCTTGTTTCTGCCTTCCAGGATTTCGACAAGGTTTGGCCCATCTTTGATTCGACTCAGTCTAGAGACTTCCGGAAGGTGCGATGTGTGTTGTTATTGGAATTCGTTGTTCGTGCTCTTGCACTTTGGGGTTTTACTGAACCCTTTTTTCCCTTTTTTTTTTTTGCGGGGGCCTTAAAGATTGTGCAAGGGATAATAAGTGAGCTGGAGTCCCAGGGTGCGCTTCCGAGGAGTAATTCTAGGGTTTCGTCATTAGCAACATGTTGCGGACCGAGGTGATCCTTTATCCCAATGATTCAATTCGTTTGTTTGTGATTCTTAGTGACCATAGCTATAATTACTCCTTGATTCTTCGATTATGACAACGCGGAGTTCCTTGGTTCGGAGCGTGCGTGTATGCCCAATGCCTTTTAAGACTTACACTGGTGCTATCATTTTTTTACTGATAGCTTTGGTTTAGATGCCGTCTTATCTTATTAATCTTGTTTCTGAAATGACCAAATGTAGAATTAACAAAAACTGATGAGGATCTGACATGATATACTGAATGCTAATTGGAAGTATTTTTTCTTTCCGGGCAAGGTATTTTTGTTTGTATGATATCTTCTCTTGGAATAATATACTTCAAATATAGCTTTCTAATATTGTTTGCTGCATTAAGCTCTTGTTTAGTTTATGCCCGATCCTAGATGAGTTTTAGCATAAGACATCTTTTGAACCTTTTAATTTTAAAGGTTAATTCACATTTCACAAGTACAGCTGAGTATCAGTCATACATTATATGTGGACATTGGACATTTACCTAACAAACGGGTGGAATGCATCTTGTTGCAACAAAATTATTACCAACAACAACAACAACAAAGCCTTATCCCACTAGGTGGGGTCGGCTACATGGATCATACGACGCCATTCGTTGATCCATGTTCATGCGATTCGACAGGATTTTACGCTGACTGTCGGGGCCTAACACCCTCCTCCACTTGGCGTAAAATTTGAAACTCAGAATCTTCGTCATCATGTGCAATTTTTGGAATTTGTATTTAAATTGATATCCTTTCTTTCTTTTATCTTAGACAAGGGCAAATTGGTTTTAAGCTCAAAGCTACTTGAGATCCAACTAACTTGCTTATTTCTTGGTAACATTGGACCCTTGTTCCATTGGAATTTTGAGGTATAAAGGACCTAAAACAATTTTTCAAATAAATAAATAAATAAAGGACCTGAAGAAACATAAAAAGTTGATTTTATTATTCTCAGTTTTTTCTCGGAAATAAAAGTAGTACTCGGTGGTGCTGACTTCTGAGTAGAATGAGGCCATTGAACGTCATCTTCCTTGAATTATTTTTTAAATGAAAAAATCTGATCCAGCTCATGCCTTTAGCTGGTATGTGAAGTAGATCCTCATTACTCTATTTTATGATCTCACTGATGAATTTATAGTTGATATTGGGTTTGCTGACAATAACATAGCCACAAAGAACTGGCGATGGAAAAGAATAATTTCAGAAATTAACATCATATTCAATTAAAAGGTATCAGAAATCCGTGAGAACAAGTGTGAAAAGATCTGGATACACCTTTATTGAAAAGAAATTCTTGATTGATTCTTTTGACTGACATAATTCATCACCTTTATTGAAATTGTAAGGTTCTGTGTTCATACTGATACACCTGTCAAAAGATATCCTAAGTTGCAACTTAAAATCAGGATAATATGATATGTCAAAAGAAATTACTATCTTAGGTCTAGGTTCTACTAAATTTCATATTTAATGCTTTGAAGCTTTTCCTCGATGATTTTCTTTCCTAAACTACTGTTTTCTTTGGGAAGATAGTGTGTTAGCTTTAATTGAACTTTGGATAGTTTGTAAAAATTAGAAAATGCTATTAGTCAAAGATTTGCTTAGAATGCCTTCACTTGGCTTTTGGCTGCTAATATCTTGTATTGGCTGTATTTAGTCAGGATTGATTAACATGAAATTTCTTTTTCAAAAGTTTGTTCTTTTCCCTTATACCTATTTCTTTCTGAAGCAAATCACATACAGTAATTTCAAAGTAAATTACATGCGTTAATCGTTACAGTCAAACTAACCATGCCTACTCTACATCACTTCACCACTGATGATTATTTATTATTTTTTATCCATCTCACATGATTCTTTTCATCCAATATGTATCAAGTTCATTTCTTTATTCCTTTTCACTTTTTCCTTAAAAATGTATTTTCATTCTTTTGGTCTTCAACAAATGTTTAAAGTATTCCTATGGTTTAGATGCTTAAAAAACGTGCATAGATGTTAGTTCTGAAGCTTTTATCTCATGAGTGCAGATTTGTTGAGCTCCTATGGCAGCTTTCTGTGCATGCCTTACGAGAAGTGCACAAGCGGACATTTGTTGCAGATGTAGCGTCAAATCCATTGCCTGCTACATTAACAGATGTTTCTTATCAACATGCAGCTGCATTGCTTCCAGTGACCAAGGTAAGGAAGTGATGCGGTCTTTTTATGCAATTTGGCATATAGTGTTTTCTGACATTTTAGCAACATTTATCTGATTAATCCTAAAGTTCCTCATATTATTGGTCCCAAATTGCATCGCTGCCCTTGACATGGCTAAGATATTCTTGTGCTTTCAATTTCCTCCTTTATTGCATATCTTTTGTTCTTTTTTTTTTCTTTTACTTGCAACAGTTATCTTTCTAAGAAAAAAATCTTTGTCTAGTAATTGATGATTTGTTCAGTCAATTATACTGATATTGAATGGAATGATTTATGTTTTCATATTCATAATTATGATGCAAGCGATATGCTGGGTTCCTAAATTTCAGTTACTTTTTAAAAATAAGTCTGCTATTAATAGGCGCGGATAGCTCTGGAGCGAAGGAAATTTCTGGAAAATGCGAATATTGCTGTTCAAAGGCAAAACACATGGTCAAATTTAGCCCAAGAAATGACTGCAGAGTTTCGTGGTCTTTGTGCCGAAGAGGTAGATGAAACTCCATTAAATTGCTTAGTGAAATGTCTTATATTCAGCGTTTCTTTTTCATTTCTGTAAATATTTTTTGTGTTAAATGTTCTATTTAGGCTTATTTACAGCAAGAATTGGAGAAACTACAAGAAATGAGAAATAAAACAAAGTTAGATGGAGAATTATGGGATGATCGCCTTTCCAGCTCTTCTAGTCAAAATTCACATCTTGTTTCCAAGGCAACTCGTCTTTGGGAGTCTTTATTAGCTAAAAAGAGTAAGTAGATTGCCATTTGAATATCTTTATAATGTCTGCAACTTTTGATTTAATTAGTCTTCTTCAGCACTTTTATTTGCATGTGGAGAGAAAAGGTTTTTGTTGCTTAAACCTTTTAAGTGGGTTTTGTTTGGTGCATTATTCCCAATTAGTGATCCTTTTAAGTCATAATGGGCGTAAACTAAAATTCAAGTCCTTTAACCTCTCGATTTTGTTGTGCTTCTATAATGTCTTTGGTTTCGGGATAAGATTCATCGCCTATCATTTTTATCGAGTTTCAAAAGTGCCCTTTCTAGTTCCTTCACTACTTTAAACAGTCCACAAGCTCGATTATGTACCTCTTGATGTGTGCGTGATAGGTACGGGATGATGGTTTTGGAAAGTTTTTAAACAAAAAAAGGGAAATGAGAGAGAATACAAATAGAGAGTTGTTTAATTCATTAAATTTTAAAGGTTGGTATCTAAATGTAATTGCAATTAAAAGAATGTTTTTGGTTACGAACGATTCATTGTTGATCATTTTAACTGAGGGTTGTCCTGTTTTATTTGTTATTTTCTGTTGAATAATTTGAAGGAGCAAATACTTTCATCAGTACATGTCTTCCAATAATCTGAAAATTCAAACGTGCACACATATATATTGTAGCGTATATATAATATCTATGTATAATGGATATAACCACTTGACCACTTCAACCATTCAACACTTTCACTTTAACCAACCATTAGCTTTTCTCTTGACTTTTATTTTCCTTTTGTGGGGTAACTTTTATGTTTTTATTGTCCATTTTGTTTGTGATCATTGCAATAAAATTGTAAAATGATACATTTTGAAGATAAGAGAAACAAAGCATCATTTTACTTTAAAGTGTATTTCTTTTGGATTTTTTTTGAAGTAATGATAGAGGTTAAATATGTGATTGCATAAATAAAAAGCAAAACAATTAATAGAAAATATAATAATAGTGTAAAGTATGTCTCTGACCTACCCATTTTGCATTTCTATGTTCTACATGGGTCCAGCGCAATGTGTGCATTTTCCTTGGGGAGAGATGCTATGTTGAAAATATTATAACATTGCCTAGAAATATGGTGCACAAGTGGAGAAGATGTTGATACTGTGCATTTAATATTGTTACAAGTTATGGCTACTCCTTGTAATCATCCTTATTTTCTTCAAAAAAGAAGTGTAAAGTGGAAAAGTTTGAATAGTTTGAGAGATGCATGTGTCTATTTTCATAGTCTAGGGACAAGTGTGGAAATAAGTTATAGTTTTTTTTTTCAGAAAGGGAAATAAAATAAGTTAAGACTTTAGAGTTGGTGGCTTAATGTATCATCGGTAGTAACGTTTTGGAGCTCCTTTCGGAGGGGTAATGTGTTGGGAAATCAGCAGAAGTATGCCTCGAGGCGGAGTAGAGTACTAACCATATCTAATCTATGGACAATATGTTCAGAAAGGAATATCTTTAGGAATGGGCGATGCAACGTAGATAATATTGCCACACAAGCTGTGGAAATAAGTTATAATTTTTTTTTTCAGACAGGGAAATAAAATAAGCTAGAATTTGGAGTTGGTGGCTTAATGAATTATCGGTAGAAGCATTTTGGTGCTCCTTTCGAAGTGGTAATGTGTTGGGAAATCAGCGGAAGTATGCCTCGAGGCGGAGTAGAGTACTAGCCATATCTACTCTATGGGCAATCTGGTCACAAAGGAAACAGTTATCTTCAGGAATAGGCAATGCTACACAAATAATATTACCACACAAGCTGTAGAGCTATGTAACATGTGGTCGTGCGAATAATGACAGAGTGAGAAATTCAACATAGTTATATTTTTTATGTAATTATGATGTAAAATCTTTTGACCATTAATTAATCTGGATGTCTACCAAACTGGTAGTCATCCTTTCTGCTCTAAAGAAAAAGCTAGAGTATAGGGGATGCAAGCAGAAATAAACCTCATAATGAAAATGCTAATATTCCTTTCCAATGCTGACTGCAAAATTTCAGACAAAATGTACTTGCACATAGGCTATTCATTTGAAACTATCATCTGTACTTACCTAGGTCAAGACTGATAACTTTATTTCATTAGGGTTTCAGGGCATTAACAATTTTATTATATTGCTACCTACTTCTAATATCATCCATATTGCTATCGAGGTTAGACTTTTTTTTTATTCCTTCGGAAATTGATATGTGATATTGATGACTGAAGCAAATTCTACTGGAATAATACTTTGACATGATAACATTCATAGACATCAAACAAGTGGCCGTCATACATGTCTGCTAATTTGACAAGAGGAATCAAATAGGTGTCATTACTTGTTGAAATCCTCTTTACCCCATTCACAGTTGTGTGCCTAGCGTGCAATTAAAATTTTGAGGTTCTGGGATGTAAGATATAATTACATTGTCAAACAAAAACCTTCAGCATCAGCCATTCATGAACTGGGATCTCAAGAAGAAACTGAGGGAAATTCTGCTAGATCATTTTCAATCAACATAGAACTATAGTTGGACAAAGTTAGTCAATGAGGCTAGAGTAGACATTATTGTCACTGTAAAATAAAAAAGACATCTATGTGGGCTTTTGGTTCCGCGGGATTGGCATGCATTAAATTTTCCCATGACTGAGAGACACATGTTGAAATTTATCTTCAGTTGTTCTAGTGACAAGTTCCGTGTATGTTTGCTTTTAATATAAACAAAGACCTTCACTTGATTAATGGAAGTTTTGCGCTTGTCATATGTTTTAAACAAAGGCTTCAAATTATTTTTATTTGCAGGTCAACATGAAATTTTAGCTTCTGGGCCAATTGAAGACTTGATAGCTCATCGTGAGCATAGGTGCATATTAGTATATCCTGAAGAATTCTCTGTTATTTATGTTTGCTTGAAACTAATGTTATTTGGTCAGGTACCGCATATCTGGATCTTCTTTACTTGCAGCCATGGATTTAAGTTCAAATGTCCCACATTCAGATGTACTTTCAGGACATTCTGGTGACATGTCACCATCAGCGGACAATAAGGACCAGATGGATTCACCACAACTTCAAGGCAGAAATTCTGGTTTAGATGATAGAGGTGGAAGGACTCAGCCTACTGTTGATGTCGCTGAAGTTCTTCGTCGTTGGACTCATGCTTTACAACGTATTCACAAGCAATCACTTCATTTGGTTAGTTATATATCTTAAAACTTATGAGGTATATGTTTCTCTTATATAAGTAGTAATTATATGTAATAAAATTCTGTCAGAGACCTCTAAATACATAATCGTGCAAGGTCATTAAGTAATCAATATTTCATATGACGCAGCATTTGCTTTCATACTATCCAAAAACATTCCCTTTTGGCTTGTGGGCATTCGTTTAACATCAGAATTTTATAACAATGTTTTAGCACAAAAAAAACAATGTTTTAGCATCAGTACATTATTATTCTTATATATTATCCTTCTCATCTTAACCGGATTTCTGTGAAACTCTTATTTATGAGATGTCTTTAACATATTTACTTCACCATTTCCTTCACTATGGACTACCTCAAGTAATTTTCTGCTTACACTGGCCCGACTGTTGTGACTACTGGAAATTTGTCATAATTCCTATATGTTTCTGTGGATCCTTTTATTCTTTTCATGAAGACGATGGCTGGAGTATGACCCTTGGTGCAACTGTTTGGTTGTTTTTTATGGTGACTGAAAGCCCGCATGTTTCCTGTAAAAAAACTCAGGTTTTAGGCATGAAAACGGCCTCTCAGTGGTAGCAGGGAAGTTACATATATGGTGCTGTCCCCTACACCTGCTAGTTGGGAAGTGCTAGTCATTGGGTCCTCGTTTTAGTCATGACGACTGCTGACACAGATATTTCTTTATACAAAATGCTCCAAGAATTTTCTTAATTATAAACTTCAATCACTTGAAGTCAAAGTAATAACTCAGGCTGAGCTGCCACATACAACATCGTTTGATTGTTATGTTCATAGAACTGTCATTTTTTTTTCTTTCGCTTCATAGGCCCAAATAATATTTTTGTTTGTTGTAATTGCACTAAAACATGTTTTTTTTACTAACTTTTTTTTATGACAAAAGATGTTCTTGTACTAATACTTTTATTAACAGTTGGCTGGTCCCCATTCAAAAAAAAAAAAAAGTTGGCTGGACATAGTCGTAGCAGCTTGAACCCCTTTAACAAGGGAAGGTAGGGTGTTCACCAGGTCAGGTTGAACCGGTGAACCCAACGGATGTGCCCGACCACAACTGGACTATTGACTGAATCGAATATACAACAACAACAAAGCCTTATCCCACTAGGTGGGGTCGGCTACATGGATCATACGACGCCTGATCCATGTTGATGAGATTCGACAGGGTTTTACGCTGGTTGTCGGGGCCTAACACAACCCTCCTCCTTTATCCGGGCTTGGGACCGGCTATAAAACATAGGCGGAGTTTGACTGAATCGAATATGAGTTGGGAAATTCCAATCATATGACTTGACCTTTTTTCTCTTTTGTTATTTAACTTTAAGCTCATATTGGATTAGAACTTAAAACTATTAAACAAAATCATTTAAATGTGAAAATAATATTTAAATATTTGAAAATTTTCTCTTGTGCTTTAAAATAAATATTAGATAATATTTTTTATTAAATAATGAAAAAGGAAAGAAAAAAATAAAGAAAATGGTGGTCAGATGACTTGACACTATCCGACATGATTCGAGTATGGAGAGGGTTAATCCTTTAAACCCCACCCCTGAAAACCTCCTGGCCCATCCTAAAATTTTGTTGGTGAGGACCATTGAATTTTTTAAAACCAGAGTTAACATCAACAACAACAACAAAGCCTTATCCCACTAGGTGGGGTCGGCTACATGGATCATACGACTTCGTTGATCCATGTTCATGAGATTCGACAGAGTTTTACGCTGGCTGTCGGGGCCTAACACAACCCTCCTCCTTTATTCGAGCTTGGGACCGGCTATAAAACATAGGCGGAGTTCTTTACAAGATATCTTTTCCCTTTGTTACGAATTAAAAGAACATAAGTTTTCTTTAAAAATTCATGATTTCGTTATTGGATGATAATGATTGATCACTAATTTCGTTTCTTTACAAGAAATTTTAAGAGCTGTGAACCATTGCTATTTTGTTGGTATTTTATACTAGATAATTGACTAGCATACAGCTCATTAATCTTTGTGTTTTACTGTACTAGGCTAAAGCCAATGATGGGCAAGGCCCAGAGCTACTCCGTAGTTCATCAGAAAGTGGCACCAGTGGACATGCTGAATCATTGGGTGCAACTCTTGCAGAACATCGTCAACATCTAGCTAGTATTCAGGTTGGCTGAAACTCCTTTAGAATTTTACTTTTTAGTGCCCACATTTTATGTTGTAGTTCTAATAGACATTTTTTACCCCTTAGAAAAAGACATTGTTTGAACTGCTGCTAAAAAGAACCGTTGGTAAACTTGTTGATTACATAAGAACCTCAGATGTTTTTGGTAATCAGCTTGTTTGTTGTGTACCATGGTTGAATCAAACCTCTATTTTCCTATCAAGTTTGACATTGTACATATGTAATCAGTAATAATGCCACCAATTCGAATAACATTTACCTCTTTTCTTGGTGCATTGTTTAGTCACCTCCTAATGATAACTCAAACATTTTTTTGCCTTGAATACTATTACTGAGTCTGATTGATTACCTTTGTCCAATACAATAATTTGGATTGTGCAGGGCAAACTTCACAATTTCTCTCTTTAGGTTAATCCCAAATCTAATGGTTTTATATTGCAGGGGCTTATTAATCAACTAAAAGAAGTCATTCCGACAATGCAAACTTCCATTTCAGAGCTCACTGAAGAAGTAAATGGTATTTCCTCTGTTTCAACAGAAGTGTACAATTTAAGACCAAATTCAAGTTTGCAGTCTCAAAGTTCTGGTAGAGCACAGGTTAGAACTTGACTGTGAATTATTGTTTTTAGAGGAAAAATTGACTGAATTATGTACCATCATTGATGTAATTGGACGCAGAATTTTTTAGCTAATGTCATTGAGCTTGTCGTTATATGCATTCATTTCCCTCCATTGATTTAATTTTTCTTTTAACAGGAAAATATGACTGATGATATTATGGAAAGATTCTCTTCTGTTCAGCTTGAGAAGGTTACCTCTAGCCCTGCGCTGAAGCTTCCTCATTTGTTCAGTTTAACACCCAATTCATCAGGGAAAATCACACATACACCAAAGCGACCTGCTATAACAAAGTCTAACCTTGAAGTTTTGCCAGCATCAAAGCCAATTATAAAACAGACAAACGATCATGCATCTACCACGGCAGAAGGTCAGCATCTTCATTGTTTTGAAACTATTGTTCCAAAAGTTTCTTGTGGAAATACAATGGCCATTGTGTATAGCTTTTCATTGTTTTTTATCCTTCTGAAAACTGGAAATGCACACAAACTGTGACATCATTTTTTATTTTTGTGCATAATCACTTTTTGTACAGGTTCAGATGTGTTCGATGCTCAACTTATCAAGCGTGCTGTACGGGAAGCTGCATTGGCCAAGCCATCCACTGACATGGAATCGTTACAAGACAGAAGCAGTGATGATGGATCTGAACATTTCTTCATACCGATGTCAACTGGCACTTCCTTGAAAGAAGATACTGCTCTTAACCACAGGAAACAACAATTGGATTCATCTCCGCCTAAAATTCATGTTCTCAATAGAAATGGTTTTTCTTCGACTACTGATTCCCAGATAGGATCAGTTGGAATCAGTGGATTCCCAGACTGGACAAGCATACTTGCACCAACATCAGTTAATGCGCGAAGATTTCTTGATGGCGATGAGGATCAAGTATTTTCACCTCCATTACTGATGGACACATTCCAAGATAATTACGATGACTTGTTAGGTACGTTTACTCCCACTTTACACATCTCCATCTACTTTGGCCATGTAGTTTGAAATATATATAAAAAATAGAATTCTTTCAAAAAAGTTGTCTGAATCAAACGAAAATTAATATTTGAAAATGGAATGTGTGAACTAACATTATTGTTATGTTGTTTCTGTTTGCTGCAGCACCTTTGTCAGAAACTGATGCTGCATTGATGGATCATTAGACGGAACATTTGTCATGTTTGTATTTCAACTGTTAATATTGGAGCTTTTCAGGGTGGGCTTTGCATTTGAGGCATGAAGGTGTGATTTAATCTATCAGGATAAATGATTTCTGGCATTGTGTTCACCAAATTTTTAACATTATTCTTGTATTTTCTTGTAGTTTATGTAATTGTGTTGTAATAATCCAAATCACGTGTTTCAAGTCCATTAGCCATTGAAGGGCCTATTATGTTTGCGTTTGTGCAGCGCCTTTTCCCATTCCGTGTTCTCCAAAGAAACAGATTTTATCATCTCTATCCAGCATCTGAATGCTTTTCTGTACAAGGAATCCAACAAAATTCTATTCGTTATAACTTATGCTCTATTGCTCTTGATAAACTTCTGTTCCAAAGATCTTTACTTGTTCCTTCGTAATATACGTGGTGTTCATCGACTCAGGCTCCAGTGTCGCAATGGCAATTTGAGTAGTTAGTCATGTTGACCTGTTGTATTACTCTTTTGCACGAATTGCTTGCACCAGAGAGGTGTTACAGAACTTTTTTGCACTTCTGATATCCACTCGTTTTCTCCGTATTATGAAAAGCATGCGTACATGCTTGTTCTCTTCCATCCTTTTGGTACTTTATTTTTCCTTGCACAAATCGATGGGATATTGTTCCGTAGCTTGTATCTATTATTACATGTGGTGTCCGATTCGGCTTGCTTTTACTATGCAGTATGCATCCGATTTTACTGTTGTCCCTACTATTCTCCCACCCCACATAAAATATCATCTGTTATAGCTCCAAGGGCAGGGTCCGTGGAGCACCATGCTCGTTGCTCCGTGCATATTGTTCATCCGTTTCTCTATTTTCAATATGGCCCAGATGTCCTAAAACGTCAAGTGCATGTTGCTGCAAAGACGAACGATACATGAATTGTGCCGGTACGTTAAAACAATTGCTTTCTAAATATGTAATGGTATTAGTGGTTGGGACAACTGCGGCGTTGAGTGTTAGTAATTTCAGATTTATAATTTAGAACAAATATATTAGTCAGAATTTATTCATACTCTACGCGATCTTATAGCATGGGTCTCGAAAAAAATTTGTAATGGAACGATTTATATCACTAAAGAAACTCCAAAACTTACTACACAATTGCAGACATGCTCACTGACTGAGAAAATAGGCATATGGTGCATTGAATCGCAAATCGAAGGGTGTAAAAACTGCTCCGAAACATTATTTCCTTGAAACGGCTGCTCCAGATTTTGTTCTATATGGAGTAACACTGTTCTCAACTCCATCCAGTACTCAAATGAATCAAAATTATATTGTTCTTGCTTGAGATGCATGTTTCCTCTCTCCACATCCGCGCATTCCTTCCTTTCACACTGCTCAACAAATTTCCAACGTGTTGTTAGTTTCAGCTATTATCAACTTCAAACATTTTCGAGTTTAAGATTCGAACTTTTTCAGATGTAAAAAGTTTAGGATCAAAATTGAAAAAAAAAACATGGGACAAAGGTGGGGTTAGAGTGTGGGTCCCATTAATATTGCTTATTTTAATCTTTAAAATTAAATTTATAAAATTTAATAAGGGTAGAAAGCAAATGTATTTTAGTAGTTTGAAATTAAATAAAA
Organism: Pontederia crassipes; assembly: GCA_030549335.1. NCBI lineage: Eukaryota > Viridiplantae > Streptophyta > Magnoliopsida > Commelinales > Pontederiaceae > Pontederia > Pontederia crassipes. The sequence continues at coordinate 48,931,697 of CM060189.1, read as the reverse complement.
GGGTTTGAAGAGATGACAAGTAGACGGATACCATTAAGATTTAGGAGGGTACTAATAGAAATATATGGTATAATTTAATTAAGGATCAATCGGTTTAGTTTTTGTCGGAACATGGAATTAGTCGAATATTAGATATAAAAAATTATATAGTATAATTTAAGAGTAAAAAATAAAAATAACCAATAATGTATAAAAATAATAATAATAATATCCGGTCCATTAAATCAAATGGTACAAAACGTCGTCGAACGTACGCTCAGAATCGTCCTACCGAGACTTCCCGCAAAAAAAACAGGCAGACGACGCAAGATAACGCAAGGAAGAGAGCACAGAACCAGTGGAAGTAGAACGTAGCAGAGTCGGCCGTGTCTTCAGCAATGGCAGCGCTGCTCCGCCTCCCTGCGGTCACCTGCTCTTCCCCCATACTCCACGAAGACGGCCTCTTCCTTAAGGGCTCGGGCTCCCCTCTCCCGGCCACCCGCATCGGCGGCGGTGTGTCGTTCGGGGGAAATGAGAGGAGAAAAAGGAGGATGGCGGTCGAGGCGAAGGGGAGGAAGGGGATGATGGCAATCCCAAGTTCCAGCGCTCGCCCGCTCCGCCGCTCCCCAAGATCGAGGACGACGGCAATCCCAAGTTCGTCATCTTCATCCGATCTTCCAGCGTCTGTACTCTGCTTCAATCTTTTCTTCATATTTTTCTACGTCCGTTTCAGCATCACCTCAAGTTTTTTATCCTTTTACGCAGTGGAGTAGAGCTCCATTCTTTTAAAATCCTTTTTCTACTGATGTCGGGAAATTAGACTTCAGGAAGCAAAGGAGTTCATTACACGGATCAAATTTTAGGCAAAAGAAATGTTTCCACTCATCCAGATTACTTGGAAATACCTTTTAATTATTGGGTAGACGCATGCATTTTGATGCAGATAAAGGGAGAGAATTGCACATAGAAGAACACATGATATAGAATTGTTTGCCCCCAGTCTTCCATAAAAGCGTGTGACGTTCACTATGACAATGCAATTAGAGAAGGAAAGGCATCCGATTAAGGGACATTAATTTGGATTTCTATTCAGTTGGATGAATGGTAGCAACGCTATCATTTCAGGTTGCCAGTTCTCTTTATATGCTATGTTTCCTCTCCTGGGGTGCTGTTTAATTATGCTTGTGGTTAATTCGATCAATATAATAAATTTTTAATCACATTTCACGTTTGGCCCTATGCCTCATCTTCTGCTTCTACTTTGCACTTCGCGAACCAGATATTGCCACATTTTTTACTTAAAACATTATTTGTTTTTCCAGTGTTTGGTGATCAGAGCCAGGAAATTTCAAAATCAAAGTACACCAAAAGTTTGGAGCTTCAATAAGAATGTTAAATCAAATCAAATAGTGCTGAAGATTTGTTAGTTTCCAATTAGGTTTCATTTTTATGGAAAATTGATAAATTTAAATTTCAAATGTGTTAGGCCCCGACAGCCAGCGTAAAACCCTGTCGAATCTTATGAACATGGATCAACGAATATAGCGGAATGGCGTCTTATGATCCATGTAGCCGACCCCACCTAGTGGGATAAGGCTTTGTTGATGTTGATGATGTAAATTTCAAATGAAAAATACTGTGCTTCTCATTGCAAAATTATATTATTGTCTGTCATTTCGTACATATTTGAAATTCACATACATTTCACAATTATGCTCAAACTTTACAGGTTTACCTTTGGTATCCACTAAGTCTCATAACTGGTGGTACAACTGCTAAGATTATGGTTGCAGCAAAAGACAACTTCCTTGGAAAGTACTTATACAAGGATACTATTGCTCGAAATCTTGCAGCTGTTATTTACAGAGTAATGCTTCTCTTTGATATCTTCAGGAACCTCTTTTGCTGCAACTTCATGAAAGACAGGTCTCGAATAAATTTCTTCCTCACATTGTGTTGCCCAAATGCACTTCTGCAGATAGTGACACATTCAGGACTTGCTTTCTTGAAAACTGACCTAATAAAGGACGTGTATTTTTCTTTTTGATGTATCAATTACTCAATTTCTCATCAAAAACTGGTTTATGTAGAAGAAACTTGTTTTGGATGAGAACTCAGAGGACTTATATTGGATAAGTTATCTGTTCAAGTTTCAACTGCATCAAAACTGATAAATTATTGTGAATGAGCAGGATGAGAAAGAGATACTGACGACAGCTTTCAAACAATTCCGTGTCCTTCGTACTGCGTCATCATTTAGATATGGTTACAAACTTGTTGTAATGATCCAAGACTCTATAATCGTGGATCTTTTTGTTCTCTGGTTGTTCCATGTTCATCATATATAATGCTTACTGACATACTTTATCCTGCTCAGGTAAATGGTAATGTGAGGGCCGCACTCACTCCATCCGATGTTATTGAAGTAAGCTTTCATTCTTTACATACCTTTATTATCATCTGGTACAAAAGGGCATCCCTGTTTCCCTCATAACGTTTGCTTAATCATAACAAATCTAAGAACTTATATTACAGTCCAACATTGGAGATGTGGTTGTGAATCAAATGCTACTTTGTTTATCACACATTTAATGTTGCTTGCTATTAAATTTTGTCATAGCTATTTCCTTGTTAGGGTGTCTATTGTCTTGAAAGTGGTTCAGCCGGAGTTCAAAGCCACTTTTGATGCAGAACGATTTGATGTTACCTTTTGCATCATTTTTTCTCTTGTGATGAGATATACTATGTAAATGAGATATACTATTAAATTTTACCTATTAAATTTTATGCATCCTATGTAATGAGATATACTATGTGTCTTATATTCAAAATAGCCAAGACGGACTTGTCTTCACTTTAAAAACTATAATATCAACGTTATCTTGTTTTTAAATGAGTCCGTCGTAGCCATTTTGGTTATTTCTTTGCCTTAATAGAATTTTTGTAATGGAATGTTATTTTTTATTTTTTTGACAGCTTCCAACAGAGGAAGAGCTAAGAACTGTTCTTGACAAGGTAAAGGATTTCTTTGACGATGCTGCCAGTAATGCCAAAGAGTCATTTGGGAACATCACATCCTTGAGTTCCTTGACAGATGAGGAAACAGAATCAAAGTCAGTGAGTATTACTATCAAGTCGGAATCTTTGCTCGGACCAATTTTTTTATTTAAGTCATTAAAATGTTATGTATGGTGATGGTGTAAAATGTTGGGCCCTATGCTTAGAGATGTCATTCCTCTATAGGTTAGTAACCAACAATGATGAATAAGAACAATTGAAATGCCTCTTTAATCTCAATTGGCACCAATAACGTTTCACTGCGACGGTTCAGCTACATGAAGTGAATTGCATGTCTGTCTAGTTCCGGAAAATATGCCCTATTCAAATAATTCTTTTACTGCAGGGTGAACAGCTGATGGAATAATCATTCTTACCTCAAGACACCCTTTCAAAGTTCTAGAAAAAGATACCCCTTCAAAGAAAGATGCCAAAGTTTCTGTAAGATGCTAGATGCACAGTTTCCTGAGTTTTCAACACCTGCATTTATGCCCTTCCGGGATACAGTTTTGTCTATAAAAGTTGAATATTCGATGGAAGTTGTATTTTTGTTGTTCTTTTATTGTTGAAGTTGAAGTTTATTATCTTTTCCGCAATGCAGTTTTCCGAGCATAGTTTCAGGAATTGAACGAATGCTATTACATATTCAGATTTATGCTGCCACTCCATAAGAAGATTTTTTGTTAAACTGCATATATATTTTCATAGTTTCGAACGAGGGCTCTTACCTGATCTAAATGATGCTTATCTACTGTTCAGGAACAAAAACTAGTGGTGGCACAACATTTGATCTCAGAGTTAGCAGCGAAAGATGCACATTAAGAGAATCTCTAGAAAATAGAAAATGTGGCAGTAATAAACACATGAATCAGTCATCAAACATAAACTGTATGTCCCAAAAGTGGAATATCCTGCAAATCGTCGGTACATACTAAAACTGCAAACTACATTTGTAGCAAACAAGGAGACATCATACAGCCATTTAAATCCCTATATGCAACTAAGGACGAGGTGCAGATCTATTTCATCTGTGGTTTGTACCTCGAGAAAATAGATATCAGCATCCGGGTCCCAATGAATCTTATTGTATCAGCTTTAATCTGTTTCATCTATCATTGACAACATCATGACAGCGATACAATTGATGTTTCGAGTTAGTAGCTAGATGACATTGAATAGTGAAAACATTGAATTTTTTTTCTAACTATGCTACTTTAGGAGATATTTGGCAACGGGAACTAAATGAACACGACCTGATTTCACATCTGTCAAATACTTATTAAAATTAATTTATCATATTTATATTTTTCTATCACATTACCTGGTTCTCATTACTAAGTTTCATTCCATCCAAACATCATCTCAAACTAATCTCTATGCAACTGGAAAGAACTTCCGAATGATGACAAACACGAGTAGATTTTACGTCACCCAAATGCACTTTGGAAAATCACGTTTTACACCAGTTCACCTGGCACCAAATCAAAAATTAAAAAAATAAAAATGTCATGTTAATATTTTTTCTCAATCTTTCACTCAAACTTTAATTTGTAAGGTATTTAACTTTTCAAAAATTTTAACACAATAATTCAATTTTTAAAAATATCCGTAACAAAAATCATTTAAAATTTAAAATAATAAAGACATAATAAAAGAAAAAGTACAGTAGCCTCATAAAGAAGTTACTTAAATATGGACTTTTAAGACATGTCCGTGCTAGGACTATCAAATCGATTTTGACCATGTTTCGAGACGTGTTAGGCTGGCACTATAACGCTTATCACGTAGCGCGATTTTCTCTCGTGCGCTACCCTTTTCTTTTTTACCTTTGACTCTTTTGTTGACTCGATGGTCGAGGAAAGTGACATGTAAGCGAGACTTATCAATATAAACTAATACAATAATAAAGAAAATGCGAAAGCAAAAAGGAATAAAATACGTCAAACTATCTCGATCTAAAACATAATGCAGAAGCAAAAAGGTCAGTCTGAAATAGCAAAGGTAAAAGTATGAGTACTAAACATAAAAATAGCGACGGTCAAACATGACATGATAAAATCCATCCAGATATATATACAATCTAATATCACGGATGAATATATGATTCATACTAGACATGACTATAATCATATGCACATGCCATCCAAAGCGAAGTCTCTGTGCACACACCATCACGTCACGAGCGAACATCATGTACTTGTGGGGATCACACAGAGGAGCAAATTCAACCGTTTATAAAAAGTTAAGTGTGAGTTCATATAGGTCATACGATAATTCCATCAGAATAAGCATAGAGTAAAACATATAAATCGTATATGATGAAAAATGTATTAATGTAAAGGATTAATAAAGCATCATGAGCACTTGTTCTTCTTTCGTTCATTTGGGACCATTCGTTCATTCATACCTTCATTCTTTAGTTCTTTTCTTCATTCATTCATTCTTTCTTTCTTACATTCATTCTTTCTTTCTTTAGAAGAGCTTTTCATTTCTTTTAGGGAATACCATTGCCTGCACTCGTAGTGTTACTATCTAAACCATCATGGGTCAGTGGGTGATCAGTGTCACGGCCAATCCCATCGAACTGGGATGATCTCGTACAAAGAGGAAACATTCGTAAGGGAGAAACTTCCATCTAAATAGGACAAATGGTAACTCGTGAGGGAGTGAGTGCCTTGCTCAGGACTCGTTTAACTTTCCCCATCATAGTAGATCTTTCTTTCAATTCAAAGATCGATCAGGGTCATCTGGAGCGAAGCTCCGAATCATGTGGACCTATATTCCAATTCGTAGATTGGTCAAAGCCGTATGGAGCGAAGCTCCGAATCATGTGGACCTATCTTCCAATTCATAGATTGGTCAAGGTCGTATGGAGCAAAGTCTGAATATTCTTTAAGTTCATTTCATTCTTTAACAAATTAGGTGGACAGAAGCTTTATAAATTAGAGGAGTTCGATTAGAGTCATGTTCTCTTCTTTCCACATAACGGTCGACCTAAAACGGTCGCCCGTAATAAGTCACATTCAATCAGTCTTTCGATCGACCGGAAAGGTAGCAGTCCATTCTCCATTCATTTCATAATCATACTTTTGGTCGACCTCGAGGGGATTCGATCGTCCGTTATGAACAGTGTCATCTTCTCCATCGATGATCGATCGGATTTCGTCGTCGATGGTTGAAAGTTATTCCGACGAGGAGACCTAAAATGGTCGACCATTTATGGTATCGATCGCCCGATTGGTCATCGTCGTCATTATCGAGTCTTGACATTTTTCGGTTTGATCATCCGAAAATGATTTCGGACTTTCGTTCTAGTCTATAACGGTCGACCATTATAGTAACGCTCATCCGTTATAGCTGTTGATATACTCCTGCCGAACTAAATCGGATGTCTGAATTGGTATCGGTCAATCGTTTCTGTTCGACAGAGCCATAGGTCATTGCGGAAATCTTTAAGTTTTCAATTAATTTTCACTACAAACAATCATCAGCTAGACATTTCTGACAATCATTCAGACAAGGAGATAGACATCAAGCAATCATGACATATGGTCCAAGACGTAAAAAGCTACTACCAATGGCTGTCATCTGGAGAAATGCCTGTATTTTTAGGGAAGAACGCTGCTATACAGATAATATTACATCCCATGCTTTGAGCATGACAAAGTTGTGGTCGGATGATTGATGCACATTTGGTGCTTGGTGTTAGTGCTCCTTTTGTATATAAGTTCATTTGTCTGTAATTTCTAAATTATCATCTCAATAAAGTCGGATGCCTACATCTTGGTAGGGATCCTCAATATTTCAAGAAAAAAAAATCCTGAACTTGTACCAACATGATTCCTAACATTTGTCACGCTTCAGAAAACATATTCTAATCATAAATCTCATATTTAACATTTCATTCATATCATTTCTCGTCACATGAACAATATGTCGATCATTTATCTTTAAACATGCAATAGTTTTCAGAATTGTTTTAGGTTTTAATTCACATCAGTATCATCTAGGAGCATGCAACAGAATAATCTAATAACCATTTCAATTATACACTAACAAATCAAATCAAATCATTCATCACATAATCATGTTGAAGCATCACATGAAACCATGCGGCTAAAGCATGGAACCTACATAAATCAATTAAGAACTTCATAGAAGCATCTTGCATCATTTCCACCATGTTCTACTATGAATCCTAACTATGAATCTATCATTAAGGCATGTAAATTCCTTATGAAATTATCCCATTATTCAGATCCCGAACAATGCACCTTAACACCTTAACGTATTATTGAATATTTAAATATACAATCAAAATTAAAAAAAAAAACATCATGTGACGGCAGGCCAAATCCATGCTCATCGGACCGGTGCAAGCTGTGCCCAGCACCCCGCTGGGCAGCTCGGTCGACGAAATACGCTGGATGGTCCGCACGGAAGACATAGGGATGCCCAGCACCCCTATGATGTCTGTAAGAGATTTAACGGCCATCTATTAATCATTTTAATTTTAAACATAGAAAAAGAAAATACTGATGTGATAGTATATTTAAAAAGAAGAATTAAATGGTTGTTCCTTTAACACTTTTTCCTTTTGTTTTTTCTTTTTCTTTTTGTTTTTCATAAAATTTTTATTTTTTTAATGATGATAGTGACTGAAACTTTTAAAATGTTAAAAAGGGGCTATTGTCCAAAAAATTAGAACTTTTATATTATATTCTGTTTTTTTTATTATTTTGAGTTTTTAATGAAATCTTAATGAAATGAATGACCATATGAAAAAATTAAAAAGTTGAATGATCATATAAATACAAAATTAAGCTTAAATTGACAAGAAAGAAAAAATTAACGTGGAAATTTTTATTTTTTAAATATGACGTGAACGAGAGAAAATATTAATGTGATATCACATAAGCATTCATGTGAGTCCCGTCAGCATTCGATCGATAAATGGACGATAGCCGATTACTAAGATTATGATTGAAATTTCCCTAAAATTCGATGATCATAATATTACAAAATAAAATTGAATGACCACATTTAAAATATCTCATAAATTATATGGCCGTTTGTTAAAATTTAACACACAAAAAGAAAACATACTGGAAAGACAACTTAAGCATGAGCCCTAATATTTGAAATGTTAATGAAAAAATAATTGTAAAGTTAAATTCAGAAGTATGGTCCTTTAACTATGGAACCCATCCAACCTTTTAATTATTACCATTTTTTTTCGGTAGTTTAATTAGTACCATTTTGAATGGGCACTTGGATGAATAGGTCACGGTTTTCTCTCAATTTGTTTTTTATGCAACATTAGTCGGCCATAGAAACTAAGAAAGTAATATATAATCATAATATTTGTGCGATGGTAATAAACTACTCAGATAAACTGAAAAAGGGGTGGGGTCTCTTCTTTCTGATGGAGCACCGTCATTTGATTTTCCCCTTATTTTTCTATCATGGCATGCACATGTCACGGGGTCATTCTCGGACACTAGACCACGTGCGACGACTAGGCGGATAGGCACCTAGCCAAGCCTGTTTTGAGTTTGCAGCGAAAGTTTTATGGTCGAGACGACTATGCCGAGAGTCGCTCTTATAGGCATTCAATCACGGACATGACTAGAGTGTTGGATTACTCGTCACGAGACCGTGGCATTAGCGCGTTGCGGCACTAATATAGGCGATTGGGCGCTTAAAGTCCGAAGGGACGACGAAGGGACCACGGGACGCCACGAAGGGACACCGATGTGAGTTGCCACCCCACGCTCAAGGCCATGACACTAGAATTAAAGGAAAGTTTACTTGTATTAAATATGATGAAACATAACATACAATTGGACCTCGGAAGGCACTAGTGAACTCCTCCCAGTGTACCGTAGGTATAGGAGTCTTGTTACATATTGAAGATGCAAAAGACGTACCCTACGGGAACGTCACCTACTTGGCCATTCATAAGGACGGCCTTACAAGATAAATGCCCTAAGGGCGGATAACTTGGTACTCCGCAATATTACGCAGTGCGGGGCGGCTGCATGTGTTCCATGTTTTCGGCGCTAAGCGGCCGAGGGCTATAAGTTGAGCGGCACTGGTGCCGCGAGGCTTCACGCTTCGTGTCACGGGAAACGCCCCGTGACATTCTCCCCCACCAAAGTCGGCGACGCCCCCGACGCCGTTGTCCGGGCTTCCTCGGGGCCTTCGTCTTGAGTCTTGACTTCGCTTGTCTCGTTCAATTCTGCCTTCTTTGCCTTGACTTCAACTTCACCAGCATCACGCAACGTCAGGAATGCCCGCTCCTTGGGGTCTCGCTGAGGACTCCTCCCTCAGGCCTGCTTCGCTCGCTGATCCTTCGTCCAATCCGGGGTCATCACTTGTGCAACGTCAGTGGAGTCCGCCATGTGCGGTCTGACTTCATCAAGCAACTATCCGTCCATCAAGTCTCTGTTGGCTTCACTTCTCTTCGACTTGCGCAGCGTCAACTTGTGTGGTTTGGCTTCTTTGGGGGTGAAACAACTCTTGTATGCCTTCAGGAATAGCGCGGAGAAGAGTTGTCTCAGGGTCGCGTAGAACACGCTGAAGAGTCTCGCCATTCGACCTGCATGACTTGACTCGATGCCTTCATGTTGCGGATGGCCGCAGCATAAGGTCTCCCTTCCGTCGAATGCAAAGTACGGGACCATCTCACCCTCGATGATCATTCTTGAATTTCGACGGCTTGAAACAGCAAAACTCTTCGATGTCGATGCTTGTAGCTTGTCTGCTTCGAGTGCTTGGGGTCGCTATGATGAGCGACAAGAGTCTTCCCACGGATACTTTGGGACGCTTCAGGTCTCTTTGTGGACTTAACTCAACATCTCTATGTTGCAAATGATTGCAACGTAGAGTCTTCCATACCTCTGCCGAACAAAAAGCGCAGAACCACCTCCTCCTTGGTGATCACCTGATGTTTCGGCAGTCTTGAGGCGGGACAAGGTTCTTTGATCTGACAATCCATGCCTTGTCCATCCAAGTCGCCATAGTGGGCGACGAGAGTCTCCCCACGTTTCCTTGTGGTTCAACTCGTTGTCCCCAAGTTACAGATGGCTGCAACGTTGAGTCCTTCGTCCGCCGAGCCTTGAGAACATCTCCACCTTCCCCTTGGTGGACAATAGATATCTCGACGGTTTGAGGTGGAGCAAGGTTCTTTGGTATAACATTCCGCACCTTGTCCACTCCCAGTCGCTATAGTGAGCGACGATGAGGGTCTCCCCACATGTGCTTGTGGTTCGACTTGCTTCTCCTGCTTCGATGGGTGATCTTTATCTTCGGCATAAGTAGCTTCCTCCTTGCGACTTGAGCTTCTCTCCCCCACCATTGCCCTTGCCCAAGAGCTTTGGTGGTATGGCACTTGTTCCGATTGACTTGGCAGCGTCGACTAGTGAGCGGAGGTTGGACGATCCGGTCGTTCCAACTCCTTCCTAGTCCAAAGCTTCTAACCCCTCTGCTTGAAGAGCACCAACGCTGGGTCTTCATCCTCCTGGGAACACTGTAGGCGGAGCTCGGTGATTCCTTTTACTTCCTCCTTCAACATGCCCATCTGGCCGATGCTGAACAATGCGATCTTGACCTCCAGTCCCAACTTGTCAGGGCCTGCATAATTGATGAACTGCCAATTCTTCCGTCCCATGTCTGGGATGCATGTTTGCCACATTCTACATGGTCGCGACGGCAACGCCATCCTGAGTTTGCCACATCTTGCAGGGTTCTTGGGATATGCCTTCTTCCGATCCTGGGACCTCCTTTGAAGCTTTGACAATTCCTTTGGGGTATGGACAGGGCGAGATCGTTGTGCTCGTTCACGAAGAGGATGCACCTTAGATGCTCGTCCGTCCGCACCTTGGGCAAAGTAATGCCACTGTGCTTGTCACCCTAGATCATACACCTTTGACATACTCGTCCCCCGGGTGGCTTGACCCTTGCGAAAGAGTAGCCGTTCCGGGCCTTCACTGATCCGTGCGGATGCTTGTGAAGACGCTCCGCTTGGATAAGCGGGCTGCGGTTGGTGAACTCGTGGCATGAGCTCCCAACATTACCTCCATCTCCATTCGAAGGGACGACATCACCAATGTGTCCTTCAAAACATTCGCATTGCGATTCTTGGAGGCCGCTTCGATTACTCGATGTGATGTCCGAAAGGAAAGGGCACTCCTTCCTTCGGTTGGCGGCAGAACTCTTGACAGCAGCATGTCAAGGTTCGCCAATGCTCGACGCTCAAACCATTTGCCAAATTGGTCGCTGAGTTGGGGCGTCGATTTGCTTTGGCATGTATCAGGTTCGTCCCACTCCTCAATGGATGACATCACGCCGCTTGCGGGGCCACACTTGACGAGGCAGGCAAGGCTGACAGCTCGTCCGTGAGTGTTTGCAAGTAATCAACGCTTTGCTCCATTCCTGAAAGTCATCGTGGCGTGACAGGCAATGCTGCGACACGACAAGATGCTTGTGATTGATGCTCCTTGGCCGAAAGGATGATATTCTTTGGCCGAAAAGGGACCATGAACCTTGATATTTGTCTTTAAGCCAACTTCTCCCGTGAAACGATTGTGCACTTCACGTTGCATGACTGGGCATGCGATGCGACGTCACGAAATACCGAGCAGCGCCAGGTCGTCATGATAGTGCATAACCGACAGTCCCTGAATGTGACACGGGTCCTCCGAGTTACACGACGCTCGTGTAAGCGATCTCATGATATGAGCAGCGCAAGACCATCATGCGGAGCATATGGCCACTCTTTGACGCAGCGCGACACGTCAGGATTCCCGACTGTATACCTGGGGTGGTTGATCTGCTCGAGTGAGCGACGCATGACCGTCCCGGTTAGGCGGGGCGATCAATTCGCCATCATGATGCATGATGGATGTTCCTTGACACGACACGGGTGTATGAGGAACATGCTGCGGGGCACGACTGGGCTTGCGACGAGGAAGCTTGCCATGCATTCCTCGTTGGCGTCCACGATCAAATATCGTGGTACCAGTGCGCCTGGACGTGATGGAATATTTGAGCGGAAGCACATCTCCTACGCCAGGGCACGTTGCGACGACACAAGCGAGTCATCGTCGCTGGGTAATCCGAGCAGGAAGAACTGCTCTGATACCACTTGTCACGGGGTCATTCTCGGACACTAGACCACGTGCGGCGACTAGGCGGATAGGCACCTAGTCAAGCCTGTTTTGAGTTTGCAGCGAAAGTTTTATGATCGAAACGACTATGCCGAGAGTCGCTCTTATAGGCATTCAATCACGGACATGACTAGAGTGTTGGACTACTCGTCACGAGACCGTGGCATTAGCGCGTTGCGGCACTAATATAGGCGCTTGGGCGCTTAAAGTCCGAAGGGGGGACGAAGGGACCACGGGACGCCACGAAGGGACACCGATGTGAGTTGTCACCCCACGCTCAAGACCATGACACTAGAATTAAAGGAAAGCTTACTTGTATTAAATATGATGAAACATAATATACAATTGGGCCTCGGAAGGCACTAGTGAACTCCTCTCAGTGTACCGTAGGTATAGGAGTCTTGTTACATATTGAAGATGCAAAAGACGTACCCTACGGGAACGTCACCTACTTGGCCATTCATAAGGACGGCCTTACAAGATAAATGTTCTAAGGACGGATAACTTGGTACTCCGCAATATTACGCAGTGCGGGACGACTGCATGTGTTCCATATTTTCGACGCTAAACGGCCGAGGGCTATAAGTTGAACGACACTGGTGCCGCGAGACTTCACGCTTCGTGTCACGGGAAACGCCCCGTGACACACACCGTCTGCAAGGCACACTGCCTGGTCTTCACTCTTCTTTCTAATCCCTGAAGTCTGCACCTCCTGATCGTTTGGCTTTCCACGCATCATCTCGTAATATGTTTAAACAGCCTCAGAAAATTACTATGCAAATGCACTGCACAATAGCAACGCATTATTAAATAGTTCCTTGTCCAAGTGTTATAATCTTTACGCTTTGTTCTAATTCACGGGGGAATCATTAGTAAAAAAAAACCTTTCTTTCGGAAACACGTAGAGAGAATATTTATGTTTTTTTTTGTCCAAGAAACTGGGACTAGACTAATGTTCAGCAATTACATGGCCAAATCTTCAGTCGTATCTTAAGAGATAGAGGGAAAAAAATCTTCCAGAGAAATGGCACGGGGAGCATAGATGGAAAGGAAGATTCTACATGTCTATGACACGAGAGAGCTTTTGAATTCGATTCAACAAGAAGTCCCCTTGCTTGATGGTAGCCTGGTAAAGGGCGTTCTTGGCGTCGGGTCTGTTGGTCTCAAGAACGCCGGCAACTTTATCGATCTTGCAGTGCAGCTTCCCGGCTGCTATGAAACGAGACAATTCCCTGAGGCAAAGCAATAAACACGATCACTTGATAAAGCAAACCAAATCGCATGGACAGAAGCATCAGATGTTTTGAGATGAACTTGACGCCAAGATTGTTCAGGAGTACTCACAGATCAATGAAATCAATGGATACTCCAAAAGCCGTTGCCATTGCTTCCATAGTTACACTTTTATAGGACTCGAGGAATTGGGAATATACGACCGCACGGACTTCCCTCATGTAATAGCGAAAATGAGGTTGTAGATACCGATCAAGTTTAATCTGCTCAGTCAGGCCAGCTGATAAATGGAGAAAACTAAAATCAGAAACATCACTGAAATGTACATTAATGAGGAGAATTTCGAAACTCTATTGCCGATATAGTGAAACCTTCATCACACAAGTGATAATCTAAAGTGCAATTAGAACTATTAACTCCAGCTGCAACAATTTTCTCCATAAAAGAGAGTTCATAGAATGAGAATCGGGTTCAACTTTAGATCAAAATATGCAATGAAAATTGTGCTGATATAAAAAAAACATACTTTTTTTGGCCATTATAAAAAAGGATGACTAGTTTGCTCGACATAAGATTAACATTGTAAAGACACATAAAGTCAAACTCTTTTTTTTTCCATTAGTAACATGAATGCATGAGTGTAACTTATCACCTTCAAAAACAACGATATATAACCAGTTGAAATAGAGAAGATAAAATTTGCCCACGCAAATTCTAGAATGGATAGCAGGGAATATAAGAATACCAGAAGAAAAAGCAACCAAGGAAAGAAGTTTTTTATTCCAAGCATAAAAGAAATGAACGACTATATCCAGCACTTACAGAATGCAGAGAAGAAAGATTTGTACTGACAACCATATAAAGAATTTAGGAATTCAGACAAATGAGGAATTTTTCCAATAACTGCAAGAATTTCTGGTGCATCCACCACCTGCCAAAAATGAAGTTAATGTGAGAAAAAAATGCATAATATTCTAACATGACAAACAACGATGTTTAAGCAAGGAATACCTTCTTCTTGAGGGAAACTCTGTCCAAGGATATGAGGCTTGTTAGGACAGTGTAGAAGACGAAGGTGTCATAAGAGAATAGCTCATAAGTTGTGAAGGTTGATATGGAATCTAAAAATAAGTTTGCAGCTTTCTTGAAGTTTCTAGTAGACATGCAATATAGTCCTTCATACACTTTCAACCTGTTCTTTCTCTCCCAATCACCTCCTTCTTCAAATAGGCTGTGACAACATGCAAGTGTATGAGGAAATTAAACTTCAGCATCATGGATACTCAGTCACAGATACTATATAACCTCTAACAGACGGACTTAGAAAAAATATTACTTCTTAGCTTTGTCAATAGACTTAGAAATAAGGTCAAAATCCATATAGAAAAATCCAAGTTGTAATGTGTAAAAGACGAGATCCATCTTTTGGCCAACAGCAACAGTTTTCCCTTCAGTTAGTTTTAGCTGCTCTAATGCCTTCTCCTGTTCGGGGGCAAAAAATCAAATATAAGTAACAGTATAAAACTATGTCAGTTCAAGAAATATCATAGAGAGGAAGGTCACGAACTTTGTCCCCAATCCGGATGTAAAACAAAGACTTTGCCAGATGTGCCTCACGGACTTCACTTTCTCCTAGGTTCTCTTCCGCATCAGCAATCCTTCATAAGACAAAACAGTAACTGATATCATCAGATATATTTGGTAACATAAATGCCCACGTCAAACATGTTGCATGATCATGTAACAACTAGTACAGACTCAAACATCAACAAGGTTGTTGGAATTATTCTCGACTACAAACTGCCTTTTTAAGGTTGGTGGCATTATTCTCGACCACAGACTGTCTTTTTAGGGGTGGAATATGATATTGTCTGCACATTCTGTCGTCGAAGAGTTTATATTTTCAAAATACCAAACATGATATCATTAACTACTGGTGTTGAATTTTGCTTTTATTTCCAGTGTCAGTGCAGATTAGATATGCAGATAAAACAAAATAGCAACACAGTTAAATATTAGATTTCTAAAAGAGGATGTGGAAGGATACAATATATGATCATTAATTTGACAGAGAAGACGACAACACAAATTACGATATTGGTTAAGAAAATCTCACCTTTTAACAATCAGTAATCCATAACAGGTATCCAAAACTGAATAATCCTATCCAAACATTCCAATGAAAGTAACTAAAACTAAGAGGCAAACACTTATGTCCATTAGGACATGTCTTAATAATCAAGGGAGATGAACAAATGGCGTCTAAAAAATTTATGAGATTGTGAAAATTTTCTATAAAAACATAGCATGGAAGCTCAGATGACAATTGAAGTAGCTAAAATTGATTCACAACCCCACTAAAGCATTTGTTGATAGACATTACGCTACCCATTTCACCTAATATGCAGTTGCATTTTTTACATGGGACAAGCCAACACACAGAACTTTAACGAAAAAACTAACTAACTTTTTCAGGGTAAAACTAACTAATTAAATATTAGGAGTAGAATTAACTAATTTGAGCCACTAATCAGTAAGAGAAATTGTTTCCATGAGTGAGTCAATATTTAAAAGGTTTGTGCCATTAACTGGACTGCATACATTCTATGTTTTGTAGTTTTATGTCTAATCAGAGAACCCAACACCACAAACTAGGATTAAATGGAAACACGATGGCTAACGATTTGGGTAGCCATCTTTTATTTTCTTTGAGAAGGTAGCCATCTTTTTTTCCCTCACAAAAAAAGGAAAATGCATGAAAGTCACCATATCCTGTAATAGCTTTGTGCTGAACAGGTAATGTGGTATCTCTCAAGAAATAAAACTAGTACCATTAGTAATTTTAAAGATTCAGTATGATTTTGAGCATTATTTAGTATTTCCTTCTTCCAGTTCACTTCCAGGAGATTTCTCATATAGAACTTATATGAAGAAGAAGAAGACTGCCTTCTAATGTACACGCATAAAGAAATATAAATAACTCTTGTACAAAAATTCTAACATTTACATATCTTGGAAACTTAACAGTCTTGTGAACAAACTTCTACCAATGCACTCTTTATATGTCATGAAAATAGCAGAAGGAAGACAAATATTCACTTCAGAGCTCAACAAAATGGAACAAATAATCTGCATCGAGAAATTAGAAATCGAGGGATTGAAGTAACAAATCGGTATGCTAAATGTGCATTCAGTAGTCAGAGCGTAGACCATCAAATTCTATTACTCATTGAACCTTAATGATATGTGGTCAATGGTCAGGACCATTCAATAAAAAATAAATCGTTTGACACCACACACCACGCTCTGAAAGAGAGCAGTCAAGTTTAAAGAATTATACACGAAGACTATGCAATTGCACACCCTCCAAAAAATATATATATTGTCCATCTGCAATACCAACAGCAACTTTCTTGAAGAACCAATTTCCGGAGGAGGCCATTTTTTCTTGAGATGATCAATATTGCAAAGGAGAACTGATCCTGTTAGTTGTGAATTTTCGCATTTTATTTCTTTTCCCAAAAAAACCCTATCACCACTATCATCAAACTCTAGACTGAATTTTTCTACATAGTATTGTAGCAAACACAAACATTCACAAATTCAATTATTTTGAACGTGGATTTGACGACTTTAATTACTTCCAATTCGGGTGCCAAAGAAAGTAAAAAAAAAACATAAAATTTATAGTAAAATCCCGCCGACCCATTTCTAAAACAAAAAAGATCCCCGCCGACCCTGCATGAAGGAAAAATGAAAGGACGAAGATGGAGTATAAGAAGAACAGAACTCACTTTTCGTCGAGCTTCTTGAGCTCCTCCTCGATCTTCTTCTTCATCGAATCGACCAGCGAAGCGTCCAATTCGAGCACCGAAGAAGCCACCAGCGACTCGTAGAGCGACAACAAATCTTTTTTTGCACGCAAATAGGGCACCATCCAACGCCGAGACAAGGCCAACAGCGACACACATCGAGATCAGATCGCAGGTGGAGGTCGCAGCAGAGCGACGGAAGAAAAAGAAAAGAGCATGGATTCGGAGTGGAATGGGATCCTACCGTCGGCCTCGATGGTGGCGAGGACCTCATCGCGGAGCCGGACCTTGACGATGTCTTCGACGTCCGGGTGGTTGAGGAGGAAGAGCTTCTCGCCCAGCACGAGCTGTCGCTGGCGCTCTTGCTGCCCGTCGCCGTTCCCGCTGCCATCTCCGCCTTGCGGTTGCCCGTCCATCTTCGCCGAAGTCGGCAGTGTTCTCCAAAAACGCTGCTTCGTTTGTTTTTTTTTTTTTTTCCCTTCGTCTTTTTGTTAGCTTCGCTTCGCTACTTCGCTTTGTTGTCGCACGCTTCTAGACTTGGTCGACCGTTCCAGTCTGAACATAAAGTGGGCTCAAAGTTTAAAAGGCTACCATTAAATACGGCCCAATACGAAGAGCACAAGGAGAAAATAGGCCGAAATTTGTGTTTCAACTTATATTTTATACGTTTTGTTTGTCGCAAGAAGCAATTATTTTTTGAGTTATTTTCATAAACGTTTTTTAAAATATCACGATTTTTAATATTTAACTTTAAATTATGAACTTATTTTTTTTATCTCTAAACTATTATAATTTATTCATCCTTCCGTTTATAAAAAGACTAAATTATCCCTTAACAAATATAAAAAAATAAAAAAAAATTCTGGAAGAATTAAAGTGGTAAACAAAAAAATTATCATTTATGAAAAGACTAAATTATCCTCCTTCATTTTTTCTTTTTTTTATTTATTATTTGATGTGTTATGGAAGGAGGGGTAATTTAATCTTTTCATAAATAAGAAAAATCAAAAGTAATGGAAAACGTAATAAAAGGACTAAAATAAAAAAATCGAGATAGTTTAGGGATTAAAAAATAAGTTCATAATTTGATATTTGATGTGAAAAATCAGGGAGGTTTATAGAAATAATCTTATTTTTTTAGAAGGAAAATCAATTAATCATAGCACAAAGACCTGTCAAATACAAGATAACATAATAGATAAATTGAAAACCAAAAACGTCCACAAGTTGAGGGGTGTCTTCATGCACAAGGCCCCCTATTTTCAAAAAGATAATATTTTAATCATTGTATAAAATAGAGACACCAAAGCACAGTAATTGTGAAAAGGGGATAAAAGTAGTACCTATCTCACCTAGATACTAGGAGGAATTTTCACATATGGAATCTATATTGATGATTGAAACTTAAAATTACTTGAACCCAATATATTATTTTCATTTATTTTTATTTTTAACTTGAATTGCATAACAATATAAATAGCCTATGAAGTGTCAGTCCATATTGGCTAGAAGGGGATGTTCATTTTAATTTTCCATTTTCAATATTGCACAAATAAAATATAAAAATTATTATTTTCATTGCCATAGTCATAACATTAATTTAATTAAATTATTATCCATATGTTATTATTATTATTCACATAAATATAATAATTATTATTTGTTACAATAATTTCTTTGAATATAACTGATATTATAATCATTTTTATTTAAAATAAAAGATAAAGGGTACTATATAAAAAATGTACATTATTTATTAATTTTTTTAGAGGAAAGGTGATGGTTACCAAGAGGACTTGTGTTGCCAATTTACATGTGCATGTTACAACACAATATTGGATTTTTTATCATAATAAAATAAAAAAGTCATTTAATTTTTTACACAAATTACTTGTAAGGCGTCGTTAAGCTATATTCATCTTTTGCTGGTTATAATTATGCCACAGGGACAATTAAGTTATCTTTTAAGATCTCCATGTATTAGTTCAATTTATCAACATTGATGTTCATTCAAGAATGAACCTCTGCGTTTGTAGTAGAACCTGGGTAGAATTTTAATTTTCGAGAAACTAACCGACAGACGTATAAGTTCTTTTTTATGTTTGGTTGAAAAAAGTGTAGTGACAAAGAAACAAAAAGATGATTAAATGTTTTAGTTAAATATGTGTTTGGATGAAATTTTAGAACTAAAAACTTAATTTATTCTTATAAAGAGTTAAACCATTAAATTGAATTTAAATAATATTTAACATCAATTAATATTATTTAGAAAAGATTTAATGTCAAATTATTATACCTATGTTCATGAAAAAATAACACGTAATAATAATTCTTATTCTATTTTTTTATAAAAAAAATATTATAAAGTCAATTTTATGAAAGGTTGGCACTATATTTATGCTTACTAATAATATATAAATTAATATTGTTACAATAATTAATAATAATATTATATAAAATTATTTCTATATGATCATTTATTTCAATTATCATTTTTACGCTGAAAAGATAATTTGTTAATACATTACTAAATTATAATTATTTTTTATAAAAGTAAAAAAAATGTGGTTCCAGCCATAAGCTGGAACAAAACTGATTCCTGCTATTAACAGGAACCAAAGTTCAAGATCAATGGGTCATGTGAGAAAAAAAAATTTAGAACTAAACCAGAACTAATTTAGGTTCTGGTCCTGGTACAGAAATACGATCTCCAATAGCAGGAGACGAGATTTATATGAGAAGAGTAAACAAAATTTTTTCGTCGGCCCAAGTAGCCTTAAACATCTTTCAATTTACATATTCACACATCTATGCCTAACAACACTAAACATTAAATAGTTATTTGAAGCTATTTATGTCTACATTAAACAAGTTAATGAAAACAAGGGAACTAAACGTATGAACAACAAACTAAACGAACACAAAAATTCACAGCTTGTATGATGTACTGGAGAATGGTATTATGATCTTATCCAGCTTTGGAGGCGCCACAGATTTTTGCGAATTCGAACTCTCCGCAGATTCAAGTGCACGAGATGTTTGGAGAGCCATCTCCGCATGAAGCTGAAGGCATGTCATAGCCATCTGTGCAGCAAACAACTTACAATTAATTTTGTGAACCACTGAATCTAAAATAAACATTAATCAAATGCACCTAAGAAAGTAAATAGTGTTATAACTCTCGCATAACAAAAACTCAAAAACTCAACTCAAGTAAATGTTTGCCTGATCAGTAACAATGAATGCTAATTCTGGAAGTTTCCTTGAGTTCAACTTAAAGACTTATGAAATATATCTTCAAAGAACCAAATCAAAACTAAAATGGAAATTCTTTTTGTATAACACGAGTTCTCTTAAAAAATTAATTCAGATAAATTTTGGGTAGAACTATTTGGAATTTCTTCCTGGAAAGCATGTTGTCCTACAAATGAAAAAAGTTCACTGTGCTGGAGTGATTATCCCTCTGTTACTCAACTCAACATATTAAGAACTAGGGGAGAAGAAAATCTCCATATATTTTTCAGTCAGTAAAGCTGAATGGCCCCAAAAAGTAGGAGGGTGGGGAATAAAGCCAAAATGAAAGCGCAAAATGCACACAAATTCCAGTGGAACATAACAATAATCCATATAACTGGTACATATTTGCAACAATCCAAATAATAAGTCTTCCATAAATGTCGTAAGAAACTAAAAACCATATACAACCAGAATAATCCTTAATTACCCCATGATGGATGCTGCAACTAGGAGATAATATTGACCTTTTTTTTTAGAAGAAAAAGGATGACATCCAAAGTTGTGGTTGTCATCCAGCCATGTATAAGCTATGAAGAAATGTACAAGTGTGGGCTCTCGCAGAGAGCAAATAATATTGACCTTAACTTTTTCCTTTTTGTGAGAGGTTGACCTTACAACTTTCATCTGCTACTTTTTAAGATATATACTTTCAACTAATTAATATTTACCAATTGTCATATTTGAAACATCAAATCATTTCAACAATGGAATGAATTATCACTCATTTCAAATTAAAGGAGACAGGAACCAAACAAAGAGACAATAAAGAAGAAAAATAGTTCCGAGTTACATACTGAGGAACATTCTACATCTGGATCAGACTCAGCTACATGAAGTGTCCATGTGCGGATCCACTCAAGCCCAGTGGAAATGTCTTGATTACCTTCAATCAAAGCTGCCGCTACACGTGATGGATGTAAAGCTACTAATATGCATGAAGCTGCAAAGAGAACGGATCTTCTAACGTATGCTTCAGCATGACTGGAAATTTCCCTGGTAACACCAGAAGCCGTTGTGAGCTAGAGAAATGGTTTTCATTAAACACAATAAGCTGCTTATGTAGATGCAATGAAAAAGCATATATGCCATCATAACTAAACAGGGGTTCGTCGACAGAACTATGAATGAATGACGAGGACACAACTAGTTACAGTACCTAGATCTTAGCATATCAAGAAGGGCAGGGGCCAAATCTGATGCTTCAGGGTGCATGGTGATGCATTTCATACAGACACCAAGCATGTAGATTAGTTTTCCGAGAACAATAAAATCTCTGTTTAGCAGGTCTACTCCATGGCTCTTCTTGTCGAATCCCTGCATCACAGGGAGCATAAAAGCAGCAGCATAAAGAGGAAATCGATTTCTTGTTGACTGCAACTGGGGATCTTTGGCTTTTACAAGACCCCATTTACGGGATTTTCCATATTTTCTTTGACCAGGTCTAGAGGGAATTTCTCGTTCATATCGGTGAGACCAGCTTACTGAAGTCCCTGTATCAGAAACTTCCTTCCACGGACCTGCTCCAGAAGGCCCCCTGTTACTAGGAACATACCACGGTTGACCTCCTCCAATAGTTGATATTAGGTTTCTCTGCAGGTAGTACCTTCTTATGACTATACTCTCAGAAAGTTCTTGTGCTGCCTCAGTCATGACATCGAGCACCATAATGCGTTGGCTAACATCCACATTAGGTGAATAGAGCAATTTTGTTAAAACATCCAGGGACTCAAACGGACATGTTACAAGCAATGCAACTAGTGCTTTTTGTCTTTTTTCTTCAGCAGAATCTTCCTGGCCTTCAACTGCAATGTCGGTGCAACGGACATGCACTAATGCCCTGACAAGGTCTGCTGAATTATGGCGAAGCTCATCAGGCTCTGCTCGTACAAGCTTCTCGGCTATGTCAAGTGCTCTTTCCACCTACATTGACAGCACCAGGAATCTTGTAAAATAGAACTTACAATCAGAACTTGTTCAACTTTTGACTTCCTAGGAACAAGAGCATAATTCAGAAATAAACTCGAAAAAAAACATACACCATCCAAATCATCAGGTTTTCGCAGTGCTGCGGCAACATCTGCCAACTGTGTGAACTTCGGCTGCAAATCTGCATCATCGTCTGAGAGATCATATGGTTGTAAAGATGAATCACTTGATGCATCAGAATCTTCTCCATCAGCATTATCGTCTTCAACATTGGGATCTTCCGGTACTGCTTGTGCAAGCTTCAATTCCTTGTGAAGAGAAGTTCCAAGTTCGTTGTTGTTAAGTTGACTACTAATTCCTCCTTCCTTCTTTTTTGATATAAGCCCGAAATCCCAGTCTATAGTCTCAGAACAATTATCATCGAGGTAGAGAGGATTCTTTGGATCAACAACTTTCGAAAATGCCAATGCTATAGAGCTAGCCATCTTCCGAACTAAATCTATAGGGCTCTCCAGCCGACCTACAAAACCAAGAACCAATTTGAGAAACAAGTAAAAAATCTCACAGCAGAAACTGCCCATTAGAGAATAACTTACAGCTAACTCCTTGGAGAATAGAATGCAATACATCTTTGGTAGTTTCCAATTCTTGCTTTGACATTTTCTCAATGCACAAGCCAACAGCTGCAGTAATATCTGATTTACTTAAGGAAATACAAAAGAATACCCTCTTTTTGTATCGAGGGTACAATTGAAGCTGCACGGCGCGTGGCTATCTTGGTGCAAATTTTTTAAGACTTCTATGGTTAATAGATCAATCATTCAAAATCTTCTTTTGTTCGGTTCGGTATGAGTGATGATGAGATATCAGATTGTGTGAATGTTCTATAGACCAGCTCTTCTTCTTTGCCATTTGCATACCTTGGCCTCCAATTGTCAGACAAGAAAATCAAAGCGAGGGACTGGATGCTAGTTCTGGAACGGTTGGAGAAGAGGTTAGATGGCCGGAGGGCAAGACTTCTTTCAACAGGTGGAAGATTGGTGCTGCTCAAAACAATTATCACTGCTTTACCAGTATATTTTATGTCGGTTTTAAGGATGCCTGTCCAAGTGCTAAAGAGAATCGACCAACCACGGAGACAATTCCTTTGGAAGCGTTTAGCTACGACAGGATGTGGTGTAGCGTAGTGGCTTGGGGTGAAGGGGGTATGGGCATACTCTTGTTGACGAAAATGAACATCACATTGCTCTCAAAATGGGTGTGCCGAGTTATGGGATGAGAAATTGACCTTTGCTGTGCTGTTTTGGTTGCTTGTCATGGTCAAATTTTGGATTGGGATACAAGGATGCTGGAAAATAATGGCTGCTCATCCTTTTGGACGAGTGTTAGAGGAATTATACCCAGGATCAAACACTTTTTCTCAGTGTCCATTGGTGCAGGTAATGATTTTCATTTTTACATCAAGGGGAATATTTGCTGCGATTTTTCCTAGATTATATGCTCTGGCACTGGACCAGTCATTAGCTGAGTACTGGCGCAGTTCCAGTCAAGGAGAGAACTGGATGCTTTCTTTTTAGAGAATGGAAGATTTGCTGCTACTCTTAGAGATTGCTAATGACTTCTTGGATTTTACAAGAAGGGATGGATGGAAGTGGAACTCTGGTCAGTTTTCTGTTCGTGCAGTTTACAAGCTATTAGAAGATAGAACCCAGGCGTCGTATGATCCATGTAGCCGACCCCACCTAGTGGGATAAGGCTTTGTTGTTGTTGTTGTAGAAGATAGAACCCAGAGTGATGAAGAATTAAAAAAGGACTATCGGTTGATATGGAAGCTTAAGATTCCTTTAAGGGTCAAAGTGTTTGCTTGGCTACTATGAAGACAAGCTACTTATATGATGAGGTAGGTTACAATCAATGATGCATCTTGTGCTCTTTGCCATACTGAAGTGGAGGATTCAAATCACTTATTTTTTGGCTGCACTATGACAAGAGAGGTTTGGACTGTTATGCATGCAGCTGTGTTGAATATGTCGTCAGAAGCAAGGTCGTGGAGATCATTCCGAGGTGGTGATTCCGAAGGGGGTGCCTATACACACGTCTCTAAAAAAAGGGATTACTTCAATCTGCTTGCTATGGCTATTGTGGCGACAGCGAAATGTTTTTATATTTCGGAATGAGCATTTCTATATTAAAATATAGTGTCCATGTCGTGCGTCTACATTTTAGAATGGTCTAAATATAGTTGATATTTTCATTGTACACATTTCACCTGTAAAGATTTATTGATTAATAAAAGGATGCCAGTCACCATGTCTGTCATCCTATTTGCCTTCAAAAGAAAATAATTGTGTCAGCTGTGAACTAAAACCTAAAAGGATACAAGCTTGCTGCTCCATGGAAGATGATTGGATGAACTCGCGCTTGGACCAAACGCTGACAAGACGATGCACTATATCCCCGAAAGATGGTTTGTTTACACCTCCAACCTGCTCACTGGCATCTGGTGGGCATTCAAAAACACAAAACTGAAGAATCCATCTCAGGCAACTAAGTGGAAACACTTTCCAAAATAAGAACTTCTCAACAAACATGGCCCTGAAGTGAAATAACATCAGATAACATGAAGGTCAGCAGATCACGCTCAATAATTCAACTTAATTGTGAAACTTGGTTTAATGAAAAATTCAAGTTTCCAAGAGTATTAGAAGGTTTCATATATTTTGAAAGTCCCCTATCTTGGTATAAAATCACACTTTCAAATGGAAGGCTACTTTTGCAACCACTGCCGATATGATGTCAGCCAAATTTTATTCAGAATTTTTAATCAAAAGAAGCAATAAGGTTTTGACATAGAACAAACAGTGACTAAGCAAGGAATGTCAAAGGGCAATTGAATTTTGTTTCACATCTAAATTTATGATGCTTGAATTTTGTTTGATATCTTTAAATTCTTGGTGAGTCAATCCAAAAAAAAGGTGACCTCCCCGCGCGCGTGCCTCACATGGCTCGCCTAGGGCATAGTTGCCGCCCTCGCCGGGGCCCTCCCCGACGGTGCCCTCGCTGGCAACCACCTTCGGCGGCGAGACAAACTTCTCCGACTTCTCCCGCTTCGTCTCTCCTTCTCTTCAACTGCTGGTGGGGCTCTGCTCTCGCTCGACGGTCACTGGACTCCTCGATCGCCGTACTATCTCTCCCACCTTCTGCTCTCGTGCGACAGCGCTCCTTCTCTCCCCGCGTGCGTACCCCATCGGAGGGCCTCCCGCCGCTGCGCCAACGACCTACTTTCGTGGTACCCTCACTGGCGTCTCTCCGGCATGGGGAAATTGCTCCGGCATCTCACTGGTTTTCAAAGCTGCCGGCGTCAGTTCTCTCTGCCCTGACGTCCTACCAGGCGGGTCCTCTGTTTTGCTTCCCCTGTTCTCTTCAGCACCATCTTCTCCGGCGCCGGCACCCCTGTTTCTTCAAAATCTCTCTCAAATCCTCTGCTTCTCTCTCTCGCTCATCGGTGTTCCTGCCCTGGTCTTTTCCATCTCCCCGGTGGCCTTTGCCAAGGTGGGTGCGCTCGCTTGGCAGGTCATCCGGTCGCTCCTCTCAACGGCAGCTCATCCTGTCCGGCACCTTGTTCTGGTGTGCAGCGGGAGATGATGAGGATTCCTCTGCTCCCTCTCCCACATCGGAACTCAGCCGCCGGCTGGGGTGTGGTGTGCAGTGGAAGGTGACGGGAATCTCCCCTCTCCCTTTCCCACACTAGGTAGCAGCTTTTGGCCGGAGCTCGGAGATCTGTGAAAATGATATTCCAGTATGCGTCGCAGGGCACTGGAGACCGCGGATGGATGTCATACAGCTGTCACAATGAAGAGCACCACCTCAAACAACACCGCCGGCGACTGCCGACCCACTGTTACAGGTGCCTGCAGAATGGTCATTTCGCCCGTAACTGCTCTGGCCCTCTGCGATGTCTCGGGTGCAAAGGTGAGGGCCACCGAAGGTCGGGATGTCCTCGCGCTACACAAGGAAGAATGTCGACTACGACTACACCGACGCCTGGCGGTGCACTTGCTACGGCTGTGCAGTCGCCTCCTCCCCACATCACGGTACCATGGTTACCGGAAATTCAATGAACTCCGATTTCCTCTCGGGATGCTTCGTTGGCGAGGTCACAGGTTCTTCCCCCGACCCAGCGGTGCTTCGCACGGCAATTGTGACCAGCGTCGAGGAGTCGCCGCCTTTCCATCTCAGCCGTGTCTCGCCGGGGCTATGGTTGGTCGTCCCCGGGTCGCCACAGCAACGAGAGGCTCTCCTGGCTACACCAACGAACCTTCCTCTCCAATCCTGGGTCAAGTGGCATCCATGGAAGTTCGACGATGGGGCGACACTCGCACCGTCGGGGAATCGACAAACCATCGCCATCTACGGCCTGCCGCTTCACCTTCAACGATCGGAGGTCGTGACATCGATCGCCAGACAGTTCGGCACCCCCATAGCCGTCATTCTCCCCCCTCTTGGATTGCCGGACTTGGCAATGACGACAGCTGAGATCGATTTCTGGCTGGGCTGCAAACTGCCGACGCCCCTGGTCCTCACGGCCGGTGATTGCAGCTTCATGATGCGCCTTCAATTCACCAGGCGTGCCACTTCTTGGGCTGAGGTTGCCACCGGCCAGCAATCAACGCCGCCGACAAGGGGAGCGAACACAGACAGCGGCCGTACTGCAAGTACGAACCTGCACGGGCGTGATGGGGTGTCGCCCGGTCGTAAAAGCAGGGGAGGGGGATCACTGCACAGACAAACTGCCAGCAATAGCTCATCGCAAGGGCAAAATGTGGGGTACGACCGTGAAAGGACAGGGAATGGCCGTGACAGTACCTTGGAAGGCACTTTGCTGACCGGCCACGACCATGCCACCACGACTGAGGATACATGGCACGGTCGTGAAGGGATGGAGAACGGCCGTGACACAACTTTGGACTGCGGCCTGGTCACCAATGGTGCATGGCACGGGCATGAAACTACCCCAGGGACCCCCCTATCGCACGGCCGTGAACGCCAAGCAGAGGGGATGATGCACGGCCGTGACCACCTCATACATCAGGCCGACAAGGAACCAAACAGGGACGACCATGCCCAGTCCGAGCCGCCACATTCACGCTCCAATGTTCAAGGTGGAACATCGAATCCCAACCCTCCTCCGCCCTCGTCTGACCGGTGGACGCCGACGTCCCACCGGCAACTGGATACCACTCCAACATCTCCACCGTTGGGACAACCCTTCTCCGGGCTGCCAACTCACCACTATCGCCGCAGGCGTAGACATGACACTGCTACCTCCAGTTCGCCACCACCTTGCTTACCACCGGACTCAACCCCCGCTTCTATCGATGAGGGTGGAGACGCCGGGTACGCCGAACACTGACCACCACTTGGGCTTCCATGAGACCTCCAGGTCCGGCAGCCGAGACCGGCATCATCGCCGACGTTCTACCTCACTGCCACCGGTTGGCAACCCAGGTCCATCATCGTCGTCTGCAGCCCTATTGTCAGGCTATGATGAGGAGGAGGTTCACCTTGTGGCAGACACAGCTGGGCTTCGCCACACACGTCGCCGGACTCGACTTCAATCCGAGGTGGTTGGAGGCCCACTCAGCCAGAGTGACTCAGTTCCCCGATGAAGGTTCTGACATGAAATATACGGGGACTAGGCGACCCCGCGAGGCGGCGAACCCTGGGCCGCTACCTTAGAGAGTGGGAGGTGGATGTCGCCGTCCTTCAGGAGACCAAACTGGCATATTGCAGTTTGGGGATGTGAGGCCAGATTGGGGGCTCTTGCATATCGAAGCACCTCTCGCTACATGCAGTTGGACAGTCTGGCGGTTGCATTATTGGTCGAAGGCCGGATCTTCTATCAGTTGTTGACTTTTGGACAGTTAGATTCTCGATGACGGCTCACTTTCGAAGATCGGGTGACGGCACTATCTTTATCTCATGTGTCCACGGGCCTTGCTCAGCATCTTTGCACAGCACCTCATGGGTGGAGCTTCGGGAGGCACGTGCTCACCTCCCAGAGGCCTAGTAACTGATTGGTGGAGACTTTAATGTCACCCTTGACATGGAGGACCGGCTCATCAGGCGCCGAGGGAGGGATAGTGGTGTAGAGGAGTTTCGAGACTTCATTGATTAGCAGTCGTTGGTCGATTTCCCGACCACCAACTGTAGATTCACATGGCGCAGCATAGCTGCTCCATCTACGAAGTCGAGGATCGACCGTTTTCTTGGTTCACTAGAGCTTGCGGAGGCACATCAGCTGGCGGATGTCCAGGCTCTTGATCGACCATTCTCGGCTCAGCGCTCTCTTTTCCACTTTGAGCGTTCATGACTTCTGGAGGATGGCTTTCGGCAGTTAGTTGCTGACCAATGTCGTAGGGTGACGCCGCCAGGACTCTTGCGACCGTCTATCCAGCGCCTACGATCCTTCCTCTGCCAGTATCGTCGACAGATTCGGGAGGATCGGGTTCGTCGCAGGACAGTCGCCCTTGGGATCATTGCTCGGCTGGACCGCTCGGAGGACTCCCGTCATCTCACGGACTCTGAGGTAGTTGAGCGGAGACGTGCACATGAGACTATACAGATGGAGGATCAGATTGTGGAAACCGAGTGGAGGCAGCGCTCCCAGCAGACATGGCTCGCTTCCTCCATCTAAGATGGCAGATCAAATTAATAACAAGGACAACGGGATGACTATTCAGGGGAAGATCAAACACCTGGGCCCGATTGTCATGATGAATGGATCCAACTTTGAGTTGTGGTCCATGCAGTTCATGAGTGCCATGGAGTCTCATGATAAGGAGCATATTCTGATGGAGTCCGAGCCCGCAATCAAATCTGGGAAATATACTTCTTGGAAAAAAGACAACGCCCTTGTCAAAGTCTAGCTAACAGAGACATTATCTTTGGAGATAGCAAATGATGTCCTACACAAACCCACAACAAAGGCTATGTGGGATTCTCTTGCTGCCACATACTCTCAAGCAAAGAACGAGACAAAAATTCTTCAATTGCATTATGATATCCATCAAACCAGACAAAATGGGCATTCTCTCCACATTTATTACACATCTCTATATGCAATGTTTGAGAAGCTTCATAGTTATTTTCCAGTATGTAAGTGTGAAGATCAGAAGGCATAAAGGGATATGCTAATGGTAGGGGTCTTTCTTGCTGGACTTGATCCAATCTACGAGTCTGCGAGAAATCAATTGTTGACTGGTGCAAAAATACCACCTATTGAGGAGTGTTTCAGTCGTCTCAGCCGGATAGTTGTTGCGGCAACTCAAAGTTCTAAGACTCCCTCAGCCCTTGTTGCCACACATGGTCGTGGTGGATCTAATGTTGGTCGTGCTCGTGGCACTGGTAGAGGTCGTGGAGGTGGACGTGCAAGCCGACCGCAATGCAACTATTGCAATAGGTTGGGACACAGAAGAAACTTGTTGGCAGAAGCATGGGCGCCCTTCCTCTGCAAACAATGTGGCTGAAGATGTCTCATCGTCCCAAGACATCAAATACGCGGACCTTCTCTCACAGTTGAAGCATTTGGTATCGAATATTCATCCTCAGCTCCCAGTGCTGAAATTGACACAACTGCTGCAACTGCTAGTCGTCAGATCATCTGATGCATCCACAGGGTGGATTGTTGATTCAGGCGCTTCCAGGCACCTTTGTGGCGATAGAAATCAGTTTACTTTCATTAGTAATGTAGCTCCAGGGAGATTTGTTACTCTGGCATATGGGAGTCACTCTCTAATTAATGGACTTGGAGAGGTTCAACTCACTTCTTCTATACCGTTGAAGGATGTGCTACATGCCCCTGCCTTTCCTCTTAGTTTATTATCCATCAATCAAATATGCAAACAACTCAATTGTCGTGTTATTTTTTATGCTATCTTTTTTGTGTTTCAGGATACACTGACGGGTAGAGTGATTGGTTGTGGCCATGAGCAAGATGGCCTCTATAAACTTGAGCAGTATCCATACGCTGGTAGTACATCAGTACCCTCGGGAACTCCTTCTACCTTCTTATGGCATCTCCGTTTTGGTCACTTGCCACTTCAAAAGCTTCGTAGAGTCATTCCACATATCCCTTTGCAGTCTTCTTTCCAGTGTGATGTTTGTCAACTTGGAAAACACCATCGTAGTTCCTTTCCAAGTCGACAAGGTCGGAGTAGTAATGCAGTCTTTGAGATTCTTCATTTAGATGTTTGGGGTCCGAGTCGTGTTCCTACACCGTTTTTATTTTGTTATTGTCGATGACTTTAGTCGTCTATCTTGGTTATTTTTGTTGAAAAATAAATAAGATGTTGGCAATGTGATCAAATCTTTTATTCATGAAATAAAAACTCAATTTTCTGGCAATGTCAAAATTGTGTGTTCTGATAATGCATTGGAATTGTGCACTAATCTTTTGTCTTCTTTCTTTGTATATACCTCTCAACAAAATGGAGTTGCAGAAAGGAAACACCGTCGTATTCTTGATGTGGCCCGAATTCTTCTTATTCACAGCCAGGCTCCTCATGCCTATTGGGGTGACGCAGTCCTTACTGCGTGTTACCTTATTAACCGAATGCCCTCATCAATCCTTGGAGAGCAGGTCCCTTATTTTATTCTATTTCCTGATAAAGACCTCTTTTCTGTTTCTCCCAAAGTTTTTGAGTGCACAGCCTTTGTTCATATCCTAACCCCTGGTCGAGATAAGTTGTCTCCTAGGGCAGTCAAGTGTATCTTTGTGGGGTATTCTCGTACACAAAAGGGCTATAGGTGCTATGATCCCTCCAATAGGAGATATTATGTCTGACGTCACTTTCTTTGAGTCAGTAGGTTACTTTACTTCATCTGGATCTCATCTCACATCTTTTGAAACAGACACTGAGGTGTATCTTCAAGCACCTCCTCATATTCCTACCATGGAGGTGCCTATCCAGAGATTTCAGCAAACCTATAGTCGTCGCCCTAAAATTGTTTCTTGTACTAACCCTGCTCCTGCGCCTATGCCATCACTCGTCACCCCTGAGGTAAATCATGAACGCAACGTTCTTATTGATAGCACCACAATTGATGTGTCTACAAGTGATGAACTCAAAGAGACAAATTTACATAGTCAGATTGATGATTCTATTCTTGCTCCCAGTGGTACTGCTCCTGAAGAAACCGTCAATGATTTACATGTTCCCATAGCTATGAGGAAGGGCAAGCGTTTTTGCATGTCTACATATTGTATCTCTAGTCATCTCTCCATGGAGAGACTCACTCCTTCCTATCAACAATTCGTTTTCGGGCTTTCTGCTGTGGATGTACCTCGAACTTATCAAGAAGCTCTTCATGATGATAGGTGGAAGGTAGCTATGCAAAAGGAGATGTCAGCTCTTCAGTCCAGAGGCACTTGGACTCTTGTAACACTTCCTAATGGTGCAGTAGTGGTGGGCTGCAGGTGGGTGTTTACAATCAAACATCGATCCGACGGATCCGTTGAGCGCTACAAGGCTTGTTTAGTGGCTCAAGGATACACACAAACTTATGGTGTTGACTACTTTGACACCTCTCTCGTGGCTAGATTGGCCACAGTTCGTATTCTTCTTTCTATCGCAGTCAACAAAGACTGGCCACTTTTTCAGTTGACGGTGAAAAATGCATTTCTTTATGGTGATTTATAGGAGGTTTACATGAAACAACCTCCCGGTTTCACGGCTGAGGGGGAGTTTTACAAGGTTTGCAAACTGCACAAGGCTATTTATGGCCTGATGCAAAGCCCGAGAGCTTGGTTCCAAAATTATCAGAGAAAGTAGAACAAAGAGGGTTCATCCGTTCCACCGCTGATCATTCACTTTTTGTAAAAAAAACCACCCGTGGTAAAGTCGTGCTTCTCGTATATGTTGATGACATGACTTGTAGGGCATCTCTTATACCAAAGCATTGCTTGGAAAATATTTTGTTACAAAAGATCTTGGTGATCTTCGCTATTTTCTTGGAATAGAGTTTGCTAGAAATCGTAAAGGCCTAGTTATGTGCCAAAGGAAATATGTCACTGACTTGCTGAAAGAGACGGGAATGTTGGGATCACGCCTTGCTGTTGTGCCAATGGATCCTAACATTCGGCTTTATGATTATGATACAGAAGATGTTGATGCTAAGAAATATAGGAGTGTTGATGGAAAACTCTTATATGTCATTGTTACACGTCCAGACATTTCTCTTGCTGTAAGCGAGATTAGTCAATTTATGGACAAGCCTAAGAAGGTACATTGGGATGCAGCAATGATGATACTTAGATATTTAAAAGCAGCGCCCAGAAAGGGACTATTTTTTCTTAGTGGGAAGAGCCTAGATATCACTGTTTTTACTGATGCAGATTATGCTGGATGTCCAAATGATAGAAAGTCTACCACTGGTTTTTGTGTCTTTATGGGAACTAATCTGGTCACTTGGAGAAGTAAGAAACAAGATGTGGTTGCTAGATCCAGTGCAGAGTCTGAGTACAGGGCCATGGCTCAAGCCACTACTGAAATAGTATGGGTGAAATTTGTCATGATTGATGTTCTAGTGGAGGTGCCTCTCCCAATGCAATTAAAATGTAATAGTCAGGCAACTTTGTGCATAGCCAATAATCTTGTTTTTCATGAAAGGACGAAATATGTTGAAGTTGATTGCCACTACACCAGAGACATGATTAAGAAAAAAATTATTGTCACATCATATGTATGCTCCAGCTTGAGGGGGAGTGTTGAGAGCTGATTTTCAGCATATGATTTTTTCCATCTTTCTTAATATGTACTTTCCTTTTATGTTATTCCTCCTTTGGTCTACACTATATAAGAGACCATAAGGTTTCTTTTGTTGATTAGAGAGACAGAATCCTTATTTTCTACAGCGGTGGGACCCCGGCGATATCCCCAAGCTCACTGACACTCAGTCATCTTCGCTTGATCAGTCGATCACGGAGGATGAGATATTTGAGGCCCTTAGGGACCTCAATAGCGAGGCAGCCCCTGGCCCTAATGGATTCCCAGTCTTTTTATACAGAGTTGTGGCCCCCTTGGTGCGAGAGGATGTTGTTGCAGTGGTTTGGGAGTTTGCCGACGGCATCGGGGTTTTGAGCGCCTCAAGCGGTTCCTGTTGTTTCTACTTCCGAAGCGCACTCCAGCAGAGCGGGTCAAGGACTTTCTCAGGCTTTCTTATGGAAGGTTGATTTCTCCAAAGCCTATGATACAATATCTTGGTCCTACTTATGGCATGCCCTACAGATCCATGGATTTTCTACGACCTGGATCGCCTGGATGAAGCGGTGTATTACCTCCTCTTCTTTCTCGGCTTTGGTCAATGGAGTACGTGCAGGGGATTGGGTCCAGCCGCAGAGAGGGGTTCGACAGGGCTATCCCCTGGCCCCCATGTTGCTCGTACTAGGTGTGGACGCACTCGCCAGGTGCACACAGCCTCCTGTGAGGCAGGACTTTTCAGAGGTTTTGCCAGGAGCCTCGTGCCCCTCCTTCAGTATGCGAATGACACTGTCTTTTTTATTGAGGGCTCATCTATCTATTCGGCACGACGACAGGCCTTCAGATCAACCATGCCAAGTCCTCATTCATCCCCTTTGGCATGGTTACTGAGGAGACCGAGCGATGTGCGGCCTAGCTCCACACCCCGATCAGCTCCCTCTTGATCACATACTTGAGACTCCCACTCAGTGACCGCCACATCACCTCCAGGGGGTGGATTCCGGTCATTGAGCGCATGGAGCACAGACTTCACGATTGGAGTTCTTGCACTTCAGCAGCGTCTGGTAGGGCTACGCCCAAACCGGTCCAAGATGGACGGATGGGTTTGGCTGTTGGAGTCCTCCACACGGAGTCTTTACATCCGCTTTCTCCCCACTACCACTCTGCCAGAGGATTTCACGACTGATTGTAGACTCATTTGGCGCACCATATTCCGTTAAAGGTCAAGATCTTTGCTTGGCTTCTGCAGCACGGTTGCCTCTTCACTAGGAGCTACAGGGCGAGATGGGCACCACATAGTGACACATCGTGCGTTCTATGCGGCGCGGCAGTGGAGGACATACCTCACCTTTTTTTCGACTGTGCAACATACAGAGTATCTGGACGAGCATTGCGAGCCTTCTTGATTCAGACCTTGAGACCATGTGGCAGACTCTCCGGGAGCCCTCATCTGTCAGAGGCAGTGTTGGAGAGTGCCATTGGCGACTTTTGTGGCCGGTGCCTAGGCCATTTGGCTGCAGCCTAACCAGATCATCTTTTGTGGGGAGAGTTGTCAGCTTAAGCGTGTTGTACACCACATCTCCTATCTTATAAGGGAGTGAGATTTTGGTTAGGTTGGAGCCCTCTTTTTATCTCCTTGCTCATTACATTTGTACACCTTTTCACAGTATATATATATATATATATATATAGATGGATGACAACCACAATCTGGTGGTCATCTTTTTTCTTCTCAAAAAAAAAAGGAATGTCAAAGGATAGTATAAATATTACACAGTTTGGTGGTTGTGCCATGCTCCATTTGACTCACATGACAAGACAACTGTTCAGTCTTCCTGTGTGTTATATTTTTTGTACGAACAACTTATAAACTTTACTTTCTATTTGAAAGCCAATAATTGAAACCCTATAAAAATTTTGAATAATTTTCTACTGATCTATCGAATAACAAACATACATAGAGTTATGCATTTTATTAAACAGAAATAGACACCTAAAAAGTTATAACAACTTAGCTTTATAGCAAAAAGAGGGACTTAGCTTTATAGCAAAAAGAGGGTAACTTATAATATTTTATGATATAGATCCAGATGACTAGCAAACACTAATCATCTTTTCCCTCAAAAATCAAACTGATATAGATGGTAAATGAACAACATTTATCTTACCTCATGGCGGATTTATGTTTAACAGTCCGATGAAATAACAACCAAAGTATCCAGTAAACTTCCGCATCGTTTACATTCTGAGTTGTGAGATGGCGCAGTAACCCTTCACAGAGCCTTTCCACAGAATATTGGTCCTTCATGGTTTCCATTACGAATATCCAGAAGCAGGGTTTCTGATGATACTCAATGGCATTGGGAGTGAAGGAACCAGCATTAGGAGATAAGCAGCTGCAAACATGATCAAGAATCCTTGGAATCATTTGGAGCAGCAGAATATCTGAAAATAGAAAATAATTTAGTGCAAGAAAAATGTATCTATGAAACA
This sequence comes from Pontederia crassipes, assembly GCA_030549335.1. Lineage (NCBI taxonomy): Eukaryota > Viridiplantae > Streptophyta > Magnoliopsida > Commelinales > Pontederiaceae > Pontederia > Pontederia crassipes. The sequence goes on along the minus strand of CM060189.1, from coordinate 48,895,970 downwards.
TTGTTTTCATGCAGGCTACATGTACAATCTCAACCTCACAAACAAATTACTAAGAGCTCAATTTTAAAGATATCAACAGATGTTCTAGATAAAGATCAGCCTTTATGTGTTATGCAAATTCTATGGAAACCTGGATTGGTCGCCAATATCTATGCAAGAAAAAGGTGTGTTTAATTACCCCATTTATTCACATTGGGAAGAGAAAACCCATAAAACATTGTTCTTTGTTTTTGTTTCCAAGAAGAAAGATTGAAGCAATCAGTGCACATTGGAAATAAATTTTTCGCTTACACCATTTTGCACACTCTGGGAATACATGAGAAAGCTTAAAGTTGGGGAGTAAGAACTTTGTTACCTGTGGAGCCACGCCTACAAATCCTTGAAAATGTTTCACCCACAAATAAGAAAGCCTCATCTAGAACATTGGCATCTGAGACATCTCCTTTATCGGTTAAAATAAGTTCACTTTCTTCTGCTGCAACCAGTAGTTGGGCGGCAATTTGTTTGAAGAACAAGCTTAGTGTATTGTCATGGAAAACAAAACATAAACGATGAACAAAGAGGATGTTAACTACATCAAAAAAGCGTTTCCCTTGTAAAATTAATTTTACATAAGACAACAGAATTTTAAGCTGAGATGAAATATGAGTTTAATTATTCTCTTCCCGATTACATGATTCTTCATCAAATGTTACATGATATGTAAGTTCCAAATCCTGGTGTACGAAAACTCAGGCCAGTGTTTTCTTCAACTTTTTTGTTCTTCATGGCTACTCTTAAGGAGCCACCATCCAAAATCATCACTGCAATCATATGAACATTCAGAAGAAATAAGCAATATTTAGTTTTTATACCATGTCCGGTCCCAAGCCCGGATAAAGGAGGAGGGTTGTGTTAGGCCCCGACAGCCAGCATAAAATTCTGTCGAATCTTATGAACATGGATCAACGAATGCGTCGTATGATCCATGTAGCCGACCCCACCTAGTGGGATAAGGCTTTGTTGTTGTTGTTGTTGTTGTCACTTTCAAAAGTCCAAGCAAACTGAGATTCCAAGTCTGGAAGACAGTGAGCAATGTTGTCAAACTCGTAAAACGGACACAGCACGCAAGGATCACGAAAACACAAAATCGTAAACACTAACACCCAATTCTACCAGATTCTTCTATATACATATATATATATATATATAAGAAAATCTATGAATCCATAATATTAGTGCTGAGACACTTTTTTTTAACATAAAGCTGAGACATACTCTTTTTTTGAGGAGAAAAAGGATGAACACCAAATTAGGGCGTCATCCGTGGATATATATATCACTATGATGTGAAAAATGTACAAGTGTAAGCTCTTCAGTAGAACAAAACGTCATTTCATAAATTCATAATTAGCAGCAATTAGTCATTTCATTTTTTCTTTAAAACGTCAATCATAGTAGAACAAAAAAAAATTCGTTTTTAGTCTACAACATGAAAAACAAAAATGGAGCCTAAGGCCTCTGTCGTGCGTGTGTGTAGGTGTTGTGGGGTGGGGGGGGCATCAAGCATCTATTTTTGCATGCCCCATCTCCAAGAGCACATGGCGTCATTTGCATCCCACAAACATTAATACATGGACTATGGATTGGACAATGTTTTTGACTCGTTGTGGACACTCGCTGTGATAGATTGGGGGGTTGGGTGGGGGTGGCGACGAGCATGGGCAGGGCCATTTGCAGCTCACAAACATTAACACATCTGGAGTAGACAATGTTTGGGGCTCGTTGTGGACTCGCCAGACATGAGAGATTGTGGTGGCGACGAGCATGGGCAAGCTCCACCGTTACCATGTGAATGATTTGGTTGCAGTGGAACCACACAATTTTTGGAGGAAGCGATGTTATATATAAAGAACATTGCACATCACACATACCTTTTACTTAAAGAGTGAAGTTTTGGATAGCATCATTTTCATGTTTGGTTTTGGGGCAACTGCGGTCTTCATACTGCTTCCTCACACATTGTACATTCACATTAAAAAATATATGCAGATGACTACCAAACTATAGTCATCCTTTCTTTTCTCATAACAAATTAAGAGAGTATTTTTTACACCATTGGACAAAATCCACTCTAATAAGAATCAAGTACAGAAAACCTCAAGATGTCATTCCTTGAGGAATTAATAATAGATTTTTTTTTTTTGAGAAGGAAAAGGATGACTAACATTTGGTAGTCATCCAACAACAACAAAGCCTTATCCCACTAGGTGGGGTCGGCTACATGGATCATACGACGCCATTCCGCTCTATTAGTAACCAAACCTTTCGGTATATTATTCACCAATAGATCTTGCTCTATTAGTTCGCCAAGTGTCCGCCTTGACCTCCCTCTCCCTCTTTTAATCGGACTCCAAATTATTTGATCTACTCTTCTTACTGGCGCATCTAATGGTCTTCTCTGAACATGACCAACTCTACCATTTTCTCATTAATAGGAGCCACTCCGACTCGTTCACGTATATGGTAACATTTGGTAGTCATCCATGTATATATATCAATAAGAAGAAACATCATGTACATGTGGAAAGCTCTCCGGCGGAGAGTGGCAAAAAAAAGAAGAGACAAGTGCTAGCATAAACCCCACTCCCGAATAAGACAAAACATGTGGTGTACAATAGCTTCCACCTGACATCTCTCCCCATAAAAAATGACACGGTTGCGCTCAAGCCATATGGCCCAGGCACCGGCCACGAAAGTCGCCAACAAAGCTCGCCAATCCAACCTCTGCCTGCGTAGGCCCCTCAGGGCCTGCCAAAAATCTACATGTGCCAGGAGGGCACCGTCTGAAATGCTCGTCCGGGACCAGATCTCCCGAGATCCCCGACATCCGAAGAAAAGGTGAGAATCGTCCTCCTCCGCCTCCCCACATAGAGAGCAAGAAGGGTCAGCATGGGGTGCCCACCGTGCTCTATAGACCCGAGTGAGGAGCCGCTCGCGCCGCATAAGCCAAGTGAAGATCTTGACTTTCAAAGGAAACCGTGAGCACCAAGTGATAATAGATATTAGGAAAAAATCTTTGATCTTTTCAGGCGATTGCCTCCTAGTGCCAACAAAATACAACTTAACACTAGCTTATGGACCTATTCACAATTAACTAGATCATGAAAAGCATTAGGGTTCCCAAGTTTGCATATGTCTAAAACTTAACACTAGCTTAGAGACGCAGCAGAGTTCAGAATGGCATGGCAGCACTCACTAGCAATCTCTTTGGCAGTTGTTTGGGGATATGGCTCCAAGCCCCAGTGCCTCTGCACAAATTTTGGGGGAGAAAAATGCTACATAGAAAATATTTTGCATCATGATTCTTTTTTAAGTAGTGAGTAGGGGATGGGATAGCATCCCTTTTTTTCTTTAGAATGGAGATAGCATCCTTTTCTCAGGTCCACACCCTTGTTTTCGTTTTGGCTTTTATGGACATTTGCAAGTTTCATAGTTTTCAGTTTGGTAGTCATCCTTTCACCTCTCAAAAGGGAAAAGATGGGTAATAGTCAGTCCAAATTATTTTTAAAAATACTACATTCTAAAACACAGCATCGCGTCTTGCAAAACCAGGCAATGGTGTGGATGGAAAGTCAAAACAAGCAAAGAGTAAACTCCGGTAGTTGATGGATGCCTGTGATTTTGTAGTTTCTTTTAATACAAGCGGATGTCTCCCAAATTGGCGACTATCCTTTTACCCCTCAAGAGAAAGGTATTGCAAAACCAAACTAGTTTAACATGAACATACACATAGAAATCATGTGTCTACGCAATGTGAAAAAATAATTTGTGCTCTTTAAACACAACTTTAAAACTTTGGTCATTCAAATTTAGACACAAACTTGATTCACCCAACGAGGATGTGTGCCACTCTGAGCCACACTGCAGTAGAAATTACTTTTATAAGAAAATGTCATAAAATTGTTAACATAACTAAAATTGTAATAAATGAAAAGGGGAGTTTTCAAAATAAAGGCAAAGAGGATACTGAGATTTGAGTGTAGGTGAAGTTCTCAATCTTGCTTTGTCAGGAACAGAAACAAGCAACTGTGCCACCCTAGATATAACAGAGAAATTTTCTGGTTTAATGCCATCACTAGGGCCACCATATTTTGATTGCTTGAGTTCTCCAAATATTTGATGTATTCCTTTGTTCTCAAGCAGACACATTGCCAGTAACCTATTATATCGCCAACAATTGACAAAAAATGGTGAATTCAAGTTGAGCTTGGCGGAGACAGAAGCACAAGCATAAAAATTTAGAAGCCATAACTTCTTGTTAAATTCATCAAGATTCACTAAATTTGATGAACAGAATAGATCATGGGAAAAAAACATTACTGCTTTAGAATTCTCCTAAAAAGTTACTGCTTTAGAATTTCACCATGGGTAAGTCATTCCCCTTCATGATGAAACTGAAAGGAGGAATATGCCAAGTTCTAATTTGGAACATATTTTGTACATTCTCCTCAAAAAAAAACATATTTTGTACATGAAATGCTAGTTTGTTAACATTTTTTGCAGTGACACATTTTCATATCATTTGCATTTGCCAAAAGTGCAATTAAATGTAGGGGCTTCTTCTTTTGAGGAGAAATGTATGGGGCACTCTTAAGTTTTTCCACACTAGTAGCTCACTAGCAATATATCTTAGCATGGAGTCCAAGATTTTGTCTTAAAACAAAAGCTTCAAGGCCCATTGACAAGCATAATATCTTTCTCACCAAATTGCAGAACCTCGTTTAATTAGGAAAGCATGCCCAAGTCTAAGGTTTTATGCAGATTGCATGACAACTGAGATGCATATAACAAAACTACATTTATGGCTAATGCATCTAACAAGCCAAAACAGGTAAGTAAGGTTCCTTAAATTCTCATATTTGTGAAAGGATAATGTGCTCAGGACAATGAAAATATGTTTTTTTTTCTTTTTCTGGAAGGAAGTTATGATGTTATGCGATTCCATAAAGCTACATTAATCATGATGTTATAGTTTATTTCTCAGAGGTTTCGTAAATTTGTTTCTTTTGAAGGAATTCCATACACATATGTAACTTACATAAGATACAAAGTTTAAGAAAACTAGTCAGACTTATCTCAAAGGGAAGGGAGGGATAGCCAACTTTTTGGTATGGTTGAAAGGAAGGAGAAAGAGACAAGAATTGCTGGCAATGGCAATAAGTAGCCATAAAGAGACACTTGGTCTAGAAAGAAAACGAAAAACAATTGTGGTACACAACCATAAGATGTGCAAAGATTTAAGGGCCAGTCAGAATAAATATGTATATCCTATCCATGTCCATATTATGCCATGCAAAACCAGTTCAATTCACATTCAGTAAGATGAGCTACAAATTCTTGTACCAACCTGATACAAACCTATACAGGATGGAGTGCACGAAATGTATCTTTCTCCTTTTTGTTAGCATGGCAAGGCAAGATTTCATAAAAGAAAATCTGCCAAAACTCTAATCCTTGATGTTGAGTAAAATTGAAATATTATCTTCCTGGGCAAAATAACTTATTGTTCACACCATTCTACTGCTATATATGTCTTGCAACAACTCCCATACATATGTTGCACTTATGGTCGCATGCTCACCAAATAGCATTAATTTTTTGAGAATAGCATTAATTGAAGCAAGAATATGAATGAATTGAATCATGAAATAAAATTTAGTAATCTTGAATATGGAAAAGGAATTGGATAATAGAACAGGAAATGACCTCTCAATATTTGAGTAAGTAGCATTATTGTCATGATGCTCCAAAGCAGGAACTAAGGCCTGAACTACTTCAGTCAAAACGCCCTTTGAAAAAAATGAATCATAGACATGGTTCTTGGCTGATAAAGGAAAACACTCAAGCCACTTCGTAGCAATATCTGCAAACACACATATTCATGTCATGATTAGTCTCCATTTTACTGAAGTGAAGCATCCTTATATTCGTGTCAATTAATTCTTAGTAGTTTAGTTCAATAACACTATAATAATTAAGAAACTCCATGTCTCTTTTTTTTTTTTTGGAGGAGAAGAAATGCCATGACTTATTGACAGAACATGATTAAAGATGTCAGTGTTCCATCATAATATTCTTACCTTTGTCACATCAGTAGTGTAACTCGAACATCTCATAATCACAACACCAAGCAAAGTAGATGTTTTTTTAGAGCGAGCGCAATAGATGTTATATGCCTCCAATGGACAAAAATATAGGTGATGTCACTTTCAATATACAGGAATATAGGTACCATCACTTGAATAATGATAAAAAATTAGAAAACAAACCCATTAAAATCATATGCATCAGAATGAATAGTGAAATGTCTAAAGTGCGCTAATGAACTTTTCTCCTATGGTGCATGCAACTGGCTTAAGAACATGAGTGAAACATATATCCAACACATATAGTCAGTTAGGTATATTGTTCTTAGTTAGGTATGTTTAGGAAATACATCAACTCAGAAAGGGAAGTTTAGTTCCTATCATTAACTTGGATTGCACAAATGATGTTCAATTGCAAGAGGAAAGGATCTTGAACTTACCATACATTAGAATCTTAGAAATTACTGGAAATGCCGTTCCATGATAAAAAATTTGTATCCATTGACTTCTGTCAGCATCAGATGGTATCAAAGCACCAATAACCTTAAAAGTGAAATGACAATTAGTTTGACATGTAACATACTGCAAGATGGCAAAGATTCACCAACATTTAAATAAGGAACTTTCAAAATAGAGCTTTGACATCATTAGAAAAGAAAGAACCTTTCAAAAACAAAAGAAGAGAGGAAATAAAAGATGGTTAAGCTTCTAAAAAATGTGAAGATTTCAAAGTTTTCTTCATAAAAAAATAAAAAAAGTATTGTGCGCATCCAGGACTTGAACAACAGACTTCATTCCATCATTAGCAGAAGTACTACCAATAATATAGGTGAATATCATGTCTAATATCTAAAAAAGAAAAGAAAAAGTCATAACTGATATTTGTACAGTATTCTATATATCAGCTGGTTGCTTTGAATAATGCGGGCGATGAAGTAATTAGACGCTAGCTCAAAATTCATAACCCAGAATAAATTACAAAAGCACAACATCTTATTCAAGGTCATAAGCATGGTTCAAAAACTCTTGAGTTTGAGGCATAAACTCTTAGAGTTTGGCCATGCAATAGAGTGAACTCATAGTGAAATCGAACTTGGTGCTAAACTCGGGTAGACTCATGGTGAACTCGTCCGAGTCTACACAGGTAGAATCGTATGCAAAAGTTAGGTATTTAATTAAGATTTGAGATCAAAATTGAAATGAAAATAACATTGAACCTTCATGATTTAACAACTAAAAATACTTTATGTTTTAATTTGTCTGACTCGGGGACTACTTTGGTAATTTAATGTATAAACTTTGAACTATTTACGTTTTAACATGTGTTGCATCGACTTATCGATTGTACTTGTAGAGTGTGATGAAATGTTAAAAATGATGAATGATTATGCAATTCATATATGAGTGAGTTAAAAAATGACCAATGAATCCATTACGTTTGTAATTAACATATAGAATATAGTCATGTATATAAACTTTTCGAGTTTACATTTCGAGTTTATGTTTCGAGTTTACCGTACATAAAACAAGTCAATGTAAACTCTCAGAGTTTGAAAACTTGATTATAAAACTTATATGCTTGTCTAATATACTGTCAGGTTCTTCTCCAAAGAAAAAAGATCTAACTACCTACTTTCAAGAAAAAAAGAGACCTACCTACCTAAGTTCAAACTGAATTCCAGCATGTACTAGACAGGTGTTTAGCTTTGAATTTCGAACCATTTTTTGCCAAAATATGGTCCAAAAACAGAATCTCAGTTGTTTTGACTCTAACGGGGGCCTAGCATCCCGCGACCATCTAGACAATGCTCCTTTTTTTTGAGGGGAGACAATGCTCCTTGATGAAAATCCTCACATGGATTGCAAGGAGACTCTGTGATGCGGGGGTGTAACATTCTCGAGTACATAGAGTAAGGTGGAGACAACGATTTCGTGTTTTATTTGATGGAAGACAGGGCCCTGACATAAAAGCATTGGTAATTGTCTTGCCGTTGATTGTGACTCTATGGAGATTGCATAGGGCCACCATAGTTATTGGGAACTGCTCTCCTGGTAGCCACTGGTTCTCCGACTAGCTGTGCTAAGAGCATGGTGGCTTCAACAAAATGACCTTTTGGAGCATCGGTGATTTTGGGAGAGACTACATGGTGTTTCATGTTTTATTCATGTCTCTTACTTTTTTATCTTAGATTTCGTCCTTTTTGGGCACCACATTTTACATTTTTGCGTGTCCATTAACACAAGTTGGATGGCTGTCCTCTGCCACAGTCACCCTCTTGCCTTCAAAACAAGAAGGGCGTACTAACTTGAGATGGCCCATCATTTTACTATGCAAAAGTGTCAATTAGCAGGGTCAAACAGAAGTCTTTTCTGTCTTCAATCTTTGTGGTCAGGCACACATATGCAAGCAAGTACATGCCCTTCAGTAGGAGACACTATACTGGTTAGCCACTGGTATACACAATGTGACGCGGTAAGGGGAGAAACCAGCAAGAATAACAAGGAATTAGGCTAGAAGATTGAAAGTATCAATAGAATAATAATTAGGACTTATGAGAAAATCACAAAAATATGTAACATTGATAAAAAATAGATAAAGACGGCTGAAAACTATATTTGCAGCCTTAAATACTAGGGTTACAAGAGTTAAAACTAATAACTAATCTCAAACATTGATCAAACTACTTTTAATCTTTTTTTAGAGCGAACTACTTTTAATCTTGACCCTTATAATTAATTAAAAGATCACATGCTTATCACATGATGACTAATAGACTAAAACACAAGCTTTAATTAAAAACAACTAATAGAAAATACAAGGGTCCCAAGCCCGGATAAAGGAGGAGGGTTGTGTTAGGCCTCAACAGCCAGCGTAAAACCATGTCGAATCTCATGAACATGGATCAATAATAGAGCGGAATGACGTCGTATGATCCATGTAGCCGACCCCACCTAGTGGGATAAGGCTTTGTTGTTGTTGTTGTAATAGAAAATACAAGGCTCCTATGTCAATCTTCTCAGCTTGAAAAAATTGACTCCTTGAAAGAAACTTGCAAAACATTAGTGCACATCTCAGCATCAATCTTTTTTTTTTTTTGAGAAGAGAAAGGATAATCATCAAGTTGTGGTTCTCATCCGTGTGTGTGTGTATATATATATATATAGGAATAACGAAGGTCACATGTACAAGTGTAGGCTCTTCAGAGAAGAGCAACGAAAAAAGAGAAGAATATGACCCCTAACCTAATCTCCACTCCTGAAGAAGAAAAGAGATATCGTGTGCAATGTTATCAACATAACATCTCTCCCCACAAAAAATGGCACAATAACGCTGGAATGTCGTCACCGGCGTTCTCCAGCTCTACTCCACCCTCCAAGAGCCCTGAGTGCCTGCCAAAAAGTCTCCGACACAGAAAGAAGGATAGACATAGTGCTCAGCCATGCTCACATTTCCCGAGCCACTGGGCACTCGAAGAACAAGTGAGACACATCCTCCATGGCTGCTCCACATAGTGCACTGGATGTATCAGTGTTGGGCACCCAACATGTCCTATCAGCATCAATCTTTTTAAGCTCATCTTCATTACAGTAGCAGATGACCAAACCATTTCACCAAGAATCTTCTATACCATTCCCCTGTGAGAAGGGTGCGATCATACCAGCACTAATGCACCAGATCCCATCAGAACTATTCCCCTATGAGAAATAACCTCTTTGGCATCCAAAATATCTTCAATAAAAGTAGAAACTCTGAAATGCTATTCAAATTGATTTGATGCATAAGCAATGTCCTTATCAAAGCCCTCAAAAGCATACAAATTTGAGACATTGAATATATGACTAATTTACAAATTTGGTGGCAACTGAATGGAATAAGTATTTGAACTAATTTTCTTCAATATCTTGCTAGAACCAAACTTCCTTGATTTAAGGGACGACATCACTAATCAGATACTAGTACAAGGGCCAAGTTTCCTTCAAATTCTTCAAGGCTATGATGTTTATTGGCTGCATTGGCATTATCTAATTTCTTAGCTTTCATCTCATTATGAACTAAATCTGGTCTTATGGTAACAGAGATGAAAATTCTTTCAAAATATTTTGAACTTCAGATAATCAGTGAGACATTTTCCCAATACGGCCACATTTACAAAAAATTTAGCTTCTTGACAACCTAAATTAAATTTCTCAGCACATAGGAAACCATTTAACCTTGCAATATTTTTATGAACTAGTAACATGTTTTGCATCTTCCTCCATTGGATGCAAGGTTTGACACAAGGTTTACTTCTTATTACTCTTATGAAATGAATAAGTATAGGGTTCTAACACCCTATGCCAAATCACGAGGAACTAAAAAGACAAACTTAAAAAAAGGAAATCTAAACAAAGAAAACCAAGCTAATGGGCTATGCTAGGGCAGAAGACTTATAATTCTATTCTTGTCCAGACATCAAATAGATCAGGATGATGTGATGAATCAGTAGTACTTGTTACAAATGAGAAAATTTGATTGCACAGATTAATACTTGTCCCCAAAACCTTTGTAAACTCACTAACTTGTTAAACATTGCCCTCGTTCTCTTGGATTCAGTTCATCGTTTCTTCAAGTAGTAATATCAGTAACTACTCCCTCCACAAATGCCACAAACATGCACCATACAAAAAAGAGTAGTACCTGGTTTTTGTAATGCTCAGCAACAGCATCTGTAAATTAACCAAAGAGACAAATGAGGCAGTCCACTTAATAGAAATTCATAGAAATGACATTTTCATTGTTTATTGAGAAAATCACAAACTGAAATTTCAACCAAGTAAAGTTTACAATAGTCCACCCAAATAAGGCAACTAAATAAAAGTAAAATCATATAAGATGATTTTGATCCTGTTGTCCCAAGAATATTATATGAAAACAAATACCTATCAATAGGTTCTTGTCATGCCACAAGAAGAAATAAAAAACATAATGTTCAAGCAAAACAATATTCACATCAACAAAGAGTCTTGAGAAAAGATAAAAAAACTAAAGCTCACAAACTATTCTTGTGGCTTGGAGCAGCATATGTAGGCCCACCTCGCAGGGTGGTTTGGGTGTTCAGGATCTCCGCTGCACCAACTAGGCACTCCTTGCCCGGTGGGTGGGCCGGATTATAGGGCCCGACGACAGACTATGGAGAAAGGTTTTCTTGCTACGGTCGTGATCTCTCATGGGACTCTAGAGGGTGGCAGCCGTCTCCAGTGTGTGCGGTCATTCATGATTCCATCTCTGGCTCTGGGGAGGCCTCCTTTTGGCGGCACAACTGGTCCAGGGGGGCCTCTTGTGGATTCCTTCCCTCGATTACTAGCACTTGTGTCACATCCTTAGGCATCCATGGCGGAGTACTGGTCTCAAAGGGGTGATCCTGGGACTAGCTCCTAGACCCCCTCTTCAGGTGTCCACTCTCCGATCAGCGGACTTACTAGCTTTTCATCATATGACTGCCCCCTTTCATCCTCATCCGACCCAGTCTGATGGCTGGGTATGGGCATCGGGCGCTTTCTCAGCACGCAGCCTCTATCTTCGTTTCCTCTCGGCTTCCACCGACCCAGAGGACCTCAGAGCTAATTGTAGACGCATTTGGCGCTCCCGTTTGCCGCTTAAAGTCAAGATCTTTGCTTGGCTTCTGCGACGGGAGCGGATCCTTACCAGAGTTTATAGGGCGAGGTGGGCGACGCATGCTCCTGCGTTATGTGTGGAGAGGCGGCGGAGGATGTCACGCACTTGTTCTTTTGCTGTCGCGTGGCTCGAGAGGTTTGGTCTCGGACATCCATTACGGGTGGTGTTCCATTGGCGGCGGCGGATTTCTAACAGAGCATGAGGGCGTTGGGTACTCAGTGTTCAGGTTGGAGACTTCCTGTGGCGTCTTTTCTGGCCGGTGTCTGGGCTATTTGGCTCCAGCGCAACCGGATCATTTTTTGTGGAGAGAGATGTCAGGTTGATAGTATTGTATACCACATATTTTACCTTCTTCGAGAGTGGGGTTTTGGGTAGCACCTTTTGTCTTTTGCCGCTGTCCACCGGAGAGCTTCTCACTTGTATATGATGTCCTTTTTTGGTGATATATATATATATATATACATGGATGATAACCAAACTGGGGATCATCCTTTTTCTTCTCAAAAAATATATATATATTCCCATTGTCTGGGGAACTTTTAGGACCAGAATTTGACTAGAACTACTTTTTCATTTTGTTTCTTTTAATATTTGAGTTTGGTTAGGATTGCAATTGATTTTACCTTACACATAGGGATCCTTTGGGAATTTTTAAGATAAATCAATGAAAATAAGAATATTTCATACTCGATTGGAGCAATAATTCGGAAGATAGATCCCCTTGGTGTGAGCTATTGGAGTATTGACCTCCTCAAAGGGTCTACAAACTCTTAGTTGGACTAAAACCTACTTAATGGAGGTCTATTCCCTTGAAGCAATCAATTTATGGGCCCTAATTGATCTGGGATCCTACCTTTTGGCATCAGAGATGTTGATTTTCATTAGGAAATTGTGATAGAATGGATTATTAGTCGGACTAAAAATAGAGCTATCTTCATATCCTATTGTCGATCATCTTCTTTGTTGCACATCGCCATCATCTATCAACCACCCATCACAGGCATGCAACCATTTTGAGAGTTTTGATGTCCCCACATACTTGTAAATTCCCCCTGTATTCCAAGTTTAGTACAAATTGGATCACTACCAAAACTATGTAATCATTCTTTCTCTCCTCAAAACGCTTCCATTGTCAATCTCTTGTGTATTCCATCATCAATCGTCCATCTTCTTCTTTCACAATCAACCGTGACTCAATTTTCCGATGGCAATCAATTATATTGCTTGTGTCCATCTTACACTTCCGACAACTTCACTGATTGCAAACAACCACCTAGAAGATCAACCTGCCACCTTAGTCGATATTCTGTTAGCACCCAACCGGCAATCATCCATGAAGTCATTCAAGTTTTGATATGAAGGAGATCAAGAACCCAATGGAAATATTTTCTGGATTTGCTAATGCATATCCTTGAGGACACGGTTATTGTAAGTGGGCCAGACTGTTAGAACCTTTTAGAACAAGAACTTGATTAGGATTATTGGTTTTTCTTTTCTTTCTTTTAATATTTGACTTTGGTTAGGATTGTAACTACGGTTTTCCCTATAAGTATCTCTTAGAACCTTTAAGTATCTCTTAGAACCTTTTTCAGAAAATCAACGAGCATAACAATATTTTTTGACAACATACTTGAAACAAATATCTGGATGTTAGATCTCCTCCGAGTGATCCATATGAGGTTTGACCCCTTTAATATGGCCTCAGTTGAACTAAGAACCTAGCAAATACCCCGAAGTGATAAACATATATCCTAATTGAACTAAGATCCTACCACATTGGAACTGCAAATTTCTAATCAACAATCCATTGACACCATACGAGACATTCGGAGAAGTTAAAGAAAAACAAGAGAATGGACAAGAAATCCATTTCCATATAATCAAAGGACGATTTTGATGTACAGATATTTCTGAAAATGGAAAGGTCAACACTGTGCACAACCAAACTCGACCGGGAATCAAATAAGACCGATAGCCATGCAGGTACGGAAAAAAAACGGAAGCGAATAGGAAGAATCGAACCGCAAACGGCAGAGGAATCGACGGGGAAGAGGCGGACGGCGAGGGAGTACAGGGCGCAGATGACCTCGTCGACGTGCTTGGCCGCCTCGATCGCCGATGACACCTCTCCCACCTTGTGGAGAACTAGGTTGTGGAGCTCTTGACTGCTACGGCCGATCGTTTCTCCTAGTTCCTTCTCCCCCTCTGCCATGGTTTTTGCCGAACAAAACCCCGCCCTCCAGATGCTCGATGGTTTTACCACGACGCGACCAGTGGCCCCTTCCACGAGCAGCTCGGAAGCTTGAAGAATGCGTCTACAATCTGCCCCGCCCCACAACACATCTACAATGGGGTTAAAAAAAATGTAATTCAAGCTTTCGAATATCTATTTCTGAAAAACTAAAAAAAAGTCGAATTTCAGTAATATTAAATGCTTGAAGACGAAAAAGGTTTTAAATTGACATCTTCGAGCCACTAAATAATTGTTATATATATATATATTGCTAGTAATTTTATCATTATATCAATTAAAATATGTTTTATATTAATATTGATATATTATATATATGTCAAATTAGGTCTTTCCGAATAAAAATATCACCCATTTAAATTAGAACTCTTTATTAAAAAAATCGGAGAGGCCAACCCAAATCAAATACCTTTCCAAAATTATTGTAACTAAATTATTACTTTAATTTTTAAATAATATTTTATAGTTTTACCTTTTCTCTCATTCATACTTATTAGATTAGGCATATTATTTACTTCTCCTCACACATTTCACCTTAAATTTGATTAAGTTATTAATTTATTTTTAAAAAGTTTGGAGAAAATTAACTAAAATATTTTCAATTATAATATAATAATATGTTTTTTTATTTACATTAAATAGTTAAACTTAGAGTGAAGTTTTACTTTTGTAAACATCTATGTGATATATTTAATGCTTATAATTGTTAAAATAATTATTATTTTAAAGTAAGTCTCGTTTCGAAAAAATCGAGACTGCTTAGGTCGGGGTTTATCTCCGAAAAAAATTAGGATGATTTTTTATGTGTTAAAAATTCATCCGAAATTTGAAGATCGATTTTTTCGTCAAAAAAACCATCTGAATCGAGCCACTTTCACCCTTGTATATACAATCATATCATTATAATTCATTATTATAATTAAATTGTATTCTTTTTTTCAATTCCAAGTGTTCAAGGATATTTGAATCTCTTAACTAACCAAATAATAAATTACTAATTGGTGAATTTATCTAAACATTTACTTTTAAAAATCAACTTCGGCACATGTAGCGCCTTGAAATTCAACCCGCCACGTGGCGCAATCTCCTCTCGTGCGCTACCCTATTCTTGTCTTTGTTTGATTCTTTTGTTGACCCAAATGGTTAAGGAAAGTGACACGTAAGTGGAAGACTCGTCAAATAAAATAATGCAATAATAAGGGAAGAATGCGGAAGCAAAAAGGATTAAAATATGTCAAACAGTCTTGATAAGAAACATAGTGCGGAAGTAAAAGATAATATTCCGTGGTCTTAGTCTGAAGTAGTGAAGATAAGAGTATGAGTGCTAAATATAGAAACGACGACAGTCGACCAAAACATGATAAGACTCATCCGAATAGATATACCACTTAATGTAACGGATAAACACACGACTCATACTAAACATGACCATATGCACGTGCCACCCAGAGCGAAGTCGCCGCGCACACACCACGACGTCATGAGCAACCATCATGTACATATGGAGATCACACAGGGGAGCAAGCTCAATCGTTAGCATAAAGCTAAGTGTGAGTTCGTACAAATCATAGATCAGCTCTGTCAGAATAAGCATAATATAATGGAATGTAAAAGTGAATCATATGGTAGAGAGAGCATGATGCAGTTCATGTCTCTCTTTTCATTGTCCTTTCCTTCTTTTCTTTCGTTCATTCATTCACTCATTTTCTTTTTTCATTCTTTCATTTCATTTCATTTCTCTTATTTCATTTCCATTCTATTCCATTGAGAGAGCCCTTCATTCATCTAGGAAAATACCATTGCATGCACTCGTAGTGCTACTATCTAGACTATTATGGATCAGTGGGTGATCAATGTCACGGCGAGCTCCGTCGGGCCGGGATGACCTCGTGTCAAGAGGAAGCATCCATAAAGGAGAGAAACTCCCATCTAGATAGGACAAATGGTAATCCGTGAGGAAATGCCTTGCTTAGGGCTCGTTCAACTTCCCTTATCATAATGGACCTTTCTTTTAATCCAAAGATCGATCAAAGTCGTATGGAGCATAGCTCCGAATCATCTTTGAGTTCTTTCTTTTTTTTACTAATTAGGTAGACAGAAGCTTAAAATTAGGGAGTTCGATTAAGGTCGAATTCCTCTGTCCACGTACCGGATGCCTAGAAGTCAAACGGTCGTCCGTCATAGTCATTTTTAAGCAGTCGTCCGACGAGGGATGGACGGTCATTTATCATTTCAATGACATTATAGTCAAGTTCAACATTTCATTCTTTCCATTCAGTTCAATAGGAAGTAAACATGATTCTGTAGAGTACAATTAACTTTTCCTAAAGATCAGATATCAATTTCGCAAACAGTGTTTCGTAAATCATAATGTTTACGTTCTGTTGGTCAGAACCCGGGCCGAGTATAGGTGGAACCCGGGCCGAGTTATGGCGAATCACTCTCGAAAAATCCGAGTTAGAATTCGGGTCGTGTCGGGATTACACTCAGGCCGAGTTGAGTACGCGATCGGGTCGGAACAATTGATCCGCCCGATCGTCTTCTCCGATCGATACCCGGGTCGGGGCAGGAAGAACCCGGGCCGGGTTACTGGTGCGATCAGAGCTCGGGTCGAGCATTAATGGCGGCTCCGGGCCGAGTTGGGCAGAATTCGGTCCGAGATAGTCCGATCCGGGTCGGGTTAGGGGCAACCCGGGCCGGGTTCTTTATTCATAGAAATGCGTGAGTCTGTTGACTTCTATCATTCCATTTCTTTCACAATTTAAGGTGATACTACGTTGATAGCATGGGTTTGTAATCATAACTAAGTACCATCTAAGCACCTAAACAATACAAAGGAATCTACACATGCAATCGCCTAAACGAGTTCGAAATATATGTTCTAAAAGATAAGTAGTTTCAAGTCATTCGCAGGAACGAAAAATCAAACGTTCTAGAGTGTATCAACTTTGTATTCTAATCATGATTTCTAATTCAGATTCGACCCTAATCATGCATAATCGTCCAGCAACTTAACATATGAGATAGATCTTGAATTCACACCTCTTAGCCTACGATTTGGTGGTTCGTGCTCAGGTTGCTGGCCGCTACTCGTCGTCGTTTGCGCTGGAATCGTTGTCGGAGTGTCTCCCTCTGTCGCTGCCCGTGCACGTCGGAGGAGGAAAACCATAGAGCGAGTGAGTGAGGGATGAGAGGGAAAACGTGAAAAGGAGAGAGAGAAGGGATTTTTTATAGTTTGAGCATGTCCCTTGGTCTCCCCCCCTCTTCTAAATTGTTCGGCCATTGAAGAGGGGAGAGCAGATAGAGAAGGGGAAGAGGAAGGGCTCTGCTCTTCCTCTTCTTCTTCTACTTTTTTTTTGTAACAGTCGGGCGTTACAATATAATACCCATAGAAAAATGATTCATCCCCGAATCCTATAAGGGATAGGGCTTACCGAATAAGTGTGGAAACTCTTTGCGCATCTCGGATTCGAATTCCTATGTCGCATCCTTTCCGTGGTGGTACTTTCATGCGATCTTGACTAGTGGAACCTCTTTATCTTTCTGATATTGGACTTTGCGATTCAAAATCTTTGTTGGGTACTCAGTGTAGGTCAGGTCCTCCTTCAAGTTCGGTTCTTCAATTCTTGCGACGTTGGCGTCATCGTGCTTGTATTTTCAGAACATGGATACATGAAAGACGTTATGCACTCTTCCGTAGGAAGGAGGTAGGGCTAATCTACGAGCTACGTCGCCGACTAGCTCAAGGACCTCGAAGGAACCAACAAATCGAGGGCTGAGCTTCCCTCGTTTGTTGAACATCATCACTCCCTTCATCGGAGACACCTTCAGTAGCACTTGGTCGTCGACCTCGAAAATCTACTCTCGTCATTTCTTATCATCGTAGCTCTTTTTGTCGTGACTGTGCGACTTTCATCCTCTTCCAGATGACGTCCACTGTATCTGCATGCTCTTGAGCTCAGACTGCTAGATCCTCGCTCATCGCAATCCTCTCGCCGATCTCACCCCAATGCGCGGACGAACGACAAGGTCTTCCATAGATCGCTTCGAAAGGCGCTATGCCTATGCTGGAGTGGAAATTATTGTTGTATGAGAATTCAATCAACGGTAAATGCTCATCCCAGCTACCGTGCCAATCCAAGGCACACGCTCAGAGTATATCCTCTAGTGTCCGAATCATCCTCTCTGACTGTCCGTCAGTCTGAGAGTGGAAGGCCGTGCTGAAATTCAATAGGCTCTCCACTGACTGCTTCCACTTGATCGAAATGAAGTGGGCCGCCTTCGTCAACCTGTCGACCACGACCCAAATAGCGTCGTGACCCTTCTGTGTTCTCAAAAGACCCGAGACGAAGTCCATCGTGATGTTCTCCCACTTCCATTTTGGTACTCCTAGCGGTTTCATGAGTCCGTACGATCATTGGTGTTCGGCCTTCACATGTTGGCATACCAGGCATTTGGAGACGTAGTCGGCAATCTCCCTTTTCATGCCGGGCCACCAAAAACTATGTTTGATGTCTTTGTACATCTTGGTGCTGCCGGGATGAATCGCAAACTCTGACTTGTGGCTTCGTCAAGCACCTCTCGCCGGACTGTAGCATCATTCGGAACCTAGAGCCGGTTCCGATATCTGATTCCTCCATCGTTGCCGACCTTGAAGTCTTCTGGTTCGTCTTGGCATCTCTTAAACATCTTCGTATACTCGACATCGGCCATCTGTGCAGTGACGATTATGCTAATGAGGCTTTGTTGCAATTGGTGCATCATCAAAATCGCTTGGCGAACTTCTCATTCTTCTTAGTCAGGTGAGTGAGCGGGGCCGCGATCTTCGAGAAATCCCGAATGAAATGTCGGTAGTAGCCCGCTATATCGAGAAAACTGCGGATCTCTGTCGCGTTCTTCGGTCTGACCCAGTTGGCCACTGCTTCGACTTTTGCTGGGTCCATTACTATGCCGTGTCTAGATACGATATGCCCCAATAACATCATTTGTTCCATCCAAAACTCGCACTTGAAGAACTTTGCGAAGAGTCGATATCGGCGCAAAGTTTTCAAGACGATTCGTAGATGCTCGAGGAGTATATCAGGATATCATCTACAAAGACGATCACAAACTGATCTAAGTGTTTCTTGAACATCCGGTTCATCAAATTCATGAATGCTGCAAGGGCATTCGTCAGTCCGAAGGGCATGACCGTAAACTTATAGTGGTCATACCGCGATCGAAAAACAATCTTGGGCACATCTTCTTCTGCGACTCTCAGCTGGTTATAGCCGCTTCTCAAGTCGATCTTTGAAAATACGGAAGCCTTCGACAGCTGGTCGAATAAGTCGCCGATCCTGGGCAGTGGGTACTTGTTCTTAATCATCACTTTGTTCCGCATCCGATAGTCGATGCAGAGACATAGCGATCCGTCCTTCTTCTTTACAAACAGAACTGGAGCACTCTAAGGGGAGACGCTGGGTCGGATGAACCCCTTATCGAGTAACTCCTGTACTTGTTTCTTCAGCTCTAGCATTTTTGTCGGGGCCATTCGGTAAGGAGCTTTGGAGATCAGAGCTGTCCCTGCTGCTACATCAATTCTAAAGTCGATTTTTCTCCATGGTGGCAATCCGAAGATGTCCTCTGGAAAGACATCTTGAAAATCTCGAACCACGTTGACTTATTGTAGAGCTGGTGTCGGTACATTGGCTACGGTTACAATGGCCAGGTATCCTGTACAACCCTTCTGTAGTAGCTTGTGTGCCTTTATGGCTGACAAGATGATTCCGCTGTCCGGCTTTAATGTCCCTCTGATCACGATCTTCTTTCCGTTATGGTTACCGATGACAACTTTCTTTTGTTTACAAATAACTGATGCATCATTGTACGAGAACCAGTCCATATCTAAGATGACATCGTAGTCTACCATGGGGATTACGATCAAATCAGCAGAGAAGTTTTTTCTCCTCCACCTCAATCGGCACTTCGAGAAAATACCTTGCTGTGTGGAGGGTCTTCATTGGTGTCCTTATGTTCATTCTATGTTCCATCCCCTTAATAGGTATACTAAGGGAGGAAGCACATACTTCGAAAATAAAAGAGTGCGAAGCACTCGAATCAAAAAGCACAAGCATAGGTAAGCCTGCGATAGAGAGAATACCTCGGATAACGTCATTATCTTATGGAGTTGCATCTGCCTGAGCAGTGTAGAGGCGTCCTGGTACTCCTCCCGCGCCTCGACGATTCTTCGTGGGACAATCCTGGATAAAATGTCTCATCTTGTGACATCCAATGTAGGTACCGTTCTTCCAACGACACTCTTCAGTATGGGGCCTTAGGCAGAAAGTATAATTTGGTATGCCCTGTTGTTGAGGTGTCGGTGGCTGTCGTGGAGGCTGCGGTGCATGTGCTTGTCGCTGAGTCTGTGGCTGAGCCTGGCAAGGTGCTAACCGACGTGAATTGTCGTGTCGTGGCCTCTGGTAGGACTGGTGGCGATGGTCGCGACGTGCGTCTTTGTGAGATGGACGACGATCCTCCCATCTCGACTTAGAGGACTCTGTAACTTGTGTCGGCTCCTTCTTCAATTCTTCATGTCACATTTGAATCTCTCGCTCAATCCTATATGACATCCGAACGGCTCCATGCAAATTGATCTCTGCCCCATAGGAGACTCTCTCTCGAATGGTATGATGGAGGCCATCATGGAACTGCTCGGCGCGATCAACCTCCTCCAAGCGGCCTTTGCAGTAGCGTTCCAATTGAATAAAACGTGCATGATATTCCGATATTGTCATGTTGCCTTGACATAGATCCTTGAACTCCTTCATCTTTTCATTCATTCGATATGATGGAGCGTATTGAGCTTCGAAGAGTTCTCTGAAACTTGTCCAAGGAATAATCATCTGGTTTGGGAAAGTGGTCTCCCGTGCCATTTCCCATCGGTCACTGGCCCGAGCATATGAGTAGCGTAACGAATCTTGCTATCTTCGCCGCATCGATTGGAGTCGAACAATTGCTCCATCTTAGTAAGCCATTGGACTGCTTTCTCATAATTTACCACCCCCTGAAGTAGGACGGGTGCAGTTTCAAAAATTCCTGAATCGTATCGGGAGGAGGAACCATCTGAAATGTTGAAGGAGGAAACGACATTTGGTACACAGGTACCGAGTACATCGACTATGTCGAGGGCGGCTGGAGCTCCTGTGGTTGTACTGGAGGAAGCTCT
The DNA here is from genome assembly GCA_030549335.1 of Pontederia crassipes. NCBI lineage: Eukaryota > Viridiplantae > Streptophyta > Magnoliopsida > Commelinales > Pontederiaceae > Pontederia > Pontederia crassipes. The sequence goes on along the minus strand of CM060189.1, from coordinate 48,874,731 downwards.
TGCTGCACGTCCTCCCCAACCCGACTCTCCGGAGCGGAGTCAAGTGCACCCATAACAGTATCTGGGGTAACCGTAATACGGTCACCTTCATGTCCGCGCCCACGGCCTCTGCCGCGTCGGGCCATCGAACGTATCATAGTAGCCATCTATAACATAACGATTTCATTTCAATAAACAATCATAACTTTAAAAGCATAAATATTCTTACTTTGCTTTGCAACATCTGAGTGTGGTGGTAGCTCCGATGGGTGCATATGGACCATAACTTAGACTCAACTATATTTCTAGAACGTCAAGAGAGTCCTAACGTTAGGCTCTGATACCATTAATATAGCGCCCCAAAATTCGACTCGCCACGTGGCGCAATCTCATCTCATGCGCTACCCTATTCTTGTCTTTGTTTGACTCTTTTGTTGACCCAAATGGTCAAGAAAAGTGACACGTAAGTAGGGGACTCGTCAAATAAAACAATGCAACAATAAGGGAAGAATGCGGAAGCAAAAATGGTCAAAATACGTCAAACTGTCTTGATAAGAAACATAGTGTGGAAGCAAAAGATAATATCCCGTGGTCTTAGTCTGAAGTAGTGAAAATAAGAGTATGAGTACTAAACATAGAAACGACGACGGTCGATCAAAACATGATAAGACCCATCCGAGTAGATATACCACTTAATGGAACAGATAAACACACGACTCATACTAGACATTACCATATGCACGTGCCACCCAGAGCGAAGTCACCGCGCACACACCATCACGTCATGAGCAACCATCATGTACCTGTGGGGATCACACAGGGGAGCAAGCTCAATCGTTAGCATAAAACTAAGTGTGAGTTCGTATAAATCATAGATCAGTTCTGTCAGAATAAGCATAATATAATGGAATGTAAAAGTTAGTCATATAGTAGAGAGAGCATGATGCGGTTCATGTCTCTCTTTTCATTGTCCTTTCCTTCTTTTTTTTTGTTCATTCATTTACTCATTTTCTCTTTTCATTCTTTCATTTCATTTCTCTTAGAAGAGCTCTTCATTCATCTTGGGAAATACCATTGTCTGTACTCGTAGTGCTACTATCTAGACTATTGTGGGCCAGTGGGTGATCAATGCCACGGCTAGTCCCGTCGGGCTGGGATGAACTCGTGCCAAGAGGAAGCATCCATAAAGAAGAGAAACTCCCATCTAGATAGGATAAATGGTAATCTGTGAGGAAGTGCCTTGCTTAGGGCTCGTTCAACTTCCTTTATCATAATTGACCTTTCTTTCGATCAAAAGATCGATCAAGGTCGTATGGAGCATAGCTCCGAATTATCTTTGAGTTCTTTCTTTTCTTTACTAATCAGGTGGACAGAAGCTTAAAATTAGAGGGTTCGATTAAGGTCGAATTCCTCTGTCCACGTACCGAACGCCTAGAAGTCAAACGTGTTGGGTCAAAGTTTCAATGACATATGAAATTATATTTTGATGAAACAAATCTCAAAAGATTAAAATGCTGAAAAAGTCCAAGAAAAAGAGATAACTTTATGCACAAACTTTGATTACATAATTGACTATGAAATGATTATATTTTGGATGAATATTCACTAGTGAATTTGTAGAGAATTCTGTTAGCTTTTCATGAACTCTAAGATCATCTAATTTGAATAACTGTGCAGAAAGTTATGATCAAAAGAGTGCAGGTCGGTCAACCTGCCGGTTGACTCAAAGAAAATCGGTCGACAGTCCGGTCGATCAAATGAAGATGCCGGTCGACCGATCCAGAACCGATTGATGTCGAAACTATACCGGTCGACAGTCCGATCGAAGCACCGGTCGACAGTCCGATCGAAGCACCGGTCGACCGATCAGCTCAACGACTATAAATCAAAACTGCGAGACTGTACCGGTCAAGACACCGGTCGATAGTCCGATCGACCAACCAGCTGTGGTAACTGGAAAAATGGCGCAACGGTCACATAGATCGATCGACCGGTCCAAAATTTTGGTCGACCGACCTCCGAGTCAAATGAACAGTAATGATCAAATTTGAAGGAGTAATTTATGGAATAATTTCTGGACGAATTTTTCACACATTGAAGGCTATAAAAGGAGTGCCAAAACTAGAGGCAAATGCATTCATTCACTCATTGAAGAAAAACTTCAAGTTAGAGAGACAATTTCTTGAAGTTTTTATTTTATAACTTTCTCATTCTTTCTCTCTTCTTCTCTTGTGAGCTTAGAATTGTAAAAGAGAGAAACATTATTGTTCAGAAAATTAGAGAGAACTCCTGTGTAAAAGAAGATCAAAATCTTACCTCTTGAGCGAGAGAAATAGATTAGCTTCTTAAGAGGAGAGGTTGCCTTGCCTCTCGAAGCGGAGAAAGAGGCGGTGGTGTAAAGGGCTTTCTTCCATGCCCCATTTGGAACAAAGGAAGTGTTAGTGAAATCTCCGACGGTCTTGAGGTCGAGAAGTCGGAGCGGGAACGTAGACCAAGGTGTGGCCGAACCTTGTCAACAAACCACCGTGTTCATTTGAGTTTGATTCTCTCTCTCTCTCTCCCCATTCATATTGAATTTATGATATGAATTATAAAGAATTTAAGAATCGATTTTGTGCTTCCGCGACGGTTTTTGTGAAATTGACATTTTCAATAGAACATCAATTCACCCCCTCTTGATGCCCTTTGGGATCCTACAAAATGGTCGTCCGTCATTGTCCTTTATAAGCAGTCGTCCGACGAGGGATGGACGACCATTTATCATTTCAATGATGTTATAATCAAGTTCAACATTTCATTCTTTTCATTCAGTTCAATAGGAAGTAAACATGGTTCTGTAGAGTACAATTAACTTTTCCTAAAGATCAGACATCAATTCCGCAAATTGGTTCGTAAATCATAATGTTTACGTTTTGTTGGTTAGAACCCGAGCCGAGTATAGGTGGAACCCGGGACGAGTTATGACGAATCACTCTCGAAAAATCCGAGTTAGAACCCGGGCCATGTCGGGATTACACTCGGGCCGAGTTGAGTACGCCCGATCGTCTTCTCCGATCGATACTCGGGTCGGGATAGGAAGAACTCGAGCCGGGTTACTGGTGCGATCAGAGTTCGTGTCGAGCGTTAATGGCGACTCCGGACCGAGTTAGGCAGAATTCGGTCCGAGATAGTCTGATCCGGGTCGGGTTAGGGGCAACCCGGGCCGGGTTCTTTATTCATAGAAAAACTACGCGAGTCTGTCAACTTCCATCCTTCCATTTCTTTCACAATTTACTGCGTCGGTAGCATGTGTTTTGTAATAATAACTAAGTACCATCTAAGCATCTAAATAATACAAAATGAATCTACACATGTAATCGCCTAAACGAGTTCAAAATCTATGTTATAAAAAATAAGTAGTTTCAAGTCAAAGGAACGAAAGATCAAACTTTCCAGAGTGTATCAGCTTTGTATTCTAATCATGATTTCTAATTCGGATTCGACCCTAAGCATGCATAATCATCTAGCAACTTAACCTATGAGATAGATCCCGAATTCACACCTCTTAGCCTACGATTTGGTGGTTCATCCGCGCGGTGGTTCGTGCTCAGGTCGCTGGCCGTTGCTCGTTGTCATTTGCGTTGGAAATCGTTGTCGGAGTGTCTCCCTCTGCCGTTTCCCTGCGCTTCGTCGAAGGAAAATCAGAGAGTGAGTGAGGGATGAGAGGGAAAACATGAAAATGAGAGAGCAGGAGTTTTTTTATAGTTTGAGCATGTCCCTTGTCTCCCCCTCTTCTAAACTGTTCGGTCATTGAAGAGGGGAGAGAAATGGAGAGCAGGTAGAGAAGGGGTCTTCCTTTTTTTTTTTTTTCTTTTTTGTAACAGCCGGGCGTTACGGCACACATACAGTATAATCAACATTTTGTTACCTGTTAAAATGAAAAAAAAACTCAATTTTTTACGATCCAAATGGAACCGCATCAATAACATTTTATGGTCTACCTTAAACTTTTAAAATTATGAGTAATTTTTTTTATACTCACTCGAAATAACAAAATAATATTCTTTAAACTTGGTTAAACTTTTGTTAAACCAATATTGACCTGGACCATTGCGAAAGCCACCCTAAGAAGATTTTGGTTTGGCTGAAACATCGAAAAGCCCCAGATACACTTCTAAAACCCGCATTGGTTCCCTCGGCCGCACCCCCCGTCGAACGCCCTCGCGCAATGGCCACGGCGGTAGAGGCGCGCAAGAAGCCCACGCCGGGCCGCGGCGGCGTCGCCATCCCGGCGGGCATCTCGGAGGAGGAGGCTCGCGTCCGCGCCATCGCCGAAATCGTCTCCGCCATGGCCGAGCGCTCCCGGCGCGGCGAGGACGTCGATCTCAACGCCCTCAAGTCCGCCGCCTGCCGCAAGTACGGACTCTCCCGCGCCCCCAAGCTCGTTGAGATGATTGCCGCGGTTCCGGAGGCTGACCGCGACGCTCTCCTCCCCAAGCTCCGGGCGAAGCCCGTCCGCACCGCCTCTGGGATCGCCGTCGTCGCCGTCATGTCCAAGCCCCATCGGTGCCCCCATATCGCTACCACGGGCAACATCTGTGTTTACTGCCCCGGGGGCCCCGATTCAGATTTCGAGTATAGCACGCAGTCTTATACAGGTTACGAGCCTACCAGCATGAGAGCCGTCCGAGCCAGGTGACTAGTTTGACGGCTTGCGTTTAATTTGGTTCACGTTTTGCTTCAAGATAAGTACTCGAGCTTCAAAGACTTATTTCATCGAGTCTCAGATCCCCGGTAAATATGAAGCGTACCCACACACAAAAATAAGAGGGTCTTCACATTCGCCGTGTATTCATCAGTAATGAAATTAATATTGTCCTCGTCATTCGTTCATAGTTCCGTACATCCAATGAACCTTGTTTAGTACTGATGGATTCTATGCTTTGTCATTGTGTCTACGTCAGCAGCTTATTGTGTTTGCATTTTCATTTCTACTGAATCATTTGGATTAATATGCTTCTAATCCTTGTGTTTAAAATTCAGGTGCGAGAGTTTCATCAATAACCTTTGGTTTTCCTTCGGCTGCTTGTTTTTTTATGAGCCAGTGTCATTATTCTTCATGATGTAATATTGCAGATACAATCCTTATGTCCAAGCCAGAAGTCGAATAGACCAACTGAAACGACTAGGTCATAGTGTGGATAAGGTTTTGAGTTCATCCTATCTTTTTAAATTGAATAATTTAAAAGCTCCATGATGTAACATCAAAACATCTAGTGCCTCTGTAACTTGTTTAAGCTTATGTTTGCTTTCTGTTAAATGCTGTGCAGGTTGAGTTCATCTTAATGGGAGGGACTTTCATGTCGTTGTCTGTCGATTATCGTGATTATTTCATAAGAAATCTTCATGATGCCTTATCAGGTCACACTTCTGCAAACGTTGAGGAGGCTGTGCGTTACTCGGAGCATGGTTCAGTTAAATGTATTGGCATGACCATTGAAACGTGAGTGACTGTTTAATGTTAACTTTATTCGATATGTCCAAATATGCCAACATATTTTCTAAAACGAGTGATCATTAAAACTTTTTTTCCCATGAATGTATGTGAAATCTCATGAACATGGATGAACGAATGCGGAATGACGTGTAGCCGACCCTAGTGGGATAAGGCTTTGTTGTTGTTGTTGTTGTTGAATGTATGTGAAATCTATTCACAATTAAAATTATTTCTTACATGATTATCAGGAGACCTGATTATTGTTTAGGGCCACATCTACGACAAATGTTATCATATGGATGCACACGACTTGAGATAGGAGTCCAAAGTACATATGAAGATGTTGCCCGTGACACAAATCGAGGTCACACTGTTGCTGCTGTAGCTGACTGCTTTTGTTTGGCTAAAGATGCTGGCTTTAAGGTACAAATTGATTTTCTCCTGTTGCTTTGCGAAGGAGATTGCTTGACATGAAGGATGGAATTCAATTTTGCATAATGTTGATAAGAATGCAACTGACATGGTACTAGATTATGTCATCTGAGTTTGAGCCCGAGTCTCAAAAAAGGAAAAATTTCTTCCTTTTGCTTATTATGTGATCTACTTAAGATACTCTTTATTTTCCTCAACTTTATGTCATTATACCTTGTTTTGCGGAGTGAACTAAAATATTCGTATCTTTTGATTCTGGTCCATATAGAAGGTTCACATATTGTGTTCCCTGTATTTCTCAAATAAAAAAGGAAACTGTGCTCCTTGTAAATTTTCCAATTGCAGCCTCTTGTAGTTTGCAGGCTAAGATACTCCATGGAAACCTGATTAAGTTATGCTAAAAGAAACTACTTTTTTTAGGAGATAAATACTGGAACATTGCCATGAACAAATCAATTTGATCATTCGTGTAGTGACCTAATGCTTCATTTTTTTTCCTTCTGAAAGTTGGAGGACAAGGGGCTTAGCACCAAGCATACTTTGCTTTTTCTGCCTTATGCAATTTCACTTTACTTCCAATGATATGTTTGTTATGAAAAATTTGATTGTTTTGGTAGTGTTATGAGCACTTTTTTTTAATTTCCCTAGAGGTGTATCTTGGCATAGATTGAACCAGTCATGGTGGGTAATGATCTCCCTCACTTCAAGTTATAAGCACTTATTTTTCTTGAAAAGTAAAATGGATGATCCAGGGCACTTCTTATAAATACCAAGTCCAAATCGGGATAGCTATATCATCCGTGGGCCACAAAAATGCCACAACGCGAAAGCGCAACATGTAGAAAAAAGAAAACAGAAATAGGTGCAACAGGTAGCAACAGCGGCAACTATCTAACAAAAATGGCTCCAGCCCCTGGTCAGGGTGTTGATATGAGAAGTAATATTTTCCGCATAGCTTGAGGCTCCCTTGAAAACAACTGCGTTCCGCTGCAACCAAGTCGCTTACATTGCCGCAAAATTTTTTGCCACTTCCATTCGGGATCTATATGTAGACGCGCCAGACCGCCTACCTCTCCTGAAAGATAGCCAAAATTCAGTCTCTGTTGTGCCATGATAGCCAAAATTCTGTCTTTGTTGTGCCACGATGCTTGTCATGCCACGCCCTTCCCATATTTCCTGTGCAGTCTTACACCCAACAATCCATGCTGCACACTCTCCTGCTCCTGACAAATATTACAGTTGGAGAAACGCCAACAATAAGGCCAGACAGATAAGCCGCGTTGAGGACCCTGCCTCTTCTAACTTGCCACATGAAGATCCTGATCTTAAGAGGGACCTTCACCGCCCAAATCTGCCTGCAATCCTTCAGGAATTCATCATCAGTATTGTGCACCTGTCCCCTCAAGCTTGTACGCCGGTCAGACAGAGAAGGTATCACCAACCACACCCAGCTATCCCTTCTTGAGTTGTTGAGCTGGAGATGGGAGATTGATTGAAGAAGCTCTAGAAATTCAGAAACTCTCTGATCCGACAGGGCAGACGTGAAGCAAGGCGCCCAACAGCCCTGGGCAGAATCCCTGGGGCAGGTCCAGATTTCATCGAAAGTGGCGTCTTTGTCAAGGGAAATTGCAAAAACTCTAGGAAAATGACTGGCGGAGACGCCCAAAGGCTGCCAACTATCTTTCCAGAACAAGAAACTTGAGCCGGGCTAATCTGTGGTCTAAAAAGTGATCAATTCTTGAGTAGGACCATTGAGATGCCCCTCCAGAAAGTAGACACCCCACCCGACTGCAGGAAGCATGAATCCCAAGTCCGTCTTGTTCCATGACAGGCGCTGATAACGTCAGATAAGAGCCCCCACTATCCCCCGTGATCTAGTAGCCCATCTTACATAGCAGTGCATCATTGAAAGTTCAAAGGTCGAGAACACCCAAGCTGCCCGTCCTTTTTGGTTGACAGATGCTCTGCCAGTCCACCATGTGGATTGAGAGACTGTTATCACCTGACCCCTTCCAAAAGAAACTTCGTCTGATGGTATCCATATGTCTTTCCTCCGGGGTAACAGCAAAACTGACATAACAAAACAAGTCGACCCGCACTGCCTCACTAATCTGGCCCCCATCCGGAGCATGACCCGGTTCCAACCCTCAGATCATATCAGCCAATCCGAGAGCAGAAAAACAAGGTAGTCGATTGGCAACGCCCCCACAGGGGTCTCGAGCTCAGCAGAAATTCCGGCAGACTCCTTATGCAACAGGCCAGAGGGAAAAATAAGAATTTTGAGTAGTTAACAGCTAGAGCAGAGAAATCTTCAAAAAATTTTGAGCATAATGGCCAACTTCCTTGCTTCACTGATCGAACCCTCGACAAAAAAGATAGTGTCATCTGCATATTGCAAGAGAGGAAGGATTATTTCATTTCTGGCAGGAGATGTGAAACCTTCAATGAGTCCTGCCTGAACCAGGTCATATGTAATGCACGGCAAGGAATCCACAGCGATAGCGAAAAGAAGACGGCCAACGGACAACCCTGTCGCACACCCCTTTGAGGTTGGATCCAGCCCTCCATCACCCTACCATTTTAAAGGATAGCAAAAGACGAGGTAGTCATGCATCTCTTCATCAAGTTGACCCATAATTCTGTGAAACCCCTTTTGTGCAAAGACAGCCAAAGGAAATCCCAATTAAGGGAATCGTAGGCCTTCGCAAAATCAACCTTCCACATGAAACCCTTGCTGCTCTACCATTTCCATTGTGAGAGAATCTCCGAAGCCATAACATAATTATCAGTCATAGAATGTCCGCACAGAAAAGCCGACTGGACCGGCAAGATTATGCCATCCACCACCTCACGGAGGCTGTTAGCCGAAACCTTGGCGATGAGGAGGTAGATAGCACTAGAGAGCGCTATAGGGCTGTAGTCGCTCAATTCCTCCAGTGAAGAATGCTTTGGAATGAGGATCAGCAAGAAACGGTTCAGCCTTTCGAAACCTTGGTTGCCCGCATGAAATTCAGACATAACATCCTCCTTAACAATGCCCGAGAATTTTCTGTAGAACAGAACCAGAAAAGCATGGCCCGGGGAACCCTCCGCCTTAAGTTCCTTTAGAGCAGAGACGACCTTACTATCGGAGAACGGAAGGGTCAGGTCATTCCTCTGTTGATCAGAGATGGACCCGAGCCCCCTGCCCATCCACTGCCATCTTCTTTCACCTTCTCTGCTCCTTGTGTGAGTCCTGAAAAAGTCAGAGGCAGCCCCAGAAATCTGCTTAAAGTCCCGAACCTCCCTTTCGTCGACCCTCAGCCTACTAATGAGGTTGGACCTTCTCCTTCCACTCTCCACCTGATCAAAGAATTTAGAGTTTGTGTCTCCCTCCTTTAACCACAACTGCCTGGAACGTTGCCTCCGCATAATTTCCAGCTTGAGGTCCTCGTCTTGAACAACCATTTGCAAAGTTTGCCTCTCCTTAATCTCCTCAGTCGTGAGGGGTCTACCATACTCACGTCTGTCCAGGGTTGCAATGGCAGCCAGAGCCAGATGGATGGATGCCCGAATGGTGGAGATGTCCGGCATGCCGATCGCTGGAACAGACACTTCGCTGATGGTGCCAATGGGATTAACAATTGCAGTGAGAACCTCTACATATCGGAGCTGCAACGGAATGCCAGAGATGAGGGTGTCGCTGATTTGGAAACCATCTGCCGGCGAGCCGCCCTGATCAACCGACCACGGGCTCCAGCTGATTGGGAGTCCCTCTGTTATCGAAGTCGGGGAGCCAATCAACAACTGTCGCTGCGAATCATTAGCCGGCCAAATGAGGAATTGATGTTGGGAGATCCTCAAAGGTGCAAGACAACGAAGAGGGCTGCCACTGTGATTCTCCACTGCCCTCTGGAGCAATTTGGCGGTCACCGCCAAAACTAGAAGAAATTTAAAAGTATACTATAGTAAAACAATTTAATATCACATCATTAATAGTATATATATATTATACTTTATAATATTTATATACTATTAATGATGTGATATTAATTTATTTTACTATAATATACTTTTAAATTTCTCTTAGTTTTGTTTCTTTGTTTTTCCCCAACTTTCCTTTTCTTATTAATTCCCCTCCCCTAAATATATCTTAACATTCATTGTTGCCTATTGTGCTATCCGTCAACACTTTCCTTTCATTTTTACGATAGTTTTCACCTTAAGTTCTTTACTTCCTTTTTTACTCTCCTTTTTTCATTCCATTGATCATATTTTGAAAAATACCTTATCAATAATTCTTATATAAAAGAATAAAACTAATGATATACTCATTAATGCATTTTAATTAAAAAGTCACTTTCTAATTTATTTATGATATTTGTATTTATTTTTAGCTAAAATCATATTTGATTTTTTTCTTTTTTATTATTGAACTTAATTATTTTTTTCAATATCTTAATTTTTCTACGTTTCCACTTTTATTTTTCGTCCATTTTCTTATCTTTTATTGATATTCTTTCTATTTGTTTATTTCCTTTCCCTATTCTCTTAATTTGATTTTTCCTTTTTTTCTCCTGTCAAATCTCCTATAATTTTGATTCAATCATTCTTCAAATTTTTTGTTTCTTTTCTTATGTTAATAGTTTCCAAACTTTATTCTAATAATTTCTATTTTCAAAGGTTTCTTTCCTTTCTAATAAAAAAGTGCAAAAATCGGGTTGAACCAAAATTTCCAGTTCAACTCAGTTTTCCTGGTTTACCCCGGTCCATACCGGTTTTTTGCCAAAACCAATTTTATATGTTCATTTTGACCGGATCGAGGACCGGTTCGCGGTTGAACTGGTCAGACCGGCTGGTTCGATTCAGTTTTCAAGATGTTACTTTTAAGCACTTCTAAAACTACAAATTCTTCTTATCGTTGATGCAAGCATGAGAAGAAGAGAACTATGTGGACTTAACAAAGGGTCATTGCTGCTAAAATACAGGACATGAGAACTGTCAGTCTATGGAATTGGACTGCTCATATCCTAAATACTGGAGATGCTTTCAATAATTTGATCCACTGCTCAGATTTGGATGGTGTCAAATGGTTGAGATGGGAGGATTGGTCGTTAGGATGCAGTAGCTGGCCATTTGACCAGTGCAACATAGAAGGAGGCTGAACTTATTCGTATGATCAACCTGATCTCATACCACTTGACGCAGCAGGATTATAGAAGAGGGACGTAGGAGAGTGAGGAGGCAAGGCTAACAACTAACAAACCATTCCGGAATTCATCAAGAACTTTGGAATCCACCAACAATTATGATTTGCAAGTCCTTTTCTTCAATTTGATAAGGAAATAATCGCTTTGGAATCCATCAGAGTCACTGTAGAATCTACTAGAGTTCTTCAAAATCCACTAAAGGCATCATGAATCCACACAATAAAAGAACACAACGTTCAATTGAAGGAAAATTTAAGGAAAATATTCAAGTGCTATTTTTTTCATACCAAAAGAACTATTATATATATTTTCAAGTCTCTTCGGAGACATCCGATATCGACTCCAACTAAAAGTCCTAAAATAACAAACAAAATTTTCTAAGATAATAAAATAAAATAAAATATCTCGCAATCCTAACTACCATTTTTTTTAAACGAACATAAGTTTGCTGCATCATCTTATCTGTCCCTCTCCGGCCTTTCTCCATTTTCTTCTCTTTTTGATCTTTTTTTTATATTTTCCTAAATTAATATGGTGCATTGATTTTTGAGGAGAATATGGACTATTGATATTCACTATTGCTTAAGAAAGAGCATGATTCAGAGTTCCTTTTTGGTCATTAATATACATTGCCCCAGCTGTTTATTTGTTGGATTTTCTATGCATATTCACTTTGAATTTTGTAACTATTTATCGTTGCCAAATCCCTGTATTTGCATGAGAATGGCACTTTTAACATATGCTTCTCTCATAGGTGGTTGCTCACATGATGCCTGATCTTCCAAATGTTGGTATTGAAAGAGATTTGGAAAGCTTTAAAGAATTCTTTGAGAGTCCATCTTTTAGGGCAGATGGTCTTAAAATCTACCCAACACTTGTGATTCGAGGAACTGGCCTATATGAACTGTGGAAAACTGGCAGGTATTATGTTTAACAAATCATGATGAACATCTTTTTGATAAGTGTCTTCCTTCATCCATGTGATATTTACTTCTGCCTGTCAAATGAACTTCTACTTGTGGGTCTACATTCTCATCCTTTTTTAAAGTTAAATTTGACAATCCAATGAGAGCACAGTACTATAACGTCAAAAGAAAGTCATATCAATTTTGGTTATTTTGTTCATCGCAAACATTCATGCAGATAATAGCTAAATCTAAATCTAATTGGGTATTTTGGTGATTGTTTCAGATATAGGAATTACCCGCCAGAGCTACTGGTGGATATAATTGCGAGGATTCTATCTATGGTCCCCCCTTGGACGCGTGTCTACAGAGTCCAACGAGATATCCCTATGCCTCTAGTTACTTCTGGGGTTGAGAAAGGAAATCTTCGAGAACTTGCTTTGGCAAGAATGGAAGATTTAGGGTTAAAATGCAGAGATGTTAGAACGCGCGAAGCTGGAATTCAGGTAATTTAATATTAGTCTTTTTAGAGGAATTTAATATTAGTTAGATTCATCAAGTAACTGAAATATTCTGTTCACGTTTTATCAAACATATTTCAGGACATTCATCACAAAATAAGGCCCGAAGAAGTAGAGCTTGTGCGGCGTGATTATGCAGCAAATGAGGGTTGGGAAACCTTTCTCTCATACGAAGACACACGTCAGGTATAAGATCTCATATAATGGTTAATATTTTAGATGATATTGTGAAGAATAGGAACTAGTGCCTCTAGCCAGTCAGCATACTACATGTATTACGTCCTTAGAATTTGTAAAACAAGGAATTGTATTGACTTATATGATCAATAGCTTCGATACAGACTAGCATGAGCCTCATATGCATCCAATACAGGACTAAATCTGTTGGGAAAACCATATAGTTTCAACAAAGTACTATGGCACTCTGAGTATTGACTGGCACTTAAGTAGTACTTAAATTCATGATCTTGATAATCAAGCAACTATTGTGGTGTGTTCTGGAACTTGCTTTCCTCTTATTTCATTTGACAAGCATTTTTAGGGGCATCTGACTAGTGCATTGGTAATGTGGAAGGCTATATAAGTGCATAAAGTTGGATCAATTCCGGGTCGATGGTTGGGTACTTTACTATAAGTAAACCTTTCATTACTCCACCCCACATCTTTTATAGTTTATTATCCAAACATGAGATTTCTAATGACAACATATTTCACCACCCATCACTCATCATACCACTCGACCCCATCCTCCATTAATTATTTGTCAAACAAGCCCTTAAAGTCAAGATTTTTGCTTGGCTTATGTGGTATGACAGGATCCTCACCAGGCAGTACAAGGCAAGATGGGCACACATCCTGTGTCCTATGTGAAGAGGCGGATGAGGACACCATGCACTTATTCTTCTAATGCATCATATCTGGAGAGGTCCGGTCGCGGCTGGGCCTGACTGGTGGTCCTTTCCCTATGCTAGAGGCATTTTAGCAGTCCCCCTGAGCCCTTGGCGATCAGAGACAGCACTGGAAAGCTTCGATGGCGATTTTCCTAGCCGCCATCTGGATCTAGCGCAACCGGATCATTTCCTTGTACACCATAGCTCTTTTCTTCTTCAGGAATGGGGATTTGGATAGTGATTGTACTTCTTTTTTGTCGCTATTTTCTTGAGAGCTTACACTTGGTACTTTTTCCACATCATAGTGATATATGACCCGCTATTTTGGTGCTCATCTTTTTTCTCCTCAAAAAAGGAAAAAGAGTTTCAAAACACATATGTTAGCCACTTGCATGGTTTGAACTGAATCAGGCAACTGAAGCATCAAGTGATGCTAGGCAGTTTAGTACAAATGGATGCCATGCATATTTGGGATCCAAGATCTTTTCTCTCTTGTTGGAATGATCTTTCTCTCTTTTTTGTACTTGGTGTACACCCTGGCACTTAAGAAGAATGATCCAAGAGGCAGCTAGTTGCTCTATGATACTAGAAACAGCTATAGGCAGCCTCCCATTAACATATTTGGGCCTGCCTCTAACGAATAAGAGGACCCGAGTCAAAGAGTGGATACCGGTCATTGAGAGGGTGGAGCAGCGACTTGAGGGCTGGAGTGCAAAACTACTATCCAAAGGAGGGCAACTTACTCTTGTGCAGACAGTTCTATCAGCAATACCAGTGTATTTCCTATCTGTATTACCTCTACCAAAATCAGTCGAAGTTCGCCTTGACTCGATCAGGAGCAAATTTTTTTGGACACATTCTGGAAGGAATAATCAAGGTGTTCATCTGGTGGCATGGAAGGATATCTGCAGGCCTCATTCTGAAGGAGGTTTGGATGTACGTGTACTTCGAAGAGCAAATGAAGCATTGCTATCAAAATGGGCATACAAAATCTTGAGCAACACAAATGACATATGGTCATCCGTTATCTTTGCATGTCATGGGAGAGTTCTATCTTGGGAACAACGAATGGTGACGAGAAGTGGATGCTCATCTTTTTGGAAGGGGGTGATGGCTACATTACCAAAGATCAGATCATGTATCTCGCTGAGGCTAGGTAATGGAAGAGAGTTCCGCTTTTGGAAAGATCCCTGGGTTGGACCCGATTCACTAGCACAACTATTCCCAAGGCTATATGCCATTGCAGCGGACAAAGACATCAAGGTGGCAGAATGTTGGTCCACATCGGGAGGTCACAATGGGGCCTGGCTGCCATCTTTCACAAGTAATTTGTCGGACCAACGAATTGATGATTTTGTTGACTTACTTGATAAATTGGATGGATATGCTCCTGAAGATAATATAAGGGACAGCTGGGTATGGTCGATTGGTGTTTTTTCAGCTCGTAAAGTTTATGAGACGTTAAGTGCAACTGATATAAATGATGATGGTGACTTGAAGTCAGACTGCGCCGTTATATGGAGGAGTTCAATACCGCTAAGAATCAAAATTTTTTCTTGGCTTCTTCGACGTGGGCGACTCCTCACCAAATCTTATAGATCCAGATGGCAGCCTGATGCTGATATCACCTGTGTTTTGTGCAATAATGCTGTCGAGGATATTAAACACTTGTTTTTTTAATGTGAGATGGCAAGAGAAGTATGGACAATCACCAGAAGTCAATGGCTTAATGTATCATCGGTAGAAGCATTTTGGAGCTCCTTTCGGAGTGGTAATGTGATGGGGAACCAGCGAAGATATGTCTCGAGGCGGAGCAGAGTACTAACCTTATCTACTCTATGGGCAATCTGGTCACAAATAAATGCAATCATCTTCAGAAATGGGCGATGCTACACGGATAATATTGCCATGCAGGCTGTAGAGTTATGTAACGTATGGTTGTGCGAGTAGTGGTGGAGGGAGAATTCAGCATTCAATTACTTCTGTTATAATTATGATGTAACCTCTTTTTATTATTAATAAATTTGGATGTCTATCAAAATGGTAGTCATCCTTTCTGTTCTCAAAAAAAGAAGAATGAACATATAATAACTTAACGATAATGCACATCATTGGGCTCGCCAAGAAGGCAATGCTGCACTTTATGTTGTTTGTACTTTACCTTTGAAGTACTATAATCAAGATGCCATTTAAATGAGAGCTTATGGTATTTCATAACTTTCTTTGTGAGTCCTTTTTATTCGGGGACAGTGACAACTTGAATTGACTGGTTTGTTAAGCCTTTATGTTTGCAACTGAAAGACATTCCTTTTGGAGCTTGTAAGAAATAAGCCAGTAACAAATAGTTTAAGCAATTTCCCAAGCATGGTCATGACACAAATTATCATCAATAGACATATGATGCACAAATTATCGTATGGCCTTTCAGCTAACTTTTATTAGGCTCTTTTACTTAGGTGAATTGCACGTGGTCTGTGAATATCATTTTAAAACATGAAAATCAGTGAGGTTTTTTTAGAAGAAAATATCAATGCATTTACTTTTTCTTTCTGGAAGAAGGTTTTCAAATCTTGGGGGCTGCAGAAAACAATTAGAATGAGCATGTCCTTGATCATTGTTTTTTCTTGTAACATAATAATTTACCTATTTTTCTTTCACTTCTGTGACTGTTCGCCTATTTCCTTTTTTTCATGCAAATAAGGTCATAAATAACACAATTATTTCATCATGCAGAGCTGTGAAAAAAAAATCTACAGCAAATTAGTTCAAAATTGCTGATCCCATCTTCAATTGTTTCTTTGATTCTTGTATTGATGTTTTGACATATCTAATTTTATATTAGGATATTCTTGTTGGACTACTACGGTTGCGCAAATGTGGACGGAACACAACATGCCCTGAACTCATTGGGAAGTGCTCTATTGTTCGGGAACTTCATGTCTATGGAACTGCAGTTCCTGTTCATGGACGTGATGCTGACAAGCTGCAGCACCAGGTACATTATTAACATTCTTGTTCAATAGCACAAACTTTGGCCTTCATTGCCTGCCAAGGTATTTGCACCACTGCTAAGCTAGACCTGGTTAACATACATGTGAGTTGGGATAAAATCCTGCTTCTGCCCATCCGCAGTCAAGACCTATTTTCATGTACATAATATGCTAATGCTTAATGTTTTTGTATGCCAGTTATGTGGTTTCTTTGACACACGCCTATTATCTGTTCTATCTAGGCACTTAAATTTCCCTTGAGTATTTTTGTCTGGGGTTGGCATGGGGACAGGGTAAACTGTTTAGGTTTCTATGAAAAAATGATTTACAAGCTTTCATCCCACAGGGCTACGGAACACTCTTGATGGAAGAAGCAGAGAGGATTGCCAAAAGGGAACATAGGTCATCAAAAATAGCAGTTATTTCAGGTGTTGGAACACGCCATTATTATCGAAAATTGGGATATGAACTTGAAGGTCCTTACATGGTGAAATATCTAACTGAAACATGACAAAAATTGATTGAGGTTATTATGTCATTGTAGGCTTGTTGGAATTCTGCAGCATCCTTTCAAAATGAAAAACTCGGTAACATTGTCATTTTTTTTGCAAGCTGTTATTCAGCGTTTTCGTTCTGTATTATTTTATCCATATGCAGTATCTGTTTTTACCATTGCAATTCACAATCAGTTGTTGCCGAAAATATGAATTGATTACCATGAGGATGCAGGGAGAGCTGCAGCTCTTCACATCCGAACATCAAAACGGTTGTGATGAATGTTCTTTGGTTTCGGATGTTTCCCTTTAATGTTTCCATCTGCCACCATTAATCTTCCACACAGCCTCTGACATCTTCTTGAATGAGCAGATGAAAAGGGCAAGCATCTGAAAATTTCAGTTATCAAATTTTAGAACATCAGCAGAAGATCGAATTTGCTTCTATTGTAAAATATTGTAAACGAAGCCTGAACTATGATTTCTCTGAATTTAGTTGTGGTGATAGAATTTGTATATGTTTTCAAATTTAAATTATCCAACGACTATTTCTACATTTTAATTTGCTGAATTGTGAAACTTAATGTTATCTGCATTGGATGTCGAGAAGATGATGGAAACAATCAACTGTTGACATGAGCTAGGATTTATAGGGCTATGGTAGAGCAGGGACAAAATATATTGTGATGTAAAAAAACATTTATCATATTCGATCCAAGTCCAACTCTAAGCTGTAACAAGGATTCACTTTCTTTCACTGCCCACTGATTCTTAGTTGGAAGAAATAAAAAAAAAGTATTTCTGATGATTAAAATAATCGTGGTTAAGGAAAAAAAATTATACGCAACTTGTATGCAATTATTGCAAAGAAAAAAGATCTGCCTAAAAACATCATTCCAATGTCATATATTTTGTTTATGTGCAGCAAAGTGATATACTTCAAAAAATAATTTATTTTAAGGCCTCTACGTGTAATCAGATATTTTTTTCTTGTTTTTTTTTCCAAAATCTGTAGTAAGGCACATTTTAAAATGTGCTTTACTATGATAAAAGAATAAAATTGTTTCAATTATGAGTTTTGAAGCATTGTTTGGATTTTAATCATACACTTCCAATTGTGTAGGACTTATAGATGTGAGACTAATTCAAGATTTCTTTTGCATCGTTTCTCAACATTTCCAACAAGCGTGTCGGCTATGGAACTTGGCCTGCAAGATTTTGTCGAACACATTACATTTGGTTAAGAACATGTTTCTATATATAATTAGCATATCTTTCGTGATTATACATGTGGAACTATTGTGTTAAAAAGATGTCCAATAATATATTTTATTTGTTTTTGATTTCATGTGTCCACTTTACCCTATTTCACTTATGGTAGTAGTCCCAATATCCGAGCTCGTGGCGATAGAGATGGAGATTGTCAAATATCTATTTAGAGAATTTAATTCAAATTAAAGATTTGTTAATAATGCATTTGAATCAATATCCCAATTGAAAATTCAATTGGTCCTCAATTGCAATTAAGACAAATTGTAATTAAAAAGGCCCTCGCACTGTGGGACAATTTTTTAGGGATTAATGTCGATTCCTAGTCATATTGAAATTCCAATTGGAGCCTACTTCCTAGATGTTAGGATTAGAAAATCGATCTGGTTGTAATTCTCTTTTGTTTCCTCCTAATGACATTCAGCCATCGTCTTAATTTTTTTTTACGCATTCTTCAATGCTTAATTTCTTTCGCACGAAATTCTCAATATGAAGATATGCTAAAATATGAAAATATTAATTGGTTAACTATAGATACTCTTAAGATAAGTGATTGTACTAGAGTAATGACTCGTATGACAACATATTAAATTGATATTGAAATTGAACTATTATATTTTTTATTGTTATTGATTTATATAGATCATGTTATTGTATTCATATATCTAATGTAAATAAAT
Source organism: Pontederia crassipes (assembly GCA_030549335.1). Classification (NCBI taxonomy): domain Eukaryota; kingdom Viridiplantae; phylum Streptophyta; class Magnoliopsida; order Commelinales; family Pontederiaceae; genus Pontederia; species Pontederia crassipes. The sequence continues at coordinate 48,855,906 of CM060189.1, read as the reverse complement.
GCAAATGTCTGAAGACATGAGTTATCCGAATTGTCATGACTTTACATATTAGACATTCATGGAACGAATTTTTCTTGCAGTCTCTTGCAAGCAATGTGATTGAAGATGTTATAAACAAATGGCCAATGTTGATGTTCATGCGATTTTACTATCCTCCGGAAAGAACACGATCCCAATCTTTCCTAGAGGATCTTAAACGATCTATACTCAAATTACAGGTCTTAAGATCGTATACTACAGTATTTATATAAATTTATTTGTTTGAATAAAAATTTAGAAGTATATATAAACGACTTTGAGAAATTTGATTTGAATATTTTATTTTTATATATTATATATGTTATTCTCACTTTTGTGAACGTTAATATCTTCTAATAATTCAATATTATGTCATGACTCTAAACCTAATATTGTTGCATGTATACTAAGAATTATATCGAACTTTAATAAAATATTATACTTCATTAAGATCAAATATTATATATTATTATTTTAGTGTTTTTTTACAATATATCATGTTGTATTTCACATTATATAAATATATATTAGATTTGAAAATATGAATACAATATTAATGTTTAATGAACTTTTATATCAACATGACATTTGTGCCACTTGTCTGATACATTTTTTCATGAATTTAATGTGTTTATTTATGAAAATTTCTATATCAGTTTACGCGAGTGTGTATTTCTAGAATGATTTTAATTCTAGAACAAATAACTATCCACATTTAGGAGAATTTAATTAGGTTGCAATTTGGAAATGTAATGTTCACATATTGATTAGCTTAAAAGAAGTTATTACAATTGAAATCCACTTATTAGATATTTTTATCTAATTATATGTATTTGACATCTACTCACATTCTTTTACTATTCATAAGTTTGAAGTATAGTTATATTTATGCCAGAATCTCATCTTTTTTCTTCTTCTCTAAAGAGAAAGTTTGAAGTTCGATTTCTATTTCAGTAGTGCATCTATAAGGAAGAAACAAAAAGACCTTATAGTGCATCTCAAAGGTGACCTATTTCTCTTTTTCCAATGCAATGAATGATAAACTAACATGTCTTATATATATATATATACATATATATATTATATGCATTATTTTTATCTCAGTGTAAGAGAATGAGACAATTTTTTTGTATGAAAATATGGTCAACAAAATTGTAAGAATGATTCATTTGAATATTTGTGATTTACTGAGTGTGGTTACACATAAGAAAATAGAATATTTGTTACATTTTTTTATGATTATTTAAGATTTTTCTTTGTCAATTTCTTAATCTCTTGTAAACAAAAGTCGATGTTTTTTTTTAAATGTATAACAAATGTTAGATATGGTAGAAGAAGAAACTTGAAAAAAGTTATTTAGAAAAATGAAGGGATATAGTAGAAAAATATCTTTAGAAAATGAAGAATTATTACATTCAAGATATAGGAATACAATTGTTATCTTTCATGTGCTATGCAGAATAGAATAGTGAAAAGAAATTTTGATGAATAAAATAATGTGTATGTTATCCCACTGGATACCCACAAAGTCCACGGAATTAACATCATATGAATTGATAATAAAAAAAAGTCCGAGCTAGGTCATCTTTGGAGAGTAGATAAAGAATTGTATGTGCTGATCCACGTCAACTTTGGAAGAAGTTGGATTTTAGGATGGTGACATGCAGATGGATTGGATATATCCACGGAATTAACATCATATGAATTGATAATCACAAAAAGTCCGGGCTAGGTCATCTTTGGAGAGTGGATGAAGAATTGTATGTGCTGATCCACGTCAACTTTGGAAGAAGCTGGGTTTTAGGATGGTGACATGCAGATGGATTGGATATATCCAAAGGGTATTCTTCCATAAATATAATTGTATAAGAGAGAGTTGTGATTCAAATTTTTTGACAAAAGAAAATGTGCATGAATAAAAAAATGGTTATTCTTCGTGGTAGTAAAGTTGGCTATGAAATTAAACCTTTGGAGAAAGTGGATGAACCCATATACTATTCATGAGTATAATTGACAATAAGAGGCCCTTGGATGAAGTTCACACATTTAGGATATTCATGAGTGCGAGGTTTTTTTTTTGTTTTATCATGATGTTTATAAGAGATTGTACATATCCTATTACAAAAATGGTGACTTCCAATAGTATGTACTCATTTTGGCCAATATAAGAAAATTTAATTCAATCTATTGATGGTGAATAAGCGTTATGTGACTTGCCAAAAGTAAACAAAATACATATGGTGCAAAGGGGTATTAGAAAACTATACTGATTTGATGGCACTCAATTATCCAAAATTGATGTTTACATAACTTATTTTTTAAAAAGTGAGTATGTATCGAGAAGGATGATCTTATAACCGACAAATATAATAGTATGCAACAGTTTGATAATTTCTTAAAGAATTCAGAAAATAAGATGTATATGAAAAGTCATAATATAGTTTAAATAAATTATAATGTCAATGATATTAAACTACCAATGACGAGCATCCAATTTTGGATCATAAAAAATGTTATCAATAAGTTGTGTGCAAATTGAATTATTGTATGTACATGAGAATAGTGTGAAGAAGTTTTTATAATGTCAGTGTATGAATATGACATTTTCGGGTAAATTACACGAATAGTCCCTCAACTTTGAGTCGATATCGAAACGGTCTTCCAATTTCAATTTGTAACTAGAACATCCACCAACTTTGATTTTCTTGCATGATTAGTTCCCTTCACTATTGATAATAGGTTTTCGGTTGCCTCGCTTGCATGGCCACCACAGACCTTTCTCTTTCACCCACATCATGTACAAAAATAATATTAAAATAAAAAATAAAAAATGTCTAGCACCTCTAGTCGAGCTGGCCACCACGTGGACTTTTCACTTTCATCCACATCATGTACAAAAATAATAAAATAATATTAAAATAAAAAATGGCCAGCACATCTGGTTGAGCTCGCCATCGCCGGTAGAGGGGGCCGACACCCCCTTTCCTCTCGAGCGCCGGCAAACTGGCGAGGGAGGCGCCCCCTTCCCCCTCTTTCCTCTCTCGCTGGCACCGCTCGAAAAAGAGGGGCATCATCTCTCTCCTGCGCGGCGCGAAAAAGGGTGGCCGATCCCCCCTATCTCCCTCATGGTCAACATTCTCTTGCGCACGTCGACGAGCTGGCGAGAGAGGAAAGGGGGCTCGCCTGCCGCGAGGGAGCCCCCTTTCCTCTCTCGTTGGCGTCATGCGAAAAAGGGGGGCCAGCGTGCCCCTTCTCCCTCACGGCCGACGAGGGAGGAAAGGGAGGTGTCGGCTCCCCTTTCCTCTGTGCGCACCGATGAGCGCGCGAGAGAAAGAGGGGGGGGGGGGGGAGATGGCCCTCCTTTGGTCGAGCTCGTCGGCACCGGAGGGGCATCATCGCCCCCCTCTCTCTCCCGTGCACGGTCATCGCCAGCGCGAGCGAGAGGAAAGAGGGGTGGGGTGGGGGCATTCCTCCCTCGCCGACTACGAGGGAGAAAGGGGGGCGTCGACGAGAGAGGATAGGGGCTCCCTCAAGGTGGGCAAGCCCCCTTTCCTCTTTTTCCAGCTCACCGATGCACGCGAGAAGATGCCGACCGCGAGGTAGATAGGGGGCGCCGGCCCCCCTTTCCTCTCTCGCTAGCTCGTCGGCGCGCAAGAGCAGAGGGGGGCGTCGGCCCCCCTCCACCGGAGAGCTCGACCAGAGGGGGCCATCATCCCCCTCCCTCTCTCTCCCGCACGCGCTCGTTGGCGCACGCGAGAGGAAAGGGGGGTCGGCACCCCCCTTTTCTCCCTCGCCGGCCGCGAGGGAGAAAGGGGGGCGCTGGCCCCCTTTTTCACGCGGCGTCGGCGAGAGAGGAAAGGGGGGCATCGGCCCCCTATAACTGCTTCCATTTTTTATTTTTAATATTATTTTATTATATATTTATATTATTTTATAATTTTTTATGGATGTGGACGAAAGAGAAAAGTTTACATGGCGGTCACATGGTGAGGCAATCGGGAAACCCACTATCAACGGTCAAATGGACTAATCGTGTAAGAAAATCAAAGTTGACAAACGTTCTAGGGGATCATTTCGATATTGACTCAAAGTTTGGGGACTATTCATATAATTTACCCTGACATTGTGCTCGTAAAAATTGATGCCACATGATTCGACAAGATAAAAAAGTTGAGTAAAAAAATTTAATGAAGGACATATGCATAATTGATGTCCAATGATTCAACAAGGTAAAAAAAAAGTTAAGTAAAAAATTTGAAATGAACGACATGCGAAGAATGAACTATGATTTTAAAACGCTAAAATAAGAATAAAAAAATATTGAGTTTGGGTCACTAATAATATCTAAATTAGATATTATTGAAATTCAAAATGTGGAATAGTATCATAGCATATACATCACTTACTGTTAGGAAAAGATTTAGTAAGAAAGTCATTGTCCTAAGAATGGGATGTAAACACTAAGATTTCGATGTAAAAAAAAAATGGAGTTTGATTTATGCAATATTATGTACAAGATTTTCTAAAGGAATATTTGGAATAAGCACCCCAACTTTTTAGGTATCATATAGAACACACACACATATATATATTACTATATATTTCCCTCTCCCTACCCTTACCCTAACAGTTACTGTTGTTATATGGCAGAGGAATACCTAAAATGGTGTTGGTGCAAGTTCATTCCAACTCAATGCTTCAGTTGTCTATGTAGCCTAATTGGTGTTGAGCTAATAAATCTTCTACCAAAAATTGATAAATAAACAAAAAATTATGTTCTTTTATTCTATTTTTATTTTTTGGTTAAATAATATTTTGAAGGGTTAATTCCTTAAACCTCCCATGAACTATAGTGATTTTTTTGCATTTGTCCATAATATATGAACTTACCGTAGCGCCCCCCATTCCTCCCTCGCCGATCGCAAGGGAGAAAGGGGGGCATCGGCGAGAGAGGATAGGGGCTCCCTGGCGGGCGAGCCCCCTTTACTTTCTTGCCAGCTTACTGACGTGCGCGAGAAGACGCCGACCGCAGGGTAGATAAGGGGGCGCCGTCCCCCATTTCCTCTCTCGCCAGCTCGTTGGCGCGCGAGAGGAGGGCGTCGGCCCCCCTCCACCTGAGAGCTCGACCAGAGGGGGGCCATCACCCCCTCCCTCTCTGCGCTCGTTGGCGCACGCGAGAGGAAAGGGGGGCCGGGACCCCCCTTTCCTCCCTCGCCGGCCACATGGGAGAAAGGGCGGCGCTGACCCCCCTTTTTCGCGCGGCACTGGCGAGAGAGGAAAGGGGGGCGTTGGCCCCCCCTCTGCCGCCATCGACAAGCTCGACATGCTGCCATTTTTTATTTTATTATATCTTTATATTATTTTATAATTTTTTACGGATGTGGATGAAAGATAAAAGTCCACATGGCGGTCACGTAAGCGAGGCAATTGAGAAACCCACTATCAACGGTCAAACGGACTTATCGTGTAAGAAAATCAAAGTTGACGGATGTTTAGGGGGTCGTTTCGATATTGACTCAAAGTTGGGGTACCCAGGAGAGGAGAGAGAGGGGAAGGGGAGGCGAGGTTGATTCGGTTCAATCACGAATGGGTGTGGTCCGGTCCGAATTAATTGCAAAGTGAAAAAAGGGAATTAAAAGTTAAAATAGAAAATAAAAAGGTAAAAATGAATGTAAAAAATGAGAAAGTATTTGAATTGAGAATTGCTATAAATTAAAACAAATATAAATGTGAAAATTTAATTGGAGAGAGAAATTCATGGAAGTAAAAAAGGAAATAATAATAATTTTTAAAATTAAAATTAATATTCTTTCCTTTTTATAAGTAGGAGAGAGAAAATAGTCATAAAATTAATAACTTAAAGTCTTTTATATGAATATATATTTTTAAATATCTGTGTATTATAAAAAGGAATTAGTGCAAATAGAAAAAAATATTAAACTGAAAGTAAAGAAAAAAAAACATGAGAGTGATATATGTCAAAATAAAAATACTATTGAACAACAAAATAAAAGAATTAATATAATATATCAATAATAATTCAAACTCTTTTATATGAATATTAAAATTTATTTTATTATGAATTATAAGTTAGAACTATCATTTTATGCATTATATAATATTGTTTATGTATATATCTATAAACTTATTATAAATAATATTAATTAATAAAATTTGATTGAATCTAATTAAATTCGATCAAATTGATCCAATCTTGATCGGCCGATTCAATGGACGTATTATAACATTGAGGGGAGGTGTTGGGATTCGAGAGGACGAATTACACGTGAGGTTGAGGTAGGAGTTATAAATATTTTTATTAGTTGTAATAATAAAGAGATAATGGTGTGTTTTGATATTTCAATAGAACCATTTTGAAGTAAAATTGTAACGCTCCTAAACTTGGCAATTAAATTTCTTTGGATCGTATTATCTACATTTATCTTTTCTTGACTTTAATTGACTCAAATAAATATAATTAAATAATAAAATTAATTTCACTATCTTTGTATAAGAGTGCAGAAGTTAAACGTTTTTTCCTATTAGTTCTTAAAAACTGTCAATGTTTCAACTATTATATCAATAAAATATTATAGTAATATAATTTTATGTATAATTACATCATAACTTTGTCACTGCACATGATTCTATCCTAACAAGATCAATTACTTTCGAAATTCTTAAATATCCGTTACAATTACATTTAGTACATTGATAAGATTAATACAATTGAATAAGATATATTAATAGACATTTAAAGAAATAATTTATGATAAAAATCAATAAAGAAATTGAATCATATATGCCAAAGTTTTCTTCTTCTTTTCTCTTTCTTTCCTTTATTGCTATCTTTCTTTCTTATTCTTTCTTTCTTAGAGGATTGCACTACATTTTTTTACCTTAAAACAACGACCTTAAAACTTTGATATGTGTTGTACTAAATAACTTCTTCAATATTTTTTTATCAATCACAACATGGCACTTTCATATATTTTGAGTGAAGGTAAATCAAACCAACACTTAGAGGAGTACTTTAAACATAAAAACTTTGGTGCATTTCATGTCAAAGAGCTTTTACTTTTTGGGATTATAGGTCATTCCTGAGCGGAGTTAACATACAACACCATTCTTTGACAATTGGTGCACACGTTGAATTTCGTCTTCTAGTTTTTATCTATTAACATAATTAGTTATTTTTTGTTGATTTGGGTTTCGTATAAATTAATGTAGAGGTAACAAAGTCATTTAACAATATAACAAATTATTAGGCATCAATTTTTTTAAAAAAACTAACATAATTTGGGCCATGTTTACGATCGCACTAATCGTGTTATGCAATTGGACTTCTAGATCATCTTTCCCCAAAACTCGAAGCATATTTTTAGGTGGCTCGAATTTAGGAGTGTTCACTGATTGGATTGGTCGATTCACTAATTTGGGTCGAGTCGAGTTGTCGAATTATCTAACCATCATTTTTTCATTTTTTTTATTTTTTGCATTATTTAATATTTATTTTAAAGCACTAAAATAATTTTGTCAGTATTTACATATTATTTTCATACTTTTATGACTTTATCTGAGTAGGGTTGATCAAATATGTACACAAAACTCGGGATGGATATAGAGTGCCCGAAACTAATTGAAACAGGACCTTGGACGGTCTGTCCGATCTAAGCCGAGTTTACTTTGAATTTGGATCGTGTTCAGAGTTAACTATGCCGAGTTGAGTGATCATCTTAAGAATTCGAGTCGAATTTCTTCATAGCGAGCGAGATTCCAACACAACATAACTCTCATGTCATTTGTTGAGACTTTGACACAATTTTATTACTAGTAAATTTATGTTCCTTAACATGGAAACTTGTGAAAACTATTCATGTATTATTACAGATTCTATAAAAAGCTTTAATATATTTTATCTTAATTATTCTATTAGAAAATTATATCCAAAAGTGAATCTGAAATTTTACTTACCTTTTTCAAGCATAACTACTTAATATGAGACTATGTGAGAGTTTTTCAGTGATCTCCAAACTTCCATCCTTGACTTCGGCATTTCTTGATAGAAGTAATATCCATGAACATATGGCTGAACGTAGCAGCTGCCCACAGAGTTTATTTTTATAGGGAAAAACGAATTCCTGTTAGATTAAATATTATCCGAAATTAGGTCTTAATCCTCTTCCAAAACCAGTTGTGTACCTTATCTATACCTCTCTTATTATCTTAATTAATTCCTCTAATTTTTTTCCTTTATATCCTTTTTTAACCCAAACTCTTGTAATTTCTTAACTTCATTTATCCTTTATTTTTAAAGAATTTTTAGAATGAAATAAATAAATAATTTAATTGCTTATCTATTTAATTAAATAAAAAAAATTGTTGTTGTTATATTATTGTCCCCTTCAAGAAAATTCATTCTTGAATTTGGATCAACGAGGGCTCACCAAAATTTATGAGAAAACTACTAGTGCATGACTTTAGCTCCATGTTGCTTCATTGTTATAGATGGTATTTTCACAAAGCTTCAAGTGCCACATATTTATTCCTTTGATCAAATTGAGGGCTCACTAAAATAAAAGCAAAAACTGTGACATATAACTCTAGCTCCTATGTAGTTTTATTGCTCGAATGGTGTTTCCATTAAACTTTCACAAGTGCCACATTTTTATTCCCTTGATCAAAGTGAGGACTCACCAAATCAAATATAGAAATTGCTCATTCAACTTAATTTGATTCTAACTCTCAAGTAGCATCATTACCTTGATAGTGTTTCCACGAAATTTTCATAAGTTCCACATCTTTATTCCCTTGTCAGTGAGTTTTGAACCCAAATATGTTGATTGGGTATCTTCATATGTAAGATGTTTCTTGAAATTCAGCATCTCAATTCAGATAACATTAGCATCATCATACTTGTACAGTCGGAGTAAAGTCACGTGAAATACAGTGTGCATTCTTCAATATGAAAAAGATAGTGCTAGTGTACATGCTCCTTTACCAACTAAATTCAATATCTTAAACGATCTGATATAATGGGAACTTAGTTTCCTTTCTTGTTGAACTGCATTATCCATTTTGTGGGAGAAGTTTTTATCACCTTCTTTAAGTACCTATTCTCATTGATCTCTATCAACATATCTTTTTTCATATTTCGTGCAGCTTTCATTTGTTTTCTTTATGTAATATCCTAATATTTACCAATTTGCTAATTAATTTAGGTATACAACTAATTAAGTTAATTAGTCTCTTTGATATAAGCGTAACTTGATTGTAATTAAATTGTATAGGAATTATTCGACTTATTAATTGATATCGCAAGTATTTTAATATTAATATTTAAATTATAATATGATTTTAATGCTACTAAGTATTGTGAATCAATGGACCTAATTAATTACTAAATAGGTTGCTGAATTGATTAATTAGCAACACAATATATTCACGGGCTGGTATGTGTAGAATTAGTATATTGAAATTGTTGATCACCATTTTCCATTAGCATTAGAAAATATTAATACTAGCAAAAACTGAGATAATTGCGTCACTTAATAAATTTAAATCGATTGGTCATTATGATTTTTTCTCAATTTATTAGTTAATTGAGTAGCTAGTATCCTGATATCATTTTTCATTTTATATATTGGGTATTATTAACCATCATGGTTACTTAAAACAGCAAAATTAGTCACCTAAACTAATTTATAAATATGATGATTTCATATACCGACTTACTAAAACAAAAAAAAAAAAAGAAAGAAAGAGACACTTAGTAGCAGGACAACTCACCTCACAATAATCTAGATTAATTGGTGAGTTGCCACCTTACCATGAGTTGGCAGTCATGCAAATTTGGTGCAAAAAGAAAAAAAGGAAATGAAAATATGCCGACTTACCTAATGTGGCCGAGCGTGGACAAAGAGAAATAGAAGGAAGAAAATAAGAGGTTTTATTTCATAGTGGTCAGCCAGAAGGAGGAATAGAAAAAAAATGAAAAAAGAAAGAAAGAGGGTTAAAAGAAAAGGTTCTAATTTAGAAGATGCATAAGATATGCAAATTGAAGTGGCCGAACCAAAGAAGGAAAGGCAACAACAACAAAGCACGGAAAAAAAAAGAAGGAAAGAAAACAAATAGAAAGTTACAAGGTATGTATGAGGTAATTGATTTGCCCGATTTTATGGTAATTTAAACATCTGAAATTTTAAATGTAAAGTCATGCATGCCAGATTGATTGAATCAATAAAGAAATTTGACTAATGATTTAGATATCAGAAGAATCAAAGTTAGGAAAATCAGTTCTTTGATTCCAAGTTTAGTAGCCGAATGTTCAATTCATTGTTAAAATATATTATAATGATTATAAAGATTACGGAACCTATAGAAAATAATTATTTAGAAGTTCAGTTTTAGGAAAGAGTTATCAGAGATTTTGTGTGCTGTCTTGTTATCCTACCGAATCAGTAGATTGGAAAATTGTGCTAAAAATTATATATTTAGGAAAAAAAATATGAAATTCAAGACTAAGGACCTTGCATAAACAAGGGTTCTAATATAATTTGAGTCAATTCAAAATAATTTGAGTAGAGAAAGTTATGAATATAATGAGTGGTATAAATTTTTATAAGTAATAATGAGATGTCTTTGACCATGAAAATTTATGTAAAATTATTACGATATATAAAAATCGACATTTATGTATGTTGTACTTTAGAAGGTTTGATGTCAAATAAAATTAGATTGCAATTATTTTTACCTATGAATCAAAAGTTATAAATTTTATAATCCATGTTAGTTAGTCTGCTAGAAGATAGAATGATCATGAAATGTGTGTTGAATGTTGATTTTTTTTATAAGCTATCATTGTGAGATAAAATCTAAAACGTCGAATACTTAGTAATAATGTCGAATACTTAGTAATAATGTAATTCATAGATAAGGAAAATTGGAATCACAATAATTGATTGTTTAATTTAAAAGATAAGAATTTTCTTTTACCAAGTGCGTGAGATATCATAATACACTTTTGATGGGTAAAGCAAGAAGATTGAACACATGAATCATATATATTTGTCATGTTCTACGTATGCTAGGTTGGTGTTAATTTTATAATAATAATATGAACATATATTATTGTTATAGGAAAGAAGATTAATGTAAGAAAAAGAATGAGGAAAGTCTTTTGTTATCATCTATATAAGGTAAGTTGATTTCTCCTACTCTATGTATTCACCTCTTTTGAATTCGGGGTGGCATCGATTATTATATGTATTGAATATATTTTGGATATGCTATGAATTGATTTCGAGAAATGCAATTATGAAAAGTATATTTGAATGATTATATGATTGCACATTTGAAAAGTATATGTGATATGATACGAATAGATTATGATGAGTGCAATCTTGTTCCATTTGAAATGGTTTTGATATGATTCATCTTCTGATATTCGAGAGATGTTTGTTATGTGATGAACCATGCATCTACATTTGTTTGCATTTTCATATATGATGATTGAAGCTAAGTGCTACATCGTTGATCACGATGGGAGTCACATCTAGAATCCAATTCATCATTTCTGTTCCCCAATAATGGGATGAGATAGGTTAGAGCTAAGTGTCATACGGAGCTAAGTGCCACATCGTGAGTGGTCGCGATGGGGGCCACCTCTAGAATCCGTAGGAGCCACTCTAGAGTCAATCTATCGCTATATGATTTGTTCCCCGAAAGAGATGAGGTACTTCCCCTTTGTTTATCTAGGTGTACCTATCTCACCTAAAGCAATCCCATTAGGTAAGCATCGAATAATTATGGATAAGTTGTCATCAAAATTGGCTGGATGGAAGAGATGTACTCTAAATCAGGCTGGGAGATTAACCTTAATAAACTCTGTCATGAACTCTATCCCAATTTACTCTTTGAGTGTTTCACATGTCCCGGCGGGTATTCTTGGATCCATTGAAAAACTTTCTAGAGGATTCCTGTGGGATGCAAATGGAGGAAAGAGGGACTTAAACCTGATTAACTGGCACATAGTGCAACGGCCTAAGAAGGAGGCGGGGTGGGGGGGGGGGGGGCTTGGGGTCAAAAACCTATCTAACATTCGTATTGCTTTATTAGCAAAACGTATTCTTGCTATGTTAAGTCAAGTTTGTGGACAAACTTAGTGATTGCTAAGTATGTGTATTTTCACCCATGGGCAAACACTTTAGGGCATAATGAAACACACAACTCTCATGCTTAGTCTTGGAAGATTATTTTACATGCCAGTAGCACTATCAGATATGGTTTTACAAAATCTATTGTTAATGGTAATCTAACTAGTATCATGGATGATCCTTGGATTACTGATATACCCTTTGCTTTTAAGCCTACTTTTATAAATGTTGTACATTTAGCCACAATGCACAAGGTTTCTGATCTCATTGCAAACAATACTTGGAACCTTAACTTGATTGATTCTTGCTTTGGCCCCCATCTGGGCTCTAGGATACTTGCTATATTTTTGCCTGCTTCAAACATCAATGATGATTCATGGGTATGGAAACTTGATACACATGGATGTGCAAATGCTAACAATATTTACAATTATCTATTTAATGACAGTGGCTCGGCAACAACATCTGCAGGGCTTTCTTGGAACTCCATATGGCAGATCAAAGTCCCATCTAAGATTTCTATCTTTCTTTGAAAACTTTTACACAACCGTTTACCAACGAAAGATTATTTTCTGCGTTTTGATCGGCTGATAAACTCTAACTGTTCTCTCTATGGATTTTTTGTTGAATCAAATGCACACCTTTTTTTTTCAATGCCCTGTTTCTCTTCAGCTCTGGTCGATTTTCCAGCAGGAAACAAATTTCACTTTTAATTATATGGATTCATGGCATATAGGAGATTGGATCAAGGAGGGTCGTTTGCTTGATCGAAGATCCAAAAAATGTCTACTTTCTCTTTTTGCTTTTTGTTTATGGGGACTTTGGACAGCTCGTAATGATCGCCATTTTAGTTCCAAGCAAGCAACCATGTTGTGTGTCTGGGAGCGGGCTGTCGCCGCGTACGGAGAATATATTCATACCCATGTTCCTGAGACAAACAGCCCCAAGATCCAATTCGGATCCGGTGGGAGCCTCCGGTTGGCCATTAGGTCAAACTTAATATCGATGGATCCCTCGTGGATCCGTCGGTACCGGGGGGAGCAGGCTACATCATTTGCGACTCTAATAGCTCTTTTGTTTTTGCAGGTTGCTGCAGGCAAATGGCTGGCGACATCCTGGAATTGAGGGCTGCTGGACTGCTGCGGGGGCTTGAAGAATGCAAGCGCAGAGATATCAAGCATATATCTGTGGAAACAAATTCTTTGCAGCTGCTTAATATCATCACTCGCAAATCCCATTGTCCTTGGAGAATCAGTAACTTAATGCAACATATTTGGGAACTTCTGAATGATTGTAATGCTTATGAAGTAATTCATTGCAATAGGATTTGTAACAGGGCTGCGTTCTTTTTTGCAAATTATGGTCGGGCACAATGCTGCGACATGATTTTTTGTGAGGAGTCTCTTCTTGATGAGCTCCTCAGTGTTTTGTACTAAGATGCGCTTTTGCATAATAGTTAATAGTTAAGATATTTCCTTTTAAAAAAAATTTATGCAATATTATGTACAAGATTATTTAAAGAAATGTTTGTAATAAACACCCCAACTTTTTAGGTATCATATAGAATACACACACACACAATATATGTATTACTATATATTTCCCTCTCCCTACATTACCCTAAGAGTTACTTTTGTTATATGGAAGAGGAATACCTAAAATGGTATTGGTGCAAGTTCATTCCAACTCAATGCTTCAGTTGTCTATGTAGATAGCCTAATTGGTGTTGAGCTAATAAATCTTCTACCAAAAAATTGATAAACAAACAAAAATTATATATTATTTTATTCTATTTTTATTTTTTGGTTAAATAATATTTTGAAGGGTTAATTTCTTAAACCTCCCTTGAACTATAGCGATTTTTCACTCCTTAATATATGAACTTACCGTAGCGCTCCCTAAAATATTTCATGATTTTCACTTTAGTCTATCCGTCATATTCTATTAACTTTTTTATTATTTTAATTTTTTTATTTATTAAATCACTAAATTGCCCTCCTAGGATTTGAAATAAATGTCAACTTTTTTCTTTGTTGAGGGCATTTTAGTCACTAAAGAGATAAAAAAAAGTAATAGTAAAGTTAACAAAATATGACAGATAGACTAAAGTGAAAATCACGGCATAGTTTAGGAAGGCGCTACGATAAATTCATATATAAAGGGTAGACACGAAAAATTGCTATAGTTCATGGCAGGTTTAAGGAATTAACCCTATTTTGAATTCTGAAACTAAAGCGTATAATTGATGTGATGATAATGATCTTTGAGATTTAGCATTTGGAAAGCAAGTTTTTTCTTCCCCAATTGTATGTATAACTTTCTATCTTTTTATCAAAAAATGCACCTTCAACTTTTAGAGCCACAACAAAAGGCTGAAGAGGAAGTAGCTACATAAACCAATTAGACAGATACTCTACGAGAAAAGAGTAATAAAAAAACCTGGAAAGTTTTCACTATGGAAAATTCCAATCAATTTTTTTCATTTATATTTTATTTATGTAATGTTTGTATTCTTGAACCATAATTACATATTCTTTTTTTAGATACCTTGAATTGGTATTTTGTCCATGTATTTCTTTTAATTGTTAGATTATATGTGATTAACATATATTTTGGTTCAACCACGCGCAATATAAAATGTCTAATTGGTAAATAATGAAATACGAGTACACAATTTTGCTATATCCATAATCCTAATGCACGCAGTTGTCGACAAGAAAAATAGGAAAAAAATTATCAAATTCAATATCAACTTAAAAAATTAATTATATGTATTTTTAGTTGAATTATTTAGAAGGTTATATAATTGTGTAACAACTCGACTCTTGAGCTAGCGGAAGCATTTTTTTTACGCGAGCGTGCAATCGTAAGATTAGCTTTGTATTTTTCATTTATAGAAACACTAATGTTCACATATTAAATATTAACACCTTTAAATATTATTACAAGGTAATGTACTCAAAGAAAAACTCTCCAACACGTGCCATCACTTATCATAAACATCGACACTCATGTCTTTAATTTGTAGAATCCAAGTACAAAGAAATATATGCATATACATTGCTTCTAGAATTTTTATCAATTAGTAAATGACTCATATGTTGGTACTTTAAATTTTATGTAAAGTAGTCATCCTTTTAAGTTTATCTTAACATATATTGATCATAATAATTTTGTTAACCTATAGTGATGTTCAATTTAACATTTTATAACTCCTATGCCCCTAACCTTTTCAGATGATTCTAATTTTCCACAAAATTATACATCATGAAGTTGATACCACAAATGTTTTATGATTTATATCATTCTCTATCACAATAAATTTCTTAACCAGACTCATGTTCTAGTCTATTTTCCACTCATAACAAAAAGGGTTATGTATAGTGATGAGTCAATAACTCTTTGTAGATGATATTTTCAAATGATTCCAATTCGAAACACATGAGAACTTTAGTCCCCTCAGGACCCTTAAATGTCAAATTATATTGTTACATATCCAATTTAATACCAATTTACAATTCGGACTAGCAACTTTATTAGACAATAAACTTTATCATAGACCTTTAAATATCATGGCATAACTTTCGTTTCATAACTCCCATTAACATGAATTCAAATCTCATGTAAACTAGACCCCGAGGGGGAGTTAGGCAACTGGAACTAGGTGGAACGTTCTTGGTTCCACCTAGTTCCCCAAATGCATGTATATGACCTGGTTCTCAAGGGTCGCATTTAATGCGGTGAAACTAGGATCACGGGACTCTAATTCCACCCCTCTAGACCAGGCGGTGGTTCCACTTTTTTTGTTTGTTGATGTGATATTTTTTTATTTTACAAACTTTTTTTTTCTTTTGCCATTTCCTTTTTTACCTTTCTTAGATAAAATAATTTATTTATTACATATATTTTAATAAATGATTATATAATATTATTTCTTACTTATTATTTCATTAAAAAATTTAAAATTTCATTAAATATAATTTATTAAAAATATAATTTTTATAATTAAATAATATATTTTAAAGTTATACTTTTAATTTTATTTTTTTACAAAATTATATTTTTATATTTACAATACATATTTTCTTATTCAAACACCTACTAAAATTAATCTATCACATCTACTTTTTCATATCATATTAATTCCTTGGTTCCTTTTCATTATATTCGAACTAATCTATCAATTCAACTATTCACTCTAATTCCACCCCTCTAGTCCAGGTGGTGGTTCCACTTTTTTTTGTTGATGTGACATTCTTTATTTTACAAACTCTTTTTTTCTTTTGCCATTTCCTTTTTTACCTTTCTTAGATGAAATAATTTATTTATTACATATAAGATATTTTAATAAATGATTAATATAATATTATTTCTTACTTATTATTTCATTAAAAAGTTTAAATTCTCATTAAATATAATTTATTAAAAAAATTATAATTAAATAATATATTTTAATTTATTTTTTAACAAAATTATATTTATAATACATATTTTTATCCGAACACCCACTAAAATTAATCTATCATATATACTTTTTCATATCATATCAACTCCTTGATTCCTTCTCATTACATTCCACTTCATTGAACTAATCTAATAATTCAACTATTCATTTGGAAGAAGAATCACGGTTCAACTATTCAATGGCTCCGAAATAATTTACAAGTTAATTTTCATCATTTTTAAAGAAGAATTGATACAAAAGAATACCTTAGGGAGAAAACCATCAGGATTAGAATCCTCATCTTAAGTGATCTTCCATATCGAATTTCTTTCGATGCCCATGGAAGGAGTTGTGCTATGATTTATTTTTTTGCATTTTCTAGAGAGAAAGAGGAGAACTCCGAATAGGAAGATAACTCATATTTTATCAATATGGGAGGCCGGTTGAGAAAATAATTCAAACATAAGGTGGCTAGCTGCCAACTTGGCAGGTTGCATGTTATGGGTTCAATTTTTTGTTCCATCAAAATTTAACACTCAAAATCACTAATTTTATCCCTAATGAACATTAATTAATTAATATTATTAAATATACATTAGGATATAATCAATGTAATTTATTCACATATTTTCTATATTATTATTATTATCATCATCATCATCATCATCATCATCATCATCATCATCATCTCATATGCTACTTGGTGATACTTGATTGGTCCTTGAGATTTAATCCAAATGTTAACAATCACATGACTCAACCATATGAGTATATACTTTAGAATAATATAATTATTAGTCACGTTTTAGTGCTTTAATTAAATTTAACAAATTATTATCATGTCAATACGTGACATTACAAGTTATATTATCAATTGATTATAGTTATATAATATATAATCCAATATGGATTAGATCGTAAATATTACAAATTGTGTACTTTTTCCCCTAATCTAAGCTATATCAATTAGACCACAATTGTATTTTATTCAAA
Organism: Pontederia crassipes; assembly: GCA_030549335.1. NCBI lineage: Eukaryota > Viridiplantae > Streptophyta > Magnoliopsida > Commelinales > Pontederiaceae > Pontederia > Pontederia crassipes. Next base: position 48,838,296 of record CM060189.1, on the reverse strand, counting down.
CTCTTTTTTGACGAGAAATTCATAAACTAATAAGACAGTACTGATATATGATGCATTGACTCAAGTCCTCATTTATATATAACCCAAAATAATTTATATTTTTTTTCTCTTACAGTTTTACAAATTTAACCCCAAGCACCTTCCTCGAATGCAGAAAAATAGCTGGCTAATGCCGCAAAGTATGAGTTCAATTCCATAGAATTTAATCAGCAAACTGCAATATGATAACCATGCATGGAATTATAAGTTTGAACTGTAAGTTCTTATTGAGTTCAAGATCACAATAGACTGCACAGCAGGCATTGTTTACTGTCGTTTAGACTCGAATTTAGTAGCGACCACAAATTAATTGTACCCGTGTACATAATTAACTCGACCTTCCCTCTCAATCTAGATGTATATATATATATATATATATATATATAGCTATAAATCCCTGCCCTGTGTAGTACACAAAATGACACAACATTGATCTGGTCAGTGATCACCAGCAAGCAGATGGGTGAAATTATTGCCCTCAGCCAAAATCCTACATGTGTGTACACAGAAAGAATTTACCTTAAAAGAAGAGAAAGTTTCAAGCTCCCTTATGGGGAGGTATGTATATAGTTAGGACTCACTTTTATTTTATTTTATTTTATCTTACCAAGAGTACAACTAGAATCTTGCACAGAATTATCGGAAAGCAGATCTGCTTGATTAGAATAAGCAAGAATTAGGTTATCATTATTTCTCACATCAACTCAAAGCAAAGCAAACCCTTGATGGATGATGCATCTCTATATACAATACATGTCTCATGTCTTCCTGCTTTTAGAGCCCCTCCCTCTCCTGCAGCACTGTGAAGTAGCTACTTCCTTTTCTTCTTCTCAAAAGAAGCATGCTTTTGGGAGTGCAAGTTAAAACCTGCATAAATTAGTTTGCTCTTCCTGTCACGCGTGCAGGGGGGAGTGTGAAATTTCCAGGGTACTTGCAGGAGTAAACTAATGTTGCCAATTTAATTAATAGTACTGTAAGCATAGAGAGACTAGCTACAGGTACTGGGGAAAATTATTTGAGCAAGATAAAGATCGAATCTAGCAGTTCATAGGGTACTGTGAGCTGCATTAACTTCAATGAGCCAAGTCCTAACCAAGATGTTTTAAAGGCTTGATTCAGTGGATTATCTCTCTTCCCGAAAGAGTGGGTTACTGTACGTTCTCATTTTATTTTATTTATTTTTTCAATTTGCACATATCTCAGTGGTCATTGATGTACGTAATAAACTCCTAAATTAAGCTTTAGTTGTTTCAAGTACAATGTGATTTTAACCAATGAATGCTGCTTCATATGACAAGCAATTTATTCTTCTTCACGAAGTATTTCGAATTCAATTTTTTTTATAAAACATTCTCGCTCAGATTTAAAAATGTATTTGTTAAATCAAGCAACGTCCTCGAACGACGGCAACTCTCTTTATTAGCGGACGGTCTATTGTTGAAGCGTCTGACTATATAGGAGTCCATATAGAGTTACGACTGGTTCAAATTTAATGCATTATCAACGGTGTTTATACTCACTTTATATATAATTTGAAACATCTTGGGCTGATTGATTTAATCCGTTGATGTTATACAATCATGCATGGAACTTATAGCTAAAAGATTAATGTGTGCATTTATGTATAGTGTTACGTGTAGTGCATAGATTCTTTGTTACTCCAGTTCTCATGTTAAGTATATTACTTTCTTTGTTACTTGAATCTTCCATGTATTCGAACTTTTTTCCACAATATAACAACCTAATTAAATTGTAAATTGATGAAATGATCTCGTGCATAAATGATTACGGCCGGCCGGATTAGGATCCATTTTTCGATATGGTGATTTGACTGGTTCACATGAATCACATCTAACCAAGGATTAGATAGAACCTAGTACACTACAATATATGTACAATTAATTGCACAAAGTAAAAGTAAGAATCCCTTCCAAGTTTCAGCATCTTTAATTTGGTTGTCCTTCTTCCAATTTCTCTCTCTCTCTCCTTCCCTCTCTCCCCCATTATTATACTTTCTTCATCCATTCTTCCATCACCTTTTCCCACGAGCACTCTCACATGCCATGTGAAGCCCTCGAAAGAGTCTTTACTCTCTCTCTCTCTCTCTCTCTCTCTCTCTCTCTGTGTCACTATTCGCTTGCCTGCCTCCTTCCATAACGTTCAAAGCGTTCAACGCTCGGACAACTGCTCCTTTCTATATATAATGCCACCTTATCATGCACAACAACATACTTGGTTTCTCTCTCTCTCTCTCTCTCTTTCTCTCCCCCTCTCTCAACTTCAAGCTAAGAGCTTATATTGTTCACCGGTTAACGTGGAGACACAAGAGATCATGTATGTGCCGTAGTGAGGCTACTACGTAGCTAGGTACAAAGGAAGAGAGCTAAGGAGTGACCACGAGTTTATAGAGAAATTGCAAGAAGTACAGGGAGCTTATGGGGATCATAACGGAGATCGGCAAGGACTCCTGCCGGAGCCTATCGGGCTCATGGCGGAAGGCCGAGAGCGCGCTCAACCGTGCCGTCGCCCAGAGCCGCGTCGGCAAGTACTTCAAGCTGGAAGCCCGCAGGAGCACCTTCACCAAGGAGCTCCGTGCCGGCGTCGCCACCTTCCTCACCATGGTCTACATCATCTCCGTTAACGCCGCCATCCTCGTCGACTCCGGCGGCCCGTGCACAGTACGCGATTGCACGCACCAGCCGGCCGTCCACGCCGGCGCCGCCTCAAACTCCTCCGCTGCGACGAAGACCATGTTACACCCCGGCCCCGGGTGCAAGTTCGACGGCAACGCAGGATACGCGAGTTGCCTGGCGAGGACCAGGAAAGACCTTGTCGTGGCCACCGCTGCGGCCGCCATGTTCGGGAGCTTTGCCATGGGCGCATTCGCGAACTTACCGCTGGCATTGGCGCCTGGCATGGGCGCCAACGCCTTCTTTACCTATAACATGGTCGGCTTCCGCGGCTCCGGACGCGTGCCCTACGAGACGGCCATGGGGGCCATCATGCTCGAGGGATGCCTGTTCCTGACGCTCTCAGTGCTCGGCCTGCGCTCCAAGTTGGCGCGAGTGATCCCGCGCTCCATCCGCCTCGCCTCCGCCGCCGGCATCGGCTTCTTCCTCGCCTTCACAGGCCTGCAAAGCAGCGTCGGGCTTGGGCTCGTCGGCCCCAGCAAATCGACGCTCGTCACGCTCGCAGCGTGCGCGAAGACGAACGGCGCGACGGGGGAGTGCCTCGGGGGTACCATGCAGAGCCCGACGTTCTGGCTCGGCGCGGCCGGGTTCATCGTCACGGCGGCGTGCCTCGCTAGGGAGGTCAAGGGTAGCATGATCTACGGCATCGTTCTCGTGACCATGGTGTCTTGGTTTCGCGGCACAAGAATCACGGTCTTCCCCGACAACGCCATGGGGAACTCGAAGTACGAGTACTTCAAGAAGGTGGTGGACGTCCACATGATCCAGGGCACGGCCGGCAGGATAAGCTTCCGCGGGTTCGACAAAGGCCAAGTGTGGGTGGCGATCATGACGCTCCTCTACGTCGACGTCCTCGACACCACTGGGTCCATGTACTCGATGGCCGAGTACGAGGGCTTCACCGACGACAGCGGCGGCTTCGAGGGGGAGTACCGCGCGTTCATCGTGGACGCGGGCTCGACCATCGTGAGCTCGGCCCTGGGAACCACGACGGTCACGACGTACATCGAGTCCACCGCAGGGCTCAAGGAAGGCGGCCGCACGGGGTTCACGGCGATCACCGTGTCTCTCTTCTTCCTAGCGTCGCTATTCTTCGGGCCGCTGTTCACGAACGTGCCGCCGTGGGCGATCGGGCCGTCGCTGGTGATCGTGGGGGCAATGATGGCGAAGATGGCGAAGGAGATCGAGTGGGAGGACATGAAGGAGGCGGTGCCGGCGTTCCTGACGATGGCGCTCATGCCGCTGACGTACTCGATATCGAACGGCATCATCGCCGGCGTGGGAGTGTACGTGGTGCTGCGCCTGCATGGGTACGTCGTCGGATGTTGGAGGTGGGCGGCCGCCATGCGGCGCGAGGCGCGGAACCAAGTGTCCGCCGCGACCACGGCAGCAGGTCACATCACTCCTGCTTCTGAGCCTGTTTGATCAGAGAGCTCCAGATTCCAATTAGCATCTGTTGTTGTTTCATCAAATTTTGCTTCGTAAAGATGTAGTCCTTTAATTAAGACGTTAATTAATATTAGTTACTCTTAGGCAACATTTTAGTTGTTGTTGTTGTTCTTGTGTTTTTATTTATTGGTTACACACAATTGTTAAGGCTAGGCCTAGCTAATACAAGAAAAAGGAAACTTGAAACTAAAAGACCAACAACCAACACAAAACCGGTGGAATATGGGAATCATGGGATGCGATGCAGCGATAAGGAAGGTTAAGGCTGATGTCAAAAATAAAGTTTAGAATAGCGTTTAGAATATAAATATTGAAAAGCTATTTTTACTGGCGATTAACTTTTAGAGTTTAGATGTTTATATTTTTTTCCCAATTTTATTCTTATTCAAATGTATTATTAATGGATATATAAATTAATTTAATAATTAATATTTTATATGAACTATATAAAATGTATTATAAATATATTTTTAATAACAAATTTACTTGTGGAATTTTATTTTATTTCATTGAGATATTAATTAATTATTTATTAAATTTTAATAAAATTTGTATAGCGATTGAATTGAATAATTTATTATATATCCAATTATGTTATTTTATATTCATCCGCTAATTTCATCGTTAAATGCTTATTTATTAATATTTTAAATGAACCGCTAATCCTAATTATCAATCGTTATCCGCTTGTCAAATCGTTAATAATACCAAACAGAGCCTAAGTTCAATTTCTTATGAACTAAAATATTTGGTTGGCTAATCTCAACTACCGCTATATTCTTTCGTCTTCGAATTAGTCGGATGTTAATTTTCGGATATTGAAAGTTCGACGCTAAAAAACAATTCTAAGTGGAGGTTAATTTCAATTTCTTATTAATTAATTTTTTTTGAAGGTTTTAATTTCAAAGTAACTATCAGATTAATTGAACTTGATAGTTAGTTAACTAAGATAGCATTGACCGACTTCCCTTCTCACTTGGGGAGTTGACAATAAAAAATGAGAAAAAAATAATAAAAGACATGATAATTGAACTCCAAGCCAAAGCGAGTCGAATTTATTAGGGACTTGTTGTTGGTTCATCTATCAAATTCTCAATCGATATGAAGTTTCTATCAGGAGGTGCCTATATAAATTTTTCATTAAATATATCTTAAAATCTTTTTCTATTTTTTTCCATTAAATAAAATTCTGCTTCGCCTACAGTTTTTCGAATTTTTTTACGATGCATAATTTCTCTCGTACAAAAATCCTAATAATAAGAGAAAATAAATATGAAAATAAAATAGCACGGTTGATATTAAAGTAGTCTACGATCGAAGATTTATATATAGCGTAATTATGTAACATTAATCAACTCCGTTGCACTATTAAAAAACTTTTATTTTTCTGAATTTTAGGAGCTGCAAGCGTAATTATGAACTAGTTAACCACAGAATTGTTCTTAATATCTTTTTTATATGCATAATAAACAGTAAATAGATCAGTTTGAATGACTTCGGAGTCGAGTAATTCGATCAAAACTTGAACAACAATGAGTCGGATTGAAGTTTTCACAAGTTTCATTTTTTTTAACAACTCTTCTTCCAGCTATGACAAGATCAAAGTCGCATTACAGAACTTGAACTAGATCAAAATAAAATTGTCCTTCGAAATGTAATGTAAAACACTACAAGAATTTTGCGAGTTTCCGACGACTAAATCTTTCAAAAATCTTACGAAATTCGTCTTCTATTAATGAAAGATGAGGATTATAAAATTAATGTTGTTTCTTTCTATTGGGTTATGATTTTTTTATGTTTTTTTTTTAAAAAATCATACATTTATTTTCATATGATAGCGTCAAAACTGTCAAGTTCACTTGCACTTCCTAATGACTTAAGGTTTTAAAAGAAAACAATAGCACATATATTTTCACAATCTTCACCAAGACACTGTGGTAACTTTTATTTAACTTATGACAATATGTTTTCTTTCGGTGAGATTCCATTTCCTATGCAAATTAATCATAAATAAAATTAATCGATATGAAATTTCTATCAGGAGGTGCCTATATAAAATTTTCATTAAATATATCTTAAAATATTTTTCTATTTTTTTCCATTAAATAAAATTCTGCTTCGCCTACAGTTTTTCGAATTTTTTTACGATGCATAATTTCTCTCGTACAAAAATCCTAATAATAAGAGAAAATAAATATGAAAATAAAACAGCACGGTTGATATTAAAGTAGTCTACGATCGAAGATTTATATATAGCGTAATTATGTAACATTAATAAACTCCGTTGCGCTATTAAAAAGCTTTTATTTTTCTGAATTTTAGGAGCTGCAAGCGTAATTATGAACTAGTTAACCACAGAATTGTTCTTAATATCTTTTTTATATGCATAATAAACAGTAAATAGATCAGTTTGAATGACTTCGGAGTCGAGTAATTCGATCAAAACTTGAACAACAATGAGTCGGATTGAAGTTTTCACAAGTTTCATTTTTTTTAACAACTCTTCTTCCAGCTATGACAAGATCAAAGTCGCATAACAGAACTTGAACTAGATCAAAATAAAATTGTCCTTCGAAATGTAATGTAAAACACTACAAGAATTTTGCGAGTTTCCGACGACTAAATCTTTCAAAAATCTTACGAAATTCGTCTTCTATTAATGAAAGATGAGGATTATAAAATTAATGTTGTTTCTTTCTATTGGGTTATGATTTTTTTAAGTTTTTTTTAAAAAATCATACATTTATTTTCATATGATAGCATCAAAACTGTCAAGTTCACTTGCACTTCCTAATGACTTAAGGTTTTAAAAGAAAACAATAGCACATATTAAGACACTGTGGTAACTTTTATTTAACTTATGACTATATGTTTTCTTTCAGTGAGATTCCATTTCCTATGCAAATTAATCATAAATAAAATTAATCGATATGAAATTTCTATCAGGAGGTGCCTATATAAAATTTTCATTAAATATATCTTAAAATCTTTTTCTATTTTTTTCCATTAAATAAAATTCTGCTTCGCCTACAGTTTTTCAAATTTTTTTACGATGCATAATTTCTCTCGTACAAAAATCCTAATAATAAGAGAAAATAAATATGAAAATAAAACAGCACGGTTGATATTAAAGTAGTCTACGATCGAAAATTTATATATAGCGTAATTATGTAACATTAATCAACTCCGTTGCGCTATTAAAAAACTTTTATTTTTCTGAATTTTAGGAGCTGCAAGCGTAATTATGAACTAGTTAACCACAGAATTGTTCTTAATATCTTTTTTATATGCATAATAAACAGTAAATAGATCAGTTTGAATGACTTCGGAGTCGAGTAATTCGATCAAAACTTGAACAACAATGAGTCGGATTGAAGTTTTCACAAGTTTCATTTTTTTTAACAACTCTTCTTCCAGCTATGACAAGATCAAAGTCGCATAACAGAACTTGAACTAGATCAAAATAAAATTGTCCTTCGAAATGTAATGTAAAACACTACAAGAATTTTGCGAGTTTCCGACGACTAAATCTTTCAAAAATCTTACGAAATTCGTCTTCTATTAATGAAAGATGAGGATTATAAAATTAATGTTGTTTCTTTCTATTGGGTTATGATTTTTTTAAGTTTTTTTTTTAAAAAATCATACATTTATTTTCATATGATAGCATCAAAACTGTCAACAGTTCACTTGCACTTCCTAATGACTTAATGTTTTAAAAGAAAACAATAGCACATATATTTTCACAATCTTCACCAAGACACTGTGGTAACTTTTATTTAACTTATGACTATATGTTTTCTTTCAGTGAGATTCCATTTCCTATGCAAATTAATCATAAATAAAATTCACAATCAAGTTTGGCAACAACAGAAGAAACACAAAAAGAAAATTGAAAAAAAAGTCAAAAAGGACTATTTTTGTTGTTTTTGTTTTGTTTTCTCAGAAAGGCTACACGGTAACTGATTACAATTTGTCTCTAGTTCAGCAATTTAATTTCACCATACGTTGTCAACAGTTTGCCAACCCTCTGTACTGACAGTGGTTTAAATGATGCTGAGAGGTCGCACAACAGGCAAACTCCTCTTTTTTTTTTTTTTAAAAAAAATCCACCTTGGTGTTGAGTGTGTTGCCCCCGATTAATTTTAATTACATTCTATTAACAGAAGAATCGACATAAATTGGGCGATCCTTATAGCATGTGTCTTCAAATTGAAAAGGAAATTCAGGCTTTGTTGCTGTACATGGCAGAGTTGTGTCTGTCTACAAGATGATGCAGAACAATATAACAACTAATTAACAGTTAATCTTGTAGATAAGATAATTAAGGTTCATATCAATGACCAATATAGATATACGAGATGGCTAGATTGCTAAATCAGAGAATTGGCTGGTCACTGACTGGCAGATTCTTTGTACTATTACTGAAGCAAAAATCTCTGAATCAGTGGAACATATAACTTGATTAGCACCCTTGGTGATGATCAGAATCATCTTTTTTATTTCCCCTTTTCTGATCATGAAAAAAATGCTGCAGAGAAAGAGGAATGACTGATAGATATATGTTTCTTCCTTTGACCCGGCCTACTTGCAGATAAATGGCATTGAACTTGATAATTTAATTGATGCTGAGAGGCACCGGGAAAACTGCACAAGCTACTGAAAAGTATTTGTTGAACAAGGAGAAACAGAAATTTACTACCAAGTGATCCATCGATATGCGCCGCAGAAGTGTAAGATTCATAATTAAGGCGATACACGTAAGAATTTTTTTCCCCCAAGATCTGATATCCTTGTGATACTTTGCTAAGTTTATTTCGATGAAAAAATTGAATTCTCCTGTAATTTATGAGGTCAGATGAAATCTTTTTCATCACTATAAATTTATAATTGACATCTTGCAACTGCAAGGTGCCACCAGCTTCGAAGTCACACCAATGCAGAATAACTAATGTGTGGCTGATCTAAATGGAAGATGGAGACTGCCCAACTGATGCCATAAGAAAGGGAGGGGGGCAACTGCTGCAACTTGTTATGACAAGTATTTTAAAACTTCCACCTCCTAGAGTATTGTCCTCATGTTCCATGCTTAGGCCGTAGAAGATTTATTTTTGCAAACTTGTTGCATCAATTGAGGAAAAAAGAAAGGAGAAAACTTGCACAAACTAGGGATCACATAAATCAACTATTATGAATTAGATCTGGGATTTCAACAATTTTGATCCCCTTAGAAGAGTTTTTGGTTATTAATAAAAACAACAATAATGCGAAGAGAGAAATAAGGTGTTGTTTGGGTCAACTTATTTACATATTATGATGCACAGGAATACATATTAGAGAAGATTGGGACAGGCATGAAGCACAATGCACACAACACTGATCAGAATAAAATGGAGGACAGGCAAATGAGAAATATCAGGTTGACTCACATCTCCTGCACCACAAGCCAATCTTCTCCATCGGAATACTCCCACGCCATGCCAACCACAAAATAATCCATGTCAGTATCTTCTTCTTCTTCTTCGGCGTCGTCAGCGCTGCTCGGTCCAGCCGCCTCTTCCTGTTTAGGCTCAAGGCATTCCACCACCATGTCGTCAGAGCCGTCGTAATACTCCCCGTAGCCGTATTCGACGTTCTCCTCTTCGTTGTATCCGTCGTCATGGCCATAATCCAGAGGCTCGCGGTAGCCGTAAAGAAACTCCAGAGAGAGGTCGTCCGGCTTCTGGTCGTCGCTGTCGTTGGAGTGCCGGCTGGCCGACAGCTGGCGCAGGATCTCGCTCGCGGATGCGCCCCTGATGTCCGGGTGCAGGGAGGCGCCGGCGCCGTCGGACACCCGCCAGGACGCCAGGCGGTGGTTCAGCAACACGTCGGAGGACCTGAGCTTGTGCGCGCCTTTGACTTTGTCCCTGGACTTGGACGCGGGGCTCGCGTGCTGGCCGCACTCCCTGCACTTGGCCTTCCTGCACTTGCCGGTGTGCTTGGACTGGTTGGTGGGCTTGGCCGGCGCCCTGGCGTAGGCTCCGGCCGCGGCGGCGGGAGGGGATGATGCCTGCATCTGACAGCTTACCTGCGCCCGGGCACCGCCATTGGCCTTGGCAGCTGTTGCTGCTGCTGGTCCTCCTGTTCTTGGACCATGTCCCGGAGGAAGCTTGCATGCGATGATCTTGACCATGCCATGCTGCCTCCCCTCCCTCCTCATTATTCTTCTTCCTCTAGTTGAATGGGAAGATGGAGATGTGCCTATTGCTTTGGTTTCCTTGTGCAAGGGGATATATTGGTTATGGGTTAGCTGTCAGCACCCCCCTTCTGTTAGTTCTCTGTCTTGGCAAGGCCTTAAATTTAGTTTTGGGGGTTGTTTCTGTCATCAGGAGGAAAACAATAAAAAAATTAGGTTGAGTTGTTTTTTATCAAGACAAAAAAAAGGTCTTTATTTTTTGGAGGGTCAAGGGGGGAGAAAAAAAGCAATTCTCTATTAGATGATGGAGAAGTTGGCAAGAAACATCTTATTAAAGAAGCGGATTGACTACGAACGTGGGTTATCTTGTGAGGGTGTATTTAGAGAAGTTAATTTGGATCCCCTTAGTCCAAAAATTTATAAAATAAGCAGTCAACTTAGGCTAAAATAATTCTTTAGGAAAATGGCTTGCTTTCTCATATTTGATTGCGTATGAAAAATTAGTTTAGAAATATATATATATATATATATATATATATATATATATATATATAGAGAGAGAGAGAGAGAGAGAGAGAGAGAGAGAGAGACCACATTACAGTTTGGGAAATTTTTTCTAAACAAAGAGAAAATTGTCTTCAAAGTTGAATATAAATTTTTGATCCTTCAGAAAATATTTTTGTTAACAAGATATTTCAAATTTGTCACACAAGAAAAGATAATAAATAAGGAAAGAAGTTCGTGAAAAAAAAAGAGATTTTGAGGATTGTACTAAACAAGGTACAAAAACGTTTGTATTTATGTTAATTTTTTGTATTTTCATATGAGCACAAGTTTATCTCCCAATTTTAGAGGGGTTGAAGAAAATAAAATAATTTTCATATGTGACGGTTCAATCCTTGTCTAATTAAGCAGAAAGCTGAGATAACATTTTATTATAATGACTGGTAAAGGATTATGATTCTAGATTTATGGCCTTATGTTTATTATTCATATAGGATTCATAAATTTTAATTCGTTATAAAATAGAGTTTCTTATTTGTTATCTTTGGATAGTAGGTGGAGGGTGACTCATCAAACGTGAGTCATTGTTCAGAAAATATTTGCCTAAAAAAAGGAAATATTAATCAAAATAACTAAAGAATATACCTAGATATATGCTTTTTTTTATGTTTAAGGCTGGTTGCTAAATCAAATCTGACCTGCTACTCCAACCCCTTTGTTTGCAAGTTGGAAAGTCTATGAAACACTCTTCCAACCTTATTAACTCCTTTCTCCTCCCTTCGTGATGCAATTTTGAGCCAAATAGTTTTTGTCACCTGCATGTCCATAAGCCTTCCTGGCGTTAACAGGTTCCACCTTGCACGTAAAACCCAGGGAATGGAGTTTGGACCGGCTCAGCTTTCCTTTGATGATAGTACTTCATATGGATGGACAACCATGATCAATTAAAGCCTCCACGTTTACAGAGATAAAGGTGTATGGAATTGTGTTGGAATGGTACTCTCTTTTACCAAATTGGCTTTCAGAATACCGCTATACACTTTATGGTGACTAATTCCTCACGGCTTGTGACCTTGACGAAATACTTGCAGCGGCCATTTCAGATAAACTTGTCTATTACAAAATGAGACCTAGACAAACGTTCAAAGCAATAGCTGCAAACTTTGAGAACGTCAAAGGAAATGTATAATTCATGAAAGGTCTGGAAAGGAAGCCAATTTCCAAGGGCTTTTTCCTCATCGGCTAATTGATGCAGAATTGAGAATGTTGAGCGAACCTGGCAGAATCAATGAGTTTTCTAAGTTCCATTAGGCATTAACATAGATGAAAAGAAACTTGATTTCACAACATGGAAGAACGATTTCAAAATCAACTTTCATAGCAAAACTTGGATGTGAGTAGAATGGAATACGGTATTTTTTAACTCAATCCTACCAGGAAATAATAATGAAGCATATTTTTTTTTTCTCAGAAACAGGGTACGGCTAGAAAAAGTTATTGCAAATGACTTGGAACCTGGACTTTTGAAGTATTTTACTGCACAATTGCTCCACTGCAGCCACAATTTGTGTTGGCTGCACAACTGTCCACTCCAAAGTCCTGGCATTGGGACATCCTGTTAAGAAAAACACACAATTTTAGCATCTAATTCCTCGAAAAAAATTCAGTTACAATGAGAACTCGGTGGTCTTCTTCACAGAATTTCCAATGGTATAGAGATCGAACGGCTTCAAGGACCTGATGTCAATAACTTCACGATCATAGCTCTTGTCCACTAGTGTCTTTGCAGCCTGCTTTACATGATACCTCATACATGAGTATGTGAGAATTGTATTATGTTTCCCAGGACGCACCACCTCAGCCTTCCCCAAACAAAGCACATATTCCTCATCAGGGCTCTTCTTTAGATTATATAGCAACACATGTTCAAGAAGAACCACAGGATTCTCAGTCCTTATAGCAGCTTTGATGAGTCCTTTAGCATTGTAAGGAGTGAAGCAGGCAACCATTTGCAAACCAGGGATAGACTGGAAGTATGATTCCAAACGCTGTGAATGCTCTGCCCCTAGTTGTTGTCCTACACCCCAGGTCCTCTGATGACAATTGGAATTTTAAACTGGCCACCTGAAGTGTAATGAAGCATACCACAATTGTTGGAAATTTGATTGAAGGCCAGCAAGAGGAAACCCATATTCATTCCTTCAACAACTGGCCTTACGCCTGTCATTATTGCAGACCCTATGCCCATACCAGTGAATGAGTTCTCTGCAATTGGTGTATGAAGAACCCAAAGGTCACTGTACTTTGTAGCCAAGCCCTTTGTCAGTTTGTACAAATCACCATAGTGGCCAACATCTTCACCACACATACACGAGCATCTCGATCCATCTCTTCTTCTAAGCCTTCCCTTAAAGCCTCAAATAACAGAAGCTCGTGGCTAATAGAAAGGAGAATAAAGAATAATGTTACGAAAAGAGGGAGAGAGAGATCGCACGAAACACAGAAGAACGCGGAGAATAAGTAGCGGCTCTCTTTGGGAATAAAAATGATTACAAGGATAGGTCTCTGTTTGGACCCCTAGGGAGTTTATATAGGCACTCCCTTTGACAGATGATAGGAGTTTATATAGGCACCCCTTTGACAGATAGATGATAGGAGTTTATATACGCACCCCCAGTCAGCGAGACCCCCGTAGGGGAATTCTGCTGAAGCGCATAACTGCGAAGGGGGATCACTTAAGGGTTACAATTGGGTTCAGACATTATCAACAAATAAGAAACTTGTCAAATAATTGCACAAGTTAAGGAATCATATAAGCAAAGGAATTACCAGAACATATCAGAAAACAAACTGTTGATAATGCAAATTCTTGAGCTACATAGTTAATCACAGTAAAACTCTATGAAACTATGCTATTAGGTTTGAGAATTTTTTTTGTTTTATTTATTTTATTTTTCCATCATTTGATTAATTTAAAATACGAAGTGGAGGAGAGAATATTAACGTGAGTGCCACATCATTATTTTAATAGTTAGAGTTTCTATCACTAGTTATGATAATCACAATTGCAAGATCATTAAAGTTGGATGCAGTTGGGTTACAAAATAAAATTCAATGAACGAACTTATTGTTGGAAGACAGTTCGTGAAATTTAGTCTTTTGTTACCTTATCTTGTCTAGACTATCAATCCCAGGAATACATAAGTTAGCCTACCAATTGGTCCAAAGAAACCAGCTCGAAAGATTAACAGAAATTATGATCATAATTAGGTATGTAGTCCATATAAGTCAACCAGAATTCTCTCCAGGAATCCCATGCATTTACAACAATCAACCAAATTAGTGCATATTGCTTTACTTAAAGGCAGTTAAAGACGAACATATAAAATACTTTTTACCAATCTTATCATACTTCATTATGCTAAAATCGAGTGAATTAACCAAATGCTCTAGAGAAAAAGCATATCAAATTTTGATACAATAAACTCATAGCTGGAGGAAAAGCTCTTACCCTGGTTTGGGGTCTGTAGAAGTTGCATGTGCATCTGGCTTTGTCTGCAAGCAACAATTCAAAATTAATTGGAAACAAAGAGACCAAACACAGACCAAACTTCTTACTATCAAATTCATCAGTAGCTCATCATAATAACAAAGTATGATGGAGTGACTTAAAAGAAATCCAACTTCTAAATTGAAAACTCAGGGTTTCTTTTTCTTTTTTGCTTTATTTTCTTTGATACGTGGCTTCGAGACTTAACTGCAAGCGCAGTGATCGTCCTTCCAGCGCGGGCACTCAGATGGTCCAAGCTTAACCCATGACGTCCGGCGGCAAAAGTGCTCCCTTTCTTTCCTGAAAAAAAAAAGTGAAAAGAAATAGGTTAAAAAACCATCAAGAAAGCTTCTTTGAGCGACGCGTCAAGTCCGAGATGATGCGAGAAGAGAACCAGGGAAAGATGCGAGTAAAGATCCGACGATGCGGTGCCTCTCAGAGGTGCCCGGATTGGACGAGAGGAGGCCCGCCGAAGATTCCATTGCCGCTGGGGGTGCCATCTGCGGAGGACTCGAGGGATCGAGTTAAACCGAGGACAAGGAAGGGAGAAGGAAAGGGTGGGGCGTGCGAAGGGATCTGATCTAATTGGTTTATGGTGGTTAGATGTGGCCTTCGGCTGAGCAGTTGGAGGGCGTCGTCGCGGCCGGAAGCCACGATATGGGGGAGTGTAGAGAAAAGGAGCAGCGCAGTGGCATTCGTTCGTGTCTCGACGTTTTAAACATTCGAAAAATTATATGCTCTCCAATTTTAATGTTTCATGTCTTCTATTTTTTAACTCGCTTCGTGCTCTTATTATTTGCTATCACTCTTCTTCTGATCACGGAATTAACGTGACATAAATATAACGTCGATATTTTTACATAAATATTTACTGACGTGATAATATTAAAAAAATAATTAAAAAAATCTCAAAAGTGATGGCTGTCGCCGGAGGGGAGCGACCCTCCTTCCTGTGCCGACAGAGTTGAAAGGCATTTATCGGAAGGTGAGGTAATTTCTTTTCTTAGACGTCCGAATTGATGGAAGTGCAAAATTATTAGCATTCATATAATTAGAAATAGAGAAATAAAAATTTATGAAAATTTTTTGATCTCCATAATTATTAACATTCGAATAATTCGAAGTTCGAAAGATAAAAGTTTATTCTTTTATTAAGATGAAGATTTTATAGCTTGAACTCGAAATTATTAGCATTATGAACAATTCCTTAACCTCAATTTTGTTAACTATCGTCGATTGACGGGGAAGTAATTTGAATCGCGATTGAATTCATTCGTTGATTTGAAAGAATCAATTTTTTAAACATAATATTATTTATATTAACTTTTTAAAACACATGGCGAATATGTTATAAGAAAATAAAAAAATATTAACCTATTAATCATGAACGATTAATAAAAAAAGTCTTAATGTATTATGTATCTAGAATCAATTATTACTTTATTTCATCGAATATCAATATAAATAGACTAATTTTTTTATTTTGCTTTCCCTTTACATTATTTTGTTTTTTTATTGCCTAGTCATTTTCTAAAATCCACCTTTTCTATTTCTGCTTATTTCCATTTTTATTTTTCTCTCTGCTCTTTTGTTCATAATTAATATTTTCCTTTTTATTTTTTATTTTTCCTTTATTATCTCTCTCCTTTGTCATTCAGTTCTTTACTTTTTCATTTTATTTTTCCTTCGATCATTTTTTCTCGTGAACATAATTGCATTTACATGCACCTCTAATAAGTTTTTGTAACACCTCAATTTTTAAAAATTAAAAATTATTTTTTCATAATTAAAATAAAATCTAAAATTTAGGAATTTTTTAAAGAAAGTTAAAGTTTGAAAGAAAAGTTACTGATTTAATTAGACGACATTGGTTCAACAAGAAGATAATAATTTGATTAGAGAATAACAATTAGTTATCGAAGGATAGCGAATATCAATTTGTTTATAAATTTATTAAAATTTGTTTGATAGCAGTTAAATTAGTATATTATATACACTGACAAAAAATAGACATAAATAGACATAAGAAATCATTTATGATCATTCTTATACACATCATATTCATAATAATTAATTTATAACATTTTATTCTAAATAATAATATTTTCAAAATATTATTTTAATGTAAAAATATTGATCAATTCAAAATAAAAATCTTGTTTAGGTAGTAAGTAAAATTAGAGATGTGATATTAAAATAAAAATATGTGATGTTTAAAAATTAGATTAAAAAATTATTTTAAAAGAATGAGGATATAATTGGAATAAAATATGAAATCATTACCTCTATACTCTATAAGTTAGTGGGAGTAATTTATAAGGTTTTGTGTTCAAACTTTTAAACATTATATAAAAAAAAGTATTTACCAAATGATTATAGTAGTATTTTTATTCAATCAAAATGTTATCCAAAACTTTACATTTTTGTACGTGTCAAATAGTGCCAATATATATATATATATATATATATATATATATATATATAGAGAGAGAGAGAGAGAGAGAGAGAGAGAGAGAGATATCATAATTAGTTAGGAGTTGAAAAGATTAGGAATTCAAATTTGTAGTTGAATCTAGCCATAAGATTAAGATATAATGGACTCCCAATGAAAGATAAAATAAAAGTCTTATGTCCAATAATATTATATTATTATTATATTTCAAAATTAAAAGATAAGATAAATAATTAATTATTTAATTTTCAAAAATTAAGGAATAACTATTTAGGAGATATATAATAGAGAAAAGAGAATTAGAGATGAAGTTGAAATTAGGAGGTTTAAGTTAAAATATTCAGAAAATAAAATAATTATTATTATTTTGATTACAGAATTTTAATATTGAGAATAATTATTATGAAATTAAATGGAAATGATAAGATAAGAGGATGCTCTAATGAGATAAGAGTTTGATTGAAAAAAGAAAGAAAAAGAAAAGAGAAATAAGAAAGATTAGTTAATTAACGTAAAGAATCAGAATTTAATTAATAAATATTTAACTTATTTAATTTTATAATAAGGGATAGTTGAAGTTGAGAAAAGATGAGAAGTTAAGGAAGGATAAGAGTTTAAATTAAAGAAAAGAAAGAGAAAGAAAGGAAATGTTAAATGATTTTTCATATTTAAAATTCTATTTAATATTTATTTATTTACAAAATATTTATTTATTTATTTACAAAATTCTATTTAATAAATTATAATTAAAGTTAAGAAGATAGAAAAAGAGGTTATGGATATATAAGACTTTGAATAGAAGAAGAGAAAGAAGAAAAAGAAAGAAAATAAAGTATCTAATTAGGATAATTGATAATGATGGTAGATAAAGTTCAAAGTTAAAGATTGTTGGAGCAAAATTTTAATGCCCTATAGAATTATATTTTGATGATACAAATATCGAAATATTAAAGTTACATGCTGAAAAAATTTAAATAGAAATGGACAACTTTATGTACTAAATTTTGATTGAATAATTGACTATAATCTCATTAAATTTCAGATGAATGATGAATATTAAAGTTGTAGAGAACCATATTAAATTTTCATAGATTTCAAGATTATATAATTTGGATAATCATACAGAAAGTTATGCTCAAAATAGTGCAGGACGATCAACGTGCAAGTCGAAGCAATGAAGGCCGGTCGAGGTATGGGTCGACTGATCAGACATACCGATCGACCGGTCATTGCAAAGCTTGCCCAGCTCAATGATGAAACTACATCGGTCGACAGTCCGATTGATGTACTGGTCAACCAATCACCTCAACGGACGAAAATCAAAATGTTGAAACTATACCGATCGATAGTTCGATCAACCGATCAAGCGTTCACACTGAAGAAACCGTGCGACTGTCATATAGATTGGTCGACCGCTTTCCATTAGTGCGGTCGACCGATCCCCGACTGAGATAAACAGTAACTACTATTTTTTAAGGAAAAAATTGTGGAACAATTTTTGGATAACATTTTCACATATAGAAGCCAATAAAAAGAGTGTCAAAGCCTGAAGAAAAGATACACATCTAAGCATTGAAGAAAAACTTCAAGTTATTAAAAGAATATCATTCTCTTAAAGTTATTATTTTGATTTCTCTTATTTCTCTCTTCTCTTCTTGTGAGCATGATATTGTAAAAGAGAGAAACCATTGTTTAGAAAAGTAAGTAAGCTCATGTGTAAAAGATGTTTCATATCTTACCTCTTGAAGGAGAGAAAAGATAAGCTTTCTAAGAGGAGAGGCATGCCTTATCTCTTGAAGCGAAGAAAATGTGGTTTGATATAAAGGATTCTTCTTTGTCTTATTTGGAACGAAGAAAAAGTTTAGTGGAATCTCCAACGATCTCGATGTCGAGAAATCAGACCGGGAAGGTAGGTCAAGGTGGTCGAACCTCATCAGCAACCATCTTGTGTTATTGTTTTTGCATTTTCTCTCCCTCTCCTTCTCATATTATGCTTGTGATATGATTTGATTTGCATTGATTTAAATTTTAACGAATCAATTTTTAGGCTTCCGCGATGTATTTTGTGAAATCAATATTTCGATTTTAAACACCAATTCACCTCCTCCCTCTTAGTGCTTTGGGATCCTACAATTTGTATCGGAGTAAGATTGCTCTTGTTTTTAAATTTTAATCGTCTTTTAGAATTATGGTATCAAGTGGATTCAGTTTTTCTGAAGGACAATTAGTTAGTCGTCCTCCCCTTTTTAATGCATCAAATTTTACATATTGGAAAAAAGGATACAAGCATACGTATGTTTTATTAATATTGACATGTGGGACATTGTTGAAAAATGTTATTATTTACATAAAAAATTACCTTTAGAATATACCGACAGAGAAAAAAATTTGTCAAAACTTGATTGGAAATTTAAAAATATTTTTTATTATACTTTGGATTCAACGGAGTTTAATCAGATTTTCAATTGTGAAAGTGCAAATGAGATTTGGAAAAAACTCATTACTACTTATGAATGAACCGATAAATTAAAAAATCTAGATTAAATATTTTAAATTATCAATATGATTTTTTCAAAATGCAAGAAAATGAATCCATTAATGATATGGTTGTATAGTTTAACGATATTGTAAATGACTTAGCCCCCTTGGGTGAGCCAAGAACTAATCCCAAAAAGTGAAAAAATTCCTCAGATCTCTTTACTCCAAATGTCATAGGAACTTAATTGAAGAAAAAGATTTTAACAAGAGATGATCTAATTGATTTCTTTATTAACATATGAGATTGAAATTCAGGAAGAAGAAGCAAATGTTCCGAAAAGAAGACATTGACATTGAAAACAAAAGAAGACTCAAGTGAAGAAGAAGTCAACGAAAAGAGACTTGCACGCTACACAAGAAAACTAGATAAGTATCTCAAGTTGGTGAAAAAGAAAGAGAAGAATGAGAAACCAAACAGAAGTTTATATAAACATCACCAAAAAAGACATTCTTGTCTCATAAAAAATGTCAAAGAAGAAACATCTCAAAAAGGAAAGAAGAAAAGATATAAAGAATCAAGTGAAGAAAGTGACTTATCAAACACTTCTAGTGATGATGCATACATATGCTTAATGTCACATAATGAGAGGTAATTTTCTTCTCTTGTAAAAATGTATCTTTCACTTAAAGAGGAAAATGAAAAATTAGTATATGAGTTTGAAAAATTAAAAAAAGAAAATGATACATATTTTGTGGAAAATGAAAATTTGAAAAATGAAATTGATTATTTAGAAATTACACATGCATGTGAAATTGTAAAACTAGATGGCTTTAGAAAAAGTAAAAAAGGAAAATACTTTTTTGAAAAATTCATAAAAGAATGATAAGGTTAGCTCTAGGAAATACTTTGAACATACTTATTGGAAATCTAAATATTCTTGTGATAAATCCTTAAAAAATTCACATATTATTTATTTTTCATGTAAATTTTATGATCACTATGCATATCAATGCACAGTAGAAAAATCACGTTAACATGAAATGATATGAGTTCCAAAAGAAATATTGACTAATAAAATTGGACCCAAAGAAGTTTGTGTACCAAAGATCAAATAATTATTTTTCAAGTGTGATATCTTATATATTCTCTTTAAGAATAATGTCGCAAGTAAGAAAGGTGTCACAAGTATAACTAAGAATTACATTCTTCATCGTTGGATAATTAATGCAAGATATTCAAAACACATACATTTCATGATAGTAGGCCAGTTTCTACAAATGAGCAGCTCGGGATAACTCCATTGCAAAAATATATGGAAATTTGCAAAAGTAGAGTTGGAATCACTTGATCATTTAAATATTGGGATGTCAATTATAGATGAAGCATTTCAAAAGTTTACTACTTTAATACCCATATGTTGAACCGGTCGACTTTTGCACTCCAACCTCAACCATTTGCACGTTGAACTAGGCAAATCACATCCGCCGTCCAAATGCCATTACACGGGGACATTACATTGGAGCACGGTTAGGAAGGAGCATCCACCCCATTACGCCCATTAAATTCTAAATTTATAACTTACAAAATAAAATTCATGATCAAATCCAATGAAAGTAACTAAAATCTTGTTCAAGCGACGGCATAAGATCAATTGTTTTTTTGGTTGCTCGAGGACGATCAAACCCTCAATTGACGTTCTTATTAGGGGTGTTCACCGGGTCAAGTCGACTTGATGAATCCGAAAATGTGATGGGCAAGTAAGACCTGGTCCAACCTAACCATGACCAAACCTAGGATCAAGTCGAGTTCACATTGAAAAATTCCAACTCGACTTGACTCACCGGACCCGATGATCCAACTTTTTTCTTTTTTTAATTTTAAATGATTTTTAGTTAACTTGAGTTTTATATTATTTAAAATTTTAAAATATAAAATAAAATATTTTAAATGTAGAAAATTTAAATATATTTTATTTTTTGGTATTTTAAAATAATTTAATTTGTATTAAAAATAAAATAATAAATTTTATGTTGTATTAAAAAATAAAATAAAAAAAGAAAAATAGTGGTCGGACGACTGAACCCGACACGGCCCGAGTAGGTTCATAGCATAAAAAAAAATAAAAAACTCGACCTGACCCAACCACACTTGATCGATTGTGTTGGATTTGTTCATGAAACGAGTGAAACCCGACCCGTGAACTCCCCTAGTTCTTATAAACTGATGAAGTAATTATCTAAAGAACATATCTTGTTAGAAAAAAAGTACATCATCAACTGTGCGAGATTTACAATTTTGATTTAAAATGTGTTTTGATGAAGACAAAATTAAAGGACAATAAATTAGTGCTGCTCATGCAAACGAGATCACATTATCACTATTTTTGCAACATATAGCTATTTCCTCAATTTTCCAAGGACCATGCTCTTGCAATGCAAAAATCCCATTTGCTACAGGAATTGGTCGGACGCCACACCAAAATAATTTAGAATTCGAGCATTCTATGGATATCAGAAACTGAAACAAGTGAATTTCCATTTTGGTCACAGCAAGAGACTGAATGGTGTCTGAATGACCTGTGAATACTCACGCAATTTTCAGTCAGACTACACTTTGCCATCCAAACAACCAGTTGCCACATACTGAGAAGTGCCCAGCCAAGCAAGGCATGTAACTCCTTCCTATTAAGAAGTCCAGTTGAGAACCAAAATTATTATTGAAAATCGAAAAGGAAAAACAATTTAACAAGGGGCTAACCTCATGGTCGCACGTACACCGTACAGCAGAACGTTGAAGATCCCAGATGATAAGCTTTTGATCCATCCCTCCGGTGGCAGCCCAGGGAGATCTGCAAATCAGATAGATGTATGCATGTTCAAAGCCAGAGGTGGAAGTTAACAATTAGTTTGTAGGAAGTAGCGGATCACTGTCTCAAGAAGACACTTGATTTGAATACTTAAACAGATGTATTAACTGAGATGAGCATCCTATATTTAACCCAATAGGGATATGACCTTAAGCAATAAAAAATACATAAGTATAGTTTGCAAAAAATCTTGTACTTTTTACTTTGCGGACAATCAATTATTCACTAACAGTAAATTTTGCTAACAATCAAGTCACTAATTCTCTTCCTCTCTTGGTCATAAACCCTTTTGTCATGCTTTGGAAACAATTTTTAAATGTGCCTCCATTACCAATCCTGTAGATACAATTAAGTTCTTACTATTGTTTTGAGCTGCAGAAATTATTGAAACCCTTTCGCCATAAACCTTTTGTCATGCTTTGGAAACAATTTTTGAATGTGTGTCCATTACCAATCCTGTAGAAACAATTCATTTCTTCTTACTACTGAGTACGAGCAATACAAGATGGATTAATTTATGTCATCATGCCGAGTTAAACATTATGTTAATATTCTCAAGCATCTCCCATACATAGAAACCTTCCAAAGATATTTCTCCATCACACTAATACCATAATTAGTTAATTATGCATGCGCCATTTACAAACAACTCATGGTAAGGCATCACTTTTCACAAAGAGTAGAAAAGCCATAAAGAGTCCAAATGCACAAATTAAATCTCTTTATTGTCTTTGATATGGAAGGTCAAGGTCTCTAGCATAATAGTTTCCCAAATTATTGGCAAAATTAAATGGCGTACACATTGTCTAGCTGAAATAAGAAATAGTCATGAGAAACTGATATAAGAGATGAGATAAGAGTTTGAAGATTTGAAGTGCGACTCGAAAAAGGGAGATGCAACCTCAGCCAAAGAATAACCAGAGTATTCGGAAAAAAATTCATATGAATATGAAATAACAAATATATTTGCCTACGTTTTTTTTATTTCCCTTTCTATTTTTTTACTGGTCTGAATTTGTATACTGCCTTGGTCTTAAGTGTTAACCATAGCTTTTCTCGAAGAGGGTCTTAAAGAAGGAAAATAATATCAAGTAATTCCATGACAACCTTGCAAATCTGTTTCTTGTTGAAATTAGCAGAATAAAAGTTGTTTAGGATTCTGACCTTGTTGAAGTGACATAAATGTAAACAGACTAAAACCAGTGTGAAAGCCAGTCAGAAGGACTAGACAAAAGAAGCATTCATCAGCGTCAGGAGAAAAATTGAGGCTTGGATATATTACAAGTAGCAGAATTAAGAAAGATGCAAGCATCATGACAAAAGGGGAAGACATTGCACATTACGAACGAATCTCATTATACATTGAGATGATAGCCAAGTGCCAGATAAAATCATGATGATCTACAACAAATCATAGTCAGATCTTGCCATTGTTAGTAGGAAAAGAAGGCAAAGCATCCAGACAATCCCCAACCTGATCTAAAATATTACACAATCATGCAGTTCTCAGTTAAGAGTTTGTTTCATGATTTGGTCCTGTAAACTACCTTCAAGACGATCAGAGTAAAATGGAAACAGTTTCAGATGGAAATTTTAAAATTCAACAATAATTACAGAGTAAAATTGCATCAGAAAACAGTTTCAGATGGAAAATTTTCAGCCTGGGCTATAAGTAGAATTGTTCTATTATATAGGCTCAAATGTGACATGTACAAGTTTTTCCATTATCAATTATTTCTGTATGACTATTTTTATGTATCCATCACTAAAAGAAATAGGATGAAAATCAATTTCACCATATCCAAGTATTGCACTAAACTATTAAAAAAACAGAAGTATGAAGGTAAATGAAATTAATTAAATCCAGAAACATTAGCCAACATATGGGGAAATTGTTAGATAATGCTATCACTATTACCTGTTTGTGACCTTTCTTTTTACAAGCTTTTGATCATCAACATCAGCAACCTACCAAGACAATACAAAGCACTAGGGGAAAAGGCACAAAAATGTTTTTCAAAGGACAAAACTGCTTAAGTTAAGCTAGAAGATGAACTTAAGCAATTACAATATCAACTTTTAGCAGATATGGTGCAGAAAGGTGTACTTGTTTGTTCCCAGAAAATCTACAGCAAAATGCAAAAGAATACTATGCAAACAATCTTATTCTTATTACTTTGCCAGCAATCAATTATTCACTGAAAATAAATTTTGCTAACAATCAAGTCACTAGTTGTATGTTTCTCTTGGTCCTAAACCCCTTTTGTCATGATTTGGAAACAACCTGTAGATACAATTCATTACTTCTGACTATTGAGTACAACTCCAGCAAAAATACTTTTAGTGGTAGCAGGAAAGGAAGAATCCTCAACACGATAGCAGGATAACACATGGAATAAATCAGCCAATATACAGAAATTGTACTAAAGTATATCATAGTATCAAGGGACATCTTGTTCTTATCCAATAAACAAAGAAAACACTTGGGTTTCCCATATCCTCAACATCAATATCATGAGAACTAGAAAAAAAGTATATATTTAATTAAGAAAAAAGTGAGAAAATTAGCTTGCCTAGACCATGAGTAGCAAAGACCTCATTCCTTCCCAAGGAAAAGTAATAGCGGAAGACAAATATATATGATCCAGACATATGCAGAAACATATGCAAAACAAATGAGCGAAAAGGGAATTATACTACGCTAAGAAAGCTGACAGAATTTTAGTTTTTATAACTCTCTATGCAAAACATATCTAATTATATTTTTGATCCTATCTATTCATTATGTTCATAGCATGAAAAATCGATGCATATTAATTAAGAGTATATTAAATTGGGTCCACCGGCATATCTTTTTTTTCCTCTTTTTGGCACCTGCACAGTAATCAGCTCATCTGCACAAAATAAAAATCTATTAACATTTTTTGTCCTTTGAAAAATAGTTTGCCAGCAATCTTATTCTTTTTACTTTGCCAGCAATCAATTATTCACTGAAAATAAATTTTGCTAACAATCAAATCACTAATTGTATTCTTCTCTTGGTCCTAAACCCCTTTTGTCATGCTTTGGAAACAACCTGTTGATACAATTCATTACTTCTTACTATCAATTACAACTCCGGCTAAAATAATTTTAGTGGTAGCAGGAAAGGAAGAATCCTCAACACGATAGCAGGATAACACATGCAATAAATCAGCCAATATACAGAAATTGTATAAAGTATATCATAGTATCAAGGGACATCTTGTTCTTATCCAATAAACAAAGAAAATACTTGGGTTTCCCATATCCTCAACATCAATATCACGAGACCTAGAAAAAAGTATATATTTAATTAAGAAAAAAAGTGAGAAAATTAGCTTGCCTAAACCATGCATAGCAAAGAGCTCATTCCTTCCAAAAGAAAAGTAATAGTGAAAGGCAAATATATATGATCCAGAGAGATGCAGACAAATATCCAAAACAAATGAGCAAAAAAGGGAATTATAGTATGCTAAGAAAACTGACCATCTCTGCAAAACAGATCAAATTATATTTTTCATCCTATCTATTCATTATGTTCATAGCATGAAAAATCGACGCATATTAATTAAGAATATATTAAATTGGGGTCACCTGCATGTATTTTTTTTCTTTTTGGAACCAGCACAGTAATCAGCTCATATACGCAGAAGAGGAGGAGGAGAAAGAGAGCCGCCGTGCCATTGATGAGCTTGCTGCCGGAGTTTTGACGTTCTTGCTTTCTTGAAACATGCGGGAGTTGAGAGAGAGAGAGAGAGAGAGAGAGAGAGAGAGAGAGAGAGAGAGAGAGAGAGAGAGAGAGATTGAGGGAGATCGCAAGAGAGCGAGGGGGAAAAAAGAGGCGGAGGGAAGGAATTAATAGGGCGGGAGTCGCTCATATTACCGTTAACGGAGCAAATAAACGTCTTGAAAATAATTTAAATACATGCTTCCAATATTTTTTCCCTTTTACGGCAGCTATCTGTCAAATTATAAATCGAATAATATATTTTTTAAAAAATAATATTTTAAAAATAATTTTTTGAAGTAGCATGGCCCTAATACATTTTGTATTTGATTTTTTTGGAATGTTACAACGTTCCGCGTACGACTTCTAAATTAGTAATAGTTACTAAAACAACAAGTAGATGTGTCATTCATAAATATTTTTTTAAGATGTAGGTTGATTAATATCTTCATTTGAAAAATACGAGATTTTGAGTTGACAATGTGTACACATTTATTTGTGGCAAAGTCCATAATATTTTTATTATTCACACATCAAAATTGTAGTGGGAGCGATTCATTATCAATTGATGTTAAATGTTCATTTTCATATAGAATGACATTATAAGTGATTCATGTTATCAAATCAATATCTAGGGTGATGCCCTGAGAACACAAGCCTCGAACATGTGATCAAAAGTCGTTATAAAGGCACTAATCGATTTTATAGCTTGACTTTTATTTTACCTTAACGAATAATAGTTCACGTTAGCAAAAGACTTCAATACAATAGTTCCAATCTCAACGGAAGAAACTTATACAATTAACTTAATATTAGCGAAAGCAAACTATACAATATACAATATACAATGACATATAGTTTATGGGCCTACATCTATATACAATTAGGTTCCTATCAATGTACATGTCAATCATCTGAGGAACCACCCACGCTATATATTATACTACACGATCTAGGTATGCTAGGGAACCCATGAGTATACTACACGATCCCTATAGGACTTTTCTCTCATATTCTTAGTAGATGATAATTTTTAAGAGAAATGAATTGTACAAATTAACTAGAGAAAAAGATATGAAGCAGATCCAACGAGTGAAAGGGAAAAATATCAAATAGGAGAAATTTTGGCTTTCCTAAGTATTCATTTGAATTAAGTAAGAAAATCATATACGATGGAAATAAGTGAAATATGATTTACGACACTAACTAGATGTCCTATTTATTTTATCAATTGAACATTTCAAGAAAATTTAACCAAACCAATCTCTAAATATTTATGGATAAAACGCAATGTAATTTAATTCGTCTCAAACACTACTCAAACGAGTAAGTCTAAGTTCACACCCCTCCAAATGTCATTGAGTAGATGATGTGGGGGGGGGGGGGGGGAGAGAGAGAAATGAAATGCTGAAAATGATTAAATTCTCAAGTAAAACACAACATTCATATTCAGAAACAATCTTTATTTCAAAATAACAGTGGAATTCAACAAAGTAAAACCAATTAAGAAGACTACATCATTGGAGAGTTAAACATCGTAATGCAAAGATTAGAGTACAAAAGATGAACAAGAAAATAAAACTCTAAAACTTGAAATGTGACTCTAAACAAAGTAGCCACGAGACTTTCCTTTTTGATTTGAAAGTGGATGTTTTCCTTCAATCTTCGATGCCTTCATGGGTTGGAAAGGGGGCCTTTTTATCGGCATGATTCCCAAAAATTTGGGAATCAACACGGACCGTGTCATTAATGACACGGGCCGTGTTGGCTAATGTTCTGAGTACACGGCCTCCGTCTCGGCGTGACCAATCCTCCGATATAAATAACACGGACCGTGTTATTAATGACATGGGTCGTGTAGTCTTCTAGAATCGCGGCATGGATCGTTAAGCTATTAACATCGAACATGGCCCGTGTTGATGTGACACGGTTCATTTTGTTCAATGCTTTGACGTGACTTCGGCAAATATCGCACGTGCACAAGCTGTTTTCTTCTCCTGACAACCCAATTTGATCGACGGATCCCAGACCAATTGACCTGCAAGAAGGCTTGAACAAACCAAGGTGCCAGAGATAACACTTTTTATTTTATGCAAATTCTTTGGAAGTTTTTTTCTTTTGCTCAACAAAGATTTAGAAATTTCAATAAGGAGACTACTTTTGTCAAAATTGAGAAAATACTAATAGATAGAGATCGTCAAAACAAAATAATTTGAATGAGCTCCAATTAATTTTCCAAAAACCCTATATTAAAGCGCTACATGGAAAAACACATTGATAAAGAATTACATAAACAACGAGATGTTCTTGAAACCTTGGATTAAGACTAGGGACATATAAAAAACATTGAGAATAGTGAGGAAAGAGAGTTTTTTTTCAAAGTTTGGCATAAAATGCATGCAACCCCGAACTTGTAAGAAACATTATCCTCAGGACATACAAGGCGATGAAGTAGTGCTCGATCCATCACTAATAGATGGTACCATGCTTGATCAGTTCGTATAGCATCCATCTACGT
Organism: Pontederia crassipes; assembly: GCA_030549335.1. NCBI lineage: Eukaryota > Viridiplantae > Streptophyta > Magnoliopsida > Commelinales > Pontederiaceae > Pontederia > Pontederia crassipes. The sequence continues at coordinate 48,809,826 of CM060189.1, read as the reverse complement.
CTGCCAAGGAAAAAATTCAAAAGCCACAGAAGAAGAAGGAGCTGATGTAGGAGGGGGTGGATAACTATGAGGGTCCTGCACTGTCCTGTGATGGCTGGGCTCAAGTGACTACCAACGTCAAGTGGAATGGCCAATGATGGAAAATATAACCAATTATCCCTATCAAAAGGTGTAACTCTAGCATGATTTGCACATGGAATCTTGTTAGATCTACCTCCAAAAGTGAAGAAAACTCTATTATTTCTTAGTGATAAGCCTCATATGAACTGCCTTGCCTTGATTAAGGAATGAGACATTTTTAACCACATTGCATTAATGGCTTGCAATGGGTGTGACCAAGCCTCCGATTACAATGCACCCTTTCTTCTTCCTGGAATGTTTCTCGAAGTTATGAGTCAAATTCTCAATCATGGTCCACAAAAAGAGAAGTTATGTTTCGTTAACAGCTCCTTCACTGTCTCCTCTTCCACAAATAGAGTTAGATAAAATTTGACGTACATAACAACACACTAGGTTTGTGAATCTGACTAGTTTTAGTAGGGTTAAGTTTAGATGATTCTCACCGGTGATGGCATACTAGAAGGATGTAACGTCAAAAGCTGAAGTGTTAGGGGTGTTCTCAATTTTTTGCAAACTGTAGAAATCACATAATTCAAACATACTAATGGTGTAGTCATCGTTGTACATCCTGAAAAATATTTGTTCGGGTGCTTCTCCTGCAAAACTTGTGTGTGTCATATGAAATGAGCTCAAAAATTCCAAAGCAACTCATTCATATATCGACCAACTTTTTAGTATAAATTCTACTATCCCTATGCATCCAAAAACAACCAAAACATCATCTAGTATCATGCATAAAACAAGAACACGCAAATTTAGTGGCCGTTGATTCCATTCAACGCAGCCTCATTCAAGCTCGAGCATGATCTCAATCTTTGTAATCAACATATGGAGGTCTCGGAACCATGGTAGGCTCAGGTGCATCCAACCCAACCTTTTCAAAATTCATGTCCACGGTGCGGGGTGCAGCCATGGTGAGAAAATGGCCCGCGTAGGAAGGAAACGACGCGTGTTTACTATTTTCAGTGAACCTGCATGTCATGAATGTGGACTGTTTTCCCTGCAAAGTTCACCACCGGAGTTTGGGAAGAAGCCGATGTTGATGCTGAAAGACTCATCTCGTTTGAGGAATCAAAAGAAAAGTTGAGGAAGATGGTTCTCGAGGTGGTTGACGTGGTGAAGGCGGCGGTCAGGTGTCAATGGCTGTGATAGGTGTCATCGGCGGTAATGATCGATAGTGTTGCGGGGTCGCCGAAGAGGTGGAAGATGGTCGGAGGAGTTGAATGCATTTTAGAAAAAAAATTGTGAATTCTTCTAGGAAGGATTGGTATGATGCTTTATGGGCCTATCACGCCGAATATCTCCATACATGCTTATGTTTGGTAAGGCATGCCATTTACAACTAGAACATAAAGCTTATTGGGCCATTGCATTTTTTATTTTGAACTTACAGAAACATGGAAGGAAAGACTACTCGAGTTGAATGAACTTGGAGAATTCCGAACTAATGCTTATGAAAATAGCAAAATATATAAGGAGCGCATAAATTATTAGCATGACCAACACATACAAAGTAAGGATTTTTAATTTGGTCAACAAGTTCTCCTATATGATAGTAGACTTAGGCTATTTTCAAGTAAACTCAAGTTTAGATTGACGGGCACTTTTCTCAAATCTGCTCATCACCTTTTGGAGTTGTTGAAATTTGCACCATGAATAAAGAGCATCAATTCAAAGTCAATGGACATCGTCTTAAACACTATCTAGGTGGTGTTCATCATGAGGAAGTAGAATTTGTTATCCTTATTGATCCATGATAATATTTGACTAAGTATGATTATAAATCAGAACTACACTGCCTAAAACTCTAATTTCTATTTTTACTTCTTAATCTTTAATTCTCTAGAAAAAAAATTTGCAACACGTCCTGGGAGTTGTGTTTTCCACTAATAATCATTTGTTATATGCACAAGCCCTGTCACTCCAGCGCACGACTACAACACGAACCGAGGAGACGGCAGCTGTCGAGCACTTATAAAAACACAGCCCTCATTTATGAAACACGAGCCGTGTTTCTATTTTTTTTTTTAAATCGTACGTAGTCATGAAGTCAAACACGGGTCGTGTCAATAGAGAAGCGATCCGTGTTACTCCGGATTTCATGCACCTGCCACCTACCTACATTTACAACATGGGCTGAGTTGCCTATAAGGCACCCCACATCGGATCGTCCCCACATCGACAGCCTCCGATCATTCGTAACTCCTCCGGCCGTCATTCATTTCTTCAGCGCACTACCGCCTGCGCCGCCACATATCCACCTGCCAAGGCTTGCTGTCGCTAAGTCGCCCACATCGAACGTACTGTCAGCCATCGTCAACTCCTCTGGCCGTAGTCCATTTCTCCGGCGCACCATCACCGCACATCCACCTGCCGACGCTTGCTCTCGCTAAGTCGTCCACATCGAATGTACTGCCGACCATCGGACGGCAAGGAATTGATATGCTTGAGCTGTGTTGATGGTGAATTCAAAATAATCTGCTGTCTTCTGTTAACGTAGTCAAGAACTGCCATACGTTATATGTAAACCCCTAAATAAATGTTTATCAATTAAATAAACAGTTAAGAACACAAATTAATCACCACATATAACTCCTTTTTGAAAACATCTACAAGAACTAAAAGAGCCGAATAATCAGTCCGGAATTATCTACGGTATTGGAGTCATTTCATGAAGTAAGAACTGATGCCTTTTTATAATGTTTATTTACAAATGCTCCAACCGATGGAACAATTCTGTATCTAGTATCAATACAGTCACACACATCTGAATATTGATATGCTTAAGTTGTGAATGTTAATAGTTTCTCAATCTGGTTGTATTGTGCCATTGAATAAAATTATACATGGGGTAAAATTATCACATTGTACTGGAATAAGATAATGTGGTCCATGTAAAGTCATTACTTAACCTTTTCTTTCTTAGGACTTGAATTTCACTCATATTTCTTAAAATTGCAGGTTGTTACACCTGTTAAGATGACTTTTCAGATGTAAGGGACCTATCTCTATGTTCCTTACATTTCAACCTGTGATTCATTTAGTTTCTTTTTTTTCCTCCTGCTGCTGAGTAGACTCCCCTGATGTTTACTTTGTGTTCTGCAGATATGCAACATGTGCCATACCAATTAGTGTCTTCTTTGCATCAAGCCTCTGGTAAGACTGTTCAAGTGCTTCCATGAAAAAGACTGTTTAAACATCATTTTCCTTATAACTTTTGGTTGCATTCTCTGATAACAATGTTTGATGTTGCATCATGTGATTTTATTTGATAAAATTTTCACGAGAACTTGTCTAAATATATTTTGACATGTTTTCAATCTTTACCTGGATTTCTTTTCTGTATCCAATCAATGTGTTAGTTGATATGGAAACTAAACATCATTTTATTTGTTGGGTTGTTTCTGGATATTTGCATGCTTGGTTACTGGCATGCTATGATCTTGAAGCTAGAGAGGTCACTGTCTAAGTGGTTGACTTCATGCCTTGAGCTAAACAATTCATGATGTTAAGTTGTTTTTAGCTTTGTAATTTTTTGCTCTGGAAAGCTGTGGTTTGCATATGCCTAGTTAATGATAAATGTAATCAATTATATCTGCATGTTTGATGCATCATATTTACTTGATGTCTTGTAACATTGGTCAAATCTTTTTATCCTCTAGAATGACTAATCGTTGAATTTTTCCCTCATTTTGATTACTGTTTTTTCTGTAAGTTGAAAAAAAAGTATTTCCTTTAAATGATCACTGCCAAAAGAATATTAGGAGTTTGCAGTATTTGGCAAGACCTGTCATATGAGCCTACCATGGTGACTGTTTGTTTCTGGCAGGTTTGAAAACACTGCTTATTTGTATATCTCCGTGGCCTTTACTCAAATGCTCAAGGCCTTAAGTAAGTTCTGATACACTTAGAAATATAAAGAAAATTTTCAGTGACGTCAATGCTCCATTGTAATTAGAATCATGGTAATTATTTCAGTGCTTGTGGCAACATTGATCATGGCTGTTATTTGTGGCACGGACAAGTTAAGGTCTGATATCTTCTTGAACATGTTGCTGGTCAGTGTTGGAGTGGTGATTTCCTCATATGGGGAAATTCATTTTAATGTAATTGGAACAGTCTATCAGGTTACCGGTATATTTGCAGAAGCTTTAAAACTTGTTCTAACTCAGGTCCTTCAGAAGAAAGGATTGGCACTTAATCCTGTCACCAGTTTATATTACATAGCACCTTGCAGGTACTTATATATTACTTAACTATTTGCGTCTCCCTTTTTGCATATATCGCCACTGATGCTAAGAGTGTTATATTTAACCAATGCTTTAAATGTTCAACCTTTTGCCAACAAAATTTGCTTAAAAAATACTTAAATGGAAGTGGCACCATCTAAATTCTAAGAAAAGCTAAGCAGTTTAGCCTTCTTTCCTTTATCACTAGCAATGTAGTTTGTTTATACTGTGAAATTTAGTTTTCTGCTTTTTCTTTATTAATCATAGTAGAGTTAGTTATACTCTTGGCTCTGTTTAAATAACTAATATTCCAAGTTCCCAACTATTTTTGCAGTTTCTTATTCCTATTTGTACCTTGGTATGTCCTGGAAAAACCAATGGAAATCTCGCAGATCCAGTTCAATCTTGGATTTTCTTTTCAAATGCTTTATGTGCACTGGCCTTCAACTTTTCTATATTTTTAGTCATTGGCAGAGCTGGGGCAGTGACTATTGGAGTAGCTGGAGTTTTGAAAGACTGGATACTGATTGCTCTTTCAAGAATGGTATTTCCCGAGTCAACTATTACTGGTCTTAACATAGTGTAAAGAAATGAAAAAAGTACCAATTGCATAGCCAATTATCATTTCATATCAGATTTGTGCTTCCATTATCTTGTTCTATGATTGGAGGCTTAGATTCAGCTAAGCGTTTTATGAAAACATGTCCACTGCTTCCAAACATGGTTCATCTACTGTTAATAATCCTACAGATTGATGTGTTTACTTGTTACTATTGGATTGGTAGGAGGAGGATGGTTTATACTACCTTGACAACTCGACAACAAATGGAGTGGGATATGAGTCCTGTTTAGTAGCAAATGTCTCAAAGTCAACAGTTGAGACCTAGCATCAAAGATGTTGGAGAGCTAAGTTGGAGATAGGGTCCAAATAGCAGAAGCGAGCATATTTTTCCAATCCCGATCAGATCAGAATTTATATGTGAATCCAAATGATATTTCATACTGCTCAAATTCTTTAAACCTGGATATGGGAGTTGAAGATTCTTCAGAATATCATGTCGAAAATGTGTTATATATCACCCCCCTGGGAGTGATATATAACACACAGACAATTAATTACAAAGTCTAGAAAAAGAAAATATCTTTTCTATAATAACAGAAGTTGGATTACATGGATAACAAAAGAATAAGGAAGGACATATAAGACTTATACGTTGAAGTCAGAAAGCAAAAAAAAAGAAGGGGGGACTCATTTTGTTCTTCAGGGGAACAAATGAGACCCTCTCTGGTGAGCACATATATATTTGACAACAGTACAAAAAAGAAACAAAAATGGAGTTCACTCTGCTCATCCACAAGTGCTAGGATTGATATGCCGGCCGCAATGTTTTCGTCTTCGTCCCATCCAGAAAAGCCTCGTCCACATGGAGGAGGCCTTGGGGCTTGACAGGCAGGGGGCTCTCGTCGAACCATGCGTGCTCGATTGCAGCCTGTGCTGTGAGCCTCTGCTCCGGGTCATAATTGAGGAGGCCTTCGAGAAAGTGATATCCGTCTCGGGACAACACTGGGCGACCGCGTCCCAGAGTTGCAGGGAAGAGCCTCCGGAGATTGCTCCATTGCCTTCCTGTGCTACCCACGGCCCTAAGAGCTTCAGGGATGGCAGACATGCCCGGCCACGCCTTCAAACTTGGCGTTCCAAGAACGCTGAATATTTTGCGAATTTGATCGGACTCCGTCGTCCCTTGGAAGAGAGCGTGCTTATTAAGCATCTCCGCCATTATGCATCCTAGGGACCACATGTCGATGGCGGACGAGTACTCCTTGGCCCCCAGCAGCAGCTCCGGCGCCCTGTACCACAAGGTGACGACGGTCATCGTGTTACTCGTGTAGGGCGACGTCCCCTGCTGCTTGTAGCCGAGGCCGAAAATCGCAGATTTAAGGTCGCCGCGGTGGTCAACGAGGATGTTGGTGGTCTTGAGATCCCGATGGAGGATGCGGTGATCGTGTATGCACTTTACGGCCCTCAGCAGCTGCAACATTAAGTATTTGGTCTCGCCTTCTGAGAATGGACCCTGCCGCGACTGCAACACCTGCCGGAGGTTCGTGTGAGCCAAGTCCAAGACCAAGAACATGGCCTTGCCTTGGGCGTCTGTGGCCAGGTCCTTGAGCCGCACAACGTTTGGGTGGCGGCAGGCGCGGAGGCACTCGACCTCCACCCGCCAAGTAGGATCTACCAATCGCTTCAGTGCGACGATCTGGCAGTCCCGGAGGTCAAATGCCTTGAAGACGGCGCCATAGCTGCCCTCGCCACTCTTGGTGGATACGACGAAGTCGCGCTCGACGATGCAACGCGGGACCGTCACTGGCTGCTGGTCAAGTCGAGGCCTCTTTCTTGGCGAGGTGCTGCCGCTTCCGCTCGGCCTCAGCAGTTTCCACGGAGAGATCGTCCAGTCGAGGCTTCTTGGCGGCAGGCTCGGCCTCAGCAGTTGCAACGCAGGGATAGTCGAGCCGAGGCTTCTTGGCTGGTTCGGCCTCAGCAGTTGCGACGCAGGGATCATCGTGGAGTCCAGCTTCCTCCTCGGCGGCGGGCACAACCTCAGCAGTCGCCACGGAGGGATCATCGAGTCGAGGCCGCTTCTTGGATAACGGAGTCTTCTCGACGGGGCAGACCGGCGTGTAGATAACAGGCGGAGCCATCGACGCAGAGCAGCAGCAGCAGTAGCTCTCGGTGGAAACACAGAGAGACAGGGAGCACGAGCGCGGGCACAGAGCAAGAACCAAGAAGAGAAGAGAGAAGAGAAACGGAGGAGGAGGAGGAAGTGAAGAGAAGACGGAGACCGTAAACTTAAAAAGGGAAGAGAACGAACGCACAGAACCGTTGGAATTTGGAAAAAAAAAAAAGAAAAGTAAAAAAACAAGAACAAGAACAAGAATCGCACAAGAAACCGTTAAGAATTAACAAATAACAAGGCGGGCGCCAAATTTTGTTTCTTTTATTTTTATATTTTTACCCTTTTTTTTCTTTCGTGCACGAATCCTTCTTTAATTATTTTGGCCATATATTTTTGTATTTATTTGCATTTAGTAACGATAGAACTTAATTGCCAATAGACCATTGCACATATATTCTCCTTAGTATATACTATCTTGTAAATATAATGAACTTGGGAAAAAAATATTTCTTTTATTAGATCTTATCTTATCTTCAAAGGTGCAAATAATATGTTAAAAATAGCTACGTTATGGTAAAAAAATTGTTTTATATTCATTCATACACTATCGCAAAATTGATAAAACAGAAACTCTACCATCAATAAATTATTTATTACCCTAAAATTAAATATTTTAATGCATATAAGTTCAAATTTGAATAACTTATTTAAAATTAAATATTTATGCGATGTGGACGTTATAAATAATGCTTTCCTTTATTTAAAAGAAAACTTCAAAGTGTATACATTTTTGTTACAAAAAATATTTTAATGCAACAATGAATTTGCACAAGATATTAACATAGCTTTATTTTGTATCAAAATTATTAATGTTGTCAATCATATATGGATGATATTGCAACATTATTTTGTTGGATGAGTATATTTTATTATTACATATATGTAATTAAGGTATGAGACAAAATATTTTCAATTTGTTTTATGAAAACTGATATTATAATTATTTAAATTCCTTGTGTTATGCATATATGTATTTTAAGCATGTGACTTTATTTGATATTTTGTGTAATCATTTTTAGTCATACTTATATCTCACACATATATTTTTTGAAAGCATGTAACATATATTTTTGTTGCTGACGCGAATGAATTTTATGATTATTTGTATGCTTTAAAATTCATAATTATTTATATTATGTTTGTTGAGGCAAATCCATATATGAATATCTATCCTAGGTAATGGAAATGATAATTATAGAAATCACGGCTCAAACTAACGAAGCCCAAGCGCCTCCCGAGACCATCACTTTCGACGGTAATCATTGGTTTTGAAAATTGCACACCGTGCGTTTTCTTCTCTATTGATTCCTCATCATCTTCTCTATTCATTTTTAAAATTTTTACAAGAGAATATTAGCAAATTAATATTACTTTTGACAACTACTTAATGCAATAATTTGTTAATGAACATTAAAGTTGTAAGTTACGATAACATTTTACTTTTCATTTTTCCTAACATATTGATACATTTATTTCATAAAATATAAATTGCTAACAAAAAAAATGTTACTTTTTTAAAATCAAAATGTTATATTAGTATTATATTTTTGTAGTTTAAATTTTCCCATGTGAAGAATTATATCTACACATACACACACATATATATATATATATATATGAGAAATATTAATTGTGGTGTCATTGTGCGCCCCATCACTCCAGACCGTCCGATATGAGATGGACGTCCTGGATGAACGCGCATTGGTTCACAACATTTCCTCCCCTCTCGCGAGTCTCCTTTGCATGACGTGCATCCGGTTCGGCGAATCACGGAGGAGGCCAGGCAGAGGGCGGCGAGCAAAGGGTGGTGGCGGTGAGCGGAGGGTGGCGGCAAAGTGTGATCGAAGGTCGAACGAAGGGCGAAGTGCGATCGAAGGGCGAAAGGAGGGCGGAGGACGACGACGAACTGTGAGCGGCGTACGAAGGTCGAGCGGCGACCGATCCCCCTTTTTCTTCACCAGATCTCCCTTTCTCTTTGCCGATTTGCCGCTGCCGAGGGGATGCCGATTCACTGCTCCATCACCGAGCGGCGAGCGAAGGTCGAGCAGCGACCGATCCCCCTTTCTCGATCCCCCTTTTTCTTCACCAGATCTCCCTTTCTCTTTGCCGATTTGCCGCTGCCGGAGGGGATGCCGATTCGCCGCTCCATCACCGATTTGCCGCGGTCGGAAGGGACCTTGTACTAAAGGAGACGAACCCCTCCATCGTCGGATCCCCTGTTCCTTCATGCTTGAGGAACGACCCCTGCATCCCGGCGGCGCTCGTGACCCTCGTGCAAACCTGGAACGCTCGAACCGGATGTTTCTTCCTCGAATCGAATCGCGCAAACTGTTCAAATCGGATGCGCGAACCGGTGCATTTTCATCCAAGCCGTCCATATCAGATCGGATGGCTTGGAGTGATGGGGCACACAACACTAATATTTTTCTCTCTTTCTCTCTCTCTATATATATATTGATGCGTAAAATAATATAGCAAAAAAAATTGCTGACAAGTGCACTAGTCACTCAAGTAATATAGTAAAAAAGAGTAAAGAGTGTTGAACTCGTGAGAAATATTATCAATTCAAATATATTAAAAGTAAGATAGTAATAAGATAAGATAATGATGCTGAAGTTAGGTCTTAAGACGATAACAACTTAAATTAAATTTCTTAAGAAGGACTAGAATGTTCTTAAATTATTAATTTGACAAGACTAAAAACATAGAATCCACAAACTGGTATATCCATCATTTATTCAAGCAAATTAAACTATATCTTGGAGAAAATTTAAAAAGATATTTAAAGATCTTTGTTTACTTTTTTCCCAAAAAGCGAGAAAACAAAAGGAGTACTGTGAGCTACAGCAAGATACCATGGCGATCAAGGACTACAAGATCGAGTCCTTAAGGTTGAGAAGTATGGTACTCGATGAAAATCAGAGTGAAATCGCGTTAGGTACAAGATCGATCCTTAAGGTTGGAGAAGTATGGTACTCAACGACAATCAGAGAGAAATCGCGTTAAGTAATGGGTTAAAGGTCTCAAGCCAAGACTCCGAGAAAGGGTAAAATGTTGTAATTATTAGACTCATCAAGTTGTAGAAGAGTTTGCTACCATGCTTGAAAATGACGATGCAATAAACACAACTCAACCGAATCAGGCGCATATCGACCATAATCAAAATCACATTTGGAGTAAAGATAGAAGACATGAAAGAAGAAAAAAGTGGAACAAAAAAAAATTAATTAAAATTACAACCGAGGAAGGTCATAACCAGCACGGAATGAGCCTCCATCACATAGAGAATCATGCAATCACTGCCACATAATGCTTCAGGGTGAATGCTATTGGGAGACGTGAGCATATCTAAATTGTGACAATATGGGTCACTTCGCAAGAAATTGCGATGAACTAAGACAGGTTGAACCTCTGTAATAATAGAATAATAAGCCTTCAAGAGTGGTGCAGAAGTCACCTAAATAAATTGATAGGTTAGGACACAACACTTGAAACTTAATCAAGTCTAAATTGTATTCTTCACTTCAATTAGACTTTAGATATGTTATAGTATCCAAATAGCATGTGTTATATGGAACGGATGTAGTACATAGTTTCCTTTTCACAAAAATGAAAGCTCGATCGTTGAAAGGTAGAGTGTTTAATGGAAGCACTCATATGATAATATTTCTAAGGAGGTTATCGATTAGCTGGTGCAAATAATTTGTCGCAAAAAGGCCGAGCACTCGAACTCAATAGCAAAAGTGATGGCACACACACATAATGGTATGTAGGAAGGACAACATCCAAGTATGTTGAAAAATTATAGTATAGTTACACCCAAGATCGACTACTTTCTAATATATTCGTCGAGCCTAGAGGAACATGCAAAATATTTGCAAATCACACTGCAAACATTAAGAGAAATAAGTACACGCCAAAGTCTCGAAGTATAAATTTTGGCAGAATGAGATAATGTTCCTCTGGAATATCATTGACATAGATGGAATATTAAAAGATGGATACTATAACTAAACAAGTTCAACCAAAGAATGTGTTCAAGAGAAAAAAAGCCTCCTTAGACTTCAGAATATTAGTGGAGAGTCGCACCAGATTACTACACGATAGTATCACCATGGACGAAGCTCACCAAGAAGGACATAAAAAAATTGAATGGCTCAAGAAAGGCTAAAATAGATTTTAGAAATTGAAGAAGAGATTGACAACGATATTTTTCTGAAAATACCTTTAGGCCAAGGAGGTTATGTCACCCACAATGATGCATACAATATTAACGTAGCATGCGTTTTGATGCTACATAGTAAGATAGTTGAAGAGCTTGAATTATCCCCACAGACCACCAAAGTTGAGATACACTTTCTCATAACAAGATCTGGACATGTGTCGGAAAATAGAATCAAATTGTTGAAAGGTTACGAATTTGTCATCAACTACAAAGCAAACTCAGTTGAGAATATCTTAAGCAGAAAAAAAAGGAAATGTCACTTGCTCATTTCAGGGTGAGCCGATGGAATATGAGCAAGGAGCAATTGCATCACCCAAGTCAGTCCAGTGAACAATAATAATAACAACACATCTTGCATGTAGTCGAAAGTACTATGGAAGGTCGGCAAATGGAAGTTGAGCATCATAGGTCACATCGTGTACTACAAGAGCTTAGAAATCTTCAATAGCATTAAGAAAAGGTAATGATTGATTTTGTTAAAAGGCTTCCAAAAACTCAACATGATAACGATGCGATATGAATAATAGATGATTGATATAAGATAGCCGACATCATACCCATTAGAGAAATGTTAGTCCATCAAAAGCCTCATGGACATTCATTTTTTTAAGGTGGTTATCCGACTACATGGAGTACTGATCCATTGCGTCGGATAAGAATTTACAGTGCATAACCCAATTCTGATGAAGCATCTATAGATCAATTGGGATGTGGTTGAATTTCTACGTCACCTTCCATCCACAGATGGATGAGTAGTTTGAATGGACAATTCAGGCCTTAGAAATGTGTTCCAGGACGTGCATTGGACTGGAGTGATAGTTGGAACAACCAACTCCCGCCAGTAGAGTTAGTATGTGGCAATAGTCACCACTCCGACATTAGGCATAGCACCATCGTAGACATTTATATATAGTAGATCATGTCGCTCACCTAACAGTTAGAACGAAGTTGATGGACGACAATTCTTGTTACCAAAGTAACGAAGCGACGGAGCCTGCCTCATCATGAAGAGATTGAAAACAATATATACGAGATGAATCGTATATGAACATAATGAGATTGGAAGAACTGAATCGAAATGGAGACGTGACATATGTAGGACACGTCATAGAGATGAAAATGCCATTTAGAAACTGAAAGTTGAGATGAGAAAAGATTTCTCATATTTGTTAGATAGATAATGTAATTTATTTTACGCAAATTCGAGGACGAATTTATTTTTAAGGAGGTTATGATGTAACGACCCCAATTTTTGAGAGTTGGAAAAATAATATTTTATTATTTATTTTGAGAAAAATGACCATTAATATTATTATAATAAATAATTCCAAAAATAAAGAAAAATAGGGGAGGAGTTTAATTAAGGATAAACATGCATTATGGGATATTTATTTAAATTTAGAATTATTTAATTATTAAAATAAATCATAATTGTTAAAAGAGATTAATTAAAAGATTAAATTTGATCGGGATTGGAAGTTATAGATAGATTGAAAATCTAGGATCTAGAACCTTATAAATAAATTCTTAGGGTCGGTCGTCAAAGGAGTTTTCTCCTTTTTGGTTCTCGGTGTCCGGTGGCAGAGGCATGATGTTCAGGTGATGGCAAAGCATGATTCAACGTCGAGAGGTGCGTAGAGGGGGATCCGTAGGTTCTTTGATTATTATTTTTATTATTGGAATTACCACTGCTAAATTGAAAAAGAAGGCCGTGAGGGTTTAAAAAAATATAGATTATTTAGCGCATATAAGTTCGGCTGCGGAAGTTGAAAAGAAAATCAGAAAAGGTCTTTGAACATGTCGTAGAGAGAAGGGTGAAGAAAGAAAAAGAGAGGGACGAACACTACCTGAATTAGAGAGAGAAATATGTGAGGAAGATGATAGGATCCTATTTCCTAATAATAATGGGACTAGTTTATTTTAACAATTGCTATTGTTAGGTTCCTAGTCCAACTAGGATCCTAATTAGATCACTTCGAGGGGATCAAGCCTCCAATAGACCACTTCAAGGGGGTCAAGCCTCCAAGATAATTGTTCCAAGCAAATATCAAAAGAAGATTGTATTATCATATATCTGATTAAAAAGAGTTTCAAGGGGGCCCTATTTATTGGATAACCCAAACAAGTCCTAGTAGAACTAGAAATAAAAGAAATATAGTGCTAATCAAATTAGGAAGTAAATAACTAGAGTGCTAATCAAAGTAGGAAGTAAATAACTAATCCTAATTAAAGAAAATAAACTAGTCATATTATTATTAGGAAATAGGATCCTATCATTCCCGCCCTTTTCAAAATAGCCTTGTCCTCAAGGCTATGCAAAAATATGTGAGAGAAATTTTCCTTTCGATGCTTAATCGGATGATGTCTCTTGATAACTTGAGTAAAATAGAGATCCTTCTTCAGAGAGTAGCTTTGACTATGCATCAGTAGCATTGGAACAAGTTTGCATTCGTTGAAGAAAGAGAATTTGAAATTGATCAAATTCTTTTCGCATGAATAAAATTGACCTTGAGCCTTTTGAGTATCGCAATCTTCAAGTTTTCTTGAGGCTGAGTTAACCGTCATAAGCATGAATAAGTCCTTATTAATATATGATTCTTCAATGCATTTTGCACTAGATTCTTCAGAAGTTGTTTGCTCCTTTAACGGTAGAATTATAGATGTCTCATCTTTAAAAGATGTCTCAACAGATGAATATGAAGCTTGAACTTTGATTGAATTATCTTCAATATCCTTCGCTTCTTGTTGAGATAAAGTTTTCGTAAAGATTTCTGAAGAAACTGAAGTGTTGGACTCTTCTATTTTTGATGAAAATATTATTGCACTTGTGCTTCGGAATGATTTGTTCAAGTGTCGACTTAATCTATGCCTCTCTTCATTTAAACGTTCTTCTTCCCATCGGGCAAAAGAAATAGCAGCAACTATAGTAATGGCCGTCGAATTTTCACTTCCCGTCGAAGATCAGGGAGGAGGCCTTCAACAAAAGTTTCCACCAATCGATGCTAGCTCCAATTTTTAATTTGACTTGATAATAATTCGAAACGAGTCTGATACTCCTCGATCGTACTTAATTGTTGAATATTTGCAAGCTCATCTTCTACGTGATTTCCCTTGTTTACTTGTTGATATTTCTTTTCGTCGTTGAATACTTGTAAAATTCGTTGAAATCGTCCTTCGATTCGAGTAAAACGATCGGCCAGTGTTAAAATATCTAAAGTCGATAAATCATGTGAAGCCATAGATTTTTTCTGCACATTTGAAATATTAGATTATGAATATAAACTATTAATAAGTTATGATCGAGATTGGTCAATAGTAGTAAGCGACGGTGATGGCGATGTAGTGCCAGTAGCGGATGCGATAAATGGCAGCGGAAGACGAAGATAACTAGATTATTGGTCCAACCAAAAACCCGAAATATCACAATTGTCCGAAAAAAAATCGAACAGCTCTGATACCAATTGTTAGGTTCCTAGTCCAACTAGAATCATAATTAGATCACTTCAAGGGAATCAAGCCTCAAATAGACCACTTCGAGAGGGTCAAGCCTCCAAGATAATTGCTCCAAGCAAATATCAAAAGAAGATTGTATTCTCATATATCTGATTAAAAAGAGTTTCAAGGGGGCCCTATTTATTGGATAACCCAAACAAGTCCTAGTAGAACTAGAAATAAAAGAAATAGAGTGCTAATCAAATTAGGAAGTAAATAACTAGAGTGCTAATCAAAGTAGGAAGTAAATAACTAATCCTAGTTAAAGAAAATAAACTAGTCATATTATTATTAGGAAATAGGATCCTATCATTCCCGCCCTTTTCAAAAGAGCCTTGTCCTCAAGGCTATGCAAAAATATGTGAGAGAAATTTTCCTTTCGATGCTTAATCGGATGATGTCTCTTGATAACTTGAGTAAAATAGAGATCCTTCTTCAGAGAGTAGCTTTGACTATGCATCAGTAGCATTGGAACAAGTTTGCATTCGTTGAAGAAAGAGAATTTGAAATTGATCAAATTCTTTTCGCATGAATAAAATTGACCTTGAGCCTTTTGAGTATCGCAATCTTCAAGTTTTCTTGAGGCTGAGTTAACCGTCATAAGCATGAATAAGTCCTTATTAATATATGATTCTTCAATGCATTTTGCACTAGATTCTTCAGAAGTTGTTTGCTCCTTTAACGGTAGAATTATAGATGTCTCATCTTTAAAAGATGTCTCAACAGATGAATATGAAGCTTGAACTTTGATTGAATTATCTTCAATATCCTTCGCTTCTTGTTGAGATAAAGTTTTCGTAAAGATTTCTGAAGAAACTGAAGTGTTGGACTCTTCTATTTTTGATGAAAATATTATTGCACTTGTGCTTCGGAATGATTTGTTCAAGTGTCGACTTAATCTATGCCTCTCTTCATTTAAACGTTCTTCTTCCCATCGGGCAAAAGAAATAGCAGCAACTATAGTAATGGCCGTCGAATTTTCACTTCCCGTCGAAGATCAGGGAGGAGGCCTTCAACAAAAGTTTCCACCAATCGATGCTAGCTCCAATTTTTAATTTGACTTGATAATAATTCGAAACGAGTCTGATACTCCTCGATCGTACTTAATTGTTGAATATTTGCAAGCTCATCTTCTACGTGATTTCCCTTGTTTACTTGTTGATATTTCTTTTCGTCGTTGAATACTTGTAAAATTCGTTGAAATCGTTCTTCGATTCGAGTAAAACGATCGGCCAGTGTTAAAATATCTAAAGTCGATAAATCATGTGAAGCCATAGATTTTTTCTGCACATTTGAAATATTAGATTATGAATATAAACTATTAATAAAGTATGATCGAGATTGGTCAATAGTAGTAAGCGACGGTGATGGCGATGTAGTGCAAGTAGCGGATGCGATAGATGACAGCGGAAGACGAAGATAACTAGATTATTGGTCCAACCAAAAACCCGAAATATCACAATTGTCCGAAAAAAAATCGAACAGCTCTGATACCAATTGTTAGGTTCCTAGTCCAACTAGAATCCTAATTAGATCACTTCAAGGGAATCAAGCCTCCAATAGACCACTTCGAGAGGGTCAAGCCTCCAAGATAATTGCTCCAAGCAAATATCAAAAGAAGATTGTATTCTCATATATCTGATTAAAAAGAGTTTCAAGGGGGCCCTATTTATTGGATAACCCAAACAAGTCCTAGTAGAACTAGAAATAAAAGAAATAGAGTGCTAATCAAATTAGGAAGTAAATAACTAGAGTGCTAATCAAAGTAGAAAGTAAATAACTAATTTTAGTTAAAGAAAATAAATTAGTCCTATTATTATTAGGAAATAGGATCCTATCAGAAGAGTGATTAGATATTTGGCACTCAAAAAAATAAAAAGAAGAAAGAAGAAATGAAAAGAGACGTTTTGCGAGAAGAAAGAAGAAAAGAGAGAGAGAAAAAGAAAAGGCACAAATTGCGAGAAGGAGAGAAGAAAAACAAAAAAAAGAACACTGGCCGTGATGTAAGGAGAAAAATAAAAAAAGAAAAAAGGGAATCTCACGAGCGAAAAAAATAGAAAAGAGAGATGGGAATTGAGAAAAAAGAAAGAAATAAAAAAGGAGAGTCTCACGTGATAGTGATAAGAAAAAAAGGGTTCTTGTAATAAGAAAAAATAAATAAATAATTAGATAAATGAATATAAAGATGAACCGAGAGTTAGTTATTCATTTTATTTAGATTAACAAATTTTAATTGAGTTTTACCTTGCTGTGATTTATTGATCCTGATTAAATTGTTATCATATTTGATTATAGTATTATCCTACCTGATAATAATATTATTTTATCAAATCATATTATCATCATATTTTGTTATCATATTCAATCTTATCATTGATTATGATATTGATCCAGTAATCTTTCTGATTGGATCTTGTTTCACTTAAATTAAATTGTTAAAAGATAGACATCTTAGGTAAACAAGATAAAAGTCGAAAATTACTGAGCTCATGTCTACTGATTGCCACTAAGCCGGGACCAATTGAATTGAATTGAATTGAATTGAATGGGGCAGATAGTGTAAAAGTTATGGCTATCCCGTGTATGGTGCGTGTATGGTCACTCGTCCCCCACCATACACGAATCCATTGAATTGTATCGGGCTTACCGTGGCACTGATCCCCCACTGGCTTGCATGAAAGTGGCATGGTGTCCCTTAATTGATTAAGCGCTCCTCGTTGAATTGGATAACTCCGAATATTATAAATTGAATTGAATTGAATTAAAATCGAATCAAATTAAGTTGGATTGAAATCGAATCGAATTGAATAGATCATGGTCACTTGGATACTGGTGTTGACTGGCATCGAATCGAATGGAATTATTATTGACGACCATTGATATTGAATTGAAAATTGTTAAATCGAATAGTGCCATAGTGATCAGGCATCATTGATATCGTTAATTGTTGAATCAATATTAATCGGTCACTTGATCTTTTCCTGATCCTTCCTATTGATCTCAGGCTTTATTGTTCTATTGTTATATTGAATCATCGATCCAATACCCTACTATTAATTGAAAAATGTCATATTGATTAGGCAATTGTTAATTGTTATCGCCATTGATTTGGTCTTTTGATCATAGCCTGATTTAATTGCTCATATTGATAAATCCTTATATTGTTAATTGATTATTGTATTGATTGCTCAATTGAATCATAATTGATCATATCTTATTTTCGATTGAGCATATTGATTATTTAGTAGACCATACGTACTGAGTATTTTTATATTCATGGATATTTTCCTGTACTTGGATTCGTGCAGGCGAGAGAGTTTTGATAGAGGATGATGCTGCAGGTGGCTATGCTCAGTGACAGACAGATGTTGCACATGTTCTAGATCGGGTGGTCTAGATTTTATTATTTTCGCATTTATTAGAATTGTGAACTTGTTGATATTTTAATTATTTTGAATATTATGAATTATTAGCTATTATTATTGAAAAAGTTTTCCGCATTTATAGTTTATATTCCGCAAAAAAATATTTTATAGAAGATTGAGTAGCGCCTCTGGAATGACTCTGAGCACATAAAAGTCACGTGAATTCGGGGCGTTACAGAAACTGACATGAACTGGACAACGCCGAACCGAACCACTACATGTCCTCCTAACTCCTAAGAGCAGTCTTGAGAGTGCCTTCCACACTGCCATGGATCGTGAGACAATTGTGGACCCAAAATGGTCCATTGCTTCCTTTTACTCATAAGTGAAGTAACAGTTTCATCGACAAGTACTTCTAAAGTGCACATTCAAGATGTATAATTAGATTAGCCATTGAATATTTATATTTAAAGGTATGATGATATTGTATAGGAGGTTATTTTATCCTCTCCTATCAGGAAAGGATGTTTCCAAGATTTTCCTCACGCCCATGTGAGGTAAGATTTTCTTGGATAAAAATTAAAAATAGTATAATTATTGGTGAAAATATTTGAAATTATTGTTCAAAAGTATGATTAAAAGAAACAAACTATAGCATTTAATGTAAGGGATTAAGGATTGTGTGGACCCAATGTAGGTTTACACATGTGAATTTATAGTTGATATGTAGATTCACTTTAGAAAGTGTTTATCATGGTCTACCATTGATTTAGGAATCAATGGAGAGTACAAGTGTGGACTCAAAGTGGGTCCAAATATTTCTTAAATACTTAATGTAAATATATTTTAATAGGGTTTTTTTACAAATTTAAATGAGAGTACATAATAAAAGTATCTATATATTTCAAACATTTTAAATGTGCACTATTATAAATGTCTAAAGATGTCGATAGACAAATTTAATATTTTATTTACAAATTATATTTTACACATGTAAATAAATTTTCAAATATTATTAAACTAATAATTTCAATCGTGCTTCGCTTGTTTTTGTTCCCTAGTGATACTATACGACGATCCCTACTCAGTTTCTTTCTTTCTTTTCCTTTGGGCAAATCAGGTACCCATTCTGCTTTACTTTTTGTTTGAATAAAAGCTAACAAGATTATAATAGTGATAATCCTCCTAGAATATATGATATAAAATTTACCAAAGAAAGTGATAGATGAGATCAAGTATTAGAATCTTCTAATATCTACAAAAAATATTTTTATTAGGAAGTTTCCATCCTCTGCCATCAATTTTTTATTGATTACTACTTGAGGAAATTTGCAATCGATTGGTTTTTTTAATTAAGTAGCTATCATATATCGCCCGCATGTTACCATAAACTCATGCGTTTAAGATTCACTACATATCTAATTTATTTTAGGTGGTTGACCTATAAAAGTTTAATTTTTAAATTACTATACACTTAAGATATGATCTACTTCAGTCAATATTTATTGATTTGGTAATTTTTGTCATCACTTTGAATTATTCTGGTATAATCTTTCGTTTCTTAAATGCTCGTATGGTAAGCTACAGTAAGAGTGTAGGCAAACTTGCAACAAAAGGAAAGGTGTTAGGCACAAGTAACATTAGTTATTGCTATCAATTTAGGAAACTATATTACCATTTATTTCATTAAGAATATTTCCCCACTGATAAATTTCTCTAAATGCCTTTTAACTGTGATACTTTTCCAACTCTATCCATCAAATTCATTTTGTAACTATACTTTTTTCACCAACTATTAACTATTAATATTATTTCTGATATAATTTTTTTGTTATTAATAAAGTATTAAATTTTTTTTAATAAAGTATTATCACTTGTCGGATACAGGCCTTGACTTATGCCTTAGGATCTTTTAAGTCCGGAGATAGGGGTATGCCAGCATATGCTCCCATCTAGGCGATTGGTGCTTTAGAATGTCGCGTCCTCGTGAAAGCATGATAGTTACAATCTGTGTAATGATCAGCTCATGCACGTAAGTCCAGCAACCAATGAGCACGACAGTGACGGCCATTGAATGACATCTGTCACGTGAGTGGCAATGTCCATGCATAGGGGCATATGCTACTTTATGAGTTTCGCTTCGACTTCAGAAATAGAAATCCTAACAATAATCCTCCTTAGCCTTAGCAATTATTACTCATATTTTAGTTCATTATTACATTAAAAACCTATAAAAATTAGTGTAACTTCAATTGTAGTATTTCCAGTTTATAGTATTTCACTTTCATATTTCAAATGGCTTTCATAGATTTAGTTTTTCCTTCAAAATAGTTTCAATCAATACTACATTGATTGTTGTGCACCTACAGCCTCATTGTGTGTACCGAGAATTCATAAATTTTAAAACTTATTCGAGAGTTTTTGCTAAGTGGCGGACATATTCACATGTGGTGACTTAAGGGAAACTTAGTCCCTGAGTTATGAGTTTCCCATTGGGATGGTTTCCTACGTTATTTCATGCTCTTGCACCTCACACACACAAATCACGAGTGCATGAAAACTTTTGAATAGTGGGAGTAGAATGACGGAAGGTGTTTCATGGTAATATATGAAAGGAATTTTGATTCCCAAAGAGATAGTACACATGATATATGAAATGTCATAGGGTGAAGTGTGATTTCAAAATTGAAATCGGTACACAATTACTCTTGTTTAGAGTAATAAAATGAGGTGATAGTTAGAATAAGCCATTAAGATATACTACTAAAAGAGGTACTAGTTATGAATGTCAACATCACATGACTTAATGAAATAATAATTCGGCGACATATGGTTATTAGTTGGACTAGAGTCTTCAAGGACAAAGTGGCTAAAGAAAAAATCCATGGGAAATACTATGGGGCATATCTTGGTATCTCAAAGTAACAGCTAATGAGTCATAATGGAGCTTGATTTGCATGCAAGAATATTTTGTGAGACAAAATTATTCTATAACAAGAGTTCTAGATCAGGATACGGTGCTAGAAAGGTGAAATTCACACTACAAGAATCTTGTAGGTTAGCCACGCCAATTAGCGTTTCAAACATGCCGATGCTAAATGGACGCTCTTAGCGACAACACAACGACAAAGTAGCATTGGAGAAACATCGACATTAGTTGGTTCACATTTGCCTCGAATTGACGTCGCATGGATGTTACAATCTTTCGACGCCAAAATGGGCACCCAGGAGACATTTTAGGGAACCTACATATGTGCACGCAAATGAAAGAATGCACGCTAATGCATAGTGCAACCTTGGCATCGACATATTGTGACACTGAACAAAGCCGCATTCGCATCAGCATCTTTGGAGGCGTTGTAGAGGCCCTGATGTTCTGCGCGGACACATTTTGACGCTAATGAGACTCCAATGTGACGCTAACTTCGTCGGCGCTAATGCGACCCTATTGTGACGCCAAATTATGAATACAAATATAGATATGTTACCTACATAAACAATAATTACTATATATATATATTGTTACCTATCTAATAATAATTAATAAGTATAGGTATATGGATATGGATATGTATATTAATTAATATACGTATATGTAATTATAAAACTATGAGGATTAAATTAATTTTCTCCAAAGTTTCATTAGAAAAAAATAAAAAGAATTACGTCATTATATCCTCGCGTCATCTTTTGTGACACTAATTTAGCTGTACCGCCATTGAAGCCAATTTCTTTTTTGGTGCCACTTTAGCATCAAATTAGCATCGTGCCATTTTGCCTACCTCATTCCTTTAATTTTTTTTGGGCGCCAATGTAGCGTTCAATTAGCGCAGCGTCTTTCCGCACACTAAAAGAACTTACCTTAAAACCCTAACCCTCTTTTCATTTTAACATTTTACTGCTCGACTACGTTGTGACATCACCAACATCGCACCACCGAGTTTGCCCGTCATCGTCCGCCTTTGTCCATAGTTGCCATCATAGTTCCATCATCACCTTTGCCCTCGATGCTCGGTGAGTTCGCCATCACCGTTGCAGCTTTGCCATTGCCCTCGCACATTGCTCGGTGTGTTGGCCATCGTCATTGCCATTGTCGACCCACCCTCGCCAACACCAAACACTCCTCATCACTGCGCCCATCCTCACCGCCGTCGTTCTCACCCCCTTTCTCAGTCTCAAGGTGATGGTTCCTTCCCCCATTGGTCCTTTTTCCTACTGTAGTCACAATTCTCATGGATCTTACTAGGCTCTAAGAGCTATTTTTTTTATCCCGCATCAATTTTTGGTTCACAAACTCTAGAATTTCATTATGGCGTGCAAATTTGACTAGTTGTTTGGTTTGTGTGAACAAATTATGTGCTCATGTTTAAATTACTAATCATATCGCAGTGTAATGAGAAGTCATCTTACATTAAATTGTGGCTCATGTTTCACATCATGCACTATGAAGAATGGTTCAGCTGTATTCTATATGAAATCATGTAACAAATATTTTTGTTGCTGAGGCATTGTATGATTATTTGTATGCTTTAAAATTCATAATTATTTATATTATGTTTGTTGAGGCAAATCCATATATGAATATCTATCTTAGGCAATGGAAATGATAATTATAGAAATCACGGCTCAAGCCACGGAAGCCCAAGCGCCTCCCGAGACCATCACTTTCGACGGTAATCATTGGTTTTGAAAATTGCACACCGTGCGTTTTCTTCTCTATTGATTCCTCATCGTCTTCTCTATTCATTTTTAAAATTTTTACAAGAGAATATTAGCAAATTAATTACTTTTAACAACTACTTAATGCAATCATTTGTTAATGAACATTAAAGTTGTAAGTTACGATAACATTTTACTTTTTATTTTTCCTAACATATCGATATATTTATTTAATAAAATATAAATTGCTAACAAAAAAATGTTACTTTTTTAAAATCAAAATGTTTTATTAGTATTATATTTTTGTAGTTTAAATTTTTCCATGTGAAGAATTATATCTACACACACACAGAGACACACACACACACATATATATATTGATGCGTAAAATAATGTAACAAAAAAATTCGCTAACAAGTGCACTAATCGCTCAAGTAATATAGTAAAAAAGAGTAAAGAGTGTCGAACTCATGAGAAATATTATCAATTCAAATATATTAAAAATAAGATAGTAATAAGATAAGATAATGATGCTGAAGTTAGGTCTTAAGATGATAACAAATTAAAAATAAATACGTGAACCATAAAAAGTTAAATTAAATTTCTTAAGATGAATTAGAATGTTCTTAAATTATTAATTTGACAAGACTAAAAACATAGAATCCACAAACCGGTATATCCATCATTTATTCAAGCAAATTAAAATATATTATATCTAATCAAAATTGAAGTCTGGCAAACTGGTATTCAATCAGATAAGATTAAAATTAAAACACATTGAAATGAATTCAGCCACATATCTCCTTGTAATGGAGGGTGATAATCTTCTCATAAACCAACTTTGCACCTGATAGATAGAATTCTCGGCCGATAAAATTCCTCATGTGATAAAATATCGGCTAATGATAACAATAATCTTGCACTTGGCTCCCGATAAAATTATGGCTGAACAAACTCCTTTGTGTTTTTTTCCATGAGAATGTAATCCATAATCAAATTGGTGCCCCATGACCTAATAAAGTACGGGTGATTAATAACTCACATTGCACCCAACATTGGACATAAAAAAATTCATGCACAAAAAATGTCGAGAAGACGACGATCCATGGATCAACGAATTCAAGAAATAACAAGACTATGACGGTCGTGGAACTGGTTGTCGAATCGATCGATCAACTCAAAGACGAACTCAAGAAACATCGAGACCATGACGGTCGAGATGATCGGACAGCGAATAAAAGCACAAAAATCGCACAACGGTCATATTGACTGGTCGACCGACCTATAAATGCGGTCGACTGGTCCCATAGAGAAATGAACAGTTACATCTACATTTCAAGGAGAAAATTATGAAAAACTTTTTGTCATCATTTTGAATTATTCTGGTATAATCTTTTGTTGGATACATGCCAAAAGGTTGGTTGAACCTTGACTTATACCTTAGGATCTTCTAAGTTCGGAGATAGGGGTATGCCAGCATATGCTCCCATCTAGGCGATTGGTGCTTTAGAATGTTGCGTCCTCGCGAAAGCATGATGGTTACAATCTGCGTGATGATCACCCATGCACGTTAGTCCAGCAACCAGTGAGCATGACAGTGATTGGCCGTTGAATGACATCCATCACGTGAGTGGCAATGTTCGTGCATAGGGGCATATGCTACTTTATGAGTTTCGCTTCGACTTCAGAAATAGAAATCCTAAAAATAATCCTCCTTAGCCTTAGCAATTATTACTCATATTTTAGTTCATTATTACATTAAAAGCCTATAAAAATTAGTGTAACTTCAATTGTTGTATTTCCAATTTGTAGTATTTCACTTTCATATTTCAAATGGCTTTCATAGTTTTAGTTTTTCCTTCAAAATAGTTTCAATCAATACTACGATTTTTGTGCACCTACAACCTCGTTGTGTGTACCGAGGATTCATAAATTTTAAAACTTATTCGAGAGTTTTTGCTTAGTGGGTGCATATTCACACGTGGTGACTTGAGGGAAACTTGGTCCCTGAGTTATGAGTTTCCCATTGGGATGGTTTCCTACATTATTTCACGCTCTTGCACCTCACACACACAAATCACGAGTGCATGAAAACTTTTGAATAGTGGGAGCAGAATGATGGAAGGTGTTTCATGGTAATATATGAAAGGAATTTTGATTCCCAAAGAGATAGTACACATGATATATGAAATGTCATAGGGTGAAGTGTGATTTCAAAATTGAAATCAGTACACAACTACTCTTGTTTAGAAAAAAGTAATAAAATGATGTGATAGTTAGAATAAGTCATTAAGATATACTACTAAAAGAGGTACTAGTGATGAATGTCAACATCACATGACTTAATGAAATAATAAGTCGGCGACATATGGTTATTAGTTGGACTAGAGTCTTCAAGGACAAAGTGTCTAAAGAAAAAAATCCATGGGAAATACTATGGGGCATATCTTGGTATCTCAAAGTAGCAGTTAATGAGTTATAATGGAGCTTGATTTGCATGCAAGAATATTTTGTGAGACAAAATTATTCTATAACAAGAGTTCTAGATCAGGATACGGTGCTAGAAAGGTGAAATTCACACTACAAGAATCTTGTAGGTCAGCCACGCCAATAAGCGTTTCAAACATGCCGACGCTAAATGGACACTCATAGCGACAACACAACCACAAAGTAGCATTGGAGAAACATCGACATTAGTTGTCTCACATTTGAGTCGAATTGATGTCGCATGGACGTTACAAGCTTTCGACGCCAAAATGGGCACCCAGGAGACATTTTAGGGACACTACATATGTGCATGCAAACGAAAGAATGCACGTTAATTCATAGTGCAACCTTGGCATCGACATATCGCGACACTGAACAATGCCGCATTCGCATCAGCATCTTTGGAGGCGTTGTAAAGGCCCTGATGTTCTGCGCGGCCACATTTTGACGCTAATGAGACTCCAATGTGATGCTAACTTCGTCGACGCTAATGCGACCCTATTGCGGCGCCAAATTATGAATACAAATATAGATATGTTACCTACATAAACAATAATTACTGTATCTATATATATATTGTTACCTATCTAATAATAATTAATAAGTATAGGTATATGGATATGCATATGTATATATATATATATATAATAGTTCATCTAATTAACATACCTACATATATAACATTATGAGGCCGATGTGTCGCTATTGTGTCTGCACCTATTTTGCGACGCTATGTAATGCAAATGTACAATTCATTTAAATTTGAATACGTACACATTCACACGCGCACGCGCGCGTGCACACACACACACACACATATATATATTCAATATATAATTTGTATATACAACATATATCATATCATATATGAATTATATAAAATTTAATTTAATTTTTTTCAAATTAATTATCTATAAATTATATTTTTATTCCCTTAATTATAAAACTATGAGGATTAAATTAATTTTCTCCAAGGTTTAATTAGAAAAAAATTAAAAGAATTACGTCATTATATCCTTGCGTCATCTTTTGTGACACTAATTTAGCTGCGTCGCCGTTGAAGCCAATTTCTTTTTTGGTGCCACTTTAGCGTCAAATTAGCATCGTGCCATTTCGCCTACCTCATTCCTTTAAATTTTTTTTGGGTGCCAATGTAGCGTTCAATTAGTGCAGCGTCTTTTCGCACACTAAAAGAACTTACCTTAAAACCCTAACCCTCTTTTCATTTTAACACTTTACTGCTCAACTCCGTTGTGCCATCACCAATGTCGCACCACCGAGTTTGCCTGTCATCATCCGCCTTTGTCCATAGTCGCCATCACAGCTCCGTCATCGCCCCTGCCCTCAACGCTCGGTGAGTTCGCCATCACCATTGCAGCTTTGCCATTGCCCTCGTTGGACATATGACAATATCCTATAAATATGCACATTACCATCCGGCTTGTCCCTAAGTTAATTAGGAACTAATATGTGCCTTTTATATTCCCATTTTCGGAGATGGCATAAACTTAGGCTTCTAGCTAGTCACAATTAATAACGTTAATATTGCAGACTTGGTGGAAATACTTTGTATGTAAATCATACTTGTCAATGCTAAAAAAATATTTAACGATATTCGAGTCAAACAACATACTTTTCATTGCATTCAAAAAAATTTTCTTCAGAGAGATCTATTGTGATGCATAGCTATGTGATAGTAGTATTTTACATATCCCTATCTGAATGCAACAATCCTTATTCTTGAGAGGTGTATTTTCTCCTCTTCAGTCCTTTAACAATTGATTGGTCTCCTTAATACTTTTTTCTCACATGTCTTACATCTCTCAAAACTTTTCAAAAGATTTATCTTTTATAAGAGATATACATAGGAGAACT
The DNA here is from genome assembly GCA_030549335.1 of Pontederia crassipes. Taxonomy (NCBI): domain Eukaryota; kingdom Viridiplantae; phylum Streptophyta; class Magnoliopsida; order Commelinales; family Pontederiaceae; genus Pontederia; species Pontederia crassipes. The sequence goes on along the minus strand of CM060189.1, from coordinate 48,782,642 downwards.
AAAATAATCATCAATGAATATTATCAAACATTCATTGTCTCTATGTGCTGCAAAACAAATCCCTCCACATTGTTCATATCAGGAAAAAAGTGTCCGGTTATTTTACTAGTCAAACAATGCTCATATTCTTGACCTTAATATGTAGGTACCGAGCTCATAGTTTTTATTCCATTTTTTATAGTTTACAATGTGTCTTAACTTCATATACACATGACATAGAGTATACACCATGATTATTTTTTTAAGACAAAATAAGCCAAACATTAGGAACAAAAATTTTCCAAAAAACATAGGACCTTTTTGTTATTTTCAATATACACATGACCACTAGTCATAACTTCAATATTTTGTAAGGAAGCATACATCAAATCTTGAAGTGTGTGGTGAAGCGAACTCGTATTGTGAATGTCTTCAACACTTGAGTATTGTCTTATATAGATCATCCATTCTTATTCTACAACTTTTTGAAGTTTAACAGTCATTTGGTCTTTACAATATAGTGGATTGTTTAAAAACCAATTCAACAAATCGGTGAAAGTCAATTTAGTTTTTTCTTAAAATAATTTTAGTTGCTAAATTTTTGTTAGGCACTCATTTCATAGATAAGGGAATTTTGAAAAAGAATGACTCGTGCGTTTGATATGGTCTGTGTTTTCAACATGGACTAACCACTCGGCCCATTTTTGTAGAAAGTTCTTTTTGCAGCATTAAGCATGATCCATGTGCCTCATGATTCATTATAAAAAATTCCAAAAATTGCGTCAACAACCACATACCACATTTCTGACATAGCTCAGGTAGTCATTATAACTAGTCATATTGCAGACCTTTTTCGGCGACTTCAGAATCATCAACATTTGTACTCGACGACTGATCAACACTTTGCCAACATCATTTTTAAAATAATAGGTTGAATCTTTTTTTTTCTTCTTTCTTTCTTTATTGTTCAGTGATGCAAACTCTATTCGACTAAGTTAGCACTGAGGATAGTGCTTAGTTTAAGCTTGGGAGAGTTGCATTCATGCATTTCTCATGTTTGCTACATTCACATGTTTGCTTATTTAGTAATTTTATTTTCTTCATCTGCATATCACCTAAAATCCACAAAAAATTGAAAATATTGAAAAAGAAAGTATAATTCAACGTGAAATTCTACGTTGAAGTTTCTATCGTCTCATTGTCATAGTATTGAGTTACTAGAAAGTAGAATGATGTGAAATAGAACTATGATACATGGACTACAATTCTTCATTCAGCTTGCTTTTATTTTAATTAGATTGGATTGAAGTAGTCTTTTATTGAATGCTTTAAGTACTTTTTGAGCTTTTAAAAAAAAGAAAAAAGAAAGTGTGAAAAAAATGAAATGAATAAGTTATGAATGTTTCTCTAGCACCTTGGTGTGTTTGTGTAATTAGATCCGTAGGGGATACTTGCGATCTAAGGCCAATTGGTCTGGAAACCATGGATCGAAAACTCGCTATATAAACCACCTTGCACAATATAGAGAAGCACACCTTGCACAATATAGAGAAGCACATGAATGTTTAAATTGTTATAATAACAAGAAAACTAACCTTAACTTGTACTTATGTTTTCAATATTAAGATTATTATATGATAATATTTTTTTATCAAGTTGAATCTAAAAATTTTTAAATATATCTAAATGTCAGAAATTCTATGAGGCAAGGATAAATGGGAAGAGGAGAGATGTTTTGGCAATGAACGTGCGAAATAGCAATGTTAGAAAAGTATTAGTCATGAGGTGAAACTTGCTTGAGGACAAGCAATATTTCAAGCTTGGGAGAATTTGATGCATGACATTTTATACATATTTATTTCATATCATTCAGTATAGTTTTCATAATTTTATTCTAACATATATAAACTTTTCCTCATTTTTAATTAAATCTTTTTAGGAATCGGTTGGTACCTAATTTCTTATTTTTTATTTCTGCAGCAGCCAACACGGTCTGCGTTTTTTCAACACAATCCGTGTTATTCCAACACGGCCCATGTCGTTCCAACACAGTATGCATTGTCCATCTAACACTGCCCCTCGTTGATCGAACACGGTCCACGTTTACCAGCAACACAACTTCCCTATTAGATATCTGAACTTGGCCACATGTTTGAGCATGATATGGGGTACTAAGTTTATGAGTAACTCCAAATTTTGTTAAAAGTTCTACAAATAATTTCTCACAAAAATGGGTGGCATTATCGCTGATTATAGCTCTAGGTGTGCCAAATCTAGTAAAAATATTTTTTTTTCAAAAAGTTGACTACCACCTTTGCATCATTAATAGGTGTGGCAATGTCCTCTACGTACTTAGATACATAATCTACAATAACCAAAATGTACTCGTTATGAAATGACTTAGGAAAAAGTCTCATGAAGTCAACTCCCCACACATCGAAAATATCACACTTCTGGGTCATTTCATGAAGTTTGGAAATGTTACTGGTCCCTTGACATTAATCACATAACATCTTTAAAAATAGTGGGCCAATAAAATAGACTTTACAAGATCTTTGCAGCTATCCGATTAGGATCGAAGTGGTCTCCTACTTCTCTTGTGTGGCAATGTGTAAGAATGCTTTTGAATTCAGTTTCAGGAACACCGCGTCTCTGCCTGATCTGCACAAACTTTAAAGATATATGGATCTTCCCACAAGTAGTGTTTCACATCTGAAAATAATTTCTTCTTTTGTTGTGATGTTCATCATGTGGGAAGCCAATTTTCCGCAAAAAAAATTTGCAAAGTCAGCAAACCAAAGGTGAACTCTCTATAAGTTTTACCTTATCACTAGTTCTAGTATTTCGATCTCTCACTTGGAACAGATTCCAAACGAGACAAATGATTGGCGACAAACAATCTCAGTCCCCTTCTTATCTCTAACTTTCACGTAAACCTGAGTAGATGAGGTTTGGCTTCCTTTTTCGACAGGATATGTCTTATACTCAATGTAAACCACAACTTGTGAGCAAACTAAATAAGATCTAAATTTGTCAAAAGAAAAAAAATAACAAACAAAAACTCATTTTCCGTGGTGGCATAGTTGATTTGTGTTGAAGTTAAAGTTCGACTGGTATAGTAGATGACTTGAAAATTTTTGTCTTGATTCCATCACGTCACACATGAGTTCATATGGAAGATTCTAATCTGGGATCAGAATGTAGTAATAGCAATGGGATCAACTATGGGATCAGATGTAAGTTTTTCTTTTAATGTAGTAAAAGAAAATATACAATCAAAATAAAAAAGAAACTTAGCGTCTTGGTGAGTAAATTGGTAAACCACCTGTAGAATTGAACATGACCTAAAAATCTTCGAACATCTTTCACAAATGTGGGAGGGGATAGATTTGTGATTACGTCCACCTTAGCCTTGTCTACCTCGACCCCTTTTTCAACAATCTTGTGTCTCAAGATAATGCTTTCCTTCACCATGAAGTGGTATTTCTTCCGGTTTAATATTATATTTGTTTCTTCACAATGCTACAAAAAATAGGTTAAATTTTTAAGACAATTATCAAATGAGTTGCCAAATAAAATGAAATCGTCCATAAAACCTTCAAGAATTTTTTTCATTCATATCGACAAATATTGCCATCATGCATCGTTGAAATGTTGATGGTGCGTTGCAGAAGCCAAAGGGCATCCTACGATACGCAAAAGTTCCGTACGAGCAGGTGAAAGTTGGTTTCTTTTGATTTTCAAATGCGATGAATAACCATCTAGGAAACAATAAAAACTATGTTATATCACTCATTCCAACATTTGGTCCATGAATGAGAGAGGGAAGTGATCCTTGCATGTTGCTTTTATTTTTGTGATAGTCGATGCAAACATGCCAACTTGTAACTATCCTGCTAGGCACCGAACTCATTGTCTTTGTTAGTAAGAACAATAATACCCCACTTTTAGGCACTATCTGAACGAGGCTAATCTAAAGGACTATCAGAGATAAAATAAATGATACCTGCATCTAGAAGTTTGATAACTTGTTTCTTAACTATGTTTTTTAGAGTTGCGTTCAAACTACGCTGAAATTGAGTGTTCGATTTGCTTTTCTCTTCCATAAGGATCTTATGCATACATATTATAGTGATATCCTCTTGATATCATTGATGGACGGCTTATCTATGTCTCTTGAGGACCTATAAAAGTTTACTTTCCATTGCATTAGTTAACTTAGAGGAAATGATAATAGGAAATGAATCTTTTTTAAGAAAAACATATTTGAGATAAGGGGATAGGCTCTTGAATTCTGGGTTTGGTGGTGGTGGAGATGTGTCAATCTTCTTCAAGATGTGTTCCTTGAGAGGGATTGGTTCCATTTGGTTTAAGTCAATTTCTTTTTCTATGTTATCCATTGACTACAATTCTGTATGAGTCCATTATCACCTCTGGTACTACCTATTCAAATTCATCAAAGACATCATCCTCAACCATCAAAAGAATAACAAGACGATAAGTCTAGAGGTTGCTTGAGGGAGTCAGAAATATTAAAACACAATTCTTCATTTTTCACTTTCAGAGTGAGATGTCCTTTCTTGACATCTATCAACGTGCTACCGGTAGCCTAGTATGATGGATGCTTCAGCTTCATAATCCATGTTCATAATGATGAAATTTGTTAGGAATGCAAATTTATCAACTTTTACAATAACATCTTCTAAGAGGCCCATAGGCTTCTTAATGGATTGATCTGCAAATTTGAGCATCACTTAAGTATCATTGAGTTCATCATATCCTAATTTTAGAAAACTAGAGTAAGGCATAATATTAATGCTAGCACCCAAATCGCATAGTGCTTTAGAATAATAAAAATTTCCAATAATGCAGGGGATAGTAAAACTCTTGGATCCTTTTCTTTTGTCGACAAGTCCCTTATGCAAACATGGATCATGCTTCTCTCCTCAATTCATCTTTTGTTTGAGAGCACAATTTGGCATATACAAGTATAGTTTCATGAAATGGGATGTTAATATAAATTTGTTTAAAAATTTTCAAAAAAATGAGAGAATTGTTTATCTAATTATTCTTGCCTAAGAGTGTTCACGGGTCGGGTTTGACCCAACCCGTGAATAAACCCGACCCGGCCAAGTTTGGCCGAGTTGGGTCGGGTCAGGTTTGCCTCTTTTTTTACTATGAATGTGAAATAACAAATATATTTGACTATGTTTTCTATCTCCCTTTTGCATTATTTTTTTACTGCTCAGAATCCATAAACTGCCTTGGTCTTAATCATAGTTTTTCTTGAAGAGGATCTTAAAGAAGGAAAAATATCAAGCAATTACATGACAAGGTTGCAACTCTGTTTCTGGTCGAAATCAGCAGAATCAAAAGTTGTTTAGGATGCTGACATGTTGAAGTGACATAAATGTAAACAGACTAAAACCAGTGTGAAAGCCTGTCAGAAGGACTAGACAAAAGAATCATTCATCAGCATCAGGTTCGGATATATTACATGTAGCAGAATTAAGAAAGATGAAAGCATCATGGCAAAAGGGGAAGGCATTGCAGATTACAGACTATAGAAATGGATCTCATTGTATATTGACATGTAGACAACTGTGCCCCATAAAATGCATGACCAGCTACTGCACAACATTTTCAGATCTTGCCACGGTTACTAGGAAAAGAAAGCAAGAGATCCAGGTAATCCCCAACCAGATCCATAATATTTAAATGTGCGTCCATTACCAATCCTGTAGATACAATTAAGTTCTTCTTACTATTGAGCACATCTCCGGTTAAAATAAATTTAGTGATAGCAGGAAAGGAAGAATCCTCAACATGATAACAGGAATAAATATGGAGTAAATCAGCCAATATCCAGTAGTAAAGTATATCATAGTATCAAAGGTACATCTCGTCCTTTCCCAATAAACAATGAAAGTATTTGAATTTCCTTTATCCTCAACATCAATATCATGAGAACTAACAAAAAAAATATAGATTTAATTAAGAAAAAAAGTGAGAAAATAAGCATGCCTAAACCATGAGTAGCAAAGAGCTCATTTCTGCCGAAGGAAAAATAATAGTGAAAGACAAATATTTATGATAAAGAATTATGCATACAAATATGCAAGGCAAGCGAGTAAAATGGAAACAGTTTCAGATGGAAATTTTAAAATTGAACAATAATTACAGAGTAAAATTGCATCAGAAAACAGTTTCAGATGGAAAATTTTCAGCCTGGGCTATAAGTAGAATTGTTCTATTATATAGGCTCAAATGTGACATGTACAAGTTTTTCCATTATCAATTATTTCTGTATGACTATTTTTATGTATCCATCACTAAAAGAAAAAGGATGAAAATCAATTTCACCATATCCAAGTATTGCGCTAAACTATTAAAAAAACAGAAGTATGAAGGTAAATGAAATTAATTAAATCCAGAAACATTAGCCAACTTATGGGGAAATTGGTTAGATAATGCTATCACTATTACCTGTTTGTGACCTTTCTTTTTACAAGCTTTTGATAATCAACATCAGCAACCTACCAAGACAATACAAAGCACTAGGGGAAAAGGCACAAAAATGTTTTTCAAAGGACAAAACTGCTTAAGTTAAGCTAGAAGATGAACTTAAGCAATTACAATATCAACTTTTAGCAGATATGGTGCAGAAAGGTGCACTTGTTTGTTCCCAGAAAATCTAACAGCAAAATACAAAAGAATACTATGCAAACAATCTTATTCTTATTACTTTGCCAGCAATCAATTATTCACTGAAAATAAATTTTGCTAACAATCAAGTCACTAATTGTATGTTTCTCTTGGTCCTAAACCCCTTTTGTCATGCTTTGGAAACAACCTGTAGATACAATTCATTACTTCTTACTATCGAGTACAACTCCGGCAAAAATACTTTTTGTGGTAGCAGGAAAGGAAGAATCCTCAACAAGATAGCAGGATAACACATGGAATAAATTAGCCAATATACAGAAATTGTACTAAAGTATATCATAGTATCAAGGGACATCTTGTTCTTATCCAATAAACAAAGAAAACACTTGGGTTTCCCCTATCCTCAACATCAATATCATGAGAACTAGAAAAGAAGTATATATTTAATTAAGAAAAAAGTGAGAAAATTAATAGTGCAAGACAAATATATATGATCCAGACATATGCAGACAAATATGCAAAACAAATGAGCGAAGAGGGAATTATACTACGCTAAGAAAACTGACAGAATTTTAGTCTTTATAACTATCTATGCAAAACATATCTAATTATATTTTTTATCTTATTTATTCATTATGTTCATAGCATGAAAAATCGATGCATATTAATTAAGAGTATATTAAATTGGGTCCACTGGCATATCTTTTTTTTTTCCTCTTTTTGGCACCTACACAGTAATCAGCTCATCTGCACAAAATAAAAATCTGTTAACATTTTTTGTCCTTTGAAAAATAGTTTGCCAGCAATCTTATTCTTTTTACTTTGCCAGCAATCAATTATTCACTGAAAATAAATTTTGCTAACAATCAAGTCACTAATTGTATTCTTCTCTTGGTCCTAAACCCCTTTTGTCATGCTTTGGAAACAACCTGTTGATACAATTCATTACTTCTTACTATCAATTACAACTCCGGCTAAAATAATTGTAGTGGTAGCAGGAAAGGAAGAATCCTCAACACGATAGCAGGATAACACATGCAATAAATCAGCCAATATAGAGAAATTGTACTAAAGTATATCATAGTATCAAGGGACAGCTTGTTCTTATCCAATAAACAAAGAAAATACTTGGGTTTCCCATATCCTCAACATCAATATCATGAGAACTAGAAAAAAGTATATATTTAATTAAGAAAAAAAGTGAGAAAATTAGCTTGCCTAAACCATGCGTAGCAAAGAGCTCATTCCTTCCAAAAGAAAAGTAATAGTGAAAGGCAAATATATATGATCCAGAGATATGCAGACAAATATCCAAAACAAATGAGCAAAAAAGGGAATTATAGTATGCTAAGAAAACTGACCATCTCTGCAAAACAGATCAAATTATATTTTTCATCCTATCTATTCATTATGTTCATAGCATGAAAAATCGACGCATATTAATTAAGAGTACATTAAATTGGGTTCACCTGCATGTCTTTTTTTTTCTTTTTGGAACCAGCACAGTAATCAGCTCATATACACAATATTAAAATTTGACAAGGATTCATGTAATCTGTCAAACCACTTGCTCAAGAATTTGGGATCTATAAATTATTAGTTCTATAAAGGTAATCATCCTATGTTCGTTATGTAAGTTCTCGGAAGTTGGGCACTTCATGAGAAAGCTGCTGAATTTACCTGAGAGGTTAACCAGATTCATAAAAAATTCATGCAATCCCAGCACAGGACACGACAAATGTAGCTCCCATTAATGAGCATAAATAAACTAATACCTAATCATATTTTATTTAACATTTGTCATGCCAACAGGCAGGGATAAAACGACTAGAAATAGAACTAAAAACATTTCAAATTATATCAGATCCACCATTAATATTGCTTTCAGCTGCTGAAACATTTAGAGGCATCTGTGGACAAGTTAAGGCACCATAGTGCTGCATGGATCAAGCAATTCATTGGCAGAAGTAATTAACATGTGCCTAGATAACTATATGATCAGTTGTACTCAGTATTACCTTTAATGACTTCAAGACAAACAAAGTAATTAACACAATCAGACAACACATGTTTCCTTCAACAAAATTTCAAAATCATTTTAACCTTAAAACTTAGTACACAAGATCATTCGGTGCTATTTTTCATCCTATCTACCATGGTTGCATGCACATGCCAATGGGATGTAAAACAGGAAGTCCTGCGAAATTGAGTTTCTTCATCCTTCAAAATTAATGTCATGAAAACTAGCACAAAAAGGAATCTATTTATTTGAGAAACGGAGCGAGAAAGTAAGCATGATTAAAGCATGTGAGTGAGAAAGTAAGCTTGCTTAAAGCATGCATAGCAAAAGAACTTCTTTCTGCTGAAAGAAAAGTGATAATGGAAGAAAACAAATATATAGGAAGTGGACGTACACAAACATGTCTATTAACAATACATTTGAAGAATCCCTACAGCGGTAGATTATTTTGTGAAAAATGATCGATATGTGCACCCCTAGCGGACCTACACTAATTTCATCATGAGAGACAATGCATGTGATCTGTAACTTGGAATAAATATAAGCATGAATTGATAAGCAAAGCAATTTAGAAAATGGGGGAATTATGCCACAATAAGGAGAGCTTGTTTTTACAGTCATAGTAACTTTCTAGTCAATTTCTAGTTTTCATCCTATCTAGTCATTGTTATGTTCATCGCGTGAGAAGATTGGGGCGTATTATTAAAGAATATGTTGCACTTGGATGTCTACTTTTTAAGTTGTTGCGGCACCTACAGAGTAATTAGCTGGTATGGCTACATCACCTGATATGGCTAAAACTACAACCGGAAAAAGGACCTGAATTTGACTTGGGAACACTGGGCTTTGGCGCTTCGTGACCATCAGAAAATTCCCAAAGCATTAAAGATTCATCGGCAGAAGCAGAAGCCAAAGTGTAGCCATCGGGGCTTTGGGCTGTGAACAGAGCTCGGTGTCTGTGTCCTATGAGCTCGCCGGCCTTGACCATGGAAGGGTACCTCCAGACAGCAAGTTGGTTGTGAGGACCTCCATGAGAGCTGATGAGCTGGCGAACGTGCCTGCTCCACTGTAAAGAGCAAACCTCAGAACCTGTGTCCACAGAGTTCACCAGTCGTCCGGTGGAGGTGTTCCAGAATTTTATGCTGCAATCGTCACTGCCAGACGCAAGAAGATCGCTCTGGAAAGGAGACCAGGCGAGGGCTTTGACTGTCGATGTGTGATCGTACATCCTGTGCAGCCATGGGTTCTGGTGGGCAGTCGAAGCGGCCATGGAGACGTCCCATATATGAAGCAGTTTGTCGACACCTCCGCTCGCCAGCTGCTGGCCAGAGCTGGACCACTTCAGGCCGCAGACCTCCCCATTGTGGCCCCGGAAAGCTTGCACGACGGGAGACTCCAGCCGGAGATCATGGATGAGTATATCACCGTATATTCCGCCTGCAGCTAGAACGTTGTCGTCCTTCCAAGCGAGCGACGTGAACATGTAGGTCGCTCCCGGATTTGACAAGGCTCCGAGCATGCAATCGGAAACTGAGTTCCACAGCTGGATCCTGGACGACTCAAGGCCGACGGCGATACGCTGCCCGTCGGGAGCCCAGCAGAGACTGGTGACGGGAAAGTTCATGGAATCAAGAGATCCGAGCATGGAGGCGGACTTCTTGGAATGGTCCCAGAGGACGACGATGTCGTCGAGGGCGACGGCGAGCACATTGGCACTGCCCCAGTCGACCAGGTTGAGGTTGAAATCGTCATGGAGGTCGGGGATTTCGAGACACCTGGACGGCACTTTAGGGATGCGCCACCTCCTGGTTTTCTGCTTGGGGGGCTGAGCAGCCGGCTGCAGGAGCGTCTCCTCCTCCAGCGGTCCTGGGCGCGCAAGGGGACGAGTCCGGAAGGTTAGGACTCTTCTGCGCGGAACGACGTCGGCGAGGGCCCTCCTGTAGGCGAGCCTGGAGGGGGATACGTCATCATCATCGTCCGCCGCCGGGGTCTTGGTCTTGATGTTCTTGGTGATAGGCACGTAAGAGGCGGCGCCGGGAAGGCGGACGGGGATGAAACGGTCGCCTCCAATGTCGTTCTTGGACCAGGAGGAGGACGCGGTGCGCAGCGAAGGAAGGTAGGGCTTGAAGCCAACAACGGCGGCGGCGGCAGCAATGGCGCGGTTACCAGAAGAAAAGGAAGAGGAAGAAGCAGAGGAGGAGGAAGAAAAAGCAGAAGAGGAGGAGGAGGAGGAGGAGGAGGAGAAAGAGAGCCGCCGAGCCATTGATGAGCTTGCTGCCGGAGTTTTGACGTTCTTGCTTTCTTGAAACATGCGGGAGTTGAGAGAGAGAGAGAGAGCGCGCAGGCAGCAGAGAGAGAGAGAGAGAGATTGAGGGAGATCGCAAGAGAGCGAGGGGGAAAAAAGAGGCGGAGGGAAGGAATTAATAGGGCGGGAGTCGCTCGTATTACCGTTAACGGAGCAAATAAACGTCTTGAAAATAATTTAAATACATGCTTCCAATATTTTTTTCCCTTTTACGGCAGCTATCTGTCAAATTATAAATCGAATAATATATTTTTAAAAAATAATTATAAAATAAGTTTTTAACGTCTGGAAAAAATAATAGATATATTCATTTAAAATTTTATTTTATAAAAAGACCCTCCTCTTTCTCTTTTATGTTTTAAAATTTATATATTAATTTATTTATTAAGATGCTAACTTGACATACTCTAAAATAAAATAATACCCTTTCTTTCACTTTCTTTTTATTTTATTTTATTTTTTTGCTATTTTTGAATAATAACTGTATATTATTTTGATAATGCAGCATCCTTAATTTGATACAAAATAAAATTCAGGATTCAATCCAGTGAATGTACTTAAAATCTAGTTCAAATGATCTTACGAGATCAATTGTTTTTTGGTTTCTCGAGGGCGATCGAACTCTCAAATGACGTTCTTATAAACCGACGAAGCGATTACCTAAAATAATACCATACATCTAGTGAAAAAAAAATACATCAACCGTGCGAGATTTACAATTTTGATTTAAAATGTGTTTTGATGAACACAAAATTATAGGACAATAAATTAATGTTTCTCATGCAAACGAAATCACATTATCACTAATTTTGCAACATATAGCTATTTCAGCACCAGGCACGGTGCCATGCACATCACAGAGGAGATAATTCTCAATTTTTCAAGAAACATGCTCTTGCAATGCAAAAAATCCCATTTGATAAAGGAATTGCTCGGACGCCACACCGAAATAATTTAGAACTCGAGCATTCTTTGGAGGTCGAAAGAAATCTTAATCAGGAACCCAATAGTTGGAAAACGCGGGCAGTGCCATCATCAGAAACTGAAACAAGTGAATTTCCATCTTTGGTCACAGCAAGAGATTGAATGGTGTCCGAATGACCTGTGAATGCTCTCACGCAATTTCCGGTCAGACTGTCCCAGATCCGCACTTTGCCATCCAAACAACCAGTTGCCACATACTGAGAAGTGCCCAGCCAAGCAACGCATGTAACTCCTTCCTATTAAGAAGTCCAGTTGAGAACCAAAATTATTATTGAAAATCGAAAAGAAAAGACAATTTAACAAGGGGCTAACCTCATGGTCGCACGTACACCGTACAGCAGAACGTTGAAGATCCCAGATGATAAGCTTTTGATCCATCCCTCCGGTGGCAGCCCAGGGAGAACTGCATATCAGATAGATGTATGCATGTTCAAAGCCAGAGGTGGAAGTTAACAATTAGTTTGTAGGAAGTAGCGGATCACTGCCTCAAGAAGACACTTCATTTGAATGCTTCAAAAATTGAATTACCCAAAACCGAAGAAAACTTGTGCGAGACCTATTTCTGAATGTCTAGTGTCAAATGATGATGGGCGTTAAAGAATCACACAATAGACGAAACTATGGATTGTTCATGATGGCCTCCTTTATGGTTTTCTGAGCCCAAGATGGAATCAAACTTCTCAACCTTGATATTTTCCACACGGAGGTGTCAAATCAATCGAAACTAACAGATTATATGATCGTAAGTACCATTTTTCTTATACCATTTCATTTTAACTTCTCTCTTTAACTTGGAAAAATACATAAAAAGAGGATAACAATAAGTAATCGCCACCCACCTTGGTGTAAGTCCAATACACTCGACAGAACTGGAGTGGCCAATTAGGGAGCTAATCACCTGCAATGCAATAGCAACCCATTAGAGAACTTATCCTTTTTTCGTTCTCTTTCTGAGGGACAGCATTTTATATTCAACACTCGAAAATTATCATAAAGTACAACAAGGACAACGACGACGACGACAATAAAAATAACAATATACTGCAAAGAGGCTGATATTAGGCAATACAACCCGCTCTTTCTTTCCAAGAAAAATGCAAAAGAGGTACAGTTGGGTAATAAATCGAACATCAAAAAGATATACCTTAGTACTATCAAAAGATCACAACTTAAAATAGACCTCTCGAGCCCTCTTCAAGTTGTTTCTACCTCTTTTTACTTGAATGGTATGATAGAAAGCAAAGTGCAACTTGAAGGACAAGAATCATCGTGCAGTTTTATTTCCAGGATTTCCAATAAAGATTTCTTATAGTTGTATTTCCCACTAACCCGGATAAAGGAGGAGGGTTGTGTTAGGCCCCGACAGCCAGCGTAAAACCCTGTCGAATCGCATGAACATGGATCAACGAATGCAGAATGGCGTCGTATGATCCATGTAGCCGACCCCACCTAGTGGGATAAGGCTTTGTTGTTGTTGTTGTTGTATTTCCCGCTAAAAAATAAAATTTGTTTGTTAGTATATCATGAAGATCAACCTAACTTATGGGGAGAATCAAGGTCTATTTCCAGTACCCAAACTTTTAAAGAGAACATATATAACCTCAGACCTTAACTCATTGCGTACTACTTACCATGATCTGAAGCAGAGGTCTGTACATGTTGCCAAAACATAAGCTGTTTTTTTTAGCTTCTTTGTGTCGGACAAAAGACTTGCATTCCAATTCCAAACGTTTCCACAAATTTATGGGTTGTTTATTATTGATCAATTTCCTATTTCACTTCTGAAGAAGCATTCACGCTTTTTTAACAACCCTGTATTCGAAAAACAGCATAATCCAATTCAAGGGACTTTTAATAATTATGCACACGGACCACTCCACCTTAACCCAACTCATGCTTTTTGGATGACTCTAAAAAGTTGTCAGCAAGTCTCCCTTAGCTGACTAGCTAGATGAAGTGATTCGCACGATTAGTGCATGAAGAAAAGTGCAAAATATTCAGAAGTTTGCTTTTCTCTTATGATATTGTAAGATAAAATTGACATTAGCCTATAATTTACTTTTTTAAATGTAAAATTTCATTATTCTGTTCTCAAATATTATTTCAGTTCCTATTACCAATACAATCCAAAATCAAACATAAACTTACTTTTGAACTTCTTAACCCAATATCCCCGTCTCGAACATTTGCTATCCTATCAGCATTATCCAACATTACGAATTGCTCAATGCATGACTGACAGGAGGAGGATGAGTTTCCTCTTCTATTGTTTGGATCAAGCAATATATTTATGTACATGAAAAAACCATTTTGGCATATCTTTTTTTTAAGATGACCATTATAACAATTACAGCAAATATCAGGAAAAAGGGTATTAGACTCTTTTTTTCTTAGACGACCATATTAACAATTGAAGCAAATGTCAGGAAAAAGGGTATTAGACAACATCAATAGAATAGTGGGATAATGATTGATCCTTCAACCATAAGAAAAAAAATTGCTGATTGCATATTCACAATTTGTTCATCAACATATACTCATTATGCTCCATCATCCAATTTCTCAGGATTTTTTGTTTTCTACCCTTTAAGAGGATCCACAATATCCAGAAGAGCTCCAATTAGACCAAGGTGATGAACTCCAACTGATCAATTTCAGATCTTTTTTTTACCATTCCTGAGTTGGCACTGTAAGATTTAGTCAATAAGTGACCTCTATATCTTATCCCTCATGAAAGTCTCGAGTATGATGATATAATTACTTCAAAAAAAGTATGATGATATAAATCCTATTTCTAATTTGAAATCAATATTGATCAAAACATAGGAGCATCTTATCTGATTAAATCTCTGTTGTTTACTTATAAAAACAAGAAGAAGACTGAATTGTGAGATGACTAAGAATCCACTTTGAAACTACCCTAGATTTGCAGAATGCATAATCCTTTTTTCCCCATAGGATGACTACATGATTTTGGTAGATATCCATTTTGATGTACAATTGAAAATGTGAGATGCACAAGTGTGTATATGAGAATAAAGGAAAGAAAGAAAAACCAACTAGGCGGTGACCATGACCTCTCACAAAAAGAAAATCATCCACCCAACTGATTCACTAGCCAAAAAAAAAATTAATGTATTATCAATATTGCATGCCATAGACGTCATAACAGGACGTTCTCATTCCCAATATACTCTAGTACGAAGTGTTGGAGCTCACTTTTGTACATGTTTCTCTTTACATAGTTATATACATACCTGGATGACAACCAGATGGTTGGTCATCCTTTTTCTCAAAAAAAAAAAAAACGATGGCCATAGAGCACTCATAGATGAAGAGGGTGTCCATGCACCAAATGTGTTGCCATACCTCAGTAGTGATGGGGCAATCAAAGAACATGTGTATGATATCCTCTACAGCCATCCCACATAATGCACATTAAGTGTCTGTGCTCGGTTTCCATCTCGACTTGTAGACCCTAGTAAAGATCATGCTATGCAATATCTCAACTTTGGTGGTTATGTGTGACCTCAAAATATATCACAAATCCGTTATGAGGTGCCCGCAGCAGCACTCTTGGGTAGTAGATGCCTGTAAACAGCTCACGCCAAGCAGTAGCCCAAGGGCCATGCCCAGCTATTTGGCGTAAAGGCATCTAGGTGAGGTCTTGTCAAGCAAGGCCAGAAGCTCTGGTTAGATAGGCCGGCTCGGAAGTGTTGAGTGACATGTACCCACCTCAGCACTGCCTGATGTCCAATTATCAGCAATAAGCATTTGACTCTTCCACAGATATTCTTGAAGTGGCATCTTCATGTTTTCTCAGTATGCAATATTTTTTGTGACATCCAGCAATAGGATTCTAGCTCTACATAATCTCATTTGAGATGAGTGCAAAGACATAAATCTCTTTCACAATTTACATGGTTTTGTCAATACACTAAGGTTTTAATTTTGGGTATAATCTTTCTTCAGAAGTAGATTTCTCCATGAAACAGCCTATTATGAACAAATACGGAATTTCTTGTCTATTTGGTTCAATAGCAAAATCGGCAAAAGTACTAGAGTTAATTGTTTTGGTGACCAGAAAGAAAACAAAAATGATCAAATGATCAATCATATAACAAATACAACTAATACTAAGACCCTCCCAAAAATAGCTAATTCAAAAGACTAGCTCAAAAAGTATCCTGCAGCTCCTCTTCTACCCTGGTGGCCATCATATCATATTGAGATCAGTTCTCTCCTCATTGCCCATCTATTACATGTCAGTACAGTGGATATCAACACAGAACGGAGCATCGTCTTTGGCAGTGCTGCAACCCTACAAGGCGAGGGGTACACCATTTTCTTTTGAGAAAAAGGATGACCACCAGAGTTGTGGTTGTCATCAATCTATATATAACTATGAAATGGAAGTCATGTACAAGTGTAGGCTCTCAAAGGGAGAGTAGCAAAAAGATGGAAAGTACCACTTCCGAATAAGAAAAAAGATGTGTACAATACGCTCAGCCCGACATCCCTTCCCACAAAAAATCATCTGGTTGCACTAGACTCAAACGGCCTAGGTATCGGCCAAAAAAGCCTCCAATGGAGCTCTCCACCTCTGTTTCTGATAAGTAAAACCTCGGAGTGACTGCCATACGGTCTCCGAACCGGATGAGAAAAGGCTTGAAATGTTTGTCTGCAGCCAATGTCTCGGATGTCGGGCACTCAAAAAATAGATAAATACACATTCATTGTACGGTGTGCAAGGCGGATTATGGGACAAGGCAATGACTCATGGTGCACAATTTTCTTCATATGCTATGATCAGGACCTCTCATAGGACTCCTGCCCAACATTGATCCGAGAAGCATCATCTTTCTAGCAGGGAATAGCAAAGATTGTGCCACATCTTCGCCCTCTATTTTAGGCCTCCTTAGGCTTTGAGAGTGGCTCGCACCATGAGTGAACATCTGATGGAACATTTGGATACTTCTCCCATATTGGCACCACTATATGTGCACCCAACAGCTTCTGCAGCAGACTTTTGGACACAAGCTGGAGGCACAGAGGCTCTTGGAACCCGCAATCCCCCACCCCACCCCCTTCTCCTCAACCATAAGATTGCAAAGTTGTGGGTATTGCATGACAGGATCTCCCCACACAACCCAGATGAGTTGGCAGAGGATAGGTCGTCATGGCTCTCTAGGTGTTTCTCGGCACGGACGATTTATCACCACTTATTACACAGGAGCAAGGTCTTAGATACCCTGGCATCAGTCTACGGGCACAAATGGTAATATTGCCCCCTCAAAGTCTCTTTGCATGGCTCTTGAAGAGGGACCAACTCCTTACCAGAGCATAGGAAGTGATGTGGGGTCCTAGCTCAAATCTCTTGCACACTATGCAACTCGGCTGAGGACATCACCCGCCTCTTCTTCGAGTGGCGGTGGATGAGCTACATGGATATAGATGCATTTACATCAGAGGCTTTTTGGTTGTCACTGCACGGCTTGACAACAAGAGGTTGTCAGGAGTAGATACCACCATGGCTAGGGTCGCTTGCGGTCACTTAGCTCCTTTGTGGGCGAGCAGTGCTATGTTGGCAATATTTTTTTTTTAAGAGAAAAAGGATGACCAACCATGTGGTTGTCATCCAGGTATGTATATAACTATGTAAAGAGAAACATGTACAAAAGTGAGTTCCAACTAGGGAGCGACAAAAAGTGGAAAAGTATCCCTCCTAACCAAAACCCCACTCCCAAAGAAGAAAGGAAATGTGGTGTACAATCCGCTCAATGTGACATCGTTCCCCACAAAAAATCACTCGGTTGCGCTGGAGCCAGATAGCCCAATAGCCAGCCAAAAAAGATGCCAAAGGTGCTCTCCACGAATATCTCCGACGGGCCAAACCCCGAAACGAGTGCCACAAGGTCTCTGAATCGGGGGGAAAAGACCCCCAAAAGTCGTCCGCCGCCGGATGTCACGAGCTGTCGGGCATGCAAAAAATAGGTGGACGATATCCTTCTCAGCGTCGCTGCACAGAACACAAGACGTGTCGGTGTGAGGCGCCCATCTCGCCCTGTACCTCCTGGTGAGAAGTCTGCCATACCGCATGAGCCAAGCAAAGAACTTGACTTTCAACGGTATCCTAGAGCGCCAGATAAGCCTGCAATCCATCTTGAAGTCCTCCGACGCCCCCATGTCGGGGAGAAAACGAATGTAGATGCTATGTGCTGACCAAGACTCCGAAAGCAATATCCAACTGTCACGTCTGGAGTGGTAAGGGCGGTAAGAGGCAATCCGCTGGTGAAGAGCCAAGAGGTCGGTAAAACACTGTTCCGAGAGGGCTGATCTGAAGAGAGGTGTCCAAGATCCAGGCCCCCGTCCTCAGACTAGGACTTTGCCACTGTCGCGTCGGGCTGTGCCGCCAAGGCATAAAGGCGGGGGAAAGCCACAGCGAGTGAGTCTCTAGGGAGCCAGCCATGACGCCAGAAGGAGAAATCCAACCAGGAGCCTAATGTGGAGGTCCTGAGAGGCTAGATCCTCCGAATCAGGGCCGCCACTCCCCGCCAAAAAGATGAGGCCCCGCGAGGCAAAATAGTCCTCGACTTCCATGATAAGTCACGTCCGTAGCAAGTGAAGAAGACCGCCTGCCATAGACCATCTTCTGGCCCCATGATCCACCTCACCCACCGGGCTAGGAGAGCCCAGTTGGTATAGCGAAGATCGCGAACCCCCAGTCCTCCCTGGGAGGTGGGACGGCAAACGCTACTCCATGCGACAAGGTGAACACCTCGGCGGTTAGAACCACCACCCTGCCAAAAGAATCTACTCCTCGAAGAATCCATTCGGCGAAGAATCTGAGCAGGTGCCCGGAGGACCGTCATGTAATATGTCTGAGCGGAGGAGGATGAGTCTGCCTCCCCTGGACAAGAGACGCGAGCTCCAACCCTGGAGTCTCTGCTCCATGCGCTTGATGACTGGGGTCCAACCCCGGGAGCCGATATGCCGGTCAGAAAGTGGGAGGCCCAAATAGGTGATCGGTAGGAAACTAGTCGGCGTGTGAAGCTCAGCCGCACATCGAGCAGCCTCCTCGGGAACCATGCCAAAAGGAATGAAAGAGAACTTGGCATGGTTGATCTGAAGTCCATGTCACGCCAAAAAGCTCCACAAGGATGGCTACGCGTCGATCAGAGCCCTCGATGAAAAATAACGAGTCGAGCCTCCTGCTCAGAGCCCTCGATGAAAAATAATTGTGTCATCGGCGTACTGTAGGAGAAAAACTAGGCCCCCGACGAAGCAGCAGAAGAGGCCAGCCGAACAAGACGCCTGGGTGCATCTGGCGAGCGCGTCGACAGCTAGGGCGAAAATCATGGGAGCTAGGGGGCAGCCCTGACGAACTCCCCCGCTGCGGCTGCACCCAGTCACCCAACCTCGCGCCATTGACTAGGACTGAGAATGAAGCGGTAGAGATGCAACGCTTCATCCAAGAAATCCAAGTCTCCGGAAAGCCTCTAACCTGCAGAGAATGCCAAAGAAAAGACCATGAGACAGTGTCATGCTCTGGAGAAGTCAACCTTCCAGTAGTCCTCCTCCACTATGTAATGATCTCGGAGGCGATGGTGTAGCTGTCGGTGATGGAACGGCCCTGGACGAAAGGCGACTGCGCCGGATGGATCAGCTCCGGAAGTACCTCTCGAAGCCGGTTCGCCAATACCCGGGCCACCAAGAGCTAGATGGCATTGGATAAGGTAATCGGTCGAAAGTCCTCCACTCTCTCCGCCAAGGTGCACTTCTGAAGTAGGAATAAAAGGAACCTGTTGAGGCGGTCAAAGCCCCTATTCCCACAGGTAAACTCTTGGATGACAGCCAAGACATCCTCACGCACCATTGGCCAAAACTCTCGGTAGAAGAAAACTGGGAAGCCATCAGGGCCCGAAGCAGCCTCGCTATTGAGGTCCCGAAGTGCCTCAGTAACCTCGTCCTCAGTAATGGCCTGCATCAACAAAGAAGACTGAGCATCAGAAAGGTGGGGGATGTCCCCTGGAGCCCAACGCCAAGGGCTCGGTGTCTGCCGCCGAGTGGACGCCCGAAAGTAGGAGGTAATGGCCGTCCCGATGCTGTGGTGACCGGAGACACGGTGGCCCTGCACCTCAGTGGGTTGGGTGGAGGAGGGGGCGAGTTCAGAGGGGGAGGAGGCCAACCGATCCGGGTTAGGATCCCGGATCGGCGGCTCGGACCGGGCACGAGGGCGGTTGGGTACAGTGGGTTGGGTGGTGTCTGGTATCGGGTTCGGGTTAGGATTGAGAGGCGGGTCGTGGCTTGGGTGTTTTGGGTCTGAGATGGGGGATATCGGGTCTGAGCAGGGGGTTTCGGATCCGGGTTGCGGGAAGTCCGCGTACGGCTCCTACGCCTGCTCGACACGCACTGTACGTCGCCTGCATCGCCAGCTGCAGCAGACTGCTCCGCCCTGCTCGCTGACGCCAGCAACGACTGGGCCGGCGACCACCTTGCTATAGAAATGAATTTGCACAGCGACGGTGAAGAGGCAATAAAGCAAACACTTTTTTTTTAGGAGAAAAAGGATGACCCACAGAGTTGTGGTTGTCATCTAGCTATATATAACTGTGGAAAGGAAGTCATGTACAAAAAAACTAGGCTCTCCAAGGGAGAGAAGATAAAGCAAACATTTTGTTTTAATTTTGTGTAGATCTGCACCTGTATCATGCCATATTGACATTGAAGCCTCATTGGACATGATGAATCTATGTATAACAGGGCTACAATAGCCAGAAATGCTGATAAGAGATGGCACCAGTAATAGTTTATGAGAAGAATGCATTATGAGTGACATTTGATAGTACTATATTCCTTGATACTCGTTTTCTCAAAAAGGTTTAAGGAATGTCATGCATCTTCTGCGTGGAGTAGTCTAACATATTGTTTCTTTGTTTTGTTTGCCATTCGGGTCATTGATGATTTCATGATGTCTAGAAAATGGTTGCAACATAATAAATAATTGGAAATGATTAATATCCATTAAAAGAAAAACTGAAATTAATATATACATATATATATATATATATATTATCGATGTTTTTAATAATTTTTTAAGTATAGTCAATGACCTTCTAAGCCATAATGACAAAAGGAGAAGAAAATGATATAGAAGGCCCCTTGACATGCACTTCATTAAATCAATTGATGTCACCCTAATATGTTTCTGATCACAATTTAACAAGAAATAACTAGTACTTGAATGGGATATATTGAAAAAGAATCATGCAGTTCTTTTATTAAGATGACTACTTACCCGCCCATTTGTTATGTTCACCATGTGGACAGAGCTATCCTTTGAGCCAGTAACAGCAACAGTAGAGTCCGAAGTAATTGACAAACATGTTAATCCTTCAGAGTGATATGGATGCCCTAAATTTTACGAAGGTGAGTAACAAACCTAAAGAAAAAAGCAAAGATCATGCCAAAATGTAATAGTACTACACTTCCAGACAATTGTGAGTTTATCAAGTTCTGAAATATATGAAAACACAAGTCATCTGCATGCTTAAAACCAGTGTCTGGTTTCCTATATATCTCTCCAAGACTGCCAATTGCTGGAACTATGATATAATCAAGTATAGCACATAAAAAAAGTACCATTAGCTATGATACACTAACTTTTGTTTTGAGAAAGTATGCATTATCTTTTATTAGTCATGATATACAACAGACCAATGGGGTAAATTACACGATTAGTCCGTCAACTTTAAGTCGTTTTCAAATTGATCCTCCAATTTCAATTTGTAACCAAAACGTCTCTCATCTTTGATTTTCTTGAACGATTACTCTTTACCGGTGATAGTGGATTTCCCGGTTACCTTGCACACGTGGCCGCCACGTAAATTATTTTTCTTTCATCCACGTCATCAAAAAATAATAAAATAATAAAAATATATAATAAACTAATATTAAAAATAAAAAACAAAAAAAAGAAGGGGGACGCTCGTCCCCCTTCGCCGGCTCTGGCGAAGAAGGGGGCGTGTGGCGAGGAAGACAGGGGGGCGAGCTTCGCCGGTCCAGAGGGAGAAACAGGGGGACGCCGGCCCCCTTCGCATCTTCTTCGTCGCGCGCGAGGAACTCACGACGGGGGCCAGCACCCCCCTCTACGAGCTCACAGATGGGGGCGTCGGCCCCCTGTTTCTTCATCGCCACGCGGCGAGGAAGACGCGAGGGGGGCCGGGGGCCCATCCCCCTCTACGAGCTCACAGAGGGGGGCGTCGCCCCCCCCCCCCCCCCCCCCCCCTGTTTCTTCCTCGCCAGCGAGGGGGGCCGGGGGTCCCCTTTCCCCCTTTGCCGGCCGCGACGGAGAAAGGGGGGCGCCGACCCCCCTTCTTTGCTTCGCCGGAACCGACGAAGGGGGATGAGCGTCCCCCTTCTTTTTTTCATTTTCAGTTTTTATTTTTAATATTAGTTTATATGTATTTTTTATTATTTTATTATTTTTTAATGATGTGGATGAAAGAGAAACAATTTACATGGAGGCCACGTGTGCAAGGTAATCGGAAAACCCACTATCACTAGTCAAAAGGACTAATCGTGCAAAAAAATTAAAGATGAGGGACGTTCTGATTACAAATTAAAATTGGGGGACCAATTTGAAAACTACTCAAAGTTGGAGGACTAATCGTGTAATTTGCATTGATCGCTAAACAAACTTTAGAAAGGCAAAAGATATAAAACAACATTATTTTCTCAATATCTGAAGGGTGGGCATCTCCAGAGTGTATAAAAGCAACATTTCTAGAAAAGCAAGTCGCAGACCTCTAACAACATGGACAGACTCTCCACTTTTAGGATTCCATATCCTCAATGATGCATCATCAGAGCCAGTACAAATAACCTTTCCTTCAAGACATACAGAAGCATATTAACAAAACCATTCAGTCATTTATTATATCAACTATAGACATAATAATAGTTCCCAAGATATCATAGTACCATCAGGTGTGAAATCCCCACATGTGACACTGCTACTGTGACCAGAGAAGGTATTCAGACAAACACCTTTATCAGCATTCCACAACCACACATTAGAATCTTCTGATCCTGCTATTAGCAAGTGTCCCCGTGGATGCCATTTAAGCCACTAATGAATGAACCATAAGAAATTAAAATTGAATGCTAAACTTTTGCAAGAAAAAACTATATATATATATATATATATATATTGTTTCAAAAAAAAAAAATATATATATACACCTAAATGGATCATATTATAATGCTATTACAATTGCAGAATCACCTCAAAGCCTTCTCCAGAACCTTCAAGTGTACATTTCAGACTGCCTGAAGATGTGTTCCACACATGCACCGCTCCATCAAAACTTCCAGTAGCCAGTAGTTCCCCATCAGAGCTGAAGGCTAAAGTAGAAACAGTATCTCGATGACCTGGAAGGACAAAACAGTGCATGAGCATGTTGGCTGCACTAAGCACCTTGACAAGAAAAACAATGGATATGTTGCCTGGCACTAATCACCTTGATCAGAAAAATGTGTTGATGCAAGAATCAGAAGTGAAAAAAAAGAACTCAAACTCAAAAAGCAATTTACACAACCAAAAAATTCTGATATCATTACACTTTTTTTTTTAAATATCACTACACATAACATGAGGCATCTGTCAATGTAACAACACAACACTTGCAAAGGATTTGTGGAACATAACAGAACTTGATTTGAAGAGCAAAGAAACATATGATGAACTTTCAGTATTGTTTCTTTAGTGTAACTTTTCAGTATTGTTATAAGAATAACAAGCATTATTGAATTTAATAACCTAAATTTCAAGCTAAATGTAAATGATAACCTTGATAAAGTTTATTCACTATTATTTAAAGGATGAAACATAGACCACAAAGAGCACATTATAGCTTTAAATATCCCAAGCTCTCGGCTTTTGTGAATGAAACGGCCACTCAACTGCCCTTCCTTAGAAAAAATGACTGCTCGTTCCAGATCTTATCAACCTCCAATTGCAGTTTTGAAACAGCAGCAATGCAATTTATTAATAAAACAAGAACTGCATGCAAGTCCCAAATATTCAAGATAAACCATTGAATTATAACTACCAAAATGATCATCAAAATTGCTGCCTTCTACCACACAGGCATGACAGAGAAAAGGAATATTTGTCACATTGCACACTTAGCCTTTGCCTAAAATTTAGAAACTTCAGTATGCAAAAGGGTATGTTTCAAGTTCAGAAAAGAAAAGCCCACCAAAAATGCCTGCATAATCAGGAAAATGTATGGATAGTAAATTGGTTTGATGAGTTTCATACTTCTTGATGACAAAATTGAGTTTGAACTTTGAACTTTGAATATCACTTTGTCAGGCTAAAGCTTGAAATATCATAAGTACTTCATGGCATCATTATAGTTTTTTTTTCTAGGTCATTGTAGTTTTATGCTGGAAAGATATTGACAAAGCTGATGATGGCTTTGAAAGGGCTTTCTATGGATAATTATGGGTTATAATATCATACAATAGCTCATCATCCTTGGTAAACAACACAAACACATACAAGCTGAAATATACTTCATGAGGGAATATTATGCTATGAGGGATCTCCTGGTAATGGAAGTAATAATGAAAGCCACAAATTGTCTATTATCCCAAGGAAGTAACGAGTACAGGCTTATTCATTCTCTTGGAACATCAACTAACATCATCTAAAGTTTTCTACACAGCAATCAAGTTACAGTGGGAAATGAATTTTGAAAAAAAAAACAATGAAAACTAGTTTACTATCTTGTGTTCGTAGGTATATAAACTTAAAAATATCCTCCAGCTTTTACGGACAAATTAATTTTTCAAAATTTCATACAAGTTTTTTTCTGATTGGAACTTTAGAAAAGATGCAGAACACGTCAAATGAACAAACCCAAGAAACTAATTCTTCACATGTTAAAAAAAATACTCAAACAAATCTTCAACCGTGAGGTTTCCACCATGTGCATTGTAAATGTTGCAGAGCAATAGAAGTTCGCATATACTGACTATTGAATCACAGGAAACTAGGATTCGGCCATCAATCAGGAGAAAAATTGCACTTAAAGATAGATATTAAGGTCCTTGATATCTAGTACTCTTTCTATTTAGTTCAAAGACAGATAGAAGATGGTTATTGGCTCAGAAATGGAAAATCTGTTAATAGCCTATTGAGTTATGGTGATAATTACACGAATGCATCTTAAAAATGAATTTCAAACATACCTTGGAGCTCTAAACTGCTCTCTGAAGAACCAATCTTCCATAAAAAACCTCTATCATCTTTACCTCCAGTGGCAACAAGGGTTGCATCATTCGGACTGCATGCAACAGTATAGATTTCATCTACACCAACATAGATTATGAAGATAAGTTTGCTTCATCATTTACCACTTTCACAACAATGAAGTTAAATAATATACTATAAGAAAATCGAAAGCAGGTTTCCTAGGAAAAATGCCTTAAAAAATATTTCTTAGGAAAAACATGCATTACAAAAATATATTGATGAACTTCTTAAAGAATGGCAGCCCAAAGATATAAAAGCATCTAAAGAGAAGAGAAGCAGCCAAAACAGGGAAGGCTAGGAACCAACAGAGTCCTATAGATAAGGAACATCATTAGCAGAAGAAATAAAATCACGATGAAATGAATGGTCCTTCAATTCCACACCAAATCACATGGTCCAAAAAACTTTCATTCAACCTATCAAAGTGCCTTAATCTCCTCAACTTCTTGTATTTCGTCACAGCATACATGCAACGGATGACAAATTCTACTGGTATTTTGAAATTGTTTTAAACTGAGTAAAACCTTTTAGGTGTAAAACGAGGAAAATGGAAAGAAAAATTACCAGAGTGGCCATTGAACACATAGAGTGATTGATCTGGTTCTTCTTCTGCATGGACAAGGTAAGAGAATTAACAAGAGATTATCAATTAAAATGACGAAAAAGTTAACACTTAACAACAAAGGGTATAGGAATTCATCCTAATATATGACAAGGCAAAATAGGAAAAAAAAGCATGCTTTGAAACTTCCACCGTCTCTATTACAAGTAAATTATGTAAACAGGAAGTTCCACCAATTTAAAATGAAACACGTGAAAGAAAATTGAAACTTCTGAAGAAACCCTCTTGCCTTCACAACCTTTCCCCAAATGCGCGCACACACCCCGGTGATATTAGAACATAGATAAACCAAAATTCATTCTTGTAATTTAGCAAGATAAAATAAACTTGCAGCATCTTTTGGCGAATAGGAAGCGGCATCTGTCCTTTAAAAATAAGTATCGCTCTGTTACATGAGAAGTCACAAAAAAAGATCTCTTTCACATGAACAAAATTGCATAAAAGCAAATCCTAATGTTTCTCAGAAGCTAACCAGCGTTCGCCTCATCCGAGTCCATGTCTTCATCCCGGTCAGGGAGATCTGCATAAAATTAATCGCCGAAGATCGTGTCACATGAGCTTTTCAACCACACAAAGGGACGAGTACAAAATTTGGGAGGGAAAGCAATCCAGGGAGAAGGCGAAATCGGCCAGACCTTCTTCGTCGAGGGGGATCTCTTGGATGATATCCTCGTCCTCCAGGAATACCTCCTCTCCCTCCTCGTCGGAGACGCCCCCGTCGCTGCCGTGGATGCTCATCGTCGGCGCCGAGTCGAGACGGACAAGAGGAACAATGGTTTATGGAGGGTTTTGTGGAGGCGGCCCTCTTTAACACAGTTATATCATATAGTGGTTGTCTCTGTATTTACCATTTTACCCTTTGACAGAAACAAGAAAGTGCAGCGCGTCATGCCCAAAGTCGGCGGCGGCGTAGTTGCTGAAACTCGAGGTCGCTGACGTTGGCGCAGGCGGTTAAAGGCGGAAAGGACGCCGACGACTGCCGGGTAGGAGGCGGAGTCGCTGGGGAAGTTTAGAAGAAGAGACGAAGTTGGCGTTGTACTTGGTGGCCGACGGAGAGTAGCGGCTGTCTTGGCAGAAGGAATGCTGACGTACGCATAAAATTAAATTACATAATTAATGATATGGCAAATTAATGGAATGATAATGTATTGAATCTTTTACTTTAACGTGATATTTTTTTTTGGAAAAATAAATATGAGCAGATGTATATTTTACGGTGATAAATGTATTATTATTACCGAAATATGTTGAATTATTATTTTATATCATTTTATCTATTCCTATTGTTGTAGTCCGATGGGATGTGATGTGACCGTGACAAAAGGGGTAATATTATTATTATTATGTGAATTTTGGGGTCAAGAAATGGAAACTTGATTCTAGTGAGGAGATTGATTACACTTTGGTGCCCTCACACAAAATATTATAAATTACTTTGAACCACATCTAAACTATCGTGATTTTTCATATCTAACTTCAAATTATGAACTTTATTTTTTGGATTTCTAAATTTTTATAATTTTTTTAATTTAATCTTTTCGTTCAATTCCGTCGATTTCTTCATTATTTTTTTTACATTTGTGAAAAGTCATTATACCCCTAATTTGAGTGTTAATTCATTTTTACATAAAATAATATATATATAATTAAAAAAAGGGCCACATTCATCGAAGGGGGGTCGCGAGCGCAGGGAAGGAGATCGCCCCAAACGAGGTCGCAGGGAGGGGACGACCCCCAACACCCTACGTCGTGCGAGCGCAGGGAAGGGGTGTTGCCCCCCTCCCTATGACCTCCGGCGACCCAGCACCCCGCGCTACACGAGCGCAGGAAAGGAGGGAGACCCCTCCGAGCGGCCATTTTTTAATTATTTTTATATATATTATTATATGCAAAGCCAACACTTAAATTAGGGGTATAATAGACTTTTTATAAATGTAAAAAAATAAAAAAATAATGGATAAATTGAGGGAATCGGAAGGAAGGATCAAATTGAAAAAAATCGTGAAAGTTTAGGAACTCAAAAAAATGAAATTCGTAGTTTGAATTAAATGTGAAAAATCATGATATTTTAAGAATGGTTAAAGAAAATAATCCTAAAAATATATATGAATGGCAAAGACGGTGGAGGAGAAAAAAAAAAGTCTTTGATTCATGTGAGATTGAGCGTCATGCGCGTCCACATAAAATTAAGAAATCAATTATAAAAATAGTCTATTGTGAAGAATTCATCAAAAAAATATGATTGGTATTCCTCATGGGCAATGATAGAAAATATTTTTGCACGAATTTTTTTCGATATGTATAAAATGACTTCAACAATTTAATTACCACAATACGAGTGTTACAATTTTCCTTATTACTATGCAACAATTCAAATAATCATGTTTACTATTAGATAATATGCATTTTATAATGGAATACCCTTTATGTTTATACAGCTCGGATGAAAGTTAAATGGTAAACTAGTAAAGTTAATATTAAATATATATAATCATTTAATATATTTAAGTGAAAATAAGGATAGCATATTGTTAATATATATCTAATTCAGAGTAATATTATGTTCTTGGGAATAATAATAGAATATAAAAAATATTTAATATTAAATTATTATTATTATCGTGATTTTCGACGGATAATTTTTGACGGTTCTAAATCCGTCGCAATTTGCGACGGATTTTTCGATGGTTCCGTTTTCGATGGATTTTTCGACGATTATGACCGTCGGAAATAATTTATATTATTATTTAATTTTTTGACGATTAGGAACGTTGATATTTCCGACGGATATCCATCCGTCGTAATTTCCGACGACTTTTCCGACGGTTACGACCGTCGGAAATAAAAAAAATTAAATTATGTATTTTTTATATTATTATTAAATTTTTTCGACGGATTTTTCGACGGTCACGATCATCGGAAATAAAAAAATTAATTATATAATTTATTATATTATTATTTAATTTTTTGACGATTAGGAACGTCGATATTTCCGACGGATATCCATCCGTCACAAAATCCGTCGTAATTTCTGAAGGTCGTAACCGTCGGTAAATGTATAATAATATCATATAAAGAGTATTTTATTAATATAACTAGCGACGGTCCAAACCGTCGATAAAATTAAAAAATAAACATTATATATAACTAAATATATTTTTGACGGTCACAACCGTCAGTAATTATAAAAATATTTAATATTTACGTTTTCGACGGCCGAAACCGTCGGGAATTAAAATTTCGTTATCCCGCTTTTTTTTTCTTTTTCCCGCTTTCTTTCCACTTTTTCCCTTTATAGATATTCCTCCTCCTCCCTCTTCTCTCTCTTCCTCCTCCCTCCACTCCTCTCTCTCTCCCTCCTCTCCTCTCTCTCTCTCCCGACCGCGAGCACCCTCTCCCGCACCGGACGCCGGCGACCCTCCCGCGCCGGACGCCAGCGATCCTCTCCCGCGCCGGACGCCGGTGACCCTTTCGCGCCGGCGACCCTCTCCCGCACCGGCGACCCTCTCCCGCGCCGGCGTCTCTCTCTCTTTCTCTCTCCCGCTCCGCGCCGGCATCTCTCTCCGGCCAAAGGCCATTGTCGGCCGGATCCGGCCCCTAGCGGCCGACTAGCGGCCGGATCCGACCTCCAGCGACCGGATCGGCCGTCGGGCGTTCGGATCCTGCCCCAGCGGCCGAAGCTGGCCGCGGCCCGATCCGGCCGCTAATTTTTTTTATATTTAAAAAATTATTTGCGACGGTTGCGCAAAAGGTCGACGGTTGTGACGCCCGTCCAAAGTTTCGACAGTTGCGACCGTCGAAAAGTTACGACGGCTCGAACCGCCGGCCTTTTCCGGCGGTTGCAACCGTCGGAAATTTCGACGGTTCGGACCGCCGGCCTTTTCCGACGGTTGCAACCGTCGGAAATTTCGACGGTTCGAACCGCCGGGGACTGTTCCGACGGTCAGAACTGTCGATATTTTCGACGATTTTTTTTCAATCGTCGCAAATCCGTTTGCGACGAGCATTTTTCCGACGGATCGATTCCGACTGAAAAACCGTCGGTAATTGCGTTACCGACAATTTTCGGACTGATTACCGACGGTTCGGACCGTCGGTAATCAGCGTTTTTCTAGTAGTGATGTAATAGGGTCTCAAATATTGATTTATTTCATAATTTCTACAAGTATTTGTAACAGAAAGGATAATTCTTTTCATGCTATTTTTGCCTCAAATGCCAGAATTCTAATTGTGAAGGAAAGATGATCATGTGATAAGTAATATATATTTTGTTGGGAATAGAAAGGATCCATGCATGACTAAGAAAACAAAAGTAGATAAATTATAAACAAAATGAACATATGTGATAAAACTCTCTTAATCGTGAGAAGATGAGGTCGCCGTTAGAAGAAATTTACCATGAGAAAAAGAGTGCATAATGATAAAATACTAATCCTCATATATATAAAAAATGATCCATGCATTAAAATTGGATATTGATTGAAAAACCAATATCATTGTAGGAAAATTTCTATTGGTTGTAGTTAATATGTTTATCCTTAAAAAAAGGTCAACATATTAATTACATTCTCTCTTTTGTTATTCAGTTGTACAATCGTTATTTATCTCATTGCATTCATTTATTCTCTCACTTATTCTTAGGAAAAAATAGATTGTTGTGGAGACGACACCCGTAGGTCCCTACTTGGCATGTATTCTTGTAGAATAGTGTGAACTACCGGACTATATTAAACTTGATTGACACTTATCACAATTGTAATTTATAACTATCCAAAGTTTACATCACTTTCTTCATGGTGGTTGGAGGGTCATGATGAGTTAACTTGTTGAGTGTGAACAATGTCCGGTAATGGACCTTGGAGATTGAAGTGCACTTAGTGTTCTTGTCCATAATGTGCTACTTCTCATCCTTCTTGTAGATTGTCTTCATGCTGATTAGAAGCTTGGTCATGTTACGGGTAATGGCGTGGTCAGTGAGATGAATGCAACATTTGTTGGCGATGAGGGTGACAAGGCCGCCAACAACATTCTCTCGAGTTACCGGGGGTGACATTTGCTTAAGCAAGGTGCCGACAAGATTAACCTTTTTGCCTTTCAAGAAACCCCAAAAAGATGCAGCCTTTGGTCTCTCGAATGCTTGACTCAATGTGCTGTTACCTGAGAATATTGTTCCGAATCGAAGAGGACTTAGCAATCCACAAGGCGAGCTGTCTTCACTAGTGATCCAGGTCCAAACATCACTAGGTCTGTACAGGGATTGGGGGGGGGGGGGGGGGGGGGGGGGGGGGGAGGCTTCCCCAACCATACATAGTTCCGTCCTTGGGTTTAGTAGACATGTATTAGCGAAGGCGACGAACTTCCAAGTGAAGTCGATGTTGAACAAGTGGAAGGAGATAGTGATGTTGTCCTTAGCTTCAGCAACGTCCAAGGAGCTCAGGAACTCGAGTGTGAAAATTTGATATGTGTCCCAATTGTTGAAGAAGAAGTTGTCAATGCCCATAACTTTGTCCGGTGCTTGATGCCATCAAACCATCCTAATGTGTGCATGGTAGCTTCATCGGCAAAAGCGTGTTGGGTAGAAGTCATGTCGTGCATGGAGCTTGTCTTATTATGCATCACAGAAGGTGACGACGTTGGGGCGTAGGAGAGAGGGCGCTATGACCTCTAAGAAATTGATATATGCATAATCAAAAAAATCGGGTGATGGTTAGTGTTGTCAGAACTATATCGGACCAGTCGGTCGGACTAGTCCGACCACTGACTAGTCACAAATTCGGCCCACTTGGAGCTTTAAAAGTAGACCTCCATTTGGACCGGATTGTCGAATCAGTTAAAATAAAAAAAAATCGGGTTGAACCACATTTTTGGACCAACCAAAATTTTTTTATTATTATTTTTGTTACGAGATGATTTTATAAAAATTATTATTATAAATTTAAAAATATTCAAAAATAAACTTTCTCCAATTGACCCATTAGTCCTCTCCTTTATTTATAGTTGTCCATTTACTCTCACTTTGCTACTATTAATAACGTGGGACCATTTTTGTATACTCACTTATTCTTTCTCTCTTCATTTAGTCTTGAATTTATTAAACTTTGTGCTTTAACTCATGATCTTATTTCATTTTTTAATATCACAAATATATATATTATAATATAACTTAATTATATATTTATTATATTAATACAATATTTATCATATTAGATAAATTAATTATGAATGAATAGTGCACACTTCTTTGTTTTATGTATAATATACAACAAGTACTATAATATACTTCGTATAGTATAATATTATATATACACAACTTTAAATTTCTTTAATGTAGTATATAATAAGTCAAATTAAATAGTTAACTACTCATTATACCATATAACGTAGTATATAATAAGTCAAAAAAAATGTAATTTTTGCTTCTAACATAAAAAATAAAGATATGAAATACATAAAAAAATAATCAATAGAAAATTTGTATGTAATAATCAAATTCATAGCATTTTAATTTATTAAGTGTATAATAGTTTTAAAATCAAATCTTAAAATTAAGTATAAACTTATTATTTATTATTTATGATTGTTATTTTTTCTTTTGTATAATACATTTTAATATCATATATATATATAATTGAAATATCATAACTTAATTTACTATATCATATTAAATATAATATTTTATTAGACCGATCAGTCCAATCGGTTCGACTTGAAACTAACACTTATCTGGATCATCGTTCGTTCCGATCCTAACAACATTGGTGATGGTTGTTGCTCGGTGGTAGATGCATCTACGCTGGGAGCAGCTTTAGTGGCGTCAGCTATCGCAGACGGTGATTTGGCCATATAGAATTTGGAGGCGGCGATCACGGCATGTTAAACTTCAAGTTGGACTTCTAGTTGAACATCATGTTCTTTCCCGGATTGAATGTGGGGTGATTGTCAAATGTGAGAACATGAGTGGTAGGTTGTGAAGACACGACCTCAGACCGAGTTAGAGCATCTTCGATATGGGGCTTCAACTTGGGCGGGTGTGAGGTTGGTGATGGTGGTGTAACGATTGCAATCATTAAGAAAGGAAACGGCCAACTCAAAAATCAATTGGCAATAAATGTGGTAAATTCGAAATTAATTCGGATTAAAAAAAAGGAAAGGTCAACAGAAGAAACGGCCGACCAGGTGAGGGATTCCCTCTCCTGATCGCACCCACGATCGGTCAGCCGATGCTATAAAAGGGATGAAGGGGAGCATTCCGCGACCTCTTCGACTCCCCTGAGAACATCTGCCGACCGCTGCCGCCGTGCCGCTTCGTCCTTTTCTCCACCGACGATCGACACGCACGCAGCGAAATAGAGGCTGCATTCCATGATGAACAATAGACGCTCGGCCGACCCTCGACGCACATCGACCTTCCTCAACGCTCACAGGGACCAGACGAACTCCTCGTCGATCGAAAGCGGCCGACGATCGAACGGATCTCACGAACAACACCGGCGAACTTCGAACGTCCAAAGTAGAGGTACCTTATATTCAAATCCCCTTAGGCGACGAAATTTAGATCTACTATTCTACGTAAAGATATCATAAGGATCATAGATGTCATAGAATTATTTTTCATATTGTGACTTATTCGATTCGATGGCCGGAAGGTTGTCAGAAATCTAGAAAATATCCTGCGAAATTCTGCTTGTCAGGTACCCGGCCTGAGTTAATCATAACTCGGCCCGGGTCCTGCTTAGTCGTAGTCCAGGTCCATATAGACTCGGACCGAGCCTCCTCATCGACGTATTGAGAAAGGCACGATTTAAAAACCCGACCCGAGTCCAAGTAGACCCGGACCGGGTTGCTTCGCCGACAATGTCGCGGAAGCTCGGCCGGAACTCGACCTCGTCGGAGATAGAGAAGGTGATCAGCGACGCGATGAAGTCACCATGTTCAGAACCCGGCCCGAGTCGGATATTAACCCGTCCCGGATCTTACCGAGACGGATCGGATGCGAATCCGACTTGATATTGACCCATGTAATGTCAACGGCCCGACCCGAGTCGGATATCAACTTGGACTGAGTCATGCATAATCATTCCCGATAGAGACTCGGCCCGAGTCCCCATCAACATGGCCCGGGTTCTGTCGGTCAGAAATACGAACTTGTTCATTGATTAAAATCCTTCGAAAGTTAGGTCCTCTTTTTCATCAGAATTATGTAAAAGCTTATCTAAGACTCTAATGAACTTTATCTTGTCCTAAGGAAGATCCAATTCCTTGGAGAAAAGGAATCTCTTCCTTTACTAATTCTAAATTTTATCAAAGCAAAGCAAAGTAATGATAAAGATGTGGGATTGTTATGTGCCGCCCCCAGTGTATAGAGCAGAGATCATAGTATTGTATAGAGAGGGACAAGTAGTTAGTTGAGGAGACAACGAAACTACTGGTCTTCAATGACCACTGTTCCTGAGATTTTAAGTCTTT
This sequence comes from Pontederia crassipes, assembly GCA_030549335.1. Classification (NCBI taxonomy): domain Eukaryota; kingdom Viridiplantae; phylum Streptophyta; class Magnoliopsida; order Commelinales; family Pontederiaceae; genus Pontederia; species Pontederia crassipes. Next base: position 48,748,276 of record CM060189.1, on the reverse strand, counting down.
TCCCACCTGTATCTCGAATGAAGAGTGATGTTTTGGTCACACTACTTCCCTCAGAGATTAAAGTATTGAGTCAGAGGGACAGGTAGCTAACTGATGAGACAGTGAACATATATGTTTCTTAATTGACCATTGCTCTTGGGGTTTAGGTCCTCTCCCACCTACATTCCGAATTGGGTGAGGCATTAACACCCATCCCTTTTTCCTTTTTTGGGCTTACTGGCTTCAGAGATTTAGAGAGGCACCTCTGGCATCTCAATTAATAAAGTCGAGCTCGCATAGGATAAGTAACTGTAAGGATATCATAGTAATGTAAAAGACGTAGTGCAACTCACAGTAAAGTAAATGCAGGGTAAAATATTGTATAGTATGGCATAGACATTGTATAGTAAAGTATGAATCATGGTATTGTAAAGATAATGCAGAGTATTGTAAATACAATATATTGTTATAGCAAAGATCAGAGCACAAATATTGATAACATTTAAGTATGATATGTCACTCTTTATAGTCAACGTATAGAAGTCCAAGTATACAATTGTTCTTTATTGACAGATTGTTCCAATGTTCTTCATAGAGTATTATTTCATCGTCTATGTTCTATTGTACTTGGCATTTTTGCTCATGGGTATTCGATTCTCCTACATTGGAATTTTGCAGGTGAGAATGTTGCTTGATGAGGAGTGGGAGCGCTTAGAGCTTGGAGAATGCTGCACATGACTATTCTATCATCAAGCTTACTTCGATTGAATTTAGTGTTGTGATTCTTGTGTTGTCTATAGACATCATGCTATTCCGCTTATTGAATTTTCTTCCGCCTATTGAACTTCTTGAGAGTTATGATCTCTTATTATCTTGTTATCATTTGTATGGGTGAATTATGTCTTTGATATTTTGACTATTGAACTTTCGCATTAAAGTCCTTTATTATATTTTATTATAATATTGATGTCACGTGTACACTTTGTTGAATGATCATGATCAATAGAATAGTAGACAGTGTAGCGCTCCGGAGGTCAACCTGACTGCCTACGTAGCAGGATGGGTGATTTTGGGGTGTTACAGTTTGATATCAGAGCCTAAGTTCTTGGCTCCCTCATTGATCATAGTAGAGTAGATGTTCATACATAGCATTTATTATTCATATTGTTTCATAGCTCAAAGTAAAGTCATGTGCAAGCTTCCGAAGCATCTGTAGCTCCATTCCTCAAGTAAGTATTAAGTATATTCTCATGTGAATGATACTTATGTTATTGAGCTAACTTATTCTCATAGATGCCTTCGCACCGCATAACGTCCAGAGTGGTACGTGGCGAAAGAAGAGTTTTCTGAGTTGCTGAAGGTGTCATGCACCCACCAACTGCACAGGCTCAAGCACAAGAATAGGTGCAAGTACCAGCACAGGGCCGCGGACGGGGTGATGCCTTCCCCGCCAGTAGAGACATCTGCAGAAAGGAAATGAAGGTGGAACTTGCAGACTATAGGAGGATGCCTCAGCAATCCTATCTACCTGTCTTCTGATGAAGAAGAAGAAACTCCTGAACCTAGAAGAGAATTGCAAAGTCGAGAGGATAGCCCCATAAGTCAGACCGATCCAGAGCCCTACTACAACTACTGTGATCAAGATGGGCATTTCGAAGATGAATGCCCGAATCCTCCTAAGCTTGAGAAAGACCCCGGGAATGAACTCAGAGAACCTTCTCGACGTAGTGATTAACGCTGAACATTTTTTTATGTGAAAGCCTTAGTGTGCCTTAGATAGATATTTATGTTTTGCTAACCTTATCGAGAAATTAACATTTTGCTTTAGTGGATATTGAGCCGTAAGGTCTCAATTTTGATCTAAGATTTTTATTTTGGTTAAAGATATTTGATTATATGCTTTTCTCAAATATTGCCATGATCCTTTTATAGATGTCTTCTCAAAAAAGAGTATCAGCGTCCACTAGCGAGAACGAAATGTATAACGAAGGGGAGATCCATTTTATTCCTCCACCTCCAACGTATCCGCCTCCGCCTTCCCCTCCTTTACTTGAATCATCAGCACAACAAGAACGCCAAACTCCCATCACATGTACCCTACAAGAATTTTGGAGATCAAAACCTCCGACGTTCAATGGAGAGGGAGGTATTGAGGTGGCTGAGCAGTGGATAGAGACATTGGAGGAAACGTTCGACATCCTTGATGTCCCAGAGAATAAAAAGGTATTATTCGCTGGAGATACCCTCCGGAAGAATGCAAAGGAATGGTGGAAGGCAAAGAAGGCCATCAGTTTCCTAGAAGTTAGAACTGTTGCATGGGGAGACTTCCGCGAAGCGTTTGACACGCGCTACTTCCCTACCTTCCAGAGGGATTTGAAGCAGAAGGAGTTTCTGCACCTGGAGCAAGGGACCATGACAGTGTCCCAGTATATGACCAAATTCGTCCGTTTGAAGAAATACTCAAATCTTATCATGGATGAATTGGCTCTAACTAAGCGGTTTGTGGACGAACTGAGTCCCACGTTGAGGTCTCAAACAAGACCAGGGAATTGCAAAACCCTGGATGAAGCGGTCAACCTCGCAACAATGGCTGAGAAGGACCACCAGGACCTTCTGAAGGAAAAGAGGGCCCAACAGAATGTATGGCAAAGTTCGCACCCACAACAACAATTTCGTGGGAATAACCGTCACCAACAACGACGGGACAATCGGTATCGTCCTCTTACCCAACGCCCCAATAGTACAACCGTCTGCAACAACAATCCTACCATCCTCCACAACAAGCTCCTCCCCCACAATAACAACCACAACAACAACAGCAACAACATCGACCTCCTCAGCAGGCGCCAAGGCGCCCAGCTCAACAGCAGATGCAGCAGCCTCCTAGAGCCCATCAAGCACCACCCGCACAAGGTGAACGGGTTTTATGCAATACCTGTGGTAGGACCCACGCAAGGAAATGCCGCATGAAATCTGGAGCATGTTACTACTGCGATGGAATGGGTCACATCGCAGTAAACTGCCCAAAACGAGGACAATAACAGTTAGTGCAAGAAAGACTCTTCAATTTAGAAGAGGATGCTCCACTGAATGACGCTGCACAAGGAACCCTGATCACTACAAGATATCTCCCTAATGTACTCATAAAGATAGAGAAAAAGAACTTTCCTGCAAATCTTATCATTATCTCTATGAGAGATCATGATATAATTTTGGGCATGGACTGACTAATCTCCCATGATGCTTCTATTTTGTGCAAGCAAAGAAAATTGTCATAGGTACACATAGTATAGATAAAGTAATTGTACATTGCACAGAAAGAACCAAAGATCATAATATCTGTCATGAAGGCGCATAAAGTTATTTCAAAAGGGGTGTAAAGATTATCTGGCAAGTGCCACCAAGATAACAGAGCCAGCCAAGATCCCACAAGACATAGAAGTTGTGAGAGAATTTCTAGATGTATTTCCTAATGATGTTAGTGGTCTACCGCCTAGAAGGAAGATAGACTTTCATATTGAAGTGGCACCCGGCACAACACCAATCTCCAAAGCTCCATACCGCATGGCTCCAGTAGAGATGAAAGAATTGAAGGACCAGATTCAAGAGTTGCTGGACAAAGATTTTATCAGGCCTAGTGTTTCACCATGGGGTGCACCAGTCCTCTTTGTTAAAAAGAAGAACGGATCGTTAAGACTTTGTATTGACTACAGAATGTTGAACAAAGTCGCAATAAAGAACAAATACCCGCTACCTCGCATCGACAACTTGTTCGATCAGTTGTCCAAAGCAAAAGTTTTCTCCAAATGAGGAGCGGATATCATCAGCTAAGGGTAGCAGAAGAAGACATTCCAAATGCAGCATTTCGATCAAGATATGGATATTACGAGTTTCTAGTAATGCCGTTTGGGTTAACAAATGCCCCGACAGTATTCATGGATCTAATGAATCGAACTTTCCACGAACATCTGGATAAGTTCATAATTATTTTTGTTGACGACATTCTCATCTACTCGTCAAGTATGGAACAGCACAGAGAACATCTGAGGACAGTGCTGGAAACTTTGCAGACAAAGAAACTGTATGCAAAGTTTTCCAAATGTGAATTCTGGTTGGAACAGATGATGTTTTTTGGTTACAACGTCTCTAAAGATGGAATTACAATGGATCCAGCGAAAGTAGAAGCAGTAGCCAACTGGACTCAACCAAAGAATGTCTCCGAGATAAGGAGTTTCTTTGGTCTAGCAGGCTACTATAGACGCTTCATCAAGGATTTTTCTAGAATTTCTTTGCCGCTGATCAAGCTTGCAAGGAAAGGAGAAAAGTTTATCTAGTCGTCCAAATGTGAAGAAAGTTTTCAAGAATTAAAGAAGCGACTAACTTCAGCACCAATCCTGACATTACCATCGGGCAACGATGATTACGTAGTTTACAGTGATGCTAGTGGTACATGATTGGGGTGCGTACTGATGCAACATGGGAAAGTGGTGGCATGCGCATCCAGACAGTTGAAGAAGCATGATGTCAATTATCTAACGCATGACCTCGAATTGGCAGGAGTAGTGTTTGCCCTTAAACTTTGGCATCACTACTTGTATGGAGAAGAATTTGTAGTCTACACTGATCACAAGAGCTTGAAGTATGTCTTTACACAGAAGGAGTTGAATATGCGTCAAAGACGATGGATGGAGTTCTTGAAGGACTATGAGTTCTCTATCAACTACCATCCAAGTAAAGCAAACCCAGTGGCAGATGCACTTAGTCGAAAAGTTGGAAGGATCTGTTGCCTACATGCGCCTTCGACAATTTGAAATGATGGAGGAACTTTTCAAGTGGACACCAAGGGTAAGACATGACGGATCATTGAGGCACAAGTAGAAGATACAGACTATCAAACAGTGATGATAAAGACCAGTCTCGAGACGATAAATTTCAAAGTTTCTTCAGATGGTGGCATAAGGTACCGTGATCACTTATGGGTATTGAATAACCCTGAACTCCGAAAGGAAGTGCTAGATGAATGTCACAAGTCAGAGTTTGCAATCCACCCAGGGAGTATCAAAATGTATAAAGATGTACAGAGGAGTTTCTGGTAGCCAGATATGAAGAGGGAGATAGCAAAATATGTCTCCAAATACATAGTGTGCCAACAGGTCAAGGTAGATTACCAGAAACCTCAAGGAACCTTGAAGAGTCTGGGTATCCCACAGTGGAAGTAGGAAGAGATATCGATGAATTTCATCACCGATTTACCCCGGACTCAGAAAGGGCATGATGCCATTTTGATAATAGTGGACCGATTCACTAAATCGGCTCACTTCCTACCCATTAAGGTAAAATAATCTCTTGAAAGTCTCATGGATATATATGTGCAGGAGATTGTTAGGCTTTACGGAATCTCATCAACCATTGTGTCTGATAGAGATCCCAGGTTCACATCAAGATTCTAGAAGAGTCTCCAGAATGCTTTTGGCACGAGACTTCGATATAGTGCAGCTTTCCATTCCCAGACTGACGGGCAATCAGAGAGGACAATCCAGACACTAGAGGACATGCTGAGAGCATGCGCACTGGATTGGCACGGTAGTTGGGACAAACACTTACCTCTTATAAAGTTCTCCTACAATAATAGCTTCCATGCTAGCATAGAGATGTCCCCCTTTGAAGCATTGTATGATCGATCATATCGCTCCCCGACATGTTGGGGTGAAGTGGGCGAAAGAAAGATCTTGAGCGTAGAATTACAAAAGCAAATACAAGAGTATACAGACATAGTTGAACTGATAAAGAAGAGGATGAAGTCTACTCAAGATCGCCAGAAGACCTACACGGACAAGAAGCGTCGGGAACATACATTCAAAGCAGGAGATCAAGTTCTACTTAAGGTCTCTCCCACCAAAAGAGTGATGCGATTTAGTAAGCGTGGGAAATTGAGCTCAAGGTATGTGGGTCCTTTTGAAATTTTGGATATGGTCGAAGATTCAGCTTGCAGATTAGCGTTACCTCCGGCGTACGCCAAAGTGCACAACGTCTTCCATGTTTCATTACTCCGAAAGTACAATCATGACTACGCCAACATGATCCAAATTGATGAACCAAACCTCAAGGATGATCTGACATATGAAGAACAACCCACGGAGATACTGGAATATCAAGAACACCAACAAGGAAGGAAGAAGATATCGCTAGTCAAAGTGGCTTAGAAGCATCATCAAGGAAAAGAGGCCATATGGGAAGTGGAATCAGAGATGCGAGAAAAATTTCCACAATTATTCGGTAAGTCCTAACTCTTATCAAAATTCGAGGACGATTTTTCTTTTAATGGGGTAATAATGTAACGATTGCAATCATTAAGAAAGGAAATGGCCAAATAAAAAATCAATTGGCAATAAATGTGGTAAATTCGAAATCAATTTGGATTCAAAAAAAGGAAAGGTCGATAGAAGAAACAGCCGACCAAGGGAGGGATTCCCTCCCCTGATCATGCCCACGATCGGCCGGCCCTCTGGCCGGCCGATGCTATAAAAGGGAGGAAGGGGAGCGTTCTACGACCTCTTCAACTCCCCTGAGAACATCTGCCGACCACTGCCGTCGTGCTGCTTCGCCCTCTTCTCCACCGACGAGCGACATGCACGCAGCAAAACAGAGGCCGCATTCCATGACAAACAACAGACGTTCGACCGACCCTCGACGCACAACGACCTTCCTCGACGCTCACAGGGACTAGGCGAACTCCTCGTCGATCGGAAGCAGCGACGATCGAACGGATCTCACGAACAACGCCGGCGAACTTCGAACGTCGAGGTACCTTAGATTCAAATCCCCTTAAACGAAGAAATTTTGATCTACTGTTCTATGTAAAGATATCATAGGGATCATATATGTCATAGAATCATTTTTCATATTGTGACTTATTCGATTCGACGGCCGAAAGGTTGTCGAAAATCTAGAAAATATCCGACGAAATTCTGCTCGTCAGGTACCCGGCCCGAGTTAATCATAACTCGGCCCGAGTCCTGCTTAGTCGTAGTCTAGGTCCATATAGACCCGGACCGGGTTGCTTCGCCGACAATGTCGTGGAAGCTCGACCGGAAACTCGACCTCGCCGGAGATAGAGAAGGTGATCGGCGAAGAACCCGGCCCGAGTCGGATATTAACCCGGGTCGGATCTTACTGAGTCAGATCGGATGCGAATCCGGCTCGATATTGACCCATGTAATGTCAACGACCCGGCCCGAGTCAGATATCAACTCGGACCGGGTCATGCATAATCATTCCCGACCGAGATTCGGCCCGAGTCCCCATCAACTCGGCCCGAGTTCTGTCGGCCAAAAATATGAACTTGTCCGTTGATTCAAATCCTTCGAAAGTTAGGTCCCCTTTTTCATCAAAATTATGTAAAAGCTTATCCAAGACTCTAAAGATCATAATGAACTTTATCTTGTCCCAAGGAAGATCCAATTCCTTGGAGAAAAGGAATCTTTTCCTTTACTGATTCTAAATTTTATCAAAGATAATTAAAGCAAAGCAAAGTAATGATAAAGACACCATAACCTTGAAATGTCTTCTCTTGTGTTTTTCCTTTAATGATAATTAAATCTACGCCCATAACCTTGAAATGTCTTCTCTTGTGTTTTTCAACTCGAAGACACCATGTTTGAAAGCTTTACAACAGTAAATGATCTAGACCATTTAGATTTCATCTTCGCAAGAAAGATTTTGAATTTGTAGTTGAAAAGCAAAACTTGGTCTCTTTGTTTGAATTATTTGTGAAAAATTTTTTTATCATGACACAATTTTATTCTTTCATTGTAGATTTTGATATTTTCATATACATCCAATCTTACTTCTTCAAGTTTAGATAAGTGAAGATCTCTTCTTATCTTTGCCTCAAGTAAATCCCAAATTAGAAGCTTAATTGTCTGGAAGTTTTTATAAAACAATTTAATAAGGCTTCCCAATAGATAAGTTTATATAGTGATATTTCAAATATAATTTTGCATGTTGTCATACATGCCCATAAAACTTGATCAAGTTTGCTTGACTAGTCTCTTCTTAATATTATGATAATTTTCTTCAAAATGAACTTAATATGCTTATTTGAACACTCTACTTGGCCATTAGTCTATGGATGGTAGAGTGCTCTATGTTCAAGTCCATATTTTTCCAACATATCTTCAAATTATCTTTTTATAAAACAATTTCCGTCATCGCTAATTATTAATCTAGGAATTCTAAACATGAGAATAATGATCCATTTTGAGATATAGTTTGTTGTAAGTAACATGTATTTGATTTTTTTAAAATTTAGGAATGGTCCCATAAAGTCAATTCTTCGTACATCAAACATATATATTTCCATCTCAACTATTCCCGTTCGAGGCATTTCATGCCTTCTAGTAGCATCTATTAGTATCTACTAGCATGAAATAATAATTTTGAACTATTTCAAATTTTAGTCCTAATCCAAATATATGCATATATATTTCATGCATAATATGTGAGATGAGATCTCTATCCTAATATCTAGTACGAAATAAAATTAGATACTCAAACTTATCCTAATATTACAATATTTAATTTCTTAAAGATAACGTTCCTAATTAACTTATGATTTTAACTAGACACTAATAATCCTATTCGGTTGTTTATTTTCTTTTGTCCAGAAAAGATTTAACATAATTTAATAGATCAGGCAGTAAATTATTCTGCCAATCGGAATATGCCGTCGGAGGAAAAGCAAACGCTTCGAAAAAGTTTCGCAGGATTCGTACAAAAGAATTGACCAGATTCGAGACCTCGCTCGTAATAGGCCTTTTCTTTTCGCGTCCTATTGCTATTAGCAGTTAAAGTTGGCACCATAATTTGTGTGCAATTGGGATCGGGACGATATCTATAAATTGCAGCGCCACGACGTGCATGCAAAGGCGCGCAGCGGAATTGCCTCTCTCTCTCTCTCGTCTCGTCTCGTCTGTACGTGCACGCACTGCACTGTAGACGACTTTCTTTCAACCCTCATGGCATCGGAGATCTCCTCGCGCCGCTCTCTTTCTCTGCTCTCCTTCCTCCTCTTCCTCTTCTCCGTCGCCACCGCCGCAGCGGCTGCCGGCGCTCACGGGCCTAAAGTCACGCTCCTCGGCGATGCTTCCATAAAGAACGGCTCCATCAGCCTCACCTGCGGCGGCGGCGATCGCAACTGTCTCGGCGTCGGGCGCGCCTTCCACTCTCACCCCGTCCGCCTCCGCGACCCATGCACCAACCGCGCCCTCTCCTTCTCCTCCAACTTCACCTTCTCCGTGACACCTCTCCACGGCACCTTCGGCGACGGCCTCGCCTTCTTGGTCACGTCGGACGCGTCCCACGGCTACAACATGGGCACCTTCCGCCACGAGCACGACGACAGGCGCTCCGACAACCCCGTCGGCACGGGCATCTCCACCGTAGCAGTGGAATTCGACACCGACCACAACAATGGCAACCGCGACGTCGCCCTCAATATTGTCGGCGACACGTCGACATCCGTGGTTTCCGCGGACGCCAACAGTGCGGGCGTCGTGCTCACGTCGGGGAACAAGATGAGGGCCTGGGTGGAGTACGACGGAGATAGTGAGGAGCTGCGGATGTGGCTCAGCCACGGCCAAGGACGACCTCGCGTGCCGCTGATCAGTACCAAGGTCGACCTGTCCGGGCTCCTGCACGACGACATGTTCGTCGGCTTCTCGGCCTCCAATGGCAGGGGGGCGGCAACGCACGTCGTGGAGGAGTGGAGGTTTCAGACCTCTCCACTCGTTGCCGGAGCGTCGGCGTCGGCGTCGTCGACGTCACTGTCGAGAGGCCGGACAAGGTTGGCGCTGGCTTTGGGGCTCGGAATCGGGTTGGCAGCCGTGCTCGCTCTCGCGGTGGCCGGGTGCGTGATTTACCGGCGCCGCTGTAACCTTCGTCCCCAAGAGCCGGAGAAGTCCGTGTCCGTAGACAACTTAGTCTAAACATTCGCGACGATTTGAAGATTCATGCACGTTGCGTGATTCTGCCTATTTTATTTTATATTATTATTTTTTGCATTTAGGAAACGGAGCCTCTTTTAGTTGTTTTTTTTTCTTCCATTTGATCTTATTGTAGTTTCTTTGCTTTTCAATTGCTAATTATATCTGGTTTCGGGATAGAAATTAAAATTATGATTATTTTGGTACCAGAACGAATTTTCTTTCTCTTTGTTACTGCAATATGAGTTGTAGATCTGTCATTAGAAAAACTTGCATGAAATTGCACTCATGAAATATAAGTTGCCAAACTATGATATGGAGCAAGTTTTATCCTTTGCAAGGAGAGCCAACCATGAACATAAAAATGGATCAGGTAAAATATTTTAAAAGTATAAACATAGAAGAAATTTAAATATCCAAAAGGCAACGAAGAGGTCACAATCATTTCTTTTAACAAAGACTACTAATAATATTCAATATTATCCACAGGCTTATGTTCCTCGATCATGATTGAGTTACTGAATGCCTTGATTATCATTCGAAGTAAACTTCACTTGTATTTTGATTAAGAGACGACATTAAACATAAAGTGGCGTTTACTTCGCTGAAAGTAAATCATAATAAAAATAATTTTCTTAAAATTATTCCACTGACCAAAGTTGTGCCTACCAAACTTGATTCGATTATATTTTCTTTTTTTTTTTGTCATAGGTGAAAGTATTTTCTTAAAATTGCATAACTTTCAGGTCAAGTGAAAAAAAAATTATTGTTGACAAGAACGTTTTACATTACAAGAAAACGAGAATTTTCCGATAGACCGTTTCCGGCGTCGGAAATAAAAATAATAAATTATGTAATTTATTATATTATTATTTTATTTTTCGACGATAAGGAACGTCGAAAGTTTTGACGGATATCTATCCGTTGCAATTTTCGACGATCCAGACCGTCATAATTTTCGACGGTTCTGTTCGTCGGTAAATAAAAAATAATATAATATAAGGAGTATTTTATTAATACAATTAGCGATAGTTCAAACCGTCGCATTTTCGACAGTTCTAACCGTCGATAGGTGAAAAATAATATAATATAAAAAGTCTTTTATTAATATAATTAGTGACAGTTCAAACCGTCGTAATTTAAAAATAAATATTATATATATGTAAGTGGTATTATATATTATAATTAATTAATTTTTGACGATTTCGACCGTCGATAACTTTAAAAATAATTAAATATCATATTCATATATATCATAATAATATATATTATTAATATTTGCTAAATTTCCGACGATCATAGCCGTCGGTAATTAAAAATCACTCTCCCGTTATTTTTTCGTTTTTTCGTTTTCCCATCTTTCACTCTATATATCTTATTTCCCCCTCTCCATTTTATTTCTTTCCCCCTCTCCATTTTATTTCTTTCCCCCTCTCTCCTCTCTCTCTCCCTCTCCTATTTTGCCGACGACGCTCTCCAGCCGACGATGCTCTCTCTCCCGGACGGCGACCCGCCGGTGACCCTCTTCCCCTCTCTCTCTTTCTCTCTCCAACCCAAATCCATCGCTCGGCCGCCAGCGATCGGATGCGGCCGGATCTGGCCACGGGCGCCGGATCGGCCAGATCTGGCCGCGAGCGTCGGATCGGACGGATCAGGCCGCGGGCGCCAGATCGGCCGCCTGGCGGCCGGATCACCGCGAGCGTCGGATCGGACGGATCAGGCCGCGGGCGCCAGATCAGCCGCCTGGCGGCCGGATCTGGTCACTTCACAGGCCAGTTCGGGCCGCTGGCTGCCGGTCGAGACTACTACCGAAAGTTTCGGCGGTCACGACTACCGCCGAACGTTTCGGCGGTTGTCGGAACCGCCAAAAGTTTCGACGATGAAACTTTCGGCGATTGCGGCCGCCAGACATGAACTATCAACGAATTTTTTCTGACCGTTTTGTGGAATCGATTCCGACAAAAAAACCCGTCGAAAAATTTAATTTTCGATAATTTTTCGCAAATTACAACCGTCTGGAATTTGCATTTTCTTATAGTGTTATTGATGGAAGTACAAGAAAAATAATAATTTATTTGAGCAATCACAACCACTTTTTAGTGTCTTATTTGGACTTCTATACTTTCTCAATTTAATTAGGTTCCTAACTAGAATTGGTAATCTATAAGGCTGAAACTGTCCAGGGAACATCTATCATTCGATGTAAAATATATTTATTATATAAAATGAACGAGAGCTGTCATCCATTATAATTAGCAGATGGTTGGATTTCATTCATAGTAGCAGCTACTGGTTTCTATGTACTGTAACAAGAGTGATTATACAGGTATGTGTAGAGTGGACTATGTATTCTATGATTAGCTTTGATCATTATTGTACAAATTACATTAGGAAAGAATAGTATAAAAGAATGATATGTAGAACATAAATGACAATATAAATAATTTATCCTATGATACAACTTGGAGACCTGCAAGAGGTGGCCGCCAATTTGTTACAAAATAGTTCCTAGAAGCCACAGATGCAAGAAGATCCAATAAGCAATGAGACTTAGTCTTGCTCCTGGCCGATGCATCAGCATGCGGCCACCAGAAACCCTGCAGTAGTAACAAACATACGGATTGGATCAGAAGGGCGAATCAACCAGCTGTATCTTGAAATATATTTGATGTCTAATCATTAACAGATGATAAAAGCTGGTAATGGCATATCACCCATTAATGAAGTGCATAAGTTCCGGGCATAACATAATTAGAATAAAAACACAACAAAACAGAGTAAACTTCAAGAAAACCGAGGATTCAATCATCTGAAAGTTTTGTATATCAAAGTCGATATTTCCTTAAGTTTCATTTCTTTCAACTGTCTTCAAAGTTTGTTTTACAGTGAACTCCAAGTGGCGGGCGTTAAAAAATGTCTCTTCAGTTTAAAGGCTGCCATATCCTACTTTGACTAATTTTACTCAACAATAAAAAATAAACCTTGAAGGTTCATGAAAGTTCTTTTCTTTTCATTTTTGGAAGTAAACTTAGCAGGGGGTTTTCAATTCATATGAACATTTGAAGCTTATTATAAAATGCTAAAGACCAATAACCAATTGGGATCTGGGAAATAGACAAACCCAAATGATACTTTATGATCAAGCAAGCAACACATTGAAGTCTATCTTACCATAGACCATCAACTTTATCAGCAAAAACCTTTCCCTGTTTCGGAACAAGACCAGATGTATTCAGTGACTTAAAAATATGACCTGCCAATGAAACAAGAAACACAAATTAAGCAAAAAAACAACTTAATATAAAGCAAAAGGCATCTTGATACAGATTATGCATGCGTCAAACCTTTATCATCAATCTCAGCAGAAATTAACCTCTCCGACTCTGAATCAATATTAAGAACCAGATGGTCACTTGAACCCTTCCACAAAGTTCTTACATGGGGCGCAGTTGAAACTGATGCAGCTGAGTTCTTACCAAGAGTAGCCTGGGACATATGTACAAGTTTCAGCATTTCAACAAGTTTATTTGTGTGCACATTACTCTACAGTGCAAAGCTATCTACAAAGTCTGTTATTAGTAAATAATTTGATGGATCATAACATGCTGGCAAAACAAGAAGCACTGTGAATGCTAGTATATCTGCAAGGATCCAAAAGTACTCAAAAGGCCAAACCAATCAGAACGCAATGGAGAAAAATGTCAATTAAAATATAAAGCTACCACCAGTCATGTGACCATCCATTTCCTCTTTAAGAAAATCATTAAATGTGTCACCTTATATGATTATTTTGTACTTCATGTTGAGAGTTTTTTTTAAGTGGGATGTCAAGAGTTCATAAGATGAAATTAGAATAAAGGTGACAAAGTCGGTGAAAATGACATGCATGCTTAATAACTAAAAGTTCAACTAATGGTTACATCAACAACAACAACAACAAAGCCTTATCCCACTAGGTGGGGTCGGCTACATGGATCATACGACGCTATTCCATTCGTTGATCCATGTTTATGAGATTCGACAGGATTTTACGCTGGCTGTCGGGGCCTAACACAACCCTCCTCCTTTATCCGGACTTGGGGACCGGCTATAAAACTTAGGCGGAGTTTAATGGTTACATCAACCAGCAAATATTACGTATGAGAAAAACCTATCCATATATACATGATACCTAGATGTTCAACAGCATCAACAACTTGCAGCTTACAAGAACAATCTAATAAACAAACTATAAAGAAAGATTATATTAGCACTTGGAAATCTCAATTAGATATGACAACAGATTTTCGGTGTTAAACCCTGGTACCATAAGCATGATGGAATATGAATAATCCAGTCGAGGACAGAAGCATTAAACTTTAAACTCTCCCAGTGATGGTACTTCTAAGATTTGGTCACACTGATAAAATAAATTTAAGGGTAAAAAATGGCTAGATTGTACATCCTCTGACAATGAAATTAAAAGCATATTTAGCATATCCCATCTCAGAAACTAGTTCTCCCTCAAAAAGAAAAAAAGCTGTCTTTATGGTTTTATTGTCACTGGAAGCAAGAATATGCATCTTTATTTTTAGAGCATTCATCTCTTCTCTGATTATCTTGAATTTCAGTTTCAGCATATATGTACTTCACCCCCCAAAAAAGGGAAATAAATAACAGTAACCATATACATTACTAACATAATCATGTATGCAACAGTTTCATCTTTTTATTTTCGAGGGACAAGAGTTTCATCTTTCTGCAACTAATACTGATATTCATGTTACATTTCATTTTACCTAGTGACATTGTACTATCCTTTTGTGATTCTTTTAAAAAAAAGTTCTTTTCATCTTAAAAAAAGAATAATTTCATGATAACAGCATTTCTTATGATCATATTTCATCTGCTCTTTGAATGTCTTTCTTAGTTTATCTTCTTTATATATTTGTAAATATTCGCAAACTTTCAGCAGATAAATATTTTAAGACTCTAAGAATGATAAATGGCAATGTTGTGAATTCATAAGGCAAAATAGGGAAAAAGGAGGCAAAGACAATGATCTTACCCCATCTTCAATTTCAGATATCTCTGAACCTAATGAAGTTGAGGATGCTTCTAACACAGTCCTATCTTTAGTGACATCCTCTTGTGAAGCTCTTACTTGAATTGAATCTTCAAGCATTTTGACCCTCGTTGACCATTTATTAATTAGTTTATCCTTTTCCTCTAACTTAGATCCCAATTCTTGTATTTTAGATTTGTAATTTTCAAAGTCCAAGGATGTTGCAGTAGTCAATCTCTCCAAGATTTCCAATAATGTTTTCACAGTAACGGGCTTCTGACCCTGGATCAAATCAAATCCGCCCAGTATTTGTATTATTCTTTCCAAACTGAGGGTGACATCTGATAGCTCAGTCTTATTTGATTGTAATTCTTGATAGTAGGAACCATTGGTTTCAGCGACATTCCTCAGATGTTCAATTTCACGCAAATGTGAAGACAATGTCAATTGCATATCTTCTTTTTCATCCATCAAGTCAACAACTTTACCAACAATGTAAAT
The DNA here is from genome assembly GCA_030549335.1 of Pontederia crassipes. Lineage (NCBI taxonomy): Eukaryota > Viridiplantae > Streptophyta > Magnoliopsida > Commelinales > Pontederiaceae > Pontederia > Pontederia crassipes. The sequence goes on along the minus strand of CM060189.1, from coordinate 48,732,769 downwards.
TAACTTTTCAACAGGGTTTGGAAAATCCATTTCTGTCTCTGCAAAAGGGATCTCTATCTGATTAACTTTATCAATCAGCATTTCCGTTTGACTTTTAGAAAATATTTGACTCGCCATGCCTGAAATAATTAAAGACACAAAATGAGTTTGTTTTCAATTGAAAAGATAAAGAAATTTTCTTACTTCTAATGATTGGCCACATAAATTATACGTACCTATAGAAGGAGCTTGTTCTTCCTTTCCCCACATCACTTCTTTTTTCTGGTAGTTTTCTATTTCAGATTTCATTTCACGGCATACATCTTTCAGAGCTTCAAGATCTTTCTCCAGTTCAGATACCTTTTCTTGACCAAGTTTTTTGACTTGAAGGGCATTTTCTGCAGAAAACTCAGCTTCTTGCAGCCTAGCTTTCGTTTCTTCGATGGTTGTTAAATAATTTTTTTCAGCATTTGCTAAATGCTGGCACTGAGACCTGATTTCCCTTGACGCGAGTAATAATCTTTCAGCAGCCTTCGCATACTCATTGGATACATCTACTGTTCTATCTGAATCGTCTTTGTTTGATCTCAAGTCTAGGGTAGAATCAAACACATTCTGCTCTAAGGTTGAGATGTCATCTCTTGAATTTCTTGATTCAGTTAACAGTTCTTGAGTAGCATTAATGCATGCAGAGAAAAGTATCACCATATCCCTCTGCAAAGAAGATATTTTAGCTTCTTGAACCCTATTATGATCTTCTACTGTTTCCACGTGCAACTTCAAGGAGTCATTGACCTCCAGCACATGAAGAAGTTCATCTCTTGTGGCGTTGAATGCTTCTGATACACCTTTGACGTGATCATCAAGATACCTTGACGAATCATCAAGTTTGTTAACAAGAAATTCAGCTTTATCATGCAGCCCTTCCACAATAAGAGCAAAGGATGAAATATCATCATAATCTGCCGACATGGCTTTATTGTTTGCAGAAAGATTTCCCATGAGCTCCTTGGCATTGGTAAGAGAAGAAAGCTTTGTGAACAAAGGTTCATGCTGTACACGCACAGATAAAAAAGACAAGCCAATGCATCAACTTGTCTGCTTTGTTCTAATTTCAGTACAACAGAGATGGATAAATATGCAATCATAATATAGCAACAAGGGAGGGAAAGATAGAAGGCACTCAACTATCTGAACCAATTACAGAAAGGAAGGCAAAGAATAATGTCTTGGGAATCTGAAAACAAATCATAAGTAAATAAATAACAGTAAGTACCTCCATGCTTAGATGATGACAAAGACCCTTTGAAGCAATGTCATCATGCATGTTCTGAATTAGAAGGCCCATATTTTGCAGTACATCAACCTTTTTTGTTAGATCTTCATGTACTTTTGACAACAATCTATCATCCTTCAGAAGCATATGAAGATATTCAAGTTGACTGTTTATCTGAGCTCTATAGTTCTCTATATTGCTACGGCTTCCTTCTAGATCTTGCATACATTCAGCAAGTCTGGCAGTTAGTTCTGCATTTTCCTTTTTCAATTCTGCATTATCCTGATCCTTTTCATTATTCAATAAAGAGTAATTTCCTTTTGCCTCCGACAATGCATCCTCCAATGCCTTAATAGTTGAAAAAGCATCTGTTAACTTGTCAGACTGCATAGAATATTCAATCATTATTTTCTCAAACTCTTTTTCTGTGGAAGTTTTACTAGTCTGCAGGCCAGTCATTTCCCTATTAGTAAAGGATATGTGTTCTTGTGCTTTAGACAGGTCCTCTTCTAGTGATTTGATAGTGGCGAGTGCATCACCTAACTGGTTGCTGTATAATCTTGCCTCCTCCTTTACTTTATTTAGCTCTTCAATTGCATGAATTTTGGCAAGTTCAGATTTTGTAATATGATCAGAGATCCAGTTCACTTTCTCTAGTGGCCCTTCAAAGATGAAATCAGCAGGTAAACTAATTTTCTCTACAGAATGAATTAAACTTTGTAGGGTACTCTTGAACTCATGCAAGAGTCTATCACTCTGATCTCTTTGATCCTTCAAAGAAACCATTTCAGACTCTAGCCCTTGAACGCGCTCAGGGAGAATAGACAAACTCTCAATCCTTTCTTTGTACTCAGCAATTTTGGAATCTTTTAGCTGCAGATCCTGTTTTAGCTTTGTTATTTCAGAAGCTTTCTCATCAAGGGAAACCTTGAAGCCTTCACGTTCTTGCATTAAACCCTTTCCTTTTTTCACAGCCAAAGATAGCTTTTCTCTAAGCAAAGAATATTTTTCCTCAGCTCGTTCCAACTCTTTTCTCATTAATTCATTATCATTTTTCAAGCTAACTACAACTTCAGACACTCTTGCTAGCTCCTCCGATAACCTACTCATGGAAGATTGGTTAGATATCTCCTCATCAAGAATCATCTCACAGAGTCTCAAATCCTGATCCCTCAAATATAGCAAACTCAGCAGGTTTTCAAACTTCTCAATATCTACTGGGGTTGCCACCATTTTTTCTCTTAGTTTAACCACACATTTCTCGACAACTGCACTAGTCTCTGCAAATGACAGTTCATCCAATGTGCTTTCAGACATTTCCACCAGTACTTTCAATAAACCATCCTTCTCAGAAGAACTCAGAGATAATTTTTCATTAAGTTCTTCATGTTTGAACTTTAGGTCATCAAGTTCATCTTGAATAGACTCTTTTGCTTTTTTTTCTTCCATCAGAGTTGATTTCAACATGTCAATCTCTTTTTGTGCATTGTGCAGTTGAGATTCATGTGATGACAGAGCAAGCCGGGCACCATTAATTTCATCCTGTAGCATACATGTTTCATGTTTAACCTGGGAAAAAGAGCTAACAAGCCAATCAATACGTGAATCTAGTGACACATGTTCTGGGAATTCAACAGAAGATATGGCCTCTCTAGTTTTCTGATTTTCCAAGAGGATGATATCTGCAACATTTTTCTGATTAACAAACCAATGTGCTTTATCAATGATGTCCATGGAAACAACTTCTTGAGGAATGTCACTTTGTGAAAGGACTTCTTCTATATCTTGAAGAATTGTATCCTTTTGGAACAATGAATCTTGAAGAGAACAAACCAAATTTTGAAATTTAACAATCTCCTCTGCATTTTCTCTAGCAGCCTCCAAGGCATCAGCTTTTTGTTGTATATCTTCGAAGCACTTCTCAAGCTCACTGGTCTTTTCTGATAATCTTTGCTTCAGCTCCTCAAGATGGTTCCCAGTGGCTTGCAAGATCTCCGACTTCTGTTGTAATTCCTGCATGCACCTCTCAAGGTCGCTAGTCTTTTCAGCTAAAGACTGCTTCAATGAGTCCCGATGTTGAACCAATGACTTGCCCTTTGACACTGCAAGACTTAGCTTTTCTTTTGCAGCAACAAATTTGCTCTCCGTCTGCTCAAGTTCTGCCTTCAATTTGTTGTTGTCAGCATTAGCGACTCCTAGACTTTCTGTCATTTTTTCTACCTGCTCAGAGAGCTTTCTGCTCTCCTCCTCAAGTCTCTCAATTTTCTCATGAAGATGAGCCTCTTTTCTCTTCCTTTCAGAAAGCTCTTCACAAGCAACACCCAATATGTAGCTCGTCTCATGACCTTCTAAAGTTGCAAATTCAGGCTTGACATTCATCAAGCATTGCCCTAATCGATGGATCTCTGATAACAATTTTGCATGTTTTTCTACCAAAAATGATGTTTCCTTCTCCACGAGAAATATTCCAATGGCACCAGAACCTTCCAAAGAGGCATATTCTTCTCCAATAAGTGGCGACAGAGAAGAGAGTAATCCCTTGGCAACAGCATCACTTGACTCGGCCACTGACTCTGTCCATGCATCTCGAAGTGAACCCAAGTAAGAAATAACAACATCATATGATATAGAGGATTCTAAAGCTTTCAAATTGAGATCTTCAACTTCTTGATCTTTGGTATACAGATTGGCTTGAAGCTGTAATACTTTATTCTCATGATCAGATCTCTCTTCTAGAATGCCTTTAAGATAAAGTATAAATCTGTTGCAATCATTCAACATTGAATGCAGTGGTGGCCTTGTTGGAAGCTTTCTTTCCTCTCCTTTCGTTATCTCAAGGTGGTCGACGAACTCATCCTTGCGTCCAGTAGTAATGATATGTTGAAGCTGTTGTTGAAGGCTGAAAATGTCGTTTTCAAATATTTCCTTTTCTTCCTGGATCAATACGTTGTCTATAAGTCGCCTGTCTCTGCACAAAGAATCAAACAAATATTCCAGGATCGAGAGTAAGAGTTCACCTTGTACTTACGGCACTCGGCGAGTGCGTCGTCCAGCCACAACTGCAGTTTGGAAAGATCATCAGATGCCCCGGCAGACCTCTCCCCTATCTCGATCACTGCCATTGATTCCTCGAGTCCGCTACTCCGCCCTCCGGAGCCGACCATTCCCAGATGGTCTGAAGCATCCTCGAAAGTCTCCTCCTTCCCACCGTCATCCTGCGGCTCCTGCATCGACCCGTCGATGTTCACAAGAATGCCACCATCGGGGTCCTCTCTCGCACCTCTGGAATCCTGCGTCCCCAAGTCCTCCGGCGTCAATCAACACGAACACGAACAAACAAAACATCTCAGGTTTAAGCACAGGCGCTCGAAAAGGATACCTGATCGGGATTGCCAGGGAGCTCCACCAGCACGCCGTCGCTGCTGCCGCTCTCGTCCGACGATTGTTGAGCGTTGCTCGGCGACTCGGGATCGGCGTACGCATTCGGGCCATCATCGGAGGGGCGAGCCGGCGGCCCCTCCTCCTCGCCTCCGGAGCTGCCTCCGGTTCTCGACGATGAGGGCGCCTTCGTTGACGAAACGGAATCCGAATGATTCGGCATTGCGCGGCGCCCGGAACTGAGACGTCACCTCCTCCACCCGCCGCCGCCTCGGCCACCTTCTCCTCCGGTTTCTCGCGGATCGAAGAGGGAACTGCAGCGATCTATCGAATCGAAGAAGAAACCCCAGATCTGAATGGAAGAAATCGGAATACAAAAATCGAGAGAGAGAAAAAAAAGAAGGGAGAATTATTTGGATTCGACTCGATGAAAGCGGCCGTGGTTTCGTCGTCGCAAGGGAGAGGGGAGAGGGGGAGCGGAGCGGTGTAGTGGACGCGAGGTGAGATGTTTAGGTTTAAGTGGCAGCGACGCCGTCGGTGGGAGAGGCGAAATGACTTGTGGCGGGAGATCGGACGGCGACGGAGAAGTCAACCTCGGCGCGGGGGAGCGGATCATTTGCAAAATTTTAACCAGGGGATTGTAATTAGTTGTTAACGAATAAAAAATGGTATTTGACTAGAAAATTTTAAATAAACACCAAATGAAGAAAAATATTGATAAATAATGGGTGCAATGGATGTACAAGGCTATTATTAAGTTGTACGTTACAGCTTTCCTATTTGAAGTGACGGATGATTCTAAAAAAAATTAATTCTTCAAACATTAAACATGACTTGATTTTCAAGGTAAAACCAAGTGAAGTAGAACTAGCATCACCTAAAACTAGGTGATACTCTTTTTTCTCACGTTTTCTTTTTTATTTGACTTTTCCTTATTTTCTTTTCAATCTTTTTTTTCTTTTTCCATTTTCTCTATTTAAATTATGTAATAAATATAAAATATTTATAATAAAGTGTTAATATTGTATGATCGAAAGCGTCAAGAGAGGGTGAATTGGTGTATAAAATTTTTTTTTCGAAAAATCAATGAAACCTATCACAAGCAAATAACGATAAAGCGTAAGTGAGAGACAAAGGGTACACAAAGAGACATGGTAGGTTGAAGAACTTCGGTCTCAACTCTTTGGCCTACATCTCCGCTTCGACTTCTCGACTTCGAGACCGTCGAAAATTTATTATTTTTCTCTTTTTTTAAGGGAGAGAACAACCCTTTTTACCCTACACGTCTTCTTCTCCGCTCAAGAAGCCAGGGACACCTTTTGTTACAAGCTCTCAACTTCACTAGATCAGAAATAATGTTTCTCTCTCTTCTTTTATAAAATTTTCTCACACCCAAAACATAGAAAAGAAAGAGAAGAACTGACAATTTTGGGTTCAAGAAGAAGTTTTAGAATTGATCTTGGTTGCTCAAATTATATTTTCTTTGCTTTGACACTTCTTTTATATGTTTCTATAGGTGAAAATTTCGTCTAAAAATTCTTTCATAATTTTTTCTTTAAAAAATAATCGTTGCTGTTCATTTATCTCTATGACCGATCGATCGTTTTAATGGGCCGGTCGGCCGGTCAATATGACCATTGCATCATATATGCGATTTTATCAACTGTTCGGTCGACCAGTCCTTCGACCGACATAATCTCATCGTTTTCTTGAATTCATTCTTCTGATGGTCGATCGACCATTGTAATGACCGGACAGTCAACCGGTACGACATTTCTTAAATAAGCTTTTGAGTTGATCGGTTGACCGGTGCAGCAATCGGACCATCAACCGCTATAGTCTCAACATTTCTGGAATTCATCTCTGCACTGATCGGTCGACCCGTGCAACAACCAAACCATCGACCGGTGTAGTCTCGTCATTTCTCCCATTGATATCGATCGTCTGATCGCCATGGCAGTGGGTCGACCGGTCGTGTGTAGAATCATATTTTTTATCGTTTAACTTGACGATTTCTTCTGTAAGAGGTCATATTAATTTTACACCTGCACTATCATCACTTAAGCATAAAGTAGTAACTTTTATATTCAATTTAATTTGTTATCATCAAAACATAGGATTCAACAAATATACAATTATTCATTACTTATTATTTCAATAAAAAATTTAATAATTTATTAATTTTTTATATTTAAATAATATATTTTAAGAAAAAATTCATAAAAATTTATGTATAATTTTATTTTAATTATTTAATATATATAATAAATATTTTTAATTCAACACATCCACTAAAAATTAATCCATCACATCTATTTTTTTTATCACATCAACTACTTATTCCTCGTCATTAAAGTTAGTTAGTGTAAGATAAAGTTAGATATAACCTCGGTTTCATACACATCATGAGAACCCGACTTAGGTTCCTCGAACTGGTCCGAGTTCATCACTAAACTCGATCCGATTATTGGGCACCTGACTCGAGGCTACAAAACCCAACCCGAGTTGCCATAAACTCGGCCCGAGTTAGCAGCAGCAGAAAAACCCAACCTCTCTCGACATTTTGTTACTCGGTCCGAGCTCCTCAAGTTCTGATCGAGTTTACCATGCAATGGACCCCGATCATCGCGACCCTTTTTTTCGAGCTCAGCCTGAGCCCAACTTAAACTCGGCCTGAGTATGAACCTAGAGCCCAACCCGAGTTTCCTTGTACCCAATCCAAGTTCTTTCTCGCCAAAGTCCCTTTTCATTTTTACCGATACAGAACATGATCCTTGTTTTGACTTCTAGTATGATCAAATCCTTTATATGATTTCACACTCTTTAAACATCTGACTATACCTAAAAAAAAATCTGACTATACCATTGTCCCGGGATTAATCATTGATTTTTTATTTAATTGTGTAACTCCTTGAATTTTTTCCCTTTGCCTATCCAAAAGACTATTTCGACGACGTCACTCAATTCTATGATTTAATTATTACAAGTCAATATACTAGTTTAGAGTAGAAGACTAAAATATAATGACAATTACAATATGCGAAAGCTCTTTATACATTAATCCAATAGGTCCTACACCTATACAATAATGGACCATATATCCACGTGCATGTCATCTGTCATAGGAGCCACCAACCATCTCACTACGGATCCAAATACATGAGCAATTCCAATTAGATAACTCGGTACCTAGGGTCACCATAACAATTAGCAATGTGAACCATGGATCAATCATCAATATCAATTTTATTAATAAACAATTATATATAAACAATCTATTATTAATCAGGGCAACTATATATTCATTAACAATAATCAATTGAAACTTTTTTATCTAAGTTTTTTTTAAGGAAGTATTATATCACGTTATTAGATTTTGCTTTGATCTTGTATCTTTTTTTTGTTTTCTCTCTTGATGAAGCCATTTTTTGGGATGAACTTTCACAGGCCAAGCAACATTAATGGAAGCATGTGGGAACACCATTAACAAGGAAATGTCCGTTGGAGAAAAAATATATTTGCGCCATTAGAACTCGATCCTATGAGCACGTATGGGACGAAGTCCACAATCACGACAGAACCAGCAAGAAGTCACCATGAGAAGATACTTGGAACTACACCCGCCTTTTGGATCAAAACCAAGAGTCCTTGCATTCCACAACCGAAAACTCCGGCCACCACCGACACCCGTCAATTAATATCCATTCAATTCAATTTAGTTATCTTAAATCAATTATAACTGGTCATATGTCAACGAAAGTCACGATCAACAATTATCAATTCTATGAACAATTGATCGATTCAATTATCCATCATCCAGTAGGCAGTAAATCAACAACCATATGTTTGCATGTATATCTAAAAAAAGTGAAAAATTGAAAAATTTTCCAAAAATACCATTGCATGCATTTATTTTTGCTACCATCTTACTAACTTTCATCTTACTATTTTAATTATCTTTAAGTAAAAGTTCAAAGACATATCGTTAACTAATGAAATTTGAATGTTTTTCTCTCTTATCACTTGCTATCTTAGTATCAAACTTATAGACTGTGTGCCTATGCTAAATAGAATTATGAATGACTAGACGACAAAATCATATCCATACCTTTTTATTTATTTCTTGTGAGTCTTGATAGTAGTAGCCTTCTTATTGACCATATCAAGTGTTTTTTGAGCTTATAAAAAAAAGAGAATAAAAAGAAGGGTTAGTTAAACCCTAACAATAAAAGAAAAAAAAAGAATAAAGTTGTGTAGGTACAAAAGTGTTATCTGGAACCAAGGTGTATTCGGGTAATTAGATCCGTAGGAGTTCATGCCTGGCGACCTAAGGGCAATTACTCTGGGATCCGCCGATCGAAATCTCGCTACATGGACCATCTCGTGGAATATGGAGAAGCACAGAAGTACTGAATCATGGCTAAGTTCGAACTCTTCATTCAGAACCTTGGTTGTTCGGGCAAGTAAACTCGAGGGGTGTCTTATCACTTGTTGCCCTAAGGCCATCTGGTCTAGGAGTCATCAGTCCAAAGCTCGCTACATGGACTTCCTTGTGCAATCCTACTTGAAGATTAGAACTTTTAAAATGATTGAAAATAAAAGTGAAAAAAGGAAAAGTTTTGAGCTCAATTAGTACTTATGTGTTCAATATTAATGTTATTATTTGATAGACAATTTATTTTTCTACAAAGTTGAATTTGAGATTGTTTAAATTTGTGTAGCATTCAGAACCTCTATAAAGTTAAATGCATGGAAAGTGGTAAGATACTGAGCAGTAGGTGTGCAGAAGAACTGTGTGAGAAAATTAGTAAGTTGATATTATGGAAGCTATGATGGAACTCTTGTTCTTGAGCTTTGCTTTGAATTTTTGCTTGAGGACAAGCAAGACTTTAAGCTTGAGGGAGTTTGATGCATGCAAAATATAACATATTTTAGATTATTATTTTAGTTATTTTTTTTGTAATTTGATCATGGCATGCATCATTTTTAGTCATTTTTAGTTATAATTCTGGATTTATCGAATTTGATCATTAATGTTTTGAATTTTTTAACTAAGGAAGGATTTACTTAATTATTTTACAGGCAAGTCGAATTATCGGATGGTCACGGAGTAATTGAGATAAGGGGTAAAATCATATTTGGATATCATGGAAGTTTTGGCCGTAAACCCACATCACAAAGAGATTTTGGGCAAAATATCTATGAAGAAATTATCTTTACTCCAAGATTGTTGGCCGAGATGATTTTTACTTCCAACTTCCGTGGGGGTAAAAGAAATGGAACTTGAATTTGTGGGCGTAACATGAAGATTACCATGCATGACCGGTCAACAATCGGAGTAATGACATATGAAAGGGAGTAAAGATAAGAAGTTATCATTTTGGCCATAATGACAAGAAAAACATATCGTTTTGGCTGAGATTTGAAGAAAGGATTTATCATTTTTGGCGTAATGATTAAAAGATTCATCGTTTTGGCCGAGATTTGAAGAAAGGGGTAAAGATAAGAGGATGTTATCATTTTGGACGTAATGGTAAGAAAACCTATTGTTTTGGCCGAGATTAAAAGAAGGGTGTAAAGATAAGAAGAGTTTATCCTTGGGCAAACTTATCATTTTGGCCGAGAACATATCAAGTTTTATCCAGTGAATTTAAATCCAACCGTACGATGATACGGTCGGGATCAACTGAAGTCTGTCTACACCTATAAATACGTGAAGAAGCCATCGTCCCAATTCATGCTCTGAAGTTCAGGTTTCTTCCACAGCTCAGTCGTAAGCTCTACAGGCTTCGACCAAAAGGAGAGAGGTGCAATGATTGGAAGTTGATCGCGACTCTGATCAAGTCCGAGAGACTGCCCAACTGTCTGTCCGTGGTCCGAAGCTTCGACTTTTTATTATTTGGATGTAATTCTTCTAATTTTTATAATTTGTATTTTATTATCTCTCTAGAATTTCTAGGATGAACTCCATATTTTTAGGATTATTATTTTAGGAGATTATTAATTGAAGGGAAATGTTTGGATCCTTTGTTATTTGTTTTAATATTTTCTGATCAATTATTAATTGTTCTTAATGCTTTTATGTTAGTTAATTGAATTTCTGAATTAGGCTATACCAGTTTGTGGAGTGTTTAATTTCAAAATTTATTATACTAATTTTAATTGATTTTATTTGAAATTAATAATTGACATAAATTTGATATTTAGTGTGTGGAGAATCAAATTTGTGTGGTATGTTAATCTATACCAGTTTGTGGAGTGATTAATAGTCAAGAGAATCCAATTTAATGCATCTTAATTTTAATATGATTTGATGAGATGCCAGTTTGTGGAGACTTCAATTTTTATTAAATTAAGATAGTTTAATTTACATACTTAGATTGATGGGATGCCAGTTTGTGAAGACTGCAATTTAATCATGTCAAGTTAATAATTTAGGGGGACTCTAATCCATCATTAAAGATTAAATTTATCTTTTATGATTCAAATATTTATCCTAATTTATTATCATCCTAAGACCAACTTCAACACCATTATCTTATCTTTATATTATTTTCTTTATTTTATTTCATAAAACCCATTTTCAAAATCCATGTTTTTCCTCTCTTATTAATTTATAAATTCAGATATTTTATTAATAATATTTCTCATGGGTTTAACACTCTTACTCTTATTCTATATTACTTGAGCGACTAGTGCACTTGCTAGCGATTTTATTTTGCTACATCATTTAACGCATCACCGCACTAGAGCGTAATTCGATTAGCAATTTAATTTAATTCGATTAGCAATTTAATTCAATTTGATTAACAATTTAATTAAATTATCAATAATGAATAATATCTCAATTCAATTCAATAATGATTGTCAAATCAATATCAATTAACTTTAATCAAACATCAATTGGCAATAAGTCAGTGAAGGCTATAATTCAACAATTAACTATTAAATTAGCAATTATCCACTAGCCAAAGGTCGGTGAAGGCCCAATAATAATTATCAATTTAATTCTATTGACAATTTATCAATTCATCTATCAGACACAAATGCGAGAGTTTATTATCTATCAACCATAAAGACACAATTCGATTATCCATCAGCCATGAGAACGAATTAGTTATCCATCAACCACAATGGTAAATTCAATAGTCTATCAACCATTAGAACGAAATCAATTGTCCATCAACCACTAGGGCGCAATTCAATTATCAATTCAATCTTCAGAGTTACAATCAACTCTTTCGGTGCAATACAAGAGTTCTCTATTATTATGGGACATCATGTCAATCAATAAGTTAAGGTATGATGGGGACGAAGGACCACAACAAGGACAACTATAATTTTTACACTATTTGCTTAATTCAATTCAATTATCCATCAGCTCGAAGATGTAATTAGCCCGAAGGCCCTATCAATTCGGAGGCGCTATTAGCCCGAAGGCTCAATCATTTCTAAGGCGCAGTTGGCTCGAAGGTCCTATTAGCTTGAAGGCACAATTAGCTTCAGCCCGAAGGTCCGATGGCAATCAATAGACATGGACCCAACAATTTTCAACATTTATCTCAATTACTTAATATGTTTATCTTTAACAATTTGTCTTAGATTAAATATGATCCAATCAAAAAATCACTAGATCAATATATTAAACAATGATATGATCAGATATGATGTCAATCAATCAAATACGATAACAATGTAATCAAGATTAATCAATAATTAGGACAATGGATCAATATCGTGAGTGGATGCAATAATAATAATAATCAATATGATGACAATATGATCATGTGTGATCATATTAAAATCAAGGATGTTAATCAAATGATCGGTAATGATTAACAATCATATTTATCCAATAAATTATAAACCAATACATAAAATCAACAATTTTGCCCTCAGAACTCGGCCTGCGTCGGGTGGACCCTGGGCTGTGTTTTGGTGACGTCCGATCTGCCTTGATCCGGTGGAACTCGAGCTAGATATGATTCAAACTCGGGCCAAGTTGGCCCGGTTCGTTTCCAATTCTATGTAAGTCGAAGCCTGGACTGGGTGTAAAAACAACCCAACCGAGTTGTCCAACTCCTATCATGATTTGACCTCGGGCTATCGAGCTCAGGCCACGCTAGTAGGAACTCAGGCCGGGTTCCAAGGAACTTGATGCAATACTATTTTGATTCGGGCCGAATTCTATTGAACTCGGGCTGGGCAGTGCAGAACTTGAGTCGAGTTTTGCTATTGTCGGGAAATCATGTTCCGACATAATGTCCCGACCACTTTTTCGATATTATAGTCAATCAATTTGATGCATAAATTATTTCAAATTAAACTCCAAATAAATGACAAAAGGACAAGAATGTTGGGGTCTATATCGATGAGGGCCATCGATATAAGGATCCCCTATGTACCTTAAGTTTGTTGAAAAATCAACTATGAATCCTCTTGTTTGTTGGCTGCACGAACGTTGATACTTTAGTCGATGATTTTTTCGTGATGAGACCAAAAACTTGTGCCTACCACTTGGATCTTGTTCTTTTATATCGGGGCTTCGAAACGATATGTTGGTTGACCTTTCATGTGTCTCAGTTTGTGAGAAATCGAAGGAGAAAAAGAAGACTCTCGTGCAAAAATTTTGTAGAGGCAAATAATACTTTCTAGTAATCCTTTAGACCATATTTATAGTTCTTAACTAAGGTTTTTTTACTCCTATTGAACCTTAGGTTAATTCTTCATCAATCATGGTCATCCATCATTAATTACCTTATGTCAAATATTCAAATTTAATTAAATTCGAATTTCACTAATTATTCCATAATTATACTTATAAAAAATTCATCTCTACTCAAATTCCTTTTTAATTTCTTTTATAACTTCTTTCAATCAAACTCTACTTTCACATTTTTCTTTTATTTCTTCGAATGTTCTCTATTTTTCAAAATTATTTAATTTCATGATACTTTATAATCCAATTTTTGGATTAAAATAATAATAAATATTATTTTAATGGCTGAAAAATTTTAAGCCATAAATCTCTCAATCCTTTTTTATGTGGAAGCCCTATGTTCATTAAATATTATTTTGGAATCAAATTGAAATACTTAATCTTAATCTAATTATAATTGCTACTCCCAATATGACTTAATCTTCCTTCGATCCATTAAATGCTCTAATTGAACTATAAAATTACTATATTATCCTTGGCAAAATCTTGGGGTATTACAAATTGTATCGACACGAAACATTTGTTTGTTCATTAATAAATCTCAAATGGCATCGAACATCGATCATTGAAATGAAAAGGATTATCAAGATGGTAATAAGATAAACATTGCGTCTCTAGTCCAAGTCAGTGCTCATCTCCTATTGTTAAGGATTATTCCCTTCCCTTTATAGAGGGCATTGATCATGACTTGATCACCCATTATCATTGACAATTAGTTGTATCAGTTGCTCAACACACCCCATCCTATCCTATAATAACTAAAGGATGAGGGATTTCGAAGTCACTATCAAAGTCGCATGTTTGATAATCACTACAACTATTGAACACTGATTCATTATTATTAGAATCGAACCACCGCCATCGAACATTGAATCCTTGGCATTGAATATGAGTTGAAATCCTTGACATTGTTTATGAGTATTGAATCGTTGTTATTATCGAATCACAGTCATTGAAAAATACCATTACTCATCGATTTCCACACACACACACACACACACATATATATATATATACTGGTCATTGTCAGCGATATTGTGATATTACCCAAAAGTACATTGTTTATATGTATATTGTTCCATTGTTAAAAGCCTTTTCCTCATCTTCCAACCAAAGATAAGTCTCTAAAATGAGTTTATCAATTTATTTTAATTAATTATTATACATTGTATATTGTTATGGTTCCCTACTTGACCTGTAAAATTTATGGGAGGATTGTCTCTCCTGTGTTAGTGAAAGTGGAAGAAAATGTATGTCATAATGAAGCTCTGAGGACACATGAGCACATGAACCTAATGACTTTTTATTTGTCTTTGTTTACATGTCTAGGACATTATTTAATAATTTCTAGCATTTTATCAGACTTTGTAATAATTTATTTACCTCAGTCACTAGTTATTTTATTTAATTTTCAATAAAAGTCATTTCTTCTATTTGGCTGATGTATCTCACTTGTTGATCGAACTTGGTCAAATATTAAATCGAAGTCGTAGCGTTGGTAAAGTTGGTTTTTGACACGCAGGTATAAGGCTGCCAAGATATTGTTCGCTTTGAGTCGAAGACCCACACGAATTTAAAATATATTTTAATAAGTAAAAAGGATGCCGCTTATAAGCTTATGACAATCTTCGTATTTTGTTCATGTGAAATTATTTTTTTCACCCTTGGTCCTTTCATCTTGAGACCTTACAAGAGCTAGATGGAAGGGAAAATAAAGAATGCGTCTAGCAAAAGGGGGAAAGAAGGGTCGTGAATAAAAGATAAGCTGAATCGGAGTTGAGCATTTTTTTATCCACTGTAGACTGCAAATCCAACGATTGCGTAGAAGGCGACGAATGATGCTACCCCTTTTAAGGGGCAGTACAGTTTTTGTTTCCCTTACCATTTTATTGACGCTTTGTCATACACGAGCCATTGAATTTTAAATAAGATAATAATATATTTTATTTGTAAACATATTTTCATTTATGAATGATATATGACTAGTGCAATTCTGCATATAGATGATTTTATTAATAGATCATAGTTACGGATTTAAAATTTTGTAGTTTCTTTTTTGCCAACTTATGGTGCATGTCGACGCGCGCCACGAGTGCATCGCCCACGACCTACTATATTACCTAGGTCAGAAGAAGTATCGACTTATAACTCCACCCAAACTCGTAAAATTTTAAAGTTAAGATGGACTCGTGGATACCTTCGTTAATCTTTTTAACAATATTTTTTTGCATTAATATCGTTTTTATATATATTTTTTAATATTAGCGAAAAATAATATCGTTGATGGCTTCATCCGACAGTCAGCTATCACTATATAGGAGTTAGTTCAAGAAAGATCCCGCGATACCATCTTCGTCGACTCCGGCGACTTCTTGGTCGTCGCCGTCTCGAACATATTACAGGGCTATAAAGCCGTCGCCACCAGCCGCGGCGGCAGCGAGACGGAGCAAGAAGCGATGGACCCGAACCCCAACACGTTCCCGCTCGTCTCCTACGCCCTCTCCCGCCTCCCCAAGCTCCCCTCCTCCCCCCGCCTCGAGCAGGCCCCCACACCGTCACGCCCCGCGGGGATATCCTACGAGCTCGAGGAGTTTGTTCTCGACCAAATGCTGGACCTCCACCGCCGACCTGCCCTCCTCGCCTCCATGACCGCCGCCGTCTCCGACGTCGCCCAAACGCGCTCCGTCCTCCGCGCCTTCGGGGAGCGCCCCGACCAGGTGGCACTCGACGCCGCCCGCGCCCGCCTCACCCAGATCGACGACGATATCCTCCCGGCCGGTGATGGCGACGGCGGCGAGTCCCGCGCCAAGGCGGAGAAGGAGAAAGACGCCCTCCGCGCCATCGTCCGTCTCGAAGAGATGCACGAGGCTTACGAGGGTCTCCTCCACGAAGCCGAGAAGCGCCTTGAGGAGATATATCTGGCGTCCACGGACGTCCCCACCGACGAGGTGCAACCATCGCCGTCCCCGCAGCAGCAGGAGGGGCTGGGGCGGGAGCAGACCAACGAGGAGGTGTTTGGAATCCTGCAAGAAGGTCTGACCAGGGACGAAGAGCGGGTAAATCTCTCCGGTCGGAAGCTGCGACATCTTCCCGAGGGCTTCGGCGAGATTCGTGGCTTGATCTCTCTCAATCTTGCAAAAATTTCGTTAAAGGTGCGTAGTTCTTGCGGCCTAATTCAAACTTTTTTGCTTCGGTATCAGTAGTAGTCCGGAGGTGTTGCTTTCACGATTTCTTTTCTTTTTTTCGGTTTCCAATGCCTTGCTCTGCAGTTCTTGAAAATGTGTTTGTAGTTCTTGAAGTTAAACCAGATTGAATTATTTGAAAAATGCTTTCAAGTTCCTGCAACCTGGTAGTGTCTTCAATCTTACAGGGTTGTCGTCAATTTCATTTGTTAGGGTGGAGTCACGAGAAATAACTTTTTCTTCGTCACATTTTCAGCACAATTACTTCCTTCAGAAACATTCTCCATGTCATATATTAACAATGAAATGTCCTAGATTTCAGGAAACTTGATCTCTCCATTCCAGTGAATCAATTCGTTTACGTGTATTGCTTCAGTTTCACTGTACTTATGCATATATGTCTGCAAGTGCTTACGTTCTGTCCCTGAATAATTACATATATCAACTGTTGATCAACTGAGCTTGCAAGACTATTATGGTTGCTATACATCTCCATGATTACTGAACTTAATATTTTTGTACATTACAGGTCCTCCCCGATGCTATTTGTGGTCTAGAATACCTTGAGGAACTTCGTGTCTCTTCAAACAGCCTTGTTTCACTCCCTGATTCCATTGGTCTGCTTTCTAATTTGAAGATTTTGGATGCATCAGGTAACAAGCTTAAGTCACTACCAAATAGTATTGCGAAGTGCAGGTATGGTCATGGGATATCTCCTTTTACTTGAAACCTATTAAATTAACAACACTTGAGTCAAATTATTTGAATGCAGGTCTCTGGTTGAGCTTAATACAAGTTACAATTGGCTCACATATCTGCCTAAAAACATTGGATATGAACTGTTAAAGTTGGAAAAGCTTTTTATTCACCTAAACAATATACGTTCTCTTCCCTCATCTGTTTGTGAGATGAGATCATTGCGCATTTTGGATGCACATTTCAACGAACTCCGGGGGCTCCCACTTGCTTTTGGTAAATTGGTTAATCTTGAAGTTCTAGATATAAGCAGTAACTTCAGTGACATGAGAGAGCTACCTGACTCATTTGGTGATTTGAACAATCTCAAGGAGCTTGATCTAAGCAATAATCAAATCCCTGCATTACCTGATAGATTTGGAAGGCTCAGTAAATTGAAAAAGCTCAATCTGGAACAGAACCCATTGCGAATTCCACCTGTGGAAGTTGTGAGCCAAGGTGTTGAAGCTGTGAAGGAGTTCATGGTAAAAAGAGGGCCGAACATTTTACCCGAGGACGAAGGAAATAGTACATCTGAAGAAACCCCGCCAGCTCCGACTGGTTGGCTGTCTCGCAGCATCTCACGGCTGAACAATTGGGTTAGGGCTCGTCCCAAATCTTTAAAAGATCCATACCTTGATCGCATGATGTAACACTGTTTCTCAAACTAGTTGGCCTTGAGATTGTCCAGGTTATCTGCCATGTAAAGCTTTGTCTCAGGCTTGGTTTACTCTTGAATTCGTGTTTTCTTTTATGCCTGTGCATATATTTGTTCTTTGATCAGAAGAGGATAGTACTTTAATACTGGCATAGCAGTACTTTCTGGTTTTAGCCTGTTGTCTTTTGGATCATAGTTCAGCAACAGGAAAATCTATCTTGCTGTAAAATCTTGAGTTGCAAGGAGTCTTGATGACAACATTTCTGTATCATTTTACGAAGCCATCTTGCTCTTGCTTCTCTTTACATGGAACATCTCATGATCTGTTCTTACGTTTTGACCATGTTCTTCTCTTTAGATGCAATGGAAGAGTTTGGGACTTTTTTTGATCTGCAAGCTTTTGTACAATTGTGACTTTTTTTCTCTTTTACTTGAAACTGTTTTGCCTGTAACAAAAGTTTGGGAGTGGAGGAGTTTCGTTTATGGTATGCTGAAAAATAGGAAATAAATCTTTATTAAATAAGAATGAAAAAAAAAATAAAGTTGAAAGAGATAACAGCAGCATAAAATAAGCGTATCAATTGTCAAGTACACGCAGCTCTCACTGGATTTCGATGTTTTGCATAGTGCCAGGTGTGGGCATTATCTACGACGATTAATGTTCGTTTACAAACTTTCTTAAGTTTAGAAATCCATTTAATTCTAAACTATATTAACCAATCACTGCTAACGATGGCTAAATCTTTGACCATCCCTCGAACTTTATATTTGAACTGTGCTCTTGATTTTCTCGTAATCTTTATTTAACCTGCTATATAATTTTTTTAAGACCTGTTATACAATAAATTTTTTGTTTGCGTTTGGCGTGGTTTCCTCTCCCAGAGGTAATAAGTTTGTTAACATGCTATATAATAAGTTTAAAGCTAACTTGCTTTCATAAAAATATTTATTTTGGTAAAAAAGATATTCAAATGTTTTCATGTACAAATTTTGCTAATCGAAAATATTAATTCAATTATTGATAGATGTACATATTTTTCATTATCATAATTTAATTTAAAATGACGCTGATTATGATATTTTATTTTCTTAACTTCTTATATATATATTATTGCCTATACTTTTACGTCTGATAAAGGCAAAAGAAACGCACAACAAATCAATGTAAATATATTATTTATTATATATTAATATAAATATATTAATTATTCAATTTTAAAGTATTATTATTAAATTAAAAAATCATCCTAAAACTATTTATTAAAAATCACTCTCCTTTGGGTCGAGTTTTTGAGTGATTTTTGTGTGAGTATATTTTAGTATAATAATATTTTAAAAATAAATAATAAATTAAAATCAACATAAACTTATTTACTTTATAACTAATTATAGGATATGGAACTAAAAGTATCAAATTATAATTTCATAATGTGATAGAAAATGATTAAATTATACAAACATTCATTATACTAACAACAAAAAATTGGTGACTTATGAATTAATTATATAAATGAAAACGTAAGCCATGACCCTGAATTATATTTGGATGGAATTTTAACTTGATCGGATCGATTTCGTCATATTGAAAGAGTGCCCTAAACTATATTAGGATCATTAATTAAATAAATCATGTAATACTATTGATAATATGTTAATTTGTTTTTATCGTAAATCACTCTTATTTCTTTTTAGTTTTATAGAACTTATTTTTTTAACAGTTTCCTATTTTTATTTTTCATTTATTTTGCTCCTTCTTCAGTCCAAATCGGGCAAAAAAAATCAATGTTGTAAGATTTCACTCGGCCATCGATTCGAATTGTCTAATGAGTCGAGTCGGACCGAATGATCAGATCAAATAATATAAATTAATAAAAAATAAAATAAGTTAAAGTGACTATTGTAAATTATTAATATGTAATATATTATTTAACAAAAATATAATATAATATAATATAATGGTTCAGATCAAATAATATAATAAAACAAACATAAATTAAATCATCAATTGAATATTTTCTAAATAAAAAATCTTATGAGTCATTATAAAAAAATAAAGATATCAATGAAATTTTATATATATGATGAAGAAGATTTTTGAAACATAAATTACAAATGTACATATATATATATATATATATATATATGATATTTTAAAATTTTTAATAATTTTTGTACATTTTTTGTTTTACATTTTAACACGGCGGGGTCGGCCAAATTTGTCGAGTCGGTCGATTGAATTCGAATTTTGACCCGGTCAACTATGTGGCCAGATTTTAAAGGATCCGCGAATCATTTTAGTGCTCGAACACCGGTCCGACTGGCCGGACATATTTTACAACACTGAAAAAAATACCTCCTCATTTCCTCATTTTGTGCCTCATCCTCAAGCATGGTTCTCACGAGAAAGAAACCCCCTCATTCAACAAATTTTTTTCCCCCGAATCCTTGTCGTTGCGCCACTATCTCGCCCTTTCTGTCAAGGCTAGGGGTGTTCAGCGGGTCAAGTCGACCCACGAACGCAATGACCCGACCCATTCGGGTTGGAGTTTTCCAACCCGATTTGACTCGACGTGACCCGATGATCCGATTATTTTATTATTTAAACTTAAGCCTATATTTACTTTAAAAATTTTAAAAATTTAAATAAAATACTTTAAATGTGGAAATAATATTTAAATAGCTAGAAAACTCATTTTATGCCTTAAAATAAATATTAAATAAATATAAAAAAAAGTAAGAAAAAAATTTAAAAAAATATAAAATTGGGTGGTCGGGTAACCTGTCTGTAATGGATTTAAATCCGCATGTAATTTCGAAGGGGACGACAATGTTCCATTTGTAGTCGCGAATGATTTATTGGCCCTCCGTAGTTGGGAAGGCTTTTTCTATCTGTCGCAAAAGTCGCTAGAAAATACAAAGGATTCTTGTCAATTGAAAACTATTTTTCGCAAATTGATAATTTTCTTGTTATGACACCCGGGCTGGGTTGGAGCGTGATCGGTCCAAGCCGATCATCGCGCCCGTGTAGGGTCCCAAAGGGCACAAGAAGGGGGGGGGGGTGAATTGGTGTTCAAAACAAAAGTATTGATTTTACGATAATCATCGTGAAAAATTAAAATCGATTTACAAATCTTGAACTCAAATTAAATCAAATCAGATCATAAGCACAATATGAGAGGGTGAGAGAGAATTTAATCACAATGGTTATTGATGAGGTTCGGCCACACCTTGACCTATGTCCTGCTCCGACTTTTCGATCTCGAGACCGTCGGAGATTTCACTAGAACTCTTCTTTTGTTCCAAATGGGGCAAAGAAAAAAAAGCCCCTTACACCACCGCCTTTTCTCCACTTCGAGAGGTAAGGCTCACCTCTCCTCAAATGAAGCTAATCTTTTCTCTCGCTTAAGAGGTAATATTTTGGACCTTTTTTACACAGTATTTTTCTAAATAAAATATTTCTCTCTTTTACAATACTAAGCCCACAAGAGAAGAAAAGAGAAAGAAAAGAAAATTTAAAATGAAAACTTCAAGAGGAATGTCTTCTTTTGAAAACTTGAAAATTTTCTTCCAATCTTGGATGCATGCCTTTCCGTCTCGCTTTGACACTTCTTTTATAGGCTTCAGCAAGTGAGAAAGTAGTCCAAAAATTATTCTACAATTTTCTCTTTAAAAATTGACCGTTACTATTCATTTGACTTGGAGGCCGGTCGACTGCACATATGGACTAGTCGATCAGTTTATGTGATCGTTGTGCGATTTCTTCAGCTTTTACGCTTGGTTGGTCAATCGGTACATCGACCGGTATCATCCCGACCTCAACTAGGTCAGGCTTATTATACATCGGTCAACCAACATCTTCTGTTCGATCGACCGATATTGTCTCGACCGGCCTTCTTTACTTCGAGCGCCAGGTTGACCGACCTACACTATTTTGAGAATAACTTTTTGCACATGTATCCAAATTAGATGATTTTGAATTCTATGGATATATAACAGGATTATCTACAACTTTAATATTCATCATTCATTCAGAATATGTTAAGATCATAGTTAAGTATTTAATCAAATTTTAGTGCACAAAGTTATCTCTTTTTCTTTAAACTTTTTCATCATTTTGCTTTAATATTTCGATGTTTGTATCATCAAAATATGACATTAACACTTTGCTCTAACAATCTCCCCCTTTTTTATGAAGACAAATCGAGAAATATGAAAATTATACAAGTTGTGAAAAAGTTGTATAATTCTTATAAAATCAATTTTACTCCCCCTAAAACTTAGCCTTCCTTACAATGATAGACATTTACATAAGTATTAATTGTAAGATGCTCTTCATATAAAGTATATTTCGACCATATTTCTCTTATATTTCTCCCCCTTTTGTTTCATCGAAAAGTAGTTTGTAAATGAAACCATATGTAATTCCCCCTTTGTCTTAAAAAAAAATTATTCTCCCCTTTTATCATAAATATGTAAAGTGTTCCACCATGAAAAAAAAAATGTGCAAAAAAATAGCTCCCCCTAAATTTATGGCTATTTTAAAAATGAATTTAAATTTATCTATAGGTTTATGAAACCCACTAAAAAAATTGAGAATTAAAATATTGCATGATAACTTTGATACAACAATTTAGAAGTTGGACGATTAACATGCTCCCCCTATCACTATAACCTATTTTCTTTTTCTATTTTATATATATCTCTTTTCTTTCATAGAAATTGTGATGTTCAAAATTGAAATGAAAAAGTAAGTGATACTTTTACCATAACCTTCATGCCTTCACATTTTCAATCCTCTTTGTCTTTTGCTTTACGTTTGAGGCACACCTAAGAAATAATTATGTAACTTTTGATACTCAAATTTTTTTGGATTCTATTTTGTTAGACAATGTTTCTTTTAGAATTCAAATCATGTCATGTTGTGTTGATTTTCTAATTTTGCATGATATGCATAATGATAATAAAAACTATATGTAAAATATTTGAATTGTGATTTTTTATTAAAGGGATGATTGGATTTTCAATAAGAGTTTTTATTTTGAAAGTATTTCCTAAGATTATTTTTCATTACATGGAAAATAGTTTTATTTTGTGAATTTTTCAAAAGATTATTTTCTTTCTTTACTTTTTTCTAAAGAACATGCTAGTTTTACAATTTCACAGACATGTGTAATTTTCAAAGTATCAATTTCATTTTTTAGTTTTTCATTTTCCATGAAATATGTATGCATTTCTTCTTTTAATTTTTCAATCTCACGTATTAATTTTTCATTTTTCTTTTTAATTGAAAAATATCTTTTTATAAGAGAGGAGGGTTTTTTATTCACATCTAAAGAAATATTTTCTTCGGAAGAGTTTGATGAGTCATAATTTGAATTTGAAGGATTGAAAATTACCTCATCATCGTGTGCCATTGAATATAAGTATGCTTCATTACTAAAAGATCTTGACGAGTCGCTTGTTTCACTTGACTTTCATATTTTTTCTTTTTGCCTTTATGAGAAGTCTTTTCTTTGTGATTTTTGTAGAATCTTTGGATAGGCTTCTCTTTTTTTTTCACCAGTTTGAGATACTTATCTAGTTTTCTTGTGTAGTGGACGAGTCTCCTTTCGTCCACTTCTTCTTCACTTGAGTCTTCTTTTTTTGGATTTGGTTTTAGTGCCAATGTTTTCTTCTTGGGTTTTTTTCTTCTTGATCTTCTTTAATTGAGATCTCATAAGTTAGAAGTGAACTAATTAGATAATCAAAATCCAATTCGTTTAAATCTTTTTCTTCGATCACAATTCTCTTATATGCCATTTGGAGGAGAGAGATATGAGAATCTTTTAACTTTCTGGGTCAGTTTTTGGCTCGCCCAAGAAGAGTAACCCATTCAAAATATCATTAAACCGAGCTACCATATCATTTATGAATTCATTATCATGCATTTTGAAAAAAATGATGATTTAAAATATTCAATCTAGATTCTTTAATTTTGTCGGTTCCGTCATAAGTAGTGACGAGCTTTTCCGAAATCTCGGTTACAGTTTCACAACTTGAAATCCGATTAAACCCCATTAAATCCAAATCACAATAAAAAAATATTTTTGGCTTTCCACTTAAGTTTTGAAAAAAAAAATCTTTTTTTTCTCTTTAGAATCTGTAGGGAACTTTTCATGAAGATAATAGCCTTTTTCAACTATGTTCTACATATCGATATCAATAGATCAAATATATGCTTGAATTCTAATTTTTCAATATGTAAAATTTGATGCATTTAAAAGGGGAGGACGACTAATTGATTGTCCTTCGGCAAAATTAAAACCACTTGATGCCATTGATCTAAAGATCGTTAAATCTTAAAACAAGGTAATCAAATCTTGAAATGATTAAATCTTAAAATGATTTCATCTTAAAATGAGAACAACCTAATACCAATTGTAGATCCCAAAGAGCACCAAGAGGGAGGGGGGGGGGGTGAATTGGTGTTCAAAATAAAAGTATTGATTTTACGAAAATCATTGCGGAAGATTTAAAATTGACAAATCTTGAACTCAAATTAAATCAAATCAGATCATAAGCATGATATGAGAGGGAAAGAGAGATAATTCAATCACAATGCACATGGTGATTGTTGACGAAGTTTGGCCACACTTGGCCTATGTATCCGCTCCGACTTCTCGATCTCGAGATCGTAGGAGATTTCACTAGAACTATTCCTTTGTTCCAAATGGGCAAGGAAGAAAGGTCCTTTACACTATCATCTTTTCTCCGCTTCGAGAGGTAAGGCTCACCTCTCCTCGAAAGAAACTAATCTTTTCTCTCACTCAAGAGGTAAGATTTTAAATCTCTTTTACACAGGAGCTCTCTTAGTATTTTCTAAATAAAATGTTTCTCTATTTTACAATGCTAAGATCACAAGAGGAGAAGAGAGAAAGAAAAAAAAATTAAATTGAAAACTTCAAGAGGAATATCTTCTTTTGATAACTTGAAGTTTTTCTTTGAATCTTGGATGCCTTTCCTTCTGGATTTGGCACTCTTTTATAAACTTCAGCAAGTAAGAAAATCGTTCATAAATTATTCCATAATTTTCTTTTTTAAAATTGACCGTTACTATTCATTTGATTCGGAGGCCGGTCGATCGCACATATGGACCGGCCGACCAGTCTATGTGACCATTGCGTGATTTCTTCAACTTTTGTGCTTGATCGGCGGTCCATCGACCGTACATCGGCCAGTACTTCGATTGGTATCATCCCGATGTCAACCGGGGTAGGCTTATTATACATCGATCGACTGGCATCTCCTGTTCGATCGACCGGTATTCTCTCGATCGGCCTTCTTTGCTTCGATCGGGAGGTTGACCGACCTGCACTATTTTGAGCATTACTATTTGCACAGGTATTGAAATTAGATGATCTTGGATTCTATGGATAGATAACAAGATTATCTACAACTTTGATATTCATCATTCATTTAGAATATGTTAAGAGCATAGTTAATTATTTAATCAAAATTTAGTGCATAAAGTTATCCCTTTTTCTTTAAACTTTTTCACTATTTCACTTTAATATTTTGACGTTTGTATCATCAAAATATGACATTAAAATTTTGCTCCAATAGCCCGATCGTCTTCTCCATGACAACACTCGGGCCGAGTCCCTGGTTCACGTCGAGCTCGAGCTTGATGTTAATGGTGGATCTAGGCCGAGTCAAGGCAAACTCGGTCCAGGTCGGTCTAATCCGGGTCGGGTTATCACGAACCCGGTTCGGGTTCTTATTACGTAGAAACTGCGAGAGTTTTCAGAGTTCGATCACTTCATTTTCTTTATGGTTTCAAGGATCATGCACAACTATTTCAGGTTCATAAGCACTAAGTAGAGAATCATGCAGTCATGTAAATTACATAGGATCTCATCTAATCATGCATCATCTAAACGGTTCGAACTTAGCATGCAAAAAATCATTTCGATGAGTTCATACATATTCGTAGGAAGAAAGAGTTATAACTACTGGGTTCATATGCCATGGTTTCTATGCAAACGAACGGAGGTTTTTGCCTACCAAGGCCTTAGGAACATACTTCGATACGTCCGGAGGCTAATCTACGAAGAAGACTCTGAAAACACATCTTAAAGCCTACGGTTCTGTGGTTCGTCCTCGCTGTAGTTCATCCTCAACTTCGTCCGTATCCCGCTCCTCCTCCTACGTTGTCTGTGCTCGAGATGGTCGTCGGCATCTCTCCCTCGCTCTCTGCTGTCTGTGCGCGAACAGAGTGAGTGGAAGAGATTGGAGGTTGAAAGGAGAAAAACGGAGAGAGAAGGAGGGAGTTGGGACCCTTATAGAGAGAGTCCGACTCTTGGCCTTCCACCTCGGAGGTGGAGAAGATCTCCACTTTGGAGCTTCTGCCACTTTGGGCCAATTGGCTAGGGGAGAGAGAGAGGAGTTGAGGGGAGAAGAGACCAAACAGGAAGAAGACAAGAGGGAAGAAGAAATGGTGTAAGAACAATAGGAAAAGACAAAAAGAAAGAAGGGAAGGCTCTCGCCCTAAGCTCCTCTTTTTTTTTTTTGTAATGGTGTGTTACAGGGTTGCCCCATATATGCGAGAAAACTTTGACCCAATAGTCATTATATCCCTTGACTTTTAATTCCCCTTTTCTTTTAGAGGTTGTTTAGTTAGGGTGAAGGGAAGAGAATTAATGAGAAGGAAAAAAATAAAAATGAATTTTTCATATTTATTTGAATTTAAATTTGAAGAAAAATGGACGGAAAAAGTTCTTTTTTTCCTCCATTCCCTTCTAACACTTCATTTTTTCTTTCAACTCCAAATCAAGGTAGAAAAAGAAAAAAGATACATTTAACACATGCTTCCATTTTTAACCATATAAACCAAACATATAAATATGCATACAAAGGATAAAAATGGCTAAATAAAATATCATTCAATATTCATTCAATCATGCAACCAAGCAATTATGATCATTCATCTTCATTTTCTTCCTTTTTTTCATCCTTTCCCTTCCTACCCTTTATCTTCTCCTTCCATTAATACATTTTGAAATAAAGAGACCCTTAGCTTTTATTTTTTTAGCTTTGTTTACCGATTTTTGTCATTTTTTTTCTATCAGAGTATGATTTCGAGTTTGAGGATGAGTCAGACCGGACTAGACATCAATCTGCTATTGAACCCATGGTGCAGTCAAATTCACTAACGTGTTGCCCTAGACCTTATTAAACTTTAACCGGATTGACTAGTTCAACCAGTTTAACTGCAATCTAGCTCATGAACGGATCCAGCTATATATTAAAATGGGTGTCACATTGGTCCGGTCCCAATCCAGCAAAAAATTGAAAAAATGAGAACCGACAAAGCTTTTAAAAACATATAAAAGTCCATCTCAACGATGGGAGAAGAAAATTAACGAAGAAATGAAAAATTAATACACGCAATTAAGAAAAGAGATATTAGTGCATGTAATTATGGAGGAAAAATCACAGTACATGCAATTATTAACTGAGAAATTAGTGCATGTAATTCATGGAAGGAAAATTGTAATACCCCCAAATTCATCGAGTCACGTGACAATTGTGCTTCTTTTTTCTTGAGAAAATATCAATTAACAATAACTATGATTAATAAAAGTGTGGAAGTTGTTCCCAAATGGTCCTTGTGTTCATCCTATTACATCGAACAATGAAATAAAATAACATAAGCTAAATGACTATCTCATGTGCAGGCATCAATATCTCTAACTAGACACGTGCTTCCATCCTTGCATGTTAATTTATTTTTATCTATGGGAATATGTTATAAAATTAAATAAGAATTGAAATAAAAAGTAAGTATTTAAAAATTGAATAACATTAAAATGAAAAATTATCAATGAGCATAAACAAAGTAAATAAAAAGGAAAGTGTTAAAGAAAAAACAAAAAAGAATAATTTAAGATAAAATTTATTAATATAGCAGCTATCATCATTAAATAATAGATATTAAATTAAGTATTAATGGGCATGCTACTCACTTAAATGGGTAGCACGATGCTCCCTAGATCTGTGGCCGTCCGATGTAAAAAAGATGTGCGGTTTACTGTAGCAACTCGTCCGGTTCGAAACCGGTTCAACATGTTCACCATGATCGTCAACCGCTTCTCTCTCGGCCACGACATGCCACTCGCCACCCACTCCAATCTCTCTACCGTTGGGAACATTGGAGGGGGATCCGGAAGCCTCGTTGTCGTCGGCGGAGATGAAGGGGCCGGCACTGCATGCGCTTCCATCTCACTGCGACATCGCTGGACCTCACTCCCTACCTCACCACCGGCCGTGAAATCGTGACGTCGCTGTACGATCTCATTGCCTGCACTGTCACCTCGGGTCAAAATTGCCGGATCACGCTTCTTACCTTGCCACCGCCTGTGAAATCGCGATGTCGTTGTACGATCTCTTTGCCTCCACTGTCATCTCGCCGTGAAATTGCGAAGTTGCCGGACCTTGCTTTCTGCCTCACCATAGACTGCAAAATCGTGTATTCGCCGCACCAGCTCGCTCTACCATCTCACCGTCTGCTACTGATATGATGCTCAAGAACAATATATGATAATCAAAGAAACGAGATCAAACGAATTTTTAAGGCAGCGAAATATCAACCTCAAGATTACAATGAACTAAGCAATCGATATTATAAATAGATGGATTTAATAACAAGATAGCCAACCTTATAATTAACAGCAGAAGTTCCCGAAGAACGGGTTGCAGGAGTTCCCTCACAGTAAAAGCAATTAAGCCAAATTGTTTATAGATTCAAAGATGTCTCAAATAACAATGATGACCAGTATTTATAAACCCTAGAAATGGACTTTGGGCTGAAAGAAAATAACCTAACTTAGCCCACAAGTAACATAACTAATTTAGTAAAATAACAAACTCAATTTCCTCTTACAAATCTCAACAGAATTTCCATGTATAATTAATTCCAAAAATTCCAAATAAATATGGTTAAACCATGATTTATTTGGTCCAAGTCATGTTGACTTTTCACGTGTCCCGATTCGTAACATGCTGAGAAGTTGGATCTGATCTAACTCGATCTTGTAATGGATCAATTGTAAATTCTAAACATTCTTGATTATCTTAAATTTCCTTATGCTTGAGATCCACACCATTATCTTGATCATCCAACTTTGCTAGAACATTCTTCTATTACCGGCTGCAATTGTAAGCATTTCTTGGTTCATATCATTTCCCTCCTTTTCAAAAGGATTCGTCGTCGAATCTGCATTCGCAACAAGGAGAGTATATCGAGATTCATATCATTTCCATTGTCTTCAAAAGGATTCGTCCTTGAATCTACATTCGCAATAAGGAGAATATAACCTATCACATATATGAATTTATTAAATAATTTAGGACACGCATAATGGAGATATTGATACTTCCCTTTCATGTGTCAGATGTGATGATGTATCTCTATCAGAACTGCAACAATTTCTCATTTTTATCACCCTGTTAAGATCCTGCAAGTGTAGAGGAAAAACAACATAAATAATATAAAATGTAATATAACTATTATACTCACCTGGATGAAATATCTTATGACCATGTGACAATGGTATTTTAAGAAACAAAGTATGAAATTTTGGAGACCTTCCTTTGCGCATAAGGACCCTATCAAATATAATGTGCAATATATTCCACGGAACTAGAGATCTAACAAGGAGATTGTCAAGTAGATCCAAAATAAGAACATCTTTTTCCTCAAAATAAAATTGATCTTTAAAATCTGCAAGTGAAATATCATAGGATCCATAACGTAGCAAACAACTTGGCTTATAAAGAAAATCATGCAAGTCATTGCAACAAACCAAAACATCATCAAAATTAACTTGCAAATGACTGCTATTAATCAAGATATCTCCAAAGAAAATAATGACATATCTTCTATGACAAACATAGAGTCCAACTAACGCACATGCTAATGATCTTTGAAAATGATGTGGAAGATTATAACAATCATCAGAATAAATGATTTTAGTTGAGCACAAGGTTTGATTTAAGGAAATGAATAAGATTTTATGCTCATAAAAGAATCTTGAAATTATAATCAACCAATCAAAAGTACCTAGGACTAAATAATATTCATTCCAAAAATTCATCATATGGTTGAAATAAAGTTTTTCAGCACCCAATGAATAAGAAAGTGGAATATAGAATTGAGATTTAATGTTTACATGCCATTCAATACTTCTTCCAATTAAAACATGCAAGTTAGTCACATCAAACAAATATAAAGTTTCAAAGCAAGGAAATGAATTTTTCAAACTAGTCGTTATAAAATCAATACAACCTCTTTCAATTCCTTGCATGATAAAATTTGTATCTTCATATAGTCCACTCCTACATATCTGCATGGAGAAATCAGAATCAAAAGACAAAAGATGGTTATTATTAGGAGAAATATTACTGAACTCTCTTTCTTTTGCCTCAACACTCAAGTCTTTTTGCTCATATCTCTCTGGAGGTGGCCTTTTTAAACACTCAAAATCTAATCTTTTCTCATTCTCACAACTCTCATAATACTCATCATCTAAATGTTGTATCTCAATACTTTTAGAATGTGATCTTTCTAAACACTCAAAAGTTGTGTGACTATCACTTTCATCACTCAAGTTGTGACACTCATATTTTCTATCTTTGCCTTTCTCACAACTCTCAGAATTGTTTGGAGTTGCGGAACAATCAGCTTCTTCTTTCTTCAAGTGTTGTTGTGCAACCAAATTTTTTCTCTCAATATTGTAGGATGCTACACGCTCTTTAAGTTGCATCTGCTCTTCGTATGCTTCTTGAGGTGACAATGGTGCTAAAGTGTATTTCCTCCCATCTTTACGACATTTATAACGGTTGGTAGCACTATCATGTGTCACACATCCATCATATTGCCATGGTTGCCCCAAAAGGATATGACAAACATGCATTGATACAACATCACATAATACTTTATCAGTAAATCTTCTAATTTTAAATGACACAAGCACCTGTTTGGTCACTTTGACTTCTTCTCTATCATTTATCCACTGAAGTTTGTAAGGTTTTGGGTGCTTTAAGGTTGGTAGCCCCAACTTCTCCACCATATAATGGCTAGCAAGATTGACGCAGCTTTCACTATCAATAATTAATCCGCAAGTTCTGTCTAAAATACAACAACGCGCATAGAAAACATTTTCTTGTTCATGTGTTCTCCCTCAAATCTGAACATTCCTATGCCTTCTCCCACTTTTATCATCTTTCACTTCCATCTCTTTATCATCTTGCCCATCATCAGTGCGGTGTCTTTGGCGATCTCTTCTATGGTTTGGTTGTATAACTTGTTGTAGTTGTGCAATTTGCACATCTACCTGATCGTGAAGTTCAGTAATCATATGTCCAAGATGATGAAACTGTTGTGTCATGACCTCCATCATTCTTGCCTGATTAATTGCTTCTTTTCTAGAATTAAGCTCTTTGTCATTTCTTGTTGCTAATGCAAGTCAACACAAGGCAATGAGCAATTAAATCAATCTAACTTATCAATATGATTGCAAGATCAAAAGAATACTTAAAGTTGATTTTAGAATAGAGATCAGAAAAAGATTGCTCAATAATGATAGATGTGTAATGAATTGATTTGGAATAGAAATCAGGAAAATGTTGCCAAATAAGAATATGTATAAAAAATTCAGAATTGGAATGAAATCAAAGATCACCCTTCCTTGAGTCAAATTATTCTATTCTCAATTTTCTTTGCACTTTTCTCCAGAAATAATCCTTCCTTTTTTTTCTTCTTTCCTCTTTCTTTTGAATCCTCTTTTTTTTTCTTTTCTTTTTTTTGGATTTTTTTTCATGTTCTTCTCTTTTCTCCTTTCTTGCACTTTCCTTTTCAGTTTTTTTTCATATTTTTTTTCGAATTTTTTTTCTAGATATTTTCTTTCATGTCTTCTTTCCTCCTTTCTTGCACTTTCTTTTTCAGTCTTTTTTTCAATTTTCAGAATTTTTTTGAAATTGCAGCAAAAACTTGAGAACAAATAAGGATGACGGCTAGGGTTTCAACAACAAATAACCAGATTTTTGTGGTTTTTTTCAAAACTGCACCAGATTTTGAAGAAAAGATGACGACGACTAGGGTTTGAAGAACAAAAGAAAGCAAATAAGGAAGACAGCTAGAATTTGAAGAAACAAACCAGATTTTTTTTTGTGTTTTTTTTTCAGAAACTGAAATAGGGAAAAAAACTAGAAAAATGGAAGATAACTAGAAAACCGAATAAAAAACACGGCTCTGATATCAACTGATACGTTGCTCAAGAACAATGCCTTGAGTGACTGGAACAATATATGATAATCAAAGAAACGAGATCAAACGAATTTTCAAGGCAGCGGAATATCAACCTCAAGATTATAATGAACCAAGCAATTGATATTATAAATAGATGGATTTAATAACAAGATAGCCAACCTTGTAATTAATAGCGGAAGTTCCCGAAGAACGGGTTGTAGGAGTTCCCTCATAGTAAAAACAATTAACCCAAATTCTTTATAGATTCAAAGATGTCTCAAATAATAATGAGGACCAGTATTTATAGACCCTAGAAATGGACTTTGGGCTGAAAGAAAATAACCTAACTTAGCCCACAAGTAACCTAACTAATTTAGTAAAATAACAAACTCAATTTCCTCTTACAAATCTCAACAAAATTTTCATGTATAATTAATTCCAAATAAATATGGTTAAACGATGATTTATTTGGCTCAAGTCATGTTGACTCTTCACGTGTCCCAATTCGTAACATGCTGAGAAGTTGGGTCTGATCTAACTCGATCATGTAATGGATCAATTGTAAATTTCAAACATTCTTGATTATATTAAATTTCCTTATGCTTGAGATCCAACCATTATCTTGATCATCCAACTTTGCTAGAGCATTCTTCTATTACCGACTGCAATTGTAAGCATTTCTTGGTTCATATCATATGCATACCGCTGAAATTGTGAATTCACCGGATCTCACTTCTTGCTTGCCACCGCCCACGAAATCGCGAAGTCTCCGCACTATCTCGCTGCTGAAATCATAGAATCGGTGAACCGCCTCACTTCGTAGCATGATCGGTTCACCCATTTTGGTGAATCACATGATCCATATATGAAATCGATGAATCGCACGATTCGTTCCTCGCCGCTGCAATCTCGCCGCCTTGCCGATGCAACCTCACTGTCACGCCATGCATTTGCCTCTCTGAGTGCTCACCTCGCCGTCCTTGCCACACCGTGCACTCGCCTTGCTGCCTCATCGCACAATCGCCTCGCCGCTTTGCTACCTCACCTTGTCGACATCTCCGCATGATCGTCGAATGATCGCCTGGCTGCCTCACCGTCCAGATCTGAACCGGCCATGTCACCACCTTGCCAATGCAACCTCGTTGTCACGCCACGCGTTTGCCCTCCGTGTGCTTGCCTCGCCATTGTTGCCACACCGCACACTCGCCTTGCCGCTTCATCGCACGATCGTCGAAGGATTGCCTCGCCGCCTTGCTACCTCACCTCGCCGACATTGCCGATCATCGAAGGATCGCCTGGCTGCCTCACTGACACCATCCAGATCTGAACCGGCCATGAACCGTGATTTGCTATAGTGAACCGAGCTAGTGCTACGGTGAACCATGTTTTTTATCTATGGTAGATTTAAAATCGCACGGCCACGTATCTAGGGAGCATCAATGGGTAGCATGCCCATTAAATCCTTAAATTAATAATAATCTATTTATATTTATATGTTAATCATTATTAAAACTTTTAATAAATAAAAAATATGTTATATTAATTTTTTTTAAATTATCAATAGGTTACTATTACAATATTCACATACTATATCATATAACTTATATTATATCTTTATGATTATTATAAATAATATTATTTTAATAAAATTTGGTTCAATTCGGTCGAATCCCATTGGATCGGTCCAACGGTGACTCGGTAAGGAATTCGGTCTGGTTCTAAAAACATTGTTTATTATTATACATATAGGGGTAAACCATTTTACATCAAGACAAATAAAATCAATTTAACATCCTATTTGGTACTAAAAATCCTAGTTGGATATTTTTGAACCTGGGCTAGGTTTGAGCTGAACTGTGAGAGAGGTTGAGGTCCACGAGTGAGGGAGACGCCGATGATGGCGCGGTTGAGGTTGATGACGGGGGTGAGGTCGAGGGTGGTGAGCGTGCGAGATGAGGACGGCGACAGTGGGCGAGGTCGAGGGCAGTGAGCGAGGGAGATAAAGACAGAGACAAGGGCAATGATGGGCGAGGTTGAGGGTGGCAAGCTAGGGAGATGATGGCGACAACGGCAATGGTAGGCGAGGAGCATCAGTGGATTGAAAGAGCACTAGATCTGACCAAGCATCAACCTCACTCTCGCGCGAACCGCCTGAACCTGATGGAGCAGCGTCGTCGCGCATTGAAGGAGCCCGCCTAAGCCGCCCACCCTTGGTCCGTCGGACGGCCATCCTCGAAGAGTGGAGGAGCGTCGTCACCCTCAAACACTAACTTAATGTCTCGTCCACCGACCTTGATCTGCCGGACTGCCCTCGAATAGTGGAGGAGCGTCGTCTCCCTCGAACGCCATCTGAACCGGTGATGACGACAATGTTAACCACATCACCATCCCTGAACCAGCCTCATTTTCCTTGGATCACCGATGTGAACCGTGCCTCCTCCATCTAGTCACCATTGCATATTGTATGGGTCGCACGATGGGATGTAGCGTCTACCCCAATAAACACCCAATAAATCCATAAATTTATAACGAAAGATAGGACACTACATTATTCAAAATAATATAAAGTTATTATTTAGAACTAATATTTTTTTAAAAAAAGAGAGACGGGGCATAAGTTGAATTGAAATAAAATAAAATATTTTATTTAAAATAATATGTAATTATTTATTTAAAAATAAAAAAGAAAGGGAAATAAAGGTATTATTTGAATTTAGAGTATGTCAACTTTGCATCTTAATTAATAAATTAATATATAGATAAGATATAAATATTTATTGATAACTAAATTTAAAAATATAAAAGTGAAACAGAGGAGGTTTTTTTTACAAAGTTTTTAATTTATTTTAAAATAAATATATCTATTATTTTAATAAATATATTACAATTTATTTGACTTCAACCGCAATAATTCTAGTTAGCAAATTGAATTGGAAACATGTTATTGTGGGTTAAATAAAATTTTTGGTTACAAATTTATAAGTTAGGGAACTAATTTGTTACAAAATAAAGCGATGTCCAAAATGACATTGAGTAAAAATTGAGGGAAGAATGGTGAAAATTGTTCCTCACTTTTCTACTTTTTCAATTTAAAGTTTACTTCGTCCTTGGGCTTGTTAGAAAATATTAAAAGTTTAGTCTAAATCTACATAGTTTTAAAAATTAAATTAAATGTAATAATATTCAAAGTTAGTTAGCTTGACTAGGTGGAATCTAAAGCGAAATGATTAGTAATATGGTCGTACTCCGCTTTGCTTATATAAATGATGCAAAAATTGATAATAATAACGCTAGTAAGTGCACTAGTCGCTCAAGTAATAAAGTGAAAATTATAAGTTGTCACAAGAATTTCTTACTCATTATTGTTAAGGTAGATGCATGATTTGTTTGATTTGTGCTGCAATTAAATAACATAAAATCTACATTTTTAATCTTTTATTTGCTATATGAAATCTCCATGTCATCTTAACTCTTTTGCTGAAAACATAGATAAAATCTTATAAATTTATAAACCTTTGTCTTTCAGCAGGTACTCTCACGTTGTATGGAGGTATCCGACAGTTAAGTTAAAAGAGTCCGTACATGATAGTACTTGATGCCACTGAGAAGGAGAAGCTGAGCTGGTAGAAAAAGGCAAAATGATAGCTGTCATCTTACGTGCACAAACAATCAAGATAGATTTTACATAAATGGATGAAGGCACTAGGACAAGTGTCACGCATCCACCTGCCTTATGAAGGAAAGAGAGACAAAAAGCTGGACAACTGTCGTGCATCATATGGCTGAAAAAAATAGATGTTATACAAGGGATAAATGTCACAGATCCAATGGTGGATAGAAGTGATGCAAGAATATAAAAAGGAAAGAATGTTTTAAGGAAAGGGAGTTGGCTAGCGTTCATGGAGAGGCAATGTGAGGCACTGAAGGCATGGAGGAGGCCAACCTGCAGGAAGGGGAGAAGCCACTTTGGAGAGGAAGAAGACCAGCTGAGCTAAGAGGGGAAGCTAGAGCTCTAATCCTAGTGCTGCTTGCTGCATTTTCTATTTTTTTTTACTTCTTTTCGATTGTTATTTCTTTAGTTTTCTCTATTGAACAATGTTGTTAGGATGATGATGTTTTGTGTTGTGAACCCCATAGTTATGTATAATTAATCAACCATCAAGGCTGGGGGATTTCTTAATGGAATTGAACTCTTTGGTTATGCCACTTATGGATTGGATGCATATTTTCTTGATCGAAGGGGCATGTATTACAAACAATATAGCGATGAGTCGAAAGGCTAGCTGATTGCATTAGGGAAGACTTTTTTAGTATGATTGTCGATCTTCTAAGGGTGAATCAAGAGAGGAACTTTGTAAATGTATTACTGTGGTTTCATCTAAGTAACAACAACTTGACTTGGTTCAAACACGAGAGTGGGAGAACCTAAAATCTCTGTCACGAGAGTGAAAAGGATACATGTTTTAATATTAACTTATGAATGCATATTATAAGAAACCAACATCTATTCACCATGTTCATCCGAAAATGATCCCTCGTGCCTCCATTTATAATATCGTTTAGCTTTTCCACACATTAGACTCCTGAGAGAGAGCATATGTTGTCTTAGTGTCCTAGCAAGGAGTTAGAGGCTAGCTGTCATGATTGAATAGACAATCTGACGATCAATACAACTTTGAGATAAATTGAGAGGTGGAGTTCAAGAGAGATGACTCAATCATAAATTCTTAAATCCATAGTTTCGAAACGAGAGAGGAGAAACTAGAATGTTCCCAACACAAGAGTGATGTGAACCTATATTTCATGACTTGTTGATTTGTTTGCATCCAATTAAATTGAATTTATTTGACATAGCTAATTAGTTTTGGATTCATAGTTCTATATCATTTAACCAAAAAGCTAAAAAAATACACAAAATGAAAATAACAAAATTGTTACATTCTTGCAATATTGATTTCAGCAATCTTAGCTTACTTCTCTTACTATCAAAATCAGATTATCTTCTTTCATTGTTACATAAATTTAAAAACAAATACAACTCTCTTTGTGATTCGACCCCAACCTATACATCGATGACGGTTGTATACTTGCAACCTGAGGAGTGTAGTTGTGATTATAAATTTAAAACTTATTTACATTTGGTAAAAGAGAATTCGATCTTCACATACTGTATCTAGTATGCAAATACCGACAATTTCCCATATCTGCATGGATTTCTCACAACATGGTCCCACGAGGAACTAACTTTCTTATCTATCAAATCGTATAGGCTAATAAAAGACAACATAGTTTTGGGTAAAAATGTGCAAAAAATAAAATAACAGAAAAATAAAGACTCAAATGAACAATGAGTGAGTCCTTAGGATGATCTATAATGATTAGAACAATCTGTATTTTCTGTAAAATCAAGTATAAACATGAAATTCAGATTTAAGTTTTAGACAGATTAAGGACACTGAAGTTATGATCTCACTAAACGGGTAAATCAATTATCTTTAAGACAATAATAATCTGAAAATATTTTCAGTTATATTGAAATCAAGATGCAACATGTTGTAATCCTTAAACTACTTAATTGTCCGCACATGTCAATTATACAGATCGCACAATCTAATATTCCGCATGACTTTATTAGATTGTAATCTAGATTGCTTCAACATAAAAGTTAAGAATCAATTCGAACAAAAGATTATGAATTAAGAATTGATTACATTACATAGTTAATAATCAATTTAGAAATCATTAAAATCTGAAGGAAAGCATTGAGCATAGCAACCATATTCATAAAAACTAAACTAACTATTATTTGATTAATCATAAGTCATAAATTGTTCATACACTAAAATTCTTGCAACTAAAACAAAAAGGTAAAATTAAAACTAATAGTTCAAAGTGCTAAGATCGATAGATAAAACATGAAAATCCAAATTATTATCCCAACAATATGTAGAACAAAGAGTACTCTTCAGAAGCAACGATGAAGCCGATGCGCAATCCTCGCACAAGTCTACCGCACAAAAATAATCTCCTTTGTACTTCAGAAGTACTCTTCATTCTTGGCTTGAAAGCTTTGGTTGCAGGCCCTAGTATTTTGTAAAGGCTCAGATTTTCATGAAGTTTGAGAATAAACAAAAACCTTTTCCTTGTGAAATAAGTGAAATTGATTCTGAAAATTTTGCCTTGTAAGACTCCGAAATT
Source organism: Pontederia crassipes (assembly GCA_030549335.1). Lineage (NCBI taxonomy): Eukaryota > Viridiplantae > Streptophyta > Magnoliopsida > Commelinales > Pontederiaceae > Pontederia > Pontederia crassipes. The sequence goes on along the minus strand of CM060189.1, from coordinate 48,694,357 downwards.
TCCGATCTAATTTGTTTCCAATTGATCCCTATGATATGTGGTAAGAGTTGGAGTCCTTGTGTATTGAGAATTATTCCGAAAAAAACTAAGTCGAATTCTACGTCCGTCACGCCCCTTGACTAGTTTTTAACGGCTCAATCAGAGTCATATTCCTATCATCATCACGGGGCGTGAGAGTACCTTCATGGCCTTGATTCGAGCGATTTCTTCTTCGATCGCGCGACTTGTGTGATTTCACGACAGGTGACAGAGTGATGACGGTCCTGAAGATTAATGTATTGATCTGGAGCATTCTGATTGACCCATTAGGTAGATTTCAAACCTTCTGTGATGTTCGTAAAAGCTGTGCAACAGTCAATAATAGGACTGCTGGAGTGCGTAACGACCCCTTACTCTTTGCTCCGATGATTCTTCCATATCCGGTTCACTGTAGGAGTCGTGAGACTTATGCGATCTGTGAGAATCCGCTGTAACGGCCGTGAGAAATATGTCACGACCCATAAGTTATCTTCGTTTGAACTGGGCATCGCTCGGTCCATGAAATGTGATGGTTGGCGTGAAATTTGGTCTTCACGATCGTGATAAGTATGTAACGTCCTGTGAAATCATGGTTTCTTCATTTGAGCACTTCTAGCAGAGCCGTGAGGATGATGGTTGGGTCATGAAACCGAATAACACGGGCCGTGAAGAGATGGTCACGGTCCGTGAAATCCATTTTTCTTCATAAGTGGTTCCGTAAGAGCCATGAATGTCGGATGATGGGGCACAATATAAACCATTCACGATAGTGAAAACTATATAACGGCACGCGAAGAACGTTCTTTTGGATTTCAAAAGCTAGTTAGACTCTGTTTTATGTTATTCTTCTTTTCTTTCGTTACTAGGTCACTTTCAAAAAATTTAAAGAAATAAATGTAAAAATAGATGTACGCTATGAGTAAATTACACAAAATAAGCTTAAATGCAAGTCTAATTATATATTATAAAATGCATGCATCAAAGTCCCCCAAGCTTAGATATTTGCTTGTCCTCGAGCAATGTTCAAGGCAAAACTCATGCAACGATCATCTAATCATTATTTCCACCATGTCTCTTAGCTATTTTCTTAGTACCTTGTTTATACAACCATCGCCAAAGTGTCTCACCACATTCCAAAACATTCCAGCTTTGTGAAAGTTCTGAACATAAGACATTTTTAAACTCTTCCAACTTCAATTTCAAGTAGTGAGAAAATAAACCTTGATAATAAAAATATTAATGTTGAATACACAAGTGTGGGATGAGCTTTATTTTTCTTTTCCACGCGCGAGTGATTTCGTGCTTCTGCTTCTTTTACTTGCTGGATTTCATCTTCTTTGGTCGATAGTTGACTTTTGAACTCAATATGTCTAGATAATCAGCTAATGAGACTGAGGAGTCATTCGATGAATTCTAACTTGCCTTTTACCGCTTTTCATGAACTTCGGATGTTTTATTTAGCACGATTGATTTTATTTGTTCATTTCTCAAATGTTGTGTTATGAGTCTACCTTCCTATGTAACTGTCCATTGCCATCGGTCAATATGTCAATCACAGAGAGCTAGGTAACGGCCCGAAAAAGCTACTTTCATGGGTCAGGATACAGAAATAACAACCCTCACAGTAGGGAAAAAATCTAACAGGCCGTTTATAGGAGATCACGACCTTTATAGAACAATTGGCAAAAACAAAAAAATAAAATGATGGCCGGTGACCCTCTTTTCATGTCCCTGGCAGGATGATCTTCGTCAGAGTATGGGGGCGGATGATGCTAGTTGTCCGGCAAAAGGTGCCGTTCTATAAGTTGTTCGGCGGACGTCGTCAACCGATCGGTCGGTGGTGCTGCTTCTATCGTCGGTCGGAGAAACGAAACGGGGGTGGCCGGCTACTTTTGTCGGACGAAGAAGGGAGAGGGCGACGGCGCTAGAGTTCATCGGAGAGGAAGATCATGGCCATCGACGATGAGGTGGTCCGAAACCTTCCCGTGTGCTTGTTGTAGATAACGTCCTTCAGAAGGGAGTCTTCGAGGGTGAGGAAAAGTGTGAAGCATCTTCAAAGGATGGCCGTCGGTGTCGAATCGCTAATCGTGCGTAGGTTGCCGGAGCCCTAATCGCCAATAGGTGGTGGCACAGTTTGAAACATGGTCGAGGAAGATGTTGGAGTGCCGGCGCTGGGACGGGGATAGGGCGTGAAGAGCAGCATCACATACATGCGCTTAAATAGCCAACAAGTAGGGGGGCGTGAAGAAAGTTTAACATCCCGTAAGGAGTTAATGCGGTTAGGTGGCCAATGGGGTGGATCACGGGGTGACGTTCGTGACTTATGAGGCATGAGTGGCGGTTCATAGTCAATGATACGTGGCTCAATCCGGGACCATTGAGGAGATACCACATGGTCGGCTGAAGGGAGTTAGCCAGTCTTCCTCACGGCCCATGAGACAAGTTTAATGCCCCATGAGAAATGGTGATGACTCATGGACAAATGCGGTGCCGTAAATCAGGGAAAACTTGGATCGGAAGGTGTGAAGGTTTGTGAACATCACTTACGGCCCGTGAGATGGTTCTAACGGCTCGTGAGACCAAGTATCATAACAATCTAGATGTACTATGAGACCCGCGAGTTCATTCGGATGACTCGTGATCAATGTAGTAAATGTATGTGTACGTCCTGTAAGACCCGTGAAAATCATCTAACGAGGTGTGAATGTCCGGGGCAATGGATTGGACCTTCTGCCCGTGAGAAGCGACTCGTGAGGCACGTAGATGACCCATGACTGTGCGTTTGGGAGTGAAGATTGCTAGGGGGCGTGAAGAAACATTAATGGCCCGTGAATGGCCTGTGAAATGTATATCACGGCTCGTGAAAGCACAAAATTAGACCAAACAAAGTAATAGTGTGGCTGAAATCATTCAGTGGGATGACTAGTGACTCAACGAAATGAAATAGAATTGACTAAGAAGAAAATGCAATTCTATGAAGTATCAAACAAAAAGAAAAGTAACTGAGTGTAAGACGAACGCAATTGAAACAAGTAAACTAAAAATTAAAAACTACAAATAAAGGGTGAAGGCAGTGTAGTTATAGATTTATAGTCGTTAACTCGATTGTCCCCTTAGCATGTGCTAAGGTTCATGCAGGTCTAGAAAATGAACAAAGGATGGAACATCTCCCCCCAAGTAGGGCTTAACCCGATGTCCATTAACTTTAAAACTTTTGTCACCGTCCTGTGTTAGTAATTCAACTACCCCAAAGGGAGAGGCGCCAATCACTATGAACGAGCCATACCATCTAGACTTAAGCTTTCCTGGAAACAATTGCAACCAGCGAGAAGAACCTTCTGACCTAGTAAAAATTCTTTCTGTTTCTCATGTAGCTTTTTGGTTCGTTCCTTATAAAGCTTGCAGTTCTCATAGGCATGTTGTCTATATTCGTTAAGTTCATTTAAAGTTAATAGTCTTTCGTTCCCAACAGTATCTAAGTTATCATTTAGAAATTTGGTAGCCTAATATGCCTTATGTTCTAATTTAACAGGAAGATGACAAAATTTTCCGAACACTTAATGATATGGTGATGTACCAATGGGAGTCTTAAAGGCCATTCTATAGGCCCAAAGAACGTCATTGAGTTTGAGTGACCAATCCTTCAGTCTTTTCTAGAATGTGCGGAAGTTCTCTATTGGACATTTCTACTTGATCACAAGTTTGAGCATGATAAGGTGTACTTAGCCTATGATTGATCTTAAAACGTTGCATAAAGCTAGCTACAATTTTATTGCAGAAATGTGTGCCATTGTCACTAATGATTACTCTAGGTGTGTGATCACCTCTTATTTTACTTATATTAATCAATAATCCAAATACCTAATCTGCCACCTTTGTAGTAAAACTCTGATCAAATTATTAAATATTAGTTATTATTTGACCTTTTTGAATTAGTCTCAGGCAAGTAACTGCTCTTTGAATTTCGAATGAAAATAGAGTAGAAGGAGGAGATATAGCCAAGGAGGAAAGAGAGGAGGATGGGAGGAGGACATCAGAAAGCAAAGGAATAGAGCAGAGTTTTGGGGATTCCTTTCGATGGGAAGAAACATGAAAAACATTTCGGTTCCATTTGTGTCAATGCTCGGCTAAACTTTAGATCCTTTTTGGTGTGATTGTGTGAATGCTTTAGTTCTGATTTCTCTTGGCCGTACTCTTAGACATCTAATTTATTTTGCTTTTATTTGATTGCAAGTAGTTCAATTATGTTTAATCTTCATTAGATCGAGAGATCGACTTTCCTCCTTATATCTATCTAAGGGACCCATTTTATAACTCTTGCAATATCTTACTAGCATAGTTCTCGATTGAAAGTGGCTGAGAAGTCCATTTTAAAACTATTACGAGATGAGAGTCCATAATAGTAATTGGTTGTCTTGGATTTGTTTTATTATTCGGAGTGGAATCGTAAATATACCTCCTATTGATTGAGAGATCAATCTTTATTCTAATTAGGATGAGAGATCAGCTAATCAATAGATTCCAATCTGTTCATTAATGGCTTACCCCTTAATACTCGAAGAGAGATTGATGAGTGAAGGGAAGGAGTAGTTAGTACTCAATGTAAGTATCAAGAGAACATTAAACTCGTGATAGAAAAAGGGACCATATTATTGACCAATCCATCACAAAGGAGCCCTTCCCCCTGAATTCAAATCCTCCAATCATTTGTTTCTCTACTCTACTCTCATCCCCTAATTTCGTGGCAGTTTTTTTGAGACAAACGTGTTAGCAATTTGATATAAGTCATCGGGGTTACGACACCCATGATTCTTACTTGACCTATATACTTGCAGTATTGTGGACTCTAGAGTATTTTAACTACGATTCGAACAATATTTAGTATGTGGGAGATCACAACTTCTAAAGTTCACATCAGTGTGCCATGTCTTGTGAAAAATATTAGTCCGTAAGAACCTGACCACCATCTTAGCATCGTTGGTGGGTGACGCAATGGCTTCTACCCATTTAGAAACATAGTCAACAACAACCAAAATATATTCATGACCGTAAGACTTAGGAAAAGGTCCATAAAATCAATATCCCAAACATCAAAGATATCACAGTGCAAAATATTATTTAGTGGCATTTCATTTTGGCGTGAGATGTTACCTGCTCTTTGACAATGATCGCAAGACCTTTCGCTGCTGTCTTGTTGGGGCTACAGTGTCCTCCTGCCATGCCGTCGTGGTAATGTTGCAGAATGTTGGTCATCTCATCTTCTCATACACATCGTTAGATTATCTGATCTGCACACACTTTAAACAAATATGGATCTGCCCAATGATAGTGTTTAATATCAGAAAAGAACTTATTAATGTGTGGTCCATCCTTTGGGGATCCACTTACTAGCAAGGTAGTTTGCGAAATCTGCAAACCAAAGTGTTAGTTCAGACTTATGATTAATCACAAACACAACTAGAATCTTTTCTTCGGGAAACTCTTCTCAGATGTCAACTCCTTCATCAAGGACTGGTTCTAGGCATGAGAGGTGACCAACCACTAAGTTTTCTGTCCTCTTTTTATCCTTGATTTAGACATCAAATTCCTATAACAATAAAATCCAACGAATTAGTCTGGGTTTAGCATCGGTCTTCATCAGGAGATTTCGGATGGCTGCATGGTCAATATAGACAACAACTTTAGAGCAAATCAGATAAGGTCAAACTTTACCAAATGCATAAATCACAGCAAGAAATTCTGTCTCCGTTGTTGCGTAACTAATTTGGGTGGGCGTGAGCATGCAACTGACATAGTAGATAACATGTAGGATCTTGTTGTGTCGCTGGCTCAGCACCGCTCCAATTTCTCCATCACTTGCGTCACACATAAGAAGGAAGACTCCAATCGAGAGCTACAACAACAAGGCAAATATCAATTTCTCTTTCAACAAATTAGATGCTCCTAAACATTCAGAATTAAAATCAAATTTAGCATCTTTTGTGAGGAGAGTAGTCAGCGGTTTTTAAATCTTTGAAAAATCTTTTATCAAACGGTGGTACAAGCCGGCATGTCCGAGGAAATTTCTGACGGCATTGACATTTGTAAGAGGAGGAAGGTTGGCGATGAGATCAATCTTGGCTTTGTTTACTTCAATGCCTTTCTCTAAAATTTTGTGTCCAAGAGCTACTCCTTCCTTCACCATAAATGACATATCTCCCAATTTAGGACAAGATTAGTTTTCTCACATCTCTGCAAGACCAAAGACAAGTTATGTAAACAATTATTAAAACAATTTCCGAAAAGAGTGAAATAATCCATGAAGACTTTTAAAATTTGTTCGTGTAGGATCAAAAGCATCAAGAGGGGGGGGGGGGGGGGGGAGGGGGTGAATTGGCGTATAAAAAATCTTTTTGCAAAGTCACTTTCGGAAAAATAAATAAAAATGATCACAAGCAAATAAAGATAAGACGTAAGTGAAAGATAAAGAACAAACGCAAGGAGACACAATTGACGAGGTTCGGCCTCTACTTTTTGGCCTACATCCCCGATCCGACTTCTCGACCTTGTAGGGAGAGAACAACCCTCTTTACACAACAAGCCTTCTTCTCCGCTCAAGAGGCAAGTCACACATCTTATACAACGAGCTCTCAATCTTACTAGATCAGAAAGAAAATGTGTCCCTCTAACTCTTTTCTTTTACAAATTTTTTCTCACTCAAGGCTAAGAAAAGAAAAGGGAAGAAATTTGTAATTTTGTGCTAAAAAACTTGAGAGGAGCTCTAAGATGTTCTTGCTTGCTTGAAAAATTTTTCTTCAGGCTTTGGCACTCCTTTTATAGACTCCTAGAGGTCAAAATTCGTTTAAAAAATCTTTCACAATTTTCTCCTCAAAATAATAGTCGTTACTGTTCATTTGACTGAGAGGACGGTCGACTGCTGCGATGGGCCGGTCGACCGATCATTGTGACTGTTGTTGCATTTTCTATATTTTGACGCTGTCCGGTCGACCGGTCCTTCGATCGATACATCGATCGGTAATGTGTCGACGTCGACCGGTACATATTGCTGTCGATCGGTATATCGACCGATATAATCTCGTCTTTTCTTCCATTGAATATCAATCGACCGGTGCCATGGCGGGTTGACTGATGGGTCGACCAGTGTGTGCTAAATTTTTTTTTCTTCCAATTTTAATTTGACGATTTCTTCTGCGAATCTGGTCATATCAATCCTACACATCCATTATCATCACTTGAGCATAGATTAGTAACTTTTATGTCCATTTTAGTTTGTTATCATCAAAACATAGGATTCAACAATCTTCCCCTTTTTTATGTTAGCAAATTAATTGGACGATAAGGAGAAAAAGAAAGAACGAAAATGAAATGTAAGTTTAGATAGAAAGTAGTGAACAAGCTCCCCCTACATTTATGCATATTTCACATTTTCTCCCCCTAAATAGGTGGCATTTATATTCTAATAATAGCTTGGGACAATATGAACATATGTCGAAAAAATAGATATGAAATAGAAAGGCACTTCATCATGAAGAAAAAGTCATCAAATTACATTCATAGTTAATAATACATCTTGTGTTCATGCACTAACAAATGTGACTATAGTCACTACAAAATGGTGCACGACACTAGTACAAATGTAAACACATAACATCATAACATAGCATCAAAACATCATCCTAAAATTCTCCCCCTTTTGACATCATCAAAGAGGGAGACAACGCAACTACTCCTCATCGGGACTATTATCCTCACGAGCTACGGGCGAAATAAATCCCTCCGATGCATAGTAGGCCTGTAGTGAGACAACAAGGTATCGAGAGTCACGCTCCATCCATCGACATGACAATCCATTTGGGTCACACGATGATCTATGGCAACCACTTGCTGTGAAAGAGCTGTCAAATCATAGGTGCCACATGAATCCGAGGGAGCGTGTTGGGAAGGTCCAATATGCTCAGCGGGCGCCGAAGGCGGAGGGAAGCTGAGGCTAGCCTCCGGTGTGTCCTGAGTGTCCATCGGCACTGGCTCTCCATCTGTGGCATCATCTCTATCGTCAGAATCTCGATGAATGCTCACCAAATCTATGACCTTTCCGGTGCAAAGTCCCAGAACCAATGACATCAATGCGGCAAGGTCGAATGTACTCCTCGTCTGCAAAAATCTCGACACGAAAATGGAGTAATATCTTAGTGATCCAGGTACCAAAATATAAGTGATACCGACCACGAGCAGCAGAGAAGATCTTCTGGAAAGTGTAGTCCATGTAATAGAAAACAAAATGGTCAAAATGAAGAAATGAGGCATAACAGATGCAGAAAGAAGATAGTGAAGAAAGAAGATATCAAAGTGAGTGACCTCTGTATAATGTCTGGCCCAAGGAGTAATCATACGACTAAGAATGTGATGATCCATTTTCATGATTGGATGAAGATGTCGATGAGCCGTTTCGACGGTATAATGGACATCTAGCAAAAACCGTACGAATGTCATCCGTGATCGGAAGATAATCGAAAGGCCAACCATGAGTGACAAATGAATAAAAACTAGGTAAGGGGCACACAATGCCAAAAGATGTGACAGAGATGATCGGGATTAAAGCGAATGGGTACACCAAAGACATAGGTGATGATGGCCTCTCGAGTGATTGCCATGTTCACATAAAAGTGACGAACAAGATGGGGATATACACGCTCTATGTGAGAGAGAAATGGCAGCCAACCAATGGTTGCGAACATCTCCTGAACATCTGAAATGTTTAGAGCGTCCCAATCAATGGTATAGGCATGCCGGACTTCGCAGAGGCGTACAAGGCTTCGAAACTAACAGAGACGTCTCTAGTGACAAAAAGATGACTATCAAACTTAGTGGGATCAGTGGAAGATGGTTGACGAGTACGTGGACGGTCCTCGTCCACGTCCACGTCATTGTCAGAGCATAGAAGCGACGAAGCGAGTCCAGGTTCTAGTTCAGTTTCACATGGAAAGATATGAATGGTACCGCCTGAGCCATAGAAGCGACGACGACGCTGAAAGATCATCTGAATACGTGAATGCCTATCGTCGTCCGCCATGAATTCAACAATGATGGTCGGAAGGGATCTGATGATCGAAAGGAAGCTTGAACTGGTCGGTCGAGAGGAAGACGAAGATGGAGGCAAAAATGATGGCCAGAAAGAGAGAATTGTGATGAAGGCCGTGATGGTTGACGATGAGCGGAGGGCGACCGGAGATAAAAGAGAGAGGGGGTGACGGAGAAGAGGAAGAAGTTAGAGAGAGATCGAACAAGAGGAAGAGGAAGGTGACTGGCCGGTCGATGGATGTCTAGATAGCAGAGGGGTTGCCGGAGAGACGGTGATGGAGAGAGAGGGCAGCCAGCGAGGTGGCTGGCTGAAGGAGAGGGCAGCTGGCAGTGGTCAGCGGAGAGCAGGAAGGGGGCGGTCGAGGCGGCTGGTGAAGGAAAAAGGGGGCGGCGGCGGTCGGCGAAGGAATGGTCGAACGACCGTCGACTTTGGAGAGGGATGTTGGCGACGGCGATGGGCGGTCGCCGAACGAACGGGTGGTGGTTAAGGCAGTGGTCGAGTGGAGGAAATGAAATGGGTCGACCGATCGAGCGATCGATTTCTTATACTGCGTGATTTTAACATATATCGGTCGACCGGTCACGAACATCGGTCGACCGGATAGTTCGTTTGCAGTAGATAATCCATCGGTCGATGGATGTCAGCCGATCACAGTCATATACCAGTCGACTGGTGTATTATATGGGTCGACCGATCCTAGTCTGACGATTGCACTCATTTTCTAAAATTCACAGCGGTTGATCGATCCTTCCAATCGGTCGACTGATCCCTTTCTTTTTCAAAATTTAAATCATTAAAATCATGTTCCAGGCAAAATTCGCATCGGTGTAGGCATGCAATTCAAATGGAAAATTTCTATTGTACCAAATGCCTAATTCACTTGTATGTTTTAAATAGCGCATTATCCTTTTTACGACGATTAAATGTGATTCTTTGGGAGCAGATTGAAACATAGCACACAAACACACACTAAACATTATATTTGACCTAGCTGCTATTAAATAGAACAAATTACCAATCATACATCTGTACATTTTTTTATCAATGGACTTACATTTTTCATCTTTATCAAATTTTATATTAGTGCTCATAGGTGTTGTGCTCGGTTTGCATTCGTTCATCCCGAATCTTTTAAGCAGTTTCCTTGTACGTTTTTCTTGATTGAGAAAAATGCCTTCCTTGAATTGTTTCCCTTTAGGCTTAGAAAGAAGGTGAACTCTCATACAAGACTCATCTCAAATTCTTGTTGCATAAGAGTTTCAAACTCTTTGCATAGGCATTCATTAGTAGCAGCATAAACAATATCATCAACATAAATGTGAACTATTAAAATATCATTTTTAAAATATTTTAAAAACAATGTGGTGTCAACTTTCCCTTTTTGAAAATTATTTTCAATTAAAAATGAACTCAATCTTTCATACCAAGCTCGAAGGGCATGTTTCAATCCATAAAGAACTTTTGAGAGTTTAAAAATATGATGGGGAAAATCTGGATTTTCAAAACCTTGAGGTTGTTCAACATAAACTTCCTCAGTTATAAAACCATTCAAGAAAGCCAATTTAACATCCATTTGAAAAAGTTTAAAACCTTTATAACATGCGAAAGCCAAAGCATTCGAATTGCTTCAAGTTTAGCAACGGGAGCAAAAGTTTCATCAAAATCAATCCCTTTAATTTGTGAGTAACCCTTGGTCACTAATCTAACCTTGTTTCCCACAATGACACCATTTGCATCTAACTTGTTTAGAAAGACCCATTTGATTCCAATGATAGGATGGTTCTTGGGTCTTTCCACAAGTTTCCACATTTGATTTCTTTCAAAATTATTTAATTCCTTATGCATTGCATTTATCCAATTTGGATTTTCAAGTGCTTCATCTATATTATTGAGCTCAAAATTTGCAAAGAAAGTAAAAAAAAATACATAGATTTTTTTAAAGAATTTTTAATTTTTATACCTTCGTTTATATTACCTATTACTTGATCAAGTGGGTATGACGATGCATGTCTCCAATTTATTGGGATGATTTGATTCTCCTCTTTTTGAGGTTTTCCATTTCTTCCACCTTTGAGGTATAAGTTTTTGCTTTCTCTATGCTCACAACTTCAGGTTGTCTTTGTACTTTAACTATTTCTTCATCATCATATACTTTCTTGCTCAAAAAATCATTAGTTTCATTGAATTTAACATTAATATACTCTTCAACAACTAATATTCTTTTGTCATACACTCTATAAGCTTTACTTGTACTAGAATAACTAAAAAAATACCATCATCACATTTATCATCAAATTTGCCTAATTTATCTTTAACGTTCAAAATATAACATTTACACCCAAAAACTTGGAAATAAAAGATATTTTGTTTCTTACCAAATAACACTTTAAAACAAGTTTTCTTCTCGAGAGGTCTAAGTAGGATTCTATTGAAAACATAGCATGATGTGTTTACGGCTTTCGCCCAAAATTATTTTGATAACTTACTTTCATTTAAAATTGTTTTAGCCATTTTTTCTATAGTCCTATTTTTTCTTTCTACTACTCCATTTTATTGATGTATTCTAGGAGTGGAAAAATTATGAGTGATTCAATTTTCTTCTTATAATAACTCAAATTTATAATTTTCAAATTTCCCTCCATGGTCACTTCTAATTTTTGAAATCTTTTGTTCAAATTCATTTTGAATTATTTTTGCAAATTTGGAAAGCATGTTTAGCGTTTCATCTTTACTAGCGAGAAAAATAGTCCAAGTGAAATGGGAGAAATCATCAACAATCATAAATTCGTATCTTTTTCCTCCTAAACTTGTCACCTCAATAGGTGCAAACAAGTCAAGATGTAAAAGTTTCAAAGTCCTATGTGTACTAATAACTCCTTTTAATTTAAAAGAACTTTTGATTTGTTTACCTTTTAGACATGAAACACAAACATTATTTTTCTCAAATTTGATCTTAGGTAAGCTTCTAACCAATTCATGAATTGAAAATTTGTTTAGTAATTTATACTTTGCATGTTCTAATCTTCTATACCACAAGTTTATGTCATTATGCATAACATTAAGACATTTTTTATTTTTCAAGTTATCAAAACCAATTTTATATACATTATTGTACTTAAAACCCATGTGTAAAACTTTGTTATTTTCATCTAGTATCAAACATTTGTCCTTTTCAAATTTGACTAAATAATTTTTATCGCATAGTTGACTTATGCTAATTAGATTATGTTTTAAATTTTCAACAAGTCAAACATTTTTCAAATATACTTTGTCATTCTTACCAATATTGCTTATACCAATTACTCTTCCTTTGCTATTGTCTCTAAAAGTGACTTTTCCTCCATTTTTCTTTTCTAAATTGATGAAATTTGAGGCATCGCCGATCATATGTCTTGAGCATCCACTATTCAAATACCATTTACCTTCATTATATTTAGAAGCTTTCTACAAGAAAGAAATTAGGAGTTGTTGGTACCCAAACTTGCTTGGGTCCATCTTAATTAGTCATGGTCCTTTTTGGAATCCAAATTTTCTTCATCCATTTACTTATTCCTTTCCTAATTCCGCAATCATAAGAATAATACCCTTCATATCCAATGAAAACAAATAATATGTGATCTTGTATAATCATGCGATGCTTTAATAAATAAAATTCTTTTGTCATTCTTCTTTTCAAAAGAATTGAAACAAAGTCCCTTTTTGTTTAAAGATATTCTAGATCCACTAAGCATGACATCTAACATTTTACTTCCATTTGAGAATATTTCAAGTTCAACTTTCAATTTATTAATTTCTTTGTTCAAGTATGCACTTTCTACATTTTGTTTTTCACATAATGATTTTAGTGTACTATTTTCCATTTTCAATTCTTCAATTGAGAATTCCAAGCTAGAGTTTTCTTCATTCAATATATCGCACTTTCACATGCTTTAACATTCTTATTTTTCTTTTGTAAAATTTTAAGCTCTATTTTTATTTCATCGTATTTCTTTTTTAGGCATCCATATTTATTAATTAGAATTCTAACTCCTTATGAACATTAAAGGATTCACTATCACTAGAGTTAAATGATACCTCATAGCTATTAGCCATTAGACATATGTAAACTTCTTCGTCATCACTAGAGGAGGTGTTGGAGTCATTCTCTTCATCTTCCCTTTCATCCCAAGTGGTTTGAAGAGTTTATTTTTTTGAGTTTTCTTCATCTTTCTCCTTTTTGATCAAATTTGGACATTCATTTTTGTAGTGTCCAATCTGTTTGCATTCAAAGCAAGTTATTTGACTTTTGCTTAATGACGATATTCTCTTGGTGAATCCTTTCTTCTTCTTTTGCATATAGGAAAAACTTCTTTTCATCAAGATCCTCATCCTCTTCACTTGTATCTTCCTCATCTTAATTTGCCTTCAATACCAATATTTCCTTTTTGGAGTATTTACTTTTTTATCCTCCTTGATCCCGATCTCATAGGTTAAGAATGAACCTATAAGATCATCAAAGTCTAACTTGTTTAAGTCCTTTTCTTCAATCACCGTCCTCTTTGTATGTCATTTGGAGGAGAGAGACTTGAGAAACTTTTTCACTTTTTGAGGGTTAGTCCTTGGCTGCCCAAAGAGGCTAAGTCATTTATAATATCGTTAAAGCGAATGACCATCTCATGTATAGATTCATTTTCAAGCATTTTGAAAGAATCATATTGATGATTTAAAATATTTAATTTAGACTCATTAATTTTATTCGTTCCTTCATGAGTAATAGTAAGTTTCTTCCAAATTTCATTAGCACTTTCACAGTTAGAAATCCGATTAAACTCCGTTGGATCCAAAGCACAATAAAAAATATTTTTAGCTTTCCAATCTAGTTTTACTAAAAGTCTTTCTCCTTCGATATATTTTGAAGGTTTTTCTTACTTAAATCAAAACCATTTTGAATAATATCCCACATATCAATATCAATAGAACAAATATAGGCTTGCATCATAATTTTCCAATATGCAAAATTTGAGGCATTAAAAAGTGGAGGACGATTAATAGATTGACCTTCAGAAAAACTGAAACCACTTGATGCCATAACTCTAAAGATGTTTTAAATTTTAAAGCTAGAGCAACCCGCTCTGATACCAATTGTAGAATCAAAAGCACCAAGAGAGGAGGTGAATTGGTGTATAAAAAATGTTTTTGCAAAGTCACTTTCAGAAAAATCAATAAAAACGATCACAAGTAAATAAAGATAAGACGTAAGTGAAAGATAAAGAACAAACACAAGGAGACACAATATGATGACGAGGTTCAGCCTCAACTCTTTGGCCTACGTTCCCGCTCCGACTTCTTAACCTTGAGACCGTCGAAGATCCACTATTAGATTTAGTTTTTACACAATAAGCCTTCTTCTCCGCTCAAGAGGCAAGACATACCTCTTATACAAGGAGCTCTGAATCTTTTTTTTATATAAAATTTTTCTCACACTCAAGGCTAAGAAAAAAAGGGAAGAAATTTGCAATTTTGTGCTAAAAATTTTGAGAGGAGCTCTATGATGTTGTTGCTTGCTTGGATGATTTTTCTTCAGACTTTGACACTTCTTTTATAGGCTCCTAAAGGTGAGAATTCATTCAAAAAGTCTTCCAGAATTTTCTCCTCAAAATAATAGCCGTTAATATTCATTTGACCGAGAGGCTGGTCGACCAATGCGATGGGCCGGTCGATCGGTCATTGTGATCGTTGTTGCATTTTCTGCATTTTGACGCTGTCTGATCGACCGGTCCTTCGACCGATACATCGATCGATAATGTTTTGACGTCGACCGGTACATATCACTATCGACCGGTCTATCGACCGGTATAGTCTTGACGTCGATCGATATAATCTCATCTTTTCTTCCACTAAATATCAATCGACTGGTGCCATGGCCGGTCGACTGGCGATTTCTTCTGTGAATCTGGTCATATCAATCTTACACCTATATTATCATCACTTGAGCATAGATTAATAACTTTTATGTCTATTTTAATTTGTTATCATCAAAACATAGGATTCAACAGTTCATTCATGTCAGCAAAAATTGACATCTGCAACGTTGAAAGGTTGTTGCTGCATTGCAAAGTTCCAAAGGCATTCTTCGGTAAGCAAATGTTCCGTATGGGCATGTGAATGTCATTTTCTCTTAGTCTTCGAGTGCGATGACAATTTGGTTGTAACCTGCAATAGAAGCTATGACATGAAATATGCTCAAGCATTTGATCAATAAAGGGTAAAGGAAAGTGATCCTTGCGTGTGGCGTCATTTAACTTATGATGATCAATGCATGCCGGCCGGTCACAGTTCTTTGTGGAATAAGTTCATTAATTTTTTCTTGTAACAACCATTATACCTCCTTTTTTCGGTACTACCTAAACTCTGACCCAGCGGCTATCTGAAATGGCGTAGATGATCCCGGTCAAGTAACTTGATAATTTATTTTCTAATGACTTCTTTTAATGCGGGGTTGAGTCTTTGTTGAAACTGAGCAACATGATGTCCATCCTCTTCCGTCAAGATTTTATGCTGACAAATAGTATGAGAGATGCATTTAATATCTACGACAAACCATGCTATGGCCTTCTTGTGTGTTCTCAGCACCTCCAAGAGTTGGCGTTCCATATCTTCTATAAGAGAGGAAGAGATAATAACATGAAATGCATCATTTTCAAAGAAAGCATATTTTAGATGTGAAGGAAGTTCTTTATGTTCAAGTTTTGACGATGATAATGTAATATCTTCTTGCTGAATTGCAATTTCTTCTTTATCAAGATTTCGTATCTCAATTGTTGTCTCATTGTCCTCAGTTGTTTTTAAAGCATCTTCGACACCTACATATGGATTATTAACAATGTCAGAAACAATGTCATCAAATTCATCATGAACTTCATCTTCTAAACTATCGATAGCAAAACACGAGGGATAATCCAATGAGTTTTGAAGTGAGGTTTTCATGTCAAAGCTGAGATCCTAATTGTCGACAGCAAGTGTAAGTTTTCCTTGTTGAACATTGATAAGAGTGTTACCCATAGCCAAGAATTGGCGTCCTAAAATGATAGGAGCCTCTGGTCCAGCCTTTGTATCCATTACAATTAAATCTGTCGGATAGATGAATTTATTTACTTTCATCAACATATCTTCCAGCAATCCCTTTGGTTTCTTCACCGATTGGTTAGCCATTTGAAGTAAAACCAAAGTAGGAAAAACTCTCCATAACCTAGTTTTAAAAAGACATAATAAGACATTAAATTTATGCTTACCCCAAGGTCACAAAAAGCCTTGGCACAATGACAATCTCCAATTGTGCAAGGTATGGTAAAACTGCCCGGGTCGCCCATCTTAGTTGAAAGATCTTCTTTGTAGATAACACAACATTGAGGCGTATGACACCTTCAATATCGATCTTGCGTTTGCGAGATAAGACATCTTTCAAAAACTTTGTGTAGCTAGGCATCTATTGTAATGCTTCATAAAAAGGAATGTTAATGTGCAATTATTTAAATATTTCAATGACATGAGAGAATTGCTATCCAATTGTTCGTTGCGCAGTTTTTTGGGAACGACATGTTTCCCAGTTTGCTTGGTATCTCGATGGTCGCTAGTTCTTTTCCTTTAGAATTACGAATTGGAAGTGAGGATCTTTCTCTGTCAATAATAGGATCATGTGATGCTTAGCGTTATTGCTTGTGCCTTCAATTGATGATTGCATGGATGGTTCAGCTAAAGTTTTTTCGCTTCATAAAGAGATATCTTTGGCTTTTTCTATTGGATTTTTCTCTGTGCTGCTTGGAAGAGCGCCCGGTATACGTCCGACAAGGACATTTGCTATCTGTCAAACTTGAATTTTCAAATTGCGGATTGAAGCATCTTGATTGGAAACCTTGGTTTCCATGGCCGTCATGAACTTCGTCATCAACTCTTCTAGGTTCGGCTTTGTTTCATCATGTGATGGTTGATGGAGTGGTTGTTGAAATTGTTGGCGCTAAAAATTGTTGTGTGGAGGTGGCCGCTATTCTGGGCTTTGTTTCCAAGAAAATAAATGATGATTACGCCAATTTGAATTGTAAGAATTTTCTAGTGTGGAGACATGAAAGAAGAATTAGAAACAAAGTTAGCATCTTCAATTTGATTAGAGGAATTACCACCTGGACATTTGGTAATCCGCTGCCCTCCTCCACATAGATCACATGGATTGTTATGGCTAAGACGCATCTCAAACTTTTTGTTTAGTGACTTCAGTTGAGCCACTACTAATTCACTTTCAGCTTTATTCACTCATCTTCTCTGTTAAGTGCGTTTAGATTGTCATGAATTTAGAGCTACATCATCGATGAGATCATAAATTTCTTGTAGCTTCATCTTGCCCATAACTGTTTCTCCAACGAAGGAATCTAGCTTGTCTTTATTCGCTTGGCGCAAACCATTGTAGAAACATTCAAGTTTTTCCCATAGTGCAATTCGATTGTCGGGAATCCCGACCAAGAGTTTCTTGAATCTGTCCCACGCCTCATAGAGCGTTTCATTATCATCTTGCTGAAAAGATCGAAGTTCGTTTCTCAGCTTTGTTGCCTTTTGAGCTGGGCAATACTTATTAAGGAACTTGTCTACAAATTGGGCCCAAGTTTTGATTGATCTTCAGGAAGAGTTTTCGGTCAAGTAAATGCTTTATCTCGTAGAGAAAAGGTAAAATTAAACGAGATGCATCCACAAAAACATTAGGACTCTTGAAGGTGCTACAAATGCATAGAAATTTATCAAGATAATCATGAGGGTTCTCATGGAACGCTATGCCAAATTGATGCGCTTCAACCATGCGAGTAATGGCGGGGTTTAAAGCAAAGTTGTTTGCTATGATTGCTGGAATCACAATGCTGGAATTATTGTTCGAATATTTAGCAGAAACGTAACCATGATGCTGGAGCTTCAAGTATTATGTCGAGTGTCACGGTCCAAAGTATTCAAATTAGATGGCTTATGAATTAATCATGCTTGAAAATTTGCACAGACACCAAACGAAGAGAAAACGGATAGTAAAAAGTCTCAAAGTAGCATAAAATAAGTATAAAATGTAAATAGTAGTTCCCCGGCAACGGAGCCAAAAAAACTTGATGGGAAAATTAATAAGAGTAAAGCTAGCAAGTGTACTAGTCACTCAAGTAATAAAGTAAAAAGTATAGGTTGTCGATCCTACGAGGAACTAATTTACTTATTTATTAAATCTCAGAGGCTAATAAGAGATGACATGATTTTGAGTACAAATGTGCAGAAAATAAAATAACAAAAAACAAAGGCTAAAACGAACGATGCGTAGGTCCTTAGGATGATCTATAATGATTAGAATAATCTATATTTTTTGTAAAATCAAGTATAAATATGAAGTTCAGATTTAGTTTTTAGACGGATTATGAAGTTGTGATCTCCTTAAATGGGTAAATCAACTATACAATAATAATAATATGGAAATATTCCACAAGAATATACCCTCAATTATATTGAAACCAGGATGCAATATGTTGTAATCCTTAAACTACTTAATCGCCCGCACAAATCAATTAAGCAAACCGCACAATCTAATATTCCGCACGGCTCTATTAGATTGTGACATGCATTGCTTGAACATAAAAGTTAAGAATCAATTCGAACAGAAAGATTATGAATTAAGAATTGATTACACTACACAGTTAATAATCAATCTATAAATCATTAAGATCTGAAGGAAAGCATTGAGCATAGAAACCATGTTCATAAAAACTAAACTAACTATTATTTGATTAATCAAAAGTAAAAAATGTTCATACAATAAAACTCTTGCAACTAAAACAGAAGGGTAAAATTAACACTAATAATTCAGAATGCTAAGACAAATAGATAAAACATGAAAAACTAAATTATCATCCCAACAATATGTAGAACAAAGAGTATTCTTCATAAACAACATTGAAGTCGTTGCGCCACGAGTCTATCACATAGAAAACTTCTCCTTTGTCCTTCAGAAGTCCTCTTCGTTCTTGGCTTGAAAGCTTCGGTTACAGACCCTAATATGATTATTTCTGGCAGCCAGACGTCCCTTTTTATAGAGGCTCAGCTTTGAGAATAAACATAAACATTTTTCTTAAATTCAGAGTCCTATCGATTCTGAAAGTTTTATCTTGTAAAACTCCGAAATTTCTGGTCTAATTTGTTTTCAGTTAATCCCTGAGACATATGGTAAGAGTTGGAGTCCTTGCGCATTGAGAATTCTTTCGAAAATAACTTGCCAGTCGAATTCTACGTCCGTCATGCCCCTTGACTAGATTTTAACGGATCAGTCAAAGTCATATTCTATGTTTCCTATCATGGCGTGAGAGTGCCTTCATGGCCATGATTCGGGTAATTTCTTCTTCGATCACGCGACTTGTATGATTTCATGGCCGGTGATAGAGTCCTGACATCGCGTGAAGATTAATGTGTTGATCTGGAGCATTCTGATCGACCCGTTAGGCATAGATCATGGCTCGTTAGTTGATGATCATCGATTCCAAATCTTCTGCGACATCCGTAAAAATTGTATAGCGACCGGTAATAGGACTACTGGAGTGCATAACGGCCCGTTACTCCTTGCTCATGACCTGTGATGATTCTTCCATATCCGGTTCGCTGAGGAGCTGTGAGACTTATGCGATCCGTGAGAATTCGTTGGAACAACCATGAGGAATATGCGACGACCCATAAGTTATCTTCGTTTAAATTGGGCGCCGTGCGGTCTGTGAAATGCGATGGTTGGCATGATATTTGGTCTTCAGTCGTGAGGACGGTAGTTGGGCATGAGACTGTATATCACGGCCCGTGAAATCCATTTTTCTTCGTAAGCGGTTATGTAAGAACCGTGAGAACTGTATAACGGCCCGAAGAATGTTCTTTTGGATTTCAAAAGCTAATTAAAATGTTGATAACTGATATTAATGCTTTTGATTTGATAAGCATGTTGGAATTCCTAGTAGGATGTATTGCACATGGAATATGTGATTAGAATGATTTATAAGTTTGCAAATGCAATATGGACACATTATAAATATTTTGCTTGAAATCAGGGCATAATAGGAAATTAAAATAAATAAAAAAAAATCAACATTTTTTTGCAAGTCATGATCCTTTTAACTTACTTTTTTACTCTTTCAATTTAAAGTTTACTTTGTCCTTGGACTATGCCAGAAAAGTTTTAAAAAATCTATACATATCTCAATAATGATTTTATAAGAAATATGTATTATTCGATTTATAATTTTACTTTTACGCTTGTATTAATCTTAACCTTTCGAAATTTTGCTTTTTTTTGTCAAAAAGCAGTAAAAGATTTTCTGGAACAACCTAGGAAATTTAGAATATTTCAACATACTAAAAAAATAAAAAAATATTTTTAAATTTTATGACAATTTTTTCATACGTTAAAAAATTATTTTATAATGATTTTTTTAAAAAAACTATATTATTCGATTTATAATTTGATAGACAGCAGCCGTACGTGGGAAAAAAAATATTGGAAACATGTATTTAAATTATTACGTTTATTTGTTCCGTTAACGGTAATATGAGCCCTATTAATTCCTTCCCTCCGCCTCTCTTTGGACCTCTCGCTCTCTTGCGATCTCTCTCAATCTCTCAGCTCTCTGCGCCCGCGCTCTCTCTTTCTCTCTCTCAACTGCGGCATGTTTCAAGAAAGCGATTTGAGAGCCAAAACTCCGGCAGCAAGCTCATCAATGGCACGGCGGCTCTCTTTCTCCTCCTCCTCCTCCTCCTCTTCTGCTTCTTCTTCCTCCTCCTCTGCTTCTTCCTCTTCCTTTTCTTCTGGTAACCGCGCCATTGCTGCCGCCGCCGCCGTTGCTGGCTTCAAGCCCTACCTTCCTTCGCTGCGCACCGCGTCCTCCTCCTGGTCCAAGAACGACATCGGAGGCGACCGTTTCATCCCCGTCCGCCTTCCCGGCGCCGCCTCTTACGTGCCTATCACCAAGAACATCAAGACCAAGACCCCGGCCGCGGACGATGATGATGACGTATCCCCCTCAAGGCTCGCCTACAGGAGGGCCCTCGCCGACGTCGTTCCTCGCGGAAGAGTCCTCACCTTCCGGACTCGTCCCCTTGCGCGCCCAGGACCGCTGGAGGAGGAGACGCTCCTGCAGCCGGCTGCTCAGCCGCCCAAGCAGAAAACCAGGAGGTGGCGCATCCCTAAAGTGCCGTCCAGGTGTCTCGAAATCCCCGACCTCCAGGACGATTTCAACCTCAACCTGGTCGACTGGGGCAGTGCCAATGTGCTCGCCGTCGCCCTCGACGACATCGTCGTCCTCTGGGACCATTCCAAGAAGTCCGCCTCCATGCTCGGCTCTCTTGATTCCATGAACTTTCCGGTCACCAGTCTCTGCTGGGCTCCCGATGGGCAGCGCATCGCCGTCGGCCTTGAGTCGTCCAGGATCCAACTGTGGAACTCAGTTTCCGATTGCATGCTCGGAGCCTTGTGAAATCTGCGAGTGACCTACATGTTCACGTAGTCTCGTCGCTCGCTTGGAAGGACGACAACGTTCTAGCTGCAGGCGGAATATACGGTGATATACTCATCCATGATCTCCGGCTGGAGTCTCCAGTCGTGCAAGCTTTCCGGGGCCACAATGGGGAGGTCTGCGGCCTGAAGTGGTCCAGCTCTGGCCAGCAGCTGGCGAGCGGAGGCGTCGACAAACTGCTTCATATATGGGACGTCTCCATGGCCGTTTCGACTGCCCACCAGAACCCATGGCTGCACAGGATGCACGATCAGACATCGACGGTCAAAGCCCTCGCATGGTCTCCTTTCCAGAGCGATCTTCTTACGTAGGATATTGTCCGCTTTGAGCTTCGGCCAGTACGATTTTATCAAAATGCGTCCTACCAGGCCAAGATAATATTCTCATATATGCCCAGCATCTCTCCCGTGACTTATGCATGTGGGACTAATCCAAGGCATGCCTCATGCACCCTTCCCCCCTTAGGGGACTCAACGTTCTCATTGGGTGATCGCACCCCATCATACACAGAGGCTCACGCGGAGTGACTCTGATACCATATGTAACACCTTGCACTTGCGTAAGATATTGTCCGCTTTGGGCCTCGGCCCGCACGGTTTTACCAAAACGCGTCCTACCAGGCCAAGGCCACGTTCCCATATATTCCCAGCATCTCTCCCGTGACTTATGCATGTGAGACTAATCCAAGGCATGCCTCATGCACCCGGGCATACCTTGGATTAGTCTCACATGCATAAGTCACGGGAGAGATGCTGTGTATATATAGATGCATGAGGCATGCCTTAGATTAGTCTCATATGCATAAGTCACAGGAGAAATGCTGTGTATATATGGTGATATGTCCTTCACTGAGTGTGACGCGTTAGAAAACCGTGAGCTCAGGGTGGGGGCAAAGCAGATAGTATCATACTGAGTATAAAGGTGAGCCGCTGCGCTACTCTGATACTAGGTGACGCGTTAGAAAACTGTGCAGGCCGAGGCCCAGAGCAGACAATATCACACGCTGATGAGGAATGTTACATATGGTATCAGAGTCACTCCGTGCATGGTGGGGTGCGATCACTCAACGAGAGCGTTGAGTCCCCTAAAGGGGGAAGGATGCATGAGGCATGCCTTGAATTAGTCCCACATGCATAAGTCACGGAAGAGATGCTGAGTATATATGATGATATGTTCTTCATTGGGTGTGACGCGTTAGAAAATCGTGAGCCAGGGTGGGGGCAGAGCGGACAGTATCACACTGAGTGTAGAGGTGAGCTGCTGCGTTACTCTGATACTAGGTGACGCGTTAGAAAACCGTGCGGGCCGAGGCCCAGAACGAATAATATCACACGCTGATAGAGAATATTACGTTAATTACTTCTACCGATGAATTGCTTGTTCCATGCAGTGCTATAGTGCCTTAACTTGCCCACAGATGCCTCTAAATGTTACTGCAGCTGAAAGCAATACTAATGATGGATCTGACATAATTTGAAATGTTTTTAGTTCCATTTCTAGTCGTTTTATCCTTGCCTGTTGGCATCACAAATGTTAAGTAAAATATGATTTGGTATTAGTTTATTTATGCTCATTAATGGGAGCTACCTGTGTGATGTGCTGTGTTGGGATTGCATGAATCTTTTATGAATCTGTTTAACCTCTCTGGTAACTTCAGCTGCTTTCTCATGGTGTGCTGAACTTCCCAAGACTCACGTAGAGAACATAAGATGGTTACCTTTTATAGAACTAATGATTATAGATCACAAATTCTTTTGTAACTAGTTAACAGATTATATGTATCCTCTCCAAATTTTAATTTTGTGTAGAACAGCTAATTACTGTGAAGGTGCCAAAAACAAGAAAATAAAAGGCATGTAGGTGGAACCACTTTAATATGTTCTTAATTAACACGCGTCAAATTTTCATTGTATGAAGATAATGAAAGGATAGGATTAAAAATATAATTAGATCTGTTTTGCATAGAAGATTGTAATGACTAAAGTTCTGATAGACTTTCCTTAACGTAGTATAATTCCCTTTTTCTTTTATTTGCCTTGCATATTCTTATGCATAATTATTTATCATAAATATTTGTCTTCCACTATTACTTTTCCTTCCACTATTATTTATCATAAATTCAGCAGCTTTCTCATAAAGTGCCCAACTTCCTACACCTTACATATACAACATAGGACGATTACCTTTATATCCCAAATTCTTGTGCAAGTGGTTAACAGATTGCATGAATCCTTGTCAAATTTTTATTTTGTGTAGATGAGCTGATTACTGTGCAGGTGCCAAAAAGGAAAAAAAAAAAGACACGCAGGTGGACCCAGTTTAGTATATTCATAATTAGTAAGCATCGACTTTTCATGCTATGAACATAATGAATAGATAGAATTAAAAAAATAATTAGATCTGTTTTGCATAGTTGGTAACATACTCCACCTAGTGGGATAAGGCTTTGTTGTTGTTGCATAGTTGGTAACAAAGACTAAAATTCTGTCAGTTTTCTTAGCGTAGTAGAATTCCCTTTTCGCTCATTTGTTTTGCATATTTGTCTGCATATCTGGATCATATATATTTGTCTTCCACTATTACTGTTCCTTTAAAGGAATGAGCTCTTTGCTACTCATGGTTTAGACAAGCTAATTTTCTCACTTTTTTTCTTAATTAAATATACGCTTTTTTTCTTTTTCTCATGATAATGATGTTGAGGATATGAGAAACTCAAGAATTTTATTTGTTTATTGGATAAGAACAAGATGTCCCTTTGATACTATGCTATACTTTAGTACATTTTGTATATTGGCTGATTTGTTCCATGTTTCTTCTTGCTATCGTCTTGAGGATTCTTCCTTCCTTGCTGCCACTGAACTTATTTTAACCGGAGTTGTCCTTGATAGTAAGAAGTAATGAATTGTATATACAGATTGTTTCCAAAAGGACGACCAAAGGGGCTTAGGACCAAGAGAAGAAGACAATTAGTGACTTGATTATTACCAAAATTTATTTTCAGTGAATAGTTGATTGTTCACAAAGTAAAACAATAAGATTGTTTGCAAAGTATACTTTTGCATTTTGCTGTATGATTTTCTAGGAACAAACAAGTGTACCATTCTGCACCATATCTGCTAAAAGCTGACATTGTAATAACTTATGTTCAACTTCTGCTAAAGGTTTTGTCCTTTAAAAAACATTTTTTGTGCCTTTTGCCCGATCATGATGTTAGCCCCTGGTTAAATTGTCTTTTTTTCTTCAAGTTTCAATACTAATTCTGGTTCTCAACTGGACTTCTTAATAGGAAGGAGTTACATGCCTTGCTTGGCTGGGACAATTGGTTACATTGTGGCAATTGGTTGTTGGGATGGCAAAGTGCAGTCTGACCGGAAATTCACTTGCGTGAGAGCATTCACAGGTCATTCGGACACCATTCAGTCTCTTGCTGTCACCAAAATGGAAATTCACTTGTTTTAGTTTCAACCACGAACCGGCCATCGGTTCGGTTCGGTTTAATATCAAAACTTATTTTTGATAAAAACCAGGATGAACCGATTCGACCCGGGCAAAACCAGGTTGAACCAGAAAACCGGTTCAAACCGGTTTTTTTCAAAGCAATAAAATTTCTTGTTATATGGAAAGAAATTATAAAATAAGGAAGGTATAATAATGATATAAATGTGAAAAAACTAGAAAGTATAAGATATTAGGAAATAGAGTAAATTCTGATGTGTGAAATAGAAAAGGAAATTAATTATAAGGAAATTATATTTCAAATTTGTGGGTAAAAATAAAGGTGAAAGGAAGATTAGAAAGTATAAAAATTAGAAAAGTAATAATCAGGAAGTTAAATTTGAAATTAATGAATAAAAAAGGAAAGAAAATAAATATATAAAGAAAAATTATTTACAAAATTCTACAGAAAATTATATTAATTAAAATACGAAATATGTATGGTTGACTATATGTAATGTCAAGATATTTTGTCATCCCTCTATTTATTTGTCCGAGTTCTAAGTTATTGAATGAAAATAAGTTAAATATAATTCATAAATTTTGAAGTTGATTATTTTAAAAAATATGAATATAATTAATTAGGAAAATGAAAACTTCTTTTTTTGTTCTGCATATGTTATTATGGATCATGTTTATAAGTAATTTAGGTGCGATCGATCCATGATTATTTACATGTAAAAATATGAAATATAAAGTTCTAAGTTCCAACCTTTTTTTTATTCTACATGTGTTATTTACATGTAAAAATAATTTATTTGATATTTTAGGTATACTATAGTTTTTTAAAAAAATCTAAATATTATTATTTTAATAAAAATCCGGTCCGGTCGAACCCAGTTGAATCGGTCAAACCATGACCTGGTTGCTTGACCGGTTTGACGTCCGGTCCGGTTTTAAACATTGCCCCTAATAAGAACGTCAATTGAGGGTTCGATCATCCTCGAGCAAAAAAAAAAACAATTGATCTAGTTCAATGCGCAAATGGCGGAGGTTGGAGTGCGTAAGCTGGCCGGTTCAGCTTATGAGTATGTGGGTGGCCACAACAAGAGCAGTGATGGCAACTTTGGAGGGCAAACATAGCCCCCGAGGGCTAGGATATCGAGTGTGACCTCCATCAAGTGTGACACCAGTAGTGAGGTCGAGGGCGGCGACGATGGACGAAGTTGAGGTCGAGGGCGGGGAGAGAGGTCGATGGTCGAGGACCGCGAGCGAAGGAGATGACAATGGTGAGCGAAGAGCGAGGGAGACGACGATGGCGAGGTCAAGGTCAAGGTCGGCGATGGCGGGTGAGGTCAAGGGCAGCCAGCGAGGGAGATGACGATGGCGACAATGGTGATGATGGGCGAGGTCAAGGGCGGGCAGGGAGGGAGATAACGATAGAGACAATGGCGAGGATAGGCGAAGTTGAGGGCGGCAGACTAGGGAGTTGACGGCGACAATGGCGACGGCAGGCGAGGAGCATCAATGGATTGAAAGAGCAACAGATCTGGCCAAGCATCATCATCGCTCTCACATGAACTGCCTGAACACCTAATGGAGCAGCATCGTCGCGCACTGAAGAAGCCCGCTTGAGCTGCCGACCCTTGGTCAGCCGTCCTCGAATAGTGGAGGAGCGTCATCTCCCTCAAACACTACCTTAACACCTCGCCCGTCGACCTTGATCCAAGGACCCTCGCCCGTCGACCTTGATCCAAGGACCCTCGCCCTCGAACAGTGGAGGAGCGTTGTCTCCCTCGAACATCTTCTGAATCGGCGACGACGACGTGAACCATGTCAACGTCCCTGAATCGGCCTCATTTTCCTTGGACTGCAGATGTGAACCCCACCTCCTCCATCTAGCCATCCATTGTGCATTGTATGGGTCGCACGATGGGAATGAACGAATGGGGTGGACGCCTAGTAAATCCATAAATTTATAACGAAAATTAGGACACTACATTATACAAAATAATATAAATACACTTAACTCTCTTCAATATTTGCCTGCTGTTTGTGGTGTGCAATATTTTTCAACAAACTTTTCTATCAACTTCAACCATGAGTGAATTGGCAAAGTTTTGAGCCATGTAGAAACTTTATCACGTAAAGATTGTGGGAATAATAACAAGCGAATAATTTTAAAATAAACATTATTATTCTTAAAAGTGCTTAAAACCATGGTTATTAAAATCGGATCGGACCGGCCAGTTCAACCGGTTCAACCACGAACCGGCTGCTGGTCCGGTCCGAAATAATATAAAAAATAGAATTGAAGTTGAACCGGCCAAAAACTGGTTCAACCGGTAAAAACCAGTTCAACCACTAAACCAGAAAAACCGGGTTCAACATTTAAAGTGAAAAAAATAGGAAATAAAAAGTTAGATAGGAAGGTAAAAATGAGAAAGTATTTGAATTTTGAATTAGACTAGGTAAAAATTAAAAAGGAAATAAATGTGGGAAAATCAGTATGGGAGAGGAATTAATGGAAATAAAAAAGGAAAGTATTAAAATGAAAATAGAGTAGAAAATAAAAGGAAGTATGTGTGATGTATGAAAAAATTAAATTAATTTATTATCATCACAAAATAGTATCAAAGAATAAAATAAAAGAATTAATATAGTATATCAATAATAATAATTTAAAGTTTTTTATGAATATTAAAATTTCTAATATCTTTTTATTATAAAAAAGTAAATAAATATGGGAATTAATGGGGACAGAGAAATTAATGGAAATAAAAAAATAGAAATATTAAAATGAAAGTAAAGAAATAAAATAAACACGAGAGTGATATATGTCAAAATTAATTAATATATTATCACCTTAAAATAGTATTGAAGAATAAAATAAAAGAATTAATATACTATATTAATAAAAAAATCAAACTCTTTTTATGAATATTAATATTAATTAAATATTTTTTATTATATTTTATTATGAATTATAAGCATTATGTAATATTTATTTTATATATAATTATTTTAAAATATTAATTTAATAAAATCCGGTTGAACCTGGTTGAATCCGATCAAACCGGTCCAACCACGACCTAGTTGGTCGTCCGGTTGGATGACCGGTCCGGTTTTAATAACATTGCTTAAAATGACTAAAATTTGTCAAGGTGGTCATGAGGGTCTTCATGTAGTCCTCCACCAAGTTATGATGCTTTTTATCTTCCTCACGGTTGCTGTATTGATCTCAAAGTTATTTAGATTGATTTCGGGTAGCACAATGCATGATTCTCTATCACTGTATCTTATGAGACATTCTCTCGTAGAAAGCTCTTCTTCCTCTTCTTCTTCATCATGATGATTATTTTGTGGCTGAATTATTTCATTTCGTTGTTCATGTCTTTGATTGTCGTGCGCTTGTTCAGCCACTTTCTAATATTCTTTCTTAACCGACGAGTAGTTCTTTGAATTTCAGGATCAAACTCAAGAATTGACCTTGAACTCCTAGTGTGATGTATGTTCATGTCTAAAGATTCCGGGCATGGTTGTGATTAAATCTTCAATAATACCCACATCAACCAAATAGCAAAAAATAAAATAAAATATGAAAAATATACAAACAAATAAATTAAATAAATGCAGATAATGAGTCACGGTGAATGAATTCAAAAAAAAAAAACTTGTTGGCAATGGCTGACTTCATGAAATAAAAATGAGCCGAAAGTTTTTATAATATGAAAAATTCAATGTGAACCGATCAAAACAAATTCCATGTAAGCTAGAATCAGAGAAAATGTCATAATCAAATTTACAACGATGTTCAAGTCTGGCCGTAGTTCGACACACAGGTATAAGTTCAATGAATTCCACGAGTCAAAAATAACACCCAAATGTTTAGAAATTTTAATCGCAAGTCAATTGTCCAAACTTTTCATAAAATTCTCTGAGATCGAAGGCGTGAAATTTTCAAACCATACTGAGCGCCAAGCAATATCAAAAGATTTCGAGAATAATTATATCCAATTTATTAACTGTTGGATAATTCCCAAAATCCGATAAGGCGTTAAGAAAAACTCTATTGATTATAATTGGAAATTAATTCTGAAAATAATTGGGGTCCAAACTTTCGAAGAAGAATTTTGGAATCCGAAAAAATCTTATGGAAAAATTTCCAAAGATGATTGAGGTACAAACTCATCGAAAATATAAAACTCAGATAGTTGTCTTAACAAAATCCACAAGCGTCAAAAGGAATTCAGATGATTTAATCATCTATGAATGAGGTCAACAACGTGATTAAAAACTTGATGGAGGCGCCAAATATCAGCAATTAAGTTCATAGCCAAAAGGAAATTAAATCAAACACTTGGGCGTGAAAATCATTTATTAATCAAACCTTACTTATAAAATGTAAAACGCAAAATAAAAGTTTTAGAAAATTAAAACTCTCGGCGCTAAATGACGTACAAAATCAATAATGATTACGATTCAACCCACCCATTTTTCCAAATTCGAGAAGAAATCGAATCTTGGGGCATCAAACGTAAACAGTAACTGACAACAATAAAAAATCGAAAAATGTATTGGCATGATAAAACTTCAGAGGAATTAAATGTAAATTCAATGTCGAGAGCCAACAAATTCGGTTCTAATCCGAAAATAAATGAAAAGCCCATTATTTTTATCTACAAAAAGAGAGAATTATTAGATTATTTACACAAATGAAAATGAATAATACAATAGTAGATATTCACAGAAAAGAATTAGTTACAGAAAATTATAGAAAAAGAATTTACAGAAAACTTATTTAGAGAAATTTATTTACATCTCCTAATAACTTATAAAAATTAGAAGTATATTAATAAAATATTCTCTGGCAATGACGTCAAAAATTTGATGTGTAAAACGATGTAGCAAAATAAATCCACTTGAACTAGTCGCTCAAATAATATAGTAAAAATGAGTAAAGAGTGTCGAACTCACGAGGAATATTATTAATTCAATATCTGATTTTATTAATTAAGAAGAGAAAAAAACATAGGATTTGGAAATAGATCTTCTAATTATAAAATAAATATAAGAATAAGATAATAATGATAAGATAATGGTATTGGAGTTAGGATGATAACAAATCGAGGATAAATATATAAACAAGAAAAGATAAATTAAATTTATTAACATGGATTAGAATTTTCCTAAATTATTGATTTGACAAGAATAACTTCATAGAGTCCACAAACTGGTAATTCTATTATTTAATTAAGCAAAGAAAACTATCTTAAATTTAATCAAAACTTCTGGTGAAGCATGGAAAAACTCTGGCTGCTGCTTCTGTTGGGCTGCTGCATAGTTAGTAGACTCGAACCAAGAGAACACCTCATACTGATGTGGTTGGTCAGCTGGAGGGTCCTGCTTGTGGAAGGGATGGAAGTGCGATCTGTCTGAAAGGAAGCCAATTATTTGGATTAATTGGTGTAAAAACATTTCGGCCTGAGCAAGTCACCTCCTGGTTGCGGCCTTTAAAAAATAAAAACTTTAATCCCAAAGTTGTTGGACTTCGCAACACCCATAGCATGAATGGTCCTTCGAGTGAGTTGGGTGCTCCTCGAGACTGCTTCAAGAACATCTAGGACAAGTTTGTAAGTGTTGAGCGATGGGCGTGATTAGGGCGCCCATATTGATGATGCCGACACGATGAGTAATGTGGCGCAGGAGGCAACGAATGAGGAAAGCACCCACATTAACTTGAGTTCCATGGAGCATGTTGTGAATGAGGTATAACTCCCCCTTTGAGACGGCACCATGTCACTTCGTCCAAGGTGTTTCTAAGTATGTGGTGGACATAGCACATGATAAAATTCTGAATTGTGTTTTCCTTAGCTGTGCTCCAAACCAATCGGTCCAAAAGGTTTCAACATAAAAGTCAGAAGGTACAAAACGAGATCCATAAATATTATTAAACTCCACCATAGTGAGGGTAAAGGGTCTTCCATAAAGCTAGAATGAAGTGCGGGGCTTATCATAATTCCTGCCATCTCCGATGCACAAAGTTAGAGAGTCCAATCTGAGAAAATAATAAATGAATATCTGCTAGTAAATTTTACTCCCTAGGTATTTTGGTGTCAGGAAATCTTGTGGCATGAACTCGAATTATAGACATGCATTCAAATCGGGCTTAGGCTTAGTCCAATGGTAGTCTCCGGGATAAGAAAATAGTTGCGAGGGTTGTGGCACAGGTTGAGCATTCAGATGTTGTTGTTTGTGATAAAATTGTTGCTGTGTAGAAAGGAGAAACTCAACTGAGAAAGGTCGAAGTGTAGCTAAGTGCCTAGTGAAGAGAGCTCGGCTAGTTGTGGTGGAGTGTTTTGCTCCTAATACTGTCCCTCCTGCTTTTTGTAGTGGGCAATATTTTCCAACCATGAGTGAATTGGCAAAGTTTTGAACCATGTAGAAACTTTATCACGTAAAGATTGTGGGAATAATAAGAAGCGAATAATTTTAGAATAAACATTATTATTCTTAAAAGTGCTTAAAGTGGCTAAGAATTTGTCAAGGTGGTACGAGGGTCTTCATGTAGTCCTCCACCAAGTTATGATGCTTGTATCATCCTCATGATTGTTGTATTGATCACAAAGTTATTTAGATTGATTTCGGGTAGCACAATACATGATTCTCTATCACTGTATCTTATGAGACATATTCTCTCGTAGAAAGCTCTTCTTCATCACGACGATTATTTTGTGGCTGAATTATTTCATTTCGTTGTTCATGTCTCTGATTGTTGCGTGCTTGTTCAGCCATTTTTCTAATATTCTTTCTTAACCGGCAAGTAGTTCTTTTAATTTCAGGATCAAACTCAAGAATTGACCTTGAATTCCTAGTGATGTATGTTCATGTCGTAAGATTCCGGGATTGGTTGTGATTAAATCTTCAATAGTACCTGCATCAACCAGATAGTAGAAAATAAAAAAAATATGAAAAAAATATACATAATAAATAAATTAAATAAATGTAGATAATGAGTCACGGTTAATTGAATGAATTAAATAAAATAACTTGTTGGCAATGGCTGACTTCATGAAATAAAAAGTGAGCCGAAAGTTTTTCTAATATGAAAAATTCAATGTGAACCGATCGGCTGAAAACAAATTTCATGTAAACTAGAATCAGAGAAAATGCCATAATCAAATTTACAACGATGTTCAAGTCTGGCCGTAATTCGACACACAGGTATAAGTTCAATGAATTCCATGAGTAAAAAATACCACTGAAATGTTTAGAAATTTTAATCGTAAGTCAATTGTCCAAACTTTTCAAATAATTCTTTGAGATCGAAGACGTGAAATTTTCAAAACATACTGAGCGCCAAGCAATATCAAAAGATTTCGAGAATAATTATATCCAATTTATTAACTGTTGGATAATCCCCAAAATCCGATAAGGCGCTAAAAAAACTCTATTGATTATCGTTGAAATTAATTCTGAAAATAGTTGGGGGCCAAACTTTCAGGGTGTGTTTGGCAGCAGAACAAGATGTAGAACAACCCTTTGTTCTGCCAAACACCATATAGGATGGGAACTTTCCAAGTTCCCGTCACGTGATCAATGGCCAGAACATTTGGCCAAATGTTTCGGCCAAAAGTTCTTGCCGAAGGCAATAATGCTTCTCTCTTTTTTTTTTTATTTCACGTCTTGTCAGGTGCATTATTTGACCCATTTTTTTTCTTTCATCTATTTTTAATTATTTTACAATGTATGTATATATAATTTAGTATATATTAATACATTATTAATCATCTTATAAAATAAATTATTAAATGTTATTAATTAAAAATTATGAAATAATTAGTTCTTATAATTAATAAAAACTTTATTAATTAATCAAACACCTACTAAAATTATAATTAATAATATTAAAATAATTAGTTCTTATAATTAATAATATTAATAATATAATGATTTACGTAAATTATAATATTTATAACATATTCTTATTTATTATAATTTTATACTCATAAATTAATAAAATATATTCTTAGTTCTTACTTTTTAATCAAACACCTACTAAAATTTATCTATCAAATCAATTTTTTAAATCCCCATCGTTACACTTTTTCATCCAAACACCAACCCAAACTTTTCAATCAAATCAATCAGTTCTCGAGAACTTACGGGAATTTGAAATCCCCAATCCAAACACAGTCTTAGAGAAGAATTCTGGAACCCGAAAAAATCTTATCAAAAAATTTCCAAAGATGATTGAGGTACAAACTCATCGGAAATATAAAACTTAGACAATAGTCTTAACAAAATCCACAAGCATAAAAAAGGAATTAAAATGATTTAATTAACTATGAATGAGGTCAACAACATGATAAAAAACTTGATGGAGGCGCCAAATATCAGCAACTAAGTTCATGGCCAAAAGGAAATTAAATCAAACACTTGGGCGCAAAAATCATGTATTAATCAAACCTTACTTAAAAATGCAAAACGCCAAATAAAAGTTTCAGAAAATTAAAACCCTCGGCGCTAAACGATTTTTCCAAATTCGAGAAGAAATCTAATCTTGGGGCATCGAACGTAAACAGTAACCGACAACAATAAAAAAAATCAGAAAATGTATTGGCATGATAAAACTTCAGAGGAATTAAATGAAAAATCAATGTCGAGAACCAATAAATTCGGTTCTATCAGAAAATAAATGAAAAGCTCATTATCTTTATCTGCAAAAAGAGAGAATTATTAGATTTTTTACACAAATAAAAATGAATAATACAACAGTAGATATTTACAGAAAAGAATTATTTACAGAAAACTACAGAAAAAGAATTTACAGGAAACTTATTTACAAAAATTTATTTACAGAAATTTATTTACATCTCCTAATAACTTATAAAAATCAGAAATATATTAATAAAATATTCTCCGGCAACGATGTCAAAAACATATTAATTATTAGACCTATGTTAATTTTTTTAATTTCACAATATATCATTTAATTTAATTAAGTGAGATATGAAATCAAATAGCCCCACGAACTGATAATTACATGACTCAGAAATCCAAATAATTAAATAAAAAGCACTAAACACAATTAAAAATTGATCAAAACTTAATTCAATAATGATCTCCTAAAATAAAATAACTAAAAAATATGAAGTTCATCCTAGAATTACAGAAAGATAAATAACAAAATAACAATAATAATTGGAAGAATTACACCGAAAATAAATAGGATCCTCGGTCGGGATCCGTCCTATCAACTCTCTCTCTCTCTCTCTCTCTCTCTCTCTCTCTCTCTCCCCCCCCCCCCCTCTAGAATACACAACTCAATTATGGAAGAAAACCAAACTCCAAGGCACGAGTTGTAATCGATTATTTGTCATGTATTTATAAGTGGGTCGGTGCTTCAAGTTGATCACGAGCGTTAATATCATACAGTTGAAATTAAATTCATCCGAATAAAATTTCTTCAACTCCACACCCTTCTTCTAACATCGGCTAAAACAATAAAATTCTTCTAATCTTCACGCCCTTTAATACATCATACGTCAGATTATAGACCAATAAACTTCAGCCATGTATGGAATTAGCTTCCATGTCACGCCCACTAGACTCATTGCTCGTAACAACATCTTATGTGTTAAAATCTTTGGCATTGGCATGATAAGAACTTGGCACCCTGTAAATTCCTCTCGGATTTGATTCTCGGCCAATAACAACTTCATTGGATAAAGTTTCGGGTGATGGAATCTATCTCCCAAAATTGCCTGAAAATGAAATCTTTGGCGCCTTGCACTTGAATTCATCTTGGTTAATAAGTGGTCATCATGAGTATATGAGTTTGGCGCCTTGCAAAACAACAATAATAATTGGAAGAATTATACCAAGAATAAATAGGATCCTCGATCGGAGCATCCGGATCCGTCCGATCAATTCTCTCTCTCTTGGTCACGCCTCTAGAATGCACAACTCAACTATGGAAGAAAACCAAACTCCAAGGCATGAGTTGTAATCGTTTATTCATCATGTATTTATAAGTGAGACGGTGCTTCAAGTTGATCATGATTGTTAATAGCATACAGTTGAAATTAAATTCATCCGCATAAAAGTTCTTCAACTCCATGACATTCTTCTAATATCGGCCAAAACGATAAAATTCTTCTAATCTTCGCATCGTTTAATACATCATGCGTCCCATTATAGACCAATAAACTTCGACCATGTATGGAATTAGCTACCATGTCATGCCCTAGAATCTTTGGCATTGGCATGATAAGAACTTGGCATCCTGTAAATTCCTCTCGAATTTGATTCTCGGCCAATAACAACTTCATTGGATAAAGTTTTGGGTGATGGAATCTATCTCCCAAAATTGCCTGAAAATGAAATCTTTGGCGCCTTGCACTTGAATTCATCTCAGTTAATAAGTGGTGATCATGAGTATATGAGTTTGGTGCCTTGAAATCTAAGCTCGAAGTGATAATTCGTCTACGCCCATAATTCATCTGATCAACTCCTAGTTCACTTAGATTGCCGAAATTGGATTTGAATTGGATATGGATATGAAGATTGCACCCACCATTCCACTCTGAACCGACAATTTTCCTTTCTTCTATGAATTAATTAAAATAATGTAGTAGATCCGTCCATAGTTAAAGCATTTCGAAAAAATATTAATTAAAATAAATAAATATGAAATTATCTCTAAAACATACTTAAAATGATGCATGCCATGATCAAATTATAGCAAAATAAATTAAAATATGTTGTACTTTGTATGCATCACACATCTACTTATTGTTTCAGTAACTATTACTAATTTAGAAGTCATACACACTACTAAAATGTTGTAACATTAAAAAATAAAATACAAAATGTATTAGGGCAATGCTACTTCAAAAAATATATGTCAAGTATATTTAGATTTCATCATAGTAGGAACATTTTTTATGTTGATCATGTAGGATTCCGAAGGGCACCAAGAGGGGGGGGGGGTGAATTGGTGTTTAATCGAAAATGTCGATTTCACGAAATTCATTGCGGAAGCATAAAACCGATTCTTAAAAATCTTTGCACTTCAGATTATAAACACAATATTAATGGGGAGAGAGAGTGAGATAAATCAAACAAGAAGACACGGGTGGTTATTGACGAGGTTCGGCCACACCTTGGCCTACGTTCTCGCTCCGACTTTTCGACCTCGAGACCGTCGGATTCCACTAATCCCTTCCTTTATTTCAAATGGGACAAGGAAGAAAGCCCTTTACACAACCACATTTTTCTCCGCTTCGAGGGGCAATGCAACCTCTCCTCCTATGAAGCTAATCTTTTCTCTCGCTCAAGAGGTAAGATTTAGAACCTCTTTTACACAGGAGCTCTCATAATCTTTCTGAAGAATAGTT
Source organism: Pontederia crassipes (assembly GCA_030549335.1). Classification (NCBI taxonomy): domain Eukaryota; kingdom Viridiplantae; phylum Streptophyta; class Magnoliopsida; order Commelinales; family Pontederiaceae; genus Pontederia; species Pontederia crassipes. The sequence continues at coordinate 48,657,881 of CM060189.1, read as the reverse complement.
TCTCTCTTTTACAATAGAACACTCACAAGAAGAGAAGAGAAAAAGAAAGAAGGTTCTAAAATGATAACTTCAAGAGAAATGATCTCCTTTTGATTTCTTAAAGTTTTGCTTCAATGCTTGGATAGGTACTTTTGCTTCTGGCTTTGGCACTCCTTTTATAGGCTACGTTATGTGGAAAATTTGTCCAGAATTAATTTCACATTTTTCTTCTCAAAGTATAGTCGTTACTGTTCATTTCAGTAATGAACCGGTCGATCGGACTATATGACCGTTGCGCTGATTTCTCTAATTGCCGCAGCTAGTCGGTCGATCGAACTATCGACCGGTGTCTCGACTGGTACAGTCTCGCAGTTTTGATTTGTAGCCGTTGAGCTGATCGGTAGATCGGTGCTTCGACCGGACTGTCGACCGGTATAGTCTCGCAATTTTCATTTGAGCAATTTATGCCTTGATCGGTCGACCGATATCTCCAATCGATCGACCGGAGTGTCTCGACCGGCCTTCATAGCTTCGACTGACAGGTTGATCGCCCTGTACTATTTTGAGCATAACTTTTTGCACAGTTATCCAAATTAGATGATCTTGGAGTCTATGGAAAGCTGACAGAATTCTTTACATTCCACATTCATCCAAAACTAATAAGATCAGTATCAATTATTTAATCAAAGTGTAGTGCATAAAGTTATCTCTTTTTCCTTAAACTTTTTAGCATTTTAGCATAAAGTTATTCGAGATTTGTATCATCAAAATATAATTTAATATGTCATTAAAACTTAGATCCAACATATCATAATATTGTTATTTTTTCTAATTATACTACCTTCATCATTAGTCTCTTTGCATAAGTATCAAATGATTTACAAGCTCAATATCTTTAACAAAACATTAATCTCACGATGAAGATTCATTCCATACAAGTGAAAATTCGTACAAATCCTCCGAAAATTTTTATAAACGTGTATAAAATAATTTATGCTAGAAAAATAGGTATCATAAATTTGATTCTATAACGGGAAATAAATTTGATAAAGAAATCAGACACTAATTTAGACATTAAATAAATCATAAATAAATTACTGCACATTTTTCTATTATCATTTTCTTGTCATTTCATGTTAACTTCAGTGTCGTTGTACTCTAACTTGTCTATTAAATAATTGCCTTAACATGTCATAAATTCACTTGCCAAAACTTTTGGCATATTTACTTGCATCATAAATGGCATAAATAATTTACTTAAAAATAACAATGATAAAGATATAGAAAATCATTTTAAAATTTGTCACAGAAGAGGAGCTTCTTTAAATTACAATGTTTATTGACAAAAGTGAATAGCTATAAAATAAATGGACAAATTATACATATTTTGCCTGAAATTAGGGGCATAATAGGGAATTAAAAATAAAAAAGAACAACAATTGCAAGTCATGATCCTTTTAACTTACTTTTCTACTCTTTCAATTTAAGTTTATTTTGTCTCTGGACTAGGCTATAGAAGTTTTAAAAAATCTACTATGAATCTACAAATCTCAACGAATGAATTTAAAAAATGAAAATAAGTGAAATAATACTCAATGTTAATTAGTTTGACTCGGTGAAATTTTGAGTGAAATGACTACTAATGCTATGACTCTATTTGACATTATTAGTGATTTGATAAACGAATAGTGACTCGCTAGTTGATATTGGTTTAGCTAGTGGGTGGTTTAACTAGTGACACTACAAGAAAAATATTTTTTAGCAATCATAATTAATAAAGAGATTCAAATATGGTTGTTAAACATTATAATTAACGACCAAATAAAAATTTGGTCGTCAACAATAAGGATCAGAAATAAATTGGTCCTTAATATTTTTATGACATGTCGATAAAAGTTAATATAGGAACAAGATTGAACTTGATGTTAAAATATTTAAATTAACGACTATCATTTTGTCATTAAAAAAATTGATGAGTCAAATAAAATAAATCTTAAAATCATATTTAGAAGATATATTTCTTTTTATTTTGTTTTCTTCTTTTAATTTTTATATTACTTCTTACCCGAAACTATTCTTATTTATTATTTATTAAAATATACTTTATGTTTTAAAATTATTCTTCAAGTTTTAATATCATTAATAAAAGATAAACAAATATCTTCACTTTGAATTTTTAATATTTATTTTCGTTAATATAATTAATAATGCCAATATCTCTTTACTTGTAATAATTAATAATATTTAATTATTCATTTTTTTATGTATGTTTAACTTTTTCCATTTATTTAACTTCGATTAGAATTTAATATATATATATTTCCTAAAAATTTATGAAAGCATAAATATAAAATATTTATTATTTTAAGATCAAAGCTAAAAAATTGTTTTTACCGTCATAATTTAATCATCTAACTCTCACCTATTTTTGCATTCTTCCCCGATCTTTTTTTTTTTCATCTTTTCCCTCACGCACACGACACAGGGGTCCTTCTTCGTTTGATGGACTTCGACGTGAGGGCTCGGTCGCCCAAGCCGCCTCTACAATAGAGGCGACTTGGGTGCACACCTCTCACGGGCGCCTCTCGCCCAGACCATTTGTAACTTGTATGGAAGGTCAATTGTAACAATTGATGAAGTTAGTTAAAAATTGATGGATAGCGAATAGCGGATTATAATTGGCTGTCAAAAACATCTGATAGCGGATTATAATTGCTTGTTAAAAATATCAACAACTAAGTGTTTAATAAGTTTAACGATAAAATTATTTAGTGAATATAAAATGACATAATTGAATAAATAATAAATTATTCAATTCAACTAACTATACAAATTTTATTATAATGTAATAAATATATCACTTATATCAAATAAATAAGAGAAATGAATTAGTTTATCTTTTTAATATATTCTTTTCATATATGTTGATAAAAAAATGTTATCATAAAAATGGAGGGAACATACCACATGTCATCATAAATTTTATATATTGACAGTAAATTATATATAGTGCATACAAGATATGAAAATATTAATTATAAAAATAATATTGTTCTCTTATTAATAAATAAATAGTTTATAATTAATTAAGAATGAATATAATGAGAAAAGAAAAGATAAGTTGAGAAAGAAAAAAATGAATTGGAATAAGAATATCAATTTTCTAATTTTACTTTTATGCTTGTACTAATCATAACCTATTTTCAAAATTTTGATTTTTTTTGTCAAAAAGCATTAAAAGATTTTCTGGAACAACCTAGGAAATTTAGAATATTTCAACATACTAAAAAAATAATAAAAAAATATTTTAAAATTTTATGAAATTTTTTTCATACGTTAAAAAATTATTTTATAATGATTTTTTTAAAAAATCTATATTATTCGATTTATAATTTGATGGACAGCAGCCGTACGTGGGAAAAAATATTGGAAACATGTATTTAAATTATTCTCGAGACGTTTATTTGTTCCGTTAACGGTAATATGAGCCCTATTAATTCCTTCCCTCCGCCTCTTTTTGGACCTCTCGCTCTCTTGCGATCTCTCTCAATCTCTCAGCTCTCTGCGCCCGCGCTCTCTCTTTCTCTCTCTCAACTGCGGCATGTTTCAAGAAAGCGATTTGAAAGCCAAAACTCCGGCAGCAAGCTCATCAATGGCACGGCGGCTCTCTTTCTCCTCCTCCTCCTCCTCTTCTGCTTCTTCTTCCTCCTCTGCTTCTTCCTCTTCCTTTTCTTCTGGTAACCGCGCCATTGCTGCCGCCGCCGCCGTTGCTGGCTTCAAGCCCTACCTTCCTTCGCTGCGCACCGCGTCCTCCTCGTGGTCCAAGAACGACATCGGAGGCGACCGTTTCATCCCCGTCCGCCTTCCCGGCGCCGCCTCTTACGTGCCTATCACCAAGAACATCAAGACCAAGACCCCGGCGGCGGACGATGATGATGACGTATCCCCCTCCAGGCTCGCCTACAGGAGGGCCCTCGCCGACGTCGTTCCGCGCAGAAGAGTCCTCACCTTCCGGACTCGTCCCCTTGCGCGCCCAGGACCGCTGGAGGAGGAGACGCTCCTGCAGCCGGCTGCTCAGCCCCCCAAGCAGAAAACCAGGAGGTGGCGCATCCCTAAAGTGCCGTCCAGGTGTCTCGAAATCCCCGACCTCCATGACGATTTCAACCTCAACCTGGTCGACTGGGGCAGTGCCAATGTGCTCGCCGTCGCCCTCGACGACATCGTCGTCCTCTGGGACCATTCCAAGAAGTCCGCCTCCATGCTCGGATCTCTTGATTCCATGAACTTTCCCGTCACCAGTCTCTGCTGGGCTCCCGACGGGCAGCGTATCGCCGTCGGCCTTGAGTCGTCCAGGATCCAGCTGTGGAACTCAGTTTCCGATTGCATGCTCGGAGCCTTGTCAAATCCGGGAGCGACATACATGTTCACGTCGCTCGCTTGGAAGGACGACAACGTTCTAGCTGCAGGCGGAATATACGGTGATATACTCATCCATGATCTCCGGCTGGAGTCTCCCGTCGTGCAAGCTTTCCGGGGCCACAATGGGGAGGTCTGCGGCCTGAAGTGGTCCAGCTCTGGCCAGCAGCTGGCGAGCGGAGGCGTCGACAAACTGCTTCATATATGGGACGTCTCCATGGCCGCTTCGACTGCCCACCAGAACCCATGGCTGCACAGGATGCACGATCACACATCGACAGTCAAAGCCCTCGCCTGGTCTCCTTTCCAGCGCGATCTTCTTGCGTCTGGTAGTGACGATTGCAGCATCAAGTTCTGGAATACCTCCACCGGACGCCTGGTGAACTCTGTGGACACAGGTTCTGAGGTTTGCTCTTTACAGTGGAGCAGGCACGTTCGCCAGCTCATCAGCTCTCATGGAGGTCCTCACAACCAACTTGCTGTCTGGAGGTACCCTTCCATGGTCAAGGCCGGCGAGCTCATAGGACACAGACACCGAGCTCTGTTCACAGCCCAAAGCCCCGATGGCTACACTTTGGCTTCTGCTTCTGCCGATGAATCTTTAATGCTTTGGGAATTTTCTGATGGTCACGAAGCGCCAAAGCCCAGTGTTCCCAAGTCAAATTCAGGTCCTTTTTCCGGTTGTAGTTTTAGCCATATCAGGTGATGTAGCCATACCAGCTAATTACTCTGTAGGTGCCGCAACAACTTAAAAAGTAGACATCCAAGTGCAACATATTCTTTAATACGCCCCAATCTTCTCACGCGATGAACATAATAATGACTAGATAGGATGAAAACTAGAAATTGACTAGAAAGTTACTATGACTGTAAAAACAAGCTCTCCTTATTGTGCCATAATTCCCCCATTTTCTAAATTGCTTTGCTTATCAAGTCATGCTTATATTTATTCCAAGTTACTGATCACATGCATTGTCTCTCATGGTCAAATTTGTGTAGGTCCGCTAGGGGTGCACGTACTGATCATTTTTCACAAAATAATCTACCGCTGTAGGGATTCTTCAAATGTATTGTTAATAGGCATGTTTGTGTACACTTCCTATATATTTGTTTTCTTCCATTATCACTTTTCTTTCAGCAGAAATAAGTTCTTTTGCTATGCATGCTTTAAGCAAGCTTACTTTCTCACTCACATGCTTTAATCGTGTTTACTTTCTCGCTCTGTTTCTCAAATAAATAGATTCCTTTTTCTGCTAGTTTTCATGACATTGATTTTGAAGGATGAAGAAACTCAATTTCGCAGGACTTCCTGTTTTACATCCCAGTGGCATGTGCATGCAACCATGGTAGATAGGATGCAAAATAGCACCGAATGATCTTGTGTACTAAGTTTTAATGTTAAAATGATTTTGAAATTTTGTTGAAGGAAACATATGTTGTCTGATTGTGTTAATTACTTTGTTTGTCTTGAAGTCATTAAAGGTAATACTGAGTATAACTGATCATATGGTTATCTAGGCATGCTTGATCCATGCAGCACTATGGTGCCTTAACTTGTCCACAGATGCCTCTAAATGTTTCAGCAGCTGAAAGCAATACTAATGGTGGATCTGATATAGTTTGAAATGTTTTTAGTTTTATTTCTAGTCGTTTTATCCCTGCCTGTTGGCATCACAAATGTTAAATAAAATATGATTTGGTATTAGTTTATTTATGCTCATTAATGGGAGCTACATTTGTCATGTCCTGTGCTGGGATTGCATGAATTTTTTATGAATCTGGTTAACCTCTCAGGTAAATTCAGCAGCTTTCTCATGAAGTGCCCAACTTCCTAGAACTACATAACGAACATAGGATGATTACCTTTATAGAACTAATAATTTATAGATCCCAAATTCTTGTGCAAGTGGTTTGACAGATTACATGGATCCTTGTCAAATTTTTATATTGTGTATATGAGCTGATTACTGTGCTGGTTCCAAAAAGAAAAAAAAAAGACATGCAGGTGAACCCAATTTAATATATTCTTAATTAATATGCATCGATTTTTCATGCTATGAACATATTGAATAGATAGGATGAAAAATATAATTTGATCTGTTTTGCAGAGATGGTCAGTTTTCTTAGCATACTATAATTCCCTCTTTTGCTCATTTGTTTTGGATATTTGTCTGCATACCTCTGGATCATATATATTTGCCTTTCACTATTACTTTTCTTTTGGAAGGAATGAGCTCTTTGCTACGCATGGTTTAGGCAAGCTAATTTTCTCACTTTTTTTCTTAATTAAATATATACTTTTTTCTAGTTCTCGTGATATTGATGTTGAGGATATGGGAAACCCAAGTATTTTCTTTGTTTATTGGATAAGAACAAGATGTCCCTTGATACTATGATATACTTTAGTACAATTTTTGTATATTGGCTGATTTATTGCAGGTGTTATCCTGCTATCGTGTTGAGGATTCTTCCTTTCCTGCTACCACTAAAATTATTTTAGCCGGAGTTGTAATTGATAGTAAGAAGTAATGAATTGTATCAACAGGTTGTTTCCAAAGCATGACAAAAGGGGTTTAGGACCAAGAGAAGAATACAATTAGTGACTTGATTGTTAGCAAAATTCATTTTCAGTGAATAATTGATTGCTGGCAAAGTAAAAAGAATAAGATTGCTGGCAAACTATTTTTCAAAGGACAAAAAATGTTAACAGATTTTTATTTTGTGCAGATGAGCTGATTAGTGTGCAGGTGCTAAGCAACAACAAACAACAACAAAGCCTTATCCCACTAGGTGGGGTCGGCTACATGGATCATACGACGTCATTCTGCTATTCGTTGATCCATGTTCATGAGATTCGACAAGGTTTTATGCTGGCTGTCGGGGCCTAACACAACCCTCCTCCTTTATCCGGGCTTGGGACCGGCTATAAAATATATACTTTATCCATGTGCAGGTGCCAAAAAGAGGAAAAAAAAAGATATGCCGGTGGACCCAATTTAATATACTCTTAATTAATATGCATCGATTTTTCATGCTATGAACATAATGAATAGATAAGATCAAAAATATAATTAGATATGTTTTGCATAGATAGTTATAAAGACAAATTCTGTAAGTTTTCTTAGCGTAGTATAATTCCCTCTTCGCTCATTTGTTTTGCATATTTGTCTGCATATGTCTGGATCATATACATTTGTCTTCCACTATTACTTTTCCTTTGGAAGGAATGAGGTCTTTGCTACTCATGGTCTAGGCAAGCTAATTTTCTCACTTTTTTCTTAATTAAATATATACTTTTTTTCTAGTTCTCATGATATTGATGTTGAGGATATGGGAAACCCAAGTGTTTTCTTTGTTTATTGGATAAGAAGAAGATGTCCCTTGATACTATGATATACTTTAGTACAATTTCTGTATATTGGCTGATTTATTCCATGTGTTATCCTGATATCGTGTTGAGGATTCTTCCTTTCCTGCTACCACTAAAAGTATTTTTGCCGGAATTGTACTCGATAGTAAGAAGTAATGAATTTTATCTACAGGTTGTTTCCAAAGCATGACAAAAGGGGTTTAGGACCAAGAGAAACATACAATTTGTGACTTGATTGTTAGCAAAATTTATTTTCAGTGAGTAATTGATTGCTGGCAAAGTAATAAGAATAAGATTGTTTGCATAGTATTCTTTTGTATTTTGCTGTTAGATTTTCTGGGAACAAACAAGTGCACCTTTCTGCACCATATCTGCTAAAAGTTGATATTGTAATTGCTCAAGTTCATCTTCTAGCTTAACTTAAGCAGTTTTGTCCTCTGAAAAACATTTTTGTGCCTTTTCCCCTAGTGCTTTGTATTGTCTTGGTAGGTTGCTGATGTTGATGATCAAAAGCTTGTAAAAAGAAAGGTCACAAACAGGTAATAGTGATAGCATTATCTAACCAATTTCCCCATAAGTTGGCTAATGTTTCTGGATTTAATTAATTTCATTTACCTTCATACTTCTGTTTTTTTAATCGTTTAGTGCAATACTTGGATATGGTGAAATTGGTTTTTATCCTTTTTCTTTTAGTGATGGATACATAAAAATAGTCATACAGAAATAATTGATAATGGAAAAACTTGTACATGTCACATTTGAGCCTATATAATAGAACAATTCTACTTATAGCCCAGGCTGAAAATTTTCCATCTGAAACTGTTTTCTGATGCAATTTTACTCTGTAATTATTGTTGAATTTTAAAATTTCCATCTGAAACTGTTTCCATTTTACTCTGATCATCTTGAAGGTAGTTTACAGGACCAAATCATGAAACAAACTCTTAACTGAGAACTGCATGATTGTGTAATATTTTAGATCAGGTTGGGGATTGTCTAGATGCTTTGCCTTCTTTTCCTACTAACAATGGCAAGATCTGACTATGATTTGTTGTAGATCATCATGACTTTATCTGGCACTTGGCTATCATCTCAATGTATAATGAGATTCGTTCGTAATGTGCAATGTCTTCCCCTTTTGTCATGATGCTTGCATCTTTCTTAATTCTGCTACTTGTAATATATCCAAACCTCAATTTTTCTCTTGACGCTGATGAATGCTTCTTTTGTCTAGTCCTTCTGACTGGCTTTCACACTGGTTTTGGTCTGTTTACATTTATGTCACTTCAACAAGGTCAGAATCCTAAACAACTTTTATTTTGCTAATTTCAACAAGAAACAGATTTGCAAGCTTGTCATGGAATTACTTGATATTATTTTCCTTCTTTAAGACCCTCTTCGAGAAAAGCTATGGTTAAAACTTAAGACCAAGGCAGTCTACAAATTCAGACCAGTAAAAGGATAGAAAGGGAAATTAAAAAACATAGGCAATATATATTTGTTATTTCATATTCATATGAATTTTTTGCCGAATACTCTGGTTATTCTTTGGCTGAGGTTGCATCTCCCTTTTTTCGAGTCGCACTTCAAATCTTCAAACTCTTATCTCATCTCTTGTATCAGTTTCTTATGACTATTTCTTATTTCAGCTAGACAATATGTACGCCATTTTATTTTGCCAATAATTTGGGAAACTATTATGCTAGAGACCTTGACCTTCCATATGAAAGACAATAAAGAGATTTAATTTGTGCATTTGGACTCTTTCTGCTTTTCTACTCTTTGTGAAAAGTGATGCCTTACCATGAGTTGTTTGTAAATGGCGCATGCATAATTAATTAATTATGGTATTAGTGTGATGGAAAAATATCTTTGGAAGGTTTCTATGTATGGGAGATGCTTGAGAATATTAACATAATGTTTAACTCGGCATGATGACATAAATTAATCCATCTTGTATTTCTCGTACTCAGTAGTAAGAAGAAATGAATTGTTTCTACAGGATTGGTAATGGACACACATTCAAAAATTGTTTCCAAAGCATGACAAAAGGTTTATGGCGAAAGGGTTTCAATAATTTCTGCAGCTCAAAAAAATAATAGTGATGGATCTGGCATAATATGAAATGATTTTAGTTCCATTTTTAGTCATCTTATCCTTGTCTGTTGGCATCACAAATGTAAAGTAAAATTGATTTGGTGTTAGTCTATTTATGATCATTAAACGGAGCTACATGTGTGATGTCCTGTGCTGGGATTGCATGAACTTTTTATGAATCTGGTTAACCTGTCAGGTAAGTTTAGCAGCTTTCTAATTAAGTGCCGAACTTCCTAAGGTTCACATAGAGAACATAGGATGACTACCTTTTATAGAACTAATAATTATAATTATCCCAAATTCTTTTGTAACTGGTTATATGTATCCTTGCCAAATTTTAATTTTGTGTAGAACAGCTAATTTTAATTACTGTTATCATGTTGAGGATTCTTCCTTTCCTGCTATCACTAAATTTATTTTAACTGGAGATGTGCTCAATAGTAAGAAGAACTTAATTGTATCTACAGGATTGGTAATGGAGGCACATTTAAAAATTGTTTCCAAAGCATGGCAAAAGGGTTTATGACCAAGAGAGGAAGAGAATTAGTGACTTGATTGTTAGCAAAATTTACTGTTAGTGAATAATTGATTGTCCGCAAAGTAAAAAGTACAAGATTTTTTGCAAACTATACTTTTGTATTTTTGATTGCTTGAGGTCATCTTCTATCCTAACTTAAGCAGTTTTGTCCTTGGAAAAACATTTGTTTTTTGCCTTTTGCCTTGGTCCTCTATTGTTTTTTGTAAGTTGCTGATGTTGGTGTTAAAAGCTTGTAAACTGGAAGGCCATAAGAACGTAATAGTGATAGGATTATGTCCGCAATTTCCCCTTAAGATGGCCAAGGTTCTTGGCTTCAATTAATATCATTTACCTTCATACTTTTGTGTTTAATTAATATCATTTGCCCTAATAATGGCTTAATAATGTGGAGATATGAAATTTGGCTTAATGATGGCTCAAAAAACAACAATGTGAAGAGAATCCTCACTGAAAATTTAGTAATTTAGGGCAATCCAGTTTTTTTATGCATAGATCATTTGGCTTAACAAAATTTTATGTTGTAGAATGCAAGGATATGTCATAGATTATAGAATAATTCTCTCTTACATATCCCAGGTTGAAATTTTCCCCTCTGAAAATATTTTTTGATACAATTTTACTCTGTAATTTTTGTCCAATTTAGTTCAAATTATAGAATAAAATTAGCATGGATGATATGAGGATCATCATAAAGGTAATTTACAGGACCACACAAGTACTTAATCGTGAACTGCATGATTGTGACATATTATGGATCTGGTTGGGGATTACCTGGATCTCTTGCTTTCTTTTCCTAGTAACCGTGGCAAGATCTGAAAATGTTGTACGGTAGCTGGTCATGCATTTTATGGGGCACAGTTGTCTACATGTCAATATACAATGAGATCCATTTCTATAGTCTGTAATTTGCAATGCCTTCCCCTTTTGCCATGATGCTTTCATCTTTCTTAATTCTGCTACATGTAATATATCCGAACCTGATGCTGATGAATGATTCTTTTGTCTAGTCCTTCTGACAGGCTTTCACACTGGTTTTAGTCTGTTTACATTTATGTCACTTCAACATGGTCAGCATCCTAAACAACTTTTGATTCTGCTGATTTCGACCAGAAACAGAGTTGCAACCTTGTCATGTAATTGCTTGATATTTTTCCTTCTTTAAGATCCTCTTCAAGAAAAACTATGATTAAGACCAAGGCAATTTATGGATTCTGAGAAGTAAAAAAATAATGCAAAAGGGAGATAGTAAACATAGTCAAATATATTTGTTATTTCACATTCATATGAATTTTTTGCAGAACACTCTTGTCATTCTTTGGCTGAGGTTGCATTTCCCCTTTTTTTAGTCTCATTTCAAATTTTCAAACTATTGTATCGTCTCTTGTATCAGTTTCTAATATGACTATTTTTTTTTTATTTCAGCTAGACGTTTTGTCCGCCATTCAATTGTCACTAATTTGGGCAGCTCTTCTGCAGCACAGCTTGAGTTTTCATATCGAAGACATTAAAGAGAGAAAGATAGAATAGAAGCTTTAATTTGTGTATTTGGACTATTTCTGGTTTTTTTCTACTCTGTGAAAAGTGAAGCCTTATCATGAGTTGTTTGTAAGTGGAACATGCATAAGGTATTAGCGTGATGGAGAAATTGCTTTGGTAGGTTTCTATGTATGGGAGATGCTTGAGCATATTAACATAATGTTGAACTTGCCATCTTCTATTTTCCTTATACTAGAATTAGATCAGTTTCTATTTTGATGGAAATAATTGATTCATTGAGCTGTTAATGACCCATGTTGATGCAAGATTTGTTAGCCTAGATATGAAGAAAAATATTCTTTTAAACATTGTATTTGGCCTCTTTTGAGATTCTTCAATTAGTTCATTTTCAGTACATAATAGTAATGCTAATAATAATAATTATTATTATTATGACAAATTTTAATATTGCTTCCATGTTCATAGCATAATTTTATATTGTATCTTAAATTAGGTTCCACCACAATTATGCAAACTATTTTTTCTGGAAAAGAAATCCAATAAATCCTCGATACTAATGCAACAAGCTCAGATAAAAAAGAACTCTGTAGGATCTTCACAAGTAGAAACATGCAACTTTGTAGGCCCGGGTCACATTTGGGTCGGGTCGTAGGGGGAAAAAAGTTGGTCGGGTCGGATCGGATTTATTCACGAACACTCCTAAGCACGAATAATTAGATAAACAATTCTCTCTTTTTTTTTGGAAATTTTTAAACAAATAGCTTAAGTCCCTATTTACAATTCACAATATATTGATGAATCGCTTGTACTTTTATCTTCTAAAAATCTCACAATGTTAACGATTAGTACATCCTAATTTAAAAATCAAGACGTAAATTTTGTAGAATTTTATTTCTAATTATAAGAGACAAGAAGATATAAATGTGACACATATTATTGTTCAAATGCCAACACATATTATATATATATATATATATATATATAATCTTACAAGCTCATATTGCAATCAGCAGAAAGGACATTTGAGAGTAAGCAAAAACCCATACTAAAAAAATCTAGGGATTACAGCTTTAAAGTGGTTAGTGTATGATATTTTTTTTCAATACATGATCTATGACCCATGAGATACTAGTATTTGATTAATCTAGTGATCGCGGGGGAGAATAAATGGTAAACACTGGACAAAATGGTCACACCAAAATCATATGCCGAACAAAAATCCAACCCGGAGGATGTATTGGCCAAATTCATCAAGACAGTGAACACAAAATTTACAAATTAAGAAGCCTCCATTAGAAACATAGAAAATTAGGTGGGGCAATTGGCTAATATGATTGCAGGTAGACAACTAGATTCTCTCCCTAGTAATATAGAGAAGAACCAAAAGAAAGAAGCAAAGACAATCAAGCTTAGAAGTAACAAAGAATTATGAGAACCAGTGCTAACTCAGACCATAGATGTGCCATCATCATTTCAACGCCCCACTTAACTAGCCAAAAAGGATGTTACAAAATACCATATTCCTTCAAAATCTAGAAATTGGTGTTTACTTAAAAGTATCGACGAGAATATGGGTGTTCACGGAGTCGGGTCGACCCAGTGAACCCAAAGATCCGACCCGACCCTCCGACCCGACCCTCGGGTCAGTGGTTGCTCGACCATGACCCGTCGGGTCAGGTTCGGGTTGGAGAATTCCAACCCGATTTGACCCGACCCGATGACCCACGTTTTTCTTTTTTTTATATCAAATGATTTTTTTGTCAATTTAAGAGTTTTATGTCATTAAAAATTGAAAAGTAATATAAAATAAATTATTTATATGTAGAAAATATGTAAATATTTTAAAAAATATGTTTTTGTATTTAAAATTTTTTTTAGTATTAAAAATAAAGTAATAAATGTTTTTATATAAAAAATAAAAAGAAAAATTTTTAAAAAAATGACCACCCGACCCGACCCAACTCCACCGGCCCGGGTCAGGTTTGGGTCGGGTCGCAGGTGAAAAAGCTGGCCGGGTCAAGTCGGATTTGTTCACAGGTCGAGTCAAACCTAACCCGTGAACACCCCTAGGCAGGAATAATTAGATAAATAATTCTCTCATTTTTTGAAAATTTTTAAAAAATTCATATTAACATCCCATTTCATGAAGCGCATGCTTGTATATGCCAAATTGTGCTCTCAAACAAAAGATGAATTGAGGAGACAGGCCTGATCCATGTCTGCAAAAGGGAGTTGTCGACAAAAGAAAAGGATCCAGGAGTTTTACTATCCCCCGCACTATTGAAAATTTTTATTGTTCTAAAGCACTATGCGATTTGGATGCTAACATTAATATTGTGCCTTACATTATTTTCTAAAATTAGGATATGATGAACTCAATGATACTTAGTGATGCTCCAATTTGCAGATCAATCTATTAAGAAGCCTAAGGGCCTCTTAGAAGATGTTATTGTAAAAGTTGATATATTTGCATTCCCAACAAATTTCATCATCGTGGACATGGATTCTGAAGCTAAAGCACCCATCATACTAGGCTACTAGCAGCACGTTGATAGGTGTCAAGAAAGGACATCTCACTCTGAAAGTGAAAAATGAATAATTGTGTTTTAATATTTCTAACTCCCTCAAGCAATCTCTAGACTTATCGTCTTGTTATTCTTTTAATGCTTGAGGATGATGTCTATGATGAATTTGAATGAGTAATACCAGAGGTGATAATGGACCCATACATAATTGTTGAAGAGTCAATGGATAACATAGAAAAAGAAATTGACTCAAACTAAATGGAACCACACCCTTTCAAGGAACACATCTTGAAGAAGATTGACACATCTCCACCACCATCAAACCTAGAACTCAAGAGCCTACCCCCTTATCTCAAATATGCTTTTCTTGAAAAAGATTCATTTCCTGAATCATTTCCTCTGAGTTAACTGATGCAATGGAAAGTAAACTTTTATAAGTCGTCAGGAGACCTAGAAAAGCCGTCCATCAATGATATCAAGAGGATATCACTCTCAATATATATGCATAAGATCTTCATGGAAGAGAAAAGCAAACAAAGCGCTCAATTTCAACGTAGTTTGAACGCAACTCTAAAAAAGGTAGTTAAGGAAGAAGTTATCAAACTTCTAGATGCAAGTATCATTTATTCTATATAATCCTTTGGATTAGCCCTGTTCAGATGGTGCCTAAAAGTGGGGTATTATTGTTGTTACTAACAAAGACAATGAGTTGGTGCCTAGCATGACAGTTATAGGTTGGCTTGTTTGCATCGACTATCACAAACTCAACAAAGTAAAGCGCAAAGATCACTTCCCTCTTTCATTCATGGACCAAATGTTGGAACGAGTGGTAGAACATAGTTTTTATTATTTCAACGCACCGACAACATTTCAACGATGCATGATGGCAATATTTGTCGATATGAATGACTTGAAGTTTTTATGGACGATTTCACTTTATTTGGCAACTTATTTGATAATTGTCTTGAAAATTTAACTTATTTTTTACAGCGTTGTGAAGAAAAACAAATCTAATATTAAACTGGAAAAAATGCCACTTCGTGGTGAAGGAAAGCATTATCTTGGGACACAAGATTTCTGAAAAAGGGATCGAGGTAGACAGGACTAAGGTGTATATGATCTCATAGTTGATCCCATTTCTTACATTCTGATTCCATATTGGAGTCTTCCATTTGAATTCATGCGTGACGCTAGCGATGGAACCATCGTACTGTACTAGGACAAAGGCAGGACAAAAATTTTCGAGTCATATACTATACGAACTTTGACTTCAACACAAATCAACTATGCCACCATGGAAATGAGTTTTTAGTTGTCATTTTTTCTTTAGACAAATTTAGATCTTATTTAGTTTGCTCACAAGTTGTGGTTTACACTGATGATAATGCAGGTATAAGACATCTCATGTCAAAAAAGGAAGCCAAACCTTGTCTACTCAGGTTTGATGTGAAAGTTAGAGATAAGAAGGGGACTGAGATTGTCGTCGTCAAACATTTGTCTCGTTTGGAATCTGCTCCAAGCGAGAGATCGAAATACTAGAACTAGGGATAAGGTAAAATTGATAGAGAGTTCACCTTGGTTTGCTGACTTTGCAATTTTTTTTGTAGAAAATTGGCTTCCCACATGATGGACATCATAACAAAAGAAGAAATTATTTTCGGATGTGAAACATTACTTGTGGGATTATCCATATATCTTTAAAGTTTGTGCAGATCAAGTAATCAAAGACATGTTCCTGAAATTGAATTCAAAAGCATTCTTACACATTGCCACACAAGAGAAGCAAGAGGCCCTTTCAGCCCTAATCGGATAGCCGCAAAGATCTTGGAAAGTGTGTTTTATTGGCCCACTATTTTTAAAGATGTCATGTGATAATTCCAAAGGACCAGTAACATTTCTAAACTTCATGAAATGTCCCAAAATAGTATGCTATATTGTGATATTTTCGATGTGTGGAGAGTTGACTTCATGGGATCTTTTCCTAAGTCATTTCATAACGAGTACATTTTAGTTGTTATAAATTAGGTATCTAAGTAGGTAGAGGATATTGACATTCCTAATGATGCAAAGGTGGTAGTCAACTTTTTGAAAAAGAACATTTTTACTAGAATTGGCACACCTAGATCTATAATCAACGATAATGGAATCAATTTTTGTAACAAATTTTTGCAGGACCTTTGACAAAATTTGGAGTTACACATAAACTCAGCACCCCAAATCATGCTCAAACATGTTGCCAAGTTAGGGAAATAAAATGAATTTAAGAAAAAACTATGAATTCTTCTAGGAAGGATTGGTATGATGCTTTATGTGCCTATCACACTGAATATCTTCATGAGGCTTGTGTTTGGTAAGGCATGTCATTTACAATTGGAACATAAAGCTTATTGGGCCATTGAATTTCTTTATTTTGAACTTAGAGAAACTGGGAAGGAAAGACTACTCAAGCTGAATGAACTTGGAGAATTCCGAACTAATGCCTATGAAAATAGCAAAATATATAAGGAGCACATAAATTATTGGCACGACCAACGCATACAAAGTAAGGATTTTCAATTTGGTCAACAAGTTCTCCTATATGATAGTAGACTTAGGCTATTTTCAAGTAAACTCACGTTTAGATTGATGGGCTCTTTTCTCATAGTCTGCACATCAACTTTTGGAGCTGTTGAAATTTGCATCATTGTTGTGAAAAATCTGTGCAGATATGGGAGATAGTCGATATTTGCATACTAGATACACATATGTGAAGATCAGATTCCCTTTTACTAGAATGTAAATAAGTTTTAGATTTATAATCCCAAATACACTTCTCAAGTTGTAAGTATACAATCATTGTCGATGTATAGATTATGATTAAGTCATCCTCCATAAGTTCCACCTCTTGATTTATCTCAAATTGGAGTGACTTTCCTGCTGATTACTCCAGACAACCAGTTAGCCTCTCAGCTCATCGCAAGACTATTTACAACATATGCCCTCTTTCAAGAATCTGTTGCATAAGGATTAATCAACTATCGGCCAAGTAAACAATATTAAGCAAGTAGAATAAACATTGCAGATCAAGAAAATATGCATTCAATCCATAAATGGCATAACCAAAGAGTTCATTCACCTTAAGAAATCCCCCAGTCTTGATGGCTGATTAGTTATACATAAGTATAGGGATCACAACACATAACATCATCCTAATACTAAACATTGTTCATTAGAGAAAACTAAAGAAATAGCAATATGAAAGAAGTAGGAAAAGGAAGATGCAATAGCCAGCACTAGGATTAGAACTCCAGTTTCCCCTCTGGTCTTCTTCCTCTTCAAAGTGGCTTCTCCCCTTTATGGTTGGCCTCCACCATGCTCTCAGGTTTCTCACAATGCCTCTCGATGATTGCTAGCCAACTCCCGTTTTTTGAGACATTATTTTCTTTTTATATCTTGGCATTACTTCTGTCCACCATTGGATATTTGACACTTGTCCCTTATTCAACATCCACTTTTTGTTCAACCATCTGATGTGTGACACCTGTATAGGCATCATATTCTCTTTGATTCCTCTCCTTTTCCATCAGGCAGGTGGATGTGTGACACCTGTCCCAGTGCTTTTATCTCTTTCTTGCACCTCTGTTCTATTCCCTGCGCGCGTCAGGTGCCGGTTACCATTTTTTTCTTTTTTTCTAGCTCAGCTTCTGGTCTTAGCAGTGCCAGATACCCCGATGTAGGGACTCTTTTAACTTAGCTACTGTCATACAACGTATGGGTATGTGCTGAAAAGTTTATAAATTTAGAAGATTTTATTTATGTTTTCAGCAAAAGAGCTAAGATGATATGGAGATTTCATATAACAGACACAATGCTAAAAATGTAGATTTTATATTATTTAATTGCAGCATAAATCAAGAAAATCATGCTTCTACCCTAATAATAATGAGTAAGAAATCCATGTCATAAACCGTGAATAAAAAGCATCAATTCAAAGTCAATGGATATCGTCTTAAACACTATCTAGGTGGTGTTCATCATGAGGAAGTCGAATTTGTTATCCTTATTGATCTATGATAATATTTGACCAAGTATGACTATAAATCAGAACTACATAGTTCTGCCTAAAACTCTAATTTCTATTTTTACTTCTTAATTTTTAATTCTTTAGAAAAAAAAATTTGCAACACGATCTGGGAGCCGTGTTTTCAGTAATAATCGTTTGTTATATGCGCAGGCTTTCATAGTTTTAGGTAAACACATACCGTGTTAGGCTGGCGCGTCACTCCAGCACACGACTACAACATGAACCGAGGAGACGGCAGTTGTCAAGCCGTGTTTCTGTTCATTTTCAAAATTGTATGCAATCATGAAGTAAAACACGGGTCGTGTCAATAGAGAAACCATCCATGTTACTCGAATTTCATGCACCTGCCACCTACATACATTTACAACATAGGCTGAGTTGCCTATAAGACACCCCACATCGAATCGTCCCCACATCGACAGCCTCTGGTCATCCGTAACTCCGGTCGTCGTCCATTTCTTCAGCGCACCACCGCCTGCGCCGTCGCATATACACCTGCTCACGGTTGTTGTCTCTAAGTCGCCCACATCAAATGTACTGTCAGCCATCGTCAACTCCTCTAGACATCGTCCATTTCTCCAGCGCACCACCGCATGTGCCACCACACGTCCACCTGCTGACGCTTGCTCTCTCTAAGTCACCCACATCGAACGTACTGCCAACCATCGTCAACTCCTCCGGCCATCTTCCACCTCCTCCGGTCGTCACTACCGATGACACCTATCATAGTCGTTGACACCTGCCGCGCCTTCACCACGTCGACCACCTCGAGGACTGTCTTCACTGACTTTTTGTTTGATTCCTCAGGCAAGACGAGACTTGCAGCATCAACATTGGCTTTTTCCCAAACTACGGCGGCGAACTTTGCAGGAAAAATAGGCCACGTTCATGACACGCAGGCCATTTTTTGCAAGGTAACATGGACTCATAGTCTGTTTTCACTAACAATAGTAATCATGCATCGTTTCCTTCCTACGCAGACCGTTTTCTCACCATGGCCGCACCCCGCACTGTGGACGTGAATTTTGAAGAGGTTGGGTCCTACTATGGTTATGAGACCTCCATAAGTTGATTACAGAGATGGGGATCACGCTCGAGCCTTAATGAGGCAGCGTTGAATGGAATCAGCGGCCACTAAATTTGCTTTTTCTTGTTTTACGCATGATACTAGATTATGTTTTGGTTGTTTTTGGACGGATAGGGATGGTAGAACTTATATTGAAAAGTTGATCGACATATGATTGAGTTGCTTTGGATTTTTTGAGCTCATTTCATATGACACCCACAAGTTTTGCAAGAGAAGCACCCGAACAAATATTTTTAAGCATGTACAACGATGACTACTGTAGGATCCCAAAGGGCACCAAGAGGGGGGGATGAATTGGTGTTAAATAAAAAATGTCGATTTCACAAAGATCATCGCGGAAGCACAAAACCGATTCTTTAAAACCTTTTAAAATAAAGCAATTAAGGTCATAAGCATAATATGAACGGGGAGAGAGAAAGAGAAATCAAACGCAAAGACATGGTAATTGTTGACGAGGTTCGGCCACACCTTGGCCTACGTCCCCGCTCCGACTTCTCGACCTTGAGACCGTCGGAGATTCCACTAATCCCTTCATTTATTTCGAATGGGGCAAGGAAGAAAGCTCTTTACATCAACCACCTTTTCTCCGCTTCGAGAGGCAAGGCAACCTCTTCTCCTATGAAGCTAATATATTTTTCTCGCTCAAGAGGTAAGATTTTGAACCTCTTTTACACAGGAGCTCTCTCAATTTTTTTTAACATAAGTGTTTCTCTCTTTTACAATTCTATGCTCATAAGAAGAGAAGAGAGAAGCAAGAGAAAGCTATAAAATGAAAACTTCAAGAAATAATTTTTTTTGATAATTTGAAGTCTTTCTTCAATGAGTGAATGTGTTGCTTTTGCCTCTGGTTTTGGCACTTCTTTAATAGCCTTCAGTGTGTGAAAATTTCATCCAAAATTTGCTTCACAAATTCCTCCTTCAAATTTGATCGTTACTATTTTGATCATAACTTTCTGCAAAGTTATCCAAATTAGATGATCTTGAACTTTATGGAAAGCTAACAGAATTATCTAAAACTTTGATGTTTATCATTCATCCAAAATCTAATCATACCATAGTAAATTATGCAGTCAAAGTTCATGCATAAAGTTATCTCTTTTTCTTACACTTTTTTAGCATTTTAACTTTAATCTTTTGAGGTTTGTTTCATCAAAATATAATTTTACATGTCATTAAAACTTTGATGCAACACCTACACCATTAGTATGTCTTAATTATGTGATTTATACAGTTTGCCAGTAATTAAGAACACCCCTAACACTTCCGCTTTTGACGCTACATCCTTCTACTATGCCATCACTGGTAAGAATCATCTAAACTTAAACTCGTACTAAAGCTAGATAGATTTATAACATGGTGTTTTGTTATGTACGTCAAATTTTATGTAACTCTATTTTTGGAAGAGGAGACAGCGAAGGAGAACTTCTCTTTTTATGGACCATGATTGAGAATTTGACCCATAACTTTGAGAAGCATTCCAGGAAGAAGAAAGGGTGCATTGTCATCGGAGGCTTAGTCACACCCTTTGCACGCCATTATAATTTATACTTAGAATGTCTCATTCCTTAATCAAGGCAAGGCAGTTCATATGAAGCTTATCACGGTAAGAAATAACAGAGTTTTCTTCACTTTTAGAGGTAGATCTGACAAGATTCTAGGTACAAATCGTGCTAGAGTTACACCTTTTGACAAGGCTAATTGGTTATATTTTCCACCATTGGCCATTCCACTTGACGTTGGGAGCCACTTGGGGATGAGCCAATACCCCAGCCATCACAGGACGGTGCAGGACCCTCATAGTTATCCACCCCCTCCTACATTTGACTTTTGAATTTTTTCCTTGGCAAGCGTAGATGGATGCTATACGAACTAATCAGACATGGTACTATCTATTAGTGAAGGAACAATTGAACTGCATGCAGATTGCAGCCCAAGAGGATCGAACACTATTTCATTGCCTTGTATAAGACATCGTCAGGAAAGATCGAGATGTTTGTCAGATAGTCCAGTGGCACAAGAGTCATTTAGATCTGGATGATACCACTTTTAGACCTCCACCTCCGCCACCTCCACCACCTCCACCTGAGTTTGATTAGCAAGGTTGTGCCTTTCACACTTACTCTTTTTGTTGTGTCCCGAGGACAATGCTTCTTTCAAGTTCGGGGTTGTATGCATTTATGTTTCTTGCATCATGATAATCGTATGTTTTTCAAACTTTGTAAAAAAGCTCTCTTTCCTTACTATTCTCAATTATTTTTATATTCCCTTAGTCGTGATCGAAGGTTTCAAGAACATCTTATTGCTTATGAAATTCTTTATCAATGTGTTTTTCCATGTATCGCCTCAATATAGGGTTTTTGGAAAAGTAGTTGGAGCTTATTCGATTTATTTTGCTTTGAGGATCTCTATCTGTTAGTATTTTCTCAATTTTGACAAAATTAGTCTCCTTATTGAAATTTCTAAATCTTTGTTGACCAAAAGAAAAAAAAAACTTCCAAAGAAGTTGCATAAAATAAAAAGCGTTATCTCTAGCACCTTGGTGTGTTCGAGCTATTATATCCATAGGGAATTCTTGCAGGTCAATTGGTCTTGGATTTGTCGATCGAAAACTTGTTACATGGACCACTTTGATCAAGATGGTGAAACACGTGAAAAAAAGAAGAAAGAAGCTCACCTTATATTTATAATTTCAACGTTAAGACTTATTTTTATTTATATAGTTGAGACTAACTGATTATTGATTTAAAAATGTCCTAGCATCATATATTCTTTGAAGCAGGGATCAATTGGAAAGAGCAGAGATACTTTGACGATA
This sequence comes from Pontederia crassipes, assembly GCA_030549335.1. Lineage (NCBI taxonomy): Eukaryota > Viridiplantae > Streptophyta > Magnoliopsida > Commelinales > Pontederiaceae > Pontederia > Pontederia crassipes. The sequence continues at coordinate 48,635,494 of CM060189.1, read as the reverse complement.
TAAGAAAAATAAATAATGAAAAGAGAAAAGTATTAGTAATTTGATGAAGAACATATCTTATCTTGAATCTTACTTGAGGACAAGTAAATATTCAAACTTGGGGATTGTTTTGCATGTTCATTTCTATATATTATTTTGCTCTTTAATAAGTTAAAATTAAATAAAGCATGTATCAATTTTTTGTGAGAAAGTTATTATTATTATTATTATTATTATTATTATTATTATTATTATTATTATTATTATTATTATTATTATTATTATACTCACCGAATTGTCTTGTCGAGAGAAGAAAACAGCCTGTGTCCGCTTGCCGAAGTCGCGTCAAAGCATTGAACAAAACGGACCATGTCACATCAACATAGGCCATGTTTGATGTTAATAATGTAACGATCCACGCCGCGATTCCAGAAAACTACATGGCCCGTGTCATTAGTAACACGGTCCGTGTTAGTTATATCGGACGATTGGTCACGTCGAGACGGGGGCCGTGTACTCAGAACATTAGCCAACACGGACCGTGTCATTAATGACATGGTCTGTGTTGATCCCCAAATTTTTGGGAATCGTGCCGATAAAAAGGCTCCCTTTCTACCCCATGAAGGCATCGAAGATTGAAGGAAGACATCCACTTTCAAATAAAAAAGGAAAGTCTTGTGGCTACTTTGTTTAGAGTCACATTTCAAGTTTTAGAGTTCTATTTTCTTGCTCATTTTTTGCACTCTAATATTTGCATTACGATGTTTAACTCTCCAATGATGTAGTCTTTTTAGTTGGTTTTATTTTGTTGAACTCAACTGTTATTTTGAAATAAAGATCGTTTATGTATATGAATGATGTGTTTTACTTGAGAATTTAATTGTTTTCAGGATCTCATTTTTCTCCCCTATCTACTCAATGAGATTTGGAGGGGTGTGAACTTAGACTTGCTCAGTTGAGAAGTCTTTCAGATGAATTAAATTACATTGTATTTTATCATTAAATATTTGGAGAATGATTTGATTAAACTTTCTTCAAATGTTCAATTGATAAAATAGATAAGACATCTAGTTAGAGTCCTAAATCATATTTCACTTATTTCTATCATATATGATTTTTCTTAATTCAAATGAATGCTTAGGAAAGCCAACATTTCTCCTATTTGATATTTTTCCCTTTCACTCGTTGGATCTGCTTCATATTTTTTTCTCTGGTTAATTTGTACAATTCATTTCTCTTAAAAGTTCTCATCTACTAAGAATAAGAGAGAAAAGTCCTCGTGGGATTGATATCTTTTCACTATTTTACTACTTGTGCGTCTGGTACACTCGCTGCCTTTTCTACTCTATAAAAAATCGCATCAAGCACACGATTTTCTTTTGTGTTATTGTTTAGGATAAAAAAAGTACAGATAAGAGAAATGAATTAGTTTCTTTTTTCATATATTTCATATATGTTGATAAAAATATGTTATCATAAAAATGGAGGGAACATGCCACGTCATAAAAAAATGCCTTTTTCGCTTGTAGATTTTCTAGTTTTACGTTTTGGCTTGGACTTGACACTTTATTAAATTATTAGTGGCTTAACCGATTTTGGAGAAGTTGATTGATGAAATTAGTTAGAATATCTAATGGACATTGATATTTGATATTGTTTATTAGCATCGATTAATCCATAGATTTTTTTAGTCCATTTATATTGAATATTCTTATACTCATGGGTTTTCTAGCGTACCTAGATTGTGTAGTATAATATATAGAGTGGGTGGTTCCTCGGATGATTGACATGTACATAGGAACCTAATTGTACATAGATGTAGGCCCATAAACTTGTATATTATATAGTTTGCTTCCGCTAATTTTAGGTTAATTGTATAAGTTTCTTCCGTTGATATTGGAACTATTGTATTGAAGTCTTTTGCTAATGTGAACTATTATGTTGACTCGTTAAGGTAAAAAAAAGAGTCAAGCTATAAAATTAATGTGAACTTTTGATCACATGTTCAAGGCGTGCGTTCTCAAGGCATCACCCTAGATATTGATTTGATAACATGAATCACTTATAATGTCATTCTATATGAAAATGAACATTTAACATCAATTGACAATGAATCACTCCCACTTCAATTTTGGTGTGCGAATAATAAAAATATTATGGACTTTGCCACAAATAAATTTGTACACAATGTCAACTCAAAATCTTGTGTTTTTCAAATGAAGATATTAATCAACCTACATCTTAAAAAAATATTTATGAATGACACATCTACTTGTTGTTTCAGTAACTATTACTAATTTTGAAGTCGTACGTAGTACTAAAACGTTGTAACATTCCAATCAAAATGTATAAGGGCCATGCTACTTCAAAAAATATATGTCAAGTAGATTTAGATTTCATCATAGTAGGAACTCTTCTTATTTTTTATCATAATATTGTTATTTTTTCTCATTATACTACTTTCATCACTAATATCTTTGAATAAGTATCAAATTATTTACAATCTCAATATCTTTAACAAAACATTAATCTCACGAAGAAGATTGATTCCATACAAGTGAAAAATTCATACAAATGCCCCAAAGAATTTTATGAATGTGTATAAAATAATTTATGTTAGAAATGTAGGTATCATATATATTATTCTATAACGGAAAATAAATTTGATGAAATAAATCGGACACTAATTTAGACATTAAATAAATTACTGCACATTTACTATTAAAAAAATATTTTCTCATTTTCTTGAAAAATCATATAGGCAATAGTAACTTCAGTGATGAATCACTATACTCTAGCTTGTCTATTAAATTATTGCCTTAACATGTCATAATTTCACTTGCCAAAACTTTTGGGTAAACTTACTTTTCTACTCTTTCAATTTAAAGTTTACTTTACTTTGTCCGTGGACTATGCTAGAAAAGTTTAAAAAATTTACTCTGAACTAAATTCTCAATTAATGAGTTTTAAAAATGAAAATAAGTGAAATAATACTCAAAGTTAGTTAGTACGACTCGGTGAAGTCTTGAGCGAAATGACTAGTAATGCAATAGTTCTATTTTGCATTATTAACTATTTGATAAATGGATAGTGACTTTCTAGTAGATAGTGGTTCGATTAGTGGGTGATTTAACGAGTGAATAGCGGATTATAATTAGCTCAACAACTAAGTGTTTGATAAGTTTAACGATAAAATTAGCTGATGAATATAAAATGACATAATTAGATAAATAATAAATTATTGAATTCAAGTGCATACAAATTTTATTATAATGCAATAAATAAATCATTAATATCTCAATTAAATTAAATAAAATTTCACAATTAATTATTTATTAAAATATTTTTATATTTTTATTGAAAATAAATTTTATATAGTGCATACATGATATGAAAATATTAATTATTCAAAATTCTTATTCATTATTAATAAATAAATAATTTGTAATTATTTAAATATGAATATAAAATATATATATTTGAATGGTGATAGTACAAAATGAGAAAAGGAAAGAGAAGTTGAGAAAGAAAAAAAAGCATTTGAATAAGAATATAAATTTTATAATTTTACTTTTTCGCTTGTACTAATCTTAACCTATTTTAAAAAATTTTGATTTACTTCAAACCATAGCAATGATAAAGATAGAGAAAATCATTTAAAAAATTGTCACAAAAGAGGAGCTCCTTTAAACTACAATGTTTTATTGACAAAAGTGAATAGCTATAATCCAAAATAAATGGACACATTATACATATTTTGCCTGAAATCAGGGGCATAATAGGAAATTAAAAATAAAACAAATCAACAATTGCAAGTCATGATCCTTTTAACTTACTTTAATACTCTTTCAATTTAATGTTTACTTTGTCCGTGGACTATGCTACAGAAATTTTAAAAAATCTACTCTAAATCTACAATTCTCAATGAATGAATTTTAAAAATGAAAATAAGGGAAATAACACCCAAAGTTAGTTAGTTTGACTCGGCGAAGTCTTGAGCAAAATGACTAGTAATGCTATGGCTCTATTTGACATTATTAACGATTTGATAAATGGATAGTGGCTTGCTAGTACTTAGTGGTTTAATTAGTGAGTAGTTTAACTAGTGAATAGCGGATAGCGGATTATAATTGGCTGTTAAAGATATCAACAACTAAGTGTTTGATAAGTTTAGCAATAAATTAGCTGATAATATATAATTACATAATTGTGTAAATAATAAATTATTCAATTCAAGTTCTATACAAATTTTATTATAATGTAATAAATAAATCATTTATATATAAATTAATTAAAATAAAATTGTATAATTATTTATATATATATATATATATATATAAATATTTATATTGACAATAAATTTTATTTAGTGCATACATGTATGAAAATATTAATTATTAATATATATTAATAAATAAATAATTTGTAATTTATTAAGTATAAATATAAAAAATAGTTGAATAGTGATAATACAAAATGAGAAAATAATAAGATAAACTGTGAAAGAAAAATACATCTGAATAATGGTTAAGTTAGAAAAAAAAATATAAACATCTAACCACTATTCGCTAAACGTCCGTAGAAGTCGTGTTTCAATATTTTCATCCAAAATGCTAAACACTACTTGTTTGTGTTATTTATCAAACAAAAAAACATTTGCATTGATAAATGAAATATTAGTTTTGACATTGCCAAACAGAACCTCTATGTGTAGTAGTACTCCTCTTTGCCTTTATAAATTTTGCCCACATGCTTTTGAGCATTCAGTATCTACAATTTTTCAATTTGGAACTTGACCTCCTTTTGAGAATTTGTAATAACATCATGTCCTTTTTATGTGGATAATTAAATGTCTTCTTTAGTATGATGTAATGTCCACTTTTGATATTTTCCTTTCTTTGAGTTGATTAGTACACAATTTTCTTAATTCTGCTACTTGTAATATACCAAGCCTCAATTTTTTCCCTGATGTTGATGAATGCTTCTTTTGTCTAGTTCTGACTTTCACTCTGGTTTTAGTCTTTTTACATTTATGTCACTTCAACAAGGTCAAAATCCTAAACAACTTTTATTCCGTTGATTTTTTATAAGAAACGGAGTTGCAAGTTTGTCATGGAATTAGTTGTTATTTTTCCTTCTTTAAGAACTTTGCTCTAGTAAAGGATTTAAATTTGAGGGAGTTTGATCATTGGTTTCTACATATGGAAGTTTTATACTATACTTCTTATTAATTACTTTAATCCTGATGCGTTTATATATTATTAGACTATTTTTTCTAGATAAATCATCATTAGGTTAATTTCTGTATGTATAATTGTCTTTCTTCTTCTATCTCTTTATTTTTTGTAAAAAATGATAAAGTAGTGTCCTTTTATTGGTTCAGCTTGCGGCCTGCTGTTTTATCTTGTGTACACGACTGCTGATATTATACTAATTCTGGTCCTCAACTAGTTAGTCCCATGTATGGTATTTTTTTAGGTAATCACTTTGTCGATTTATAAGAACGTCATTTGAGAGCTCGATCGCCCTCGAGCAACCAAAAAACAATTGATCTTGTGCGATCATTTGAACAAGATTTTAAGTACATTCACCGGATTTAATCCTGAATTTTATTTTCTAACAAATTAAGGATGCTGCATTATCAAAATAATATACAGTTATTATTCAAAAATAGCAAAAAAATAAAATAAAATAAAAAGAAAGTGAAAGAAAGGGTATTATTTTATTTTAGAGTACGTCAAGTTGGCATCTTAATAAATAAATTAATATATAAATATGATATGAATATTTTATTGATAATAAATTTTAAAACATAAAAGAGAAAGAGGAGGGTCTTTTTATAAAATAAAATTTTAAATGAATATATCTATTATTTTTTCCAGACGTTAAAAACTTATTTTATAATTATTTTTTTAAAAATATATTATTCGATTTATAATTTGATAGATATCTGCCGTAAAAGGGAAAAAATATTGGAAGCATATATTTAAATTATTTTCAAGACGTTTATTTGCTCCGTTAACGGTAATACGAGCGACTCCCGCCCTATTAATTCCTTCCCTCCGCCTCTTTTTTCCCCCTCGCTCTCTTGCGATCTCCCTCAATCTCTCTCTCTCTCTCTCTGCTGCCTGCGCGCTCTCTCTCTCTCTCTCAACTCCCGCATGTTTCAAGAAAGCAAGAACGTCAAAACTCCGGCAGCAAGCTCATCAATGGCTCGGCGGCTCTCTTTCTCCTCCTCCTCCTCCTCCTCCTCCTCCTCTTCTGCTTTTTCTTCCTCCTCCTCTGCTTCTTCCTCTTCCTTTTCTTCTGGTAACCGCGCCATTGCTGCCGCCGCCGCCGTTGCTGGCTTCAAGCCCTACCTTCCTTCGCTGCGCACCGCGTCCTCCTCGTGGTCCAAGAACGACATCGGAGGCGACCGTTTCATCCCCGTCCGCCTTCCCGGCGCCGCCTCTTACGTGCCTATCACCAAGAACATCAAGACCAAGACCCCGGCGGCGGACGATGATGATGACGTATCCCCCTCCAGGCTCGCCTACAGGAGGGCCCTCGCCGACGTCGTTCCGCGCAGAAGAGTCCTCACCTTCCGGACTCGTCCCCTTGCGCGCCCAGGACCGCTGGAGGAGGAGACGCTCCTGCAGCCGGCTGCTCAGCCCCCCAAGCAGAAAACCAGGAGGTGGCGCATCCCTAAAGTGCCGTCCAGGTGTCTCGAAATCCCCGACCTCCATGACGATTTCAACCTCAACCTGGTCGACTGGGGCAGTGCCAATGTGCTCGCCGTCGCCCTCGACGACATCGTCGTCCTCTGGGACCATTCCAAGAAGTCCGCCTCCATGCTCGGATCTCTTGATTCCATGAACTTTCCCGTCACCAGTCTCTGCTGGGCTCCCGACGGGCAGCGTATCGCCGTCGGCCTTGAGTCGTCCAGGATCCAGCTGTGGAACTCAGTTTCCGATTGCATGCTCGGAGCCTTGTCAAATCCGGGAGCGACATACATGTTCACGTCGCTCGCTTGGAAGGACGACAACGTTCTAGCTGCAGGCGGAATATACGGTGATATACTCATCCATGATCTCCGGCTGGAGTCTCCCGTCGTGCAAGCTTTCCGGGGCCACAATGGGGAGGTCTGCGGCCTGAAGTGGTCCAGCTCTGGCCAGCAGCTGGCGAGCGGAGGCGTCGACAAACTGCTTCATATATGGGACGTCTCCATGGCCGCTTCGACTGCCCACCAGAACCCATGGCTGCACAGGATGCACGATCACACATCGACAGTCAAAGCCCTCGCCTGGTCTCCTTTCCAGCGCGATCTTCTTGCGTCTGGTAGTGACGATTGCAGCATCAAGTTCTGGAATACCTCCACCGGACGCCTGGTGAACTCTGTGGACACAGGTTCTGAGGTTTGCTCTTTACAGTGGAGCAGGCACGTTCGCCAGCTCATCAGCTCTCATGGAGGTCCTCACAACCAACTTGCTGTCTGGAGGTACCCTTCCATGGTCAAGGCCGGCGAGCTCATAGGACACAGACACCGAGCTCTGTTCACAGCCCAAAGCCCCGATGGCTACACTTTGGCTTCTGCTTCTGCCGATGAATCTTTAATGCTTTGGGAATTTTCTGATGGTCACGAAGCGCCAAAGCCCAGTGTTCCCAAGTCAAATTCAGGTCCTTTTTCCGGTTGTAGTTTTAGCCATATCAGGTGATGTAGCCATACCAGCTAATTACTCTGTAGGTGCCGCAACAACTTAAAAAGTAGACATCCAAGTGCAACATATTCTTTAATACGCCCCAATCTTCTCACGCGATGAACATAATAATGACTAGATAGGATGAAAACTAGAAATTGACTAGAAAGTTACTATGACTGTAAAAACAAGCTCTCCTTATTGTGCCATAATTCCCCCATTTTCTAAATTGCTTTGCTTATCAAGTCATGCTTATATTTATTCCAAGTTACTGATCACATGCATTGTCTCTCATGGTCAAATTTGTGTAGGTCCGCTAGGGGTGCACGTACTGATCATTTTTCACAAAATAATCTACCGCTGTAGGGATTCTTCAAATGTATTGTTAATAGGCATGTTTGTGTACACTTCCTATATATTTGTTTTCTTCCATTATCACTTTTCTTTCAGCAGAAATAAGTTCTTTTGCTATGCATGCTTTAAGCAAGCTTACTTTCTCACTCACATGCTTTAATCGTGTTTACTTTCTCGCTCTGTTTCTCAAATAAATAGATTCCTTTTTCTGCTAGTTTTCATGACATTGATTTTGAAGGATGAAGAAACTCAATTTCGCAGGACTTCCTGTTTTACATCCCAGTGGCATGTGCATGCAACCATGGTAGATAGGATGCAAAATAGCACCGAATGATCTTGTGTACTAAGTTTTAATGTTAAAATGATTTTGAAATTTTGTTGAAGGAAACATATGTTGTCTGATTGTGTTAATTACTTTGTTTGTCTTGAAGTCATTAAAGGTAATACTGAGTATAACTGATCATATGGTTATCTAGGCATGCTTGCTCCATGCAGCACTATGGTGCCTTAACTTGTCCACAGATGCCTCTAAATGTTTCAGCAGCTGAAAGCAATACTAATGGTGGATCTGATATAGTTTGAAATGTTTTTAGTTTTATTTCTAGTCGTTTTATCCCTGCCTGTTGGCATCACAAATGTTAAATAAAATATGATTTGGTATTAGTTTATTTATGCTCATTAATGGGAGCTACATTTGTCGTGTCCTGTGCTGGGATTGCATGAATTTTTTATGAATCTGGTTAACCTCTCAGGTAAATTCAGCAGCTTTCTCATGAAGTGCCCAACTTCCTAGAACTACATAACGAACATAGGATGATTACCTTTATAGAACTAATAATTTATAGATCCCAAATTCTTGTGCAAGTGGTTTGACAGATTACATGGATCCTTGTCAAATTTTTATATTGTGTATATGAGCTGATTACTGTGCTGGTTCCAAAAAGAAAAAAAAAGACATGCAGGTGAACCCAATTTAATATATTCTTAATTAATATGCATCGATTTTTCATGCTATGAACATATTGAATAGATAGGATGAAAAATATAATTTGATCTGTTTTGCAGAGATGGTCAGTTTTCTTAGCATACTATAATTCCCTCTTTTGCTCATTTGTTTTGGATATTTGTCTGCATACCTCTGGATCATATATATTTGCCTTTCACTATTACTTTTCTTTTGGAAGGAATGAGCTCTTTGCTACGCATGGTTTAGGCAAGCTAATTTTCTCACTTTTTTTCTTAATTAAATATACACTTTTTTCTAGTTCTCGTGATATTGATGTTGAGGATATGGGAAACCCAAGTATTTTCTTTGTTTATTGGATAAGAACAAGATGTCCCTTGATACTATGATATACTTTAGTACAATTTCTGTATATTGGCTGATTTATTGCATGTGTTATCCTGCTATCGTGTTGAGGATTCTTCCTTTCCTGCTACCACTAAAATTATTTTAGCCGGAGTTGTAATTGATAGTAAGAAGTAATGAATTGTATCAACAGGTTGTTTCCAAAGCATGACAAAAGGGGTTTAGGACCAAGAGAAGAATACAATTAGTGACTTGATTGTTAGCAAAATTCATTTTCAGTGAATAATTGATTGCTGGCAAAGTAAAAAGAATAAGATTGCTGGCAAACTATTTTTCAAAGGACAAAAAATGTTAAGAGATTTTTATTTTGTGCAGATGAGCTGATTAGTGTGCAGGTGCCAAGCAACAACAAACAACAACAAAGCCTTATCCCACTAGGTGGGGTCGGCTACATGGATCATACGACGTCATTCTGCTATTCGTTGATTCATGTTCATGAGATTCGACAAGGTTTTATGCTGGCTGTCGGGGCCTAACACAACCCTCCTCCTTTATCCGGGCTTGGGACCGGCTATAAAATATATACTTTATCCATGTGCAGGTGCCAAAAAGAGGAAAAAAAAAGATATGCCGGTGGACCCAATTTAATATACTCTTAATTAATATGCATCGATTTTTCATGCTATGAACATAATGAATAGATAAGATCAAAAATATAATTAGATATGTTTTGCATAGATAGTTATAAAGACAAATTCTGTAAGTTTTCTTAGCGTAGTATAATTCCCTCTTCGCTCATTTGTTTTGCATATTTGTCTGCATATGTCTGGATCATATACATTTGTCTTCCACTATTACTTTTCCTTTGGAAGGAATGAGGTCTTTGCTACTCATGGTCTAGGCAAGCTAATTTTCTCACTTTTTTCTTAATTAAATATATACTTTTTTTCTAGTTCTCATGATATTGATGTTGAGGATATGGGAAACCCAAGTGTTTTCTTTGTTTATTGGATAAGAAGAAGATGTCCCTTGATACTATGATATACTTTAGTACAATTTCTGTATATTGGCTGATTTATTCCATGTGTTATCCTGATATCGTGTTGAGGATTCTTCCTTTCCTGCTACCACTAAAAGTATTTTTGCCGGAATTGTACTCGATAGTAAGAAGTAATGAATTTTATCTACAGGTTGTTTCCAAAGCATGACAAAAGGGGTTTGGGACCAAGAGAAACATACAATTAGTGACTTGATTGTTAGCAAAATTTATTTTCAGTGAGTAATTGATTGCTGGCAAAGTAATAAGAATAAGATTGTTTGCATAGTATTCTTTTTGTGTTTTGCTGTTAGATTTTCTGGGAACAAACAAGTGCACCTTTCTGCACCATATCTGCTAAAAGTTGATATTGTAATTGCTTAAGTTCATCTTCTAGCTTAACTTAAGCAGTTTTGTCCTCTGAAAAACATTTTTGTGCCTTTTCCCCTAGTGCTTTGTATTGTCTTGGTAGGTTGCTGATGTTGATGATCAAAAGCTTGTAAAAAGAAAGGTCACACACAGGTAATATTGATAGCATTATCTAACCAATTTCCCCATAAGTTGGCTAATGTTTCTGGATTTAATTAATTTCATTTACCTTCATACTTCTGTTTTTTTAATCGTTTAGTGCAATACTTGGATATGGTGAAATTGGTTTTTATCCTTTTTCTTTTAGTGATGGATACATAAAAATAGTCATACAGAAATAATTGATAATGGAAAAACTTGTACATGTCATATTTGAGCCTATATAATAGAACAATTCTACTTATAGCCCAGGCTGAAAATTTTCCATCTGAAACTGTTTTCTGATGCAATTTTACTCTGTAATTATTGTTGAATTTTAAAATTTCCATCTGAAACTGTTTCCATTTTACTCTGATCATCTTGAAGGTAGTTTACAGGACCAAATCATGAAACAAACTCTTAACTGAGAACTGCATGATTGTGTAATATTTTAGATCAGGTTGGGGATTGTCTGGATGCTTTGCCTTCTTTTCCTACTAACAATGGCAAGATCTGACTATGATTTGTTGTAGATCATCATGACTTTATCTGGCACTTGGCTATCATCTCAATGTATAATGAGATTCGTTCGTAATGTGCAATGTCTTCCCCTTTTGTCATGATGCTTGCATCTTTCTTAATTCTGCTACTTGTAATATATCCAAGCCTCAATTTTTCTCTTGACGCTGTTGAATGCTTCTTTTGTCTAGTCCTTCTGACTGGCTTTCACACTGGTTTTGGTCTGTTTACATTTATGTCACTTCAACAAGGTCAGAATCCTAAACAACTTTTATTTTGCTAATTTCAACAAGAAACAGATTTGCAAGCTTGTCATGGAATTACTTGATATTATTTTCCTTCTTTAAGACCCTCTTCGAGAAAAGCTATGGTTAACACTTAAGACCAAGGCAGTATACAAATTCAGACCAGTAAAAGGATAGAAAGGGAAATTAAAAAACATAGGCAAATATATTTGTTATTTCATATTCATATGAATTTTTTGCCGAATACTCTGGTTATTCTTTGGCTGAGGTTGCATCTCCCTTTTTTCGAGTCGCACTTCAAATCTTCAAACTCTTATCTCATCTCTTGTATCAGTTTCTTATGACTATTTCTTATTTCAGCTAGACAATATGTACGCCATTTAAATTTGCCAATAATTTGGGAAACTATTATGCTAGAGACCTTGACCTTCCATATGAAAGACAATAAAGAGATTTAATTTGTGCATTTGGACTCTTTCTGGCTTTTCTACTTGATGCCTTACCATGAGTTGTTTGTAAATGGCGCATGCATAATTAACTAATTATGGTATTAGTGTGATGGAAAAATATCTTTGGAAGGTTTCTATGTATGGGAGATGCTTGAGAATATTAACATAATGTTTAACTCGGCATGATGACATAAATTAATCCATCTTGTATTTCTCGTACTCAGTAGTAAGAAGAAATGAATTGTTTCTACAGGATTGGTAATGGACACACATTCAAAAATTGTTTCCAAAGCATGACAAAAGGTTTATGGCGAAAGGGTTTCAATAATTTCTGCAGCTCAAAAAAATAATAGTGATGGATCTGGCATAATATGAAATGATTTTAGTTCCATTTTTAGTCATCTTATCCTTGTCTGTTGGCATCACAACAACAACAACAACAACAACAACAAAGCCTTATCCCACTAGGTGGGGTCGGCTACATGGATCATACGACGCCATTCCATTCGTTGATCCATGTTCATAAGATTCGACATGATTTTATGCTGGCTGTCGAGGCCTAACACAACCCTCCTCCTTTATCCGGGCTTGGGACCGGCTATAAAATATAGGCGGAGTTTAATTGTCCCATAATCAACTTACAAATTCCTTTTTTTTTTCATGACTCATTGGATTATGTCCTTTTTTTTTCCTTCTGAAAGTTAGCATTTAGGTACACAAATTGTTATGAAATTGTCCTTTTAGACTTAACAGACTTTAACAAGGTGTTTCTCAAGTAAGAGTCCTAGCAAACCACAGGATCCTTACATGTCAATGAGTATCGTCAAGTAAGATGTGTGCCTACTCGCAAGTGCCCATACCACCATGAAATAGACCACAATTCACCACAGTGCAATCTTGGTTTAATAAATCAAAATCCTTATGAGCTAATTGCCCCATAATCAACTTATACATGTATATTGTAAAGAAACTAGCTATAACTTGCATGCAGAGAATCTAGGACTGAGACTTTAGGAGCATTTAGGTAGTACCAATGGTCATGTTATGGGCCATTAGATACAACACAATCATACAATCTTCAGGGGTGAAAGATGCTGTTGTTCCCTTTTTGTCAAGGAGTGAGAAATGAGTATATGATCATTGATACTATCATTCACACTCCTGTCGTATCTCCCTCCACCTCCTTTTGTTTTTCTTTTTTTTCCAACTTTTATGACACGAGGATAAATACAAATGGATAACTGCCTCCTTTTTCTTTCAAAAGGAGAAATACTCAGTATAAGAAGCCCACAACCATGAAACAGCGAGAATGTGAGGAAAAAGGAGAAGATTGAAATGAGAACAGAAATTAGGATTTACTAATGTGTGCTCCAGAAGGAACATCTTGGTGTGTTAATGAATGTTTTGAGTACTCATCAACAACAATTTAATGTTGGTTACATAAATAGACTCTGCAAAAGTACATAATTTATGTATTAAATTATCATGGAAAACAGATGGGCATTTATGATATCATTGCATAACAGATATTTTTCTTCTTTTTTGTTTTTTGATAGATTAAATCTTCCAGGAGGAAAAAGCTAATTATTTTATTTATCAAAGTGGGCATGCAAGAAATAAGAATATCGAGATTGAATAGACAAACCACTTTGATCCATTGAACATTGAGCCAAGTAGCTAACAATCGGAGTGCAACACGATGACGAGCATCATAGCCTTTCCTGACGTTAGAACTTCTCTTTTCTCCTTGAGGTGAATCCGCAACACATGCGGAAAGAAGTTCATACAACACTGCTAATTTCCTTTGATGATTGGATTGGCTGTCTCCTACAACTGATGTTTCACCACAATCAAGTTCATTAAGCAGATCGTCTGCTCGGAATGATGCCTTGGTGTTTCTAGCTTCTAGCAAAGCACAAGTATCTGATTTTGCATCGATGCTTTTTTTTTTAAGGAGATATACAATCTTATTTTGAGGTAAGCATGATCACCAGATCAGCAACTAAAGCATCCTATACAAAGAGATAAACCTCTGAAATTTTGAGTATCATGAGTATGTAAGTTGGATTCCAGACAAGTGCATGCAGCATCACATTTAACTTTCTTGTCTTGACTAATCACTTTTTTTTTAAACGATTGACTAAATCATTTAGAGGAAGAATGACAGCAATTCCTCTGAAGTGATAAAATTTTATTATGAGATAAACAACAACAACAACAACAAAACCTTATCCCAGTAGGTGGGGTCGGCTACATGGATCATTCGACGCATGATCCATGTTCATGAGATTCGACAGGGTTTTACGCTGGCTGTCGGGGTCTAACATGAGATAAACATGGTCACCAAATCATAACTAAACCATCCTACAAGGAGATAAAATCTCTAAAATTTTGAGTATTATCATGAGTATGTAAGCTGCATTCCAGACAAATGCATGGAGCATCGCATTTAATTTTCTTGTCTTGAATAAATCACTATAAAAACTTCTAAAAAAACACTATAGAGAGAGAAAGAATGACAGCAATTCCTCTGAAGTGATAGATATGACTAAAGAAATACAATCAAATTTCGAAACATCTTACCTTATATGCCAATATTGTTCTTTCCCCCTTAGAGGCCTTTGCTGACCGAATTAAAGCATCAAGGCTCTTGTTTTGCAGATGTTCTGTTTCTGTAGTATGCCACCTATCTTGTGAAATTATTGCCTTATCAGCATCATTGTCATCATTTTTCCACCCGCTTGTCATAAAACTACCGGAACCACCAAAGTCGCTTGCTTTGGAATTCACATCATCCCAAACGTATTCCTCCTCTTCAGAATTCTTCCAACTCTTGGATGTTCCTATGCTGTTCCTATCCACACTAATCATATTGGTCGCGAGCTGATTAAAATTGATTTGGTGTTAGTCTATTTATGATCATTAAACGGAGCTACATGTGTGATGTCCTGTGCTGGGATTGCATGAACTTTTTATGAATCTGATTAACCTCTCAGGTAAGTTTAGCAGCTTTCTAATTAAGTGCCGAACTTCCTAAGTTCACATAGAGAACATAGGATGATTACCTTTTATAGAACTAATAATTATAATTATCCCAAATTCTTTTGTAACTGGTTATATGTATCCTTGCCAAATTTTAATTTTGTGTAGAACAGCTGATTACTGTGAAGGTGCCAAAACAAGAAAATATAGGACATGTAGGTGGAACCACTTTAATATGTTCTTAATTAATATCAAATTTTCATTGTATGTACATAATGAAAAGATAGGATTAAAAATATAATTAGATCTGTTTTGCATAGAAGATTGTAATGACTAAAGTTCTGATAAACTTTCCTTAACATAGTATAATTCCTTTTTACTCTCGTTTGCCTTGCATATTTGTATGCATAATTCTTTATCATAAATATTTGTCTTTCACTATTACTTTTCCTTCGGCACAAATGAGCTCTTTGCTACTCATGGTTTTGGCAAGCTTATTTTCTCACTTTTTTTCTTAATTAAATCTATATTTTTTTTGTTAGTTCTCATGATATTGATGTTGAGGATAAAGGAAATTCCAATACTTTCATTGTTTATTGGGAAAGAACGAGATGTACCTTTGATACTATGATATACTTTACTACTGGATATTGGCTGATTTACTCCATATTTATTCCTGTTATCATGTTGAGGATTCTTCCTTTCCTGCTGTCACTAAATTTATTTTAACTGGAGATGTGCTCAATAGTAAGAACTTAATTGTATCTATAGGATTGGTAATGGAGGCACATTTAAAAATTGTTTCCAAAGCATGACAAAAGGGTTTATGACCAAGAGAGGAAGAGAATTAGTGACTTGATTGTTAGCAAAATTTACTGTTAGTGAATAATTGATTGTCCGCAAAGAAAAAAGTACAAGATTTTTTGCAAACTATACTTTTGTATTTTTGATTGCTTAAGGTCATCTTCTATCCTAACTTAAGCAGTTTTGTCCTTGGAAAAACATTTGTTTTTTGCCTTTTGCCTTGGTCCTCTATTGTTTTTTGTAAGTTGCTGATGTTGGTGTTAAAAGCTTGTAAACTGGAAGGCCATAAGAACGTAATAGTGATAGGATTATGTCCTCAATTTCCCCTTAAGATGGCCAAGGTTCTTGGCTTCAATTAATATCATTTACCTTCATACTTTTATGTTTAATTAATATCATTTGCCCTAATAATGGCTTAATAATGTGGAGATATGAAATTTGGCTTAATGATGGCTCAAAAAACAACAATGTGAAGAGAATCCTCACTGAAAATTTAGTAATTTAGGGCAATCCAGTTTTTTTATGCATAGATCATTTGGCTTAACAAAATTTTATGTTGTAGAATGCAAGGATATGTCATAGATTATAGAATAATTCTCTCTTACATATCCCAGGTTGAAGTTTTCCCCTCTGAAAATATTTTTTGATACAATTTTACTCTGTAATTTTTGTCCAATTTAGTTCAAATTATAGAATAAAATTAGCATGGATGATATGAGGATCATCATAAAGGTAATTTACAGGACAACACAAGTACTTAATCGTGAACTGCATGATTGTGACATATTATGGATCTGGTTGGGGATTACCTGGATCTCTTGCTTTCTTTTCCTAGTAACCGTGGCAAGATCTGAAAATGTTGTACGGTAGCTGGTCATGCATTTTATGGGGCACAGTTGTCTACATGTCAATATACAATGAGATCCATTTCTATAGTCTGTAATCTGCAATGCCTTCCCCTTTTGCCATGATGCTTTCATCTTTCTTAATTCTGCTACATGTAATATATCCGAACCTGATGCTGATGAATGATTCTTTTGTCTAGTCCTTCTGACAGGCTTTCACACTGGTTTTAGTCTGTTTACATTTATGTCACTTCAACATGGTCAGCATCCTAAACAACTTTTGATTCTGCTGATTTCGACCAGAAACAGAGTTGCAACCTTGTCATGTAATTGCTTGATATTTTTCCTTCTTTAAGATCGTCTTCAAGAAAAACTATGATTAAGACCAAGGCAATTTATGGATTCTGAGAAGTAGAAAAATAATGCAAAAGGGAGATAGTAAACATAGTCAAATATATTTGTTATTTCACATTCATATGAATTTTTTGCAGAACACTCTTGTCATTCTTTGGCTGAGATTGCATTTCCCCTTTTTTTAGTCTCATTTCAAATTTTCAAACTATTGTATCGTCTCTTGTATCAGTTTCTAATATGACTATTTTTTTTTTATTTCAGCTAGACGTTTTGTCCGCCATTCAATTTTGTCACTAATTTGGGCAGCTCTTCTGCAGCACAGCTTGAGTTTTCATATCGAAGACATTAAAGAGAGAAAGATAGAATAGAAGCTTTAATTTGTGTATTTGGACTATTTCTGGTTTTTTTCTACTCTGTGAAAAGTGAAGCCTTATCATGAGTTGTTTGTAAGTGGAACATGCATAAGGTATTAGCGTGATGGAGAAATTGCTTTGGTAGGTTTCTATGTATGGGAGATGCTTGAGCATATTAACATAATGTTGAACTTGCCATCTTCTATTTTCCTTATACTAGAATTAGATCAGTTTCTATTTTGATGGAAATGATTGATTCATTGAGCTGTTAATGACCCATGTTGATGCAAGATTTGTTAGCCTAGATATGAAGAAAAATATTCTTTTAAACATTGTATTTGGCCTCTTTTGAGATTCTTCCAATTAATTCATTTTCAGTATATAATAGTAATTCTATTAATAATAATAATTATTATTATCACAAATTTTAATATTGCTTCCATGTTCATAGCATAATTTTATATTGTATCTTAAATTAGGTTCCACCACAATTATGCAAACTATTTTTTCTGGAAAAGAAATCCAATAAATCCTCGATACTAATACAACAAGCTTAGATAAAAAAGAACTCTGTAGGATCTTCACAAACAGAAACATGCAACTCTGTAGGCCCGGGTCACATTTGGGTCGGGTCGCAGGGGGCAAAAAGTTGGTCGGGTCGGGATTATTCACAAGTCTGGTCAAACTTAACACGTGAACACTCCTAGGCACGAATAATTAGATAAACAATTCTCTCTTTTTTTCAATACAGCTTTAAAGTGGTTAGTGTATGATATTTTTTTCAATACATGATCTATGACCAATGAGCTACTAGTATTTGATTAATCTAGTGATCGTGGGGGAGAATAAACGGTAAACACTGGACAAAATGGTCACACCAAAATCATATGCCGAACAAAAATCCAACCTGGAGGATGTATTGGCCAAATTCATCAAGACAGTGAACACAAAATTTACAAATTAAGAAGCCTCCATTAGAAACATAGAAAATTAGGTTGGGCAATTGCCTAATATGATTGCAGGTAGACAACTAGATTCTCTCCCTGGTAATATAGAGAAGAACCCAAGGAAAGAAGCAAAGACAATCAAGCGTAGAAGTAACAAAGAATTATCAGAACCAGTGCTAACTCATACCACAGATGTGCCATCAACATTTCAACGCCCCACTTAACTAGCCAAAAAGGATGTTACAAAATACCATATTCCTTCAAAATCTAGAAATTGATGTTTACTTAAAAGTATCGACAAGAATATGGGTGTTCACGGAGTCGGGTCGACCTAGTGAACCCAAAGATCCGACCCGACCCTCCGACCCGACCCTCGGGTCGGTGGTCATTAGAAAATATGTAAATATTTTAAAAATATGTTTTTGTATTTTAAAATATTTTTTAGTATTAAAAATAAAGTAATAAATGTTTTTATATAAAAAATAAAAAGAAAATTTTAAAAAAAATGATCACCCGATCGGCCTGGGTCAGGTCGGGTTTGTTCACAGGTCGAGTCAAACCTAACCCGTGAACACCCCTAGGCAGGAATAATTAGATAAACAATTCTCTCATTTTTTGAAAATTTTTAAAAAATTCATATTAACATCCCATTTCATGAAGCTCATGCTTGTATATGCCAAATTGTGCTCTCAAACAAAAGATGAATTGTCTGCAAAAGGGACTTGCCGACAAAAGAAAAGGATTCAGGAGTTTTACTATCCCCCACACTATTGAAAATTTTTATTGTTCTAAAGCACTATACGATTTGGGTGCTAACATTAATATTGTGCCTTACATTATTTTCTAAAATTAGGATATGATGAACTCAATGCTACTTAGTGATGCTCCAATTTGCAGATCAATCTATTAAGAATCCTAAGGGCCTCTTAGAAGATGTTATTGTAAAAGTTGATATATTTGCATTCCCAGCAAATTTCATCATCGTGGACATGGATTCTGAAGCTGAAGCACCCATCATACTAGGCTACTAGCAGCACGTTGATAGGTGTCAAGAAAGGACATCTCACTCTGAAAGTGAAAAATGAATAATTGTGTTTTAATATTTCCGACTCCCTCAAGCAATTTCTAGACTTATCGTCTTGTTATTCTTTTAATGCTTGAGGATGATGTCTATGATAAATTTGAATGAGTAATACCAGAAGTGATAATGGACCCATACATAATTGTTGAAGAGTCAATGGATAACATAAAAAAAGAAATTGACTCAAACTAAATGGAACCACACCCTCTCAAGGAACACATCTTGAAGAAGATTGACACATCTCCACCACCATCAAACCTAGAACTCAAGAGCCTACCCCCTTATCTCAAATATGCTTTTCTTGAAAAAGATTCATTTCCTGAATCATTTCCTCTGAGTTAACTGATGCAATGGAAAGTAAACTTTTATAAGTCGTCAGGAGACATAGAAAAGCCATCCATCAATGATATCAAGAGGATATCACTCTCAATATATATGCATAAGATCTTCATGGAAGAGAAAAGCAAAATATCAAACTTCTAGATGCAAGTATCATTTATTCTATATAATCCTTTGGATTAGCCCTGTTCAGATGGTGCCTAAAAGTGGGGTATTATTGTTGTTACTAACAAAGACAATGAGTTGGTGCCTAGCAGGACAGTTATAGGTTGGCTTGTTTGCATCGACTATCACAAACTCAACAAAGCAACGCGCAAAGATCACTTCCCTCTTTCATTCATGGACCAAATGTTGGAACGAGTGGTAGAACATAGTTTTTATTATTTCAATGCACCGGCAACATTTCAACGATGCATGATGGCAATATTTGTCGATATGAATGACTTGAAGTTTTTATGGACGATTTCACTTTATTTGGCAACTCATTTGATAATTGTCTTGAAAATTTAACTATTTTTTTGCAGCGTTGTGAAGAAAAACAAATCTAATATTAAACTGGAAAAAGGGATCGAGGTAGACAAGGCTAAGGTGGACGTAATCACAAATCTACCCCCTCCCACATTTGTGAAGGATGTCTGAAGCTTTTTAGGTCATGCTGAATTCTACAGGAGATTTATCAAGGATTCTTCCAAGATAGCCAACCACTTACCAATTTACTCACCAAGACATTAAGTTGTTTTTTTATTCTAATTGTATATTTTCTTTTACTACATTAAAAGAAAAACTTACATATGATCTCATAGTTGATCCCATTTCTTACATTCTGATCCCATATTGGAGTCTTCCATTTGAATTCATGTGTGACGCTAGTGATGGAACCATCGTGCTGTACTAGGACAAATATTTTCGAGTCATCAACTATGCCACCATGGAAATGAGTTTTTGGTTGTCATTTTCTTTCGATAAATTTAGATCTTATTTAGTTTGCTCACAAGTTGTGGTTTACACTGATGATAATGCAGGTATAAGACATCTCATGTCAAAAAAGGAAGCCAAACCTTGTCTACTCAAGTTTGAGGTGAAAGTTAGAGATAAGAAGGGGACTGAGATTGTCGTCGTCGAACATTTGTCTCATTTGGAATCTGCTCCAAGCGAGAGATCGAAATACTAGAACTAGGGATAAGGTAAAATTGATAGAGAGTTCACCTTGGTTTGCTGACTTTGCAATTTGTTTTTGTAGAAAATTGGCTTCCCACATGATGGACATCACAACAAAAGAAGAAATTATTTTTGGATGTGAAACATTACTTGTGGGATTATCCATATATCTTTAAAGTTTGTGCAGATCAAGTAATCAAAGACGTTGTGTTCCTGAAATTGAATTCAAAAGCATTCTTACACGTTGCCACACAAGAGAAGCAAGAGGCCCCTTCGGCCCTAATCGGATAGCCGCAAAGATCTTGAAAAGTGTGTTTTATTGGCCCATTATTTTTAAAGATGTCATGTGATAATGCCAAAGGACCGGTAACATTTCCAAACTTCATGAAATGCCCCAAAATAGTATGCTATATTGTGATATTTTCGATGTGTGGGGAGTTGACTTCATGGGACCTTTTCCTAAGTCATTTCATAATGAGTACATTTTGGTTGTTATAAATTAGGTATCTAAGTAGGTAGAGGACATTGACACTCCTAATGATGCAAAGATGGTAGTCAACTTTTTGAAAAAGAACATTTTTACTAGAATTGGCACACCTAGATCTATAATCAACGATAATGGCATTAATTTTTGTAATAAATTTTTGCAGGACTTTTGACAAAATTTGGAGTTACACATAAACTCAGCACCCCATATCATGCTCAAACATGTGGCCAAGTTAGGGAAATAAAATGCATTTTAGAAAAAAACTATGAATTCTTCTAGGAAGGATTGGTATGATGCTTTATGTGCCTATCACACTGAATATCTTCATGAGGCTTGTGTTTGGTGAGGCATGTCATTTACAATTGGAACATAAAGCTTATTGGGCCATTGAATTTCTTTATTTTGAACTTAGAGAAACAGGGAAGGAAAGACTAATCAAGCTTAATGAACTTGGAGAATTCCGAACTAATGCCTATGAAAATAGCAAAATATATAAGGAGCGCATAAATTATTGGCACGACCAATGCATACAAAGTAAGGATTTTCAATTTGGTCAACAAGTTCTCCTATATGATAGTAGACTTAGGCTATTTTCAGGTAAACTCAAGTTTAGATTGACGCTGCACATCACCTTTTGGAGCTGTTGAAATTTGCACCATTGTTGTGAAAAATCTGTGCAGATATGGGAGATAGTCGGTATTTGCAAACTAGATACACGTATGTGAAGATCAGATTCCCTTTTACTAGAATGTAAATAAGTTTTAGATTTATAATCCCAACTACACTTCTCAAGTTGCAAGTATACAATCATCGTCGATGTATAGATTATGATTAAGTCATCCTCCATAAGTTCCACCTCTCGATTTATCTCAAATTGGAGTGACTTTCCTGCTGATTACTCCAGACAACCAGTTAGCCTCTCATCTCATCGCTAGACTATTTACAACATATGCCCTCTCTCAAGAGTCTGTTGCATAAGGATTAATCAACTATCGGCCAAGTAAACAATATTCAGCAAGTAGAATAAACATTGCAGATCGAGAAAATATGCATTCAATCCATAAGTGGCATAACCAAAGAGTTCATTCACATTAAGAAATTCCCTAGTCTTGATGGCTGATTAGTTATACATAAGTATAGGGATCACAACACATAACATCATCCTAATACTAAACATTGTTCATTAGAGAAAACTAAAGAAATAGCAATATAAAAGAAGTAGCCAGCACTAGGATTAGAACTCCAGTTTCCCCTCTAGTCTTCTTCCTCTTCAAAGTGGCTTCTCCCCTTTATGGTTGGCCTCCACCATGCTCTCAGGTTTCTCGCAATGCCTCTCGATGATTGCTGGCCAACTCCCTTTTTTTGAGACATTA
Organism: Pontederia crassipes; assembly: GCA_030549335.1. Taxonomy (NCBI): domain Eukaryota; kingdom Viridiplantae; phylum Streptophyta; class Magnoliopsida; order Commelinales; family Pontederiaceae; genus Pontederia; species Pontederia crassipes. The sequence continues at coordinate 48,612,697 of CM060189.1, read as the reverse complement.
TTTTCTTTTTATATCTTGGCATTACTTCTGTCCAACATTGGATCTTTGACATTTGTCCCTTATTCAACATCTGCTTTTTGTTCAACCATCTGATGTGTGACACCTGTATAGCCATCATATTCTCTTTGATTCCTCTCCTTTTCCATCAGGCAGGTGAATGTATGACACCTGTCCAGTGCTTTTATCTCTTTTTTGCACCTTTGTTCTATTCCCTGCGCGCGTCAGGTGGCAGTTACCATTTTGTCCTTTTCTTCCAGCTCAGCTTCTGGTCTTAGCAGTGCCAGATACCCCCATGTAGGGACTCTTTTAACTTAGCTACCAGATACTGTCATACAACGTACGGGTATGTGCTGAAAAGTTTATAAATTTAGAAGATTTTATTTATGTTTTCAGCAAAAGAGCTAAGATGATATGGAGATTTCATATAACAGGCAAAATGTTAAAAATGTAGATTTTATATTATTTAATTGCAGCATAAATCAAGAAAATCATGCTTCTACCCTAATAATAATGAGTAAGAAATCCATGTCATAAACCGTGAATAAAAAGCATCAATTCAAAGTCAATGGATATCGTCTTAAACACTATCTAGGTGGTGTTCATCATGAGGAAGTCGAATTTGTTATCCTTATTGATCTATGATAATATTTGACTAAGTATGACTATAAATCAGAACTACATAGTTCTGCCTAAAACTCTAATTACTCTTTTTACTTCTTAATTTTTAATTCTTTAGAAAAAAAAATTTTGCAACACGATCTGGGAGTCGTGTTTTTAGTAATAATCGTTTGTTATATGCGCAGGCTTTCATAGTTTTAGGTAAACACGGACCGTGTTAGGCAGGCGCGTCACTCCAGCACACGACTACAACACGAACTGAGGAGACGACAGTTGTCAAGCCGTGTTTCTGTTCATTTTCAAAATTGTACGCAATCATGAAGTCAAACACGGGTCGTGTCAATAGAGAAACGATCCATGTTACTCGAATTTCATGCACCTTCCACCTACCTACATTTACAACATTGGCTGAGTTGCCTATAAGACACCCCACATCGACAGCCTCTGGTCATCCGTAACTCCTCCGGTCGTCGTCCATTTCTTCAGCGCACCACCGCCTGCGCCGCCGCATATACACCTGCTCACGCTTGTTGTCGCTAAGTCGCCCACATCAAATGTACTGTCAGCCATCGTCAACTCCTCTAGACGTCGTCCATTTCTCCAGCGCACCACCGCATGTGCCGCCACACGTCCACCTGCCGACGCTTGCTCTCTCTAAGTCACCCACATCGAACGTACTGCCAACCATCGTCAACTCCTCCGGCCATCTTCCACCTCTTCGGCGACCCCGCAACACCATCGGTCGTCACCACCCATGACACCTATCACAGTCGTTGACACCTGCCGCCGCCTTCACCACGTCAACTACCTTGAGGACTGTCTTCACTGACTTTTTGTTTGATTCCTCAGACGAGACGAGACTTGCAGCATCAACATTGGCTTTTTCCCAAACTACAGCGGCGAACTTTGCAGGAAAAATAGGCCGCGTTCATGACACGCAGGCCATTTTTTTGCAAGGTAACATGGACTCATAGTCTGTTTTCACTGACAATAGTAGACATGCATCGTTTCCTTCCTACGCGGGCCGTTTTCTCACCATGGCCGCACCCCGCACCGTGGACGTGAATTTTGAAGAGGTTGGGTCCTACTATGGTTACGAGACCTCCATAAGTTGATTACAAAGATAGGGATCATGCTCGAGCCTTAATAAGGCAGTGTTGAATGAAATCAGCGGCCACTAAACTTGCTTTTTCTTGTTTTATGCATGATACTAGATGATGTTTTGGTTGTTTTTGGACGCATAGGGATGGTAGAACTTATATTGAAAAGTTGATCGACATATGGTTGAGTTGCTTTGGATTTTTTGAGCTCATTTCATATGACACCCACAAGTTTTGCAAGAGAAGCACCCGAACAAATATTTTTAAGGATGTACAACGATGACTACTGTAGGATCCCAAAGGGCACCAAGAGGGGAGGGGGGTGAATTGATGTTAAATAAAAAATGTCGATTTCACAAAGATCATCGCGAAAGCACAAAACTGATTCTTTAAAACCTTTTAAAATAAAACAATTAAGGTCATAAGCATAATATGAACGGGGAGAGAGAAAGAGAAAATCAAATGCAAAGACATGATGATTGTTGACGAGGTTCGGCCACACCTTGGCCTACGTCCCCGCTCTGACTTCTCGACCTCGAGACCATCGGAGATTCCACTAATCCCTTCGTTTGCTTCAAATGGGGCAAGGAAGAAAGCCCTTTACATCAACCACATTTTCTCCGCTTCGAGAGGCAAGGCAACCTCTCCTCCTAGGAAGCTAATCTATTTTTCTCGCTCAAGAAGTAAGATTTTGAACCTCTTTTACACAGGAGCTCTCTCAGTTTTTTTTTAACAAAATTGTTTCTCTCTTTTACAATTCTATGCTCATAAGAAGAGAAGAGAGAAACAAGAGAAAGCTATGAAATGAAAATTTCCAGAAATAATCTTTTTTTGATAATTTGAAGTTTTTCTTCAATGAGTGAATGTGTTGTTTTTGCCTCTGGTTTTGGCACTTCTTTAATAGTCTTCAGTGTGTGAAAACTTCATCCAAAATTTGCTTCACAAATTTCTCCTTCAAATTTGACCGTTACTATTTTGATCATAACTTTCTGCACAGTTATCCAAATTAGATGATCTTGAACTTTATGGAAAGCTAACAGAATTATCTAAAACTTTGATGTTTATCATTCATCCAAAATCTAATCATACCATAGTAAATTATGCAGTCAAAGTTCATGCATAAAGTTATCTCTTTTTCTTACACTTTTTTAGCATTTTAACTTTAATCTTTTGACGTTTGTTTCATCAAAATATAATTTTACATATCATTAAAACTTTGACACAACACCTACACCATTAGTATGTCTTAATTATGTGATTTATACAGTTTGCCAGTAATTAAGAACACCCCTAACACTTCCGCTTTTGACGCTACATCCTTCTACTATGCCATCACTGGTAAGAATCATCTAAACTTAAACTCGTACTAAAGCTAGATAGATTTATAACATGGTGTTTTGTTATGTACGTCAAATTTTATGTAACTCTATTTTTGGAAGAGGAGACAGCGAAGGAGAACTTCTCTTTTTATGGACCATGATTGAGAATTTGACCCATAACTTTGAGAAGCATTCCAGGAAGAAGAAAGGGTGCATTGTCATCGGAGGCTTAGTCACACCCTTTGCACGCCATTATAATTTATACTTAGAATGTCTCATTCCTTAATCAAGGCAAGACAGTTCATATGAAGCTTATCACGGTAAGAAATAACAGAGTTTTCTTCACTTTTAGAGGTAGATCTGACAAGATTCTAGGTACAAATCGTGCTAGAGTTACACCTTTTGACAAGGCTAATTGGTTATATTTTCCACCATTGGCTATTTCACTTGACGTTGGGAGCCACTTTAGGATGAGCCAATACCCCAGCCATCACAGGACGGTGCAGGACCCTCATAGTTATCCACCCCCTCCTACATTTGACTTTTGAATTTTTTCCTTGGCAAGCGTAGATGGATGCTATACGAACTAATCAGACATGGTACTATATATTAGTGAAGGAACAATTGAACTGCATGCAGATTGCAGCCCAAGAGGATCGAACACTATTTCATTGCCTTGTATAGGACATCGTCAGGAAAGATCGAGATGTTTGTCAGATAGTCCCTTAGTTGTGATCGAAGGTTTCAAGAACATCTCGTTGCTTATGAAATTCTTTATCAATGTGTTTTTCCATGTATCGTCTCAATATAGGGTTTTTGGAAAAGTAGTTGGAGCTTATTCGATTTATTTTGCTTTGAGGATCTCTATTTGTTAGTATTTTCTCAATTTTGACAAAAGTAGTCTCCTTATTGAAATTTCTAAATCTTTGTTGACCAAAAGAAAAAAAACTTCCAAAGAAGTTGCATAAAATAAAAAGCGTTATCTCTGGCACCTTGGTGTGTTCGAGCCATTATATCCATAGGGAATTCTTGCAGGTCAATTGGTCTTGGATTTGTCGATCGAAAACTTGTTACATGAACCACTTTGATCAAGATGGTGAAACACGTGAAAAAAAGAAGAAAGAAGCTCACCTTATATTTATAATTTCAACGTTAAGACTTATTTTTATTTATATAGTTGAGACTAACTATTTATTGATTTAAAAATGTCCTAGCATCATATATTCTTTGAAGCAGGGATCAATTGGAAAGAGAAGAGATACTTTGACGATATAAGAAAAATAAATAATGAAAAGAGAAAAGTATTAGTAATTTGATGAAGAACATATCTTATCTTGAATCTTACTTGAGGACAAGTAAATATTCAAACTTGGGGATTGTTTTACATGTTCATTTCTATATATTATTTTGCTCTTTAATAAGTTAAAATTAAATAAAGCATGTATCAATTTTTTGTGAGAAAATTATTATTATTATTATTATTATTGTTGTTATTATTATTATTATTATACTCGCCGAATTGGCTTGCCGAGAGAAGAAAACAGCCCGTGTCCGCTTGCCGAAGTCGCGTCAAAGCATTGAAAACGGACCGTGTCACATCAACATTGGCCATGTTCGATGTTAATAACGTAACGATCCACGCCGCGATTCCAGAAGACTACATGGCCCGTGTCATTAGTAACACGGTCCGTGTTAGTTATATCGGAGGATTGGTCACGTCGAGACGGGGGCCGTGTACTCAGAACATTAGCCAACACGGACCGTGTCATTAATGACATGGTCTGTGTTGATCCCCAAATTTTTGGGAATCGTGCCGATAAAAAGGCTCCCTTTCCACCCCATGAAGGCATCGAAGATTGAAGGAAGACACCCACTTTCAAATAAAAAAGGAAAGTCTTGTGGCTACTTTGTTTAGAGTCACATTTCAAGTTTTAGAGTTCTATTTTCCTGCTCATTTTTTGCACTCTAATATTTGCATTACGATGTTTAACTCTCCAATGATGTAGTCTTTTTAGTTGGTTTTATTTTGTTGAACTCGACTATTATTTTGAAATAAAGATCGTTTATGTATATGAATGATGTGTTTTACTTGAGAATTTAATTGTTTTCAGGATCTCATTTTTCTCCCCTATCTACTCAATGAGATTTGGAGGAGTGTGAACTTAGACTTGCTCAGTTGAAAAGTCTTTCAGATGAATTAAATTACATTGTGTTTTATCATTAAATATTTGGAGAATGATTTGGTTAAACTTTCTTCAAATGTTCAATTGATAAAATAGATAAGACATGTAGTTAGAGTCCTAAATCATATTTCACTTATTTCTATCATATATGATTTTCTTAATTCAAATGAATGCTTAGGAAAGTCAACATTTCTCCTATTTGATATTTTTCCCTTTCACTCGTTGGATCTGCTTCATATTTTTTTCTCTGGTTAATTTGTACAATTCATTTCTCTTAAAAGTTCTCATCTACTAAGAATAAGAGAGAAAAGTCCTCGTGGGATTGATATATTTTCACTATTTTACTACTTGTGCGTCTGGTACACTCGCCGCCTTTTCTACTCTATAAAAAATCGCATCAAGCACACGATTTTCTTTTGTGTTATTGTTTAGGATAAAAAAAGTACAAATAAGAGAAATGAATTAGTTTCTTTTTTTCATATATTTCATATATGTTGATAAAAATATGTTATCATAAAAATGGAGGGAACATGCCACGTCATAAAAAAAATGCCTTTTTCGCTTGTAGATTTTCTAGTTTTACGTTTTGGCTTGGACTTGGACACTTTATTAAATTATTAGTGTCTTAACCAATTTTGGAGAAGTTGATTGATGAAATTAGTTAGAATATCTAATGGACATTGATATTTGATATTGTTTATTAGCATCGATTAATCCATAGATTTTTTTAGTCCATTTATATTGAATATTTTTATACTCATGGGTTTTCTAGCGTACCTAGATCGTGTAGTATAATATATAGAGTGGGTGGTTCCTCGGATGATTGACATGTACATAGGAACCTAATTGTATATAGATGTAGGCCCATAAACTTGTATATTATATACTTTGTTTCCGCTAATTTTAGGTTAATTGTATAAGTTTCTTCCGTTGATATTGGAACTATTGTATTGAAGTCTTTTGCTAATGTGAACTATTATGTTGACTCGTTAAGGTAAAAAAAAGAGTCAAGCTATAAAATTAATGTGAACTTTTGATCACATGTTCAAGGCGTGCGTTCTCAAGGCATCACCCTAGATATTGATTTGATAACATGAATCACTTATAATGTCATTCTATATGAAAATGAACATTTAATATCAATTGACAATGAATCACTCCCACTACAATTTTGGTGTGCGAATAATAAAAATATTATGGACTTTGCCACAAATAAATTTGTACACAATGTCAACTCAAAATCTTGTGTTTTTCAAATGAAGATATTAATCAACCTACATCTTAAAAAAATATTTATGAATGACACATCTACTTGTTGTTTCAGTAACTATTACTAATTTAGAAGTCGTATGTAGTGCTAAAATGTTGTAACATTCCAATCAAAATGTATTAGGGCCATGCTACTTCAAAAAATATGTCAAGTAGATTTAGATTTCATCATAGTAGGAACTCTTCTTATTTTTTATCATAATATTGTTATTTTTTCTCATTATACTACTTTCATCACTAATCTCTTTGAATAAGTATCAAATTATTTACAATCTCAATATCTTTAACAAAACATTAATCTCACGAAGAAGATTGATTCCATACAAGTGAAAAATTCATACAAATGCCCCAAAGAATTTTATGAATGTGTATAAAATAATTTATGTTAGAAATGTAGGTATCATATATATTATTCTATAACGGAAAATAAATTTGATGAAATAAATCGGACACTAATTTAGACATTAAATAAATTACTGCACATTTACTATTCAAAAAATATTTTCTCATTTTCTTGTAAAATCATATAGGCAATAGTAACTTCAGTGATGAATCATTATACTCTAGCTTGTCTATTAAATTATTGCCTTGACATGTCATAATTTCACTTGCCAAAACTTTTGACATATTTATTTACGTCATAAACTTACTTTTCTACTCTTTCAATTTAAAGTTTACTTTACTTTGTCCGTGGACTATGCTAGAAAAGTTTAAAAAATTTACCCTGAACTAAATTCTCAATTAATGAGTTTTAAAAATGAAAATAAGTGAAATAATACTCAAAGTTAGTTAGTACGACTCAGTGAAGTCTTGAGCGAAATGACTAGTAATGAAATGGTTCTATTTTGCATTATTAACTATTTGATAAATGGATAGTGGCTTTCTAGTAGATAGTGGTTCGATTAGTGGGTGATTTAACGAATGAATAGCGGATTATAATTAGAACAACAACTAAGTGTTTGATAAGTTTAACGATAAAATTAGCTGATGAATATAAAATGACATAATTAGATAAATAATAAATTATTGAATTCAAGTGCATACAAATTTTATTATAATGCAATAAATAAATCATTAATATCTCAATTAAATTAAATAAAATTTCACAATTAATTATTTATTAAAATATTTTAATATTTTTATTGAAAATAAATTTTATATAGTGCATACATGATATGAAAATATTAATTATTCAAAATTCTTATTCATTATTAATAAATAAATAATTTGTAATTATTTAAATATGAATATAAAAATATATATTTAAATGGTGATAATACAAAATGAGAAAAGGAAAGAGAAGTTGAGAAAGAAAAAAAAAGCATTTGAATAAGAATATAAATTTTATAATTTTACTTTTTCGCTTGTACTAATCTTAACCTATTATAAAAAATTTTGATTTACTTCAAACCATAACAATGATAAAGATAGAGAAAATCATTTAAAAAATTGTCACAAAAGAGGAGCTCCTTTAAACTACAATGTTTTATTGACAAAAGTGAATAGCTATAATCCAAAATAAATGGACACATTATAAATATTTTGCCTGAAATCAGGGGCATAATAGGAAATTAAAAATAAAACAAATCAACAATTGCAAGTCATGATCCTTTTAACTTACTTTAATACTCTTTCAATTTAATGTTTACTTTGTCCGTGGACTATGCTACAGAAATTTTAAAAAATCTACTCTAAATCTACAATTCTCAATGAATGAGTTTTAAAAATGAAAATAAGGGAAATAACACCCAAAGTTAGTTAGTTTGACTCGGCGAAGTCTTGAGCAAAATGACTAGTAATGCTATGGCTCTATTTGACATTATTAACGATTTGATAAATGGATAGTGGCTTGCTAGTACTTAGTGGTTTAATTAGTGGGTAGTTTAACTAGTGAATAGCGGATAGCGGATTATAATTGGCTGTTAAAGATATCAACAACTAAGTGTTTGATAAGTTTAGCAATAAATTAGCTGATAATATACAATTACATAATTGTGTAAATAATAAATTATTCAATTAAAGTTCTATACAAATTTTATTATAATGTAATAAATAAATCATTTATATATAAATTAATTAAAATAAAATTGTATAATTATTTTTTATTTATATATATATATAAATATTTATATTGACAATAAATTTTATTTAGTGCATACATGTATGAAAATATTAATTATTAATATATATTAATAAATAAATAATTTTTAATTTATTAAGTATAAATATAAAAAATAGTTGAATAGTGATAATACAAAATGAGAAAATAATAAGATAAACTGTGAAAGAAAAATACATCTGAATAATGGTTAAGTTAGAAAAAAATATAAACATCTAACCACTATTCGCTAAACGTCCGTAGAAGTAGTGTTTCAATATTTTCATCCAAAATGCTAAACACTACTTGTTTGTGTTATTTATCAAACAAAAAAAACATTTGCATTGATAAATGAAACATTAGTTTTGACATTGCCAAACAGAACCTCTATGTGTAGTAGTACTCCTCTTTGCCTTTATAAATTTTGCCCACATGCTTTTGAGCATTCAGTATCTACAATTTTTCAAATTGGAACTTGACCTCCTTTTGAGAATTTGTAATAACATCATGTCCTTTTTATGTGGATAATTAAATGTCTTCTTTAGTATGATGTAATGTCCACTTTTGATATTTTCCTTTCTTTGAGTTGATTAGTACACAATTTTCTTAATTCTGCTACTTGTAATATACTAAGCCTCAAGTTTTTCCCTGATGTTGATGAATGCTTCTTTTTGTTTAGTTCTGACTTTCACTCTGGTTTTAGTCTTTTTACATTTATGTCACTTCAACAAGGTCAAAATCCTAAACAACTTTTATTCCGTTGATTTTTTATAAGAAACAGAGTTGCAAGTTTGTCATGGAATTAGTTGTTATTTTTCCTTCTTTAAGAACTTTGCTCTACTAAAGGATCTAAATTTGAGAGAGTTTGATCATTGATTTCTACATATGGAAGTTTTATACTATACTTCTTATTAATTATTTAATCCTGATGCATTTATATATTATTAGATTATTTTTTCTAAATAAATCATCATTAGGTTAATTTCTGTATGTATAATTGTCTTTCTTCTTCTATCTCTTTAATTTTTGTAAAAAATGATAAAGTAGTGTCCTTTTATTGGTTCAGCTTGCGGCATGCTATTTTATCTTGTGTACTAGAATGCTGATACTATACTAATTCTGGTTCTCAACTAGTTAGTCCCCTGTATGGTATTTTTTTTAGGTAATCACTTTGTCGATTTATAAGAACGTCATTTGAGAGCTCGATCGCCCTCGAGCAACCAAAAAACAATTGATTTAGTGCGACCATTTGAACAAGATTTTAAGTACATTCACTGGATTTAATCCTGAATTTTATTTTCTAACAAATTAAGGATGCTGCATTATCAAAATAATATATAGTTATTATTGAAAAATAGAAAAATAAAATAAAATAAAATAAAAAGAAAGTGAAAGAAAGGGTATTATTTTATTTTAGAGTATGTCAAGTTAGCATCTTAATAAATAAATTAATATATAAATATGATATGAAGATTTTATTGATAATAAATTTTAAAACATAAAAGAGAAAGAGGAGGGTCTTTTTATAAAATAAAATTTTAAATGAATATATCTATTATTTTTTCCAGACGTTAAAAACTTATTTTATAATTATTTTTTTAAAAATATATTATTCGATTTATAATTTGATAGATATCTGCCGTAAAAGGGAAAAAATATTGGAAGCATATATTTAAATTATTTTCAAGACGTTTATTTGCTCCGTTAACGGTAATACGAGCGACTCCCGCCCTATTAATTCCTTCCCTCCGCCTCTTTTTCCCCCCTCGCTCTCTTGCGATCTCCCTCAATCTCTCTCTCTCTCTCTCTGCTGCCTGCGCGCTCTCTCTCTCTCTCTCTCAACTCCCGCATGTTTCAAGAAAGCAAGAACGTCAAAACTCCGGCAGCAAGCTCATCAATGGCTCGGCGGCTCTCTTTCTCCTCCTCCTCCTCTTCTGCTTTTTCTTCCTCCTCCTCCTCTTCTGCTTTTTCTTCCTCCTCCTCTGCTTCTTCCTCTTCCTTTTCTTCTGGTAACCGCGCCATTGCTGCCGCCGCCGCCGTTGCTGGCTTCAAGCCCTACCTTCCTTCGCTGCGCACCGCGTCCTCCTCCTGGTCCAAGAACGACATCGGAGGCGACCGTTTCATCCCCGTCCGCCTTCCCGGCGCCGCCTCTTACGTGCCTATCACCAAGAACATCAAGACCAAGACCCCGGCGGCGGACGATGATGATGACGTATCCCCCTCCAGGCTCGCCTACAGGAGGGCCCTCGCCGACGTCGTTCCGCGCAGAAGAGTCCTCACCTTCCGGACTCGTCCCCTTGCGCGCCCAGGACCGCTGGAGGAGGAGACGCTCCTGCAGCCGGCTGCTCAGCCCCCCAAGCAGAAAACCAGGAGGTGGCGCATCCCTAAAGTGCCGTCCAGGTGTCTCGAAATCCCCGACCTCCATGACGATTTCAACCTCAACCTGGTCGACTGGGGCAGTGCCAATGTGCTCGCCGTCGCCCTCGACGACATCGTCGTCCTCTGGGACCATTCCAAGAAGTCCGCCTCCATGCTCGGATCTCTTGATTCCATGAACTTTCCCGTCACCAGTCTCTGCTGGGCTCCCGACGGGCAGCGTATCGCCGTCGGCCTTGAGTCGTCCAGGATCCAGCTGTGGAACTCAGTTTCCGATTGCATGCTCGGAGCCTTGTCAAATCCGGGAGCGACATACATGTTCACGTCGCTCGCTTGGAAGGACGACAACGTTCTAGCTGCAGGCGGAATATACGGTGATATACTCATCCATGATCTCCGGCTGGAGTCTCCCGTCGTGCAAGCTTTCCGGGGCCACAATGGGGAGGTCTGCGGCCTGAAGTGGTCCAGCTCTGGCCAGCAGCTGGCGAGCGGAGGCGTCGACAAACTGCTTCATATATGGGACGTCTCCATGGCCGCTTCGACTGCCCACCAGAACCCATGGCTGCACAGGATGCACGATCACACATCGACAGTCAAAGCCCTCGCCTGGTCTCCTTTCCAGCGCGATCTTCTTGCGTCTGGTAGTGACGATTGCAGCATCAAGTTCTGGAATACCTCCACCGGACGCCTGGTGAACTCTGTGGACACAGGTTCTGAGGTTTGCTCTTTACAGTGGAGCAGGCACGTTCGCCAGCTCATCAGCTCTCATGGAGGTCCTCACAACCAACTTGCTGTCTGGAGGTACCCTTCCATGGTCAAGGCCGGCGAGCTCATAGGACACAGACACCGAGCTCTGTTCACAGCCCAAAGCCCCGATGGCTACACTTTGGCTTCTGCTTCTGCCGATGAATCTTTAATGCTTTGGGAATTTTCTGATGGTCACGAAGCGCCAAAGCCCAGTGTTCCCAAGTCAAATTCAGGTCCTTTTTCCGGTTGTAGTTTTAGCCATATCAGGTGATGTAGCCATACCAGCTAATTACTCTGTAGGTGCCGCAACAACTTAAAAAGTAGACATCCAAGTGCAACATATTCTTTAATACGCCCCAATCTTCTCACGCGATGAACATAATAATGACTAGATAGGATGAAAACTAGAAATTGACTAGAAAGTTACTATGACTGTAAAAACAAGCTCTCCTTATTGTGCCATAATTCCCCCATTTTCTAAATTGCTTTGCTTATCAAGTCATGCTTATATTTATTCCAAGTTACTGATCACATGCATTGTCTCTCATGGTCAAATTTGTGTAGGTCCGCTAGGGGTGCACGTACTGATCATTTTTCACAAAATAATCTACCGCTGTAGGGATTCTTCAAATGTATTGTTAATAGGCATGTTTGTGTACACTTCCTATATATTTGTTTTCTTCCATTATCACTTTTCTTTCAGCAGAAATAAGTTCTTTTGCTATGCATGCTTTAAGCAAGCTTACTTTCTCACTCACATGCTTTAATCGTGTTTACTTTCTCGCTCTGTTTCTCAAATAAATAGATTCCTTTTTCTGCTAGTTTTCATGACATTGATTTTGAAGGATGAAGAAACTCAATTTCGCAGGACTTCCTGTTTTACATCCCAGTGGCATGTGCATGCAACCATGGTAGATAGGATGCAAAATAGCACCGAATGATCTTGTGTACTAAGATTTAATGTTAAAATGATTTTGAAATTTTGTTGAAGGAAACATATGTTGTCTGATTGTGTTAATTACTTTGTTTGTCTTGAAGTCATTAAAGGTAATACTGAGTATAACTGATCATATGGTTATCTAGGCATGCTTGATCCATGCAGCACTATGGTGCCTTAACTTGTCCACAGATGCCTCTAAATGTTTCAGCAGCTGAAAGCAATACTAATGGTGGATCTGATATAGTTTGAAATGTTTTTAGTTTTATTTCTAGTCGTTTTATCCCTGCCTGTTGGCATCACAAATGTTAAATAAAATATGATTTGGTATTAGTTTATTTATGCTCATTAATGGGAGCTACATTTGTCGTGTCCTGTGCTGGGATTGCATGAATTTTTTATGAATCTGGTTAACCTCTCAGGTAAATTCAGCAGCTTTCTCATGAAGTGCCCAACTTCCTAGAACTACATAACGAACATAGGATGATTACCTTTATAGAACTAATAATTTATAGATCCCAAATTCTTGTGCAAGTGGTTTGACAGATTACATGGATCCTTGTCAAATTTTTATATTGTGTAGATGAGCTGATTACTGTGCTGGTTCCAAAAAGAAAAAAAAAAAAAGACATGCAGGTGAACCCAATTTAATATATTCTTAATTAATATGCATCGATTTTTCATGCTATGAACATATTGAATAGATAGGATGAAAAATATAATTTGATCTGTTTTGCAGAGATGGTCAGTTTTCTTAGCATACTATAATTCCCTCTTTTGCTCATTTGTTTTGGATATTTGTCTGCATACCTCTGGATCATATATATTTGCCTTTCACTATTACTTTTCTTTTGGAAGGAATGAGCTCTTTGCTACGCATGGTTTTGGCAAGCTAATTTTCTCACTTTTTTTCTTAATTAAATATATACTTTTTTCTAGTTCTCGTGATATTGATGTTGAGGATATGGGAAACCCAAGTATTTTCTTTGTTTATTGGATAAGAACAAGATGTCCCTTGATACTATGATATACTTTAGTACAATTTCTGTATATTGGCTGATTTATTGCATGTGTTATCCTGCTATCGTGTTGAGGATTCTTCCTTTCCTGCTACCACTAAAATTATTTTAGCCGGAGTTGTAATTGATAGTAAGAAGTAATGAATTGTATCAACAGGTTGTTTCCAAAGCATGACAAAAGGGGTTTAGGACCAAGAGAAGAATACAATTAGTGACTTGATTGTTAGCAAAATTCATTTTCAGTGAATAATTGATTGCTGGCAAAGTAAAAAGAATAAGATTGCTGGCAAACTATTTTTCAAAGGACAAAAAATGTTAAGAGATTTTTATTTTGTGCAGATGAGCTGATTAGTGTGCAGGTGCCAAAAAGAGGAAAAAAAAAAGATATGCCAGAGGACCCAATTTAATATACTCTTAATTAATATGCATCGATTTTTCATGCTATGAATATAATGAATAGATTAATACAAAATTGGAGAAATATGGAGAAATACGTTAGAGTCAAAGGGTTTTCGTTTAAGTAGGAATAAAACAGAATATATGCATAGCAATTTCACAAATAAACAACTTAGAGACGATTTGAAAGTTAGGTTAGGGGAGGATATAATTCCTCAAGTGACAAAGTTTAAATATTTAGGATCAATTGTAAGACAAGATGGTGAGATTGATGACGATGTTAATCATAGAATTCAAGCTGGTTGGTGTAAGTGGTGGAAAGCCACTGGAGTTCTTTGTGATAGAAAAATACCCAATAAAGTTAAAGGAAAATTCTATCGTACTGCTATAAGGCCAGCAGTGTTATATGGTAGTGAATGTTGGGCCATGAAGGGACAACATGAACGTAAAGTGGGGGTAGCCGAAATGAGGATGTTGAGATGGATGTGTGGTCATACAAGATTAGATAAGATTAGGAATGACCATATACGTGAACGAGTCGGAGTGGCTCCTATTAGTGAGAAAATGGTAGAGAATCGTTTGAGATGGTTTGGTCATGTTCAGAGAAGACCATTAGATGCGCCAGTAAGGAGAGTAGATCAAATAATCTGGAGTCCGATTAAAAGAGGGAGAGGGAGGCCAAGGCGGACACTTGACGAACTAATAGAGCAAGATCTATTGGTGAATAATATACCGAAAGGCTTGGTTACTAATAGAGCGGAATGGCGTCGTATGATCCATGTAGCCGACCCCACCTAGTGGGATAAGGCTTTGTTGTTGTTGTTGTTGAATATAATGAATAGATAAGATCAAAAATATAATTAGATATGTTTTGCATAGATAGTTATAAAGACTAAAATTCTGTAAGTTTTCTTAGCGTAGTATAATTCCCTCTTCGCTCATTTGTTTTGCATATTTGTCTGCATATGTCTGGATCATATACATTTGTCTTCCACTATTACTTTTCCTTTGGAAGGAATGAGGTCTTTGCTACTCATGGTCTAGGCAAGCTAATTTTCTCACTTTCTTCTTGAGTAAATATATACTTTTTTTCTAGTTCTCATGATATTGATATTGAGGATATGGGAAACCCAAGTGTTTTCTTTGTTTATTGGATAAGAACAAGATGTCCCTTGATACTATGATATACTTTAGTACAATTTCTGTATATTGGCTGATTTATTCCATGTGTTATCCTGCTATCGTGTTGAGGATTCTTCCTTTCCTGCTACCACTAAAAGTATTTTTGCCGGAATTGTACTCGATAGTAAGAAGTAATGAATTTTATCTACAGGTTGTTTCCAAAGCATGACAAAAGGGGTTTGGGACCAAGAGAAACATACAATTAGTGACTTGATTGTTAGCAAAATTTATTTTCAGTGAGTAATTGATTGCTGGCAAAGTAATAAGAATAAGATTGTTTGCATAGTATTCTTTTGTGTTTTGCTGTTAGATTTTCTGGGAACAAACAAGTGCACCTTTCTGCACCATATCTGCTAAAAGTTGATATTGTAATTGCTTAAGTTCATCTTCTAGCTTAACTTAAGCAGTTTTGTCCTCTGAAAAACATTTTTGTGCCTTTTCCCCTAGTGCTTTGTATTGTCTTGGTAGGTTGCTGATGTTGATGATCAAAAGCTTGTAAAAAGAAAGGTCACAAACAGGTAATATTGATAGCATTATCTAACCAATTTCCCCATAAGTTGTCTAATGTTTCTGGATTTAATTAATTTCATTTACCTTCATACTTCTGTTTTTTTAATCGTTTAGTGCAATACTTGGATATGGTGAAATTGGTTTTTATCCTTTTTCTTTTAGTGATGGATACATAAAAATAGTCATACAGAAATAATTGATAATGGAAAAACTTGTACATGTCATATTTGAGCCTATATAATAGAACAATTCTACTTATAGCCCAGGCTGAAATTTTTCCATCTGAAACTGTTTTCTGATGCAATTTTACTCTGTAATTATTGTTGAATTTTAAAATTTCCATCTGAAACTGTTTCCATTTTACTCTGATCATCTTGAAGGTAGTTTACAGGACCAAATCATGAAACAAACTCTTAACTGAGAACTGCATGATTGTGTAATATTTTAGATCAGGTTGGGGATTGTCTGGATGCTTTGCCTTCTTTTCCTACTAACAATGGCAAGATCTGACTATGATTTGTTGTAGATCATCATGACTTTATCTGGCACTTGGCTATCATCTCAATGTATAATGAGATTCGTTCGTAATGTTCAATGTCTTCCCCTTTTGTCATGATGCTTGGATCTTTCTTAATTCTGCTACTTGTAATATATCCAATCCTCAATTTTTCTCTTGACGCAGATGAATGCTTCTTTTGTCTAGTCCTTCTGACTGGCTTTCACACTGGTTTTGGTCTGTTTACATTTATGTCACTTCAACAAGGTCAGAATCCTAAACAACTTTTATTTTTCTAATTTCAACAAGAAACAGATTTGCAAGCTTGTCATGGAATTACTTGATATTATTTTCCTTCTTTAAGACCCTCTTCGAGAAAAGCTATGGTTAAAACTTAAGACCAAGGCAGTCTACAAATTCAGACCAGTAAAAGGATAGAAAGGGAAATTAAAAAACATAGGCAAATATATTTGTTATTTCATATTCATATGAATTTTTTGCCGAATACTCTGGTTATTCTTTGGCTGAGGTTGCATCTCCCTTTTTTCGAGTCGCACTTTAATTCAAACTCTTATCTCATCTCTTGTATCAGTTTCTTTTGACTATTTCTTATTTCAGCTAGACAATATGTACGCCATTTTATTTTGCCAATAATTTGGGAAACTATTATGCTAGAGACCTTGACCTTCCATATGAAAGACAATAAAGAGATTTAATTTGTGCATTTGGACTCTTTCTGGCTTTTCTACTCTTTGTGAAAAGTGATGCCTTACCATGGGTTGTTTGTAAATGGCGCATGCATAATTAACTAATTATGGTATTAGTGTGATGGAGAAATATCTTTGGAAGGTTTCTATGTATGGGAGATGCTTGAGAATATTAACATAATGTTTAACTCGGCATGATGACATAAATTAATCCATCTTGTATTTCTCGTACTCAGTAGTAAGAAGAAATGAATTGTTTCTACAGGATTGGTAATGGACACACATTCAAAAATTGTTTCCAAAGCATGACAAAAGGTTTATGGCGAAAGGGTTTCAATAATTTCTGCAGCTCAAAAAAATAATAGTGATGGATCTGGCATAATATGAAATGATTTTAGTTCCATTTTTAGTCATCTTATCCTTGTCTGTTGGCATCACAAATGTAAAGTAAAATTGATTTGGTGTTAGTCTATTTATGATCATTAAACGGAGCTACATGTGTGATGTCCTGTGCTGGGATTGCATGAACTTTTTATGAATCTGGTTAACCTCTCAGGTAAGTTTAGCAGCTTTCTAATTAAGTGCCGAACTTCCTAAGGTTCACATAGAGAACATAGGATGATTACCTTTTATAGAACTAATAATTATAATTATCCCAAATTCTTTTGTAACTGGTTATATGTATCCTTGCCAAATTTTAATTTTGTGCAGAACAGCTAATTACTGTGAAGGTGCCAAAACAAGAAAATATAGGACATGTAGGTGGAACCACTTTAATATGTTCTTAATTAATATCAAATTTTCATTGTATGAACATAATGAAAAGATAGGATTAAAAATATAATTAGATCTGTTTTGCATAGAAGATTGTAATGACTAAAGTTCTGATAGACTTTCCTTAACATAGTATAATTCCTTAAAAAGATAGGATTGTTCACATGTCTGATCAAACCTAACACGTGAACACTCCTAGGCACAAATAATTAGATAAACAATTCTCTTTTCTTTTTGGAAATTTTTTAAACAAATAGCTTAAGTCCCTATTTATAATTCACAATATATTGATGAATCGCTTGTACTTTTATCTTCTAAAAATCTCACAATGTTAACGATTAGTACATCCTAATTTAAAAATCAAGACGTAAATTTTGTAGAATTTTATTTCTAATTATAAGAGACAAGAAGATATAAATGTGACACATTGTTGTTCAAATGCCAACACATATTATATATATATATATATATATATATATATATATAATCTTACAAGCTCATATTGCAATCAGCAGAAAGGACGTTTGAGAGTAAGCAAAAACCCATACTAAAAAAATCTAGGGATTACAGCTTTAAAGTGGTTAGTGTATGATATTTTTTTCAATACATGTTCTATGACCCATGAGCTACTAGTATTTGATTAATCTAGTGATCGTGGGGGAGAATAAACGGTAAACACTGGACAAAATGGTCACACCAAAATCATATGCCGAACAAAAATCCAACATGGAGGATGTATTGGCCAAATTCATCAAGACAGTGAACACAAAATTTACAAATTAAGAAGCCTCCATTAGAAACATAGAAAATTAGGTGGGGCAACTGGCTAATATGATTGCATGTAGACAACTAGATTCTCTCCCTAGTAATATAGAGAAGAACCCAAGGAAAGAAGCAAAAACAATCAAGCGTAGAAGTAACAAAGAATTATCAGAACCAGTGCTAACTCAGATCACAGATGTGCCATCATCATTTCAACGCCCCACTTAACTAGCCAAAAAGGATGTTACAAAATACCATATTCCTTCAAAATCTAGAAATTGGTGTTTACTTAAAAGTATCGACAAGAATATGGGTGTTCACGGAATCGGGTCGACCCAGTGAATCCAAAGATCCGACCCGACCCTCCGACTTGACCCTTGGGTCGATGGTCACCCGACCATGACCCGTCGGGTCAGGTTCGAGTTGGAGAATTCCAACCCGATTTGACCCTACCCGATGACCCACGGTTTTCTTTTTTTTATATCAAATGATTTTTTTTGTTAATTTAAGAGTTTTATGTCATTAAAAATTGAAAAATAATATAAAATAAATTATTTATATGTAGAAAATATGTAAATATTTTAAAAAATATGTTTTTGTATTTAAAAATATTTTTTTAGTATTAAAATAAAGTAATAAATGTTTTTATATAAAAAATAAAAAAAATTTAAAAAAATGATCACCCAACTCGACCCTACCCCACCGGTCCGGGTCAGGTTTGGGTCGGGTCGCAGGGGAAAAAAGTTGGCCGAGTCAGGTCAGATTTGTTCACAGGTCGAGTCAAACCTAAACCGTGAACACCCCTAGGCAGGAATAATTAGATAAACAATTCTCTCATTTTTTTGAAAATTTTTAAAAAATTCATATTAACATCCCATTTCATGAAGCTCGTGCTTGTATATGCCAAATTGTGCTCTCAAACAAAAGATGAATTGAGGAGACAGGCCTGATCCATGTCTTCAAAAGGGACTTGTCGACAAAAGAAAATGATCCAGGAGTTTTACTATCCCCCGCACTATTGAAAATTTTTATTGTTCTAAAGCACTATGCGATTTGGGTGCTAACATTAATATTGTGCCTTACATTATTTTCTAAAATTAGGATATGATGAACTCAATGATACTTAGTGATGCTCCAATTTGCAGATCAATCTATTAAGAAGCCTAAGGGCCTCTTAGAAGATGTTATTGTAAAAGTTGATATATTTGCATTCCCAACAAATTTCATCATCGTGGACATGGATTCTGAAGCTGAAGCACCCATCATACTAGGCTACTAGCAGCACGTTGATAGGTGTCAAGAAAGGACATCTCACTCTGAAAGTGAAAAAATGAATAATTGTGTTTTAATATTTCTGACTCCCTCAAGCAATCTCTAGACTTATCGTCTTGTTATTCTTTTAATGCTTGAGGATGATGTCTATGATGAATTTGAATGAGTAATACCAGAGGTGATAATGGACCCATACATAATTGTTGAAGAGTCAATGGATAACATAGAAAAAGAAATTGACTCAAACTAAATGGAACCACACCCTCTCAAGGAACACATCTTGAAGAAGATTGACACATCTCCACCACCATCATACCTAGAACTCAAGAGCCTACCCCCTTATCTCAAATATGCTTTTCTTGAAAAAGATTCATTTCCTGAATCATTTCCTCTGAGTTAACTGATGCAATGGAAAGTAAACTTTTATAAGTCGTCAGGAGACATAGAAAAGCCGTCCATCAATGATATCAAGAGGATATCTGACGCAGCGGTAAGGAATTCGGTATAGAAATTTAAATATAGTCAAGAGCAAACCCTAGGCCCGATGAACGGTGTTCTATTACACCGTGCAAGGATGCCTCTGTTACGCTTGAAAGATGTGCAGAAAATAAACGTCGATGTCGCCGGTTCAACCGACGATAATCGACAAATAAACTAGCAGGAATCCACCTGCACCTTAGAAGAAATCCAAGGCCAAGATCGTGCGCACATGAACTCAAGAATTCAGAAAACTCTGAACTGGAACTTTAATTAAATAGATGATAATGATGTCTTTAACTCTTACAAGTCAGGCTAATATATAGGGATTCCCAACTAGCAATACTATTAGCACTAAGACTCCTATAACAAAAGGAAAACAGAATCCCACCAGCATTAGGACTCTAATAATCTAACAAAATAGGAAATAAACTAATAGGAAATAACAATCCTAATAGCATTAGGACTCCTAAGAAAAATAAACTAAAAAGCAAATAACAATCCTATCAGCATTAGGACTCCTAAGAAAAATAAACTAAAAAGGAAATAACAATCCTATCAGCATTAGGACTCCTAACAGATTCTTCAAATCTGAATCAAAATAAGTTGATGACCATTAGAATTCTGGACAACAACAGAATTCTCTCTTTTCTTCTCAACAGGATCTACATCAGGCTCCCCTGCTTAAAAAGAGCTCGACCCCGAGCTTGGTAATAGGAAACTTGACGGATGGTACATAAAGAGATCTGAAACATTGAAGGTAGATGAAATTCCCAAGTCTACTGACAGGTCGATGATATAAGCATTATCATTGATACGCTTCAAGCCTTTGCAAGGATCAAACTTCTTGTTCATTAATTTATGATAAGAACCCTTGTCAGCACGCTCCTTATACTTAGCATTAGATTCTTCCAACTTCTTCTTGGTTTCTTCATGGATATGTTGGATACGCTCAGCCATATCGTCAACAGCAATACTTTTGCACAAAGTTTCGAGTAAATTGATGAGGTTTACGAGCTGATGAGGCATTCTACCATAAACAATTTCAAACAGTAACATGTCATCCAATCTAGGAATTGGAAGTCTATACTTGATTGTGATCTTGTTTATAGCTCTACTATCAACATACATTCTCCATGTGCCATCCTTTTTTGGTACAAGGAGTGTTGATACTGCGCATGGACTCATACTTTCTCGAACAAATCCTTTCTTTATTAATTCATCCACTTGATCTTGTAAAATCTGATTTTCTCTTGAACCTGGTATTAGATCAATATGACGTCGAATGTCTCGCATGGGAGGTAATCCATCAGGTAATCCTTCAGGAGTGATGTCTTTGAATTCTGAAATTAAATTTTGGATTGCCTCTGTAGTGTGTTGATCTGGAGGAACCTCCCCTATGCGCATAAGTGCATAAGCCTTTCCACGGTCTTTTACCTCATAAATGAATTCATCTGCCCGTTCAATCAAGTGGCCATTCTTCAAGCTATTTTCTTTAATTACTGAATCATGTTGTAATGGTAATAAAGAGATGCATTTTCCGTCTTTAGAAAACTTGTAGATGTTGTCTCATCCTAAATGGGTTGCATTAACATCAAATTGCCAAGGACGACCCAAGATGATGTGGCTTGCATCCATATCCAATACATCACATGTGACCACATCCTTATAACTCTTGCCAATTGATAAAGATACCTTACACAATTGTGTAACTTCTTTGTTAGTGCCTTTATTAATCCAACTAACTCTATATGGTGAAGGATGAGGTTCTGTTTTCAATTCCAATATGTTCACCATTTTTTTTGAAACTATGTTTTCAGAGCTCCCATTATCACTAATGACTTTACAAAGTTTACCTTTCACTGTGCAACGGGTTTGGAATATTTCATGTCGTCGAGGGTCCTCTTCTTTCTTAGGCATTAATAATAGGCGATGCACGACACTCGAGAGTTGTTCTCCATCTTCATCAGCACAAATTTCTTCTTCAATATCATATTCATCATTAGCCTCTTGATCATTAGTTTCTTCTTCATCCTCTATTATTCGTGCTGAATGAAGTGCTGGACGTTGTGGACACTCATTGGATCGATGACCTAATTGTCTACAACGATAGCAAACAATAGAATTGAACTTCCATATGAGTTAGAAGTCCTCTTAGCATTATTAGCACCCGCAGGTTTTGATTTAGGGCTAGCTGGTAAGCTTTTGTCAACACTTTCAACCTCTTCAATTGCAGGAAGTTTAGATGAATTGCATGCACTTGCCATTTTACTAGTCTCAACATAACGAAATTGTGCCTTGGCTCCTCGTTCCAGTTGACGTTCAGCAGTTTCTGCCAAGGTGATTGTAGTGGCCATGGTGCTAGGAGTCTGCATCCCTACTTTGTCTTTGATGTTAGACCTCAAACCATTTAAGTATCGAGCCACTTGTTGTGGTTCTAGTTCAACCAGGTTGTTGCAAGATGTTAGACGATCGAATTCCGCTGTATAGTCCCGCACTAGCCTTCCGCCCTGTCTGCAATTATGGAACTGTTGATGTAGAATCTGTTGATAGTTTGTTGGAAGATATCGATCCCACAACATTTGCTTCATTTTCCTCCAACTCCATATTGGTTGTTTATTTTTTTGCACTCGCAAAGATTGAATTTGCTCCCACCATGCAGATGCTCCTCCTTTTAAATGATATGCCACCAATTTTGCTTGCTTATGTTCTGGGATTTCCATGTCCTCAAAGAATCGTTCGGCCTCCGAAATCCAATCCAAAAAGTCTTCAATGGGTAGATGACCATTGAAGTGAGGTAATTCCATCTTCATCCTAAAATTAGATTGTCTGTGTGCAAAATTTCTTCTTGGCTCTTCTTCACTATCGTTGTCCACCGAAGAAGTGGCTATTCATTGTCATCGATTTTCTTGGGTTGCTTCTGGTTGGACACATGTGTGAATAGGATCTTGATTCGTAAGCAATTTTTCGATGGCAGCAGTAAGGAGATCTACCTTTGCTTCTAATCCGTCAAACTCTTTTCTACTTAGAATATCAGCCATGATCTCTTCCTCACTCTGATACCACTTGACGCAGCGGTAAGGAATTCGGTATAGAAATTTAAATATAGCCAAGAGCAAATCCTAGGCCCGATGAACGGTGTTCTATTACACCGTGCAAGGATGTCTCTGTTACGCTTGAAAGATGTGCAGAAAACAAACGTCGATGTCGCTGGTTCAAGCGGACGATAATCGACAAATAAACTAGCAGGAATCCACCTGCACCTTAGAAGAAATCCAAGGCCAAGATCGTGCGCACACGAACTCAAGAATTTAGAAAACTCTTGAACTGGAACTTTAATTAAATGGATGATAAAGATGTCTTTAACTCTTACAAGTCAGGCCAATATATAGGGATTCCCAACTAGCAATACTATTAGCACTAAGACTCCTATAACAAAAGGAAAACAGAATCCCACCAGCATTAGGACTCTAATAACCTAACAAAATAGGAAATAAACTAATAGGAAATAACAATCCTAATAGCATTAGGACTCCTAAGAAAAATAAACTAAAAAGCAAATAATAATCCTATCAGCATTAGGACTCCTAAGAAAAATAAACTAAAAAGGAAATAACAATCCTATCAGCATTAGGATTCCTAACAGATTCTTCAAATCTGAAACAAACTAAGTTGATGACCACTAGAATTTTGGACAGCAACAGAATTCTCTCTTTTCTTCTCAACAGGATCTACATCAATATCACTCTCAATATATATGCATAAGATCTTCATGGAAGAGAAAAGCAAACAAAGCGCTCAATTTCAACGCAACTCTAAAAAAGGTAGTTAAGGAAGAAGTTACCAAACTTCTAGATGCAAGTATCATTTATTCTATATAATCCTTTGGATTAGCCCTGTTCAGATGGTGCCTAAAAGTGGGGTATTATTGTTGTTACTAACAAAGACAATGAGTTGGTGCCAAGCAGGATAGTTATAGGTTGGCTTGTTTGCATCGACTATCACAAACTCAACAAAGCAACGCGCAAAGATCACTTCCCTCTTTCATTCATGGACCAAATGTTGGAACAAGTGGTAGAACATAGTTTTTATTATTTCAACGCATCGGCAACATTTCAACGATGCATGATGGCAATATTTGTTGATATGAATGACTTGAAGTTTTTATGGACGATTTCACTTTATTTGGCAACTCATTTGATAATTGTCTTGAAAATTTAACTTATTTTTTGCAGCGTTGTGAAGAAAAAGAAATCTAATATTAAACTGGAAAAAGGGATCGAGGTAGACAAGGCTAAGCTGGACGTAATCACAAATCTACCCCCTCCCACATTTGTGAAGGATGTCTGAAGCTTTTTAGGTCATGCTGAATTCTACTGGCGATTTATCAAGGATTCTTCCAAGATATCCAACTACTTACCAATTTACTCACCAAGACATTAAGTTGTTTTTTTATTCTAATTGTATATTTTCTTTTACTACATTAAAAGAAAAACTTACATATGATCTCATAGTTGATCCCATTTCTTACATTCTGATCCCATATTGGAGTCTTCCATTTGAATTCATGTGTGACGCTAGTGATGGAACCATCATGCTGTACTAGGACAAATGCAGGACAAATATTTTCGAGTCATCTACTATACGAACTTTGACTTCAACACAAATCAACTATGCCACCACGGAAATGAGTTTTTGGTTGTCATTTTCTTTCGACAAATTTAGATCTTATTTAGTTTGCTCACAAGTTGTGGTTTACACTGATGATAATGCAGGTATAAGACATCTCATGTCAAAAAAGGAAGTCAAACCTTGTCTACTCAGGTTTGATGTGAAAGTTAGAGATAAGAATGGGACTAAGATTGTCGTCGTTGAACATTTGTCTCGTTTGGAATCTGCTCCAAGCGAGAGATCGAAATACTAGAACTAGGGATAAGGTGATAGAGAGTTCACCTTGGTTTGCTGACTTTGCAATTTTTTTTTGTAGAAAATTGGCTTCCCACATGATGGACATCACAACAAAAGAAGAAATTATTTTCGGATGTGAAACATTACTTGTGGGATTATCCATATATCTTTAAAGTTTGTGCAGATCAACTAATCAAAGACGTTGTGTTCCTGAAATTGAATTCAAAAGCATTCTTACACATTGCCACACAAGAGAAGCAAGAGGCCCCTTCGGCCCTAATCGGATAGCCGCAAAGATCTTCGAAAGTGTGTTTTATTGGCCCACTATTTTAAAAATGTCATGTGATAATGCCAAAGGACCGGTAACATTTCCAAACTTCATGAAATGCCCCAAAATAGTATGCTATATTGTGATATTTTCGATGTGTGGGGAGTTGACTTCATGGGACCTTTTCCTAAGTCATTTCATAATGAGTACATTTTGGTTGTTATAAATTAAGTATCTAAGTAGGTAGAGGACATTGACACTCCTAATGATGCAAAGGTGGTAGTCAACTTTTTGAAAAAGAACATTTTTACTAGAATTGGCACACCTAGATCTATAATCAACGATAATGGCATCAATTTTTGTAACAAATTTTTGCAGGACTTTTGACAAAATTTGGAGTTACACATAAACTCAGCACTCCATATCATGCTCAAACATGTGGCCAAGTTAGGGAAATAAAATGCATTTTAGAAAAAACTATGAATTCTTCTAGGAAGGATTGGTATGATGCTTTATGTGCCTATCACACTGAATATCTTCATGAGGCTTGTGTTTGGTAAGGCATGTCATTTACAATTGGAACATAAAGCTTATTGGGCCATTGAATTTCTTTATTTTGAACTTAGAGAAATAGGGAAGGAAAGACTACTCAAGCTGAATGAACTTGGAGAATTCCGAACTAATGACTATGAAAATAGCAAAATATATAAGGGTACAAAGTAAGGATTTACATAGAATTCCGAACATAAATTATTGGCACGACCAACGCATACAAAGTAAGGATTTTCAATTTGGTCGACAAGTTCTCCTATATGATAGTAGACTTAGGCTATTTTCAAGTAAACTCAAGTTTAGATTGACGCTGCACATCACCTTTTGGAGCTGTTGAAATTTGCACCATTGTTGTGAAAAATCTGTGCAGATATGGGAGATAGTCGGTATTTGCATACTAGATACATGTATGTGAAGATCAAATTCCCTTTTACTAGAATGTAAATAAGTTTTAGATTTATAATCCCAACTACACTTCTCAAGTTGCAAGAATACAATCATAGTCAATGTATAGATTATGATTAAGTCATCCTCCATAAGTTCCACCTCTCGATTTATCTCAAATTGGATTGACTTTCCTGCTGATTACTCCAGACAACCAGTTAGCCTCTCATCTCATCGCTAGACTATTTACAACATATTCCCTTTCTCTAGAGTCTGTTGCATAAGGATTAATCAATATCGCCCAAGTAAACAATATTCAGCAAGTAGAATAAACATTGCAGATCAAGAAAATATGCATTCAATCCATAAGTGGCATAACCAAAGAGTTCATTCACATTAAGAAATTCCCCAACCTTGATGGCTGATTAGTTATACATAAGTATAGGGATCACAACACATAACATCATCCTAATACTAAACATTGTTCATTAGAGAAAACTAAAGAAATAGCAATATAAAAGAAGTAGGAAAAGGAAAATGCAATAGCCAGCACTAGGATTAGAACTCCAATTTCCCCTCTGGTCTTCTTCCTCTTCAAAGTGGCTTCTCCCCTTTATGGTTGGCCTCCACCATGCTCTCAGGTTTCTCGCAATTCCTCTCGATGATTGCTGGCCAACTCCCTTTTTTTAAGACATTATTTTCTTTTTATATCTTGGCATTACTTCTGTCCACCATTGGATCTTTGACACTTGTCCCTTATTCAACATCTGCTTTTTGTTCAACCATCTGATGTGTGACACCTGTATAGCCATCATATTCTCTTTGATTCCTCTCCTTTTACATCAGGCAGGTGGATGTGTGACACCTGTCCCAGTGCTTTTATCTCTTTTTTGCACCTCTGTTCTATTCCCTACGCGCGTCAGGTGGCAGTTACCATTTTGTCATTTTCTTCCAGCTCAGCTTCTGGTCTTAGCAGTGCCAGATACCCCATGTAGGGACTCTTTTAACTTAGTTACCAGATACTGTCATACAACGTACGGGTATGTGCTGAAAAGTTTATAAATTTAGAAGATTTTATTTATGTTTTCAGCAAAAGAGCTAAGTTGATATGGAGATTTCATATAACAGGAAAAATGTTAAAAATGTAGATTTTATATTATTTAATTACAGTATAAATCAAGAAAATCATGCTTCTACCCTAATAATAATGAGTAAGAAATCCATGTCATAAACCGTGAATAAAAAGCATCAATTCAAAGTCAATGGATATCGTCTTAAACACTATCTAGGTGGTGTTCATCATGAGGAAGTCGAATTTGTTATCCTTATTGATCTATGATAATATTTGACTAAGTATGACTATAAATCAGAACTACATAGTTCTGCCTAAAACTCTAATTTCTATTTTTACTTCTTAATTTTTAATTCTTTAGAAAAAAAATTTTGCAACACGATCTGGGAGCTGTGTTTTCAGTAATAATCATTTGTTATATGCACAGGCTTTCATAGTTTTAGGCAAACACTGACCGTGTTAGGCAGGCGCGTCACTCCAGCACACGACTACAACACGAACCGAGGAGATGGCAGCTGTCAAGCCGTGTTTCTGTTCATTTTCAAAATTGTACGCAATCATGAAGTCAAAATGGGTCGTGTCAATAGAGAAACAATCCATGTTACTCGAATTTCATGCACCTGCCACCTACCTACATTTACAACATAGGCTGAGTTGCCTATAAGACACCCCACATGGAATCGTCCCCACATCGACAGCCTCTGGTCATCCGTAACTCCGGCCGTCGTCCATTTCTTCAGCGCACCACCGCCTGCGCCACCGCATATACACTTGCTCACGCTTGTTGTCGCTAAGTCACCCACATCAAACGTACTGTCAGCCATCGTCAACTCCTCTAGACGTCGTCCATTTCTCCAGCGCACCACCGCATGTGCCGCCACACGTCCACCTGCCGATGCTTGCTCTCTCTAAGTCACCCACATCGAACGTACTGCCAACCATCGTCAACTCCTCCGGCCATCTTCCACCTCTTCGGCGACCCCGCAACACCATCGGTCGTCACTATCGATGACACCTATCACAGTCGTTGACACCTGCCGCCGCCTTCACCACGTCGACCACCTCGAGGACTGTCTTCACTGACTTTTTGTTTGATTCCTCAGACGAGACGAGACTTGCAGCATCAACATTGGCTTTTTCCCAAACTACGGCGGCGAACTTTGCAGGAAAAATAGGCCGCGTTCATGACACGCAGGCCATTTTTTGCAAGGTAACATGGACTCATAGTCTGTTTTCACTGACAATAGTAAACATGCATCGTTTCCTTCCTACGCGGGCCGTTTTCTCACCATGGCCGCACCCCACACCGTGGACGTGAATTTTGAAGAGGTTGGGTCCTACTATGGTTACAAGACCTTCATAAGTTGATTACAGAGATGGGGATCATGCTCGAGCCTTAATGAGGCAGCGTTGAATGGAATCAGCGGCCACTAAATTTGCTTTTTCTTGTTTTATGCATGATACTAGATGATGTTTTGGTTGTTTTTGGACGCATAGGGATGGTAGAACTTATATTGAAAAGTTTATCGACATATGATTGAGTTGCTTTGGATTTTTTGAGCTCATTTCATATGACATCCACAAGTTTTGCAAGAGAAGCACCCGAACAAATATTTTTAAGGATGTACAACGATGACTACTGTAGGATCCCAAAGGACACTAAGAGGGGGGTGAATTGGTGTTAAATAAAAAATGTCGATTTCACAAAGATCATCGCGGAAGCACAAAACCGATTCTTTAAAACCTTTTAAAATAAAGCAATTAAGGTCATAAGCATAATATGAACGGGGAGAGAGAAAGAGAAAATCAAATGCAAAGACATGGTGATTGTTGACGAGGTTCGGCCACACCTTGGCCTACGTCCCCGCTCTGACTTCTCGACCTCGAGATCATCGGAGATTCCACTAATCCCTTCGTTTGCTTCGAATGGGGCAATGAAGAAAGCCCTTTACATCAACTATCTTTTCTCCGCTTCGAGAGGCAAGGCAACCTCTCCTCCTAGGAAGCTAATTTATTTCTCTCGCTCAAGAGGTAAGATTTTGAACCTCTTTTACACAGGAGCTCTCTCAGTTTTTTTTTTAACAAAAGTGTTTCTCTCTTTTACAATTCTATGCTCATAAGAAGAGAAGAGAGAAACAAGAGAAAGCTATGAAATGAAAACTTCAAGAAATAATCTTTTTTTGATAATTTGAAATTTTTCTTCAATGAGTGAATGTGTTGCTTTTGCCTCTAGTTTTGGCACTTCTTTAATAGCCTTCAGTGTGTGAAAACTTCATCCAAAATTTGCTTCACAAATTCCTCCTTCAAATTTGACCGTTACTATTTTGATCATAACTTTCTGCACAGTTATCCAAATTAGATGATCTTGAACTTTATGGAAAGCTAACAGAATTATCTAAAACATTCATCCAAAATCTAATCATATCATAGTAAATTATGCAGTCAAAGTTCGTGCATAAGGTTATCTCTTTTTCTTACACTTTTTTAGCATTTTAACTTTAATCTTTTGAGGTTTGTTTCATCAAAATATAATTTTACATATCATTAAAACTTTGACACAACACCTACACCATTAGTATGTCTAATTATGTGATTATACAATTTGCCAGTAATTAAGAACACCCCTAACACTTCCACTTTTGACGCTACATCCTTCTACTATGCCATCACTGGTAAGAATCATCTAAACTTAAACTCGTACTAAAGCTAGACAGATTTATAACATGGTGTTTTGTTATGTACGTCAAATTTTATGTAACTCTATTTGTGGAAGAGGAGACAGCGAAGGAGAACTTCTCTTTTTATGGACCATGATTGAGAATTTGACCCATAACTTTGAGAAGCATTCCAGGAAGAAGAAATGGTGCATTGTCATCGGAGGCTTAGTCACACCCTTTGCACGCCATTATAATTTATACTTAGAATGTCTCATTCCTTAATCAAGGCAAGGCAGTTCATATGAAGCTTATCACGGTAAGAAATAATAGAGTTTTCTTCACTTTTAGAGGGAGATCTGACAAGATTCTAGGTACAAATCGTGCTAGAGTTACACCTTTTGACAAGGCTAATTGGTTATATTTTCCACCATTGGCCATTCCACTTGACGTTGGGAGCCACTTGAGGATGAGCCAATACCCCAGCCATCACAGGACGGTGCAGGACCCTCATAGTTATCCACCCCCTCCTACATTTGACTTTTGAATTTTTTCCTTGGCAAGTGTAGATGGATGCTATACGAACTAATCACACATGGTACTATCTATTAGTGAAGGAACAATTGAACTGCATGCAGATTGTAGCCGAGGAGGATCGAGCACTATTTCATTGCCTTGTATAGGACATCGTCAGGAAAGATCGAGATGTTTGTCAGATAGTCCAGTGGCACAAGAGTCATATAGATCTGGATGATACCACTTTTAGACCTCCACCTCCGCCACCTCCACCTGAGTTTGATTAGCAAGGTTGTGCCTTTCACACTTACTCTTTTTGTTGTGTCCCGAGGACAATGCTTCTTTCAAGTTCGGGGTTGTATGCATTTATGTTTCTTGCATCATGATAATCGTATGTTTTTCAAACTTTGTAAAAAACTCTCTTTCCTTACTATTCTCAATTATTTTTATATTCCCTTAGTTGTGATCGAAGGTTTCAAGAACATCTCGTTGCTTATGAAATTCTTTATCAATGTGTTTTTCCATGTATCGTCTCAATATAGGGTTTTTGGAAAAGTAGTTGGAGCTTATTCGATTTATTTTGCTTTGAGGATCTCTATCTGTTAGTATTTTCTCAATTTTGACAAAAGTAGTCTCCTTATTGAAATTTCTAAATCTTTGTTGACCAAAAGAAAAAAAAACTTCCAAAGAAGTTGCATAAAATAAAAAGTGTTATCTCTGGCACCTTGGTGTGTTCGAGCCATTATATCCATAGGGAATTCTTGCAGGTCAATTGGTCTTGGATTTGTCGATCGAAAACTTGTTACATGGACCACTTTGATCAAGATGGTGAAACACGTGAAAAAAAGAAGAAAGAAGCTCACCTTATATTTATAATTTCAACGTTAAGACTTATTTTTATTTATATAGTTGAGACTAACTGTTTATTGATTTAAAAATGTCCTAGCATCATATATTCTTTGAAACAGGGATCAATTGGAAAGAGAAGAGATACTTTGATGATATAAGAAAAATAAATAATGAAAAGAGAAAAGTATTAGTAATTTGATGAAGAACATATTTTATCTTGAATCTTACTTGAGGACAAGTAAATATTCAAACTTGGGGATTGTTTTGCATGTTCATTTCTATATATTATTTTGCTCTTTAATAAGTTAAAATTAAATAAAGCATGTATCAATTATTTTGTGAGAAAATTATTATTATTATTATTGTTATTATTATTATTATTATACTCGCCGAATTGGCTTGCCGAGAGAAGAAAACAGCCCGTGTCCGCTTGCCAAAGTCGCGTCAAAGCATTGAAAACGGACTGTGTCACATCAACATAGGCCATGTTCGATGTTAATAACGTAACGATCCACGCCGCGATTCCAGAAGACTACATGGCCCGTGTCATTAGTAACACGGTCCGTGTTAGTTATATCGGAGGATTGGTCACGTCGAGACGGGGGCCGTGTACTCAGAACATTAGCCAACACGGACCGTGTCATTAATGACATGGTCTGTGTTGATCCCCAAATTTTTGGGAATCGTGCCGATAAAAAGGCTCCCTTTCCACCCCATGAAGGCATCGAAGATTGAAGGAAGACATCCACTTTCAAATAAAAAAGGAAAGTCTTGTGGCTACTTTGTTTAGAGTCACATTTCAAGTTTTAGAGTTCTATTTTCCTGCTCATTTTTTGCACTCTAATATTTGCATTACGATGTTTAACTCTCCAATGATGTAGTCTTTTTAGTTGGTTTTATTTTGTTAAACTCGACTGTTATTTTGAAATAAAGATCGTTTATGTATATGAATGATGTGTTTTACTTGAGAATTTAATTGTTTTCAGGATCTCATTTTTCTCCCCTATCTACTCAATGAGATTTGGAGGAGTGTGAACTTAGACTTGCTCAGTTGAAAAGTCTTTCAGATGAATTAAATTACATTGTGTTTTATCATTAAATATTTGGAGAATGATTTGGTTAAACTTTCTTCAAATGTTCAATTGATAAAATAGATAAGACATCTAGTTAGAGTCCTAAATCATATTTCACTTATTTCTATCATATATGATTTTCTTAATTCAAATGAATGCTTAGGAAAGCCAACATTTCTCCTATTTGATATTTTTCCCTTTCACTCGTTGGATCTGCTTCATATTTTTTTCTCTGGTTAATTTGTACAATTCATTTCTCTTAAAAGTTCTCATCTACTAAGAATAAGAGAGAAAAGTCCTCGTGGGATTGATATCTTTTCACTATTTTACTACTTGTGCGTCTGGTACACTCGCCGCCTTTTCTACTCTATAAAAAATCGCATCAAGCACACGATTTTCTTTTGTGTTATTGTTTAGGATAAAAAAGTACAGATAAGGGAAATGAATTAGTTTCTTTTTTTCATATATTTCATATATGTTGATAAAAATATGATTAAAATGGAGGGAACATGCCACGTCATAAAAAAATGCCTTTTTCGCTTGCAGATTTTCTAGTTTTACGTTTTGGCTTGGACTAGGACACTTTATTAAATTATTAGTGTCTTAACCGATTTTGGAGAAGTTGATTGATGAAATTAGTTAGAATATCTAATGGACATTGATATTTGATATTGTTTATTAGCATCGATTAATCCATAGATTTTTTAGTCCATTTATATTGAATATTTTTATACTCATGGGTTTTCTAGCGTTCCTAGATCGTGTAGTATAATATATAGAGTGGGTGGTTCCTCGGATGATTGACATGTACATAGGAACCTAATTGTATATAGATGTAGGCCCATAAACTTGTATATTATATAGTTTGCTTCCGCTAATTTTAGGTTAATTGTATAAGTTTCTTCCGTCGATATTGAAAATCTTGTATTGAAGTCTTTTGCTAATGTGAACTATTATGTTGACTCGTTAAGGTAAAAAAAAGTCAAGCTATAAAATTAATGTGAACTTTTGATCACATGTTCAAGGCGTGCGTTCTCAAGGCATCACCCTAGATATTGATTTGATAACATGAATCACTTATAATGTCATTCTATATGAAAATGAACATTTAACATCAATTGACAATGAATCACTCCCACTACAATTTTGGTGTGCGAATAATAAAAATATTATGGACTTTGCCACAAATAAATTTGTACACAATGTCAACTCAAAATCTTGTGTTTTTCAAATCAAGATATTAATCAACCTACATCTTAAAAAAATATTTATGAATGACACATCTACTTGTTGTTTCAGTAACTATTACTAATTTAGATGTAGTACTAAAACGTTGTAACATTCCAATCAAAATGTATTAGGGCCATGCTACTTCAAAAAATATATGTCAACTAAATTTAGATTTCATCATAGTAGGAACTCTTCTTATTTTTTATCATAATATTGTTATTTTTTCTCATTATACTACTTTCATCACTAATCTCTTTGAATAAGTATCAAATTATTTACAATCTCAATATCTTTAACAAAACATTAATCTCACGAAGAAGATTGATTCCATACAAGTGAAAAATTCATACAAATGCCCCAAAGAATTTTGTGAATGTGTATAAAATAATTTATGTTAGAAATGTAGGCATCATATATATTATTCTATAACGGAAAATAAATTTGATGAAATAAATCGGACACCAATTTAGACATTAAATAAATTACTGCACATTTACTATTCAAAAAATATTTTCTCATTTTCTTGAAAAATCATATAGGCAATAGTAACTTCAGCGATGAATCATTATACTCTAGCTTGTCTATTAAATTATTGTCTTAACATGTCATAATTTCACTTGCCAAAACTTTTGACATATTTATTTACGTCGTAAACTTACTTTTCTACTCTTTCAATTTAAAGTTTACTTTACTTTGTCCGTGGGCTATGCGAGAAAAGTTTAAAAAATTTACTCTGAACTAAATTCTCAATTAATGAGTTTTAAAAATGAAAATAAGTGAAATAATACTCAAAGTTAGTTAGTCCGACTCGGTGAAGTCTTGAGCGAAATGACTAGTAATGCAATGGTTCTATTTTGCATTATTAACTATTTGATGAATTGATAGTGGCTTTCTAGTAGATAGTGGTTCGATTAGTGGGTGATTTAATGAGTGAATAGCGGATTATAATTAGCTCAACAACTAAGTGTTTGATAAGTTTAACGATAAAATTAGTTGATGAATATAAAATGACATAATTAGATAAATAATAAATTATTGAATTCACGTGCATACAAATTTTATTATAATGCAATAAATAAATCATTAATATCTCAATTAAATTAAATAAATTTCACAATTAATTATTTATTAAAATATTTTAATATTTTTATTGAAAATAAATTTTATATAGTGCATACATGGTATGAAAATATTAATTATTCAAAATTCTTATTCATTATTAATAAATAAATAATTTGTAATTATTTAAATATGAATATAAAAATATATATTTGAATGGTGATAATACAAAATGAGAAAAGGAAAGAGAAGTTGAGAAAGAAAAAAAAAGCATTTGAATAAGAATATAAATTTTATAATTTTACTTTTTCGCTTGTACTAATCTTAACCTATTTTAAAAAATTTTGATTTACTTCAAACCATAACATTGATAAAGATAGAGAAAATCATTTTAAAAATTGTCACAAAAGAGGAGCTCCTTTAAACTACAATGTTTTATTGACAAAAGTGAATAGCTATAATCCAAAATAAATGGACACATTATATATATTTTGCCTGAAATCAGGGGCATAATAGGAAATTAAAAATAAAACAAATCAACAATAGCAAGTCATGATCCTTTTAACTTACTTTAATACTCTTTCAATTTAATGTTTACTTTGTCCGTGGACTATGCTACAAAAATTTTAAAAAATCTACTCTAAATCTACAATTCTCAATGAATGAGTTTTAAAATGAAAATAAGGGAAATAACACCCAAAGTTAGTTAGTTTGACTCCGCGAAGTCTTGAGCAAAATGACTAGTAATGCTATGGCTCTATTTGACATTATTAACGATTTGATAAATGGATAGTGGCTTGCTAGTACTTAGTGGTTTAATTAGTGGGTAGTTTAACTAGTGAATAACGGATAGCAGATTATAATTGGCTGTTAAAGATATCAATAACTAAGTGTTTGATAAGTTTAGCAATAAATTAGCTGATAATATACAATTACATAATTGGGTAAATAATAAATTATTCAATTCAAGTTCTATACAAATTTTATTATAATGTAATAAATAAATCATTTATATATAAATTAATTAAAATAAAATTGTATAATTATTTTTTATTTATATATATAAATATTTATATTGACAATAAATTTTATTTAGTGCATACATGTATGAAAATATTAATTATTAATATATATTAATAAATAAATAATTTGTAATTTATTAAGTATAAATATAAAAAATAGTTGAATAGTGATAATACAAAATGAGAAAATAATAAGATAAACTGTGAAAGAAAAATACATCTGAATAATGGTTAAGTTAGAAAAAAAATATAAACATCTAACCACTATTCGCTAAACATCCGTAGAAGTCGTGTTTCAATATTTTCATCCAAAATGCTAAACACTACTTGTTTGTGTTATTTATCAAACAAAAAAACATTTGCATTGATAAATGAAACATTAGTTTTGACATTGCCAAATAGAACCTCTATGTGTAGTAGTACTCCTCTTTGCCTTTATAAATTTTGCCCACATGCTTTTGAGCATTCAGTATCTACAAATTTTCAATTTGGAACTTGACCTCCTTTTGAGAATTTGTAATAACATCATGTCCTTTTTATGTGGATAATTAAATGTCTTCTTTAGTATGATGTAATGTCCACTTTTGATATTTTCCTTTCTTTGAGTTGATTAGTACACAATTTTCTTAATTCTGCTACTTGTAATATACCAAGCCTCAATTTTTTCCCTGATGTTGATGAATGCTTCTTTTGTCTAGTTCTGACTTTCACTCTGGTTTTAGTCTTTTTACATTTATGTCACTTCAACAAGGTCAAAATCCTAAACAACTTTTATTCCGTTGATTTTTTATAAGAAACGGAGTTGCAAGTTTGTCATGGAATTAGTTGTTATTTTTCCTTCTTTAAGAACTTTTCTCTACTAAAGGATCTAAATTTGAGGGAGTTTGATCATTGGTTTCTACATATGGAAGTTTTATACTATACTTCTTATTAATTATTTTAATCATGATGCATTTATATATTATTAGACTATTTTTTCTAGATAAATCATCATTAGGTTAATTTCTGTATGTATAATTGTCTTTCTTCTTCTATCTTTTTATTTTTTGTAAAAAATGATAAAGTAGTGTCCTTTTATTAGTTCAGCTTGCGGCCTGCTGTTTTATCTTGTGTACACGACTGCTGATATTATACTAATTCTGATTCTCTTTATTTATTTTTTAGTGCCATTTGAGAGCTCGATCGCTCTCGAGCAACCAAAAAATAATTGATCTCGTGCGATCATTTGAACAAGATTTTAAGTACATTCACTGGATTTAATCCTGAATTTTATTTTCTAACAAAATGAGGATGCTGCATTATCAAAATAATATACAGTTATTATTCAAAAATAGCAAAAAAATAAAATAAAATAAAAAGAAAGTGAAAGAAAGGGTATTATTTTATTTTAGAGTATGTCAAGTTAGCATCTTAATAAATAAATTAATATATGATATGAATATTTTATTGATAATAAATTTTAAAACATAAAAGAGAAAGAGGAGGGTCTTTTTATAAAATAAAATTTTAAATGAATATATCTATTATTTTTTCCAGACGTTAAAAACTTATTTTATAATTATTTTTTAAAAAATATATTATTCGATTTATAATTTGATAGATATCTGCCGTAAAAGGGAAAAAATATTGGAAGCATATATTTAAATTATTTTCAAGACGTTTATTTGCTCCGTTAACGGTAATACGAGCGACTCCCGCCCTATTAATTCCTTCCCTCCGCCTCTTTTTTCCCCCTCGCTCTCTTGCGATCTCCCTCAATCTCTCTCTCTCTCTCTCTGCTGCCTGCGCGCTCTCTCTCTCTCTCTCAACTCCCGCATGTTTCAAGAAAGCAAAAACGTCAAAATTCCGGCAGCAAGCTCATCAATGGCTCGGCGGCTCTCTTTCTCCTCCTCCTCCTCCTCCTCCTCTTCTGCTTCTTCTTCCTCCTCCTCTGCTTCTTCCTCTTCCTTTTCTTCTGGTAACCGCGCCATTGCTGCCGCCGCCGCCGTTGCTGGCTTCAAGCCCTACCTTCCTTCGCTGCGCACCGCGTCCTCCTCCTGGTCCAAGAACGACATCGGAGGCGACCGTTTCATCCCCGTCCGCCTTCCCGGCCCCGCCTCTTATCACCAAGAACATCAAGACCAAGACCCCGGCGGTCTCCATATATGGGACGTCTCCATGGCCGCTTCGACTGCCCACCAGAACCCATGGCTGCACAGGATGCACGATCACACATCGACAGTCAAAGCCCTCGCCTGGTCTCCTTTCCAGCGCGATCTTCTTGCGTCTGGTAGTGACGATTGCAGCATCAAGTTCTGGAATACCTCCACCGGACGCCTGGTGAACTCTGTGGACACAGGTTCTGAGGTTTGCTCTTTACAGTGGAGCAGGCACGTTCGCCAGCTCATCAGCTCTCATGGAGGTCCTCACAACCAACTTGCTGTCTGGAGGTACCCTTCCATGGTCAAGGCCGGCGAGCTCATAGGACACAGACACCGAGCTCTGTTCACAGCCCAAAGCCCCGATGGCTACACTTTGGCTTCTGCTTCTGCCGATGAATCTTTAATGCTTTGGGAATTTTCTGATGGTCACGAAGCGCCAAAGCCCAGTGTTCCCAAGTCAAATTCAGGTCCTTTTTCCGGTTGTAGTTTTAGCCATATCAGGTGATGTAGCCATACCAGCTAATTACTCTGCAGGTGCCGCAACAACTTAAAAAGTAGACATCCAAGTGCAACATATTCTTTAATAATACGCCCCAATCTTCTCACGCGATGAACATAATAATGACTAGATAGGATGAAAACTAGAAATTGACTAGAAAGTTACTATGACTGTAAAAACAAGCTCTCCTTATTGTGCCATAATTCCCCCATTTTCTAAATTGCTTTGCTTATCAAGTCATGCTTATATTTATTCCAAGTTACTGATCACATGCATTGTCTCTCATGGTCAAATTTGTGTAGGTCCGCCAGGGGTGCACGTACTGATCATTTTTCACAAAATAATCTACCGCTGTAGGGATTCTTCAAATGTATTGTTAATAGGCATGTTTGTGTACACTTCCTATATATTTGTTTTCTTCCATTATCACTTTTCTTTCAGCAGAAATAAGTTCTTTTGCTATGCATGCTTTAAGCAAGCTTACTTTCTCACTCACATGCTTTAATCGTGTTTACTTTCTCGCTCTGTTTCTCAAATAAATAGATTCCTTTTTCTGCTAGTTTTCATGACATTGATTTTGAAGGATGAAGAAACTCAATTTCACAGGACTTCCTGTTTTACATCCCAGTGGCATGTGCATGCAACCATGGTAGATAGGATGCAAAATAGCACCGAATGATCTTGTGTACTAAGTTTTAATGTTAAAATGATTTTGAAATTTTGTTGAAGGAAACATATGTTGTCTGATTGTGTTAATTACTTTGTTTGTCTTGAAGTCATTAAAGGTAATACTGAGTATAACTGATCATATGGTTATCTAGGCATGCTTGATCCATGCAGCACTATGGTGCCTTAACTTGTCCCCAGATGCCTGTAAATGTTTCAGCAGCTGAAAGCAATACTAATGGTGGATCTGATATAGTTTGAAATGTTTTTGTTTTATTTCTAGTCGTTTTATCCCTGCCTGTTGGCATCACAAATGTTAAATAAAATATGATTTGGTATTAGTTTATTTACGCTCATTAATGGGAGCTACATTTGTCGTGTCCTGTGCTGGGATTGCATGAATTTTTTATGAATCTGGTTAACCTCTCAGGTAAATTCAGCAGCTTTCTCATGAAGTGCCCAACTTCCTAGAACTACATAACGAACATAGGATGATTACCTTTATAGAACTAATAATTTATAGATCCCAAATTCTTGTGCAAGTGGTTTGACAGATTACATGGATCCTTGTCAAATTTTTATATTGTGTACATGAGCTGATTACTGTGTTGGTTCCAAAAAGAAAAAAAAAAGACATGCAGGTGAACCCAATTTAATATATTCTTAATTAATATGCATCGATTTTTCATGCTATGAACATATTGAATAGATAGGATGAAAAATATAATTTGATCTGTTTTGCAGAGATGGTCAGTTTTCTTAGCATACTATAATTCCCTCTTTTGCTCATTTGTTTTGGATATTTGTCTGCATACCTCTGGATCATATATATTTGCCTTTCACTATTACTTTTCTTTTGGAAGGAATGAGCTCTTTGCTACGCATGGTTTAGGCAAGCTAATTTTCTCACTTTTTTTCTTAATTAAATATATACTTTTTTCTAGTTCTCGTGATATTGATGTTGAGGATATGGGAAACCCAAGTATTTTCTTTGTTTATTGGATAAGAACAAGATGTCCCTTGATACTATGATATACTTTAGTACAATTTCTGTATATTGGCTGATTTATTGCATGTGTTATCCTGCTATCGTGTTGAGGATTCTTCCTTTCCTGCTACCACTAAAATTATTTTAGCCGGAGTTGTAATTGATAGTAAGAAGTAATGAATTGTATCAACAGGTTGTTTCCAAAGCATGACAAAAGGGGTTTAGGACCAAGAGAAGAATACAATTAGTGACTTGATTGTTAGCAAAATTCATTTTCAGTGAATAATTGATTGCTGGCAAAGTAAAAAGAATAAGATTGCTGGCAAACTATTTTTCAAAGGACAAAAAATGTTAACAGATTTTTATTTTGTGCAGATGAGCTGATTAGTGTGCAGGTGCCAAAAAGAGGAAAAAAAAAGATATGCCGGAGGACCCAATTTAATATACTCTTAATTAATATGCATCGATTTTTCATGCTATGAACATAATGAATAGATAAGATCAAAAATATAATTAGATATGTTTTGCATAGATAGTTATAAAGACTAAAATTCTGTAAGTTTTCTTAGCGTAGTATAATTCCCTCTTCGCTCATTTGTTTTGCATATTTGTCTGCATATGTCTGGATCATATACATTTGTCTTCCACTATTACTTTTCCTTTGGAAGGAATGAGGTCTTTGCTACTCATGGTCTAGGCAAGCTAATTTTCTCACTTTTTTTCTTAATTAAATATATACTTTTTTTCTAGTTCTCATGATATTGATATTGAGGATATGGGAAACCCAAGTGTTTTCTTTGTTTATTGGATAAGAACAAGATGTCCCTTGATACTATGATATACTTTAGTACAATTTCTGTATATTGGCTGATTTATTCCATGTGTTATCCTGCTATCGTGTTGAGGATTCTTCCTTTCCTGCTACCACTAAAAGTATTTTTGCCGGAATTGTACTCGATAGTAAGAGGTAATGAATTTTATCTACAGGTTGTTTCCAAAGCATGACAAAAGGGGTTTAGGACCAAGAGAAACATACAATTAGTGACATGATTGTTAGCAAAATTTATTTTCAGTGAGTAATTGATTGCTGGCAAAGTAATAAGAATAAGATTGTTTGCATAGTATTCTTTTGTGTTTTGCTGTTAGATTTTCTGGGAACAAACAAGTGCACCTTTCTGCACCATATCTGCTAAAAGTTGATATTGTTATTGCTTAAGTTCATCTTCTAGCTTAACTTAAGCAGTTTTGTCCTCTGAAAAACATTTTTGTGCCTTTTCCCCTAGTGCTTTGTATTGTCTTGGTAGGTTGCTGATGTTGATGATCAAAAGCTTGTAAAAAGAAAGGTCACAAACAGGTAATATTGATAGCATTATCTAACCAATTTCCCCATAAGTTGGCTAATGTTTCTGGATTTAATTAATTTCATTTACCTTCATACTTCTGTTTTTTTAATCAGTTAGTGCAATACTTGGATATGGTGAAATTGGTTTTTATCCTTTTTCTTTTAGTGATGGATACATAAAAATAGTCATACAGAAATAATTGATAATGGAAAAACTTGTACATGTCATATTTGAGCCTATATAATAGAACAATTCTACTTATAGCCCAGGCTGAAAATTTTCCATCTGAAACTGTTTTCTGATGCAATTTTACTCTGTAATTATTGTTGAATTTTAAAATTTCCATCTGAAACTGTTTCCATTTTACTCTGATCATCTTGAAGGTAGTTTACAGGACCAAATCATGAAACAAACTCTTAACTGAGAACTGCATGATTGTGTAATATTTTAGATCAGGTTGGGGATTGTCTGGATGCTTTGCCTTCTTTTCCTACTAACAATGGCAAGATCTGACTATGATTTGTTGTAGATCATCATGACTTTATCTGGCACTTGGCTATCATCTCAATGTATAATGAGATTCGTTCGTAATGTGCAATGTCTTCCCCTTTTGTCATGATGCTTGCATCTTTCTTAATTCTGCTACTTGTAATATATCCAAGCCTCAATTTTTCTCTTGACGCTGATGAATGCTTCTTTTGTCTAGTCCTTCTGACTGGCTTTCACACTGGTTTTGGTCTGTTTACATTTATGTCACTTCAACAAGGTCAGAATCCTAAACAACTTTTATTTTGCTAATTTCAACAAGAAACAGATTTGCAAGCTTGTCATGGAATTACTTAATATTATTTTCCTTCTTTAAGACCCTCTTCGAGAAAAGCTATGGTTAAAACTTAAGACCAAGGCAGTCTACAAATTCAGACCAGTAAAAGGATAGAAAGGGAAATTAAAAAACATAGGCAAATATATTTGTTATTTCATATTCATATGAATTTTTTGCCGAATACTCTGGTTATTCTTTGGCTGAGGTTGCATCTCCCTTTTTTCGAGTCGCACTTCAAATCTTCAAACTCTTATCTCATCTCTTGTATCAGTTTCTTATGACTATTTCTTATTTCAGCTAGACAATTTGTACGCCATTTAATTTTGCCAATAATTTGGGAAACTATTATGCTAGAGACCTTGACCTTCCATATGAAAGACAATAAAGAGATTTAATTTGTGCATTTGGACTCTTTCTGGCTTTTCTACTCTTTGTGAAAAGTGATGCCTTACCATGAGTTGTTTGTAAATGGCGCATGCATAATTAACTAATTATGGTATTAGTGTGATGGAAAAATATCTTTGGAAGGTTTCTATGTATGGGAGATGCTTGAGAATATTAACATAATGTTTAACTCGGCATGATGACATAAATTAATCCATCTTGTATTTCTCGTACTCAGTAGTAAGAAGAAATGAATTGTTTCTACAGGATTGGTAATGGACACACATTCAAAAATTGTTTCCAAAGCATGACAAAAGGTTTATGGCGAAAGGGTTTCAATAATTTCTGCAGCTCAAAAAAATAATAGTGATGGATCTGGCATAATATGAAATGATTTTAGTTCCATTTTTAGTCATCTTATCCTTGTCTGTTGGCATCACAAATGTAAAGTAAAATTGATTTGGTGTTAGTCTATTTATGATCATTAAACGGAGCTACATGTGTGATGTCCTGTGCTGGGATTGCATGAACTTTTTATGAATCTGGTTAACCTCTCAGGTAAGTTTAGCAGCTTTCTAATTAAGTGCCGAACTTCCTAAGGTTCACATAGAGAACATAGGATGACTACCTTTTATAGAACTAATAATTATAATTATCCCAAATTCTTTTGTAACTGGTTATATGTATCCTTGCCCAATTTTAATTTTGTGTAGAACAGCTAATTACTGTGAAGGTGCCAAAACAAGAAAATATAGGACATGTAGGTGGAACCACTTTAATATGTTCTTAATTAATATCAAATTTTCATTGTATGAACATAATGAAAAGATAGGATTAAAAATATAATTAGATCTGTTTTGCATAGAAGATTGTAATGACTAAAGTTCTGATAGACTTTCCTTAACATAGTATAATTCCTTTTTACTCTCGTTTGCCTTGCATATTTGTATGCATAATTCTTTATCATAAATATTTGTCTTTCACTATTACTTTTCCTTCGGCAGAAATGAGCTCTTTGCTACTCATGGTTTAGGCAAGCTTATTTTCTCACTTTTTTTCTTAATTAAATCTATATTTTTTTTGTTAGTTCTCATGATATTGATGTTGAGGATAAAGGAAATTCAAATACTTTCATTTTTTATTGGGAAAGAACGAGATGTACCTTTGATACTATGATATACTTTACTACTGGATATTGGCTGATTTACTCCATATTTATTCCTGTTATCATGTTGAGGATTCTTCCTTTCCTGCTATCACTAAATTTATTTTAACTGGAGATGTGCTCAATAGTAAGAAGAACTTAATTGTATCTACAGGATTGGTAATGGAGGCATATTTAAAAATTGTTTCCAAAGCATGACAAAAGGGTTTATGACCAAGAGAGGAAGAGAATTAGTGACTTGATTGTTAGCAAAATTTACTGTTAGTGAATAATTGATTGTCCGCAAAGTAAAAAGTACAAAATTTTTTGCAAACTATACTTTTGTATTTTTGATTGCTTAAGGTCATCTTCTATCCTAACTTAAGCAGTTTTGTCCTTGTAAAAACATTTGTTTTTT
This sequence comes from Pontederia crassipes, assembly GCA_030549335.1. Lineage (NCBI taxonomy): Eukaryota > Viridiplantae > Streptophyta > Magnoliopsida > Commelinales > Pontederiaceae > Pontederia > Pontederia crassipes. Next base: position 48,568,462 of record CM060189.1, on the reverse strand, counting down.
GCCTTTTGCCTTGGTCCTCTATTGTTTTTTGTAAGTTGCTGATGTTGGTGTTAAAAGCTTGTAAACTGGAAGGCCATAAGAACGTAATAGTGATAGGATTATGTCCTCAATTTCCCCTTAAGATGGCCAAGGTTCTTGGCTTCAATTAATATCATTTACCTTCATACTTTTGTGTTTAATTAATATCATTTGCCCTAATAATGGCTTAATAATGTGGAGATATGAAATTTGGCTTAATGATGGCTTAATAATGGGAGCTACATTTGTCGTGTCCTGTGCTGGGATTGCATGAATTTTTTATGAATCTGGTTAACCTCTCAGGTAAATTCAGCAGCTTTCTCATGAAGTGCCCAACTTCCTAGAACTACATAACGAACATAGGATGATTACCTTTATAGAACTAATAATTTATAGATCCCAAATTCTTGTGCAAGTGGTTTGACAGATTACATGAATCCTTGTCAAATTTTTATATTGTGTATATGAGCTGATTACTGTGTTGGTTCCAAAAAGAAAAAAAAAGACATGCAGGTGAACCCAATTTAATATATTCTTAATTAATATGCATCGATTTTTCATGCTATGAACATATTGAATAGATAGGATGAAAAATATAATTTGATCTGTTTTGCAGAGATGGTCAGTTTTCTTAGCATACTATAACTCCCTCTTTTGCTCATTTGTTTTGGATATTTATCTGCATACCTCTGGATCATATATATTTGCCTTTCACTATTACTTTTCTTTTGGAAGGAATGAGCTCTTTGCTACGCATGGTTTAGGCAAGCTAATTTTCTCACTTTTTTTCTTAATTAAATATATACTTTTTTCTAGTTCTCGTGATATTGATGTTGAGGATATGGGAAACCCAAGTATTTTCTTTGTTTATTGGATAAGAACAAGATGTCCCTTGATACTATGATATACTTTAGTACAATTTCTGTATATTGGCTGATTTATTGCATGTGTTATCCTGCTATCGTGTTGAGGATTCTTCCTTTCCTGCTACCACTAAAATTATTTTAGCCGGAGTTGTAATTGATAGTAAGAAGTAATGAATTGTATCAACAGGTTGTTTCCAAAGCATGACAAAAAGGGTTTAGGACCAAGAGAAGAATACAATTAGTGACTTGATTGTTAGCAAAATTCATTTTCAGTGAATAATTGATTGCTGGCAAAGTAAAAAGAATAAGATTGCTGGCAAACTATTTTTCAAAGGACAAAAAATGTTAACAGATTTTTATTTTGTGCAGATGAGCTGATTAGTGTGAAGGTGCCAAAAAGAGGAAAAAAAAAAAGATATGCCGGTGGACCCAATTTAATATACTCTTAATTAATATGCATCGATTTTTCATGCTATGAACATAATGAATAGATAAGATCAAAAATATAATTAGATATGTTTTGCATAGATAGTTATAAAGACTAAAATTCTGTAAGTTTTCTTAGCGTAGTATAATTCCCTCTTCGCTCATTTGTTTTGCATATTTGTCTGCATATGTCTGGATCATATACATTTGTCTTCCACTATTACTTTTCCTTTGGAAGGAATGAGGTCTTTGCTACTCATGGTCTAGGCAAGCTAATTTTCTCACTTTTTTCTTAATTAAATATATACTTTTTTTCTAGTTCTCATGATATTGATATTGAGGATATGGGAAACCCAAGTGTTTTCTTTGTTTATTGGATAAGAACAAGATGTCCCTTGATACTATGATATACTTTAGTACAATTTCTGTATATTGGCTGATTTATTCCATGTGTTATCCTGCTATCGTGTTGAGGATTCTTCCTTTCCTGCTACCACTAAAAGTATTTTTGCCGGAATTGTACTCGATAGTAAGAAGTAATGAATTTTATCTACAGGTTGTTTCCAAAGCATGACAAAAGGGGTTTAGGACCAAGAGAAACATACAATTAGTGACTTGATTGTTAGCAAAATTTATTTTCAGTGAGTAATTGATTGCTGGCAAAGTAATAAGAATAAGATTGTTTGCATAGTATTCTTTTGTGTTTTGCTGTTAGATTTTCTGGGAACAAACAAGTGCACCTTTCTGCACCATATCTGCTAAAAGTTGATATTGTAATTGCTTAAGTTCATCTTCTAGCTTAACTTAAGCAGTTTTGTCCTCTGAAAAACATTTTTGTGCCTTTTCCCCTAGTGCTTTGTATTGTCTTGGTAGGTTGCTGATGTTGATGATCAAAAGCTTGTAAAAAGAAAGGTCACAAACAGGTAATATTGATAGCATTATCTAACCAATTTCCCCATAAGTTGGCTAATGTTTCTGGATTTAATTAATTTCATTTACCTTCATACTTCTGTTTTTTTAATCGTTTAGTGCAATACTTGGATATGGTGAAATTGGTTTTTATCCTTTTTCTTTTAGTGATGGATACATAAAAATAGTCATACAGAAATAATTGATAATGGAAAAACTTGTACATGTCATATTTGAGCATATATAATAGAACAATTCTACTTATAGCCCAGGCTGAAATTTTTCCATCTGAAACTGTTTTCTGATGCAATTTTACTCTGTAATTATTATTGAATTTTAAAATTTCCATCTGAAACTGTTTCCATTTTACTCTGATCATCTTGAAGGTAGTTTACAGGACCAAATCATGAAACAAACTCTTAGCTGAGAACTGCATGATTGTGTAATATTTTAGATCAGGTTGGGGATTGTCTGGATGCTTTGCCTTCTTTTCCTACTAACAATGGCAAGATCTGACTATGATTTGTTGTAGATCATCATGACTTTATCTGGCACTTGGCTATCATCTCAATGTATAATGAGATTCGTTCGTAATGTGCAATGTCTTCCCCTTTTGTCATGATGCTTGCATCTTTCTTAATTCTGCTACTTGTAATATATCCAAGCCTCAATTTTTCTCTTGACGCTGATGAATGCTTCTTTTGTCTAGTCCTTCTGACTGGCTTTCACACTGGTTTTGGTCTGTTTACATTTATGTCACTTCAACAAGGTCAGAATCCTAAACAACTTTTATTTTGCTAATTTCAACAAGAAACAGATTTGCAAGCTTGTCATGGAATTACTTGATATTATTTTCCTTCTTTAAGACCCTCTTCGAGAAAAGCTATGGTTAAAACTTAAGACCAAGGCAGTCTACAAATTCAGACCAGTAAAAGGATAGAAAGGGAAATTAAAAAACATAGGCAAATATATTTGTTATTTCATATTCATATGAATTTTTTGCCGAATACTCTGGTTATTCTTTGGCTGAGGTTGCATCTCCCTTTTTTCGAGTCGCACTTCAAATCTTCAAACTCTTATCTCATCTCTTGTATCAGTTTCTTATGACTATTTCTTATTTCAGCTAAACAATATGTACGCCATTTTATTTTGCCAATAATTTGGGAAACTATTATGCTAGAGACCTTGACCTTCCATATGAAAGACAATAAAGAGATTTAATTTGTGCATTTGGACTCTTTCTGACTTTTCTACTCTTTGTGAAAAGTGATGCCTTACCATGAGTTGTTTGTAAATGGCGCATGCATAATTAACTAATTATGGTATTAGTGTGATGGAGAAATATCTTTGGAAGGTTTCTATGTATGGGAGATGCTTGAGAATATTAACATAATGTTTAACTCAGCATGATGACATAAATTAATCCATCTTGTATTTCTCGTACTCGGTAGTAAGAAGAAATGAATTGTTTCTACAGGATTGTTAATGGACACACATTCAAAAATTGTTTCCAAAGCATGACAAAAGGTTTATGGAGAAAGGGTTTCAATAATTTCTGCAGCTCAAAAAAATAATAGTGATGGATCTGGCATAATATGAAATGATTTTAGTTCCATTTTTAGTCATCTTATCCTTGTCTGTTGGCATCACAAATGTAAAGTAAAATTGATTTGGTGTTAGTCTATTTATGATCATTAAACGGAGCTACATGTGTGATGTCCTGTGCTGGGATTGCATGAACTTTTTATGAATCTGGTTAACCTCTCAGGTAAGTTTAGCAGCTTTCTAATTAAGTGCCGAACTTCCTAAGGTTCACATAGAGAACATAGGATGACTACCTTTTATAGAACTAATAATTATAATTATCCCAAATTCTTTTGTAACTGGTTATATGTATCCTTGCCAAATTTTAATTTTGTGTAGAACAGCTAATTACTGTGAAGGTGCCAAAACAAGAAAATATAAGACATGTAGGTGGAACCACTTTAATATGTTCTTAATTAATATCAAATTTTCATTGTATGAACATAATGAAAAGATAGGATTAAAAATATAATTAAATCTGTTTTGCATAGAAGATTGTAATGACTAAAGTTCTGATAGACTTTCCTTACAACAACAACAACAACAAAGCCTTATCCCACTAGGTGGGGTCGGCTATATGGATCATACGACGCGTTGATCCATGTTCATAAGATTCGACATGATTTTATGTTGGCTGTCGGGGCCTAACACAACCCTCCTCCTTTATCCGGGCTTGGGACCGGCTATAAAATATAGGCGGAGTTAGACTTTCCTTAACATAGTATAATTCCTTTTTACTCTCGTTTGCCTTGCATATTTGTATGCATAATTCTTTATCATAAATATTTGTCTTTCACTATTACTTTTCCTTCGGCAGAAATGAGCTCTTTGCTACTCATGGTTTAGGCAAGCTTATTTTTCTCACTTTTTTTTTCTTAATTAAATCTATATTTTTTTTGTTAGTTCTCATGATATTGATGTTGAGGATAAAGGAAATTCAAATACTTTCATTGTTTATTGGGAAAGAACGAGATGTACCTTTGATACTATGATATACTTTACTACTGGATATTGGCTGATTTACTCCATATTTACTCATGTTATCATGTTGAGGATTCTTCCTTTCCTGCTATCACTAAATTTATTTTAACTGGAGATGTGCTCAATAGTAAGAAGAACTTAATTGTATCTACAGGATTGGTAATGGAGGCATATTTAAAAAAAAATTGTTTCCAAAGCATGACAAAAGGGTTTATGACCAAGAGAGGAAGAGAATTAGTGACTTGATTGTTAGCAAAATTTACTGTTAGTGAATAATTGATTGTCCGCAAAGTAAAAAGTACAAAATTTATTTTTTTTTATTTTTTTTTATTATTATTATTTTTTTTTTGCAAACTATACTTTTGTATTTTTGATTGCTTAAGGTCATCTTCTATCCTAACTTAAGCAGTTTTGTCCTTGGAAAAACATTTGTTTTTTGCCTTTTGCCTTGGTCCTCTATTGTTTTTTGTAAGTTGCTGATGTTGGTGTTAAAAACTTGTAAACTGGAAGGCCATAAGAACGTAATAGTGATAGGATTATGTCCTCAATTTCCCCTTAAGATGGCCAAGGTTCTTGGCTTCAATTAATATCATTTACCTTCATACTTTTGTGTTTAATTAATATCATTTGCCCTAATAATGGCTTAATAATGTGGAGATATGAAATTTGGCTTAATGATGGCTCAAAAAACAACAATGTGAAGAGAATCCTCACTGAAAATTTAGTAATTTAGGGCAATCCAGTTTTTTTATGCATAGATAATTTGGCTTAACAAAATTTTATGTTGTAGAATGCAAGGATATGTCATAGATTATAGAATAATTCTCTCTTACATATCCCAGGTTGAAATTTTCCCCTCTGAAAATATTTTTTGATACAATTTTACTCTGTAATTTTTGTCCAATTTAGTTCAAATTATAGAATAAAATTAGCATGGATGATATGAGGATCATCATAAAGGTATTTTACAGGACCACACAAGTACTTAATCGTGAACTGCATGATTGTGACATATTATGGATCTGGTTGGGGATTACCTGGATCTCTTGCTTTCTTTTCCTAGTAACCGTGGCAAGATTGAAAATGTTGTACGGTAGCTGGTCATGCATTTTATGGGGCACAGTTGTCTACATGTCAATATACAATGAGATCCATTTCTATAGTCTGTAATCTGCAATGCCTTCCCCTTTTGCCATGATGCTTTCATCTTTCTTAATTCTGCTACATGTAATATATCCGAACCTGATGCTGATGAATGATTCTTTTGTCTAGTCCTTCTGACAGGCTTTCACACTGGTTTTAGTCTGTTTACATTTATGTCACTTCAACATGGTCAGCATCCTAAACAACTTTTGATTCTGCTGATTTCGACCAGAAACAGAGTTGCAACCTTGTCATGTAATTGCTTGATATTTTTCCTTCTTTAAGATCGTCTTCAAGAAAAACTATGATTAAGACCAAGGCAATTTATGGATTCTGAGAAGTAAAAAAATAATGCAAAAGGGAGATAGTAAACATAGTCAAATATATTTGTTATTTCACATTCATATGAATTTTTTGCTGAACACTCTTGTCATTCTTTGGCTGAGGTTGCATTTCCCCTTTTTTTAGTCTCATTTCAAATTTTCAAACTATTGTATCGTCTCTTGTATCAGTTTCTAATATGACTATTTTTTTATTTCAGCTAAACGTTTTGTCCGCCATTCAATTTTGTCATTAATTTGGGCAGCTCTTCTGCAGCACACCTTGAGTTTTCATATCGAAGACATTAAAGAGAGAAAGATAGAATAGAAGCTTTAATTTGTGTATTTGGACTATTTCTGGTTTGTTTCTACTCTGTGAAAAGTGAAGCCTTATCATGAGTTGTTTGTAAGTGGAACATGCATAAGGTATTAGCGTGATGGAGAAATTGCTTTGGTAGGTTTCTATGTATGGGAGATGCTTGAGCATATTAACATAATGTTGAACTTGCCATCTTCTATTTTCCTTATACTAGAATTAGATCAGTTTCTATTTTGATGGAAATAATTGATTCATTGAGCTGTTAATGACCCATGTTGATGCAAGATTTGTTAGCCTAGATATGAAGAAAAATATTCTTTTAAACATTGTATTTGGCCTCTTTTGAGATTCTTCCAATTAATTCATTTTCAGTATATAATAGTAATACTATTAATAATAATAATAATTATTATCACAAATTTTAATATTGCTTCCATGTTCATAGCATAATTTTATATTGTATCTTAAATTAGGTTCCACCACAATTATGCAAACTATTTTTTCTGGAAAAGAAATCCAATAAATCCTCGATACTAATACAACAAGCTCATATAAAAAAGAACTCTGTAGGATCTTCACAAACAGAAACATGCAACTCTGTAGGCCCGGGTCACATTTGGGTCGGGTCGCAGGGGGAAAAAAGTTGGTCGGGTCGGTATTGTTCACAGGTCTGGCCAAACTTAACACGTGAACACTTCTAGGCACGAATAATTAGATAAACAATTTTCTCTTTTTTTTGGAAATTTTTAAACAAATAGCTTAAGTCCCTATTTATAATTCACAATATATTGATGAATCGCTTGTACTTTTATCTTCTAAAAATCTCACAATGTTAACGATTAGTACATCCTAATTTAAAAATCAAGACGTAAATTTTGTAGAATTTTATTTCTAATTATAAGAGACAAGAAGATATAAATGTGACACATATTGTTGTTCAAATGCCAACACATATTATATATATATATATATATATATATATATATATATATATATAATCTTACAAGCTCATATTACAATCAGCAGAAAGGACATTTGAGAGTAAGCAAAAACCCATACTAAAAAAATCTAGGGATTACAGCTTTAAAGTGGTTAGTGTATGATATTTTTTTCAATACATGATCTATGACCCATGAGCTACTAGTATTTGATTAATCTAGTGATCGTGGGGGAGAATAAACGGTAAACACTGGACAAAATGGTCACACCAAAATCATATGCCGAACAAAAATCCAACCTGGAGGATGTATTGGCCAAATTCATCAAGACAGTGAACACAAAATTTACAAATTAAGAAGCCTCCATTAGAAACATAGAAAATTAGGTGGGGCAATTGGCTAATATGATTGCATGTAGACAACTAGATTCACTCCCTAGTAATATAGAGAAGAACCCAAGGAAAGAAGCAAAGACAATCAAGCGTAGAAGTAACAAAGAATTATCTGAACCAGTGCTAACTCAGACCACAGATGTGCCATCATCATTTCAACGCCCCACTTAACTAGCCAAAAAGGATGTTACAAAATACCATATTCCTTCAAAATCTAGAAATTGGTGTTTACTTAAAAGTATCCACAAGAATATGGGTGTTCACGGAGTCGGGTCGACCCAATGAACCCAAAGATCCGACCCGACCCTCCAACCTGACCCTTGGGTCGGTGGTCGCCCGACCATGACCCGTCGGGTCAGTTTCGGGTTGAAGAATTCCAACCCTATTTGACCCTACCCGATGACCCACGTTTTTCTTTTTTTTATATCAAATGATTTTTTTGTTAATTTAAGAGTTTTATGTCATTAAAAATTGAAAAATGATATAAAATAAATTATTTATAAGTAGAAAATATGTAAATATTTTAAAAAATATGTTTTTGTATTTAAAAATATTTTTTTAGTATTAAAAATAAAGTAATAAATGTTTTTATATAAAAAATAAAAAAATTAAAAAAAATGATCACCCGACCCGACCCAACCCCACCGGCCCGGGTCAGGATTGGGTCGGGTCGCAGGGGAAAAAAGTTGGCCGGGTCAGGTCGGGTTTGTTCACAGGTCGAGTCAAACCTAACCCGTGAACACCCCTAGGCAGGAATAATTAGATAAACAATTCTCTCATTTTTTAAAATTTTTAAAAAAATTCATATTAACATCCCATTTCATGAAGCTCATGCTTGTATATGCCAAATTGTGCTCTCAAACAAAAGATGAATTGAGGAGACAGGCCTGATCCATGTCTGCAAAAGGGACTTCTCGACAAAAGAAAATGATCCAGGAGTTTTACTATCCCCGCACTATTGAAAATTTTTATTGTTCTAAAGCACTATGTGATTTGGGTGCTAACATTAATATTGTGCCTTACATTATTTTCTAAAATTAGGTTATGATGAACTCAATGATACTTAGTGATGCTCCACTTTGCAGACCAATCTATTAAGAAGCCTAAGGGCCTCGTAGAAGATGTTATTGTAAAAGTTGATATATTTGCATTTCCAGCAAATTTCATCATCGTGGACATGGATTCTGAAGCTGAAGCACCCATCATACTAGGCTACTAGCAGCACATTGATAGGTGTCAAGAAAGGACATCTCACTCTGAAAGTGAAAAAATGAATAATTGTGTTTTAATATTTCTGACTCCCTCAAGCAATCTCTAGACTTATCGTCTTGTTATTCTTTTAATGCTTGAGGATGATGTCTATGATGAATTTGAATGAGTAATACCAGAGGTGATAATGGACCCATACATAATTGTTGAAGAGTCAATGGATAACTTAGAAAAAGAAATTGACTCAAACTAAATGGAACCACCCCTCTCAAGGAACACATCTTGAAGAAGATTGACACATCTCCACCACCATCAAACCTAGAACTCAAGAGCCTACCCCCTTATCTCAAATATGCTTTTCTTGAAAAAGATTCATTTCCTGAATCATTTCCTCTGAGTTAACTGATGCAATGGAAAGTAAACTTTTATAAGTCGTCAGGAGACATAGAAAAGCCGTCCATCAATGATATCAAGAGGATATCACTCTCAATATATATGCATAAGATCTTCGTGGAAGAGAAAAGCAAATAAAGCGCTCAATTTCAACGTAGTTTGAACGCAACTCTAAAAAAGGTAGTTAAGGAAGAAGTTACCAAACTTCTAGATGCAAGTATCATTTATTCTATATAATCCTTTGGATTAGCCCTGTTCAGATGGTGCCTAAAAGTGGGATATTATTGTTGTTACTAACAAAGACAATGAGTTGGTGCCTAGCAGGACAGTTATAGGTTGACTTGTTTGCATCGACTATCACAAACTCAACAAAGCAACGCGCAAAGATCACTTCCCTCTTTCATTCATGGACCAAATGTTGGAACGAGTGGTAGAACATAGTTTTTATTATTTCAATGCACCGGCAACATTTCAACGATGCATGATGGCAATATTTGTCGATATGAATGACTTGAAGTTTTTATGGATGATTTCACTTTATTTGGCAACACATTTGATAATTGTCTTGAAAATTTAACTATTTTTTTGTAGCGTTGTGAAGAAAAACAAATCTAATATTAAACTAGAAAAAGGGATTGAGGTAGACAAGGCTAAGGTGGACGTAATCACAAATCTACCCAACCACATTTGTGAAAGATGTTTCAAGCTTTTTAGGTCATGCTGAATTCTACAGGCGATTTATCAAGGATTCTTCCAAGATAGCCAACCACTTACCAAGTTACTCACCAAGACATTAAGTTGTTTTTTTATTCTAATTGTATATTTTCTTTTACTACATTAAAAGAAAAACTTACATATGATCTCATAGTTGATCCCATTTCTTACATTCTGATCCCATATTGGAGTCTTCCATTTGAATTCATGTGTGACGCTAGTGATGGAACCATCGGGCTGTACTAGGACAAAGGCAGGACAAATATTTTCGAGTCATCTACTATACGAACTTTGACATCAACACAAATCAACTATGCCACCATGGAAATGAGTTTTTGGTTGTCATTTTCTTTCGACAAATTTAGATCTTATTTAGTTTGCTCACAAGTTGTGGTTTACACTGATGATAATGCAGGTATAAGACATCTCATGTCAAAAAAGGAAGCCAAACCTTGTCTACTCAGGTTTGATGTGAAAGTTAGAGATAAGAAGGGGACTGAGATTGTCGTCGTCGAACATTTGTCTCGTTTGGAATCTGCTCCAAGCGAGAGATCGAAATACTAGAACTAGGGATAAGGTAAAATTGATAGAGAGTTCACCTTGGTTTGCTGACTTTGCAATTTTTTTTGTAGAAAATTGGCTTCCCACATGATGGACATCACAACAAAAGAAGAAATTATTTTCGGATGTGAAACATTACTTGTGGGGTTATCCATATATCTTTAAACTTTGTGCAGATCAAGTAATCAAAGACGTGTTCCTGAAATTGAATTCAAAAGCATTCTTACACATTGCCACACAACAGAAGCAAGAGGCCCCTTCGGCCCTAATCGGATAGCCGCAAAGATCTTGGAAAGTGTGTTTTATTGGCCCACTATTTTTAAAGATGTCATGTGATAATGCCAAAGGACTGGTAACATTTCCAAACTTCATGAAATGCCCCAAAATATTATGCTATATTGTGATATTTTCGATGTGTGGGGAGTTGACTTCATGGGACCTTTTCCTAAGTCATTTCATAATGAGTACATTTTGGTTGTTATAAATTAGGTATCTAAGTAGGTAGAGGACATTGACACTCCTAATGATGCAAAGGTGGTAGTCAACTTTTTGAAAAAGAACATTTTTACTAGAATTGGCACACCTAGATCTATAATCAACCATAATGGCATCAATTTTTGTAACAAATTTTTGCAGGACTTTTGACAAAATTTGGAGTTACACATAAACTCAGTACCCCATATCATGCTCAAACATGTGGCCAAGTTAGGGAAATAAAATGCATTTTAGAAAAAACTATGAATTCTTCTAGGAAGGATTGGTATGATGCTTTATGTGCCTATCACACTATATATCTTCATGAGGCTTGTGTTTGGTAAGGCATGTCATTTACAATTGGAACATAAAGCTTATTGGGCCATTGAATTTCTTTTTAGAGAAACAGGGAAGGAAAGACTACTCAAGTGAATGAACTTGGAGAATTCCGAACTAATGCCTATGAAAATAGCAAAATATATAAGGAGCGCATAAATTATTGGCACGACCAACACATACAAAGTAAGGATTTTCAATTTGGTCAACAAGTTCTCCTATATGATAGTAGACTTAGGCTATTTTCAGGTAAACTCAAGTTTAGATTGACGCTGCACATCACCTTTTGGAGCTGTTGAAATTTGCACCATTGTTGTGAAAAATCTGTGCAGATATGGGAGATAGTCGGTATTTGCTTACTAGATACACGTATGTGAAGATCAGATTCCCTTTTACTAGAATGTAAATAAGTTTTAGATTTATAATCCCAACTACACTTCTCAAATTGCAATTATACAATCATCGTCGATGTATAGATTATGATTAAGTCATCCTCCATAAGTTCCACCTCTCGATTTATCTCAAATTGGAGTGACTTTCCTGCCGATTACTCCAGACAACCAGTTAGCCTCTCATCTCATCGCTAGACTATTTACAACATATGCCCTCTCTCAAGAGTCTGTTGCATAAGGATTAATCAACTATCGGCCAAGTAAACAATATTCAGCAAGTAGAATAAACATTGCAGATCAAGAAAATATGCATTCAATCCATAAGTAGCATAACCAAAGAGTTCATTCACATTAAGAAATTCTCCAGTCTTGATGGCTGATTAGTTATACATAAGTATAGGGATCACAACACATAACATCATCCTAATACTAAACATTGTTCATTAGAGAAAACTAAAGAAATAACAATCTAAAATAAGTAGGAAAAGGAAAATGCAATAGCCAGCACTAGGATTAGAACTCCAATTTCCCCTCTGGTCTTCTTCCTCTTCAAAGTGGCTTCTCCCCTTTATGGTTGGCCTCCACCATGCTCTCAGGTTTCTCGCAATGCCTCTCGATGATTGCTGGTCAACTCCCTTTTTTTGAGACATTATTTTCTTTTTATATCTTGGCATTGCTTCTGTCCACCATTGGATCTTTGACACTTATCCCTTATTCAACATCTGCATTTTGTTCAACCATCTGATGTATGACACCTGTATAGCCATCATATTCTCTTTGATTCCTCTCCTTTTCCATCAGGCAGGTGAATGTGTGACACCTGTCCCAGTGCTTTTATCTCTTTTTTGCACCTTTGTTCTATTCCCTATGCGCGTCAGGTGGCAGTTACCATTTTGTCCTTTTCTTCCAGCTCAGCTTCTAGTCTTAACAGTGCCAGATACCCCATGTAGGGACTCTTTTAACTTAGCTATCAGATACTGTCATACAACGTACGGGTATGTGCTGAAAAGTTTATAAATTTAGAAGATTTTATTTATATTTTCAGCAAAAGAGCTAAGATGATATGGAGATTTCATATAACATGCAAAATGTTAAAAATGTAGATTTTATATTATTTAATTGCAGCATAAATCAAGAAAATCATGCTTCTACCATAATAATAATGAGTAAGAAATCCATGTCATAAATCGTGAATAAAAAGCATCAATTCAAAGTCAATGGATATCATCTTAAACACTATCTAGGTGGTGTTCATCATGAGGAAGTCGAATTTGTTATCCTTATTGATCTATGATAATATTTGACTAAGTATGACTGTAAATCAGAACTACATAGTTCTGCCTAAAACTCTAATTTCTATTTTTACTTCTTAATTTTTAATTCTTTAGAAAAAAATTTTGCAACACGATCTGGGAGCCGTGTTTTCAGTAATAATCGTTTGTTATATGCACAGGCTTTCATAGTTTTAGGTAAACACGGACCGTGTTAGGCAGGCGCGTCACTCCAGCACACGACTACAACACGAACCGAGGAGACGGCAGTTGTCAAGCCGTGTTTCTATTCATTTTCAAAATTGTACGCAATCATGAAGTCAAACACGGGTCGTGTCAATAGAGAAACAATCCATGTTACTCGAATTTCATGCACCTGCCACCTACCTACATTTACAACATAGGCTGAGTTGCCTATAAGACACCCCACATCGAATCGTCCCCACATCAATAGCCTCTGGTCATCCGTAACTCCGGTCGTCGTCCATTTCTTCAGCGCACCACCGCCTGTGCCGCCGCATATACACTTGCTCACGCTTGTTGTCGCTAAGTTGCCCACATCAAACGTACTGTCAGCCATCGTCAACTCCTCTAGACGTCGTCCATTTCTCCAGCACACCACCGCATGTGCCGCCACACGTCCATCTGCCGACGCTTGCTCTCTCTAAGTCACCCACATCGAACGTACTGCCAACCATCGTCAACTCCTCCGGCCATCTTCCACCTCTTCGGCGACCCCGCAACACCATCGGTCGTCACTACCGATGACACCTATCATAGTCGTTGACACCTGCCGCCGCCTTCACCACGTCGACCACCTCGAGGACTGTCTTCATTGACATTTTGTTTGATTCCTTAGACGAGATGAGACTTGCAGCATCAACATTGGCTTTTTCCCAAACTACGGCGGCGAACTTTGCAGGAAAAATAGGCCGCGTTCATGACACGCAGGCCATTTTTTGCAAGGTAACATGGACTCATAGTCTGTTTTCACTGACAATAGTAAACATGCATCGTTTCCTTCCTACGCGGGCCGTTTTCTCACCATGGCCGCACCCCGCACTGTGGACGTGAATTTTGAAGAGGTTGGGTCCTACTATGGTTACGAGACCTCCATAAGTTGATTACAGAGGTGGGGATCATGCTCGAGCCTTAATGTGGCAGCGTTGAATGGAATCAGCGGCCACTAAATTTGCTTTTTCTTATTTTATGCATGATACGAGATGATGTTTTGGTTGTTTTTGGACGCATAGGGATGGTAGAACTTATATTGAAAAGTTGATCGACATATGATTGAGTTGCTTTGGATTTTTTGAGCTCATTTCATATGACACCCACAAGTTTTGCAAGAGAAGCACCCGAACAAATATTTTTAAGGATGTACAACGATGACTACTGTAGGATCCCAAAGGGCACCAAGAGAGGGGGGGGGGTGAATTGGTGTTAAATAAAAAATGTTGATTTCACAAAGATCGTCGCGGAAGCACAAAACCGATTCTTTAAAACCTTTTAAAATAAAGCAATTAAGGTCATAAGCATAATATGAACGGGGAGAGAGAAAGAGAAAATCAAATGCAAAGACATGGTGATTGTTGACGAGGTTTGACCACACCTTGACCTACGTCCCCGCTCTGACTTCTCGACCTCGAGACCATCGGAGATTCCACTAATCCCTTCGTTTGCTTCGAATGGGGCAAGGAAGAAAGCCCTTTACATCAATCACATTTTCTTCACTTCGAGAGGCAAGGCAACATCTCCTCCGAGGAAGCTAATCTATTTCTCTCGCTCAAGAGGTAAGATTTTGAACTTCTTTTACACAGGAGCTCTCTCAGATTTTTTTTTAACAAAAGTATTTCTCTTTTTTACAATTCTATGCTCATAAGAAGAGAAGAGAGAAACAAGAGAAAGCTATGAAATGAAAACTTCAAGAAATAATTTTTTTTCGATAATTTGAAGTTTTTCTTCAATGAGTGAATGTGTTGCTTTTGCCTCTGGTTTTGGCACATCTTTAATAGCCTTCAGTGTGTGAAAACTTCATCCAAAATTTGCTTCACAAATTCCTCCTTCAAATTTGACCGTTACTATTTTGATCATAACTTTCTGCACAGTTATCCAAATTAGATGATCTTGAACTTTATCGAAAGCTAACAGAATTATCTAAAACTTTGATGTTTATCATTCATCCAAAATCTAATCATATCATAGTAAATTATGCAGTCAAAGTTCGTGCATAAAGTTATCTCTTTTTCTTACACTTTTTCAGCATTTTAACTTTAATCTTTTGAAGTTTGTTTCATCAAAATATAATTTTATATGTCATTAAAACTTTGACGCAACACCTACACCATTAGTATGTGTTAATTATGTGATTTATACAGTTTGCCAGTAATTAAGAACACCCCTAACACTTCCGCTTTTGACGCTACATCCTTCTAGTATGCCATCACCGGTAAGAATCATCTAAACTTAAACTCGTACTAAAGCTAGACAGATTTATAACATGGTGTTTTGTTATGTACTTCAAATTTTATGTAATTCTATTTGTGGAAGAGGAGACAACGAATGAGAACTTCTCTTTTTATGGACCATGATTGAGAATTTGACCCATAACTTTGAGAAGCATTCCAGGAAGAAGAAAGGGTGCATTGTCATCGGAGGCTTAGTCACACCCTTTGCACGCCATTATAATTTATACTTAGAATGTCTCATTCCTTAATCAAGGCAAGGCAGTTCATAAGAAATAACAAAGTTTTCTTCACTTTTAGAGGGAGATCTGACAAGATTCTAGGTACAAATCGTGCTAGAGTTACACCTTTTGACAAGGCTAATTGCTTATATTTTCCACCATTGGCCATTCCACTTGACGTTGGGAGCCACTTGAGGATGAGCCAATATCCCAGCCATCACAGGACGGTGCAGGACCCTCATAGTTATCCACCCCCTCCTACATTTCACTTTTGAATTTTTTCCTTGGCAAGTGTAGATGGATGCTATACGAACTAATCACACATGGTACTTTCTATTAGTGATGGAACAATTGAACTGCATGCAGATTACAGCCCAGGAGGATCGAGCACTATTTCATTGCCTTGTATAGGACATCGTCAGGAAAGATCGAGATGTTTGTTAGATAGTCCAGTGGCACAAGAGTCATATAGATCTGGATGATACCACTTTTAGACCTCCACCTCCGCCACCTCCACCTGAGTTTGATTAGCAAGGTTGTGCCTTTCACACTTACTCTTTTTGTTGTGTCCCGAGGACAATGCTTCTTTCAAGTTCGGGGTTGTATGCATTTATGTTTCTTGCATCATGATAATCGTATGTTTTTCAAACTTTGTAAAAAAAACTCTCTTTCCTTACTATTCTCAATTATTTTTATATTCCCTTAGTTGTGATCGAAGGTTTCAAGGACATCTCGTTGCTTATGAAATTCTTTATCAATGTGTTTTTCCATGTATCGCCTCAATATAGGGTTTTTGGAAAAGTAGTTGGAGCTTATTCGATTTATTTTGCTTTGAGGATCTCTATCTGTTAGTATTTTCTCAATTTTGACAAAAGTAGTCTCCTTATTGAAATTTCTAAATCTTTGTTGACCAAAAGAAAAAAAACTTCCAAAGAAGTTGCATAAAATAAAAAGCCTTATCTCTGGCACCTTGGTGTGTTCGAGCCATTATATCCATAGGGAATTCTTGCAGGTCAATTGGTCTTGGATTTGTCGATCGAAAACTTGTTACATGGACCACTTTGATCAAGATGGTGAAACACGTGAAAAAAAGAAGAAAGAAGCTCACCTTATATTTATAATTTCAACGTTAAGACTTATATTTTATTTATATAGTTGAGACTAACTGTTTATTGATTTAAAAATGTCCTAGCATCATATATTCTTTGAAGCAGGGATCAATTGGAAAGAGAAGAGATACTTTGATGATATAAGAAAAATAAATAATGAAAAGAGAAAAGTATTAGTAATTTGATGAAGAACATATCTTATCTTGAATCTTACTTGAGGACAAGTAAATATTCAAACTTGGGGATTATTTTGCATGTTCATTTCTATATATTATTTTGCTCTTTAATAAGTTAAAATTAAATAAAGCATGTATCAATTTTTTTTGTGAGAAAATTATTATTATTATTATTATTATTATTGTTATTATTATTATTATTATTATACTCGCCGAATTGGCTTGTCGAGAGAAGAAAACAGCCCGTGTCCGCTTGCCGAAGTTGTGTCAAAGCATTGAACAAAACGGACTGTGTCACATCAACATAGGCCATGTTCGATGTTAATAACGTAACGATCCACGCCGCGATTCCAGAAGACTACATGGCCCGTGTCATTAGTAACACGGTCCGTGTTAGTTAAATCGGAGGATTGGTCATGTCGAGACGGGGGCCGTGTACTCAGAACATTAGCCAACACGGACCGTGTCATTAATGACATGGTCTGTGTTGATCCCCAAATTTTTGGGAATCGTGCCGATAAAAAGGCTCCCTTTCCACCCCATGAAGGCATCGAAGATTGAAGGAAGACATCCACTTTCAAATAAAAAAGGAAAGTCTTGTGGCTACTTTGTTTAGAGTCACATTTCAAGTTTTAGAGTTCTATTTTCTTGCTCATTTTTTGCACTCTAATATTTGCATTACGATGTTTAACTCTCCAATGATGTAGTCTTTTTAGTTGGTTTTATTTTGTTGAACTCAACTGTTATTTTGAAATAAAGATCGTTTATGTATATGAATGATGTGTTTTACTTGAGAATTTAATTGTTTTCAGGATCTCATTTTTCTCCCCTATCTACTCAATGAGATTTGGAGGAGTGTGAACTTAGACTTGCTCAGTTGAAAAGTCTTTCAGATGAATTAAATTACATTGTGTTTTATCATTAAATATTTAGAGAATGATTTGGTTAAACTTTCTTCAAATGTTCAATTGATAAAATAGATAAGACATGTAGTTAGAGTCCTAAATCATATTTCACTTATTTCTATCATATATGATTTTCTTAATTCAAATGAATGCTTAGGAAAGCCAACATTTCTCCTATTTGATATTTTTCCCTTTCACTCGTTGGATCTGCTTCATATTTTTTTCTCTGGTTAATTTGTACAATTCATTTCTCTTAAAAGTTCTCATCTACTAAGAATAAGAGAGAAAAGTTCTCGTGGGATTGATATCTTTTCACTATTTTACTACTTGTGCGGTACACACGCCGCCTTTTCTACTCTATAAAAAATCGCATCAAGCACACGATTTTCTTTTGTGTTATTGTTTAGGATAAAAGAAGTACAGATAAGAGAAATGAATTAGTTTCTTTTTTTCATATATTCTTTTCATATATGTTGATAAAAATATGTTATCATAAAAATGGAGGGAACATGCCACGTCATCGAAAAATGCCTTTTTCGCTTGTAGATTTTCTAGTTTTACTTTTTGGCTTGGACTTGGACACTTTATTAAATTATTAGTGTCTTAACCGATTTTGGAGAAGTTGATTGATGAAATTAGTTAGAATATCTAATGGACATTGATATTTGATATTGTTTATTAGCATCGATTAATCCATAGATTTTTTTAGTCCATTTATATTGAATATTTTTATACTCATGGGTTTTCTAGCGTACCTAGATCGTGTAGTATAATATATAGATTGGGTGGTTCGTCGGATGATTGACATGTACATAGGAACCTAATTGTATATAGATGTAGGCCCATAAACTTGTATATTATATAGTTTGCTTCCGCTAATTTTAGGTTAATTGTATGGGTATGTGCTGAAAAGTTTATAAATTTAGAAGATTTTATTTATATTTTTAGCAAAAGAGCTAAGATGATATGGAGATTTCATATAACAGGCAAAATGTTAAAAATGTAGATTTTATATTATTTAATTGCAGCATAAATCAAGAAAATCATGCTTCTACCCTAATAATAATAAGTAAGAAATCCATACCATAAACCGTGAATAAAAAGCATCAATTCAAAATCAATGGATATCGTCTTAAACACTATCTAGGTGGTATTCATCATGAGGAAGTCGAATTTGTTATCCTTATTGATCTATGATAATATTTGACTAAGTATGACTATAAATCAGAACTACATAGTTCTGCCTAAAACTCTAATTACTCTTTTTACTTCTTAATTTTTAATTCTTTAGAAAAAAAATTTTGCAACACGATCTGGGAGTCGTGTTTTCAGTAATAATCGTTTGTTATATGCGCAGGCTTTCATAGTTTTAGGTAAACACGGACCGTGTTAGGCAGGCGCGTCACTCCAGCACACGACTACAACACGAACTGAGGAGACGACAGTTGTCAAGCCGTGTTTCTGTTCATTTTCAAAATTGTACGCAATCATGAAGTCAAACACGGGTCGTGTTAATAGAGAAATGATCCATGTTACTCGAATTTCATGCACCTTCCACCTACCTACATTTACAACATTGGCTGAGTTGCCTATAAGACACCCCACATCGAATCGTCCCCACATCGACAGCCTCTGGTCATCCGTAACTCCTCCGGTCGTCGTCCATTTCTTCAGTGCACCACCGCCTGTGCCGCCGCATATACACCTGCTCACGCTTGTTGTCGCTAAGTCGCCCACATCAAACGTACTGTCAGCCATCGTCAACTCCTCTAGACGTCGTCCATTTCTCCGGCGCACCACCGCCTGTGCCGCCACACATCCACCTGCCGACGCTTGCTCTCTCTAAGTCACCCACATCGAACGTACTGCCAACCATCGTCAACTCCTCCGGCCATCTTCCACCTCTTCGGCGACCCCGCAACACCATCGGTCGTCACTACCGATGACACCTATCACAGTCGGCCTTCACCACGTCGACCGCCTCGAGGACTGTCTTCACTGACTTTTTGTTTGATTCCTCAGACGAGATGAGACTTTCAGCATCAACATTGGCTTTTTCCCAAACTACGGTGGTGAACTTTGCAGGAAAAATAGGCCGCGTTCATGACACGCAGGCCATTTTTTGCAAGGTAACATGGACTCATAGTCTGTTTTCACTGACAATAGTAGACATGCATCGTTTCCTTCCTACGCGGGCCGTTTTCTCACCATGGCCGGTGCCCGCACCGTGGACGTGAATTTTGAAGAGGTTGGGTCCTACTATGGTTACGAGACCTCCATAAGTTGATTACAGAGATGGGGATCATGCTCAAGCCTTAATGAGGCAGCGTTGAATGGAATCAGCGGCCACTAAATTTGCTAGTTCTTGTTTTATGCATGATACTAGATGATGTTTTGGTTGTTTTTGGATGCATAAGTTGCTTTGAATTTTTTGAGCTCATTTCATATGACACACACAAGTTTTGCAAGAGAAGCACCCGAACAAATATTTTTAAGGATGTACAACGATGACTACTATAGGATCCCAAGGGCACCAAGAGGGGGGGTGAATTGGTGTTAAATAAAAAATGTCGATTTAACAAAGATCGTCGCGGAAACACAAAACCGATTCTTTAAAACCTTTTAAAATAAAGCAATTAAGGTCATAAGCATAATATGAACAGGGGAGAGAGAGAAAATCAAACGTAAAGACATGGTAATTGTTGACGAGGTTTGGCCACACCTTGGCCTACGTCCCCGCTCTGACTTCTCGACCTCAAGACCGTCGGAGATTCCACTAATCCCTTCCTTTGCTTCGAATGGGGCAAGGAAGAAAGTTCTTTACATCAACCATCTTTTCTTCGTTTCGAGAGGCAAAGCAACCTTTCCTCCTAGGAAGATAATCTATTTCTTTCGCTCAAGAGGTAATATTTTGAACCTCTTTTACACAGGAGCTCTCTCAGTTTTTTTTGAACAAAAGTGTTTCTCTCTTTTACAATTCTATGATCATAAGAAGAGAAGAGAGAATCAAGAGAAAGCTATGAAATGAAAACTTCGAAAAATAAATTTTTTGATAACTTGAAGTTTTTCTTCAATGAGTGAATGTGTTGCTTTTGCCTCTGGCTTTGGCATTCATTTTATAGCATTCAGTGTGTGAAAACTTCATTCAAAATTTGTTCCACAAATTTCACCTTCAAATTTGACCGTTACTATTTTGATCATAACTTTCTGCACAGTTATTCAAATTAGATGATCTTGAACTCTATGGAATGCTAACAGAATTATCTACAAATGTTTATCATTCATCCAAAATCTGATCATATCATAGTCAATTATGCAATCAAAGTTCGTGCATAAAGTTATATCTTTTTCTTAAACTTTTTCAGCATTTTAACTTTAATCTTTTGAGGTTTGTTTCATCAAAATATAATTTTATATTCATTAAAACTTTGACCCAACAATTAAACCATTAGTATGTCTTAACTATGTGATTTATACAGTTTTCCAGTAATTGAGAACACCCCTAACACCTCAGCTTTTGACGCTACATCCTTCTAGCATGCCATCACCGGTAAGAATCATCTAAACTTAACCCGTACTAAAGCTAGATAGATTTATAACATGGTGTTTTGTTATGTACGTCAAATTTTATGTAACTCTATTTGTGTAAGAGGAGACAGCGAAGGAGCTGTTAACGAAACATAACTTCTCTTTTTATGCACCATGATTGAGAATTTAATCCATAACTTTGGGAAGCATTCCTGGAAGAAGAAAGGGTGCATTGTCATCGGAGGCTTTGTCACACCCTTTGCACGCCATTATAATTTATACTTAGAATGTAATGTGGTTAAAAATGTCTCATTCCTTAATCAAGGCAAGGCAGTTCATACGAGGCTTATCACGGTAAGAAATAACAGAGTTTTCTTCACTTTTAGAGGTAGATCTGACAAGATTCTAGGTACAAATCATGCTAGAGTTACACCTTTTGACAAGGCTAATTGGTTATATTTTCCACCATTGGCCATTCCACTTGACTTTGGGAGCCACTTGAGGATGAGCCAATACCCCAACCATCACAAGATGGTGCAGGACCCTCATAGTTATCCACCCCCTCCTACATCAGCTCCTCCTTCTATGACTTTTGAATTTTCTCCTTGGCAAGCGTAGATGGATGCTATACGAACTGATCAGACATGGTACTATCTATTAGTGAAGGAACAATTGAACCGCATGCAGATTGCAGCCCAGGAGGATCGAGCACTATTTCATCGCCTTGTATAGGACGTCGTCAGGAAAGATCGAGATGTTTGTCAGATAGTCTAGTGGCACAAGAGTCATATAGATCTGGATGATAGCACTTTTAGACCTCCACCTCCGTCACCTCCACCTGAGTTTGATTAGCAAGGTTGTGCCTTTCACACTTGCTCTTTTTGTTGTGTCCCGAGGACAATGCTTCTTTCAAGTTCGGGGTTGCATGCATTTTATGTTTCTTGCATCATGATAATCATATGTTTTTCAAACTTCGAAAAAAAACTCTCTTTCCTTACTATTCTCAATTATTTTTATATTTCCTTAGTCATAATCAAAGGTTTCAAGAACATCTCGTTGCTTATGAAATTCTTTATCAATGTGTTTTTCCATGTATCGCCTCAATATAGGGTTTTTGGAAAAGTAGTTGGAGCTTATTCGATTTATTTTGCTTTGAGGATCTTTATCTGTTAGTATTTACTCAATTTTGACAGAAGTAGTCTCCTTATTGAAATTTCTAAATCTTTGTTGACCAAAAGAAAAAAAAACTTTCAAAGAAGTTGCATAAAATAAAAAGCGTTATCTCTGGCACCTTGGTGTGTTCGAGCCATTATATCTATAGGGAATTCTTGCAGGTCAATTGGTCTTGGATTTGTCGATTGAAAACTTGTTACATGAACCACTTTGATCAAGATGGTGAAACACGTGAAAAAAAGAAGAAAGAAGTTCACCTTATATTTATAATTTCAACGTTAAGACATTTTTATTTATATAGTTGAGACTAACTGTTTATTGATTTAAAAATGTCTTAGCATCATATATTCTTTGAAGCAGGGATCAATTGGAAAGAGAAGAGATACTTTGACGTTATAAGAAAAATAAACTATGGAAAGAGAAAAGTATTAGTAATTTGATGAAGAACATATCTTATCTTTGAATCTTACTTGAGGACAAGTAAATATTCAAACTTGGGGATTGTTTTGCATGTTCATTTCTATATATTATTTTGCTCTTTAATAAGTTAAAATTAAATAAAGTATGTAACAATTTTTTGTGAGAATATTATTATTATTATTATTATTATTATTATTATTATTATTATTATTATTATTATTATTATTATGGAATACCTCCACCGGACGCCTGGTGAAATCTGTGCTGAGGTTTGCTCTTTACAGTGGAGCAGGCACGTTCGCCAGCTCATCAGCTCTCATGGAGGTCCTCACAACCAACTTGCTGTCTGGAGGTACCCTTCCATGGTCACGGCCGGCGAGCTCATAGGACACACACACCGAGCTCTGTTCACAGCCCAAAGCCCAGATGGCTACACTTTGGCTTCTGCTTCTGCCGATGTATCTTTAATGCTTTGGGAATTTTCTGATGGTCACGAAGCGCCAAAGCCCAGTGTTCCCAAGTCAAATTCAGGTCCTTTTTCCGGTTGTAGTTTTAGCCATATCAGGTGATGTAGCCATACCAGCTAATTACTCTGTAGGTGCCGCAACAACTTAAAAAGTAGACATCCAAGTGCAACATATTCTTTAATTATACGCCCCAATCTTCTCACGCGATGAACATAACAATGACTAGATAGGATGAAAACTAGAAATTGACTAGAAAGTTACTATGACTGTAAAAACAAGCTCTCCTTATTGTGGCATAATTCCCCCATTTTCTAAATTGCTTTGCTTATCAATTCATGCTTATATTTATTCCAAGTTACTGATCACATGCATTGTCTCTCATGGTCAAATTTGTGTAGGTCCGCTAGGGGTGCACGTACTGAACATTTTTCACAAAATAATCTACCTCTGTAGGGATTCTTCAAATGTATTGTTAATAGGCATGTTTGTGTACACTTCCTGTATATTTGTTTTCTTCCATTATCACTTTTCTTTCAGCAGAAATAAGTTCTTTTGCTATGCATGCTTTAAGCAAGCTTACTTTCTCACTCACATGCTTTAATCGTGTTTACTTTCTCGCTCTGTTTCTCAAATAAATAGATTCCTTTTTCTGCTAGTTTTCATGACATTGATTTTGAAGGATGAAGAAACTCAATTTCGCAGGACTTCCTGTTTTACATCCCAGTGGCATGTGCATGCAACCATGGTAGATAGGATGCAAAATAGCACCGAATGATCTTGTGTACTAAGTTTTAAGGTTAAAATGATTTTGAAATTTTGTTGAAGGAAACATATGTTGTCTGATTGTGTTAATTACTTTGTTTGTCTTGAAGTCATTAAAGGTAATACTGAGTATAACTGATCATATGGTTATCTAGGCATGCTTGATCCATGCAGCACTATGGTGCCTTAACTTGTCCACAGATGCCTCTAATGTTTCAGCAGCTGAAAGCAATACTAATGGTGGATCTGATATAGTTTGAAATGTTTTTAGTTTTATTTCTAGTCGTTTTATCCCTGCCTGTTGGCATCACAAATGTTAAATAAAATTTGATTTGGTATTAGTTTATTTATGCTCATTAATGGGAGCTACATTTGTCGTTTCCGGTGCTGGGATTGCATGAATTTTTTATGAATCTGGTTAACCTCTCAGGTAAATTCAGCAGCTTTCTCATGAAGTGCCCAACTTCCTATAACTACATAACGAACATAGGATGATTACCTTTATAGAACTAATAATTTATATATCCCAAATTCTTGTGCAAGTGGTTTGACAGATTACATGAATCCTTGTCAAACTTTTATATTGTGTATATGAGCTGATTACTGTGCTGGTTCCAAAAAGAAAAAAAAAGACATGCAGGTGAACCCAATTTAATATATTCTTAATTAATATGCATCGATTTTTCATGCTATGAACATATTGAATAGATAGGATGAAAAATATAATTTGATCTGTTTTGCAGATATGGTCAGTTTTCTTAGCATACTAAAATTCCCTCTTTTGCTCATTTGTTTTGGATATTTGTCTGCATACCTCTAGATCATATATATTTGCCTTTCACTATTACTTTTCTTTTGGAAGGAATGAGCTCTTTGCTACGCATGGTTTAGGCAGGCTAATTTTCTCACTTTTTTTCTTAATTAAATATATACTTTTTTCTAGTTCTCGTGATATTGATGTTGAGGATATGGGAAACCCAAGTATTTTCTTTGTTTATTGGATAAGAACAAGATGTCCCTTGATACTATGATATACTTTAGTACAATTTCTGTATATTGGCTGATTTATTGCATGTGTTATCCTGCTATCGTGTTGAGGATTCTTCCTTTCCTGTTACCACTAAAATTATTTTAGCCGGAGTTGTAATTGATAGTAAGAAGTAATGAATTGCAACAGGTTGTTTCCAAAGCATGACAAAAGGGGTTTAGGACCAAGAGAAGAATACAATTAGTGACTTGATTGTTAGCAAAATTTATTTTCAGTGAATAATTTATTGCTGGCAAAGTAAAAAGAATAAGATTGCTGGCAAACTATTTTTCAAAGGACAAAAAATGTTAACAGATTTTTATTTTGTGCAGATGAGCTGATTACTGTGCAGGTGCCAAAAAGAGGAAAAAAAAGATATGCCGGTGGACCAATTTAATATACTCTTAATTAATATGCATCGATTTTTCATGCTATGAACATAATGAATAGATAGGATCAAAAATATAATTAGACATGTTTTGCATAGATAGTTATAAAGACTAAAATTCTGTCAGCTTTCTTAGTGTACTATAATTCCCTTTTCGCTCATTTGTTTTGCATATTTTTCTGCATATGTCTGGATCATATATATTTGTCTTCCACTATTACTTTTCCTTTGGAAGGAATGAGGTCTTTGCTACTCATGGTCTAGGCAAGCTAATTTTCTCACTTTTTTCTTAATTAAATATATACTTTTTTTCTAGTTCTCATGATATTGATGTTGAGGATATGGGAAACCCAAGTGTTTTCTTTGTTTATTGGATAAGAACAAGATGTCCCTTGATACTATGATATACTTTAGTACAATTTCTGTATATTGGCTGATTTATTCCATGTGTTATCCTGCTATCATGTTGAGGATTCTTCCTTTCCTGCTACCACTAAAAGTATTTTTGCCGGAGTTGTACTCGATAGTAAGAAGTAATGAAATGTATCTACAGGTTGTTTCCAAAGCGTGACAAAAGGGGTTTAGGACCAAGAGAAACATACAATTAGTGACTTGATTGTTAGCAAAATTTATTTTCAGTGAATAATTGATTGCTGGCAAAGTAATAAGAATAAGATTGTTTGCATAGTATTCTTTTGTATTTTGCTGTTAGATTTTCTGGGAACAAAAAAGTGCACCTTTCTGCACCATATCTGCTAAAAGTTGATATTGTAATTGCTTAAGTTCATCTTCTAGCTTAACTTAAGCAGTTTTGTCATTTGAAAATCATTTTTGTGCCTTTTCCCCTAGTGCTTTGTATTGTCTTGGTAGGTTGCTGATGTTGATGATCAAAAGCTTGTAAAAAGAAAGGTCACAAACAGGTAATAGTGATAGCATTATCTAACCAATTTCCCCATAAGTTGGCTAATGTTTCTGGATTTAATTAATTTCATTTACCTTCATACTTCTGTTTTTTTAATCGTTTAGTGCAATACTTGGATATGGTGAAATTGATTTTTATCCTTTTTCTTTTAGTGATGGATGCATAAAAATAGTCATACAGAAATGATTGATAATGGAAAAACTTGTACATGTCACGTTTGAGCCTATATAATAGAACAATTCTACTTATAGCCCAGGCTGAAAATTTTCCATCTGAAACTGTTTTCTGATGCAATTTTACTCTATAATTATTGTTCAATTTTAAAATTTCCATCTGAAACTGTTTCCATTTTACTCCGATCGTCTTGAAGGTAGTTTACAGGACCAAATCATGAAACAAACTCTTAACTGAGAACTGCATGATTGTGTAATATTTTAGATCAGGTTGCGGATTGTCTGGATGCTTTGCCTTCTTTTCCTACTAACAATGGCAAGATCTGACTATGATTCTTGTATATCATCATGATTTTATCTGGCACTTGGCTATCATCTCAATGTATTATGAGATTCGTTCGTAATGATTTGTCTTCCCCTTTTGTCATGATGCTTGCATCTTTCTTAGTTCTGCTACTAGTAATATATCCAAGCCTCAATTTTTCTCCTGATGCTGATGAATGCTTCTTTTGTCTAGTCCTTCTGACTGGCTTTCACACTGGTTTTAGTCTGTTTACATTTATGTCACTTCAACAAGGTCAGAATCCTAAAAAACTTTTATTCTGCTAATTTCAACAAGAAACAGATTTGCAAGCTTGTCATAGAATTACTTGATATTATTTTCCTTCTTTAAGACCCTCTTCGAGAAAAGCTATGGTTAACACTTAAGACCAAGGCAGTCTACAAATTCAGACCAGTAAAAAAATAGAAAGGGAAATAAAAAAACATAGGCAAATATATTTGTTATTTCATATTCATATGAAATTTTTGCCGAATACTCTGGTTATTCTTTGGCTGAGGTTGCATCTCCTTTTTTCGAGTCGCACTTCAAATCTTCAAACTCTTATCTCATCTCTATTATCAGTTTCTTATGACTATTTCTTATTTCAGCTAGACAATATGTACGCCATTTAATTTTGCCAATAATTTGGGAAACTATTATGCTAGAGACCTTGACCTTCCATATCAAAGACAATAAAGAGATTTAATTTGTGCATTTGGACTCTTTCTGGCTTTTCTACTCTTTGTGAAAAGTGATGCCTTACCATGAGTTGTTTGTAAATGGCGCATGCATAATTAACTAATTATGGTATTAGTGTGATGGAGAAATATCTTTGGAAGGTTTCTATGTATGGGAGATGCTTGAGAATATTAACATAATGTTTAACTCGGCATGATGACATAAATTAATCCATCTTGTATTTCTCGTACTCAGTAGTAAGAAGAAATGAATTGTTTCTACAGGATTGGTCATGGACACACATTGAAAAATTGTTTCCAAAGCATGACAAAAGGTTTATGGCGAAAGGGTTTCAATAATTTCTGCAGCTCAAAACAATAGTAAGAACTTAATTGTATCTAAAGCATGACAAAAGCATGACAAAAGGGGTTTAGGACCAAGAGAAACATACAATTAGTGACTTGATTGTTAGCAAAATTTATTTTCAGTGAGTAATTGATTGCTGGCAAAGTAATAAGAATAAGATTGTTTGCATAGTATTCTTTTGTGTTTTGCTGTTAGATTTTCTGGGAACAAACAAGTTCACCTTTCTGCACCATATCTGCTAAAAGTTGATATTGTAATTGCTTAAGTTCATCTTCTAGCTTAACTTAAGCAGTTTTGTCCTCTGAAAAACATTTTTGTGCCTTTTCCCCTAGTGCTTTGTATTGTCTTGGTAGGTTGCTGATGTTGATGATCAAAAGCTTGTAAAAAGAAAGGTCACAAACAGGTAATATTGATAGCATTATCTAACCAATTTCCCCATAAGTTGGCTAATGTTTCTGGATTTAATTAATTTCATTTACCTTCATACTTCTGTTTTTTTAATCGTTTAGTGCAATACTTGGATATGGTGAAATTGGTTTTTATCCTTTTTCTTTTAGTGATGGATACATAAAAATAGTCATACAGAAATAATTGATAATGGAAAAACTTGTACATGTCATATTTGAGCATATATAATAGAACAATTCTACTTATAGCCCAGGGTGAAATTTTTCCATCTGAAACTGTTTTCTGATGCAATTTTACTCTGTAATTATTGTTGAATTTTAAAATTTCCATCTGAAACTGTTTCCATTTTACTCTGATCATCTTGAAGGTAGTTTACAGGACCAAATCATGAAACAAACTCTTAGCTGAGAACTGCATGATTGTGTAATATTTTAGATCAGGTTGGGGATTGTCTGGATGCTTTGCCTTCTTTTCCTACTAACAATGGCAAGATCTGACTATGATTTGTTGTAGATCATCATGACTTTATCTGGCACTTGGCTATCATCTCAATGTATAATGAGATTCGTTCGTAATGTGCAATGTCTTCCCCTTTTGTCATGATGCTTGCATCTTTCTTAATTCTGCTACTTGTAATATATCCAAGCCTCAATTTTTCTCTTGACGCTGATGAATGCTTCTTTTGTCTAGTCCTTCTGACTGGCTTTCACACTGGTTTTGGTCTGTTTACATTTATGTCACTTCAACAAGGTCAGAATCCTAAACAACTTTTATTTTGCTAATTTCAACAAGAAACAGATTTGCAAGCTTGTCATGGAATTACTTGATATTATTTTCCTTCTTTAAGACCCTCTTCGAGAAAAGCTATGGTTAAAACTTAAGACCAAGGCAGTCTACAAATTCAGACCAGTAAAAGGATAGAAAGGGAAATTAAAAAACATAGGCAAATATATTTGTTATTTCATATTCATATGAATTTTTTGCCGAATACTCTGGTTATTCTTTGGCTGAGGTTGCATCTCCCTTTTTTCGAGTCGCACTTCAAATCTTCAAACTCTTATCTCATCTCTTGTATCAGTTTCTTATGACTATTTCTTATTTCAGCTAAACAATATGTACGCCATTTTATTTTGCCAATAATTTGGGAAACTATTATGCTAGAGACCTTGACCTTCCATATGAAAGACAATAAAGAGATTTAATTTGTGCATTTGGACTCTTTCTGACTTTTCTACTCTTTGTGAAAAGTGATGCCTTACCATGAGTTGTTTGTAAATGGCGCATGCATAATTAACTAATTATGGTATTAGTGTGATGGAGAAATATCTTTGGAAGGTTTCTATGTATGGGAGATGCTTGAGAATATTAACATAATGTTTAACTCAGCATGATGACATAAATTAATCCATCTTGTATTTCTCGTACTCGGTAGTAAGAAGAAATGAATTGTTTCTACAGGATTGGTAATGGACACACATTCAAAAATTGTTTCCAAAGCATGACAAAAGGTTTATGGCGAAAGGGTTTCAATAATTTCTGCAGCTCAAAAAAATAATAGTGATGGATCTGGCATAATATGAAATGATTTTAGTTCCATTTTTAGTCATCTTATCCTTGTCTGTTGGCATCACAAATGTAAAGTAAAATTGATTTGGTGTTAGTCTATTTATGATCATTAAACGGAGCTACATGTGTGATGTCCTGTGCTGGGATTGCATGAACTTTTTATGAATCTGGTTAACCTCTCAGGTAAGTTTAGCAGCTTTCTAATTAAGTGCCGAACTTCCTAAGGTTCACATAGAGAACATAGGATGACTACCTTTTATAGAACTAATAATTATAATTATCCCAAATTCTTTTGTAACTGGTTATATGTATCCTTGCCAAATTTTAATTTTGTGTAGAACAGCTAATTACTGTGAAGGTACCAAAACAAGAAAATATAAGACATGTAGGTGGAACCACTTTAATATGTTCTTAATTAATATCAAATTTTCATTGTATGAACATAATGAAAATATAGGATTAAAAATATAATTAGATCTGTTTTGCATAGAAGATTGTAATGACTAAAGTTCTGATAGACTTTCCTTAACATAGTATAATTCCTTTTTTCTCTCGTTTGCCTTGCATATTTGTATTCATAATTCTTTATCATAAATATTTGTCTTTCACTATTATTTTTCCTTCGGCAGAAATGAGCTCTTTGCTACTCATGGTTTAAGCATGCTTATTTTCTCACTTCTTTTCTTAATTTAATCTTTTTTTTTTTGTTAGTTCTCATGATATTGATGTTGAGGATAAAGGAAATTCAAATGCTTTCATTGTTTATTGGGAAAGAACGAGATGTACCTTTGATACTACGATATACTTTACTACTGGATATTGGCTGATTTACTGCATATTTATTCCTGTTGTCATGTTGAGGATTCTTCCTTTCCTGCTATCACTAAATTTATTTTAACCGGAGATGTGCTCAATAGTAAGAAGAACTTAATTGTATCTACAGGATTGGTAAGGGACGCACATTTAAAAATTTGTTTCCAAAGCATGACAAAAGGGTTTATGACCAAGAGAGGAAGAGAATTAGTGACTTGATTGTTAGCAAAATTTACTGTCAGTGAATAATTGATTGTCCGTAAAGTAAAAAGTACAAGATTTTTTGCAAACTATACTTTTGTATTTTTGATTGCTTAAGGTCATCTTCTATCCTAACTTAAGCTGTTTTGTCCTTGGAAAAACATTTGTTTTTTGCCTTTTGCCTTGGTCCTCTATTGTTTTTTGTAAGTTGCTGATGTTGGTAGTTAAAAGCTTGTAAACTGGAAGGCCATAAGAACGTAATAGTGATAGGATTATGTCCTCAATTTCCCCTTAAGATGGCCAAGGTTCTTGGCTTCAATTAATATCATTTACCTTCATACTTTTGTGTTTAATTAATATCATTTGCCCTAATAATGGCTTAATAATGTGGAGATATGAAAATTGGCTTAATGATGGCTTAAAAAACAACAATGTGAAGAGAATCCTCACTGAAAATTTAGTAATTTAGGGCAATCCAGTTTTTTTATGCATAGATCATTTGGCTTAACAAAATTTTATGTTGTAGAATGCAAGGATATGTCATAGATTATAGAATAATTCTCTCTTACATATCCCAGGTTGAAATTTTTCCCCTCTGAAAATATTTTTTGATACAATTTTACTCTGTAATTTTTGTCCAATTTAGTTCAAATTATAGAATAAAATTAGCATGGATGATATGAGGATCATCATAAAGGTAATTTACAGGACAACACAAGTACTTAATCGTGAACTGCATGATTGTGACATATTATGGATCTGGTTGGGGATTACCTGGATCTCTTGCTTTCTTTTCCTAGTAACCGTGGCAAGATTGAAAATGTTGTACGGTAGCTGGTCATGCATTTTATGGGGCACAGTTGTCTACATGTCAATATACAATGAGATCCATTTCTATAGTCTGTAATCTGCAATGCCTTCCCCTTTTGCCATGATGCTTTCATCTTTCTTAATTCTGCTACATGTAATATATCCGAACCTGATGCTGATGAATGATTCTTTTGTCTAGTCCTTCTGACAGGCTTTCACACTGGTTTTAGTCTGTTTACATTTATGTCACTTCAACATGGTCAGCATCCTAAACAACTTTTGATTCTGCTGATTTCGACCAGAAACAGAGTTGCAACCTTGTCATGTAATTGCTTGATATTTTTCCTTCTTTAAGATCGTCTTCAAGAAAAACTATGATTAAGACCAAGGCAATTTATGGATTCTGAGAAGTAAAAAAATAATGCAAAAGGGAGATAGTAAACATAGTCAAATATATTTGTTATTTCACATTCATATGAATTTTTTGCTGAACACTCTTGTCATTCTTTGGCTGAGGTTGCATTTCCCCTTTTTTTAGTCTCATTTCAAATTTTCAAACTATTGTATCGTCTCTTGTATCAGTTTCTAATATGACTATTTTTTTTTTAATTTCAGCTAGACGTTTTGTCCGCCATTCAATTTTGTCATTAATTTGGGCTGCTCTTCTGCAGCACACCTTGAGTTTTCATATCGAAGACATTAAAGAGAGAAAGATAGAATAGAAGCTTTAATTTGTGTATTTGGACTATTTCTGGTTTTTTTCTACTCTGTGAAAAGTGAAGCCTTATCATGAGTTGTTTGTAAGTGGAACATGCATAAGGTATTAGCGTGATGGAGAAATTGCTTTGGTAGGTTTCTATGTATGGGAGATGCTTGAGCATATTAACATAATGTTGAACTTGCCATCTTCTATTTTCCTTATACTAGAATTAGATCAGTCTCTATTTTGATGGAAATAATTGATTCATTGAGCTGTTAATGACCCATGTTGATGCAAGATTTGTTAGCCTAGATATGAAGAAAAATATTCTTTTAAACATTGTATTTGGCCTCTTTTGAGATTCTTCCAATTAATTCATTTTCAGTATATAATAGTAATGCTAATAATAATAATAATTATTATTATTATCACAAATTTTAATATTGCTTCCATGTTCATAGCATAATTTTATATTGTATCTTAAATTAGGTTCCGTCACAATTATGCAAACTATTTTTTCTGGAAAAGAAATCCAATAAATCCTCGATACTAATACAACAAGCTCAGATAAAAAAGAACTCTGTAGGATCTTCACAAATAGAAACATGAAATCGATATGATAGCCTAACATATATATGTATATATATATAATATATATATATGTCCCTATTTATAATTCAAAATATATTGATGAATCTCTTCTACTTATTTTTATCTTTTAAAAAACTCACAAATGTTAATAATTAGTACATCCTAATTTAAAAATCAAGATGTAAGGAGAGGAATTCCTTTGCATTTTAACCCATGAAGTGGGTCTGTTGAGAAAAGGGAGAGGAATGTATTTTATATCTAATTCTTACTACAGAGTAATTAATTTAATGTTGACAAAAATGTTACTCTTTTTCTTTTATTTTTCCTTTCATTTTATGGTAGCTTCAATCTCATCATTTAATGTAATATGTTCATTTCTTTGGTACATTAATTGAGTGTTATATTTGTAATGTTTTTAATTTAAGAGACCAATATCGCTTTCTGAGGTAAGATGGTAAGGAGCTTCGAGGATCGTAAAATTCTACCTCATGAATGAAAATATTTTTGATATAAGATAATTAAAATAATATATTTATTCACATATGCATGTTTATCTATGAGTTAATGAAACATTGACTATTAATATTTTATTCACATACTTTCAAATCTAGTATATATTTTTATATCATGTGAAATACAATGTCATATATTCTAAAAGAGCTTTAAGTAATATGCGACCAAAAGTTGTACAACTAATATGCATCTAATGAATTTGCATCGTTGGATGATGATTACATGATTAAGATAAAATTTAATAACTTAATATTAAATTTAATAGAGATTGAATCTCAACCATACAATCATGATTTGTTGGTTGCATATTAGTTGTACAAAAGTTGGTTGCATACTATTTAACCTCATTCTAAAAATACCAAAATGATAATATATAATATCTGATTTTAATGATGTATAGTATTTTATCAAAATGCAACATAAGTATTAGTATTCTATGACAATGAAATTTAATTGTGATGAAAGACAATATAAGATTACATTGAATTATTAGAAGATATTAGAGGTCGGAAAAATGAGATCACATGTATAATACATAAAAATGAAATTTTTAAATCAAATTTTCTTAAGGTACTTTATGTTCACCCTTAATTTTTTATTCGAATAAATAAATTTGTACCAATATCGATCGTATATCCTACTGATCTTAAATTCCAACTATAGATCATAAGTTAAGATAGGATCGAGATTATTTTCCCCAAGGAGGATTGTAAAATTGTAAGATCTTACTAGCCATATCAAGATCCTCACAACCATGGAAGATATTATATTTAAATATTGATGGCAGGATACATGGATAATTTTTTTCTAAATACCCTCCAACTTTACCCTTTTTTTCTAATGATATTCTCTAACTTCACTTTGTAACTAAATTGTCTTGCATCTTTTAACTTATTTCACTAAATGCTCTTTCGATCGGGAATAACCAATTTTTCGAACGTTTGGCTGATGTGCGCATTATTTTAAAATAATAATTATATAAAACACTAAAAAATATTTATCTATATAAGTTAAAAAAAGAGGGGGCAGTCTCCCCCTCCCCCATCCTCTCTGAGCCGGCGAGGAGGGACGCCGCCCCTCCCCCCTTCCCCTACACGCGAGTGGGAGGGGTGCTCCCACCTCTCCTCTGCACACGAGTGGGAGGGGTGCCTCCCCCCTCTCCTTTGCATGCAAGGTGGCTCCCCCTTCCCCCTCTCCTCCACAGCACTGGAAAGGAGAGGGGGAGGAGGGCAGTCACCCCCTCTTTTTATTTTTTTAATATTTTTCATGTTTTATGTAATTTTTATTTTAAAAATAATGTGTCATTCAGTGAAATGATTGGGAAACTAGTTATTCCCAATTGAAAGGGCATTTAGTGAAACAAGATAAAAGATTGAGGGCAGTTTAGTTACAAAGTGAAGTTGGAGGATAATGATAGAAAAATGTCAAATTGGAAAGTATTTAGTGAAAGTTATCCCAAGATACATGCTTTGACTATAAGTAACATATTTTGACTATTTAGAAATTTTAAAGGTAACATCAGTATTACCCATTAGGGGACTTAATGTTCTCATTGAGTGGTCGCATCCCATCATGAACAAAACTCCACTCATAGTGACTTTGATACTATATGTAACATACTTGACCAACACATGATGTTGTTTGTTCTATGCTTCGGCCTGAACGATTTTACCAAAATGCATTTTTTTGGATGTTCAAGTGGAAGTTGGAGCATTCCAAAAAGTTGGGGATCCAATTACAAGGAGAGTTCATGGTGTCTTTGACCTCTATTTTTTATTTGTCATAAGGTATCGAAGAAAAGAAACCTTTACTTGAATCATCATCCATGCAGCATTACGAGCCATTCGTAGAAGTGGTCTACAATTAAATTGTGTATGTGATGTAACACCTATGCCACATAATGAATGTCGATAGAGGAATTCCTAAGATTTTATGGAATAGCAATTGTAATTCTTTCTACATGTAATGGACTATTACCCCTTAGGATTTATTTACTCGATATGATACTATCTACTTTGCCTTTATGCTTATGGTGTATATATATATATATATATATATATATATATACATGTAATATATATATATATATCCATGTAATATATATATATATGGAAATAATGGAGGTGGAGCGCCCATTGCGTGCAACCTCATGCAGCGATCTGATCATGTTCATCCATTTTCATTGGACGGTGTAGATCAAAACCAGCAAAAATAAAGAAAAATGCACTTATGCCCAAAATGCCCAAGCTCATTCATGACAGACTTCGACACCGGACCTTGACGGCCGGATGGCCTATTTCCATGGCGGCAACGACGGCGGACGCTCTGAGCGGCGAGGTCGTTCGTGGGGGATCACTGCAATCATCGACATCATTTGTGGGGAAGGGATCAATCGCCGACATCGCCTCCTTTCTCTCATTGTCGATGCCGCACCGCGAAAAAGGGGGCATCGCCCCTCTCTGCACGTCGCCGGCAGGGGAGTGGAGGCGTAGCTCTTTGGGGAGGGGGCAGTCATTGAGGTCGCCCCCTCTTGCATCGTCGGCGGCGCGCCTTGAAAAAGGGGGGCCTCGCCCCCCTTTGTGCGTCGCCATCATCGGCGACATGCAGCCCTGAACCACCCCAACCCCCCTTTGTGCGTCGCCAATGTCGGCGACACGCAGCCCCGATCGCTCCCTCTACGTGTCGTCATTGCCGGCGACACCTATGTGCTTGTTGCCGCGAACGAGGGATGAGGTCGTCCGTGATAGCAATGCGCAACCCCCCCCCCCCCACACACCCATCACCCATCACCATCGCCGGCGACACCTGCGTGCTTGCTGCCACGAACGGGGGATGGGGTCCGCGACGACGACGTGCAATCCCTCACCTTGTGTGCTCAACAGCGAACAAGATCGTCGACAATTTGGGCATAATGGGCATTTGGTTTTTTTTGCCGTGTATTTGGGTTTAGATCTGCACCGTCTAATATATATATATATATATATATATATATATATATATTACCTCATAGTATTACTACCATCCTTTTCTTTTTGGAAAAAAGATGTATTGTAGCGAGCAAAAAAGACATTTGGTAGTAAGGAAAAAACCCATACTAGTAAATGTAGGGGATCGTAGCTTTAAAGTAGTTAGTATATGATCTTTTTCGGTCTAAACTCATTAGTACCAGGACTACTAACACTTGACTAATCTAGTGTTCAAGTGGGAGCAAATGGTAAACCTTGGACAAAGTGGACACTCCAGATATTCTAGCTTAAAAGTGGTTAGTCTATGATGTTTTTTTTATTTTCCATGTATTCTACAAGTAAAGGTTCTAAACAAAATTTTTTGCAACAACAACAACAAAGTCTTATCCCACTAGGTGGGGTCGGCTAAACAAAATTCTTTGCATTCTAGAGTAATTATTCTAGGAAAGGGGAGAGGAATTTATTCTATTTTCTATTTCTTACTATGGAGTAATTAATATAGTGTTGAAAAAAATGTTACTCTCTTTCTTTCCTTTATCCTTTCATTTAGGGTAGAAATTTGTTGCTTCAATCACATCATTGAATGCAACATGTTCATGTTTTGGTACATTAATTGAGTATTATATTTTCATTGATTTTATTTGAAGAGACTATATTTAAATATTGCTAGCAGGATATATGATATGATTATTCAAAAATACATCAATGATGATGCATCGTTACACAATAGGGCACAACGTTCTCATTGAGTGGTTGCATCCCACCGTAAACAAAGGTCCATACAGAGTGACTTTGATACCATACATAACATACTTGACCAACACATGATGTTGTCCGTTCTACGATTTGGCTTGCAGTATTTTACCAAAATGTGTTCCACATATCATAATAGTGCAATGGTATATTAACCCTTGGTGATTTCTTTACTCGATATGATGCTATCCGCTTTCTCCATAGGCTTATGGTTTTCTAATGCATTACTCCTATTACATGGCAACTTCTCATATAATATCCAACATTTTTCTTATATGTCATGCATGTGGGATTGACACAAGGCATAGCTCTTACATTCTCCCCCACAAGGAACTCATCGTTACGTACCTTTGAGTGGTCGGATCCCACTATGCAAAGAGGTCCATGTTGAATGATTTTGATATCATATGTAATATTCTCAATGTATTGTCCACTCTATACATTGACCTACAAAATTTGTCAAAATGTGCCTTGCCTATTAAGGTCATGCTCCTGTATATTCAAAATCACGTGACACTCACGTGATTTATGTATGCTGTACTAACCCAAGAAAACCAAGCCTAGTGGATGAATTTTATAACCTTATGACCCAAGTGTGACTAATGGTTCTGGAGTCTCTTCAATATTTAGGGCAAGTGTAATTATTTACATTGACTATGTCAAGGAAAGATGGCATGGATGCGTGATGACTTTATCCATGTCAAGAAAAGGTTAAAGAAATTAAGCATCTTGAGGGGATATCCTAAAGAATAGAACAGTGATTCTTTCTTTCAAACCAAAGCCTCCAAGGTTGTCTGATAACTCCTTGCATGAAGTCGACCATAGCTATACTGAAATGTGAAGACAACCTCATAGGAAAGATATTTTTTTGTAAGAATCCATTTTATTTCATTTGTCCTTGATTCTAATGGAATTTAGTAATACCTAATATTACATCAACCATTCTAATATCTTTGTAAAAGAAACTATTGCAATCAATAGAAAAGGATGTTAGATGTCCATGACATTGTCTACGACTATTATATGAACTTTTTTTTCATTATGTAGTCAAAATCAATTGTGTGTTTCAAAGGGGATTTCTAAGCTCGTCACCATATGTGAAGACCTTGGACCTATCAGTAACTTATGTTGGGAAATATTATTATCGTCTCAAGAAATTGATAATATAAATTTAGAGAAATTACATAATACTTCGCAGTAGAATAATACATAATACTTCGCAGTAGAATAATATAATAACCTTGAAGTTATCTATGTTATGTTGTGACTCAATGTCAAGAAATGTGTTCCGGCTCATTGTTGTGAACTCATTCACTATGCAAGGAGAACATTTGTTCACAATTCATTATGGCATTGTTTGGCATGTACAAAAAAGTAGAGTATTAAGTAGCGGATCATCGAGTCAAAACGCTAGTGTGAGTGTTTAGTAAATATTTTTTAAAAGTAGAATTTAGATATTTTAGCACAAAACTTTATAAGCTACTCCTACTAGCTTATAGAGTATAAAGAATAGTTATTTTGATTTTATTCCTATTATACCCTTATTCTTTTTAATATAAAAATTTGTTTAATTTTTAAACATCATATATTTTTTATATATCACATCTTTAATTTTACT
Source organism: Pontederia crassipes (assembly GCA_030549335.1). Classification (NCBI taxonomy): domain Eukaryota; kingdom Viridiplantae; phylum Streptophyta; class Magnoliopsida; order Commelinales; family Pontederiaceae; genus Pontederia; species Pontederia crassipes. The sequence continues at coordinate 48,529,175 of CM060189.1, read as the reverse complement.
TAAAATCTGAAGAAGTTTTTTATTTTAAAATAACCAATATTGTTATATTAAAATAGTATTTATAAAATATTATTGTTATTCAAAGTACTGTAAATTAATTATTATGGATATGATGCTTATAAGAATAAATCTAAATTTTATTGTTGTGTGTATTTTTGTCATTGTATAAGTATACACTAGTTCAATTACTATACAATTTTTTTATCAAATTTATAAATAAATCGCTATCCGATGATAGATAATAATTATCCTTTAGTTGAACCGCTATCCACTAATTGAATCGTTGACTTTGTCAAATAGAGCATATAACTATGATGAGGTTGCAATCCGCTTGAAGTTTTGCAGCCTTGCGGATGAGTACAGTGCATGTGGTTGATTGCATGTCATGGCTCGTGATAGTTACACAATGTTTAACGATCTTCATTTACACATAATGGGCCTTTAGATACGCTTATTGCAATAAATATCTGTTATGACATATGTCCCATGAGTACATTTACAACTCACGGAACCCTATGAGGAATACATAATTATCCAACCTCAAGAGAACCTATAATGTGACTTGTTTGGAACACATGGCCGCTCAATCAACTTGAGAGCAAAAGATTTTTACTTGTTAATGAATAATTTCTTAATCAACATGTGAACCTATGCTATAATTTGTTATCATTGTATATATTCTTCAATATCATTTGAGACAATATTATGATCGGTACATGCTATGATATGGACTCATCATGTTTGTGTGCTCTATGTGCAAGTTTTCATATTTTTATTCATACATAATTAGCAAATTGCATCACAAATTTCATGCAACATTAATTGTCCTTTCTATCACCCTCATATTTTTAGACCGCTTTTCTAGTAGCGGCTTGATGGGTAGATTTTAATTTTGCCCATTGAACATCTGGATAAATTAAAAACACTAACTCATTACCTTGAAACATACTAAAGAATCTAAAGGAAATCTCTGAACTTTATTTAGTACTTATGGTCATCTTAGCATAATCACAGACACATATTATAAACTATTTGGCAAGTCTTATGATCTTATTAGCATACTAGTTAAAAAAAAATCCAATATTGTGGCGGAAACTTGCACTAAAAGAGCATTTATTATAAACTCTACAATGCACATAAATGAGTCTAGATGCCCACATCCTCCCACTAATAGTCAAAATATGGTGCTATGAGGTCTCACATTTGACTTCTCTCATTAGATCTCATTGATTTATGTATAAACTTGTGCCCATGTTATTCCAAACATATCAAGACAATCTTATATCATATATGTGGATTTGGATCATTTCATTTTCATTTGCTATATATTGAGTGCTCGAGGCAGTTTTCCGTTAATCGATAATCTTATGCATGATTGACATACTCCACATGAATTCTTAATTAATCAACTAACAATGTAACAAAAATGAAAATAGCTTATTTCATCATAAGAAGGTTTACAACGCTTTCCGCATCTTCCATGGATCAATGAGCATGTTTTGCTTACACGTGCCATAAGAGACATCAATGTGGTTTTCTTACAATGTTTCATCATTTAGATAAGTAACAGTGATATATGTATCGCAATAAAGGAAATATTTGACCATTGTCAATATGAAAATTTAAGGAATTTAATTGACCAAAGCTTCATAACATCATTGAGTATAATACAAGCACAATTTTAATATTTTACAATGCTTAAGATAATTTTTTAAATCACGTGATTCTATAGACCGAAGACATAACTGGATATAGACTTTTACTTATTAAAGTCGAATTTCTAAGTGGTGTCTATTTATTAAATTAGTTCATAACTAATCTCCATCGTTGCTAAAAAATTCTACAATGCCCTGAAGGTATTAGAATGAAATTTTCTTAATTTGACACTTGAGAAAAATAAATAAATATTAGGTCTAGCGTTTGACATGTTGTGCACGCTTGTTGTTGAATATAGCTTATAAAATAAAGTTATTGAGAATATCATAATATTGAAATTCGTTATCATAGAAATGATAACATTGAGCTTATAATTCTTCATATATAGAATGTTTGATGGTCTTCTTAAAAGAACATTCATACCATAAATCAATAAATCTGCTAGAACAATTCTAATTTAATTTTCATACCCGATGTATATTGCTATTTAAACCACATCATTCTTTTAGAAAGATATTAAACTCCCCACTAAAGAAAAAAAGAACCCCCTATCATCTATATCTATCAACAATAGGGTTTCAAATATATCATTATGATGTCATATTTATCCATGACATATGAGAATATATAAGGATTCATACACTATATGATTGTTATTTTTTGAATTCATAAATGGAACTTGTATTTTGTGCTCAAGATTTTTTTAAAAAAATTGTAGCATTCAAATAGCTATATGTAAATGTCATCTAAATATATATGAACAAGAATATCCAGAATTTTAATGGGCGACTAGAAAATAACTATTGTCAGCATTTATTTGATGATTATTCATTTTTTTTCATTTTTTATTATATTTATCCATCGACATAATTTATTTTTTCAGAACATTTATGTTTCATATTGCCTATAGATTCAGCAAGTCTCTAAATTGCATACCCTTTAAAGTTTCCAATTTTTTTATCCATTTTCTTTCTCTAGGCATAAGGAGCTTCCATATAGGTTATAATCATTTCATATTGTCAATAGATATGAAATTTAAGATTTTCAGTATTTAATAAAATATATTTTGTTATATTAATACAAAATTAAAATATTAAAAGGAGAATTTGAAAGGGGTTTAAACTATGGTTAAGAAGAGATAGGAAGAGACAAGCTTATTTGGAATAGGAATTATGGTTAAATTATGATTACAGATTTAATGGATAGAGAACTCCCAAGTAGGATTAGATTAAGAGTTTTAAGTTTTAAAATATTTCAAAAAAATAAAATAGCAATAGTTTATTATTTTAAACCAAACATTAAGTGATAAAAATAATATTATATTAATTAATTCCAAAAATAATGTAATTTGAATAAATTATGTTTTTAATTTAGTTAAATTAGACTTAATAAGTAAAATGAATTTATTTAATGTTATTTTTGTGATAATTAAGTCAATTGGTATAATATATTAAAAGATCAAATCAGATTTTAATTATGACATCACAAGCCTAAAATTTCACTCTCTTGACACATGATATTTGAGCTTATTTCATGCGATGTTACCTACGATATCTTCTTTTTAAGTCTTTTTTACATGGAATGTGGAAGTGAAATAAGAGTAAACTATCCTTTAACAAAGTGCAAAAGTCCTCCAAAGATTAATTAACTTTAAAATCATTTTACAATGAAGAGTTGACTTAATACCCATGTGGATTTTACATCACCACAAACACGTTGTTGTCCATGCCTATATCCTTACTTACCGTGTGATTCAAACACAAGAAAATAGTATTTTCATGAGTTGAGATAATAGAAAAGGATATAAAATCATGATAAAAATGAATCAAACTTAATCATGAAATAATCAATAATTCTGCACTTTAATAAACATTCTCTTTACTTTTCATATTCATATTCATGTTCATATTCTTATCCATACCCATGTCCATGTTCCATTTTCATGTACATGGTCCGTGCACTTGTTCATGTTCATATACTTGTTTAGAATTCTTTTTCCAGTTCTTTCTTCTTTACATTCATGTTCATATTCTTTCTTCTCTACTTTTCATGGTCATGTTCTTTCTTCTTTACTTTTAAGAATAACCATGGCATGCAGTTATTTTAGTAAGGATTGGATTCTAAATGTGGCCTCTACGAATTCTAGAGGTGGTTCTCATCTTTCTTAAGTATAGGACTTAGTTCCGTATGACACTTCGTCCCAATCCCCTATGGTTAAGGGTATTTTATTTTACTCTCCTACCAAGATTTTACACCACAATCTAGAAAGCATTTGTATGCAATCAGTAAATATGGTTTCCTGCCTTTTTCAACTTTTATCTTATTACTTGATTAACCATCTTTTCTACTCAATTAATCATGCATCAATTCATGGGTAAAACAGTCATTTGACATCATAACAAATCAACAAGAAATCATATAAAAAAATACCCATAATCTAGGTCGAGCCAATACAAATCCGGGCCGAATTTAATATGGCTTGGGTCGGGTGCAATGCAACTCGGGTCGGGTTCTAGTAGAATCTAACATTAACATATTTTTTCTATCAAAACCTGGGCCAAATTTTTTTCAGCTCGAGTTGGGTTCCTATAAAAAGGAATTCTAATGCCAAAATACTGATACTTTGCTCTAATTTTTGTATGAATCCATGCATGCTTTCAATATAACATTAAAGGGAAACTATTCATCAGAGAACAAATAGGTAATGATTCTTATTCTTAAACTTGATCAGATATATTAAGAATTATACCCAGAAGTTAATCCAACATCAACATGTATCTATTTAGGCAGAACTACCTGGAACCCAAAACTTTAGGCAAGCTTTTCGATAATCATGTTTGCTTTCTGCGATAACTCTGATGTCCTTTGACAGAGGGATGCCACGAAGGGATGGTCGAAAGTTTCAACCATACACATGCACCAAGGAGGAAAGAAACGTAGCCCAAAGATGAAGAAAAAACTCAAGTGGATGAGAGAAGAAAGATAGCTTGGAAGAGATAGGGTCCTACTTATAGGTTAAAGTTCCCCAAGTTCGAATTTAGTTAGAATTTCTAACCATGCTTCTTATCCTTAATTTATCTTTTATTTTCATGAATTTTCAGATTTAAATAAGTAATTATATCACTATTTCTTGATCTTTGAATTTAAAATAATAATTAATGTTATTTTATTTTTTTTTGAACTTTTTAATCTTTAAAACTGCTAATTTCAGCGTCCTTGACAGTCCTAATTCAATCCTACATCAAACTTCATCCCTTATCTTCTTTTGATTTCTTTCCTTTATTCTATCTCTCTTAAAAATAATTATTCCTAAAATTTTGGAATTAAATAATTGATTAGTATTTTTATCTTTTACTTTTTGGAATAAAATAATATTATTTTATCTTCTAGATATTTTTTAACATAAAACTATTATTTTAGCTCTCATTAGGAGTCCTTTATATCTTAAACATCTAGTTAGATTCAAATTCAATTTTGAATCTCTAGTCTTATTATTATTATTTCAACTCCTAATCTAATTAGGAATTATCTTTTTCTCGTCTCTTATCTAATAATACTTTTATTCACATTGAAACATTTGTTATCTTATCTTTTTCTCTTCTTTTATCCTTTCTCTGACTATACTTTTATTTCTTTCAAACTTTATCTTTCTTTAACAATTCTTAATTTTGATTATGACAATTAATTTTTTAATTTGAAAAATTTTTTGGTACAGAGAAAAAAGAAAACAAGTTAATCATGGCTTAGGGAAAGGAATAATTGTGACTTATAGTTTGTTGTGACAAATAAGATGTCTAATCGTGGTGTAGGCAATAGGATCACAACATGGGATGACATGGTCCATGTCAAGCTGTCTCAAGCCATGCTCACATGGACCATGTTTTGATGTAATGTACCCTTATGCATGTATTTTCATACATATTTCACATATGTTATTTAGTTTAATTTTTGTAGTTCCGACTACCACATGTTTCTTAATTACTTTATTAAATTTATTTGAGTCCGAAGCTGCACACTTATGATTTATTTTGTTCTCAATGTCGTTATTTCATACGCACGGGACTATCATAATACATAAACACAAAAAATAGATTCAAAACTTATGGTTGAAAAATTTATACAAGAACCTGGACCGAGTTGGCTTCGTACCTGAGTTGGTTCATCATCACAAATAATGTCAGACTTGGGCTCAACTCGATGCCAAAACCTAGGTTGGGTGATTGTAAACAAGGGCCAAAACCTAGGTTGGATGCCAAATTTTATACGCATTATTTTGTATTCGAAGAAACTAGACCGAGTAGCATTTGAACCTAGACCATATTTCTAGGTCCGCGTTGAGTATTGTTAGGTGTATATTTTTGCATCTGACAAAGTGGACCAGGTAACTCAAGCCAAGTTTGTTAAGCCCACATTACATTTCCTCTAACTTGGGTGGAGTTTTGTTTGTCTTTTCCAAATTGAATAGTTTTCTGTCAAAACCAAGGCAAGTATTGTTACAAATACAACAACAACAACAAAGCCTTATCCCACTAGGTGGAGTCGGCTACATGGATCATACGACGTCATTCGTTGATCCATGTTCATGAGATTCGATAAAGTTTTACGCTGGCTGTCAGGGCCTAACACAACCCTCTTCCTTTATCCAGGCTTGGGACCGGCTATAAAACATAGACGAAGTTTATTGTAACAAATACAATATATTAATTTTGGTTTAACTCATTTTTATTTGTATTAATTTTGTAAATTAAATTATCTTCAATATAAAACATTCTAAATTAGATTAAGTTGAAGTTTCGTGAGTTTTCAACTACTGCAACTTAATTTTATTAAGAGTAGTTAGGTTTTCAAGTTTTTTAGTCCTTTTGTACATAGCATCTCAGTTAATGTTGGAATATTTAGTTTTCAATATGCTTTAAGTATTTCTTCAATTGAGACAATTACTTGCTCTTTTTTTTTGCTAAATTTTCAATTGTTAGTTTCATTTTAATGCATTCTAATTAAAGTAAAATTTTAGTTGATTGACTTTTTGACGTATTTAATTATACTTTACACTAGAGTAGTTTGGTTCTCAATATGTAACGACCTGATTTTAGGATATAATAAATGAATATTTTATCATTTTATTTTGAAAAAAAATATGGCCATTAATATTATTATAATTAATAATTCCGAAAATAAAGAAAAAATAGAAGAGGAGTTTAATTATGGATAAGATGTATTATGGAATTATTTAATTAAATTCGGAATTATTTAATTATTAAAATAAATTAGAATTGTTAAAAGAGATTAATTAAAAGATAAAATTTGATTGGGATTGGAAGTTATAGATAGGATTGGAAAATAAGTCCCTATAAATAAACCTTGAGGGTCAGCCGTCAAAGAAATTTTATTCTCTTTGGTTCTCGATGTTCGGCGGCAGGGGCATGACGTCGAGGTGACGGCAATGCGTGATTCGATGTCAAATGACTAGATATGAAATGAGGTACGCAGGGGGATTCGTAGGATTATTTAATAATTGATTATTCTTTCTGGTACTATTGTTATCGGGCGGAAAAAAATATAAAAGTATTTTATTAGTATTATGACGTAATGTTTCACAGTACGAAATTGATTAGAACAGATTTACTATGATATTAATTTCTTGCCGGGTGATTTTCGTATCGCAAAAAAAAAGAGAAGGAATAATAAAGCTTCGGATGGAAGGCGTAAAGGTTAGAAGAAAGTAAAATTTGAACCTATTTTTCGTACGGACGTGTAGAGAAGAAAAACGAAAGAGAAAAAAAAAAGAATTGAAGGGTTGTTGGGCGAGAGAAGAGAAAAACAATAAAGTTGATAAGATATTGCTCAAAACACAAAAAAAGGAGTACGTAAGGAAGTAAAGAATTGGAGAGAGAAGATGTGGGGGTGTAAAGAATTGGAGAGAGAAGAGGTGAGCGCGTTGGTGAAGTGGAGAGAGAAATTGAGAAAAAAAAAGAAGAGATAGGTTTATGGAAGAAAGAGATAAGTAGATACAGAAAGGTTTTTGTAAAAAGAAAATAATAAAGAAGTGATAGTTGGCGGCGAGAGGAGGTAAGAGAGAGAATTAAGAGAAAGACAAAAGCCAAAAGAAAGAAAAGGGCAATGAAGGCGCTCAAGTGAATAGGAGAAAAAAAAACAAAATAAGAATAATAGGATATCTCGGCCACCAAAAAGGAATAGAAAATAATATATATATATATATATATATATTTACTGAGAGAGAAATCAGGGACTCACTTATTTTGATATGATTAGTAATAGTTAATTGATAATTTTATTATAATTGCGTTGCTGTCATTATCCTGATTTATTATTTGTAAAGTTATTGTTTATTCTGATTATACCATTATTGATTTTGTTAATTATATTTTTATGATTTCTAATTACATTCTTATCATATGTAATCATCATATTAGATCATATTGTCATCATATTTGATCTATTTTGTTATCATATCCAATTTTATCATTGATTACGATACTGATCCAGTAGTCTTTCTGATTGGGTCTTGTTTCACCTAAATTAAATTTTTAAAAAATAGACATTTTAGGTAAACAAGATAAAAGCTGAAAGCTGCTGGATCTCCGTGTTCTCTGATTGTCTCCAAGCCCCCGGGCCATATTGTTATTGAATTGAATTGAATTGAATGGGGCAGATAGTGGACCTAAAGGTTTGAGGCGCCATCATCCTTTAGAGAAGCTATGGCTGTCCTGTGTTTGGTCATGGTCCCCCGCCATTCACGAATAATTGTTAGCGCTATATTGTTGGGTGGCTTGCCATGGCACTGATCCCCACCGGCCTACATGAAAGAGACATGAAGTTTCCTTAATTGACCGAGCGCTCCCATTGAATTGGATAACTCCGAACATTGTAAATTGAATTGAATTAAATTAAAATCGAATCGAATTGAGTTGGATTGAAATCGAATTGAATAGATCATGGTCATTTGGATACTGACATTGACTGGCATTGCCTCCGCCCATTGAATCGAATGGAATTGTTATTGACCAATGATCATTGATATTGAATTGAAAATTATTAAATTGAATAGTGTCATAGTGATAAGACATTTAATTGCTAAATCAATATTGAACGATCATCTGATCTTTTTTTTATCCTTCCTATTGATTTATGACTTTATTGTCCTATTATTATATTGAATCATCGATCCAATTGATTAGGCAATTATTAATTGCTCTCTCTATTGATTGATCTTTTGACCATAACTTGATATACTTGCTCATATTGATAAATCGTTACATTGTAAATTGATTATTGTATTGATTGCCCAATTGACTCATCATTGATTATATCTTATTTTCGATTGAGCATATTGATTGTGTAGTAGACCCTACGTACTGAGTATTTTTATACTAATGGATATTTTCCTGTACCTGGATCCGTGCAGGTGAGAGTACTTTGGTAGAGTATGATCCTGCAGGTGGCTATGCTCAGTGATAGACAGATGTTGCACATGTTCTAGATTGAGTCGTCTAGTTTTTATTATTTCCGCATTTATTAGAATTGTGAACTTATTAATATTTTAATTATTTTGAATATAATGAATTATTAGTTGTTATTATTGAAAAAGTCTTCCGCATTTATTGTTTATATTCCGCAAAAATGTTTTATAGAAAATTGAGTAGCGCCTTTGGGACGACTCTGAGCACGTAAAAGTCACGCGGGTCTCGGGGCGTTACAGAAGGTATCAGAGCCTAAGGAGAGACACTTCTTAGCTGTCTCTAATAGATAGAATTGAGTTCATGTGCAACTGTCACGAGCAACCACTACAGCCATCCAGTAGGGTCAACTAAGTTTTTCATTACGATATCGATATTGAATTCTTACTTATTGAATTGTATCGTATTGTTTATTGTTGGATGAGCACAGATGCCTTTCAAGTTGATGACCTCTCATCAACTTTATCGTGGACCGGGAAATAGATATCGACGAACCAATTCCCAAAATGCATAGGATGATGGTCAAGTGATCCAAGGCCCACGAGTAAATAATGAATGGGCCGATACACATCAGGAGGAACATATAAATCCCGTTCAACATATAGAGAATATAGCAATACCTATGGTGATGACGTTTTTCCTCACGATGATTGAAAAGAGATGGTTAAAAGTTTTCTCAAATTATAGCCTCCCCAATTTGACGGGAAGGGCGACTTCGAGAAAGCCTATAGGTGGCTGGAAGAAATTGATCAGACTTTGATGAAAATAGACTGCGGTGGGGACTGCAAGACTATATGTGCTACGAGGCGTTTGACATGTGACGCTAGGCATTGGTGGAAAGCAACAAAGGCTAGCACATTCTCCAGGAAGAACCTGATTTCTTGGAGAAAGTTTAAAAAGATCGTTATTTACCTATTTTCCAAAGAGCGAGGAAATAGAATGAGTACCGAGATCTATAAGGTACCACGATAATCAAGGACTACACAATCGAGTTCTTAAAGTTGGAGAAGTATGGTACTCGACGATAATCAAAGAGAAATCGTGTTAAGCAATGGGTGAAAAATCTCAAGTCAAACTTCCGAAAAAGGGTAAAACATTGTAACTATCAGACCATTCAAGTTGCGAAAGAGTTCACTACCATGCTTGAAGATGATGACACAACAAACGCAACTCAACGGAATCAAGAGAATATTGATAATAATATGGATCGTATTTGATAAAAAATATGAAAGAAGAGAGAAGCGCATCAAGAAAATTACAACCAAGGAAGGCCATATCCAGCACGGAATAAGCCTCCATCACATAGAGAATCATGCAACAACTGCCACAAAATGCATCCCGATGAATGCTATTGGGAGGCGGGAGCATGCTTAAATTGTGGCAATATGGGTCACTTCGCAAGAAATTACGATGAACCAAGGCAAGTCGAACCTCTGCAATAATAGAATAATAGATCTTCGAGAATGGTGCAAAAATCACCCATATAGATTGATATGTTAAGACATATGACTTGAAGCTTAATCAAGTCTAAATTGTAATATGCACTTCAATTAGACTTTAGATATGTTATAGTATTCAAATAGCATGTGTTATATGGAATGGATATAGTTTATAGTTTATTCTTCATAAAAATGAAAGATCGATCGTTGAAAAGTAAAGTGTTTAATGGAAGCACTCATATGACAATATTTTTAAGGAGGTTATCGATTAGATAGTGCTCATAATTTGCCGCAAAAAGTCGAGCACTCGAACTCAATAGCAAAAGTGATGATGCACAAACATAATGGTATGGAGGAAGGACAACGTCCAAATATGTTAAGAAATTATAGTATAGTTGTTACTACATTGGTTAACCCAAGATCGACGACATTCTAATATATTCGTCGAGCCTAGAGGGACATGCAAAACATTTGCAGATCGCACTGCAAACATTAAGAGAAATAAGTATGCGCCAAAGTATCGAAGTACAAATTTTGGCAGAGTGAGATAAATGTTCCTCAGAAATATCATTGACATAAATGGAATATCAAAATATGAATGTTATGACCAAATGAGTTCAACCAAAGAATGAGTTGAAGAGAAAAAAAAAGCCTCCTTAGACTTGCAAAATATAATGAATTATTAGTTGTTATAGTGGCTATGCTCAGTGATAGACAGATGTTGCACATGTTCTAGATTGAGTCGTCTAGTTTTTATTATTTCCGCATTTATTAGAATTGTGAACTTATTAATATTTTAATTATTTTGCATATAATGGATTATTAGTTGTTATTATTGAAAAAGTCTTCCGCATTTATTGTTTATATTCCGCAAAAATGTTTTATAGAAAATTGAGTAGCGCCTTTGGGACGACTCTGAGCACGTAAAAGTCACGCGGGTCTCGGGGCGTTACAGAAGGTATCAGAGCCTAAGGAGAGACACCTCTTAGCTGTCTCTAATAGATAGAATTGAGTTCATGTGCAACTGTTACGAGCAACCACTGCAGCCATCCAGTAGAGTCAAGTAAGTTTTTCATTGCGATATTGATATTGAATTCTTACTTATTGAATTGTATCGTATTGTTTATTGTTGGATGAGCACAGATGCCTTTCAAGTTGATGACCTCTCATCAACTTTATCGTGGACCGGGAAATAGATATCGACGAACCAATTCCCAAAATGCATAGGATGATGGTCAAGTGATCCAAGGCCCACGAGTAAATAATGAATGGGCCGATACACATCAGGAGGAACATATAAATCCCGTTCAACATATAGAGAATATAGCAATACCTATGGTGATGACGTTTCTCCTCACGATGATTGAAAAGATATGGTTAAAAGTTTTCTCAAATTATAGCCTCCCCAATTTGACGGGAAGGGCGACTTCGAGAAAGCCTATAGGTGGCTGGAAGAAATTGATCAGACTTTGATGAAAATAGACTGCGGTGGGGACTGCAAGACTATATGTGCTACGAGGCGTTTGACATGTGACGCTAGGCATTGGTGGAAAGCAACAAAGGCTAGCACATTCTCCAAGAAGAACCTGATTTCTTGGAGAAAGTTTAAAAAGATCGTTATTTACCTATTTTCCAAAGAGCGAGGAAATAGAATGAGTACCGAGATCTATAAGGTACCACGATAATCAAGGACTACACAATCGAGTTCTTAAAGTTGGAGAAGTATGGTACTCGACGATAATCAAAGAGAAATCGTGTTAAGCAATGGGTGAAAAATCTCAAGTCAAACTTCCGAAAAAGGGTAAAACATTGTAACTATCAGACCATTCAAGTTGCGAAAGAGTTCACTACCATGCTTGAAGATGATGACACAACAAACGCAACTCAACGGAATCAAGAGAATATTGATAATAATATGGATCGTATTTGATAAAAAATATGAAAGAAGAGAGAAGCGCATCAAGAAAATTACAACCAAGGAAGGCCATATCCAGCACGGAATAAGCCTCCATCACATAGAGAATCATGCAACAACTGCCACAAAATGCATCCCGATGAATGCTATTGGGAGGCGGGAGCATGCTTAAATTGTGGCAATATGGGTCACTTCGCAAGAAATTACGATGAACCAAGGCAAGTCGAACCTCTGCAATAATAGAATAATAGATCTTCGAGAATGGTGCAAAAATCACCCATATAGATTGATATGTTAAGACATATGACTTGAAGCTTAATCAAGTCTAAATTGTAATATGCACTTCAATTAGACTTTAGATATGTTATAGTATTCAAATAGCATGTGTTATATGGAATGGATATAGTTTATAGTTTATTCTTCATAAAAATGAAAGATCGATCGTTGAAAAGTAAAGTGTTTAATGGAAGCACTCATATGACAATATTTTTAAGGAGGTTATCGATTAGATAGTGCTCATAATTTGCCGCAAAAAGTCGAGCACTCGAACTCAATAGCAAAAGTGATGATGCACAAACATAATGGTATGGAGGAAGGACAACGTCCAAATATGTTAAGAAATTATAGTATAGTTGTTACTACATTGGTTAACCCAAGATCGACGACATTCTAATATATTCGTCGAGCCTAGAGGGACATGCAAAACATTTGCAGATCGCACTGCAAACATTAAGAGAAATAAGTATGCGCCAAAGTATCGAAGTACAAATTTTGGCAGAGTGAGATAAATGTTCCTCAGAAATATCATTGACATAAATGGAATATCAAAATATGAATGTTATGACCAAATGAGTTCAACCAAAGAATGAGTTGAAGAGAAAAAAAAAGCCTCCTTAGACTTGCAAAATATAAGCGGAGAGTCGCACCAAATTACTACACGATAGTATTGCCATGGACGAACCTCACCAAGAAGGACAAAAAGATATAAAAAATTTGAATGGCTCAGGAAAGGCTAAAAATAGGTTTTAAGAATTGGAGAAGAAATTGACAACGATGTCCTTCTTTTGAAAAGACCTTCAGGCCGAGGTTATGTCGCCCATAACTATGCATACAACCCCCGCATGGCATGAGTCTTGATGCTATATAGGAAGAAGATAGTTGCCAACACATTAAGACGATTAGATATCGAATTAGCAATTGTGGTCTTCACCCCAAGAATCGGTGACACAATGTGTAGGGTGAAGAGTTTGAATTCTCCACGAACCACCAAGGTTGAGGTATACTTTCGAACATGTGTCGAAAAGAAAGAGATGGATCAAATTGCTCAAAGGTTACGAGTTTGCCATCAACTACAAAGCAAACTCAGTGAGAATATCTTAAGCAGAAAGGTCACTTGCTCATTTGGGGGTGAGCCGATAGAATATGAACAATGGACAATTGTATCATCCAAGTCAGTCTAGTAACCAGTAATGATGGTGCAAGGATAGCAACACATCTTACATACAATCGAAATTACTATGAAAGGTCGAAAAATGAAAGTGGAGCATCAGAGGTCACATGATGTACTACAAGAGCTTGAAAATCCTCAATAGAATTGAAAAGAAAAATAACGATGGATGTTATTAGAAGGCTCAGCATAGACACAATATGATATAGATAATAGAGGATTGATGTGTTAAGATAGTCAATGCCATGCCCATTGGAGAAATGTTAGTCCATCAAAAGCCTCATGGACATTCATTTTTTTAAGGAGATTATTCGACTACATGGAGTACTGATCCATTGCGTCGGATAAGAATTTACAGTGCATAACCCAATTCTGATGGAGCACATATAGAGCAATTGGGATGTGGTTGAATTTCTACGTCACCTTCCATCCACATATGGATGAGTAGTTTGAATGGACAATTCAGGCCTTAGAAAAATATGTTTTGGAATTGTGCATTGGACTGGAGTGATAGTTGGAATAATCAACTCCCGCCGGTAGAGTTAGTATGTGGCAATAGTCACCACTCCGACATTAGGCATAGCACTGACGCAGACACTTATATATAGTAGATCATGTCACCCACGTTGGAGCAAAGTTGATGCATAGTAGTTATTGTCACAAAAAGAAATAATTGAAGGAATATTGATAAAATTTATCTCATCAAAAAATGTTGAAGGCAATCTATGTGAGATAGAAATAGTAGGCTAACATAGTGAGATCATAAGAATCGAATCGAAATGGAGATCTGACATAGGTATGACATAAAGATGACGATGCCTTTTGAGGACTAACAGTTGAGATGAGAAAGGATTTCTCATATTCGTTAAATATATGATATAATTTCCTTTACGCAAATTCGAGGACGAATTTATTTTTAAGGAGGTTATGATGTAACGACCTGATTTTTAGGATATAATAAATGAATATTTTATCATTTTATTTTGAAAAAAATATGGCCATTAATATTATTATAATTAATAATTCCGAAAATAAAGAAAAAATAGAAAAGGAGTTTAATTATGGATAAGATGTATTATGGAATTATTTAATTAAATTCAGAATTATTTAATTATTAGAATAAATTAGTATTGTTAAAAGAGATTAATTAAAAGATAAAATTTGATTGTGATTGGAAGTTATAGATACGATTGGAAAATAAGTCCCTATAAATAAAATTTGAGGGTCAGCCGTCAAAGAAATTTTATTCTCTTTGGTTCTCGATGTTCGGCGGCAGAGGCATGACGTCGAGGTGACGGCAATGCGTGATTCGATGTCAAATGACTAGATATGAAACGAGGTACGCAGGGGGGATTCGTAGGATTATTTAATAATTGATTATTCTTTCTGGTACTATTGTTATCGGGCGGAAAAAAATGTAAAAGTATTTTATTAGTATTATGACGTCATGTTTCACAGTACGAAATTGATTAGAACAGATTTACTACGATATTAATTTCTTGTCGGGTGATTTTTGTATCGCAAAAAAAAAAGAGAAGGAATAATAAAGCTTCGGATGGAAGGCGTAAAGGTTAGAAGAAAGTAAATTTTGAACCTATTTTTCGTACGGACGTGTAGAGAAGAAAAACGAAAGAGAAAAAAAAAGAATTGAAGGGTTGTTGGGCGAGAGAAGAGAAAAACAATAAAGTTGATAAGATATTGCTCAAAACACAAAAAAAGGAGTACGTAAGGGAGTAAAGAATTGGAGAGAGAAGATGTGGGGGTGTAAAGAATTGGAGAGAGAAGAGGTGAGGGCCTTGGTGAAGTGGAGAGAGAAATTGAGAAAAAAAAAAGAAGACATAGGTTTATGGAAGAAAGAGATAAGTAGATACAGAAAGGTTTTTGTAAAAAGAAAATAATAAAGAAGTGATAGTTGGCGGCAAGAGGAGGTAAGAGAGAGAATTAAGAGAAAGACAAAAACCAAAAGAAAGAAAAGGGCAATGAAGGCGCTCAAGTGAATAGGAGAAAAAGAACAAAATAAGAATAATAGGATATCTCAACCACCAAAAAGGAATAGAAAATAATATATATATATTTACTGAGAGAGAAATCAGGGACTCACTTATTTTGATATGATTAGTAATAGTTAATTGATAATTTTATTATAATTGCGTTGATGTCATTATCCTGATTTATTATTTGTAAAGTTATTGTTTATTCTGATTATACCATTATTGATTTTGTTAATTATATTTTTATGATTTCTAATTACATTCTTATCATATGTAATCATCATATTAGATCATATTGTCATCATATTTGATCTATTTTGTTATCATATCCAATTTTATCATTGATTACGATACTGATCCAGTAGTCTTTCTGATTGGGTCTTGTTTCACCTAAATTAAATTTTTAAAAGATAGACATTTTAGGTAAACAAGATAAAAGCTGAAAGCTGCTGGATCTCCGTGTTCTCTGATTGTCTCCAAGCCCCCGGGCCATATTGTTATTGAATTGAATTGATTTGAATGGGGCAGATAGTGGACCTAAAGGTTTGAGGCGCCATCATCCTTTAGAGAAGCTATGGATGTCCTGTGTTTGGCCATGGTCCCCCGTCATTCACGAATAATTGTTAGCGCTATATTGTTGGGTGGCTTGCCATGGCACTGATCCCCACCGGCCTACATGAAAGAGACATGAAGTTTCCTTAATTGACCGAGCGCTCCCATTGAATTGGATAACTCCGAACATTGTAAATTGAATTGAATTAAATTAAAATCGAATCGAATTGGGTTGGATTGAAATCGAATTGAATAGATCATGGTCATTTGGATACTGACATTGACTGGCATTGCCTCCGCCCATTGAATCGAATGGAATTGTTATTGACCAATGACCATTGATATTGAATTGAAAATTATTAAATTGAATAGTGTCATAGTGATCAGACATTTAATTGCTAAATCAATATTGATCGATCATCTGATCTTTTTTTATCCTTCCTATTGATTTATGACTTTATTGTCCTATTATTATATTGAATCATCGATCCAATTGATTAGGCAATTATTAATTGCTATCTCTATTGATTGATCTTTTGACCATAACTTGATATAGTTGCTCATATTGATAAATCGTTATATTGTAAATTGATTATTGTATTGATTTTCCAATTGACTCATCATTGATTATATCTTATTTTCGATTGAGCATATTGATTATGTAGTAGACCCTACGTACTGAGTATTTTTATACTCATGGATATTTCCCTGTACCTAGATCCGTGCAAGTGAGAGTACTTTGGTAGAGGATGATCCTGCAGGTGGCTATACTCAGTGATAGACAGATGTTGCACATGTTCTAGATTGAGTCGTCTAGTTTTTATTATTTCCGCATTTATTAGAATTGTGAACTTATTAATATTTTAATTATTTTGCATATAATGGATTATTAGTTGTTATTATTGAAAAAGTCTTCCGCATTTATTGTTTATATTCCGCAAAAATGTTTTATAAAAAATTGAGTAGCGCCTTTGGGACGACTCTGAGCACGTAAAAGTCACGCGGGTCTCGGGGCGTTACAGAAGGTATCAGAGCCTAAGGAGAGACACATCTTAGCTGTCTCTAATAGATAGAATTGAGTTCATGTGCAACTGTTACGAGCAACCACTGCAGCCATCCAGTAGAGTCAAGTAAGTTTTTCATTGCGATATTGATATTGAATTCTTACTTATTGAATTGTATCGTATTGTTTATTGTTGGATGAGCACAGATGCCTTTCAAGTTGATGACCTCTCATCAACTTTATCGTGGACCGGGAAATAGATATCGACGAACCAATTCCCAAAATGCATAGGATGATGGTCAAGTGATCCAAGGCCCACGAGTAAATAATGAATGGGCCGATACACATCAGGAGGAACATATAAATCCCGTTCAACATATAGAGAATATAGCAATACCTATGGTGATGACGTTTCTCCTCACGATGATTGAAAAGAGATGGTTAAAAGTTTTCTCAAATTATAGCCTCCCCAATTTGACGGGAAGGGCGACTTCGAGAAAGCCTATAGGTGGCTGGAAGAAATTGATCAGACTTTGATGAAAATAGACTGCGGTGGGGACTGCAAGACTATATGTGCTACGAGGCGTTTGACATGTGACGCTAGGCATTGGTGGAAAGCAACAAAGGCTAGCACATTCTCCAGGAAGAACCTGATTTCTTGGAGAAAGTTTAAAAAGATCGTTATTTACCTATTTTCCAAAGAGCGAGGAAATAGAATGAGTACCGAGATCTATAAGGTACCACGATAATCAAGGACTACACAATCGAGTTCTTAAAGTTGGAGAAGTATGGTACTCGACGATAATCAAAGAGAAATCGTGTTAAGCAATGGGTGAAAAATCTCAAGTCAAACTTCCGAAAAAGGGTAAAACATTGTAACTATCAGACCATTCAAGTTGCGAAAGAGTTCACTACCATGCTTGAAGATGATGACACAACAAACGCAACTCAACGGATTCAAGAGAATATTGATAATAATATGGATCGTATTTGATAGAAAATATGAAAGAAGAGAGAAGCGCATCAAGAAAATTACAACCAAGGAAGGCCATATCCAGCACGGAATAAGCCTCCATCACATAGAGAATCATGCAACAACTGCCACAAAATGCATCCCGATGAATGCTATTGGGAGGCGGGAGCATGCTTAAATTGTGGCAATATGGGTCACTTCGCAAGAAATTACGATGAACCAAGGCAAGTCGAACCTCTGCAATAATAGAATAATAGATCTTCGAGAATGGTGCAAAAATCACCCATATAGATTGATATGTTAAGACATATGACTTGAAGCTTAATCAAGTCTAAATTGTAATATGCACTTCAATTAGACTTTAGATATGTTATAGTATTCAAATAGCATGTGTTATATGGAATGGATATAGTTTATAGTTTATTCTTCATAAAAATGAAAGATCGATCGTTGAAAAGTAAAGTGTTTAATGGAAGCACTCATATGACAATATTTTTAAGGAGGTTATCGATTAGATAGTGCTCATAATTTGCCGCAAAAAGTCGAGCACTCGAACTCAATAGCAAAAGTGATGATGCACAAACATAATGGTATGGAGGAAGGACAACGTCCAAATATGTTAAGAAATTATAGTATAGTTGTTACTACATTGGTTAACCCAAGATCGACGACATTCTAATATATTCGTCGAGCCTAGAGGGACATGCAAAACATTTGCAGATCGCACTGCAAACATTAAGAGAAATAAGTATGCGCCAAAGTATCGAAGTACAAATTTTGGCAGAGTGAGATAAATGTTCCTCAGAAATATCATTGACATAAATGGAATATCAAAATATGAATGTTATGACCAAATGAGTTCAACCAAAGAATGAGTTGAAGAGAAAAAAAAAAGCCTCCTTAGACTTGCAAAATATAAGCGGAGAGTCGCACCAAATTACTACACGATAGTATTGCCATGGACGAACCTCACCAAGAAGGACAAAAAGATATAAAAATTTTGAATGGCTCAGGAAAGGCTAAAAATAGGTTTTAAGAATTGGAGAAGAAATTGACAACGATGTCCTTCTTTTGAAAAGACCTTCAGGCCGAGGTTATGTCGCCCATAACTATGCATACAACCCCCGCATGGCATGAGTCTTGATGCTATATAGGAAGAAGATAGTTGCCAACACATTAAGACGATTAGATATCGAATTAGCAATTGTGGTCTTCACCCCAAGAATCGGTGACACAATGTGTAGGGTGAAGAGTTTGAATTCTCCACGAACCACCAAGGTTGAGGTATACTTTCGAACATGTGTCGAAAAGAAAGAGATGGATCAAATTGCTCAAAGGTTACGAGTTTGCCATCAACTACAAAGCAAACTCAGTGAGAATATCTTAAGCAGAAAGGTCACTTGCTCATTTGGGGGTGAGCCGATAGAATATGAACAATGGACAATTGTATCATCCAAGTCAGTCTAGTAACCAGTAATGATGGTGCAAGGATAGCAACACATCTTACATACAATCGAAATTACTATGAAAGGTCGAAAAATGAAAGTGGAGCATCAGAGGTCACATGATGTACTACAAGAGCTTGAAAATCCTCAATAGCATTGAAAAGAAAAATAACGATGGATGTTATTAGAAGGCTCAGCATAGACACAATATGATATAGATAATAGAGGATTGATGTGTTAAGATAGTCAATGCCATGCCCATTGGAGAAATGTTAGTCCATCAAAAGCCTCATGGACATTCATTTTTTTAAGGAGATTATTCGACTACATGGAGTACTGATCCATTGCGTCGGATAAGAATTTACAGTGCATAACCCAATTCTGATGGAGCACATATAGAGCAATTGGGATGTGGTTGAATTTCTACGTCACCTTCCATCCACATATGGATGAGTAGTTTGAATGGACAATTCAGGCCTTAGAAAAATATGTTTTGGAATTGTGCATTGGACTGGAGTGATAGTTGGAATAACCAACTCCCGCCGGTAGAGTTAGTATGTGGCAATAGTCACCACTCCGACATTAGGCATAGCACCGTCGCAGACATTTATATATAGTATATCATGTCACCCACGTTGGAGCAAAGTTGATGCATAGTAGTTATTGTCACAAAAAGAAATAATTGAAGGAATATTGATAAAATTTATCTCATCAAAAAATGTTGAAGGCAATCTATGTGAGACAGAAATAGTAGGCTAACATAGTGAGATCATAAGAATCGAATCGAAATGGAGATCTGACATAGGTATGACACATAAAGATGACGATGCCTTTTGAGGACTAACAGTTGAGATGAGAAAGGATTTCTCATATTCGTTAAATAGATGATATAATTTCCTTTACGCAAATTCGAGGACGAATTTATTTTTAAGGAGGTTATGATGTAACGACCTGATTTTTAGGATATAATAAATGAATATTTTATCATTTTATTTTGAAAAAAATATGGCCATTAATATTATTATAATTAATAATTCCGAAAATAAAGAAAAAATAGAAAAGGAGTTTATTTATGGATAAGATGTATTATGGAATTATTTAATTAAATTCGGAATTATTTAATTATTAAAATAAATTAGAATTGTTAAAAGAGATTAATTAAAAGATAAAATTTGATTGGGATTGGAAGTTATAGATAGGATTGAAAAATAAGTCCTCATAAATAAACCTTGAGGGTCAGCCGTAAAAGAAATTTTATTTTCTTTGATTCTCGATGTTCGGCGGCAGAGGCATGACGTCAAGGTGACGGCAATGCGTGACTCGATGTCAAATGACTAGATATGAAACGAGGTACGCAGGGGGGATTCATAGGATTATTTAATAATTGATTATTCTTTCTAGTACTATTGTTATCGGGCGGAGAAAAAATGTAAAAGTATTTTATTAGTATTATGACGTAATGTTTCACAGTACGAAATTGATTAGAACAGATTTATTATGATATTATTTCTTGCCAGGTGATTTTCGTATCGCAAAAAAAAAAAGAGAAGGAATAATAAAGCTTCGGATGGAAGGCGTAAAGGTTAGAAGAAAGTAAATTTTGAACCTATTTTTCGTACGGACGTGTAGAGAAGAAAAACGAAAGAGAAAAAAAAAGAATTGAAGGGTTGTTGGGCGAGAGAAGAGAAAAACAATAAAGTTGATAAGATATTGCTCAAAACACAAAAAAAGGAGTACGTAAGGGAGTAAAGAATTGGAGAGAGAAGATGTGGGGGGTGTAAAGAATTGGAGAGAGAAGAGGTGAGGGCGTTGGTGAAGTGGAGAGAGAAATTGAGAAAAAAAAAAGAAGAGATAGGTTTATGGAAGAAAGAGATAAGTAGATACAGAAAGGTTTTTGTAAAAAGAAAATAATAAAGAAGTGATAGTTGGCGGCCAGAGGAGGTAAGAGAGAGAATTAAGAGAAAGACAAAAGCCAAAAGAAAGAAAAGGGCAATGAAGGCGTTCAAGTGAATAGGAGAAAAAAAACAAAATAAGAATGATAGGATATCTCACCCACCAAAAAGGAATAGAAAATAATATATATATATATATATATATATATATTGAGAGAGAAATCAGGGACTCACTTATTTTGATATGATTAGTAATAGTTAATTGATAATTTTATTATAATTGCGTTGCTGTCATTATCTTGATTTATTAATTGTAAAGTTATTGTTTATTCTGATTATACTGTTATTGATTTTGTTAATTATATTTTTATGATTTCTAATTACATTCTTATCATATGTAATCATCATATTAGATCATATTGTCATCATATTTGATCTATTTTGTTATCATATCCAATTTTATCATTGATTACGATACTGATCCAGTAGTCTTTCTGATTGGGTCTTGTTTCACCTAAATTAATTTTCTAAAAGATAGACATTTTAGGTAAACAAGATAAAAGCTGAAAGCTGCTGGATCTCCGTGTTATCTGATTGTCTCCAAGCCCTCGGGCCATATTGTTATTGAATTGAATTGAATTGAATGGGGCAGATAGTGGACCTAAAAGTTTGAGGCGCCATCATCCTTTAGAGAAGCTATGGCTGTCTTGTGTTTGGTCATCGTCCCCCGCCATTCACGAATAATTGTTAGCGCTATATTGTTGGGTGGCTTGCCATGGCACTGATCCCCCACCGGCCTACATGAAAGAGACATGGAGTTTCCTTAATTGACCGAGCGCTCCCATTGAATTGCATAACTCCGAACATTGTAAATTGAATTAAATTAAATTAAAATCGAATCGAATTGAGTTGGATTGAAATCGAATTGAATAGATCATGGTCATTTGGATATTGGCGTTGACTGGCATCCTCCGCCCATTGAATCGAATGGAATTGTTATTGACCAATGACCATTGATATTGAATTGAAAATTGTTAAATTGAATAGTGTCATAGTGATCAGACATTTAATTGCTAAATCAATATTGATCGATCATCTGATCTTTTTCTGATCCTTCCTATTGATTTATGACTTTATTGTCCTATTATTATATTAAATCATCAATCCAATTGATTAGGCAATTATTAATTGATATCTCTATTGATTGATCTTTTGACCATAACTTGATATAGTTGCTCATATTGATAAATCGTTATATTGTAAATTGATTATTGTATTGATTGCTCAATTGACTCATCATTGATTATGTCTTATTTTCGATTGAGCATATTGATTGTGTAGTAGACCCTACGTACTGAGTATTTTTATACTCATGGATATTTCCCTGTACCTGGATCCGTGCAGGTGAGAGTACTTTGGTAGAGGATGATCCTGCAGGTGGCTATGCTCAGTGATAGACAGATGTTGCACATGTTCTAGATTGAATTGTTTAGTTTTTATTATTTCCGCATTTATTAGAATTGTGAACTTATTAATATTTTAATTATTTTGAATATAATGGATTATTAGTTTTTATTATTGAAAAAGTCTTCCGCATTTATTGTTTATATTCGGCAAAAATGTTTTATAGAAAATTGAGTAGCGCCTTTGGGACGACTCTGAGCACGTAAAAGTCACGTGGGTCTCGGGGCGTTACACAATATGAGCAATACTTTTTCATGTGAAGTATGTTTGTGATTTATTGATTAATTGAGAGATAATGGGAGGATATGAGGTTGGAACCGTAACTCATTATCAATAATTTGCATACATCAAGTTTTTTTGCCATTGTTTGGGACTAGTTTGAATTTCTCTCTTCATACTTTATTAGCTATTTTTTAGTTTTATTATTTTTTTATTTTTCTATGTGATCGTGTAGGAACTTCAAACATATCACATCCAAGACTTTTCTAGCAAGCCTCCATACGAAATTAGAAGATACAACACAAGGAGCTCCAAGGAACATCTACTCTTCGATCCGAATATAAAAGGAACCATGAGACAAAAAATGGGATAGGTTTCATGTTACAAAATGATCATAACATTCAACAATACATGCCATGTCCAACTAATGTGGCAGGTGTTCATAGGCGATTGATGTCATGACTTCGAATCAGAGTCCAAGGACCTTTTCCAACCAACACAACCTGTCACATACAACATGGCCTGTCACATACAACATGGCCTGTGTCCGAGCAACACTACCTGTGTTCTATCAACATGGCCTATGTCTGAGGTAATGCACCATTGTCCAAGCTACACAGGTCATATTCATATAGGACAAAATATAATTTTTCATTTTCAATTGATGATATGAATGGTTATGGTTTTAAATAGCATTAATGTTTCTATTATAAGAATTATTATTGAATTACTATTATATTGATTGTATTAATAGTGATCAATTATTGATTAGGTCTTAGTACATCGGATTAATAAAAAAATGATAGACATCCTAGGTATGCAAGATAAAAGTAAAAAATTATTGGTCACCATATGTTTTGATTGCTCATGGGACTGCTGGATAATTATTATTAGATTAAATGGGATAGATAGAGTAAATAAAGAAGTGGTACGCCTTCTTATAGCAAAAACTATAATTTTCCTATTATATAGTTCCTCGTCCCCTGTCATACGATGAATCCAAGAAATGGATAACTCAAAAGACTAAATAGATGAATTGATAATTGAATTGCAATGTTCATGATCAATTGATAATTGAATTGCGACATTTATAATTGATGGACATTTGATTGCACCCCTCGAGGTTCATGGAAAATTAATTGTGACATTTGTGGATGATGGATAATTGATAATTGTCAATCAATTGATCATTGCACCTAATTGATCATTGATGGTTAAATTGATAATTTTAAATGAAATAGAGACTAAACTATGGTCAAATGATGATTGCTTAAAGACTAATGATAGTTCATTGACCATTGATTGTTGATATGGAGATTTATTAATTGTTAGTTGATCAGGACATTGATAATTGATAATAGTTAATTAGCATCGATTGATACATAGATTGTTGATTGATTGATGATTATTTTAACTATAAGTATTGAGTATTTTTATACTTATGGGTTTTTCGCTATACTTAGATCGTGGGTTGCTCCTCGAATGATTGACATGTACATTGTAGACCCATAAACTATATGTCATTATTTTATAGTTTGTTTCTGCTAATGCTAGGTTAACTATAAAGATTTCTTTGTTGGGATTGAAACTATTGTATTGAAGTCTTCTGATTATGTAAACTATTATATTCAATAGTTAAAGTTAAAAAATCAAGTTACAAAATTGAGTAGTGCCTTTGTAACGACTTTTGATCACGTGTTCAAGGCATGCATTCTTAAGGCATTACACTAGATATTAATTTGATAACATGAATAATTCTATATGAAAATGAACATTTAATATCAATCGACAACGAATTGCGCCCACCGTAATTCTGGTGTGGGAATAATAAAAATATCATTGGACCTAGCCCGAATCAATTCGTATATATTATCAATTTAAAATCTCATACTTTTCAGTGAAGATATTAATCAACCTCCGTTTTTATTTTATGAATGTCACATCTACAGTAACTATTACTAATTTAGAAGTTGTGCACAGTACTAAAATATTGTAGAATTTCAAAAAACAAAATAAAAAAAAATGTATGCTACTATATATATGTGTGTGTGTGTCAAGTAGATTTAGATTTCGTCATAGTGGGAACACTTCTTATTGTAGATCATAATATTGTCATTTTTCTCATTATTTTATTTTCATCACTAGTCTCTTTGAATAAGTGTCAAATGATTCATGATCTCGATATCTATAATAAAACATTAATCTCATGATCAAGATTGATTCCATACAAGTGAAAAATTCATACAAATCCCCTAAGGAATTGCATGAATTTGTATAAAATAATTCATGTTAGAAATATAATACAACACAAAATAAATTTGATGAAAGAAATCAAACACTACTTTGGACATTAGTTAAATCACAAATTAATTATTCCACATTTTATATACAAAAAATATTTTCTCGTATTCTTGTCAATCGGACACTTTCATGTATGCAATAATTTAATAACTTCAATGAGAAATCACTATATGCTCTACCTTGTGCATTAAATTATTGCTTCAAGATGGCATAAATTCATTTGCCAAAACTTTTTTCATATTTATTTACGTCATATATAACATAAATAATTTACTTTAAACTTAACAATGATCAAAAATAATTTTCATAAAATTATCACAAAAGAGGAGCTTCATTAAATATACAATGTTTAATAAAAAAAAGTGAATAGCTATAATCAAAATAAATGCACACATCACACATATTTTGCCTAAAATCACGGGCATAATAGGAATTCAAAATAAAAAAAAACTCCATCAACAATTTTTTTTTCTGAAAGTCATGATCCGTTTAACTCTCACAATCGAATAATTTTCATAATCCATCAACTCACTTATCTCATTTTGTTTCTCAAACCTTATTTCGTAACCTATAAATTTGTAAGAAAAAATTCCCTTAAACTGTAATAACACATTTCAGGTTACTTTGTTGACTAAGATGTTGATGCGGTATTCATGTAAATTGAATTCAAATACAATATTATATTTTTAAGAAAATCATATATAGTTATTTATTTAAAAATAAAAAATAGAGAGGGGGCATAAGTTGAACTAAAATAAAATATTTTTAACAAATAATGTATAATTATTTATTTAATAAACACTAGGCTTACTATTTCAGTTCAAGAAGTGCTTTTAGAACATTTAACATTTTCCCATCAAATCACATAACAAGCAGTAAATTGAGAAACCTTACTATATATATATATATATATATATATGAATTTAATGTTTATCATATGAAATGCATATGATAAACATACGCCCTCTGCCCACCATCCAAATAGATCGGACGGTGGGCGATGCACTCCCCACTCTCCTCCACGCGCTTGCCGCCGTTGCCACCGTTGCCGTCGTCCCCATCTCTCCTCATCGCCTCGGAGAGAAACGGGGAGAGATCGAATCGTCTTGTTGCTCGTCGCTCGTGTCTCGCATCTCGCCACTTGCGTCCCGCCGCCTTCGCCGCCTCGCCGTCCGCGCCTCTTCGCCGCTCGCGTCCCGCCATCCTCGCCTCGCCGCCGTCGCCGGATCAGGGAGAAAGGGGGAGAGATCGCGCCTCGCCGCCCGCGTCCCGCCGTCGCCTCTTCGCTCGCTCCTCGCCGCCGTCGTCGCCTCGCTACAAGATCGGAGACGAGCGGTGGTCGGGGGAGAGAGAAGAGAGAGCGGAGGGGGAGACAGAAGAGAGAGGGGGTAGAGAAGAGGAGAGAGAGGTCGCGCACAACGTCATCCGTCCGATTAGATCAGACAGATAAAAAGCGTGCGTATGATAAACATTAAATCCATTATATATATATATATATATATATATATATATATATATATATCAAGGAAATATAATTCCATTACAAAAAGTGAAATATAAACTGGATCCGCAAGAAGCAGGAAATTTACTTGTGATAAAAGGCAGGCAGGCACAATCCGGATTTTTGACAAGTTCAAATATACAAGAACTGATTGCTGGCAGAACATTCACACGAAATATTTACCAGGAAGAGATTTTGCTCCTGCAAAACAATAAACCAGAAAAAAAAAGGATGTCAGTGGATTCTAATAAAAAGAATGTCCAACATCAAAATTATAACACTGTCATCAAATTGATTGATAGTAACAAAATTTATACCCAGAACAATGTCCACCATTATATTGGCAAAATAAAAACCATGTTTATAGTAATGTTTTTTTCAGTTGGATCATCCAACTTCTATTCCTTTCTTCAATAATTGGGATAGTGAGTTTATTGATTAAAATACTATCATGAGCATCATATTAACATTTTCTCTCCACGTCAACTTAGTAATTAATGAAATAATAATATTATTAATACTTTACCCCATAAACCATGTGAGTGATAAAAAATTAAAGTTAGAAAAAAAGATTTAATTAGATGATCCTTGTTGAAATTTACCCGAAAAAATCATGAGATCTACCATAAACTAATACCTAGTTCAAGTAATTTCTCCTGTCCATCTCTAAATTACTATCTATTATGATATTGACACATTTTTCTGCCCTATGAAAAAAAATACATGCCTGTCAAGATAAACTTTTCCTTCCATGTCATTTCTTTTAGTTTCCGAGTTTTTTTTATCTTAATGCATAGTTCATTAAAGAATTATACAAAGATTGTTATGCAACAATAGCAATATGTTTCAGAACACGTACGTATAATGTCTTGAAATGTGTAGGTCAACTGCTAAATTCAAAATTAATGAATGAAGCATGAATCAAAAGATTTTAGTGGATTGCTCATGTAAGATATCATTAGATAGCCAAGGTTCTCCCACATCCAAAAAGTCAACATGCAAATCCTAACCAAATAAACTTACACTAAAATATTGGTCAATATTCTATTTTGTACCTTTTTGAATTATGCTAATATTATTTATTACCTCCTGAAATTTAAGATCTACTAAGAAAATTATAGGATCTTCAAAGCTAAATGATTTGATGGGTCATTATCTGAACTTCTAAAAATCCTATAAGCATCTGCAGAAAGAGCGAAGATAAAGGAACATACACTTGACTAAAGCTGATGAGTAAACTCACAAATTTGTTTGGGTTCACAATTAGAGTTGGGTATTCCAAGCTAATCTTTTGGATGAAAAAACTTACATGCTGATTTGAATTTGCAAACACCATTTGTCTTGAAATGGTGGCATTCAGGCTTGCCAGGTCTCTGTGGATACTGGATACGTTCCTGCTGGTGCAGTAGGATATTTGCCTTATTGTCTTCATGATTTACAGGAGAAGCTGAAGGGTTTCAATTATGCATTTGTGGCTGAAACATTGGAACCTGTTTCATTCGATACAAATGTCAACAAATGTGAACCAACATAAATATACATTCCTTCTGGATATGAGCAAAAGAATAAAGACAACATAAAAAAGATGAAGAAGAGTGGAAAGAAAATTTAATGAGCTTCAGTCTGCCTTGGTATCATAATAATAGCCACAACTACAAAACAGGAATAAATCCTATTAAATAGGATTCAGAGGATGAAAACAGAGAATTGCATAACATTGAAGTTGTTGGTACTCTGTTCAAATGCGATCAGGTGACAAACTATATTTTGGCTCCTCTTTCAAACTAGAACAGAGCTGCCGTACAATTTCTCTCCTAATAGCTTTTCGTTTCCATTATACCCTGATATCTGATGCTTCTTTAGAGCAACTTAAAGGCTTCTGCTTTTAGCATATCCATAGTGACTGCTCAACTTGGCTCAGTCCTTTTCTTCCACACTATTCCAACATGCAAGTTTGCTTTCCATCCACAAAGCACGCTGCTTGATTAGTTGTCTTTGGTTGCACCACAAAGCAACATCCGTCTGGAGACAAACCTTCAAACTTCAAGTAAAGTCGAAAGATATCAATTTATTGAAGGACTTTGATGAAATCCTTCCCCCTCACCCATATTACTTGTCCTCTTTGTTAGAGGTTCTCAATTCAAGATATCAATTTATTAAAAGTTATCCTCCTTAGAAGTTCCCAGGCTACAAGCTGTCCTCGGGTTCTCTATTTAAGGCATGGATTTGGTATGTGCTATCTTGGATCTTTCTCCTCAGACGTACCTCCAACTCAGAGCTTTGTCTTTTTGGAGGTTCCTTGTCCATGAACAAACATGCACTACTGTCAGTCTTTGAGTTCCGAGTCTTTCTGCATTATAGAAATTTCTTGACTACTGTCCACAATTTTTATGCAAGAGAGGTATCTGTAAAAGACCATGAGATATTGAGATCTCACAGCATTGATGCTGGGAGTTATTGCAGCCACTTACCATCGTTGGAGTTGCTTTTTTTTTTAGGAGAAAAAGGATGACCATCAGAGTTGTGGTTGTCATCCATCTATATATATAACTGTGAACTGAAAGTCATGTACAAAAGTGAGCTCTCAAAGGGAGAGCAACGTCAAAAAATAAGGAGTATCCTAGCTAAACAAAACCCCACTCCTGGATAAGAAAAAGGATGTGGTGTACAATGCGCTCAGTCTGATATCTCTCCCTACAAAAAATGGTCCGATTGC
The DNA here is from genome assembly GCA_030549335.1 of Pontederia crassipes. Lineage (NCBI taxonomy): Eukaryota > Viridiplantae > Streptophyta > Magnoliopsida > Commelinales > Pontederiaceae > Pontederia > Pontederia crassipes. The sequence goes on along the minus strand of CM060189.1, from coordinate 48,499,183 downwards.
ACTGAAGCCAAATGGCTCAGGCACCGGCCAAAAAGGTCACGAAAGACGCTCTCCATCCCTGTCTCTGACGAGCTAAACCACGAAGGGAGTGCCACACAGCCTCCAAACCCGATGAGAAGAGGCCCGCGATGCTGGTCTGCTGCCATATGCCACGAGAAGTCGGGCAGTCGTAGAATAGATGGGTGATGTCCTCCTCCGCCTCGTCACATAGTACGCAAGATGTGTCACTGTGAGGCGTCCATCTCGCCCTGTACCGCCTAGTGAGAAGCCGTCCGCGCCGTAGAAGCCAAGCAAAGATCTTGACTTTCAACGGCACACGCAACCTCCATATAAGTCTGCAGTCAAAACTGAAATCCTCTGGCAGAGTGATGGGCGGTAGGAAACGAATGTAAAGGCTGCGCGCTAAGAAAGACTCAGATAACCAGACCCAACCATCGGGTCTGGACGATCCGCTGATGAAGTGTCAAGAGCTCCGCAAAACGTTGCATAGAGGTGTGATTTGAAGAGTGGAGACCAGGAACCCGAACCTGGGCCACCATCCTCGGCCCATGTCTCCGCTACCGTCGCATCAGGGTCCGCCGCGAGGGCCCATAAACGGGGGAACGCCTCAGCAAGGGAACCTCCGAGGGCCCAGTCGTGCCGCCAAGGGAAGGAACCATCAGTGGGCAGACCCGAGGGATCTGCGCCGCCACTCCACGCCAAAAGGATGAGGCCCCGCGTGGCAAAATGGTCCTAGAATCCCAGGAGAGATCACGCCCATAACATATGTAGAAGACCCCGTGCCATAGACTGTCCTCTGACCCCATGATTCGCCGCACCCACCGAGCCAGGAGAGCCCAGTTTGTGCAGCGGAGGTCTCAGACTCCCAAACCGTCCTGAGAGGTGGGCCGACAAATACTGCTCCAAGCAACTAGATGGACCCCCCGGTGATCAGATCTGCATCCCTGCCAGAAGAACCTGCTCCTCAATGAGTCTAACCGTCTGAGAACCTGAGCTAGTAGAAGAAGAACTGTCATGCAGTATGTCGGGAGTGCCGAAAGGACCGAGCGCAACAAGATGAGTCGTCCTCCCCGTGATAGTAATCGTGAACTCCAACCCTGAAGACGGCGCTCCATGGGCCTGGAACCAATGTGACGATCCGGCAACGGCAAACCCAAGTATGTGATCGGAAAGGAGCTGATCGGGGTGTGAAGCTGGGCTGCACAGCGAGCTGCCTCGTCATCATTGGAGTTGCTGCAGACTGTCGACATACTGAGAATTGGTGAAATCAATGTTTCCATGCTGAGAATCACTGAAACCATGTGTCCATGATGAGAATTGCAGAAATCATTGTCTTGCAAGGAATTTGTCGCAAGAACTGCTGATTTGTTGCCATGAAACCTGTGCTTCTCTCTGGTCACAATTTGCAGTTGTCGCAAACTCTGCAGTCACATAATTGTTGCTCCATGCAACTGTATTGCCAGTGTGCAGGTCATGCAACTGTCTTCAGGTGATGCCATGCAATAGTCAGGAGTTGCAATACATGGCATCTGAATATCACACTTGTATTGACGCATTCTCAAGACTAGATCTTCTCATATGACCTATAGCTCCCTCTTGTGTGATTCTTGGACACTAAAATCCTACTCGAGTTACTCAGGTTTTCTCTACCTGTGTAGGTTTGCATCCATCACAATATGAATCATATGCTTTCACAAAATTTATTGAGTTCACATATGCACCTTTGCCACAATAATTAATCATGTCAGAACCCGACATTTTCTAACCATTCTTTGCAACTTTCTTTTTATGAGGAAACTATTCTTTGCAACTTAAAGATCAAACTTGCCTCAAATTGCTGGTCAAGCATAACTGAAAAATATATTCATTAGATATTCATCTGTACGAACTCCGCCTATATTTTATAGCCGGTCCCAAGCCCGGATAAAGGAGGAGGGTTGTGTTAGGCCCCGACAGCCAGCATAAAATCATGTCGAATCTTATGAACATGGATCAACGAATATATTGTGTTAATGCTAGGTCGTTACCCGTAAGTAACGCGCTGTACAGCTCGGGTACAGTGATAAGAGAGTAAGAGCCGCTGCATCCTCGCCTGAATGCAGTGTTAAATGAGCAAGGGCTACCGCACTCTAATGGACGGAGGCGGTTAAAGAAGCTAGTTCATGAGACTAAGATCAGATTAGGTTCTTGGAACATTGGGACGTTGAATGGGAAGCGCCTCGAGGTGGCACAAGTAATGGACCAGCGTAAGATTAGTATCTTATGCTTGCAAGAAACTAGATGGGTAGGAGAGGGAAGTAAAGAGATTAGGTTAAATGGTTCCAAACTTTGGTACACAGGTAAGATAAATGGAAGGAATGGTGTTGGTATTATCGCGGATGCAGAATGGAGGAAGAATGTTGTGGAAGTTAAAAGGATTGAGGATCGAATCATATCCGTGAAAGTAATTGTTGGAAAGGAGACTATGAACATTATTAGTGCATATGCACCCCAAGTAGGAGCAGAATCACATCTCAAGGAGAAGTTTTGGGCAGATATGGAGGGTTTGATTGAAAGTATACCAACAACCGAGAAAGTTTATATTGGGGGAGACCTTAATGGACATGTTGGTAAAGAGGCAGGACCACATGCAAGGGTTCATGGTGGTTTTGGTTTTGGGGAGTTGAATGAGGAAGGACAAACTATTATTGATTTTTCTTTAGCATACGACCTTAAGATTATCAACACTTGTTTTAGGAAGAGAGATGAACATTTAATCACATACAAAAGTGGAACTCATAGGTCTCAAATCGATTTTTTCTTGACAAGAAATACTGATAAAAGACGCTGTACTAATTACAAAGTAATTCCTGGGCATGGGGTGACTACACAACATAGATTGTTAGTTCTTGATATGCAAATGAAATGTATAAAACCAAAATCCCGAACAGTTTTTGATCGAAAGATCAAGTGGTGGCAGTTAAAGGGGGAGAAGCGAGAGACTTTTAGAAGTAAGTTATTAGAGGAAAGTGTGTGGGAGTTAGAAGGAGATGCTAGTATCATGTGGAAGAATGTGGCAAAAAAGGTTGAAATGGTTGCTAAAGCCATTTTAGGAGAATCAAAAGGTTTTGGACCACGAGATAAGGAGACTTGGTGGTGGAATGAGGAGGTCCAAGAAAAGGTGCGTAATAAGAAGAATTGTTTCAAGACGATACACTTGGACAATAGTTCTGACAATTGGGAAAAGTATCGTTTGGCGAAAAGGGAGGCTAAGAAGGCAGTTAGTGATGCTCGTGCTAAAGCATATGAGGGGTTTTATAAGGAGTTAGGGACAAAGGCTGGTGAACAAAGGATTTACAAGATTGCAAGGAATAAAGAGACGATTTGAAAGGTAATACAAGATATATACGATGGGGCATTGACTAGGGTTAGGACACCCGAAGGTAAGACAAATGAATTTCCTATACGAATTGGCCTACATCAAGGATCAGCTTTAAGCCCGTATCTATTTAACTTAGTTATCGATGCTATAACCGAGAGTATCACAGAGGAGGTACCTAAGTGCATGCTATTTGCGGATGATATAGTACTTTTAGCGGATTCAAGAGAAGAGATTAATACAAAATTGGAAATATGGAGAAATACGTTGGAGTCAAAGGGTTTTCGTTTAAGTAGGAATAAAACAGAATATATGCTTAGCAATTTCACAAATAAACAACTTAGAGACGATTTGAAAGTTAGACTAGGGGAGGATATAATTCCTCAAGTGACAAAGTTTAAATATTTAGGATCAATTATAAGACAAGATGGTGAGATTGATGACGATGTTAATCATAGAATTCAAGCTGGTTGGTGTAAGTGGAGGAAAGCCACTGGAGTTCTTTGTGATAGAAAAATACCCAATAAAGTTAAAGGAAAATTCTATCGTACTGCTATAAGGCCAGCACTGTTATATGGTAGTGAATGTTGGGCTATGAAGGGACAACATGAACGTAAAGTGGGGGTAGCCGAAATGAGGATGTTGAGATGGATGTGTGGTCATACAAGATTAGATAAGATTATGAATGACCATATACGTGAACGAGTCGGAGTGGCTCCTATTAGTGAGAAAATGGTAGAGAATCGTTTGAGATGGTTTGGTCATGTTCAGAGAAGACCATTAGATGCGCCAGTAAGAAGAGTAGATCAAATAATCTGGAGTCCGATTAAAAGAGGGAGAGGGAGGCCAAGGCGGACACTTGGCGAACTAATAGAGCAAGATCTATTGGTGAATAATATACCGAAAGGTTTGGTTACTAATAGAGCGGAATGGCGTCGTATGATCCATGTAGCCGACCCCACCTAGTGGGATAAGGCTTTGTTGTTATTGTTGTTGTAGATATTCATCTGTACGACGTTTCAGGCCAATTCTTTAGCCAATATTATGAAGAGATCTTCTTCCATTAATTCAATGTGTAAATATTAGGTTACCAAACTATGAGGCTTTCGAAGTGTAATCTACAAAGTGACATCTGGAGTTAATCTTTCGATAAATTCAACATTCCAATACCTCTCAAAAAAAATTCAACATTCCAATAGACTAATAGTTCTGCTTCTAGATGTGGAAGAAAGATTTTCTTCTTTTTTCTTGAGGTGCAAGAAAATTTTAAAAATGAAAATAATTCCTAATATATGTGACATGAAACTAATACAAGTACTCAATGTGAAAGGAAGAGAAAGAAATTCTGTCTTCCATGTAGTTTGATATATCCATAAATTTTGCCACAACATACCACCTTCACTACACGCACAGTGGTTACTTAAACTCAATAAGCAAATACTTCTACAGACAAACAAATGCATGATGAGAATACAATAAAGTCTCATCAAATTGCTATACATAACCTAGTAATGATTAGTTTTCTAAAAAAATGTCAAGGGTATCAAAGCCGTAAGGACCATGACATCATACAGCATTCCATTAATATGGAATATGGAACGAGATGACAGATCAAGTACCTGATATTCATTCCATTCCGGATTGGGAGGAAGCCCGTAAGGTAGATGCATGTCTGTAGTGTAAGGTATCGACGCATGCCAGGCTGTTCCTGGTGATGATGATACACCAAAACCAAACTGTTGAGTAGATTGGCCACCCTTGTATTGTGAAGGCAGATCTGGCACATTTGTTGCTGTAGGATCAGGATGGTGATACATGCAGTCAATTCCAAATTTGCAGCTGCCTTCTCTCATGTACTGAGAGCACTCCTTAGCTCCCTGCCGATGCAGATGTAGCTACACTTATAAATTATCCAAATAGATAGAGGACCATGAAAAGTTTCAAAATGATAATCATGGAATTAAGAGCTGCAGCAGAAGTTGCATGATACTCCAGAACTTAATTGAATCGTCAAAAAGAGTAAAGCTATGCACCAGATCACACATTGAGGAAAATAACCAGCATTGTTTAAGGGCTTTTTTCAGCTTCCAGTTCTACAATGTGCATTAGGCAGTAACTGATCATAGAGTACAGTCCAATACAACAAATATACTTCATTTAGATTCTTTTTGTGTCTCCTTTGTCAGACAGGAAGGTGAATGCATGCGTGCAGTTCACTAGGATTAGTAATTCTAGCACACTATTCGTGCACTGGATAGTTTTTTTTCCCTTTTCAAATATCAGTATGGTATGGCGTGTACTGTTCCAATTGTGTCTGGAACTCTGCCAATATCATTTTAATTCCTGAAACCAACTTACACGTAGCATTCATTCACATGAGGACTTACTGGTCGAATTGGAAGATTCAAAAAGTTCAAAGCCACTGAAGAAGCTTCCTTAACCCTGTGATGATTGCTTTGTTTTGACACATTACAAGTTCCTGAAGTCGTGTTACTCTGCAAAAGTTGAAAAATTCTTCTTTAAGAAAATATGGCAATTTAACAAAACATTTACACCAGATGCTAACTTAAATTATTAGGGAAGTAGACATAGTATGGACTCCAAAATTGTTATAGCCATTTTGAAAGACACCACCTTATATCAAAACTCAATCACAGGCAGCACTACTATCAAATTAAATACCGAAAATCTGAAATAAAAATGGCATGTTAGAGTAAACTGACTAAGAAACTATTCCAGCCAGAAAAGTAGAAAATTTTTTTTGAAACGAGAAAAGTAGAAAATTTTTTTTTAAAGTAGAAAAGTAGAAAAATGATCAGCCATTAGCAAATTATTTTGGGACATTAACTAACCTCTGGAATGAGCAAAATATCTATCAGCCTCTCTATGCAGATATCAAAGTGTTGGTTGAACAACGTGATCAAATTAGATCCGTTCAGCTTCTCTCTGGTCTTCGTCTTGAATATAAATCCGTCAAGAATCAGTTGATGACACAAGAAACTATTCCAACCCCTGAAGAAATCTATGCTCGACTCTCCCGTATCGACGATTTCTCACCTCATACGGATGCATCTGCACTTGCTACTGTGGAAGAGGAAAAGGATTTTTTCCTGACAAAGGCAAAGGCCGTGGACGTGGACGAGGAAACGACTCTGGAGGACGTGGTAAATTCTTTTGTGACCACTGTCATCGATCCAATCATCCCTCTGACCGTTGCTGGGAAAACTTTGGATATCCTACTGATCATCCAAAGGTTCATGCTGCCACTACAAATGAGTCGGATATTCTAATATCAAAAGAAGAATATGATCGCCTTCGTTCTTTGTCTATTACTGAATCTGCATCTCCGTCAACTGGTGCTGCTGTAATGCATCATTCAGGTGCTCTTGCTCTCTCTACTAGTTCTCAATCTGACTGGATTGGCGATTCAGGTGCCTCCTCACACATAACAGGTGACATCCCTCAAATCTCTATCGAATCCACTTAATGTCAAAGTTGCTGATGGTTCTCTCTCCGGTCACTAGCCTTGGCACAGTTTTTGTTAATTGTGACATCTCCCTTGATAATGTTATGTATGCTCCAAAGTTTGCTCTAAGCCTTCTTTCGATCAGCCAGCTAACGAAGTCCTTAAATTGTCAAGCACTTTTTTATGACTCTTTTTTTTGTTCTGCAGGATCTCCAAACGATGAGACAGATTGGTGGAGGATTTGAACATGATGGACTCTATTATCTCCAGCCATCTACCAAAAATCTCACAGCCTACACTACCAGCATTTCCCTACAACTCCATCGCCGCCTAGGTCATCCCAGTTTGACTGTTCTTCGTCGACAATTTCCTAACATTTCAAGTACTGAGGTTCTTGAGTGTGAGGCTTGTCAACTAGGAAAGCATCATCGTACTATTTTTCCACCTCGTCTTGACAAACGAGAAGAAAGCCCATTTTCACTAGTGCATGATGATTTGTGGGGTCCTTGTCGAGTTTCCAACAATAGGCACTTCAAATATTTCTTGGTTTTGGTAGATGATTTTTCTAGAGTCACTTGGGTTTATATGTTGCAAAATAAGGTAGAAACTCCTCGAATTATTCGAGAATTTTTTACAGAAATAAAAACCCAGTTCTCTACCTCTATTAAAGTTTTTCGCAGCGACAATGGAATTGAGTTTGCAAATTCTGATCTTTCATCGTTTTTTAAATCTGTTGGTGTAATTCATGAAACTTCCTGTGTAAAAACATCTCAGCAAAATGGCGTTGCTGAACGAAAACTTCGCCACTTGCTGGATGTTGCTCGCACCCTCCTCTTCCATATGAAAGTACCCTCCACCTATTGGCCATATGCCGTTCTCACCGCGGGTTATCTCATTAATCGAGTTTCGTCGTCGGTTCTCAATGGACAAATTCCATTCCATCTCCTTTTCCCAGGAAAGTCTTTGTTTCCTGTCCTTCCTCGAGTTTTTGGATGTCAATGTTTTGTTCACCTCTTTCACACTGATAAGTTAGCTCCTCGAGCAATCAAGTGCATCTTTTTAGGGTACTCGCGAACTCAAAAAGGTTACAGGTGCTATGATCCTACTTCTCGCAGGTCCTATATTAGTGCTGATGTTACATTTTTTGAAAACAAACCTTACTTTTCGGACTGGATAACCATGAGAGTCATCTAATTTCAATTCCTGACCCATCACAGGATCTACCATCACAACAGCCACAGTCTCCTCCTCCATCACCTGCACCACCCTTGAAAGTTTATAGCCGCCGACATACTCAACCTCCACCGGACCTTGATGATGAACCACTCTCCACGATTCCATCCCATGATCCTCCAAACAATCCTGACTTGTTGGAAGGAGATCCTCCTCAAGTAACTCATGACCTAAATGTTCCTATTGCACATCGCAAGTGCACTAGGTCTTGTGTGAAATATCCTCTATCTAATTTTATGACTTTTGATCATTTGTCTCCTGCTGCCAAAGTTTTTTCAGCTTCTCTTGATAGTCTTTTTATTCCCCGCAACCGTTCTGAGGCATTCCACCATTCGTGCTGGAAAACTGTTATGGATGAGGAGATGTCCGCTATGCAATCTAGAGAGACTTGGGAACTTGTAAACCTCCGCCACAGTAGTTGGTTGTCGGTGGGTGTTCACCCTAAAGTATCTCCCTGATGGAACAGTTGATCGTTATAAGGCTCGTTTAGTAGCCAAAGGTTACACCCAAACTTATGGAGTATATTATTTTGAGACTTTCTCTCCAGTTGCTCGCCTTAATTCTGTTCGAATTTTACTATCAATTGCTGTCAACTCTGGGTGGCAAGTTCACCAACTTGATGTTAAAAATGCTTTCATATATGGTGATCTTACTGAAGAGATTTACACGGAACAGCCGTCTGGGTATATTACTCAGGGGGAGTGTTCAAAGGTTTGCAAGTTGAAGAAAGCAATTTATGGACTCAAACAAAGTCCAAGAGCATGGTTTGAAAAATTCAACAGAGCTATTGAAGAATATGACTCTAGTCGATTCTCTTCAGACCATTCAGCATTCTCTTTACATACTTCTAAAGGTTCAGTCATCCTCGTAGTTTATGTACATGACATTTTAATATCTGGTAGTGACACTGACGGTATTTTGGCAGTAAAGAAATTTCTGCAATCTCAGTTTGTGACCAAAGATCTTGGTCTAATAAAATACTTCCTAGGCATTGAAGTAAATCAGTTTGATGATGGATTCATTCTCTCTCAAAGAAAATATGTCTTGGACCTATTAAAGGAAGCTGGTATGCTGGGCTATAAAATAGCCACCGTTCCTATGGATCCACAACTACCTCTAGCTGATTTGAGCAGTCCTATTCTAGAAGATGTCACCAGATATAGAGCTATGGTTGGTAAACTTTTGTATCTCACTATAACTCATCCTGATATTTCCTATGCCGTTGGTCGCCTAAGCCAATTTATGCAAGAACCACGTGAAGTACATCGGGCAGGTGTATGTCAGGTTTTACGATATCTAAAAGCCTCTCCAGGGAAAGGTCTTCACTTAAAAAATCATGGACATTTAAAAGTATGGGGTTATTCTGATGCAGATTATGTCAGGGCTCATGAAGATAGAAGATCAACCACTGGTTATTGTAGTTATGTTGGTGGAAATCTTGTAACATGGCGCAGTAAGAAACAAGATGTGGTCTCACGCTCTAACGCTGAGTCAGAATATAGGGCAATGGCTCATACTACATGTGAACTCTTATGGGTCATCTATCTTCTACGTGATTTTGGAATTTCTGTTACTTCTCCAGTACCTATGTATTGTGATAACAAGGCTGCAATATTTATTGCAAACAATCATGTGTTTCATGAAAGGACTAAACACATAGAAGTGAATTGTCACTTCATTAGTGATGCTATTACAACTAAAAAGATATCCACTCAACACTTGGCCACTGAAGATCAACTAGCTGACATCTTTACTAAAGCACTTCCCAAGAAGAAGCTCTTGGATATATGTTCCAAGCTGAGTCTAAATGATATTTACGCTCCAGCTTGAGAGGGAGTGTTGAGATATGATTTGCATATCTCTACATATCTTTCCATATCTTCGCATATCTTTGTAATATAAGTTAGGATTATTATCCCAAATTTCTTGGGATAGTATCTCAGATATTTTGGGATAATATCCTTGATTTTTCTAAAGTAATATTCTCCCTCTTGTATTGCCTACCTTGATTATAAATAGGTGGCACTAGTGTTTGGTCAATCAATAAGAGAACATCTTTCTCAACACGATACAAGCAAAATAATAGAAGTATCTCTTACCTTCCTACCTACAGAGGCAATTTGAAAACATGAATTCATGCATCAACAGATATAGAACATGCCTTTTCTAGATGCAATGAAATCACTACATTCCATGATCACAAGAACAACATGGCATTTTTTGGTACAAGATTACGAACAAGACAGTTAAAGACATCAAAGGAATTTTCAGGCAAAGAAAGATCATTTGCACAAGCTCAACATATGGTCTTATGCATGTTTGAAATTGAAGTTAGATGTGTAAAAAAATTTAGAATGCCTCAGGCAAAGAAAGATCATTTGCACAAACTCATCCTGAAAATTAGTTTTTGAAGTCTGCTAATAGTGACAGATCATATCATGAGAAGCAAATGCGAACAAATTGAACGATTTTGACAAAAATAAAATCATGACTAATGAAATAAAAAGTACCTTTTCCTTCGGTCCAAATCTTTTGGATGATGTTTCTTTTTTGACATCCTTTAGTACCAAGAGCAAAAAATAGTGGATATCAGCAAACAAACACACATCTAAGGAGAGGACAAACAGAGTAATGAGATTACATTACTGTGAAATGAAAAAAGAAAAATAAACATCCCATGGCACTAGCTCAATGAATGGTTTTGTGCATGTCCTCTGAAGTTAAAATATGTAAAATCGTTTAGAATTAATTTTTCACTTCAAAAAAAAAATAGAATTAAATTTTGAAGTTTCTAATACTAGCACATAGTTTGCATCGATAAGAAATGAATACAAACAAATTAAATGATTTTGACACAATCAGAAATCATGACTAATAACAAAAAATAGTCACCTGTTTTGTCTGTCCAGAACTTTTGAGCAATGCTTCTTTTAGCTTTTCTTTAACATCCTTTTAGAGCATCAAAAACAAAGAAAAATGGATGTTAGAAGAAACATGAACATGTACACATCTAATGTGGACACCAGAATTATGAGATTACATGAGTGAGAAAATGAGAATAAGAAAAATAATCAATTCAAAGTACTAGCTCAACAAATGGTTTTGTGCATATTCTAATTAAAAGTTGGATATGTAAAACCATTTAGCTGCTATGACTAACACATAGCACACATCATGTCAAGTAGTTTGTGAAGTCTGCTATGACTAGCACATAGTTCCACATCATGAGAAATGAATGAACAAATTGAATGATCTTGCCACAAAAGAAATCATGACTAATGAAGAATAATCATATTTTCCTTTAGTCCAAAACTTTTGGGTGCTGCTTCCTTTAACCTTTCTTTGACATCCTTTTAGCATCAATAATAAAGAGAAAATGGATATCAGCAGAAACATGCAATACATACAAATCTGATGTGCAAAAATGACTGACAAACTAAGCAAAAATAGTCAATTCAAAGCACTATCTCAACAAATGGTTTGCGCATATTTTCCTTGAAAGTTAGATATCTGAATCATATAGAATTTCCTTGTGATTCTTGTTCTAAAAATAGGTTTTTAGAGTATGATAATAAAGGCACATAATTCACTTTGTAAGAAACGATTGTGATTGTCTTGACACAAAAGAAATCATGGATGATGAATTAATAATCACCTTGTTCTTCTGTCCAAAACTTTTGAGTGATCCCTCCTTTAACTTCTCTTTGACATCCTTTTAGTTTTGTCAATAGGAAAAAAAAACAAAAATAATTCGATATCAGACATGCATATGTATATACATCAAACATGGAAAATAGAGTTATGAAGTTGCATAACGGAGAAAATGAGGAAGCAGAAATATGCGATTCAAAAAAAACTGGCTGAATAAATGGACTTACGCATGTTCTAATTTGAAGTTAGATATATAAAAAAAATTAAAATGACCTTGTGGTTCTTGTCTTGAAAATTAGTTTTTGAAATCTACTGCGACTAGCACATAGTTCATATCATGAGAAATGAACGTAAACAAAGAATGATCTTGCGGCAAAATAAATCATGACTAATGGAATAAAATCACCTTTTCCTTCTGTCCAAAACTTTTGAGTGCTGTTTCCTTTAACTTTTCTTTGACATCCTTTTAGCACATCAATAACAAAGAAAAAATAGATATCAGCAAAAACATGCAATAAACACAAATCTAATGTGGAAAAACAGGTTACATGACTGAGAAACTAAGAAAAAATAATCAATTCAAAGCAGTATCTCACCAAATGGTTTGTGCATATTTTAATTAAAAGTTAGATATGCAAAACATTCTTGTGATTCACGTTCTGAAAGTTAGTCTTTGGAGTCTGATATTACTAGCAGATACTTCACATCATAATAAATGAAGTGAACAAATGGTCTTGACACTAAAGAAATCATGACCAATGAATCAATAATCACCTTGTTCGTCTGTCCAAAACTTCTAAGTGATGCCTCCTTTAATTTCTCTTTGACATCCTTTTAGTGTGTCAATAGAAAAAGAAAACAAAAAAATGGATGTCAAAAAGCATGTGTATATATATATGTCTAATGTGGAAAATTGAAGTATGAGGTTGCATAAGCGAGAAAAGGAAATAAGAAAAAATTAATCAATTCAAAATGCTAGCTGAAGAAGTTGTCTTGTGTGCGTTCTGATTTAAAGCTAGATATGCAAAATCATTTAAAATGACCTTGTGGTTCCTGGCCTGAAAATTAGTCTTTGAAGTTTGTTAATACCAGCACATAATCATCATATCATGAGAAACGAATCTGAACAAAATTGAATGATCTTGACACAAGAAATCATGACTAATGCAATAATAATTAACTTTTCCTTTTGTCCAGAACTTTTGGGTGGTGAATCCTTGAACTTTTTTTTGACGTTATTTGCATCAATAACAAAGAAAAAATGAATATCAGCATACACATGCGATACACATTTAATGTGAAAAAAGAGAGTTTTAATGTTACATGGATGAGAAATGAGGAACAAAAATATGCAATTTCAAAGCACTGCCTCAATGATTGGCTTGTGCGTATTTTAATTTAAAGTAAGATATGGGCCCATTGGCGGGGGCATTCCCTGACTATGGGCTCTGGTGGTGCACCCTGACGCGTCAGTGGCAGAGAATTGGTCTGAGGCCAGAGGACCTGGCTCTGGCTCTTGGAACCCCGGCACCCTTTTCACCTTTCCACTCTTGGATCAATGCATCTCAAAGCTCTTGACACATCATCTCACCTCCTTCCGCCCAGACCCCTCAATGTCGTTGGATATGGCTATCAGAGAACTTTCTGCTTGTAGCCACTACCTCCACTTTCTTCCGACTACTATAGTCTCAAAGGAGTTCACGATGGACTACAAACTCATTTGGCGCTCTCGAGTGCCGCTGAAAATCGAGATATTTGCTTGGCTCATGCGGCGAGATAGACGCCACACCGGAATGTACAGGGCGAGATGGGCACCTCATGTTGACACATCTTGCGCTCTATGTGGCAAGGCGGAGGAGGACATCACCCACCTGTGTTTTAAGTGCCCAATATCCCGAGAGGTCTGGCAGCTGAGGAGCACCATAGGCACCTTCCCAGCGTCATCTTGCGCTCTATGAATCCCAAGAAGTCTGGCAGTCACTCCGTATTCTTGCCAGGCAGTGATCGACAATGTTGTCAAAATCACGTCTCAACTCGTAAAATCGCACGTCTACGATTTTACCTATGAAAAATGTGTTTGATCCTACCTAGAAAAGCTTCCAGCCAGCACTCAATAAAATTGCATGATTGATCGTGGGATCGAGCGTGTCCAGTGATTCACTTTTTTTTAGCTGAGTTAGTCCATGTGACCACGTGAGCCCAAAACCATTAAGAGGAAAAGCACAATGCCCTAGGTTACCTCCATGCCAGTTGTTGCCGCCTGCCTCCACCTGCTGCTCCTCCGCCTGCTGTCGTGTGATACCCTAGTTACCTCCACGTCCATTGTTGCTCCTCCACTGCCGTGTGATTCCCTAGTTACCCTCGCCTGCTGTTCCTCCGCCCTCCCTCAATCTCTCTAGCTATTTTCTGGCCATTCTTTTCTGTTGCCGGTCTCCCCTGCTCGCAACCTCATCGCGCAAGTGAGCAGGGAGGCGAGGCGCCTCCCTGCTCCTATTCCCTACTAACGAGCAGGGAGACTGATAAGATACCAATTTGTATTAGTTAGTGATTGGTTAATTAAGTAGTGGATAGTTAGAAGATACCACTTTGTATGAGTTAGTGGCTGGTAGAAAGTAGTGGGTAGTTAGTTATATTTGTATTTTTGTTATAGTTATTGTAACTACCTTTGCATGTTATAAATACATGCATGGGTTTTAGATTTAAGGTAGCCTTTTGAAATGTGTTTACCAATTAGGTAATTGGAGTTTGGTCCACTACATACGGACTTACGGAGATTTGTCATCTCGAATTGACAAGTTATTAGTAGTAATTGTGTTTAAGATTCTTGCCCTTTTACTATTAATAATAGTTATCCTAGTTTTATTTTAGTTGTATTTTCAGTTTGTATCAGAGACCTGTGCTGTTATCTCTCTGCTTCCAGCCTCAGCATGCAGGGAACAGCGTGGAGGTTTCCCTGCTCACAAACAGGGAGTCGCCAAGGTCTCCCTGCTGGTGAGCAGGGAGGCCTGCACCGAGGTCTCCATGCTCGCACAGTGCTGGCCGCGTGAAGATGTGCATGTTTAAAACTTTAAGTCAGGAATTGGGCTTATATAAGCAATAGTTATTGTCCCTCTCAAATGTGCATGTTTAATTAGGTTTGAATTAGGTTCTGATTGTTGTATGCTTGAATAGAATGTTACATGTTGTTGTATGCTTAATATTTGATAGATGAAAATTTTGATTTATTATAAAGAAATTATAATATCACAATTTATGTTTTTTTCTTGGCCCTCTTTGTCGTGTCCATTTTACATGATTGACAACATTGGCAATGGAGTTGGCGTGTGATATTGGCAATTTTTTTGGCTGGTTCCTGGGCCATCAGGTTGAGAGTACTGTACACCACATCTCTTTTCTTCATTGGGAGTGGGGTTTTGGTTAGCCATAGTACATCTTTCATTATTTTGTTGCTCTCCCCTTGAGAACCCAGTTTTGTACATGATCTCCCTTTCACAAATTTATATGTATATGCATGGATGACAACCATAAACTTTAGTGGTGATCATTTTCTCCTCAATATATATATATGTACAAAATCATGTAGATTCCCGTGTGATTGTTGTTCTGAAACTTAGCTTTTTAAGTTGTTAATACTAACACTGTAGTTAGTATCATGAGAGACAAATGTAAACGACTTGTCTTGACACAAAAGAAATCATGACTAATGAAATAATAATACTAACGCTTTTCATCTGTCCAAGAGTTTTGGGTGATGCTTCCTTTAATTTTTCTTTGACATTCTTTGAGTGCATCAATAACAAAAAACTAGATATCAGCAAGAAAGCATGTATATATATACGCATATATTATACACACACACACATCTATTGAGGAGAACAGAGTTATGAGGATATGCAAGTGAGAAAATTAGAAAATAAAAAATTAATTCAAAGTTTTAGCCCAACAAATGGTCTTGAGCATGTTCATACGCAAAATCATTTGCTATTTGAAGTCTGCTAAAACTAGCACATAGGTCATGAGAAACAATGTGAACAAACTGAATAATCTTGACACAAAAGAAATCATGAGTCATGATTAACTCTCTCAAAAGAAAAAAATGAGTCATGATTAATGATATAATAATCACCTTTTCCTTCCATCCAAAACTTTGGGATGATGCTTCCTTTAACTTATCTTTGACATCCTTTTAGTGCATCATTGACAAAAAAAAGTGGATATAAGCAAACATGTAAATACACACACATATGGAAAACAAAGTTATGAGGTGTTAGATAGCATTAAAGCAAGTGGGTGAATAAGAATGATTTCAAAGGTGACCCTGTGTTTTGACGATGACGTGCTATATTGTGAGGTTTGTTGCTTCTTCACATTAATGTCTTTTACAAATTTGAAAAGTAAGTACTTTAAGTAATAGCATTCATCAACTTCAATGCAGTGTTAGGTAGCATTAAAGTGAATTGGGTAGTTCCTTATAAAGGAGCATCATGTCTCTTTTCATTTGGCTCTAGTGAATGGGATTTTGGATAGTACTTCTAGTATGGGTGTCCATGCCCCATTAAATTCTTACTTTTTGAGCCTTTCATATACACTTTTTTTAGAATATAAATGATTATTGCCATGTCTTGCACTCGTCCAACTTTATTGATGTGGACTATATGTAAACTTCAGCACCTCAGACAAATTCAGCTACAGCACTGTTTTCATTTCCTCAATAACATAAAGTTGATAAAAAAACACATACAAGAATGTACCTGTTACCAACTACTAAGTTTGATGAAGTCACAAAAACAGTACATCCAACCATCTTATATGGATGGTTGGATGTACTTAGATTAATTAATGTTAGGAAGAAAAATAACATTGCTGACGTTTAGGTGGTTTGGCAGAAGTTAAGGCATACAAATTTGAAACAAAATTCTTCAGATGACATGTACACGAAATCTCACTATATTTCAAATGGTGGAAATATGTCATAGAATTTGTCACAATTACCAAAAGCTAACAAGAACTTCGTCCCAAACTACTGGAGAAACCATATTTAAAGTCATTTCCTCAAACTAATGTTCAAAAACATAATATTTTATATCTCATTAAACTACTAAGATAAAGAAAACATGAATAGTATCTTTTTTCCTGAAATATGCATGTGTGTGTGTGTGTGTGATAATAAGGGTTGATGAACATATAAAATTAATTTAATAAAGCATCATAAAGTATGAAATAAATAAAAAATTAACTATATAACATAAGAAGTTCAAACCTCACCTGAATAGGTTCAGATTCCCTTTCAACATTTGCCTGGAATTGAAGGTAAGCGAAATCAACATTTTACTTCAGTATCAAAATTACATAACTTATAATACTCATCTAGTTGAATTGAAGTACTGACTGAAAAGCTACCTTATTATTCTCTCTTTCAGATGGATGATTAAATTTGCAAGCAGATCCAAATTTGCATGTGCCTGTCTTCATATAGAATGAACAATCAGTTGCATCTGGTCTCTGGGGATACTTAGTCCTCTTATCTCTCTCCTTCAAGTTATTAATCATTTCAGAGACTTTTAATGTCAAATGCAACACTTGCACATTTACATCACATAATACAACACTGACTAAAAAAGCAGCATCTATCCCCTTTCCCTCAAAGAAGAAAAATTTAAAAAAAAAATCAATTGCACATCCTTATGACAATGCATCTCTTCCAAAGTATCTACTTTTAGCCACTTTGCATATCCAATGCTACCAAAGAAAGTTCAAACTTCAAAGCAATAAAAGATAGAAACAACTCCAACACCATATTAAAACAGCTTTTTTTCTGTAAGAAAGACTAGGAGATTGAAATGATGCAAAACTAAAACAGAAATTAATTTGCAGAAAAAAAAAATCAAACTTCATATTATCTGGTTTTGGTTCAACCAGGCTCCACTGGAGATGAAGATTTTAAGCTGGATTGGAAGCTAATATGGAAAACAAAACTAAATGGAGCCACACGACACTATCTTGGGATCTGTAAACCCCAAACCTAGCTTTACAGTTTTTTTTTTTTTTGAGAAGGACAAAGGATGATTAACCAGGTTGTTAATCTTCTTGATTCATTGAAGCAACAAAAAAGGCATGTTAAATGATACAACAATGAGAAGGGATAAACAACAAATACTATTGAAACTTGACAAACTTATACTACCGTCAAACATATCACTTGTATCTGCATCCATCTCGATATATTCTTAATAACATGTCTTCCAAGGGAAACCTTTTTTTTTTCCTTTACAAAGGGAGGTTCATGGGCCTAGTACATTCACAACGAAACTTTATTATCATTTTTCATTATGATGAGAAAACCTCTACCATTAAGCTTTTCCCACTGCCTAAACCATTGCTAACTTGTGACTAACATGTTATGGCATTGCGTTATGCACCACTCCAATGTCAAGCACAGATGTTAACGGAAAATTGTAAAAGAAAGTCCATCAGGGTGTTCATTTTTGTTATAAAGTTATATACAACCCTTGTACAAAAGTACCAGCTGAAAAGAGATCTTTTGTGTGTCAATTATTGGTCAAAACTGAAGATAAATGAATAAATGAAAGAAAGGTCTAGCTGAAAAGATTCGTATGACTTTCAGGAAGTTTTGTGCTTCTCCAAGGATGCTATCAAGAGGTTAAGAAGCAACCATTTTGTTGTGGCCCCCTACCCTACGTCCAATCATATAAGGTGTGGTTTCCCCTACTCATAATTCTCATATTTTAAATACATGTGATCCCAATATGAGGGGAGCACATATTAATGAGATTGGATGTAGGGTGAAAACTTACCAATGGACAAAAGACAGGTGCAAGAACTGAGAAAATCCTCATAAACAGTAGAAGTACCCGCTATACAATCATGAACAGATCAAGTTAACCAAGTAAGTTCATGTGTTACATTCACGAGGGAAGGAATCTCAGCTGAAAAACATCATGTTAGTTCCTATGCTCTGTGAATTGATAAAAAAACAACACAACAAATTTCCCCTCAAAAAAATAATAACACAACAAATTCATTATGATAATCATGCTCTAGCTATGACTCCAAGGACGGATATTACCAATTGATCTAGGAGACCAAGTTGATGTAAAACGACTGCAAATAGAACGTAATAAGGTTCTAACCTCATATTCTGCTTGTGCTGCACTTTGTTGTGATACATCGTTTGCTTTCTCAGCAACCTTTTTTCCGAGAAAGAAAATATCAGAACCAGAGTAACCAATTTTAATATAGAATTCTTTAACATGATAATGCAATCATTAATTAAAAAGATAAAGAAGCTTCGTCTAGAAAAACAAAAAGGTAAAGAGCACTGTCATATTTTGTTGTCCAATTACACAAAATATACCAGTCCTTTTATCCATTTCACCTTCATGGTCAAATCTTCCATTCCATTGTTGTTTTTCAATACTATTTGAAAATATAATTGAAACTCTAACTATATTATCACTAAGTAATGGTGCAAAGTAGCAGAGCCATACTGATGAAATTTGGACAAAGTTGCATCACAATAGCTAAATAAACATATCACTTGCATTCAGATCCATCTTAAGAAGATCATCAAGCAAATAATATATGTTACGAATAGCACCTTGTCACAGGGGAACTTTATGGCCATAATTGGGATGATAAGAAAACCTTGACCCAAATGAACTTTGACAACTGGTAGAACTAATCATGTATTGTACCAGCAGGGTATCATACACTGTGATACATACTAGTGTGTCTGGCAGCGGTGCTATTGGAGAAATGAGAAAAGATATGTCTATCAGTTCTTTTCAGGGTTAAAGTTCTCTGCAATTTCTGTATCACAAGTATAACTTGAAATGAACTGGAACTTAGGACCACTGAAAAGATATCTTTTAAAACTAAAGGGAGTTCGAGGGATACATGTTTCCCAAAATGAATCAAGAGAAAGAAGCTTCACACAATTTTCTGGACGCTCTTTTTATACACTTCTCAAAGGATTCTACCAAATATTCAAATTGGAATGTAGCCCGAAGCACTTAAGCATCTCATGAGTTGTTCCAGGGGACAAAATTTTACAAATACAAGTGACCAACAAAGAAAGCAACATTAGAATTATAGTTATACACTCATGAAGAGCTAATATCTAACCAAGGGAAAGGTTAAATGCACCAAGATGAGGAATCTAACCTGAAGGGCATCAGGTTGTTTCTTGCATTTCCCCTGTAAATGAGTTGGGAAAAAAACAGTCACTAAAACAACCCCGAAACCCTGAATCCGACCTCAAAAAACAAGTAAAAATATCATCATAATCATGGAAAGATGAACAAAGAACCGAACTCTGCGACCCCTCCTGTTTGGAGGGTTGTTTGGAGGGTGGTTGAACTTGCAATCGGCCCAAAATTTGCAATATCCGGATTGGACATAGAACGTGCAATCAGGCTGTCCTGGCCTCCTAGGGTGAAAAGGCCGGACCTTTGCCTTCTGCTCCAGTTTTTCACCCGGAACCGCTTCGACCTCCGGTTCTTTCCCTTCCTCCGACGACTCCGAGCGACCCTCTTCATCTTCTCCGGCACTCTCAACCTCATTGCCTCCGCGATCGCGTTCATCTTCTCCGACCCCACCGTCGCCCTCCGACCTGAAGACACCGTCGAGGGCGGCGCCAACTACCGCAGTAGCAGCAGTGTCCGCGACCACGTCGCCGTCCCGTGTCTCCGAATCAGCGAGCTCGACGTCGACAAGGACGGCGGCACGGGGAGGAGTAGGAGGACGAAACGGAGCAGTGGCGGAAGTGGAAAGAATAGCAGTGACAGTACGAGTAGAAGCAGCAGGAGTGGCTCTGCGTTCTTTGGCTTGGACGACGCCCATCTCGTTCACCAAGTGGACGACGACGGATCCTCCTCCCATCGAAGTGGAAGAGTTGAGAGGTTAATAATGGCGACGCTTAGAGTCCGATGGGGGAGAAGAAATAAAGCGGTGACGGAAACGAGGTAAAGAGAATAATAAAAAGGCGAGGGAAAGGAAGAAAGGAATACGTACGCAGCGATTTGTTTGTTTAGTTTATATTGCTCGAGTAACGGTTACGATAAAAAGAAAGGATACGTTACTATAATTTTAGCAATATAATAATTTACGTAAATTAT
Source organism: Pontederia crassipes (assembly GCA_030549335.1). Taxonomy (NCBI): domain Eukaryota; kingdom Viridiplantae; phylum Streptophyta; class Magnoliopsida; order Commelinales; family Pontederiaceae; genus Pontederia; species Pontederia crassipes. The sequence continues at coordinate 48,478,338 of CM060189.1, read as the reverse complement.
AATATTAATAATATATTCTTATTTACTATAATTTTATATCTCATAAAATAATAAATTATATTTTTAGTTCTTACTTTTTATCCAAACATTTACTAAAATTTATCCATCACATCAACTTTTTAAATCCACGTCATTACACTTTTTCATCCAAACACCAATCCAAACTTTTCTATCACATCAATTAATTCTCGAGAACAAAAGTTCTTTCAATGTTCTCGTGTCAAACGCAGCCTACAGATATAAGCGCACAACTCCTTAACGAGGATTCTACACTAATTTAATTTCCTTTTAAAAGCATTCCGAATTTAGAAAAAAAATTCGACAAAATTATTAACATCCGATTAATTTAAAATTAAAATAAAAATTTTTTATTAAAATAATGGCTCTAAAAATCTAGTGACTACTAGCCCCGCAAGCCAATTTGATCACTCGAATATTGAATTAGTCAAAATTTAATATTTTGAAATATTGATAGATCATTAATCATAACCAAGAGGAATTATATTTTAAAATAGAAAACAATTATCAAGGATTGCCGGATACTAGGGCAGATAAGAAATACACAAACATTTAACTTAATTTTTCAAATAATTAATTTAATAAAAAATATAATTCTAATAACTTAATTTTAAATTAGTAAGTAGTTTTAAAGTATAAATTTTCAGTTAGTAGTAAGTCAGTAATGGAATTTTTTTCGATAGAAAAAAAAATAAAGATGGCCGTGTTCTACATTTAAAAAATTTTCGACCTACATTAGATTTAGGCCGAGAACATATTCTCTCTCCACACCTTGTCACTTTCTCTCTCTCTCTCAAAAATCATTTAAGATATAACTATAAAGTGATCCATTAAACATAGTATTCAATGTAGTCATTTCTTTTACATGCAAAATGATCCATATAAGATAGAGACAAGCATTATTACAATAATAATTTAGAAGACTAGCCTTCAACTTTTATTTATACTATAATTATACAGATATATTTTCGGGTATAACCAAGCACTAAAAAAGATAATATTATGTTATAAAAAAAGGGTTTAATGTTTTGCTATACACATGATAAATGATGATTTGATTAATTAGATATTTTTTTTATCCATCATTCATCATGAAATAGACGATGATTAATAGGAGTACGATGGTGCTATCCCTTAAAAAAAGTAGCACAAGTGCCTTAATATATTTTTAAAAAAACTTTTGTAAAAAAAAGAATATCAAGAAGAGGTGCAATTTTAAAATATATATATATATATATATTCGAACGACATGTCGAAATAATTTGAATTGAAGATTAATTCTACAACTACTAAGAAACCAACCCCTTTTTTTACAAAAAAAAAAAACTGTAAAAATATCATAAAAAGTGTCTACTTGAATTTGCATTTTTATTATGGAAACCGTCACGAGTTTAATTCATTTTTCTTCGTTGTCAACATGTCGTCTGTTTCTCTTTTAGCTTCCTTCTCAATGTTTAATTAATTTGATTTATTTGTGTACTTATGGTTATGTTCTTACATCGGAAACAAAGCAGGGATGTGTTTGTTCTTGGGGGAGCTCGAATTCATTTGCTTCTATTTTTACCTTGTTGTAACATTTAATGATACAAGTCCACTGATGCAAAATAAAATTGTTTGGTAAAAAAGTTAGGATTATGAGATTCTTCCAGTGCCCATTAAATTCCAAGGTTAAATAAATAACTAATAACTTATTTGTCACTAGGAGTGTAAGCAAAAAATAAAAAAACTGAAAATCTAAAAAAACGACATGATTCGATGTAAAATTTTTAGATTTTTTTTAATTCATAAAAAACCTAGGCGGTTTTTAAATCTACAAAAATCACGTGAGGAGTCCGATGGAGACTTACATAATTAAAATTATATAAAAATATATTACTATTATACTTTAAATCCTTATAGTATATATAAAATTACTTAGTAAGCATGATATTTTTCTCATTAAATGCACAGAAAATCTCTATAAGTCATAAATAATAGTATTACTATGTATAATATGTAATTAATATCAATTTATAAAATACAACACCACTCCATATTATCAATATCTTTTTTAAATACAAAATTTATAAAAAAATCTAGGACATCCAAAAAAACCACCCGAAAAATTCGATTAAGTTTTTTAATTCTAAAAAATCACCCGAAAGTACCACTCGATCCATTCTAATTTCACTCATACCTGTCACAAACTTTTCACTTTTGTCTCAGGTTTTATATTTATCTAAATATTATTTTATTTATTTTCAAAGAATAATAATAAATGTTTCAACAAAAAAATAAAAGAAATGTAACGACCATGTCATTTCATTTTATTAAGAAAATATTAGTGGGGTGTAGATGTATAATTAGATAAGTAAATGAAAATTAATAATAATAAAGTTGATGGTGGAGTAAAAAAAAACAATTGTTCAATCTTTTAAATTAGGACCAAAATGAGTCATATAGTTAGCAGAATTGACCTAAACAAATATGAAACATGAAACTCGTTGATTAATTTAAGAACAAAAGCTCATTTATAAAGTTAAAAATAAAAATGGTGTCTTTTTAATGGAGAAGAAAAACATCGATATTTGAACTACTTGTCATATGAAATCTGTATGTTTGATGCAAACATTGTAAATATAGAGCTATGTAAAAGAAAACCGAATGGATTTTGGGCTAAACTACACGAATTGTTCTCCAATGATCGATATTTAACGGTTTGTTTGTAATTGAAATGTGATCGATCTTTTACTTTATTACACACGCGCCAATAATAGTAAGTTCTCTGATTACACTGATGATGTGGCGCAATAAAAAAATAATAAAAAAAATAAAAAAAGACTGGTGTTTCATGATCTAAAAGTTAACCTATAATTGGATAAACTAAACTAGTCCTATTTTATTGTTGCATGATCTAAAAGAGAGCCCATGATGTTCTTTGGTTACAAGTACCGAAGTACGCTGTACACTATTGCTTGTTTTCTCGATAAAAGAAATTAAAAGATCCTCCTAAAAATCTTGCTAACACTCATAATTATATATCTAAAAAAGTTGATGAACCATAATTGAAAAAATGGGTACTTAAGGCTTCATTTGTCATGCATAATACAATTCTTGGGCAGAACCAAAGTTCTGCAAAGTTCTTGGAAGATTTGATGTTAAAGTTTTCGTTTGGCCAAAAGTTGTCGACAGCCAGAACTTTAGAAGTTGACAACAAAAATCCCAACAGTCACGTGGGTTAAGAGATAAGTTTGAACTCGTGAGCAGCATTTTGCAATTACCTTTTTTACGAAACTTTGTCCGTTGACCTTTTGCGCGCATGTTTGACTGAGCTTTGTGAAGGTCTCCCCAAAGTTCTCGAAACAAAAGCAGCACAAGGAAATTGAAATGAATTTCGAGTTCTTTTTTTTTATGGGAACATTGATATAATTTTTTTGTGTAGGAAAACAGGAAAACATGTCATTTCCCCTAAGCTCATCTTTAATTATTCAAAATAATGGCTCGGATGTCTTGATGAAACCGTAATACCAAAACACAATTGAAGCCTTTTGTTTATATGCCCTGCATTTGAGTATTTAAAGGTATTATAAGTATTTGATCAGCTCATAATCAAATAAACAAGTGGGAGAATAGTGCTTTTATATGCCCTCAGCTTTTGTCCAAGTGGGAGAATAGTGCTTTCTTTTAAGGGTCGGAGAAAGGTGCAAATTTTGAAATTTGATACAACTTTGGAAAAGAAAATCATCAAGATCTCGATTGGGATATGAAAAATCAAGATCCACATTTAACTTCAACTACCAATGAATTTTGTGCTATTTGCCACAACCCAATATAAAGTTAGCAAAATTATCATTGAGACCTTTAAATCTCCAGGGATAAGATTATCATTAACGGACTTCCATCCTACTTTTAGGATAAAAATCAGGGAAAAATGGTTCCCATTACCGTACTCTAAATTCTAAGGAACCGAGGACACGGCAATAATAATAGGAATAAAGAATCAATCCGTTTCCCATTTGGTTATACTTTTCTGACTTTGTTCTTGAATAATAGGAATAAAGAACCTAGCATCTTAATGCTTTACTTCAAGATAAAAAATAATCGTTGACGAGGAATGTAATTGCAAAAACGCTCTCAATTCATCATCCTCATAGTTCACAATCATATTGCATATCGTGCTGGGAAAAGATGGAGTAATCCAAAGAAAAATAGTAAAATAAAAATAAATTAACACATACTTACGTGATAAAATCTTCTTGACTTAAGCAATGAAAGTCGTCCCTTACACTATTTATCTTCATTCCTTGATGATCTATTTATCTTCCCTTGTGTCAGCAGCATACAGAAAGGAACTATTACTACTCACGACTCGCGAGGGAAAGCCCCGACATTAAGTTCGATTACCCTTACCAACAATGTCGAATTTTTCAAAAAATTTGACAACTGAGTTAGAAGGAAATGAGAGCAGTTCCAAGGGGGAAAAAAGGTAGGGACCATGGCATCCGTCAGATATTAGGTTAAACTTAATATATGTTGTTTCGAATCAATACCGGCATGAATCTTGAGCAAGCTTCATATTCTTATGTTAAGTCGGAGAGCTCAAGTGTTACAGGACAGTGGTCGCTTCCGCAAAAACCTGCAATTACAAATGGAAGGAAATTAGCAAAACCAAATTGGATAATGAATAGGCATTAGCGTATTATATCATAGACTTTAATATGGGTAAAATTTTTCGTTTCAAAAAAAAAATATATATGGGTAAGGTTTTCACATGCAAATAGAGTTGAAGATCCTTTCGGAGGCAGGTGAAACCAGTATGATTGAAAGGCGAGAGAGGACATGAGCAATCAGCTATAAATGGATATGTGTCAGTCCAACAAATTAAACACCAAACCTTAGCAAATTACCAGCAGTACAAGAAAGGGATCAATCCTATTTACAATGCATCAAAAACTAAGAAAGGGTTCTCTCAAATAAAAATTAGTAAAGGGAAAAAAGTGCACTCCCGTGCAGACTGCAGAATTTGCAAGGATCACAGCAAACACCATGCATATCAAATGCAAACTAGAATTGAGTCCTTGGAATCATAAGCAAATAAATTCAAAAATGAAAATTAAGGACTAAACTTCATTATAAAATCCCCTAAAAGAAAAACATTTCCACAGAAAAAAAAGCTTGTTTTTTGAGAGAAAAAAAAAGCTTGTTGATCTGATATTCCATGAACATGTCACAGCAAATAAGATTGAATTCTAAGCATAACGAAATCCATAAAAGAGAAATCAAAATGTCAACCAATTCCAATAGCAATGAATGTGCATGCACAAAGAATTGCTAAATATCCTCATATTAAAATTTTATCAAACCATCGATAGACTGCAAAAATTAGGTAACTTTTTTTAGAGAAAAAAATTAGGGAACTTGATAAGAATGAATTTCAATGTTCATCGAACACCTCAATACAATAGACTGAGTTTCGCATAACAGTTGTTTTTTCTTTTTGGGCTAGACTTCTAGCACAACAATTGTGTTGTTTCTTTGGTGACACAGAAGCCATGAGCTCAAAACCAGAAACAACCCCTCGCAGAAGCCTGAAACTACTAAGACCTCAGAGATTGCCCTCTTTTTTTATTTGTTACTTCTGTTTTTTGTATGTTTTCTTGCCATATTACAGCATACTTATGACAGATTTTAGGGAGCAGCTTTTACAGATTACCTTCTAGCTCAATTCCATGGCCATGCATATCACACGAAACAATCCGATCCTTCAGTTTCTCTGAGACTATAAAATAGTCAATCCGCATTCTCTTACCTCGATACCTACACAAAAAGTTCATTACTTCGGCACTTGAAATGGGGAGATGTATCCAAAGTCTACAAGGTATTGTCAAATCAACAAAAGGCATGAGTATCTTACTTGCCGATAGGGTTACCAGACCAAGAAAACCCACGTTCCATATCTTGTTCTTTGTGGAGAATTCTGTATGCATCAACGAGCTTTCCTCTGCAAAACACATTACATACAGTTACAAACAGCTCTCAAAAATAAAGCATTTGTTGTACACTCTTCCACCAAAAAAGTGTTACACAATAATTAAAGATGGGAGACATTGCAATATATGAGTTGAATCTTGTTCTCATGCTCATAACTAATGTCTTAAAGGTTACACTTAGGGAATTAATGCAATCATACTAACTGAACGCCAATTTGGTTGCTGAAGAGTTAACATTTTATTTGTAATAGAATTATAAAAAGCAAAGGACATCAAAGTTGTACTTTGTTTTATTGACGAAAAGCACTTAAACTAACCACAAAAAGGATAGGCTCAATCTTCTGATATCTACAATTCATTTCTTAGAGTTTATGATGCCTGTTTGTTAATATTTGATTAAATATCGATTTTCCCGTGAGTTTTTCCTAATTATACAACAACAACAACAAAGCCTTATCCCACTAGGTGGGGTCGGCTACATGGATCATACGACGCCATTCCGCTCTATTAGTAATCAAACCTTTCGGTATATTATTCACCAATAGATCTTGCTCTATTAGTTCGCCAAGTGTCCGCCTTGACCTCCCTCTCCCTCTTTTAATCGGACTCCAGATTATTTGATCTACTCTTCTTACTGGCGCATCTAATGGTCTTCTCTGAACATGACCAAACCATCTCAAACGATTCTCTACCATTTTCTCACTAATAGGAGCCACTCCGACTCGTTCACGTATATGGTCATTCCTAATCTTATCTAATCTTGTATGACCACACATCCATCTCAACATCCTCATTTCGGCTACCCCCACTTTACGTTCATGTTGTCCCTTCATAGCCCAACATTCACTACCATATAACACTGCTGGCCTTATAGCAGTACGATAGAATTTTCCTTTAACTTTATTGGGTACTTTTCTATCACAAAGAACTCCAGTGGCTTTCCTCCACTTACACCAACCAGCTTGAATTCTATGATTAACATCGTCATCAATCTCACCATCTTGTCTTACAATTGATCCTAAATATTTAAACTTTGTCACTTGAGGAATTATATCCTCCCCTAACCTAACTTTCAAATCGTCTCTAAGTTGTTTATTTGTGAAATTGCTATGCATATATTCTGTTTTATTCCTACTTAAACGAAAACCCTTTGACTCCAACGTATTTCTCCATATTTCCAATTTTGTATTAATCTCTTCTCTTGAATCCGCTAAAAGTACTATATCATCCGCAAATAGCATGCACTTAGGTACCTCCTCTGTGATACTCTCGGTTATAGCATCGATAACTAAGTTAAATAGATACGGGCTTAAAGCTGATCCTTGATGTAGGCCAATTCCTATAGGAAATTCATTTGTCTCACCTCCGGGTGTCCTAACCCTAGTCAATGCCCCATCGTACATATCTTGTATTACCTTAATGTAGGCAACATTCACCCTCTTCTTTTGCAAGGCTTTCCAAAGTACATCCCTTGGTACCCGATCATACGCCTTCTCTAAGTCAATGAAAGCCATATGTAAGTCTCTTCTCCTACTTCGATACTTCTCCATCATCCCCCTTAGTAAATAAATCGCCTCTGTAGTGGATCTTCCTGGCATGAACCCAAATTGTCTCTCAGAAATACTAGTCTCCATTCTCAATCTATGCTCAATCACTTTTTCCCATAATTTCATAGTGTGACTCATAAGTTTAATCCCTCTATAATTTGCACAATTCTGAATATCCCCTTTATTTTTGTAAATAGGAACTAATGTACTTAATCTCCAATCATCAGGCATCTTTTTCGACCGTAAAATTTCATTAAATAGTTTACATAACCACAACACACCTTTTTCTCCTAAACATTTCCAAACTTCAATCGGTATACCATCCGGTCCAACGGCTTTACCATTCTCCATTTTCTTAAGAGCTTCGCTAACCTCCGAGACTCTAGTTCTACGATAAAATGACCTATTAAGCTCACATTCGCTAACTGTCAAGTCCTCCAAATCACAACGGGAACCTTCACATCCATCATTAAATAGCTTATAGAAATACTATTCCCATCTGTTCTTAATATCTCCTTCAGTAACTAAAACCTTGCCAACTTCATTTTTTATGCATCTTACTTGATCCAAATCTCTCGACTCCTTCTCTTTATTCCTTGCAATCTTGTAAATCCTTTGTTCACCCGCCTTTGTCCCTAACTCCTTATAAAATCCCTCATATGCTTTAGCATGAGCATCACTAACTGCCTTCATAGCCTCCCTTTTCGCCAAACGATACTTTTCCCAATTGTCAGAACTATTGTCCAAGTGTATCGCCTTGAAACAATTCTTCTTATTACGCACCTTTTCTTGGACCTCCTCATTCCACCACCAAGTCTCCTTATCTTGTGGTCCAAAACCTTTTGATTCTCCTAAAATGGCTTTAGCAACCATTTCAACCTTTTTTGCCACATTCTTCCACATGATACTAGCATCCCCTTCTAACTCCCACACACTTTCCTCTAATAACTTACTTCTAAAAGTCTCTCGCTTCTCCCCCTTTAACTGCCACCACTTGATCTTTCGATCAAAAACTGTTCGGGATTTTGGTTTTATACATTTTATTTGCATATCAAGAACTAACAATCTATGTTGTGTAGTCACCCCATGCCCAGGAATTACTTTGCAATTAGTACAACGTCTTTTATCAGTATTTCTTGTCAAGAAAAAATCAATTTGAGACCTATGAGTTCCACTTTTGTATGTGATTAAATGTTCCTCTCTCTTCCTAAAACAAGTGTTGATAATCTTAAGGTCGTATGCTAAAGAAAAATCAATAATAGTTTGTCCTTCCTCATTCAACTCCCCAAAACCAAAACCACCATGAACCCTTGCATGTGGTCCTGCCTCTTTACCAACATGTCCATTAAGGTCTCCCCCAATATAAACTTTCTCGGTTGTTGGTATACTTTCAATCAAACCCTCCATATCTACCCAAAACTTCTCCTTGAGATGTGATTCTGCTTCTACTTGGGGTGCATATGCACTAATAATGTTCATAGTCTCCTTTCCAACAATTACTTTCACGGATATGATTCGATCCTCAATCCTTTTAACTTCCACAACATTCTTCCTCCATTCTGCATCTGCGATAATACCAACATCATTCCTTCCATTTACCTTACCTGTGTACCAAAGTTTGGAACCATTTAACCTAATCTCTTTACTTCCCTCTCCTACCCATCTGGTTTCTTGCAAGCATAAGATACTAATCTTACGTTGGTCCATTACTTGTGCCACCTCGAGGCGCTTCCCATTCAACGTCCCAATGTTCCAAGAACCTAATCTGACCTTAGTCTCATGAACTAGCTTCTTTAACCGCCTCCGTCCATTAGAGTGCGGTAGCCCTTGCTCATTTAACACTGCATTCAGGCGAGGATGCAGCGGCTCTTGCTCTCTTATCACTGTACCCGAGCTGTACAGCGCGTTACTTACGGGTAACGACCTAGCATTAACACAATATATTTGTTGATCCATGTTCATAAGATTCGACATGATTTTATGCTGGCTGTCGGGGCCTAACACAACCCTCCTCCTTTATCCGGGCTTGGGACCGGCTATAAAATATAGGCGGAGTTGAGTTCTTCCTAATTATACAAAAAGAATTTAGTTTATACAAGCATTATTCACCTAGAACCAATCCATCAACTTAAGAAAAATGATATCTAGCATGCTTGGGTAATTTTTCTTATTAACACTATGAATCTCTAATGTGATGGCAAGCTCACATGTAATATGAAAATCAAAAGGTTGCCCTCAATCTCAATAGATTATGTGGGATTTACTAACCCATCAGAAATCCATATCTGAGCATGCCTCACCTTGCCTAGACTCTTAAACAATACCTCTTCCAAATCAACATATTTTGTTGCACAAGTAACAAAAGGAATAAATTGAACAAACAGAAGTGGTGATACACATGAAGTACAGTTGATAATGCTAAAAAATGTGAAAGAAACCAATAAGAAGAACGCATTATATGAACGGGAAAAAAAAACATCATGGACAACGATTTTGTAGGATTGATGTTGATATGGTATAGCCCTGAGCTCTGCCAATATAAATACTATATGATTACACCAGAAGCCACAAAGTAAAAAATAAAGGCAGTCATGCTAGAGAAAAGAAGGAAAAATAGCCACAGTTACCCATGGTTGCAGAATCTATTTGCTGAGCTTCATGAATTATGGTTAGAAGATAAACATCGAGTTCTGAACACAACAGGACATCCTCAATGCTTTTCATGGGATGGTGCACAAAAGTAATGGCCCACCAAAAAAGGATTCACAAGCATCATTCATGCACAAAAACACAGCATGGTAATTCAAAATGTTCTATATTCATCTCTAACAAAATTATTGTTTAAAAAAAAGACATTTTCCATTTTTAAGATTAATGTACGAAGCAATCATCTAAATCAAAAGCACATGATAAGTTACTTTGAAACAACATGAAAAGTAATATAATGCATGAACAATGAAATCTTTGTGGGAAAAAAATGAAAATATTAACATATTTTACGCACTGTGTAAGTATATTAGAGAATCGCTGTCTCTCTGCTAAAGTAAATCCCGGTTGTCCGCAATCCTGCAACAAAGCAAATGGTTGCCTTCTAATCCTCAAACAGTAAATTTGACAAGTACTCTAAATGAATCCACAGAATATAGCAAAACGTGAAATTTTGTTACTACCAGTTGAGACTATATAAACCTGCTAAATGGGACAGAAACCATCTAGTTTCTCTTGAACATTTATCCAGTCAACAGAATTATGATTTAAGAATATCAGTTTAGATCATCATAAAAGAGATTAAGCATCTGAGCAAGGAATTAATACAAAATAACATCACAAGAATTGACATTTTGCAGTGAAAAATTCGTCCTCCTTTCTCTAACAGTAAATTTAACGTCATAATATATAAGCACTTTGAATTTTTTAAGGAAGGTTTAAGTAGCAAGAAGATAAAACCATCAAGTCCATGAGAGAATGCATCTTTGGGACAAAGTTGCAACAAGGATAAAAAGAAGAAAGCCCTCAAATAGTATTGTGATGATGTGACAAAGGGCAATGAAAATTATCTAGTGTAAACCTTTAAAAAAAATCTTTATCATTAAGCATAAATTTGTTTATCTCATATTGCTAAAACTCAGAAAAAAACATCATTGGCAAAAGAGCAGAAGACGATCTATCCCATTTTGACTAGTTCTGTTAAAAGAATTATATATCAAAGCTTTCAAAAATAAAAAGAATCATTCTCAAAAAAGTTTTAAAAAAAGTCAGGTACTAAATTTTCTACCATAAAATCTTTAGAGGCAAAATTAACTGCTAACAGCTTATACATGCATATAGATACACAAAAGCATATCGTGAGGTATATATGTATATACATATTTATACCTTTTTCAATTAATTAAGCAATATCTCAAAAACGGATAGCTTTTCTGAAGGCAATCAATCAACAAGGGATATTTGATAGCAACAAAAGAATAGCATTGTTCCATCACTTCAGACTTTACAAGAGTATCATGCTTAAATGGTTGCTGGCTGAAGATATTCCAACAACAACAACAACAAAGCCTTATCCCACTAGGTGGGGTCGGCTACATGGATCATACGACTCGTTGATCCATGTTCATGAGATCATACGGCTGAAGATATTCCATATAAATAAATTTATAATCGGGAAATATCTTACCTCTTTATTTGGAGGAATATATCCATTCAACTTTGCAACAACAACAACAACAACAAAGCCTTATCCCACTAGGTGGGGTCGGCTACATGGATCATACGATGCCATTCGCTGATCCATGTTCATAAGATTCGACATGATTTTATGCTGGCTGTCGGGGCCTACACAACCCTCCTCCTTTATCCGGGCTTGGGACCGGCTATAAAATATAGGCGGAGTTTAATATATCATGTAGATCATTGCAAATTATTAAATTTTCAGATCTATGTACTATACATCGTGCTACATACAAGTGTGCTACACATCCTCTTTCCCTCCTTTTAAATCATTCAATGCCAAGTTCTACTTCGAATAGTTATTTTAAGAAGATCGTATAGTAGTTTTAATGGATTATTATAGTTACTTTTGTGGTCTTCAAGAAATAATGATTTAATTTTTTCCCCCAATAAATTACCATTGTTTCAAACATCAAAATATGAAAATTCGTTTGCTTAAGCCTAGACAAAATACATAGTCCTTCAGCTATAGCTTTGCAACTTTGAGAAACGAACTTTCTCTCGTAAATCCTTATTGGTTAGTTGGATGCAAACTCAATACACCAAGTATGTTGTTTAGTGACCGACAGTTGAAGCAGAACATGTGACAGAACATGAGCAATTGATGATAACAAGGATGTGATAATTGCCTAGAAATACGAAGTCAAAGATGCCTTAGAATGAACATGAAGAATAATAGAAATAAACAATCCTAAGACTTAATAAATTAGTACACCATTACCAAGCTTAGAAGTTTGGGTTTGTCAACTGTTGAAAAGGTTATTTCATGCATTGGCCTTGGCCTTTGTTGATCCATTCAACTTTGCATTACTAAAAAATTCTGTGTGGCTTACATCAATATCTTGGTGGCTGCAGCATTAAGTATACGACAATCTTTTTATGGAAGCATGGACAAGCTTTTCATGATTACGAAAACGATAGATTTAAGCAGAAAAGTTGCATTTGGTGATAGTACCTCACATTTAGGTCACCACACCAAATTAAAGGTTTCTCAATCGTTAGAACAAACTCAAGAACCCTTTTATCCCATTTTCTTCTTCTTTGGAATGAATTCTCTTCTTCTTTCCAACCATTGTTTGGTGAATATACATTCAGCAAGAAAAAAGAATCAAACTCAGCAAGAATCACACGACCATCCTGCTCATGTTTTGAGGCTGCCCATAACAGATGCAATTTGTTTTAGGTGAATATAACACATGCAATTTTGGCATCAGAACATCATAATAGACTGATAATGACAGATAGGGAAATTACTTGAGCTAGACAACACATCTTAAATTTAACAGCAGATCAAACCATGGACTGATGCAAATTTTAGAGTATTTTTAGTTTCCTTGCGAGAGGAGAGTTGTTCTGCCTTTAGGCCCATGTCGAGTATCTTTTCTTTTCCTTTTTCCTGTCTAATAGTTTGAGTGTACCATTACTTCTATGCTGTCTGGTATGTTCGGTGAGGCATGTGCACAACTGAAGCCAGCACCTTCAATTTCACCCAAACAAAACATTATTTTGGGAAGTTACTGAAGATATGTTTGTTTGGCGGAAGATGAACTACAAGATTTTTCATCAGCATTTTCTCATCTTTCAGGAAGGACTTCATAGAATTAGGAAGCACAAAGGTAGGTATACCAAGAGAAAGCAATGCGGGTAATAGAGCCTTTTAAAAGTGAGAGAGACAAGGTTCTTTGTTGGCGTGTTGCATAACAAGGGCCAGATCTGATTAACATAACACAAATTCGGTTCTCGAAAGTTCCATTCGGCATGGAGTAAGAGTAGCACAAAGGTCATCTTTGGAATTGCACATGGCCATATGCAGCCTTCATATCACTTACTTGGGACTTCTGTTGTAAGATGATCAGATTTTAACATGGATCGGAATCCAGTGGTAAAACATGTAGAAAACCAGTTGCAAGGATAGAGTTCGATGGCAAGATTCTGTTACTCTTAAAAAAAAGTTGATACTTAGGATTATGCGATATTTTAGTTTTCCTTTTTATCTTAGAAAAATTTAATTGTAATTTTTAGGGTTCTTCGTTGGAGCTGAACTCTTAAGTAAAACTCTATATAAGAGTTCTTTTGGTATAAATAAAAGAAGATTTTGAATATTTGCTTCAAATTGAACTTTAGTTCTTTTATCGTGTGAATTTCGAACGTGGATTTCAGAGCAATTTTTTTCCATCAAATCGAAGTAGACGACGTGCAAACCAACATTGTTGGTGGATTCTGGGATTGTTTGTTCATCGCCCCGCCTATGCCCATCATTCACAACCTTGACTCTCAAGTGCAATGAGAGCAAGTTGACCAAACCTATAGTTATTTTTTACTTTGATTAAAAGGATAAAAAGAAGATATTCAGCCTCCTTATGTATTGCATTTGTCGAATCACCAGCCATCACATCTCAATCACCACCCCTCGCATCTCAACTGTTTTACACCATCCGTTCCAGAATCAAGGAGGAATTATTTTTAAGAGGAAGAGTTTGATGTAGCAGGATTCTATTAGTTTTCAAATATACTTATAGTTAGAATTATGAGATATTTAAATTTCCTTTTTTATCTTAGAAATATTTGGTTGTTATTTTTAGGTTTTATAGTTGGAACTAAATTCTTTAGTAAAACCCTATATAAAAATTCTTTTGGTATAAATAGAAGGAGACTTTGAATATTTTCCCTCAAATTGAACTTCTGTTCTTTTGTCGTATGATCCATGTAGCCGACCCCACCTAGTGGGATAAGGCTTTATTGTTGTTGTTGAACTTCTGTTCTTTTATTGTGTGGATTCACGATGCCTTCGGTGGATTCTAAAGTGACTTTGGTGGAGTCCAGAGTGACTTTGGATGGTAGTTTGGGGGTCAGATTGCCAAAAAGAATGAATGATGCTTTACTACCAAAGTGGGTGACTAGGACAACAGGCCAAGAAACAAACATTTGGAGGATGACCATTGCGGCTTGCTATGGAATAACTTTGTCCTGGGAATGCAAAATGTCTATACCACCTAGAGCATCTACCTTTTGGAGAGGCACTATAGTGACGATTCCTAAAGTAAGACCTTTCTTTGCAGCTCCTTTGATGTTAGCCACCCGAGTGATGTTCCCTAGGCTTTGTGCAATCACATCTGAAAAATTCAATGGTTGCTCGCTATTGGTTCATCGACACTCTCAGATGAACGAGTCGATGACCTCTTGCTAACGGGATGTCTAGAAGGCAAATCTCCAGATCTCTCAAACAATGACTCCTAGACCTGGTCAGCTGGTGGATGTTCAGTTTGTGAGATTTAAGATGTTGGGAATGGACAATCAGCTGGAAGATGGGTTCCTCAGGAGTGACTGTAATATCATTTGGCGACGTGGGTGATTGCCAACAAGGTGGCATAGGATAAGATGAGATTCAGAGGTGAGCATAGTGTATTCTGCAATGCACCAGAAGTGGATATAATGGTAGGCCCAGATGGTATGGGCTAGATCTGGAAGTGCATGGCCGGACACTCAGATCCTCAGATAAGCTTTGGAGTTCCTTCAGACATGGTTTTCTACAGGTCCAGCAGGTCCGAGTATATATTCTGAGAAGGCAATGAGTGATTCCATTTGCTTTTTTGGGAGCCATTTGGCTCCAACGCAATGGATGTTTATTACATTTGATGCTTATTCAAAGTGCATGTTAAGAACATTGTGGCTGTTACTGAAAATTTAGTGGCCGAGTGAGTGATGACATGAGTCTAGATGGCTCGTTGAAATTTATGTAACACATCTATGTAACATTTCAGCAGCCCTTTTTTCGTCTCAGGAAAAAGAAACTGGTGGAACAGCAATTGAATATCCTTCATGGAATTGTTCTACTGATTTTGTGACAAAAATTGTTTTTCTTTTAATGACTGATTTATTATGAGAAGTAAATCATCTTTCTTATGGCTGATTTATTATGATTAGTAAACCCCTCATCCATTGGGTTATTCAACAAGGATGTAGAGCGCGGAGAGACATTTGCTAGAATCTAAGAAACCAATTCGCTGCTCCATGTAATTTTTAAATAGAGAATACATCTGGATCAGTGACAAAGCCCAACAAAATATTTTGGGATTGAACTATGACACGGAGAGCATTTACCTTTTTTATCTAGAGAGAACATAACCTTCTTTGGCTGGAGGAGCTTCTTAATGAGCAAGGCAGTCCCTGCATATTTGGAATCTGAAAGAGACCACCAGACACGATATTCTCTAAAAGGACCAGTTGACAAAGCACGGATAAGCATCTGTATGGATTATGAAAGAAATCATGAATGTCATCACATTTCAGCTGACTGCCATGCCTCGGCTTTATCGCAGTAGATAGTAAAAATATAAAGGTAAAATATCAAGCTACTTGAGCTAAATCACAAGTAAAACATTTATTCTCCAGCTTCTTGAAGGCAAGCTGACCTTTCGAAAAAAAAATGAAGTTTAGGTGAAAGTTTTAGTATCCAAAATGTTTGATAGAAACTAATATTCCTTGCAATGAGCTGTTGAGCCTAGGTCGCAGTAACTATGTCAAGTAGGTATTAGGTGTAGTAATTTAAGGTGAAAAATCCCAAGAGAAAATGTGACTAATTTGCATACACTAACACATACATTTCTGGGAAAGCGCACTGAGAAATGCATGCATTCAGTTGACAACTCCTAATATTGAGACATACAATAAAAACAAACCAAATACCTGCTTCTCCTCCCGTGAAGAGCTTGTGTCGTCCTTTAATTCACTAGGTCTTTTCGTTCCACCTTTGGATCCAGCTGCAGGCATTCTTACTTCCTGTCAACGTCATAAGAATCATGAATCACAAAATATCTTGTCCTAAACCAAACAAAATCAAACCACAAGATGAAGTCAGCTTTCTCCATTTGCTGAATAAGAAAAAATGTGCAAACATTATCCAACTATATGAAAGAGAAACATAAAGGTAACAGAAGAACTCTTTGATAAATGATAGACACAATAACTAAACTCAGTATGTTAGGAAATATATGATCTCTTCAAGAACCATTAACCACACATGATTGCTCTACACTGGATTGTTCACAATCATAGGCATGCTAGAAGGTAAATTTTCAGCCATAAAACTAAAAAACCACAGCTTTGAAATGTATCAACTTCCCACTAAAACGAGTATGATGCAGTGGCAGTTTAGGCTTCACATTTATAGGGTACAATGGCACTTCTCTGCTGCTCCTCCCACACAAAAGAAGTGTTATGCTCTACTAGCTCCCAACAAAGTAAAACCCTCCTTTTCTACCTGTGATCAGTTGAGAGTAATCTTTGTAGTTCTGAGAGTTTAAAGCAATGAAGACAGATTTCATGGCATTGGAACACCGTATCCGAAATGAAACTTCTATAGATCGAAATGACCTTGTCATCATTTTGCAGCACCTCCTAGGAACTAACACAGAAAGATTGAGCTTTTTTCCCTAAAATGCAACGGGTCGGGGGTACAACTTCCAGTACACCACATATGATCATTCCTAGGCACTTTTCTCATATCGGGCAACCGCTGATAATTACTGCCGAACACCTTAGCATGATGCACATTACATACGGCGTCAAGAGGCATTGAGAGATTGTGTTAACCTGAAAGCAGATGGCATCGGGGTCGAAGGAGCTGACGAGGCTGGAGAACTCGGGCCAGTTGTTCTTGGCCCGGAGGAGGAGGCTGTTGGCGTTCCACGTCAAGAACTTTCTCGGCTCCTTAGCCGTCGTCGTGGTCGCAGCCTCCGCCTCCGCAGCCGCGACCGCCGGCATGTCCTCCTGGGCTCCCTTCTCTACAATGTCCCCTCCGCCGCCTCCGGCGCTGTTGCTTCCATCTGGGCAGGAGAGGGAAGGAGATGAAGGGGAGCCGGTAGCGAGAGCAGAGGAGAGAGCGAGCTTCTTGAAGGAGGCGTCCTTCTCGATGGGCTGGAAAAATCGCTTCATGCTTCGACTTCGATTTTGGAGGGCTTTCTTGGGGAGAAGGGGAACCGGGGGGTTAAACTTTCGTTCGTTTCTCCATGGCAGCGTTCTCACTCTCTCTCTCTCTCTCTCTCTCTCTCTCTCGGTTTTAACCGCACCAATTGACCACAGAAAAAGAAAACCCATAATTTGTCTAATCGATTTATTGGATTACGATTGCGATTTATAAATCAAATTGCATGATTATACAACGATCAAATTGTATATTTTAATTTTTCTTATCTAACTATATCATAACAGCATATTATTGCATGATTCAATATATTATAATTATTTTCATATTCAACATCATCAAAATAAGTTAATTAATAGTATTCACATTCAACTGCATAAAAATAATTTAATCTAATATATAATACTCAATTTAATGAGGACGCAAGAGAAAATATAAAACTATCAAATATCATTTAAATATAAATAATATTTTAGTTATAATAGTTTTTTAAGAATTATTGGTTCGAGATCCATTCCTCCAACTTTGTTATTAGGAAATCATAATTTAAATGGATGATTTTATTTTTTAAAAAAATTAAAATAAATTTTAATCGGGATATAAATTTATTTTTTTCCTGACATTTTTTATGGGAAAAAGTTTCAAACATATAATTTTTTACTTACACCCCCCTACCATTATGTGACGTTTCTTTACTTTGACAATATTCATATTAGTTCTTTTTATTTCGAATATGTTTTCTTTAATTAAAACACTTTGATCGAATAATGTTTTTTGTGGTATGGGATTCTTTGAATAAAACGATGAATCATCGAACCAAAACAAAATATTAATCAAATTTTTTATTTGGGATAACAGATAATATTTTTTTATAAATTTTAATTCACCTAATTAACCGATCGGTTGCTCAATCTTACTTTCTTTCCTTTTTTTGAACATCACAAAAATGATAAATTACTAGTACATAATTAATTTATTTTTAAGTTAAAATTATTGGTAACTTTTTATTATTACAAAAAAATGAAAGTAGATTTACACATTTATCTTTCTCAGACTTATAACTCCAACGATCTTTGGATATTATTCGGATTCCAACATGTAAAGAAAAAAAATGACAAGAGAGTAGATTAAGATAATAATATTTTTTTATATTATACAAAATTAAAATGGGAGATAATATGTCACATTGCTAAAATATATAAAATTTTTATAAGAAAGAACTAGCATTTTTACTATTTTCAAAAAATTCTGAATTTTTTAAAATAAGAATATAATATTAAAAAATTTATTAGACATAAGACAATAATTTTCAAATATTTTTAAATAGCGAATTCAATTTGTTGTGTTATTGTTTATTAGACAACAATAAGTTTAACTCAAAAATATTTTTTTAACATAGCGAATTTAATTTGTTGAATAAGTAGAAATCGTGGTTGGATTAAATAAAAATAAAAAAAAACTATATATAAAAGGGCAAGCATGCCCGAACAATATATTAACACGTATAACAAATAAGTTTATATATAAATAAGTAAATTTAGTTTGACTAGTGGTAAGAGTTTTAGTCTAATCAAATTGGGAAAATATTATTTTCAATTCAATTTAAAATATATAAGTTATCAGAGCATGATTATACATAATTGTTTTTTTTTTTTTGCCCAGGGGTTATTATGTAGTCATAATCAACAACAACAACAAAGTCTTATCCCACTATGTGAGGTCGGCTACATGGATCATACGACGTCATTCCGCTCTATTAGTAATCAAACCTTTCGGTATATTATTCACCAATAGATCTTGCTCTATTAGTTCGTCAAATGTCCACCTTAGCCTCCCTCTCACTCTTTTAATCGGACTCCAGACTATTTGATCTACTCTTCTTACTAGCGCATCTAATGGTCTTCTCTGAACATGACCAAACCATCTCAAACGATTCTCTATCATTTTCTCACTAATAGGACCCACTCCGACTCGTTCACGTATATGGTCATTCCTAATCTTATCTAATCTTGTATGACCACACATTCATCTCAACATCCTCATTTCGGCTACCCCCACTTTACGTTCATGTTGTCCCTTCATAGCCTCATTCACTGTCATATAACACTGTTGGCCTTATAACAGTACGATAGAATTTTTCTTTAACTTTATTGGGTACTTTTCTATCACAAAAAACTCCAGTGACTTTCCTCCACTTACACCAACCAGCTTGAATTCTATGATTAACATCGTCATCAATCTCATCATCTTGTCTTACAATTGATCCTAAATATTTAAACTTTGTCACTTGAGGAATTATATCCTCCCCTAACCTAATTTTCAAATCGTCTCTAAGTTATTTATTTGTGAAATTGCTATGCATATATTCTGTTTTATTCCTACTTAAACGAAAATCCTTTGACTCCAACGTATTTCTCCATATTTCTAATTTTGTATTAATCTCTTTTCTTGAATCCGCTAAAAGTACTATATCATCCGCAAATAGCATGCACTTAGGTACCTCCTCTGTGATACTCTCGGTTATAGCATCGATAACTAAGTTAAATAGATACGGGCTTAAAGCTGATCCTTGATGTAGGTCAATTCTTATAAGAAATTCATTTGTCTAACTTTCGGATGTCCTAACCCTAGTCAATGCCCCATCGTACATATCTTGTATTATCTTAATTTATGCAATACTCACCCTCTTTTTTTGCAAAACTTTCCAAAGTATGTAGTCATAATCGAAGTTAATTTTCTTAAGAAAAAAAAAGTGTTAAGCATATAAACAAATAAAGATAAAACTTATGTAGGTGTTTGCTTATACCTCGAACTCCTACTTAGATTCTGCTTCGAATCCCGACTCTTGGTGGAAACCTGTCAAGTCAATATATTTGCGCCGGAGAACAATGGCGTCCCGTGCTTTTGCTCTCGCTCTCGATCTCTCCCGCTCGCAGCCTTCCGTTTGTTCTCAGATCATAAAAGAATGGAGTCGCCGAGCGTGATCGAGCTCAGCGACATGGAGCTCTGCTCACTTTCCTCTTCCGAGCAATCATCCTCCGACGGCTACGACAGCGGCGAAGACGTCGACGAAGGACTTGGCCTCATAGGGCACGGTCCGTCGTCGGGTGTGGAGGAGTACGTCCACAATATCCTCGACACCTACCGCCGGACGGAGGACCTCAGGAGGCCGGCGCGCGATTATCTCGCCACCCAGAAGGAGCTCGACGAAGGCAAGCGATGGGAGCTTTCCGACTGGATGATCGGGAAGCACCACGGCCTCCAGCTGGGGCCAGAGATCCTATACCTGGCGTTCGACATCGTCGACAGGTATCTCTCGCTCCAGATCGTCGCGTCCGCGGAGCTATGGCCGGTCGGCGCGAGCGCGCTGTTCTTAGCTTCCAAGTACCACAAGCGCCAGGGCCACGAGGCCCGCTACTTCACGCACGCCGTGTACTTCTCGAGGTCCGTCCGGGAGGCCATGCTCGAGAAGGAGAAGGACATCCTGCGGAAGCTCCGGTGGAACCTGAGCGGCCCGACGCCGCACGAGTTCTTGACGATGTTCCTGAGGGCCGGCCCGGACTGCGACGAGGAGCTGCAGTTCGCGGTTCTTCTTCGGCGAGCTGGGGCTCATGGACTACTCGGCGGTCGCTCTCCTGCCCTCTCTGCGGGCCGCCTCCGCGATCTACGCGGCGCGGTGCACCTTGGGAAGGAGGCCGGTGTGGCCCGGCCTACTGATGCAGGTGACCACGTACACCGAGCTGCATCTTCTGGACGCGGCGCAGAGTTTGGCGAGGCTTCACGCGGAAGGTAACAAGCACAAGGCAGTGCACGAGAAGTACGCCGCCGCGGATCGTAAAGCCGTCGCTCTGCGGCCGCCGGCCACGCTGGTGATGGAGGAGAGGAAGGCTGTGTTCTCCCCGGTGCATGAAACTCTTCGACTTTATTACCACAGGCGCGCTCGCCCCGCCAGGGCATGAGGGTCCAACTAAATCTTCGTCTGTCTGTAAAATCCTGTCGGGGAATCTTTTCTCCTACAGAGTGTCGTGTCTTTGATTAGAATCTGCAACCTTCTCAGTCGAGGAATTTTGATTACAGAAATTGTGCACGTCTGGTGATGTCTTTCAACATATGTCTTCTTTGCTGCAATTCCTGGTTGCCTGTAAACTTTGCTTTATGCATCAATTTCACAATCCTCTTTCCAACATATCTTAAGTCCTAACTTTCTAACAAAATAAATGAAAGTGCATATTATGTAATTGATTTCGTAGGAGAATTTGGAGAGAACGTTGATTCTCGAGAACTAACTGATTTGATAGAAAAGTTTGGGTTGGTGTTTGGATGAAAAAGTGTAATGATAAAAATTTAAAAGTTGATGTGATAGATAAATTTTAGTGGGTGTTTGATAAAAAATGAGAAATAAGAATATAATTTATTATTTTATGAGGTATAAAATTAGAGTAAATAAAAATATGTTATTAATATTACAATTTACGTAAATCGTTATATTATTATATTATATTTATTTATTTTGATTAAATCTTTTAAATATTATTAATATTATAATTTACGTATATTTTAAGATCTAAATATAATATAATTTTTTTAAAAATAATTGAATAGTTTAATCAATAAAATATTTATTAATTATTAGAACTAATTATTTTATATTTTTTAATTCATAACATTTAATAAATTATTTTATAATATCCCTAATAATGTATTAATATATTCTAAATTATATATACATACATTATAAAATAATTAAAAAATAAATAATTTTTTTAAAAAAAAGTCAAACAAGGCGGCTAATAAGACATGGAGTTGAAAAAAAATTTCTTGCCTTCGGCAAAAACTTTCGGTCGAAACATTTGGCCAAATGTCACGTGACGAGAATTTTTAAAGTTCCTATCACATAATACGTTTGAAAACTTTCGCATTGTTCTCGTGAAAAATTTTCAACCAAACGCTGCCGATACGAAAAAGAGCATGATAATTGTTGCTGAGATTTGTGGAAATGAAAAATGAATTTTAAAAATTATAAGTTATAACCATTATCAAAATATTATATTTAGTAGGATTGTAGGACCAGTAATTTTTTTTAAAATGTAAATTAATTTTCATTTTTTATTTATTAAACATATGATATTTTAATGTGAAAAATATAATGGAATATAACAAATCAACATGTGAGTTTTTTTAAAAAATGAAACCATAACTTTCTTAAAAAAATATTGCATATTAAATAGGCATGCATTTAATTGTGGTTATGTACAAAAAATAATAATTATTGATGGAATATAACGAATGAACTTGTAATTTGTGAAAACAAGGTAGTTAATAAATATATGAAAATAAAATACATTAAATAAAAAAATAATTTTAACTTTAATAGAGGTAGGAGTTCTGATGTTTCTTATTTTTTTTCTATTTTATAATTATTTAAATTAAAATATCAATAGAATGTGTTGTATACGATATTAATATTTATTTATAAGTCTAAAAATCAAAGAAGACTAAATTTAAAACGTAAATCTAATTCCATTACAAATAGGATCCTTTGTCCGATTAAACAATAAAATATTTCTAAATTTCATTAGAGAATAGGACTTGTACAAAGAAGATTAAATCCGAATAGAAGGTATAATATAACTAAATCTAAATAACATATTAATATATGTATATGTGAATAATAAAAGAATTTAATATAGATAGGTTCATTAAATTCGAGTGTAAGTAAAATAAAAAAAACAATTTTTAATAAAATAAAAAAGAGTATATGAATAGCCTTGCCCACCGTCACTTTTCAAATTCATTTTCTTTTTAAACTAATTAGAAATTTGTCATCTGTGGCAAAAAGTTTAAATATATATGGGATAGGAAAAACTAATTTAAATCATAACAAGGTTAAAAATATGATTGGGTCAGATTTATAAAGATCGAAGAACCCCATAAAAATTATGGTCATTTAGAAGAATTTTTCATTGTCAGTCATTCGTCAATTTAATTATTTAACAGCAAAATATTTTTAAGATTTTAAGAAATCATTTTAATAAAAAATATAATAAGCATATAACACCTCTCACTACAAGAAAAATGAGTTTTTGCAACGGTAATTTCCGACGGCCGGTTATCCCTCGTAATTTTTGCGTTTTTTTCGATAGTTCTAACAATTCTTCGGAAGTACCGACGATTTTGTGACCGAGACGTTTCCTATGATTTCAGCCGTCGGAAAGCTAATTTATTATTTCCCCGGGCTCGATTGAAAATATCTTTTTCTTTATTTAATAATACAAATATATATATATATATATATTAATCTTCGCACGGCTTCAGGCGTAGGAACTTCCTACGGCTACAGACGTGGGAAATGTTTCCTACGGCTGAAGCCGTCGGATCATTGAAAAATAATAAAAATAGTGCTAATTATCGTTGCGAAATATATTTTAAATAGTACCGATGGCTGAAACCGTCGAAACATTCATTGGAGGTCAGGTTATAAATAACCCGATCCCCTCTGCTTCTGTGTCATTTATTCCCCCGACCAATCGACATCCCCGGCGACCCCTCTCGTCCTCCTGCCTCCTCGCTCAAGCTCTGGCATCCTCGCTCAACGTCCGGCCTCCTCGCTCAGCGTCCGACCAGATGTTGCCACTGATTACGATCCAGTGTGCTATCTCCGGCCCGACGATGTTGCTGACGTCGCTTATAGTCGACACGAAGGACCTCCGGCCATCTGCTATCTCCGGCCAATCGACTCCATAGCTCCGGCGAGTCGCTCGATGTACGCCCACGCCACCGGCCGTCTTTCGCTTTTGTCCTCCCCTGTCTTTAGCTTCTGTCGCCGGCCGTTGCATAGTCGAACGTCCTTGCTGCGATCATCGTCGTCGCCCTTCGGCGGCCAATTGAAGCCTGGATCCAGTCGGACACGCGTGGATCCGACAGTGAACGCTCGGATCCGGGCCTTTCACGACTGAACCAGCCATTCACGGTCGGATCCGATCGTGAACGCTCGGATCCGACTATGAACGCCCGGATTCAAGCTGTTCATGATCGAACCAACCATGCACGGCTGGTTCCAGGCCGTTCATGGCTGCAACCGGACATGCATGGCCGGATCTGAGCCATTCGCATTCGGTTCCGCACGTGCACGGCCCGACCCGGTCGTGAATGGCCACGATCCCCGATCCGAGTTGTTCACGACTAGTTCCGGGCCGTTCACACCTGGATGTGGCATTGCATGCCCTATTCAAGCCGTTGACGTTCAGTTCTGGGTCATACACGCCAGTATCTAGCCGCTGACGTTCGTATTTCATATTTTATGTTTATGCTTCCATGTTACATTTTTACTCATGGTTAAGAGAAATAAGTTAACATTGTACACTTTATTTTTAGTTAACAAATAACATGTCTCCTCCAGAGTATCGTCGATGGATGTACAATCGAACGAATCGTGATCGTGTAGGGTTGATACAAGAATTCATAGATGGTGTTGAATACTACACGACAATAACTTGTCAAACTACAAACTTCAACGAGATGGAACTATAAGATGTCATGTTTGAAATGTCAAAGCACAAAACTACAAACTTTGAAAACCATCAAAGTCCATTTGTATAGAAAGGGTTTCAAACTAAATTATTGGTATTGGAGTGACCTTGGTGAGATAGAACCATCATTGAACTTAGATATTGCGCAAGAGATTTCCACTAATATAAATGCTGACTTTATTTCTAGATATCAAAATTTGATTTATGATGCTGCTACCATCGAATATGACGATTTCAGATTTCAATATTTGTTATTATGATGCTGCTCTCTTTGGTTTTTGCTTTAACGTGACTGCTAGCACACCTTATCTTGATTATTACATTGACCCAGATGAGTTAGCACCCATTGCATGTGGACATAATAACAAGGGATTGAAGAGCAATGGAGGACTATATGAAATAACAAGAAAGATCTCTATTTCACTTGATGCTAACATAATGACAAACATAATTTTTTTTTCAACAAGTATGTCGAAAAATCACCAAGAAGCTTCTACATGTTTGTTTGGGATGGGTTACAAGATTTGACATTGATCATTCTTATGATCTGAGCTTTGATATCTGTAGTTGTTGAACTTCTATCTGAAGATTAGCCAAAGGGTACATGCAATGGTTTAAGAATCTTCTTGGCCGTCATAGTTACAATAGCTAGTGACTATAAGTAGTCATTTCAATTAGAGACTTATATGAGGAAAGGAAAAAGATCTTGATCCAGGTGATCAGAGATGGACACAGACAAAAATTCCTATTTATGATTTGGTGGTCGGAGATGTGGTACATCTATCAATTGGAGATATTGTTCCAATTGATGGATTATACATTTATGGCTATGCGTTGTTGATTGATGAGCTTGTCTGCAAAGCATTTGATCAATATCATTAACGCACAGAAATGTTGAAGATATTCTGAATACACAATATCTCTAGTAGTAGAACTTAACAAATAAACAGTTGATCAAATACATGCTAAAATCTCATATGGGTCTATGTATTATGGACATAACTTTTCTTCATGTTTTCTTTTTTCCCATAGGTAATGTTGTCCTTGTGAATTCACTATTATGATCACTTTTTTTATTTTTCTTGACATTTCATAATAATCCTGAATTTATTATATTCTATCTGCTATAATAGGTTCTCAATGTGCATATTTAAAATTCCATAAAAGAATTAATTCTTTCATCTATTCTTATTACCATGGTTAATTTTATGCAAGGTTTCCATAAAGATAAGTACCAAGATTATGAGTGAAAAACTAATTGCAAGGAAATTTCCAAATATTCAACAAATGTTATGGATAACAAGGACAATGGTTAATATTTCAACAATTGTATGAGTCCATCCACTACAAGAAAAAAGGGAATTACAGATGGTCCAAACTGTTTGTAATTTCTCGAAAACCGTCTAAAATGGTGATTTTCGACGGAACCCATACGTCTAAAAAATGATCATCGCAAATCGATTTTCCATGGTTAGAAAAAATCGTCAGAAGTTTCGACGGAAGTCTGGCGGCCGAACTTTCGACAGTCGTCGCGACCACCGAAACTTTCGATGGTCGCAACCGTCATAAAGAATTTTTTTAATATAAAAAATTAGCCGGCCTCGGGCGGCCAGATCCGGCCACCCGCGATTGGATCCGGCCGCCAGGCTGCTGAATCTGGCCCCCGCGGCCGGATCCGACCGCCCGCGGCCAAATCCGGCCACCAAGGGCTAGATCGGTCGAATCTGGCCGCGAGAGAGGAAGAGGGAGAGAGAGAGGAGGAGGAGAGGATCACTTGTGGGAGAGGCTCGTCCGAGAGAGAGAAGATCGTCGGCGGGAGAGTGTCGTCGTCCGGGAGGAAGAGGGTCACCGGCAAAGAGAGGGAGAGAGAGAGGAGAGAGGTAAAGAAAAAGAAAGTGAAGATAGAAAGTGGTGGTGCATAATAATAATAATAATAATAATAATAATAATAATAATAATAATAATAATAATAATAATAATAATAATAATAATAATAATAATAATAATAGCAACGGGAAAATGAAAAGCAGCTGGAGAGTGATTTTTTAATTACCGAGACCGTCGAAAACTAAGTAAATATTAATAATATATATTATTATGATATATATATATGAAGATGATATTTAATTATTTTTAAAGTTACCGATGATCGGAACCGTGGAAAATTATTTAATTATAATAATAAAATACTACATTCATTTATATAATAAAAAAACTTTTTATATTATATTATTTTTCACTTATCGACGGTTAGAATCGTCGGAACCGTCGAAATTTGCGACGGTTTGAACTGTCGCTAATTATATTAATAAAATACTCCTTATATTATATTATTTTTCATTTACCGACGGTCCGGACCGTCGTAATTTCTGACGGTTGGATATTTGTCGAAACTTTTGACGTTCTTAATCGTCAAAAAATAAAATAATAAAATAATAATTTATATAATTTATTATTTTTCATTTACCGACGGCCCGGACCGTCGGAAATTACGACAATTGGATATCCGTCGAAACTTTCGACGTTTCTAATCGTCAAAAAATAAAATAATAATATAATAAATTACATAATTTATTATTTTTCATTTACCGACGGTCAGGATCGTCGGAAATTGTGACGGTTGGATATCCGTCTAATCGTCGAAAAATATAATAATAATATAACAAATTACATAATTTATTATTTTCATTTCTGACGATTGTGATGGTCGGAAATTCAGACGGATTACTATCCGTCGCAAATTGCGAGGAATTTCTATCTGTCGAAAAATCTCAATTTTCTTGTAGTGATCATTACAAGCAAAAGAAGTTGACACATTTGATAAAAGGAATGACATAATAACCATTGATTATTACGTGTCCATAAGTCAAATATGATTACTATCATTCGTAAGAATGACTATTAGAGTGTAAGCAACAATGAGTTTTGTGAATAAAACTTTCCTTATCTAATTGATTTATAATGGTGAAATATCAATTCGAGTTCGCGATCGAGAATCAGAAAGGGGTCCCCATCTAATCACTCATTCGCTATACATCCAACCAACATTTCGTGATTAAAGAACACTCAATCAAAGTTCTCGATAGATGACCAGAGGATGCATCACTCCAATAATCTTTCGAGAAGTTTTCTCACAACTCTTTAAACTTCCAAAATTAATGGACTACTAAAGTTCCAAATGACAAATCATATATCACCCGTAAAGAAATGACAATGGTAATTTAATCAATCACACTAAGTGAGATTTGATCAGCTAAAAATCACTACTCAAATATGAGGAATTGCAATCAATAACAACTAATCAAGAATCATCAATGATTCAGAATGTATAACGATGAATGTTGTATGACAACTATGAGTTGAAAGTTGACAACAATTCTGATATCAATAATAACAATTCAAGGTTTATAGTGATTTTAAAATCACTTATAATAATTCACATTAGACGACGATAATGTAATGATCATCTTATAATTTGAATCCTATCAAATAGGTATCAATTTTCAACACTAAACTGATTTGAGATTGGTTCTCCAACCCTTATGTGTAGTCTAATATTATTATCTATTTTTATAAAATATTTACCATTTCTTATTAATATAGACATCTCATAATGTTTTCATAAGATTACAAGCATCTATTCTCTTACTGATTGTCCCTATAGAACATTCAATCTCCCATATAATTTTGTTAGGATTTGATGTTCTCAAATCCGAAGAAGAAAACTCTTATTCTACTATCTATACATCCATCACAAGTAATTTCTAATTTCATATTAAGGATCATTCATATATATATAAAGTTTTCATGCTTAAATTCATATTCATATTTCACTTATGTTACTACTTATGGCACATTTTGCAAATTGACTTTTAATGACTATTCAAAATAACATAACTATCCTTTATTGTATTTCCTCTACCTTTCTATCAACGTGTTTTATTTAGATTAATACTAATTTTCTAGAATTAAGCTCCAGGATTAATTCATACGTATGTTATTCACAAATTTAGAATAACCATAATCACTTGAATGAGTCGAACAATTATAGTGTTCAAATTCAAAGATTTTTTTCCTTGAATATCCATAATGTAATACATAACTATTTTTTATTCTCATATATATGGGTAATCCAACGTATGTTAAATACAAAACTATCAATGGTGGCATGTAGATATCCTCTCATCTCACATTTATAAGGTTCAAATGTATTTATTCCAAAACACAATGTTTCATTGCAAAACTTTTATAACACAATATGTGACTTTTCTTATCTTTTTCATTTTCTTTCTGATATAAGATGTAAACTAGTTGTTCTTTATGTGACAAGTTCTTGTTTCAATCAACAAGCTTATTCGTACTCGATCATAAAATGATTACTTCATTAGACAAGGGAACACATCATACTTCCTTTCTATATTAGGGAGAAAGTGTTGCATGATAAATAATGATCAAACTCATTTGAATACCGGATGATCATATCTACCCAGGACATGATTTGTTTTTCTTAGAATTGACATGATCTAATACCATGAGATACCAAAACTCAATCATAATTTGGCTATTAGTTTTATTTTTCCCATAATAATTTTGTGAAATAGTGTTTAAATATTTCTCATAATATACACGACTTTAAGAATTACGAGATCATAAATTTATGAGTGATTTGATGGTCAAAAATTCATAATGATAATATCGAGTTATGGTCAAAAATTATGAGTGGTTTGAGAGGTTGAGATATAACATTCTTTAATTTTAGCCAATGATATCCCTATCTTAAATTCATTTTTGAGAATCTGGTAGTACTTGTAATTCATCAATCAAGTAATTCATTATTGATAAACTATTCTTCACAATCACTTAGTCTAATGTTTATAATTAATGCCCAACTAAGGAACATATCTTTCTCCTTGTAGAATAAGTCCAAAATTCAAAGTTTTGATTTGAATACAAACCTCATCGGAATGTTCCTATAGTTCTTTTAATCTTATAAGTGGGATAAGGAGTCTTAAAAGTTCTATGGACTAGGTCCATAAAGAATTCTCTCTATCTCCTCAATCATAATTTAGGAAGATCTTATTTATTTTAACAAATTCAGATATGATTGAAATATCTTCCAATCGTGATCCCTTTTACCTTTATATCAATGAGAGAAGCAAAGTATGTTTCAAGAGGGGAAAATTCTAACATTTATTAGAGAATGTAACTCTTGATTTCCTAATAACTCAAAACAAATTTCTTTCTTAAAACAATGTGAAGTGACATGATGATGAACTAATAGCATTACATTCTTAGTTATTAAAAGGAATGAACTCTGTCATCATTTATCACTCAGCTACTTTCACTCCATATTTATTTATATCTTTTTGCAAGAACTTAATCAATAGTTTGATCCTTAACATTGTCAGCATGAAACATTATTGATAGACTCATTATGATCACATCATCACAGAGGGAGGAACATTTTTGGCATCAAATGCCACACCATGTACCGATGCATAATGCATGAGATGAAAATGAACTCCTAATAGGTAAACCGTTAGACAGAGCAAATTTACAAAGGCCAATAACATAAAATTTGCCCTCACCACATACTTATGTGATGATATGTTTATCCCTTCAAAAATAAAGTAAGAAAAGTAATCAAAAGCATGCACTATTAATCTAATGCACATAATGTCACCTAATATTAAACTTAAGTCATACTGTCTACAGAATCTTAAATCTAAGCTCCGATATCAAACTCTATCACACCCAATTCCGTGACTAAGTTTTAATCATAATTATTATTTTCTTTAATCATATTTAGCAATTCTAAAAATAAAATTGACAAAAACTCATCCCTTAATTATCTTATGTCATTTGTCAATACATAAAATAGATGCATATATATACTCATTAAAGTTATAAGACATTACATTCACATATTATCACTATTATTTCACAACACATTTCACATTTAACACCCCACAGAATCAAGTCTAGTACAACTTTCGAATTTATCTATGACGTGCATGCTTTTTAAAAATGAAAGTGGAAAGAAAATAAAAGTGCTCCAACGGCTCGACCTCTTCTATATGCATCAAAGTAAGCTTCGAGTCGACTTAACTCAAGAATTTGGAGTTATCTGAAAAATTCAACAAGGGTAGTGTGAGCAACAATCGTTTGCTCAGTGAGTGAAATAAAATTACAATATAGGGGAACACTACGAGTGCATATAACATTTAAATAATCACATTTCTTTCATATGAGAAAATATTTAAAGCATAACTCATATCACATAAGTTTCTAAATCATATGAACTTTTACATACATACAAATTATTCAAGATATCATCATATTCACAGTTAAACTCCACACATATGTCATTGCACATACTCATTATGGTTCAATACATATCCCTCTATGATCATGTGTCATACAGTTAAGCAGAGCTTCATAATCAAGAGCATCAAATACGCAGAGCAAATCATGGGTCAATACGTATACCTCTATGATTGTGTGTCATACAGTTAAGCAGAGCTTCACAATCAAGAGTCTCAGATATTCAGAGCAAATCATGGGTCAATACGTATCCCTCTATGATTGTGTCATATAGTTAAGTAGAACTTCACAATCAAAAGTCTCAAATATGCAGAACAAATCATATATCAATACGTATTCTGCTATGATTGTATCATACAGTTAAGTAGAGCTTCACAATCAAGAGTCTCAGATACGCAGAGCAAATCATTGGTCAATACGTGCACGCAGAGCAGTCCCCAAAAGGGCAAAGACATTCGATATACGCCTCAAAAGCTTCATGTATATCGAATGTGATCCCAAAGACCTTTTTCAAACAGCATGGCTAATGAACACATGGAGTTTAATAATATCAAAATACACATGTCATAATCTCATATCATTATCAAATAAAACTTATTTTAACTTCACAAGCATTGTTCCCAGAAAATATTTTCATGTAAGAGGTTGCTCTATCTCATATGAAATCCTTGAAACATATAATAAATACTTTTCATGACTCAAGATATGTTTCAATAATAACAATAATAATTTTTTTTGAGATAATACTATAAATAAAAGAACTAATATATAACATTTTTTTATGTTGTAAATTTATCCACCCACCTTGTACTTTATGTTTTCAAAGAGGTTTACTAGATTTTCCTCCTTTCACTTGTAGCTTATTGGTTTCCTATAAGCAAGGATGCTATTTCACTTTTTAATTACTAATAATAATAATATGCAATGCATACTCGTGCATGAACCCTTGTTCACCTTAAAATGATATAATTCCTTCTGGTACTAATATCTAACTTCAAACATTTACATTCATAGACTATTTCACACTTGGAACATCTCAATCTTCCATAGCTTAACTAGGTTAAGTGTGTGTCAATAAATAATTCATAACTTCTTAACCCTAAGTGCAAATCTCATGATTCTAGATGGTTTAGAAACTAGACTTATTAAGGTTTCCAGTCCCCAAATATCATTAACTAATTCGAAGTGATAAAGTCATAAAAATTAAGGCAATCTAACCTAAGGTTTGTGTTCTGACAGACTGTGTGTTACTGAAAGATTGATTCATGTGTTTCTTCATGCTTGTATATTTACCTAGATCATAATTTTTCTGAATAAAGATTTAGTCATTAAAATTATAGAATTTAACTCCTTGTATAACTCTATAACAAAAATAATCAATTCATGTCATGTTCTGTCTGTGTCCTGAAACCTGACAGAAGAAGTCCTACGAAATGAAAATTTTATTTCTCCATGTATACAGGTTTAAATTGAATGATTCCACTTCCCAACGAACCATTTTGAAGTTTAATTTAGCATATCTAAATTTCAAACCCTAATTCACTCTATTATAACATTGCCGAAATTTACAAATTAGATCTATCTTTGACTTGGGACAGAGTGAGCAACCTACGGTTCTTGGTTCATAACTTTATATATAAACATTATTTTTAGATGTTTCTTGTGCTCATGGAAATCTAGAGGATGCACTATGCAAAATTTCACAATTTATGGATAACTAACCACGAAGAAATGATCTCATGATATGGGAGATCAGTTTCGGATATGAAGATTCATACAGGGGCGACACATAACTTCTTACGGCACAATAGGCGGCGCCTAGATGTTTTGTACGTCAAGGAGTCAGGTCTTGTGAAGACGGTGAATACTATATCCCAGCCCATCCTCGGCGTAGCCAAAGATGTTTCGGTGCAGATCGAAATATGGGAAGGCACTCTCAACCTGACGGTCATCGAGCTGGACGACCATCATCTAGTTTTCGGCATGGACTTCATCGACAACTTCAAGGAGGTAACGCTAACCCATGATGTGTTACAGGAAGGGAGGCATGAAGTACCTGTGACTAGGGAGGTGCCCAAGTCACACACATTGGCAACAATCTCGATGGAGGAGACTTGCGGACGTGACTCTACGACTGAGCGGGTTGAAGAGAAGGTTTCTATGGAGTATCAGAGAAACATGGATGGCCTATTCGTTCGAGTGCTGAGACTCGAAAGATGGGTGCCCACCATTCGCTCCTGTGAAGTGAAGTTTATAGGCACGATGGTCAGAGAAATGGCACAGTCCGAGAAGAGATTCAACGATCGGATCGTCTTCATGAAGAGATCACCCAACAACGTGCTCGCATTGAGAAGCACATCCAGAAGAGTGGAATGGCATGGGATGAGCTCGATGATGGAAGCTCATTGGCCTCGCATGGCGTGAAGGTCACCGCTCGGGATGGCAAAGGATGGAAGCATCTGCGATGACTGGGACTCAAATGTTGGGCATGCGACGGTCCCCACCTCCAACGAAATTGCCCGAACGACCCTAGGGAGAGACCCGATGATGGAGATTCGAGAGCTTGGCCAAACGATGAGGTGGCCATGTTGAAGGGGCTCCCATGGTCGGATCCGGCATGGGAGGGTACGTTGAGGGATTCGATTCCCTAAGGCCCGAATCGGGTGTAAGGTGGCCGAAGCCAGCAGCGTCTGCCTCAAGTTTGAAGACCTCGAGAGGAGGGCCTTAAATTGAAATTTGCAAAGGGAAGCGTGAAGACTTCCTAATGGATGAGGATGAGTAGGCCCTATCCACACAGCGGGCTGTCTATGAAGGCAGTGTTGGGACGATGGCAGGTAGCCATACCTAGGATCGTGAAGGAAGAAGTCAAGCACCGAAGGGATTGTTTAAGTTGGAACATGCAAGCCTAGTCGAGCAGCGAGGTGGATGGACTTCACAGCTTGGCGAAGTCTGGAAGAGGCCGAGACGTCGACCACTCTCCAAACAGAAGGGCGTGAGGACTCGCGGTGTCAATCTTGTCCCGGGGCGTGCGCGAGAGGCGATGCTCCCATGATTCAAGGAACAACGGTTGATGGTGACGATTGTGACACCTTGGGACAGCAAGGTGCCATGACGAGGAGGCGTTCAAACAGGAGCTCTCCAAGTTATTCCTTCAAGCCAAGCGAAGACAGAGGCGGGTCGTGAGATGCAACCACACCTCATTTGATGACGCGGTTGGGTGGGGGATGATGTCACGCCCCATTCTTCAGCCACATCCCAGGATGAGTGTGGGACGATGTGGCAAGCAAAGCTAGGATGTAGACGACTCCCACATTGTCATAATGCGCACTTTGGCATTATGTCTAGTTTGGCAGCGGCGGCAGTGCAGTGCGGCGCGCACCTGGGCAGCGGAGGGGTGACTTAGTCCCAAGCCAAATATGGCCATCCCAAAGTGTCCAGAAGGTCGGCAGGTGTTAGGCAGGACAGCTGGCCATGAGTGATCGTGGTTGGTTGCTCGCGAGATGAAGATGGCAACTAGAAGATATGGTGAGATGCACCATATCCACCCAAGATCAAGGAGGATCCGGCTAGCCACCTTATCCCAACAAATCTGGATGATCAGGTGGATCATCCCAACTGAAGATCTCAAGAAGATATGGAATAATCAAGAGGATTATTCTAGGTGCGATCTTGAGGAGAAGATCATGGAGGATCTTGAGGAAATCAAGAAAAAATCTTGAGAAGGAGATCCTAGCACCAAACATGATCCGAGATGATCAAGATGGATCCAGAGGATCAAGGACTGATCGTGAGGATCATTCCAGGTGGATTTTGATGAAAAGATCAGAAGGAATTTTGAAGAGAAGATCCTATGCCAACTAAGGGGATTTTGTAAGGCAAGGGAATCGAGGAGGAAATCCCACGAGATTAGCCAAGGAATCGAGCAAGAGATTCCATAATACTAGCTAAGAGAATCAAGGAGGATGATATCAAGATATCAATAGGGAGATCAAGAGGATCCCTAGTATCTCGGTCATATAAGGAGGGAGTAAATGTTGTAGCTCTCCTCATTCATGTAAAAATAGACTCATAGGGTAGGCTTTTGTAATTATCCGATCGGAGTAGTGATCGAGACCTTGTTGAAGTCAAACATACCAACTTTCCCCCATAACTCCGAGTTATTTTCCTTGTGTCTTGTCTCTCCTCCACTTTTATCTTTCTGTTGTGTGTTTGTGCGACCATCGAGAGGATGCCTAGTCAGGCTTCTTGGTGCTTCATGCTGAGAGGTTCCAAGGCCGGTCGCAAGTTTCTAAACCAGGAACTTCGGGGAGTGACACGTGAGAAAGATTTTCCTACGGTTGCAACCATGGGAAGTTCCCACGGTTGAAACCGTAGCAAAAGTTCCCACGGTTGTAGCCGTGGCAACTTCCCACTACTTCAACCGTGGGAAGGTTGTACCTGTGGTCGAAGCCGTGGGAACGTTTCTATGATTTGAACCGTGAGAAAATTTTCCTACGATTTCGATCGCGGGAACTTCCCACGGCTTGGGAAAAATCGTGGGAATCCCTCCCGTCGGAACAACTATCGGAAAAGTTGGTTTGCGACAGTTTTGCCATATTTTCCCACGACTGTAACTATGGGGAAATATCATTTTTCTTGTAGTGTCTTCAACTAATAACACCTCACATCATTTGCATCAATGTTCATTTAAAGTTATAAGACTTATTTGATTATAAACATGTGCAAGACTTCTATCATGAGTTTGAAACATCATTTGTATTATTCATTATCTACACAAATCCATAGTATAAGGTTTCCTGATTATACTATGTAAAAATTATACATGCTATAATAACAAATCACATGATACCATTGCAATTGTCATCATCATAATAATATAAACATGACAACATGTGTATTAAAATTAATCTTTTCCTAGCATAATATGTATGTATGTCAAATTAATAACTTGGTACACCTTTTTAATTTTAAAACCATTATCTTCTATAAGAAACATACGATAAGAACACATCAACAACATACATGAGATATAACTTATCATTATAATTTCTTTTTCATTGTGTATATTTTAGGAGTTGCTTTATAGTTCTTTGATCGTTACTTAATATCTTTACTTTCTTTCTTTTCATTCAATACTTTATATTTTCTCATAGTTTCTTTATACACTACAAGAAAAATGGGAATTACAGACGGTCGAAATCGTATGTAATTTCCCGAAAACCGTCGGAAATGACGATTTTCGATGGGTTTTTCGACGGAATTGATTCGTCCGAAAAATGGTCATCACAAATAAATTTTCGATGGTTAGGAAATAACTTTGGAACTTCCTACGGAAGTCGACGGTCGTGACCGCCGAAATTGGTCGTCGTGATTGCCGAAACTTTTGGCGATTAAAATCATCGCAAACAAATTTTATAATATAAAAAATAGTCGTCCGTTGGCAGCCATTTCGGCGGCCAGTGACCAGATTTGACAGCCAGGCGGCCAATCCGAATGCCAACGGCTAGATCTGGCTGCCGTTGTATCCGGCCGCGGCCGCCCGCGGAAGGATGCGGCCACGGTCGCTCGCGACTGGATCCGGCCGTAGCCACCCGCGACCGATCCGGCCATCAGTGACCGCCAGCGGCTGGATTCGGCCACCAAGCGGCCGATCCCGCCGCCAACGGCTGGATCTCGACCGTCGCGACTGGATCCGGCCGCCAGGCTCCCAGATCTGGCCGCCAGCTGGATTCGACCCCCTCGGCCAGATTTGGTCGTGGGAGAGGGAGGGGGAGAGAGAGGGGGGAGAGGGCCACCGACGGGAGAGGGTCGTCTGGGAGAGAGATCCAGTCGCCGGCGGGAGATGTCGTCGTCCGGGAGGGATATGGTTGTCGGCATAATAGGAGAGAGAGAGAGAGAGGTGAGAGGTAAACATATAAACAGTGAAAGGAAGTGGGGATATATATAGCGGGAAAGTAAAAATAATTAATAATAAAAGTAGCGGGAAAGCGGGAAAACGAAAAAATGCAGCGGGAGAATGATTTTTAATTACCGATGGCGATGACCATTGGAAATTAAGCATTTAGATTAATTTGACGATTTGGATTGTCACTAATTAGATTAATAAAATATTTTTTATATTATATTATTTTTTTCATTTACCGACGGTTAGAATCATCGCGACTTGTATATCAATAAAATATTCCTTATATTAGATTATTTTTCATTTACCGATGGTTCGGACCGTCGAAAATTGCGACGATTGGATATCCGTCAAAACTTTCAA
The DNA here is from genome assembly GCA_030549335.1 of Pontederia crassipes. Taxonomy (NCBI): domain Eukaryota; kingdom Viridiplantae; phylum Streptophyta; class Magnoliopsida; order Commelinales; family Pontederiaceae; genus Pontederia; species Pontederia crassipes. The sequence continues at coordinate 48,440,536 of CM060189.1, read as the reverse complement.
TGTTCTTGATCGTCAAAAAATAAAATAATAATATAACAAATTAAAATAAAAAAAATATTATAACAAATTAAATAATTTATTATTTTTCATTTACCGACGGTCTGGACCGTCGAAAATTATGACGGTTGGATATCCGTCGAAACTTTTGACATTCCTAATCGTCAAAAAATAAAATAATAATATAATAAATTACATAATTTATTATTTTTCATTTACCGATGGTCCGGACCATCAAAAATTATGACGGTTGGATATCGGTCGAAATTTTCGACGTTCCTAATCGTCGAAATAATAATAATAATATAATAAATTACATAATTGATTATTTTTCATTTACCGACGGTCCGGACCGTCGGAAATTGCGACGGTTGCATATCCGTCGAAACTTTCGGTGTTTCTAATTGTCAAAAAATAAAATAATAATATAATAAATTACGTAATTTATTATTTTCATTTTCGACGGTTGTGACCGTCGGAAATTCCGACGGATCACTATCCGTCACAAAATCCATTGTAAATTGTGACGAATTTCTATCCGTCGAAAAATGCTCGTCGAAAAATCCCAATTTTCTTGTAGTGATAACCCTTTAAAAAACTTTCATTATTTTTTCTCTATCATGTCAGAGAGTGGTATTCTTTATCTTTCATTTTCATCACGTGATATCAATTATCTTTGATCTTAACCAAATTTAAAAAACCATATCACTAGGTAAGTCACATTTTAAGAAATATACACAACATAATAGGGAGGGAGTTTATTTTCAATCACTTTGCGAATCCCTAAGAACTTTATTTCACGAGACTTTGTGATGTTAAAAATATACATAAGTGTATGACTTTTCTTCTCATTTTTACTTTGATGAGTGACAATAATATATTCTTCAATTTTAAAATGATTTATGCTTCTTTAATGCATGAATTTTAAAATGAATTATGCTTCTCTAATGGCGGCAGAACATGCATAAAATATGTATCTAAGTGATCATAAGTACGCCAATCATGATTTCATAAATAATAAGTAATATAATATCATCATAACCATCAAATAAATAAATATATATATATATATATATATATGAAGTTAATTTCATAAAAATTACTGGTCCTACAGTCCTACTGGATATAATATTTTGATAATGGTTATAATTTTTAAAATTCATTTTTCATTTCCACAAATCTCACAACAATTATCATGCTCTTTTTCGTATTACATAATAAGAACTTTCATTTATTTAGTTAGAAAGTTAGGACTTAATGTAACGCTTTGCATTTAAAAAAAAGTGTAATTAAGTTTAAAAGGAAGGGCATTTTGGACCTTGTGCAGTAAAGGACAGCAGAAATAAAAATAAATAAAGCGTCACGTGAAAAGAAAAAGAAGAGAGCTTTGTCTTCCCCACCCCGATGCTACACTTACCACCGCGCGACCCTCCAGTCGCCACCCCTTTCGACCGACGTTTCTCCTCCATCCGGCAACCGTATTTCGTATGTGAGGTGTCTTTGGAAAGAGGACAACGAGACAAATATTTTGGCATGGGTTAGGAGATGATGGGTCCACCGTGCATGACACAGAGAGCTTAGAACGCGAGGAGGACAAAAATTTTGCCGTTGATGATTCCGGCTCCGATTCACACCAATATCTCTCCTGGTGAGTTGTACACCATTCTCAAGTCGATTAAGATCATTTTGAGGGGTTTTAATCATGTTTTTGTTCCAAATCACATAGGAGACTGAAATTGGAGCTTTCCGGTGAACTTTTTCGACGACCTTTCCGGTGAACCGACGGGGAACTCCGGCCAATCTCATCTCGACGTTCTAGTAGGTGCACACATGAGACAAAAAGAAATCATATTGCTGTCCGTATAATAATTATTCATTAATCTTTTTTTAGGTTCGTAGGTTTCGGATTTCGATCGTTCTTCGACGACCTTTTGGCGATTCGTTCTCGTATCGTGGTTGATAAGAGAATGGGAATGTGCATTTGATGGGATTTTAGTTATGTGAACAAATTTAAAATAACTTTATTTTATTATGGATGAAGAATGCGTTTCGACGTTTCGGCAGGTGCAATTTTGGTTGTGGTATGAATGTCGGATAGCTAAAAATAATTATTATAATATAGTTAAGGTCCTAATTATGATTTATTTAAAGTTTGATTTGAATTTCGCTTATAGGGTGTTAATCGGAAAGCGATAGTTCGTGGATTGTTATAATTTGATTAGGCTATTACTAGTTGACGATGTATTCATTTCCTTCTTGGTAAGTATTATAATAAATCCATAATAGGACTTGGTTTATGATAATCACGCCGAGTGGTTGTAAATAGTGAATTATCAAGTTTATTTTTATAATATTAATTAATCAAGTAACGAATGTGATAGGTTGTGTTTACTTTTGATTGGATTCGAGCGAGGAGATAATTTGGGACTCGATGAATTCAAGGTGAGGGAACTTATCTCAAATGATATGAATTTCTTAACTCTTCGAAGTGACATGATGACATTATTCCACCCGATGTGGAATGGATTTTCGATTTCCTTCATGCATATTCATATACTTGTATGCTTCATATTGTGTCATCATATGATTTGTGACATTTTATTATGACTTTTAGAAATTCGGCAAAGTTTATCCTTGTGAAATTGAAGTGAATATTTGATCTTTGAAAAGGAAAGTTTATATGATGGTTTCTAATCCTAAACTTCTATTTGGAAATTGCATTCATGTATCATGTGCATTACATGTAAAAACTCGCGTAAGGCGGAGTGTTTTCACCTCGGAGGACTGGCCAACTCCGAGTAGACCGGTTGGGATCCGATTTGCTCTATGTCGATATAGTGACACGAGGAGCAGGTTCAATACCCTGTGTCGATATAGTGACACGAAGGGTGGAATTAGAACAACCAGCCTGTGGCGATATAGTGACACGAGGGACGGAATGAAGAAAGAAAAGAAACAAGCTCTGTGTCGATATAGTGACACGAGGAGCAATTCAACGTCCTGTGGTGATATAGTGACACGATGAACGGAATTAGAACAACCACCCTGTGGGGATATACTGACACGAGGGGTGGGTGAAAAAGCACTCGAATGATGAGTGGTATGAATATCTATGTTTGATGATGTTTTCTCAAGTTTCATGATATTATTTTTATTAACATGCATGTGCACTCATAGCATTCATTTTGGTGTGATTATTATTTAAATGAATTTTCTTGAAGAATTGAAAAGGGTTTGAAATGATTTCTGAAAATAAAGATGTTGGTTTTTTCTTCGTTGTTTTAATATTTGAGATAGTTATTTTACTCACTAAGCTTCTTAATGCTTACTTTTTTTGTTTAATTTTTTTCAGGTAATGAATGAAAGCTTGCATAGCACGAAATAAGAAATGTAAAGGAGTTAGAAAATGAGTATGTGTGAGAGGCGTGATTATCCTATTGCTAACTTTGCGTTTCATTGAGTTTTCTTATACGGATTTATTCCTCGAAAAATGCTTTGAAAGATTTTTGAGATGTTGAATCATTGTGTGAAGTGATGGACGCTCGCGTTATATGGTTTACAAGCATCTGGCTCGTGATTTTGATTTGAGAGTGAGCTTGTGACTCATTATTTTTGGACATGTGTTCTCATTCTTTTGAATTGCCAGTAATGTCATTATAGCTGCCTGTGATGATTAAAGTTTTGAGATTAATTGTTCATGACGAGATATATATGAATTATTGTACATGACGTATAGACGAATTTACGCATACGTCATGCCAAAATTTTTTAAAATTTTCAGAATTAGTTTATTTTTGTAACGTTAGTTTTTCGTTGAATATTTGAATTTGAGCGTTTGGTTTTACAGTTTCACCCCTTGCGGCGCCAAACGAGTAGAAGGACGTCACAAGTTATGGTATTAGGTTTTAGATCAAATTCACGGAGTGTGGGTAGGAATGGGTAGTTGCATGTTATGCTTGTGTATGTACTATTGCATGTGAATTTGTTATGAAATTGCATTGTCAATGTATGATATGTGCATACATAACATAAGGGACAATATTATGCTGATTTGTTTTTATGATATGCTATAACATTGTTATTTGTTATTAGTAAATAAACTTATTTGAGTATCGATATGAGTGAAAATATGTTAAATGCTTAACAAAATCATTATGTCAGAAGGTGTGATGGGTAGATGTAATGTTGTAATGAGTTGCTTAGTAATGATTTATGTGATTAGATTTTATGAGATTCACTAAGGAAGTTTGTGGTATTAAATGCAGTATGGCACCCGCGACCCGACAGAGAGGTCGTGTTGGAGTGGACGGCTCAGGAGGATCTGAGACCGGAGTTGGTTCCCGTGAGGGAGGAACTCGCGATGAGGTTCGAGTCGAGCCACCAACACAACTTAGAGGATCTATGTCACTTGCCCCCGATGTTGATGCCTTGTCTAGCCGCATCGACTTACTTGTGCATCAAATTAAGTTGAATGGTGTGGTTGAATTTGAAGGAGAGCAAGATCCTGCTAAGGCTGAGGCATGGCTGAAACAATTGGAATGTGTGTTCAAGATGATTGGCTTAGATGATGATAAGAGAATGTCATGCATTGAGTTCCTATTGACAGAGGGTGCTTTGACTTGGTGGGAGGACAAATATAAAAAATATGGACCCACCTGAACATAGGAGGACTTCAAGAAAGAATTCTACAGTTTTTACATCCCAGTTTCACATAGTGCTAAGAAGGTCATAGACTTTATAAATTTGAGACAGGGGGATGATTCGGTGGTAGCCTATAAAAATTTGAACAATTGTGTAAGTTTTGTCGAGTATTGGTGTCCACAAATGGGGAGAAGAAAATCATTTACATGGAGAAGCTGTCACATAGGATCAAGAATCAAATTGCTTGCACTGAATGTAGGACATATGTGGAAGCAAAGAATTTGACACTTAAGGTTGAGGAACAAGTGGAGGAAAGCAAAATGTGCGCAAATCGCAACAAAAAGCGACAAGAAATGGGTCAAGATAGCTTCAACCCAAAGAGGGGAAGAGTAGATGCATACTTTCAGCCACCATCATTTAGAGGGATACCTAGCATGACTAGAGGACGAGGTGATCAGAGGACATATTTCAAGACCCAAGACCGGGGCTTTCATATGAGAGAACAGAGTAGGGATATTGTATTATGTGCCACCTGTGGTAAGCATCATGCAGGTAGATGTTGGTCAAATGGGATCAAAGTAGTGACTTGCTATAATTGTTGTGAGAAAGGACACAGGAAATATAAATGTACCAGACCAGCAGCTAGTACTCAGTTTTCTCATGCTCGTGGTAGACCACGCATGGCTCCACGACAGACTGGTACATCAAGGAAAAAGCTATTGCCGGTGTAGCTTGAGAGTTGGTACAGGAGGACGGCTTACGGTTTATGCATGACTCGTGAGGAGGCAGCCGCCAGTCCTGAGGTGGTTACAGAATTGATTATTATCAATAAGAAGTATATGACTACCTTGTTTGACCCTGGTGCATCATATTCATTTGTTTCATATGCATGTGGATCCTTATTGAATATGGAGCCTTCTTCCTTATTCGTTTATATGTCTCTTGTCCTACCCTCAGACGATGCTTTAATTGCTAGACAAGTATACAAAGAATGTGTGCTTGTAATATGTGATAAAGAATTTATGGCTAATCTTATTGCTATAGACATTTAGGAGTTTGATGTCATTCTAGGCATGGATTGGATTTTCACTTACCGGACGGTGGTGGATTGTTTTGCTAAAGAAGTTAAATTGACATTACCATGTAATGATGAGATAATTTTCAGGGGTGATGCGTTGAAATGATGTAGCAAAATAAAATCGCTAGCAAGTGCACTAGTCGCTCAAGTAATATAGTAAATAGGAGTAAGAGTGTCGAACCCATGAGGAATATTATTAATTCAATATCTGAATTTATAAATTAATAAGAGAGAAAAACATGGATTTTGAAAATGAGTTTTAAAAGATAAAGAAAATAAGATAAAGATAAGATAGTGGTGTTGAAGTTAGGCCGTAGGATGAAAATAGTTTAGGATAAATATTTGAATCATAAAAGATAAATTTAATCTTTAAAGATGGATTAGAGTCTCCCTAAAGTAATCTAACATGATTAACTTGTGGTCTCCACGACTGGCATCCCTCAATCTAATCATATAGAATTATCTTAATTTAATAAGAATTGAAGTCTCCACGACTGGTACCCCCAAAATCATATTAAAATTAAGATGCATTAAATTGAATTCTCTAGACTATTAATCACTCCACAAACTGGTATAGATTAATAGACCACACAAACTTGATTCTCCACACACTAGTTATCAAATTTATGTCAATTATTAATTCTAAATAAAATCAATTATAATTAGTATGATGAATTCTGAAATTAAACACTCCACAAACTGGTATAGCCTAATTCAGAAATTTAATTAACTAATATAAAAGCATTAAGCACAATTAATAATTGATCAGAAAAGATTAAAACAAATAAAATAGGGTCCAAACATTTTCCTTCAATTAATAATCTCCTAAAATAATAATCCTAAAAACATGGAGTTCATCCTAGAAAATTCGGAGAGATAATAAAATATAAATCATAAAAATTGAAAGAATTACACCCAAAATAGAGATCTCAAATCTGGCAAACAGTCGGACAGCCTCTCGGACTTGATCAGGGTCGCGATCAACCTCCAACCGTCGCACCTCTCTCCTCTTGGTCGTAGCCTGCAAAGCTCACGACTCACCGTGGAAGAAACCTGAACTTCATAGCACCCATTGAAACGATGACTTCCTCACGTATTTATAGGGTGCGAACGGCCTTCAATTTGATCACGATGTACGGCCGAATTTAAATTCACGGGATAAATCTCAGCCAAAAATGATAATTCTTCTAACTATTACACCCAAAAGATAAATCCTTTTATCTTTACTCCCTTTGAATCTCGGCCAAAATGAAATTATTTTATCTTTACGCCCAAAGAGATAAACCCTTTTATCTTTACCCCCTTTGAATCTTGGCCAAAACGAATCCTTTTATCTTTACCCCCTCCAAATCTCGGCCAAAACAAAGAAGAGTCCCTATCATTACTCCCTTTGAATCTCGGCCAAAACCAAATTTCCCTGCCATTACGCCCTCCAAATCTCGGCCAAAACGAAGAAGAGTCCTTCATTATTATGCCCAAAACGAAGAAGAGTCCTTCATTATTACGCCCAAAATGATAAGTCATTTCTTATCTTTACCCCCTCCAAATCTCGGCCAAAACAATGAGTTCTTCTTTCCATTACGCCCAAAAAGATAACATCTTTTTATTTTTTACCCCCTTCATACCTCGACCAAAAAGTGATCATCTTCTTTGTAATCTCGCCCAAAATGATGAAATCTGATCTTGTTACGCCCAAAATTCAAGTTGCATTCATTTTTACCCCCAACGAAGTAAGATGTAATTTATCCAACCATGAGATCATCTCGGCCGAAATATAATTCTTTACGGCCGATTCATTTTACCTGCAAAATAATTATAAAAATTACGTAAATTCCTCTTTAGTTAAAATATTCAAAACATTAATAATTAAAATTGATAAATCCGGAATTACGACTAAAAGTGATTAAAAATGATGCATGCCATGAACAAATTACAGAAAAATTAATTAAAATAATAATCTAAAATATGTTGTATTTTATATGCATCAAGGGGCGATAGGAGGATGCTACCTACTTATGTGATATCCATTATGGTAGTCAGGAAAATGCTAATTGAAGGGTGCGATGCTTATTTAGCTCATATCCATGATTTGAATCGGGAGTCACCTATCCTTGAAGAGTTGACTATTGTTCAGGAGTTTCCTGATGTTTTCCCCGAGGCATTACCTGGTTTGTCACCACAAAGAGAGATGGATTTTGAGATAGAGTTGATTCCAAGTACAACACCAATCTCCATTTCTCCATATAGAATGGCACATGTTGAGCTTGAAGAGTTGAAGAAGCACTTGCAAGAGTTGCTTGATTTGAATTTTATTCGACCCAGTGTGTCACCTTGGGAAGCTCCAGTACTGTTTGCAAAGAAGAAAGATGACTCAATGAGGATGTTCATTGACTATAGACAATTGAATAAGACGACCATAAAGAATCGATATCTCTTAGCGAGGATAGACGATTTATTTGATCAATTGCGTGGTTCGAAGGTTTTCTCCAAAATTAACTTGAGAACTGGATATCATCTGTTGAGGATCAGAGATGAGGACGTTAAGAAGACCGCATTTCGCACCAGATATGGGCATTACGAATTTCTGATGATGCCATTTGGGTTGACGAGTGCTCTGGCATCATTCATGAAGTTGATGAAAATGGTACTTCGAGAATTTCTTGATGTATTTGTCATTGTATTTATTGATGACATTTTAATCTATTCATCCAGCAAAAGTGAATTGAACAACACTTGAGGGCAGTGTTGGAGACTTTGAGGCAAAATAAGTTGTTTGCTAAGGTTTTAAGAATCGATTTTGTGCTTCCGCGATGAATTTCGTGAAATTGATATTTTCGGTTAAACACCAATTCACCCCCTCCTCTTGGTGCCCTTTGGGATCTTACACGTGGTTGGTAAGCAAATGAGAATGTGCATTTGATAAAATTTCAGTTACGTGAACAAATTTAAAATAACTTTATTTTATTATGTATGAAGAAGACGTTCGATGACTTTTCGACATTTCGACGGGTGCGATTGTGGTTCTGAGAGCGACGACTGGAGTGGTTTGTGGTATGAATGTTGGATAGCTGAAAATAATTATTATAATATAGTTAATGTCCTATTCCTTCTTGGTAAGTATTATAATAAATCCATAATAGGATTTGGTTTATGATAAACACGTCGAGTGGTTGTGAATAGTGAATTACCAAATTTATTTTTATAATATTAATTAATCAAGTAACGAATGTGATAGGTTGTGTTTACTTTTGATTGGATTAGAACGAAGAGATAATTTGGGACTCGATGAATCCAAGGTGAGGGAACTTATCTCAAATGATATGAATTTCTTAACTCTTCGAAGTGATGACATTATTCCATCCGATGTGGAATGAATTTTCGTGAGAGTTTTCTTCATGCATATGCATATACTTGTATGCTTCATATGTGTGTCATCATATGATTTGTGACATTTTATTATGACTTTTAGAAATTCGGCAAAGTTTATCCTTGTGAAATTGAAGTGAATATTTGATTTTTGAAAAGGAAAGTTTATATGATGGTTTCTAATCCTAAACTTCTATTTGGAAATTGCATTCATGCATCATGTGCATTACATGTAAAAACTCGCATAAGGCAGAGTGTTTTCACCTCAGAGGATTGGCCAACTCCGAGTAAATCGGTGGGGGTCTGGTTTGCTCTGTGTCGATATAGTGACACGATGAGCAGGTTCAACACCCTGCGTCGATATAATGACACGAAAGGTGGAATTAGAACAACCATCCTGTGGCGATATAATGACACAAGTGACGGAACAAAGAAAGAAAAGAAACAAGCTCTGTGTCGATATAGTGACACGAGGAGCTATTCAACGTCCTGTAGCGATATAGTGACAAGATGGACGAAATTAGAACAACCACCCTGTGGGGATATAATGACACGAGAGGTAGGTGAAGTAGCACTCGAATGATGAATGGTATGAATATCCGTGTTTGATGATGTTTCCCCAAGTTTTATGATATTATTTTTATTCATATGCATGTGTACTCATAGCATTCATGTTGGTATAATTATTATTTAAATGAATTTTCTTGAAGAATTGAAAAGTGTTTCGAATGATTTCTGAAAATAAAGAGGTTGATTTTTCCTTTGTTGTTTTAATATTTGAGATAGTCATTTTACTCGCTGAGCTTCTTAATGCTCACTCCTTTTGTTTATTTTTTTCGGATAATGAATGAAAGCTTGCGTAGCACCAAATAAGAAATATAAAGGGGCTAGAAAATGAGCATGTGTGAGAGGCGTGATTTGCGTTTCATTGAGTTTTCTTATACGGATTTATTTCTCGAAGAATGTTTTGAAAGATTTTGGATATGTTGAATTATTGTATGAAGCGATGAACGCTCATGTATATGGTTTACGAGCATCTGGCTTATGATTTTAATTTGACAGTGAGCTTGTGACTCATTATTTTTTAGCATGTGTTCTCATTTTTTTGAATTGCCGGTAATGATGATTAAAATTTTAAAATTAATTGTTCGTGATGAGATATATATGAATTATTGTACATGACATATAGACGAATTTACGCATGCGTCGTATCAAAATAACGTTAATTTTTAGTTGAATATTTCAATTTGAATTCTAACGTTTGATATGATTTCACCCCAGATGTCAAGATGAGTCGTCGAAGGACGTAACGTAAAGAGGATCGTGGAATTGATGCATAAAGCAAAGTTTATAGACAACCAGGAATTGCACCAAAGAAGACATACGTTGAGAGACGTGCACAATTTCTGTAAACAAAATTCCTCCACGGAGCAGGTTGCAGATTCTAATCAAAGACACGACTCTCTGTAGGAGAAAAGATTCCCCGACAGGATTTTACAGACGGACGAAGATTTAGTTGGACCCTCATGCCCTGGCGGGGTGAACGCGTCTGTTGTAATAATGTCGAAGAGTTTCATGCACCGGGGAGAAAACAGCCTTCCTCTCCTCCATCACGAGCGTGGCTGGCGGCCGCAGAGCGACGGCTTTACGATCCGCGGCGGCGTACTTCTCGTGCACTGCCTTGTGCTTGTTACCTTCCGCGTGAAGCCTCACCAAACTCTCCGCCGCGTCCAGAAGCTGCAGCTCAGTGTACGTGATCACCTGCATCAGTAGGCCGGGCCACACCGGCCTCCTTCCCAAGGTGCACCGCGCCGCGTAGATCGCGGAGGCGGCCCGCAGAGAGGGCAAGAGAGCGACCGCCGAGTAGTCCATGAGCCCCAGCTCGCCGAAGAAGAACACCGCGTACTGCAGCTCCTCGTCGCAGTCCGGGCCGGCCTTCAGGAACATCGTCAAGAACTCGTGCGGCGTCGGGCCGCTCAGGTTCCACCGGAGCTTCCGCAGGATGTCCTTCTCCTTCTCGAGCATGGCCTCCCGGACGGACCTCGAGAAGTACACGGCGTGCGTGAAGTAGCGGGCCTCGTGGCCCTGGCGCTTGTGGTACTTGGAAGCTAAGAACAGCGCGCTCGCGCCGACCGGCCATAGCTCCGCGGACGCGACGATCTGGAGCGAGAGATACCTGTCGACGATGTCGAACGCCAGGTATAGGATCTCTGGCCGCAGCTGGAGGCCGTGGTGCTTCCCGATCATCCAGTCGGAAAGCTCCCATCGCTTGCCTTCGTCGAGCTCTTTCTGGGTGGCGAGATAATCGCGCGCCGGCCTCCTGAGGTCCTCCGTCCGGCGGTAGGTGTCGAGGATATTGTGGACGTACTCCTCCACACCCGACGACGGACCGTGCCCTATGAGGCCAAGTCCTTCGTCGACGTCTTCGCCGCTGTCGTAGCCGTCGGAGGATGATTGCTCGGAAGAGGAAAGTGAGCAGAGCTCCATGTCGCTGAGTTCGATCACGCTCGGCGACTCCATTCTTTTATGATCTGAGAACAAAAGGAAGGCTGCGAGCGGGGGAGATCGAGAGCGAGAGCAAAAGCACGGGACGCCATTGTTCTCCGGCGCAAATATATTGACTTGAGAGGTTTCCACCAAGAGTCGGGATTCGAAGCAGAATCTAAGTAGGAGTTCGAGGTATAAGCAAACACCTACATAAGTTTTATCTTTATTTGTTTATATGCTTAACACTTTTTTTCTTAAGAAAATTAACTTCGATTATGACTACATAATAACCCCTGGACAAAAAAAAACAATTATGTATAATCATGCTCTGATAACTTATATATTTTAAATTGAATTGAAAATAATATTTTCCCAATTTGATTAGACTAAAACTCTTACCACTAGTCAAACTAAATTTACTTATTTATATATAAACTTATTTGTTATACGTGTTAATATATTGTTCGGGCATGCTTGCCCTTTTATATATAGTTTTTTTTTATTTTTATTTAATCCAACCACGATTTCTACTTATTCAACAAATTAAATTCGCTATGTTAAAAAAATATTTTTGAGTTAATAAACTTATTGTTGTCTAATAAACAATAACACAACAAATTGAATTCGCTATTTAAAAATATTTGAAAATTATTGTCTTATGTCTAATAAATTTTTTAATATTATATTCTTATTTTAAACAATTCAGAATTTTTTGAAAATAGTAAAAATGCTAGTTCTTTCTTATAAAAATTTTATATATTTTAGCAATGTGACATATTATCTCCCATTTTAATTTTGTATAATATCAAAAAAAATATTATTATCTTAATCTACTCTCTTGTCATTTTTTTTTCTTTACATGTTGGAATCCGAATAATATCCAAAGATCGTTGGAGTTATAAGTCTGAGAAAGATAAATGTGTAAATCTACTTTCATTTTTTTGTAATAATAAAAAGTTACCAATAATTTTAACTTAAAAATAAATTAATTATGTACTAGTAATTTATCATTTTTGTGATGTTAAAAAAAAAGGAAAGAAAGTAAGGTTGAGCAACCGATCGGTTAATTAACTTTAGTTGAATAATTTTTAAAATAGTTATCTATTACCGAAATAAACATTTTTATTTGGTTCGTTGATTCATCGTTTTATTCAAAGAATCACATATTACAAAAACATTATTAGATCAAAGTGTTTTAATTAAAGAAAACATATTCGAGAGAAAAAAGAACTAATTTGAATATAGTCAAAGTAAAGAAACATTACATAATGATAGGGTGTAAGTAAAATGTATATGTTTGAAAATTTTTCCATAAAAAATGATAGAAAATAAATAAATTTATATCCTGATTAAAAAATATTTTAATGTTTTATCAAATAAAATCATCCATTTAAATTATGATTCCTAATAAGAAAGTTGAAGGGATGGATCTCAAAACAATATTTCTTAAAAATATTTATTATAAATAAAATATTATTTCCATTTAAATGCTATTTTATAGTTTTATATTTCCTCTTGCATCCTCATTAAATTGAGTATTATATATTGGTTTAAATTATTTTTATACAATTGAATGGGAATACTTTTAATTGACTTCTTTCGATGAAGTTGAATATTAAAATAATTATAATATATTGAATTTGGGTAACATGGAGGTACGAAGAACACGGAGGTACGAAGAACCTTTTGCTTGTGAAGGAGTGTTTGAGCCATCCATATCAAATCAGACGGCTTAGATCATACCTTGCATAACTTGATTCGATGGTTAATATTTATCTCGCGAGATGAACCCTCCAATCATCACTCCCTTTCTTTTTCTCTCCATCGGACCCTGCCCTCACACTTGATCGTCGATAACCTTGATTCGAACCGCCAGCTCATGGCCGCCCTCGCCCTCGATCATCGGCGTCACTGTCATCAGTGTTGGAGCGAAATTTTAATGACATATAAAATTATATTGACACAAAGCTCAAAAGATTAAAGTTAAATACTGAAAAAGTTTAAAAAAAAGGGATAACTTTATGCATTACATTTTGATTAAATAATTGACTATGGTCTTATTAGATTCTGGATGAATAATGAATATCAAAGTTGTAGAAAATCCTGTTAGTTATCCATAGAATCCAGGATTATGTAATTTGGATAATTCAAAATAGTGCAGATCGGTCGAAGCAAAGAAGACCCGTCGAGACAATACCGGTCGATCGAATGAAGATGTCAGTCGACCAATCAATGCTGAGTCTGCCCCAGTTGACATCGAGACGATACTGGTCGTTGTACCAGTCAAAAGACCGATCAATCGATCAAGTGTAGAAGTTAAAGAAATCACTATAAAAAGTAGTGATATTAACTTCATACCTGTAACTTTGTATGGATGTCATAGTGATTAATTTTACCTCCTCTTCTACCATGGCAGTGACATGATTGTTATGGTTGTGAGAAATGAGTTTCACGTGTTGGATCTCAAAGAGCACCAAGAGGAGGGGTGAATTGGTGTTTAAAATCAAAATATCGATTTCACAAAAATACGTCGCAAAAATTTAAAATCAATTCGTTAATATTCAAACCAACACAAAAGCAATCATATGATAAGGAGAGGGAGAGAGTATTCAAACACGATAACACATGTGATTGTTAACGAGGTTCGGTCACACATTGGCCTACATTTCCGCTCTGACTTCTCGATATCGAGACCGTCGGATATTCCACTAAAACACTTTCTTCGTTTCAAATGGAGCAATGAAGAAAGTCCTTCACAAAAATAAAAGAGAGAAACAAGAAAAGCCAAAATGATAACTTCAAGAAAAAAATCTCCTTTTTATAACTTAAAGTTTGTGAATGGATGAGTGCTTTTGTTTTTTGCTTTGACGTTCCTTTTATAGCCTTTAGTACGTGAAAAATTTGTCCAGAATTTATTCCACAAATTTTTCCTTCAAAATTTACTATTACTATTCATTTAACTTGGAAGTCGATCGACCGCACATCTGGACTGGTCGACCGGTCTATGTGACCGTTGCGCGATTTTTTCAGCTTTTGCACTTGATCGGTCGACCGGTACATCAATTTTATAAAATCAATGTTACTCCTCATAAAACTTAGCTTTTCTTATAATGATAAATATTTCATCAGTATTAATTGTAAGGTGCTCTTCATATAAAGTATATTAAGATCATATTTCTCTTATATTTCTCCCCTTTTGTTTTATTAAAAAATAGTTTGTAAATGAAACCATATGTAATTCCCCCTTAGTCTTGAAAAAATTATTCTCACATTTTGTCATAAATATGTAAAGTGTTCCACCATGAAAAGTTATAAAAATATGGAAAAAAATAGCTCCCCCTAAATTTATGGCTAAAAAATGAACTTAAATTTATCTATAGGTTTATGAATTCCACTAAAGAAATCAAAAATCAAAATATTGCATAATAACTTTGATAGAACAATTTAAAAGTTGGAAGATTAACATGACTCTCACTATGACCAATTTTCTTTTTCTATTTTACATGTTTCTCTTTTCTTTCATAAAAATAGTGATTTTGAAAACTTTGAAATGAAAAGTAAGTGATACTCATAACCTTCATGCCTTCACATTTTCAATCCCCTTTGTCCTTTGCTTTACATATGAGGCACACCTGAAAAATAATTATGTAACTTTTGGTACTCAATTTTATTTGGGTCATGTTTTGTTAGACAATGTTTCTTTTGGAATTCAAATATGTCATATTGTGTTGATTTTCTTATTTTGCACTGATATGCATAATGACCATAAAAATCACATGTAAAACATTTGAATTATGATTTTCTATTAAATGGATGATTGGATTTCCAATAAATGTTTTCATTTTTAAAGTATTTCCTAAGATTATTTTTTCTTACATGAAAAATAGTCTTATTTTCAAAACATTATTTTTCTTTTTTACTTTTTCTAAAGAACATGCTAGTTTTACAATTTCACAAGCATGTGTAATTTTCAAAATATCAATTTCATGTTTTAATTTTTCATTTTCCATAAAATATGTATTCTTTTTCTTTTAATTTTTCAATCTCATGTATTAATTTTTTATTTTCCTCTTTAATTAAAAAAATATCTTTTTTATAAGAGAGGAGGATTCTTTATTCACATCTAAAGAAAGATTTTCTTCGGAAGAGTTTAATGAGTCATAATTTGAATTTGAAGGATTAGAAATTACCTCATCGTCGTGTGCCATTAAGCATAAGTATGCTTCATCACTAGAAGATTTTGACGAGTCACTTGACTCTTCATATTTTTTCTTTTTACCTTTCTGAGAAGTCTTTTCTTTGTGATCTTGTGTAGTGGACGAATCTCCTTTCATCCACTTCTTGTTCATTTGAGCCTTCTTCTTTTGTATTTACTTTCAGTGCCAATGTTTTCTTCTTGATAGTTTTGGATTGAGACCTCATAAGTTAGAAGTAAACCAAGTAGATCATCAAAATCCAATTTCTTTATATATTTTTCTTCGATCACAGTCTTCTTCATATGATATTTGAAGGAGAGATACCTGATAATCTTTTTCACTTTTTTGAAGTTAGTCCTTGTCTCGCCCAAGAAGCCTAAGTCATTCAAAATATCATTAAACCGAGCAATCATATTATTTATGGATTCATTATCATGCATTTTGAAAGAATCATATTGATGATTTAAAATATTTATTCTAGATTCTTTAACTTTTTCGGTTCCTTCATAAGTAGTGATAGGTTTTTCTCAAATCTCTGTTGTTGTTTCACAACTTGAAATCAGATTAAACTCCATTGAATTCAAGGCACAATAAAAAATAGTTTTGGCTTTCTCATCTATTTCAAAAAAAATTTCTCTTTCAGCAGAATCTGTAGGTAGTTTTTCATGAAGATAATAACATTTTTCAACGATGTCCCACATGTCAATATCAATAGAACAAATATATGCTTGAATTCTAATTTTTTAATATGTAAATTTTGATGCATTTAAAAGGGGAGGACTACTAATTGATTGTCTTTCGGAAAAACTAATTCAACTTGATGACATGGCTCTTAAATAAAATAAGATGATTAAATCTTGAAACGATCAAATTTAAAACCGATTAGATATTAAAACAAGAGCAACCCGCTCTGATACCAATTATTGGATCCCAAAGGGCACCATGAGGGTGTGAATTGGTGTTTAAAATTAAAATATCGATTTCACAAAAATACGTCATGAAAATTTAAAATCGATTTGTTAATATTCAGATCAACACAAAAACAATCATATGAGAAAGAGAGGGAGAGAGAATTCAAACGCGATAACACAGGTGGTTGTTGATGAGGTTCAGCCACACCTTGACCTACGTTCTCGCTCTGACTTTTCGACCTCGAGACCGTCGGAGATTCCACTAAAACATTTCCTTTGTTCCAAATGGGTCAAGGAAGAAAGTCTTTTACAACCACCTTTTCTCCGCTTCAAGATGCAAGACAAACCTCTCCTCCTAAGAAGCTAATCTTTTCTCTCGCTCAAGAGCTAATATTTGGAACATCTTTCACACAGGAGCTCTCACAATTTTTTTGAAAAAGTGTTTCTCTCTTTTATAATAGCAACCTCACAAAAATAAAAGAGAGAAACAAGATAAAGCCAAAATGATAACTTCAAGAAAAGAATCTCATTTTTTATAACTTGAAGTTTTTCTTCAATGAATAGATGAGTGCTTTTGCTTCTGACTTTGGCACTTCTTTTATAGCCTTCATTATGTAAAAAATTCATCCAGAATTTATTCCACAAATTTCTCCTTCAAAATTGACTGATACTATTCATTTGACTCGAGATCGGTCGACCGCACATCTGGACCGGTCGATCGGTCTATGTAACCGTTACGCGATTTCTTCAGCTTCTGTGTCTGATCGGTCGATCGGTCTGTCGAACGGTACATCCCGGTATCGTCTCAATGTCAACCTGAGCAGGCTCAATATACATCGGTCGACTGGCATCTCATATTCGATCGACCGGTATTGACTCGATCGGCCTTCTTTGCTTCGATCGGTAGGTTGACTGACATGCACTATTTTGAACATAATATTTTGCACGATTATTCAAATTAAATGATCTTGGATTCTATGAATAGCTAACATGATTATTTACAACTTTGATATTTATCATTCATTCAGAATATGTTAAGATCATAATCAATTATTTAATCAAAGTTTAGTGCATAAAGTTATCCCTTTTTCTTTACGATTTTTCACCATTTTACTTTAATCTTTCGATGTTTGTATCATCAAAATATAATTTTATGTGACATTAAAACTTTGCTCCAACATCACGAGCGTGGCAGAGGCGTTATTATATATATTTGGCTTGCATTTGTCATAGTCGTGAAGTCCATACTCACGAAGATGGCAAAAGTTTGTTGTTATGAATTTTCCTTCTTATTTGACACCATCGTGACCAAGTTGGTCATGCCAATGATGCAGCCTATGTCTAGAGGTTTTTCATACGAGAATAAGGTTTTCTAACAAATGATCTTACAAAAAATATATATGAATCAACAATGATTCATACATAAAAAAGAACATCAAACATTGCATGATTCATCTCCACACATAATATTAGGGGTTTTCCTCGAAACCAATGTTGTGAGGGCCATATCAAAACAACCTGATCATCGAACGACCCTCACAATGGTCTATTATTAGCCCCAAAATTGAACTTATAATCAGATCAAATTGAACCAGTTAAGACCGATAAAAAAACCTATCAAAACCGGATTGAACCATGTTTTTGGTGAATCCGTCAAATTTTTTAAAAAATTGTTAAAAAATAATCTGATAAAAAATATTATTTTAAATTTATAAAATATCCAAAGATCTCCATAAAAATACATATTGTTCCATTAGTCCCCTCCTCAATTAATACACAACTCTTTGTTTCATCCTACTACTATTATCAATGTGAGACTATGTTGTACACTTACTTGTTCCTTCCTTCTTTCATTTAGTTTAGTATTTGTTAAAATTTCAACTATATCTTATAGATTATGATCTTATTCAAAACTTTTAATATCATATATGTATATTATAGTATAGATTAATTTTATATTTATTATATTATATATAACATTTATCATATTAGGTAAATTTGTAATGAATGGAGGGTGCAAACTTCTTTGTCATATGCATAACATACAATATTATAATAGTTAGTATAGTATATATATATATATATATATATATAATATTATAAACACAGAAATTTTAATTTTTCTTTAATTTAGTATTTAATAAGTTCAAATTAGATAGTTAACCACTAATTATATTATATATCTATTTATATATAATAATAATATTACTTCTATCGTAAAAGATGAAGAAATGGAATACAAGAAATTTAATGAGAAGAAAATTTATGTATAAATTAAATTTAGTAATATTTTAATCTATTAAATATGTAATGATTTTAACACTAAAATTTTAAATGATTTATTATTATTTTATATAATTAATTTGTAACATCATTATTATATGATATCTTAATTTAATATATCATATTAAATATAATATTTTATTATTACTAGGTTTGACCGAATGATTCTATCGATTCAACCTGAAATGGACACTTGTCCAGATCATTTTCTGGTCCAGTTTAGACAACATTGTTCAAAACTCTTCAATATCATGGATCTAAAACATGGGTCAAGATCAATAATAACTTTTAAATAAAACATATAAGTCATCAGATCCAGTGCATTTGATCTAATGCACCATCAATCATAATTCCTAATTCGAACTAGGCGTTCGTATGTCTCTGAATTTAATCATTTAAGCCATTAAAAAGGGAGAGAGGTGTTGGATCCACTTTGCATACTATGATCCTATTCTTTTTTTTCCTTGTTGATCCATTTTCTTTGTTGGGATCTTTTTCTCATTTGTCCTCCTCAATTTCCTTCTTCAAAATCTAGGGTTATAATTGTCACATGGGAAGAGAGGGAGACAACCATCATGGAGGGTTTTGGAGCCTTTTTATAGTATCATTTCTAGGGTTTTGGTTAAAATGTTTAAATGTTCTTACTTAAAAATTAAGGTTATTACATCCTTCACCCATTAAAAAAGTCATCCCCAAATTTTAATCTTCCTCAATATTTCCTAATTAATCTTTTTTATTCTCAATTAAAGCTACTATAACAATTAGGACATAGAATACATAATTGCATGCATAATCCAATAGGAGTGTTGCTATATCCTCCTAAAAATCAGACACAATGGCATGCATCGTAAATTCATCAACTTTTGGGGGTATTTTAATTGTGAGAGTGTTAGGAGGATTTAGCATTTTTTATCGAATAGTTAAGATATTTACATAAGACCATTTAACCTAAATAATTATCTTGGTCCATATCATCCGAATTTTGAGACTCATCCACTTTCATGGTGTAGACACTACTTGACGGTTTTTGTGTCCCATTGTTTTGTTTGGCTTTCCCTTTATATTTGTAGTCATACGCTTTTTTGGACAATATCTAATGCACATTGTAAACATGCTCTTGATTTTGTAAAACCTATGTCAATATGGGCAAGGTGAGTGTCCTTGTGCTTCATCCCTCTTATAGGATTTAGAGTTCTCAACTCTTCTTTCTTGCATCTATTTCTTTTTAGACCACATACCCTTTTTCAGCTTCTTTTGTCCAGCACACTTCCTTGCTAGTTTTGAGAAGAGTGAGATAGTCTTAGCCAAGGTCTCTATGTCACCACTT
This sequence comes from Pontederia crassipes, assembly GCA_030549335.1. Classification (NCBI taxonomy): domain Eukaryota; kingdom Viridiplantae; phylum Streptophyta; class Magnoliopsida; order Commelinales; family Pontederiaceae; genus Pontederia; species Pontederia crassipes. The sequence continues at coordinate 48,420,250 of CM060189.1, read as the reverse complement.
ATGACCCTCATTTTTAGACCTTGGTTCATATCCTTGATGAACTTGTTTACCCTTACCCTCTCAAAGTTACTTAAAGGGTTGTACTTCTCAAATGTCAAGAATTTATTGAGGTACTCCTTCAACTATCATACTTTCCTATTGTAGGTCCATGAATTCAGTCTATTTTGGATTTTGGACATTAAAGGAAGGCAATGGTCCCTAAATGTATTCTTGAAATTCTTCCGGCTGATTTCTTCATCCTCGCCAAATTGGATCATAATCATGGACCTCCATTGATTCACTCTCAATCAAGTCTCTCGGTCCCTCAAAAGTATTGGCTCCTGTGAGTATCTTGCTTACATACTTTTCAAATTAAAGATCAACCACACATGAGTTGCTTAATCCAAGACATAGATACCCATTGAACACTCATGATGGTTGCAGATAGACTTAAATGTCTTAACATTATAGTACATAAACTTAGGTCCTAGTCGTTGATGTTTTATCAATTCTAACTACTTGAAAATACTCCCAAAAAGTCATGATCATTTAGGAGAATTTGTGATCCTCAATTTGTTCGTCATACTCATTTTAATCATTTAATAGTGAGAACTTTAACATTGAAAAAATTAACAAAAAAACTTTATAATAATCATATAGTATTTCTTTAACTAATAATGTATAAGACCTTAAATGCTTAAAAAAATCATTATAACATTTGCATCAATGTTCATTTATACTTAAACGACTTATTTGATCATAACCATGTGCAACATTTTTGTTACAAGATTGAGCTACCATTCTTATTTTTTATTAGCTGCACAGACCAGAGTATAGAAGTTCTTGATTAGAGTGTTTAAATGTTATGTATGCTATGATAACTTATCACATCATACTATATACTATGCATATATCATAATCATAATAATATAAACATAGAGCATGTATGTAATAAAATATATCGACATCACATCATGCTTATCATTCTTGACACGCGCGCACACACACACATATATGTATATATGGATTTAATGTATATGCTGAGCGCCAATTCTCAACATCTATACGAAGCACCACGATTGCCGTTCAATTTTTAATCTACGGCTCACATAGTTGCTATTTCTTCTCTATTTCTTGCCATTCCCGAAACTCGCTATTTTTTTCTCTTGCTGCAATAACCCTGCATGATCGCTTATTCTCTGGGAAGGTCGCGTCGGGGACGAGGTAGAAGCTGGACATCTCAGGCGTGATGAAACCGGCGTTAGATTGGACGCCGAGCCATATGGGGTAAGGGCAGTTGTTGATCATGTTGATGGTCGTAGTGGACGTGTCGTTGGAGCTGCTGCTGGAGAAGAGAAGAAGGGTGCAGAGGATGAGGAAGACAAGACAAGCGAGAAGAGAAGGCGGAGAGCGAGCCATTGGCATCAAGATTGAGTGGAGATCAGTTTTTCGCTGGATGCCATTGATGAGTTCACGATGGTCATAATTATATTCATCCTACAACCAAATGAATCATTCAGGAACCCCGGAGAGAACCAGTGCAGGTCGAATAATCATAAATTAAACTTGTGTGCCACCAGTGCTGCCCACAAACATTGAAGGCTTGCCCAATTGACATAATGGAAAAGAAGATGAGAGTGATGCCTATTAAAATTGAAATTTACAATTATGGCAGGTGGGATAATGGACTCTTTTCATTTTTAGATCGAGAAAGCACTGGAAAATGCAGAGATCTTGTTTTTTTATTTTTAGATCGAGAGATCTTATTATTATAGGGAATTAGCTTGTGTTAAATAAAATAAGGAAAATGTATTTTGATCCGTAAGATTTGTCAATAACAACAATTTATAAAAAAATTACCAAATATTCAGTTTGAATAAAGCAGCTCATTTTCTCAAAAGCAAAAGCAGAGAAAAGTTTGTCAAATACAGCTCAAGTGATGCCAAATTTGCACAATCTCTAGGCTCTGTGATATTGAGTCTGCAAGTCCTTTCTCTCTTGGAGTGCATGGGAACTTATGTTGGAAATTAAAGGATAAATTAGGAAAATAGTTCAGCACATAACAGAGTAATCAAGGAACAATTGTTGAAGAAAAGGAAGATATCATTGCATAATATTATGTTATATTAAAACTCAAAATAAGATGGTCTATATATAGGCTTACAACTTGAGATGCAAGATAACAACATGAAGATAATGCCTAAAAATGTGGGAGGTCATGCACACACTCCACCACTAACACACTACTACCACTAATTACATCACCACGTAACAATGATTACCACATCATCACAACTATCCACTAACCCCATAATTAATTTTCTTTTTTCTAAAATACAAAATGATGTGGATAATATTTTTTTAATCACATTTCAACACTCCCCCTTGATTCAAAATTGCAGACTCCAAGCAATTTTGTGAAAACGCATGCTTGCGAATAGGAAGAGCTTTGGTGAACAAATCTGTCATTTGTTCATCTATGCCACAGAATTCCAATTTGATTTCTTCATCCTCCACCAAGCCACGAATAAAATGATGACGAATCTCAAGGTGCTTTGTTCGTCCATGCATAACTGGATTCTTGGTCATTGCTATTGTTGATTTGTTATCACAAAAGATAATTGTTGCTTCATTCTGAGATTGATGGAGATCCAACAAAATTCTTCTTAACCATATGGCTCGACATGCATCAGATGTAGCAGCAATATACTCTGCTTCAGAAGATGAGAGTGCAATAATTGTTTGCTTATTTGAACACCGTGAAATTGTCCCTGATCCAAGACTAAAAACACTTCCTGAAGTGCTCTTTTTATCATCCAAAGATCCTGCCCAGTCACTATTAGTAAAGCCAAATAACCTGAATTTAAAAACTTTAGAATACCAAAGTGATGTTTTGTTGGATAATGCATAAATTTGGATACAAGACTAACAGAAAAAGAGATATATGGTCTTGTGTGAGTCAAATAAGTTAAGACACCAATCAAACTTCTAAATATTCTTTCATCAGCATGACATGTACCATCATCAAGTTTGAGCTTTTCATTCACATTCATATGAGTGGCATCAGCTTTGCAATTGAGCATATTGAACATGTCCAACAAATCATTAGCATATTTTTTTTAGAAATAAATATGCCATTAGTACCTTGCTTCACTTCTATACCAAGAAAATAGTTCAATAGACCCAAAATTGTCTTACCATCATGCATGTTTTGAAATCAGCCATAAATAATTGAGAAGATCCCATATATAAAATATCATCAACATATAGGCAAACTATAATATATTCAGTTCCTTTTTCTTTCAAGTAGAGTGTTAGCTCAATTTCACTTCTGCAAAAACCATTGTCAATAAAAAATGAATCAATCTTACTGTACCATGCACGAGGAGTTTGCTTTAGGCCATATAAAGCTTTTCTCAATTTGTAGACTTTGTCTTTCTTGTCATTGATAACAAAGTCTTCTGGTTGACTGACATAAACATTTTCATTCAAATCACCATTCAAAAAATTTGATTTTATATCAAGTTGATAAACTGACCATTACAATTGAGCAGCTAAGGCTAGAAGTAATCTCACTGTTTCAAGACAAGCAATAAGAGAAAAATTTTCTTCAAAATCTATACCTTGCTCTTGTGCATAGCATTTTGCTACAATCCTTGCTTTATGCTTCTGAATGCTTCCATCTGCATGATATTTAGTTTTAAACACCCATTTCAAACCAATCAAATTTTTGTTGTCAGGCAAATCAACTAACTCTCATGTATGATTTCTTTCAATAGACATCATTTCTTCTTTCATTGCATTGCACCATTCTTTTTTCTTCATTGCTTCTTCAAGCATGTCTGATCTAAGACAAATAAAGCAAATTGACAAAAATCATATATTTCTTGCAAAGAACGAAATTTCCTTGGTGCTGAATCAGGTGAATTTTCTGAGGAATTGTTTCCATTACTTGAAACACATTCATTTCTTATTAGTGCTGCAATAATATTTTTTTCACCTTTTGTAGAAAACTTAATTTGCAAATCAGCCACATTAGTTCTATTTGCCTCCTCACATGTCCAACTGCATCTTTCATCAAAGATAACATTTCTACTAATAACTACTTTGTTAGTAGAATGATTGTATAACCCATAAGCTTTGGATTGAACAGAATAGCCAACAAAAATATATTTCTTGGACTTGTCATCAAGCTTTTGACAATTTTCAGAATTGTTCAAAGCATATGCAATGCACCCAAAAACTTTCAAATGACTTACTTTCTATTTGCAACTTTTCTATGCTTTTTAGGGAGTATGATTTTGCACTGCTTTTATTGAAGAAATATTCAGCAAATATACTGTAGTTGCAACTACTTCAGCCCAAAAATTATTTGGAACACTCTTCTCCTTTAGAAAACTTCTTGCCATTTCCACAATTGTTCGGTTCTTCCTTTCGACTACACCATTTTGCTAAGATGTATATTGAGCTATAAGCTGCCTTTGAATTTCCTATTCTTCACAAAAATGATTAAATTCATTTGATAAAAATTCACCACCTCTATTTGGGCGCAGAATTTTTATGTGACAACCACTTTCATTTTCCACCATAGCTTTGAATTTTTTGAACACATCAAACGTCTCAGATTTCTACTTCAAAAAATATACCAAATTCATGCGAGAATAATCGTCAATAAATAATGCAAAATATTGACTACCACTGAAGGACTTCGTTTGCATAAGTCAACATAAATATGCATGAATAATTTCAAGATGATACTTTGCTCTTTATGATTTTCCTACAAGAAATAATTTTCTGCATTGCTTTCCAAAAATGCATCCTTCACGAACTTCATCAAGAGAATTAATTTCTGGAAAATCATAATCCATATTCATTTTAGTCAATAATTTCAGTTCATTAATGTTGAGATGACCATACCTCAAAAGTCAAAGTTTAGCCTCAGAAACTGGTTGAACTGAAAATGCACAAGAATATGAAACATACAGAGGAAACATGAGATTTTTTGCCATAGCAACTTTTACAATAATCTATCCATATTTCTTATTTTTGACCAAGCAAACATTATCATAAAAAAAATAGAATAACCACTTGCCATCAATTGTCCAATACTTAACAGATTGTTCTTCAATGTAGGAACATAAAAAACAACATGGAGAATTTTTTCTTTACCATCATTCTGCCGAATAGCAATTGTACCTTCTCCTTCAACTTGTACAGGTTTATCATCTCCATATATGAGTTATCTTTTCTTTGACTCATCAAGCACTTTAAACAATGATCTCATTCCAGTCATATGGTTAGAACAACCACCATCTAAAAACCATATTTTATTTGTATCATTAGAATGAGAATAAGCCATAAATAACTTACTTTCCTCTTCTTTCTCTTCAACAAAATTTGTTAATTGCTTTGCCTTGATCCAACAATTTGCCTCAATATGCACAAGCTTCTTACAGTAGTAGCATTGAATTTTTCTTTTGTACTCATTTGATGGTTGTTGCCTTTGCTCATTTTGTCCATTAAATCTTCCTTTATTATGACATCTTCCTCGGCCTCTTCCACGAAATCCGTCACGACCACGACCTCTATTGCAATCAGATCGAGGTGCTTCTACTTTGGCTTGAAAAACTTTTTCTTCAGCTTTTTCTGTGAACCTGCTCATTCTTGCTTCATGTGCTTGCAAAGAACACATTAGTTCATCAAAAGATAGTACAGACAAATCTTTAGACTCTTCAATTGCAACAGCTACATAATCAAATTTTAAGGTCAAACTCCTCAAAACTTTAGCAACAATAATTTTATCATCAATCTTTTTTCCATAAGATCTCATTTGGCTAATCACAATAGTTACTTTTGATAAAAATTCTTGAACAGACTCGTTTGATTTCATAAATAACATCTCAAAATCTCGACGAAGAGTTTGCAATTTAACTGTGATTACCTTTGATGTTCCTTGATACTTTTTTTGTAATATATCACATGCTTGCTTTGAGTTAACTGCACCTATAATTTTGCAAAAAATAGTCTCATGCACATCTTGCTGAATAAGAAACAATGCATTTGTATCTTTCTTTTTGTTTTCCTTTAATTTTCCTTCTTCGAATTTGCATATCCATTCTCAACCAAATCCCAAAAGTCTTGTGACATAAACAAAGTCTTCATTTTGATATTCCAAAACTCATAATTATCACCTTTGAAAATATGAATCAAAGGTTGGGAGAAACTTATACTATCACCATTTGCAGCCATAATTTGCTCCACACTTTTGCTTGTTGAAGCACTGATTAATTGCACTTGCTAGCAATTCCAAATCTGCAAAATGATGTCTTCTCCTGCCTGAGTATTTCACAACATGCTATGATACCAAACTTGTTGGAAATTAAAGGATAAACTAGGAAAATAATTCAGCACATAACAGAGTAATCAATGAACAATTGTTGGAGAAAAGGGAAATATCATTGCATGATATTCTGCTATATTAAAACTCAAAATAAGATGTCCTATATATAGGTTTACAACTTGAGATGCAAGATAATAACATGGAGATAATGCCTAAAAAGATGGGAGGTTATGCACACACTCCACCACTGACACACTACTACCACTAATTACATCATCATGTAACCATGACTACCATATCACCACAACTATCCACTAACCCCATAATTAATTTCTTTTTTCTAAAATACAAAATGATGTAGATAATATTTTTTGAATCACATTTCAACAACTTAGTCCAAGCTTAGCGAAGTATAGATCACATCATCCGTCTCTCTCTTCTCTTCTTTGCAACATCAACTATGCAGTTATTGATGCTGCTCCGAATGGATCGAGAGATCAGCAGGTCGGTAAACAAAGATTAAGCGAACCCATGAAGAATTATCTTCTATTGTTGAAGAGATTCATCTCAAATTCCAACTAACCTTTAACCACCAAGGGGGGAGAGAGAGAGTAGGCGACTGATGACTCTTGCATAGTATTGCAGCGAGAGAGGAGTTCCGTCATTAGAAATGTCGTCAGAAATAGAGAGAAGATAAAAGGTCGCAAGTACGTGAACCGTGGATTGAAAATTGAACGACTATCATGGATATATATATATTGAAATATCTTCTTAACATTACAATTAGGAGTGGCATCAGACCCTGTTCAGGGTGGGGGACACTCCCCTCACCCTGAATCTCCAGTTCGGGGAACCCCTGCTCGATCTCCGCGGGGACCCTGATTTCTCAATTTTTTTATTAAAAATATTGAAAAAATTAGAAAACAACCAATTATTATATATTATTTATAATATATAATTAAATTCAACAAAATTAATCTTAGCACTTTCTCATAATGTTAAAAATAGCAAAAAAATTTACCTCTTTTGAAATTCAAGCATTGAATACATATGTCAAACAAAAAATATCAAATAAAAAAAACATAACATGGTCATCCTCAGAGGGCAGTCGGCATCACTCTCCTCTTAGGCTCCTTTGGTTATCGCGGGTCCGACCATCCCTCGTCTGGCCATCGTGCGTCCGATCATCCCTCGTCCAATTGTCGTTGAGAGCATGGAGCGCCTGCGGAGCTCCTCTTGTGTTCCAAGGGTGTCTTACATGAGTGTCGCATGTACATAGATTCGATCGTCGTGTGCCTGATCATCGTCTGGCCATTGTCGGGAGTGTGGAGCCGACACGATCTCGCCCTCTTCTTGTGATGCGACACACAGAGGTGGAGCTCCGACTGTCACACGTCCAACTGTCATTGGGAGTGGATCCTCCAGTGTTCGATTGTCGTGAGCCATCGTGCGCATTGGTGGATATTTGAAGGTCGCCGGTGCGAGCGTCGCGCTCTTCTCGTGGCCGTTGCCCTCCTCTAGCGTCATGGATTCATGGTGAAAGGGATTGATCATCAGGTGGAGGGATCAGCCGCCAGGTGGAAGAAGGATCGATCGTAGGTAGAAGAAAAACAAAAATGGAGTAGCCGACATGGAGGAAGGAAGAGAATAGAGCAGGGACTTAGGGTTTTTGTTATATATATGATAGAGTGGATGGTTCCGATATGAATATTATAATAATATATGTATATAATTAGGGTGCGGGGATTTGAGACCCCGGGGGAGGGGGTAACTCCCCCATCTCGATCCCCGAAAGAGAGTTCAGGGGCAATTTGCCCCCATCCCCGACTCCACGGGGGAAAAAATTCCTCGAGTTCGTGTCCCATTCGAAGATTCCCCGCGGTTCCTCGCAGGGGGCGGGGATATTATCATCTCTAGTTACAATCATCTATCTTCTATAATAAACATATGACAAAACCCTACATAACATATAACTTATCATTATTGTTATGTATATTATATGAGTTGCTTTATAACTCATTGACCCTTACTTGTTACTTAACATCTTTGCTTTCTTTCCTTTCATTCATTACCTTATATTTTCTTAAGATTACTTTATAACCATTTGAACCTTCTTTCATTCATTCTTCTTTCATTATCATGTCAGATTTTGAAGTGGTATTCTTTATTTTTTATTCTCATCACATGTATCACTTATCTTTTATTTTTAACTTAGTTTGAAGTATCATATACACATCATCACATTGGCTAATTATGTTACATCTTAAGGAACAAATGATGATGATGATGATGATGATGATGATGATGATGATGATGATGATGATGATGATGATGATGATGATGATGATGTGTTACTTACTTTGAAAAATCATATCAATATCACCACATTGGTTAGCTAGGTCATATCTTAAGGAACATATATAGAGAGGCTTTATTCCCAATCATTCTTTAGAACACGAACAATACTTTCTGATAAGGGAATTTATTTCTTAAGAAGTATATATACATATGCAGAACTTTATTTTGTGTGACTTTGTACCTTTGTAACACATACATAAGTGCAAGACTTTCCTTCCCAATTTTACTTTGATAATTGATAAGAACATATTGCATTATATTTCTTTAATATATCACACATTTACATCAAACATTATTCATCCTTTATTCTAATTACAACTAAACATGCATAAATATGTATTTAGGTGATAATCATTATATCAATCATAATTTCATGAACAATAAGCAATATAGTACCATTATAAACATCAAATAAACATATGTGACATTTGCTTTGACAAACATTAATAAATGTCTTAAACATTTATTTGGATTAACAATTAATATTTGTTATGAAAATAATGTAACAACTCGTTATATATTTCTCATGGTCATTAATAAATAGTCATGGTCCATGGGTGAATTTGAAGTTCACATTGATATAAAAATAATGGATGGCGATGTCAAATGTAACATTTTGTGACATAAAAGTAATTGATTGTAATTTTAAATTTAAAAATAAGACACATGACATTAAAGTAATGGATCTTGCTTCAAAAGTAATGTGGGTGACTTTAGTCGTAACAAATTAAGTTGTGGATTTAATGATAATGGGTGATTACTTTAGAAGTAACACCCATGACTTTCAAAGTAATGGGTATAATTTTAAAAGTACGGTCATGACTTTAAAATAGTAGGTTGTCACTTCTAAAGTCACAACGATGTGAAAATGATGGGTGATGACATTAACTTCGCACATGTAACTTATCATGTCAGTCATGGTCATTGCAATGATTAATTTTTTTCTTCTCTTTTGTCACGGTTGTGATTATGATTGACACGGTCATGACAAACCTGATAGAGGCTTTATTATCTATAGGCTTGCATTTGTCATGATCGTGAAGTCTATCGTCACGGACATGATAAGTCTATTTTTCCAACTTTTTTCTCCTTGTTCGGTCACGGTCATACCAAGATTAACATGCCCATTAAGTAGTCTAGGATTGACGGTTTTTCGTCCAAGAATAAGGATTTTTGAAAAATAATTGTATGGAAAACATCTTATACGAAAATATCTTCTTATAGGGATGATCAATAGTGATTCGTAGAGAAAAGGAACATAAAATATGGCATGGTTCATCTCCATAACATAATCTTAGGGGTTTTTGTAACACCCTTGACTTGGATAGGATATTGTCCGCTTTGGGCCTAAGCCCGTACGATTTTACCAAAACGCGTCCTACCTAGCCAAGGTCATACTCACATTTATACCCAGCATCTCTCACATGACTTATGCATCTGGGACTAATCCAAGGCATGCCTTATGCACCATTCTCCCCTTGAGGACTCAATGTCCTCGTTGAGTTATCGCACCCCACCATGCACAGAGGCTCACGCGGAGTGGCTCTGATACCATATGTAACACCCTTACACTTGCATAGGATATTGTTCGTTTTGGGCCTAATCCCGCACAATTTTACCAAAACGCATCCTACCAAACCAAAGTCATCACTCATATATACTCAGCATATCTCCCGTGACTTATTCATGCGGGACTAATCCAAGGCATGCCTTATGCACCAATATGCCTTGGATTAATCCCACGTGCACAAGTCACGGGAGAGATGCTGGGTATATATGGGAATATGGCATTGGCCTGGTACGACGCGTTTTGGTAAAACCGTGCGGGCTTAGGCTCAAAGCGGACAATATCCTACGCAAGTGCAAGGTATTACATATGGTATCAGAGCCACTCCGCGTGAACCTCTGTGCATGGTGGGGTGCGATCACTCAACGAGGACGTTGAGTCCCCTAAGGAGGGGAAGGGTGCATAAGACATACCTTGGATTAGTCTCACATGCATAAGTCACGGAAGAGATGCTGGGTATATATGGGAGCATGGCCTGCCTTGGTAGGACGTATTTTGGTAAAATCGTACGGGCTTAGGTCCAAAGCGGACAATATCCTACGCAAGTGCAAGGGTGTTGCATATAGTATCAGAGCCACTCCGCGTGAGCATCTATGCATGGTAGGGTGCGACCACTCAACGAGGGCGTTGAGTCTCCTAAGGGGAGAAGGGTACATGATGCATGCCTTGGATTAATCCCACATGCACAAGTCACGGGAGAGATGCTGGGTATATATGGAAAAATGGCCTTGGCCTAAGAAGACGCGTTTTGATAAAATCGTGCGGGCTTAGGCCCAAAGCGGACAATATCCTACGCAAGTGCAAGGTGTTACATATGGTATCAGAGCCACTCCGTGTGAGCCTTTGTGCATTGTGGGGTGCGATCACTCAACGAGGACCTTGAGTCCCCTAAGGGGGGAATGGTGCATAATGCATGCCTTGGATTAATCCCATATGCATAAGTCATGAGAGAGATACTGGGTATATATGTGGGAGCATGACCTTGGTTTGGTAGGGCACATTTTGGTAAAACTGTGCGGGCTTAGGCCCAAAGCGGATAATATCCAATGCAAGTGCAAGGATGTTACAGTTTTCCCCCAAACTTATCAATAGCATGGATCTAAAACATGAGTCTAGATCAATAAGACTTTTGAAAAAGAATTATTGAAATAACTAGATCTAATGCATCTCATCTAGTGCATAATCAACCACAATCTCTAATAGAAATTGGGAGTTCTTTTATCTCTCAATTCAATCATTCAAACCATTGATAGCAAAGAGAAGAGTTGAATCCCCTTTACATACCAGAATTATTTATCATTCTTTTTCGTTGATCCCCTTTTTCTTTGTCCATATCTTTTTCTACTTTTCCTACATGTCCTCTTCTTCTCCTTCTTCTTCAAGTCCTACGATTTGTAGCCGGAGTGTGGTTAAAAGATTTAAATTCTCTTACTTTAAAATTGGGATTATTAAAATAACTTTAAAAGTTAAATTTGGGGTTGTTAAAATAACTTTAAAAGCTAAGAGTTAGGGTATATTGTTATAAATCAAGAGAACTTTGATATTTTTGGAAAGCGGAAAATTTCCAACATAAGTTGGGCAAAAAATTTCTTTGAAATATTGTGAAATTGATTCATAAAACAAAGTTGATACACAACAAGTAATGGTAGCAATGGATATGTTTCTTACCATTAATGTTGATCAATAAACATCCAAATCCATGAAAAAAAACATGATTAGATGTGCACAATTTCATTAAACGAAATTTCTCCTGTGAACAACTTGCAGATTCTAATCAAAGACATAACTTTGTGTCTATAGGGAAAAAGTTGGCCAACACCAACGAATCAAAACTAAGCTGATTTAAAGATAGACAGATAGATAAATAGATAGATAGATAGATATTTATTTTTGTTGGACATCATGCGCTCAAATGGGCTTTCTTATATGGCCCATTATGCATGTGGATAATGCAATTACTTAATTACAATTATATGTAGTTACAGTTAATATAACTATGCATTGATGGCTATAAAAGGTGATGCATATGCTTCATCTTAGTGTGCTTGTACGATTGTCCACTTTCCGTCCCAAGGATGTCGAACTCCAACAACATCCAAAGATTATATGGATTGTGAACATATGGCTTCTTTCTGTGCGTGATCGAAGTCTCGACAATAAGTTCGAAATAACGTCTCTAACGATCCGTTCTTTCGCTGTAAAATATTTTGATAATACTATATTTATTTGTATCAATTTCTTCAATTGATATCAGAACCAAATTAGATTTTTTTTGTTCATATTTTATGTTAAATTGTGAGAATGAAATTTTCTTGTTTAAGCTAGTGTTTCTGTGGTAAATATGAAATGACTGAACTATTTGCATGTTTTATGCACGTTTGCGACTTGGTTTGAAATGCCGTGGAGGCGCGTCTTTTGCGTTAACTCCATGCAATTAAATTTTCCATGCAAAGGAAAGTGCATGGCTGGACACTTGCGACAATGTGTTGAACGTTGTTTTATTTGTTATTCAAAACAAATTTTTTTCTTTTGTGCCATGTTATCTCAACTCAATTTCAAACAAAAAATTTGCTGTCATTCATGCAAAGTCTGTTGTTTGAAGTGGCAAACGAAGAAGTCTGTTGTTAGAAACGAGTCCATGCAAATTTCTTTTTTGAAGTGGCAATCTTACTGCATGTGCATATATTGGTAACGTAATAGCCATGCATAGAAAGACCACGTGTTTTTTAATTGAAGCAGGGCACTGTAGCGCTCTACAGCGTCTGCGCGGGCCCATGGCCGGCTCCACGTGCGAGTGTACGCGCGGGCCAGTGGCCCGCCACTGTACTACAGGCGCCAATCGCGCGCATGTGCGCTGGCAGCGGCCCGCTGCATGACATGGTCGCGCGTGGGTGCGGGCCCCGGCCCGCTGTGCAGCTCCGGTGCAAAAGGCGCAGGCCTAAGGCTCGCTGCAGTTTTTTGGACAATTGACAACCCTTTGAAGAGTTTTTTTTTAAATCAGATTTAAAAATAAACTTGTGAAAATATAGAAATATGAGAATAATGCATTTTTGTTTCTGAAAATTACGAAAATTTTCTGAATAATGTGTAATTTATTTTTGACATAAATTCATGCATTTGTTGTTATAATGCATTTTATCTGTGTTATTATATCAATATATATATATATATGACAACTTAAATTATTCCTAATTTATGCACATTATTGATTAGAAAATTTTGAATAATTTTCTGAAAATTCTCAGAATATTTAATATGCATATGTTATTTTATACATTATGCCCTGTAATTATGTGAATTTCATATAATTTAATATTTTGTAAGTTATCATGTCACATTTGATTCTAAGTATGAGTGATATGTACTTAGTTAATTTTAGTACAAAATAATCAGATTATGATTGATTATGAAATTTTGTTCTTTTTAATAATTATGTCATGAACTAATATGAAAATGGAAATTGTTTTTTAAAAAGAAATGATCATGTAATGTTAATAAGGAAATTTTTAGACTAAATTTTTTGAAAATTGTATGACATATTTTTATGCATATTAGTAGTATTATGCATATCTATTAATACATGAAATAGTCACATTATTTTGTCATGCCTTTATATATGATTATGAATTTAGTAAAGTTCACTCATATAATGTTATTACATTATATGTTTTAAGTGTAGTATGTTACACTTAAATTGAATTTCCATATGAATTAAATATTCATGCACATAATTATGTTCTATTTACTTAAAGTGTATTTAAGTGTGACACATGTAAATTGACATAATAATAGAAATTTGCACATTATTAGTTCATTATGTGAATTGGACTATATAAAAAAATTATTTCCTTTATGAAAGAACATGTGCATATATGAAATTATGTTACATATTAAGCATAATATGAGTTATGTGAATTTATGAGTATCACATAGTTATATTGAATTATCCACAAACTAGTTTTGTCACACTTTTCATGTGAAATATGCATATTAATTATGACAAATTATATTTTTTTATGAATAGAAATATATGCATGTGTTTTTTTTTACACATGAAATGAATTGCATGATTTTATGTGATGAAAATTTATTCAATAAATTTAATTAGCAAGACATGCATGATATGAATTTAAGTACATGATTGAGAATTATGTGACATAAATGTAGAGTTAAATATGTGATAACAATTGTGTGATTGTTTGTATGTCTATTATCATGCTTATGTTAATTATATGAGTGTGACAAATAATATTAATTTATATGTAAATGAATTGTATAATTTGTGTGCATGATATGCCTTCATATATGTGATTTACGCAATGTTTATTTTTGAATGCATAAATATTTGTGAATTATGAATGTGACATGTTTCATAAAACTTAGGATGAAATAAGTTTGACATTATGAAACATAGGTAGTCCAAATAGAACAAGACATCTAATTTGTATGATGATCATGATAGCAATTTTTGTTGAGTGGTGTGTGACATATGTATGTTTAGAAAACTATTTAAAAGATATTGTTAGTGGGAAACGTAGTATCATCTTTCTCTATGCACTTACCTGGTGTATTATTAATGTAGTCTCCAAGAATTATTATGTTTATATGACATGTTAACATTTTTTCAATTATTATGGCAACAAGACAAAGGGGTGATGGTTTTCTAATTAGTACCTTGCAAACATAAGGAAGAGCTCTTATCACATAATTCTGATTGTCCTGGCCAGAATTTTTGAAAATGATATATTGATCACATCATATATTTTTTAGGTGATTTTGGATGTTTGTTTTCCAAAATGATTAGAATAGTACATTGACGCAACATATTATTTTTAATAAATGATAATTATTTTTTCAAATAATGGGATATGAGTGAGAGTATAACGACCATCTCGATATCATTACTTTAAAAATATTACTATGTCATTATTTATAAATATATGCGACAAGAAGACATGCAAAAAAAATTAACTCATTTTCCTTACGTAAGTTTGATCATATATAAGTGATACAAAAAAGGAGTCTTTGCAATATGACAAAATCAGAAGGAATATATAAAAGGTGACACATGGTAAAAGATGACTTCTGTCGAGCATGATCACTATCACGATTCTTATGATTTTGATGTAACGAAATTATCACGAAAATAATAACTATTACGTAAGTTTTCTTCAACAAATGTATTATCTATCTGTATGTGATGATAAACTTAACGAATGAGTTAAAGAATGTTGGTCATATTTTTTTTAGAATGACAACATGATAGTTACTTATTTCTAATTAAGTATAGTGAACTTGTGCACATATTTGATATTTAGAGAAAATATCAAATATTTTGACATTTATTTGAATAATGTGTGTCATCTTCAACTATGACATATGTTGTCCATGTCAAAATAAGAAAATTGTTGTAAGTTTTCTATAGATATCATAGTCCAATAAAAAGGTTTAATGCTAATCACATCGATGTGAGAAGCATGATGGCAAGTTAATATATGCAAAACAATGTGCTACACTTGTGACAAATACGATAATTTTTGTTCGTGATTGCACTGAGTCGAAAAATATTGATATAATCGTATGGTAGTTTTGTTTAATGATAATATTGTTTCGCTATTAAAACTCGTCATTTTTGTAGACTAAAATTATTTGAACAACTTATCGGTAGTTAAAGAATAATAAATTTTTTGCATGACTTAGCCATTCAAGCCAAATGACATAGTTGGAAACAGCATGTGAACATGAAAGCGAGAGTTAAAAATGATTATGACTTGCAAAATTTTCTTTTACAATAGATGACTTTTTATCTCATTGTCCTAATATACACCATTTAAAGTAGATGCATAGTATCTACATTTATTATTTTGGTCAAACATAGCTGTGTATTCATGTTTATCATTAAATTTCGTATGTAATGAAATTTTTTTATGAGAATTTTTTGAAAAATAATTTTCTATGTCTTGATTACTTCAAATATTCAAGTTGAATATTTATATCATATGTGACATAAATAATTGTGCTAAAAGTTTTGGCTAGTCAATTCAAGACATTTTTTAGGCAATATAAATATAGACTAGCTCAAAAAATATACTTTCTCGCTAAAATTATTTTACCTATTTTGTGGAAATGTCTAATTGATATGGAAATATGTCATTTATGAACAAAAAATTATAATAATTCATTTGCATTGAATGTCTAAGATTTTATATGATTTTTTTCATCACATTTTCGCATTATAAATCATATATATGATTTATCTAAGTTGGTAACATAAATTATTTTGTACAAATTCATGAACTTAGATGAAGATTTAATTATGATCGCAAGATTAATGTCTTGCTGATTAAATTAATAATGTGAGATGGTTAAGACTTATTCAGATAGTCTAGTGATGAAAATGATATAGTTATGTGACCAACTATAATTCACAATTATAAGTGTTACGAATACGATGAAATCATAATCTACTTAAATGTATGGTGCATCTAAATTCCAATTTTGTATTTGGAATATTGTTATTAATGCTGCCTTAATCAGTAGGAGTTACTGAAATAACAAATAGAAACATGATAGTCATGTATATATTTTCTTGGCTGAATGAGATTAAGTAACATCTTCACTTTAACAGTTGAATATTCAGAGTTGACTGCGGATTGATTTGTGGTTTGTTCATATTCTTTTCTCACACCTCACTCCAACTGGGAGCAATTCACATTCAACTAATGATTAATGTTCATTTATTAAAACGTATGAGTTGTGTTTCACGTTGTCAATGTTGAATGACTATATAAAATGAACATGAGACTGAAATAAGTGATGGAGACTCTCTCGACGAAGATAAAGAAAATGGATTAATGCAAAGAGTTAAAATTTAAAAAAGAAAATCAAGTCAATGAATTGTTAAATCATTCATCTTGTCTCGAAATAAGTCGCTGTGGATGATAAGAGATTTAAAAGTGACGAAAATTAACATTCGCAAAAGAAATGTTAACTATAGAGAAATTATTATATTTTTTCTCTCGTTCGTCGAAAATCTAGTTATTATTTCACATATGTATTGGATGAAAATGTAAATGTATTGAGCGTAGTATGTAGTTTGCGACGATTCGTTTATAGATTTAGTATTCATGTAAATAATTAGGGACAGAACAACATTAACTTGGGGAGGGCTTGGCCCCCCAAAGTTTTTTAGTTTATACTAATATGTATTATGTATAACCCTATAATACTAAACGAATATATAGCTTGGCCCCCCCTAAAATTTCAAAAAATGAAACCTAGTCTGCTGGTAAGTGCCTCAATCTAATGTTGTGGAGGTCCCGTGATAGATTTTAGGTTTAGATTTATTTTCTTATATTTTTTCATTTTATTTATTGGGTGTTATGAGTAACTTGAATATTTAATAATTAAATTATTTATATATTAAATGCAGTAAATATAATTTGTGGATCTAAAAAACATGGGACCAAATGCATTAATTTGAAAAACTCATTTTTTTAGAGTTGCATTTCTTTTGTTGCTATTTTTTTTTTATACTTTCTTTTATCCTTTTTTCTTTAGTATTTTTTCATAATATTTTTATTTATTCAGTTAAAACTAATTAACTTTTAATTTATTTCATTTATATTTTAAATTATATATTTTATGGTGTATGTTAGTAATGTAAGAAAAAATGGATAAATCCGAAAAACTTACTCAACCCAAGAAACAAAATCGAAAAAATTGAAAATTAGAAGACCAAATACTATTTAGGGTAATTTTTTAATAGAGCAAAACTAACCCGCTTAAACCTAGACCTACTAAAAAAACTTATAGGGTCCATGTCCATTTTTTTATTATTTATATAATTAATTTATAAGTAATTATTTTTTATTATTGGTATAATATTTTTTATATATAGTTTAATATGTTCAAATCACATTATACAACTCTAGCTCAATAGTTCTAATATTATATCATATGTTTAGTTATAAAATGAAATATGTTAATATTAATAATAATTTATTATATATTTTTTTAAAATAATATTTCACTAAAAATAGAGGTCTGAAAAAATCATCCAAAAAAATTGGGATGATTTTTCCTTTTTTTAAAATGATTTTAGGTTGGTTTTTGTAATTTAAAATTGACCAAAAAATAACGGATGATTTTTTTAATCCAAAAATCGATTCGACCCGAATCACTTTCACCCTTAATGTTGGCCCCCCTAAAATATTTCCTGGCTCCGTCCCTGTAAATAATGATTTAAGTATTATTATGTGTATATCCATTTTTATGGATAAATATGTCATCATGACATTATATGTAAAACAATGTTATATATATCTAGAAGTAATAAGGGATTTCTTCTATTAATAAATAATTTAATGTCTTTATATAAAAATGATACGGGTGAGACAGTTATTTACATCGAGTGTAAAATTTACATAAGATTTGTTCAAGTAAATTTATTATTTTGTAGCAATAGCTGTCTGTGATAAAGACGAATTGAACATTTTACAAAAAATGTATGCTCATCGGTACCCTTATTAAAAGAGATAATTTTGATTCTCATTATTTTTTTTCTAAGACTCTATAAGTAACAAAAGAAAATGTCCTTTTATAAATTTGGTCAGTGATCAGACATGCTTAATAAGTTGAATAGTCTAATATTTATGTCATTGGTCAAATGAGAAATTTCCATACTAATGCAGGACGCCTATGGTGGATGACATTTTAGAAAATAATAAGACACATTATGGGCATGGTTGACTCTTGTTTTGTTCTACGATGAAGATCGATTTAGAAACTTGCTTAATAAATAGACACCTCTTATGGTGGCAAAAGTCTATCTCCAATTATGTCTTCACATTATTGAATGACATATTGCAAACTTTAGCTAAAGCAAAATTATGTAAAGTAGTCAAAAATTGAGTTTGTGTTATACTCAATGATAATATGAAGTCCTCTAGTTAAGTAAATTATTTATTCCTATATTGACAATGGTCAAGTACGCCTTTTGTTGCAATATGTATCTCACTATTGCTCGATAAAAATGATAGACCATTAAGGAAAAATACATTGATGCCTAGTACGTTTTAGTAATGTAAAGAAAATACGTTTGGTGAATACATATAAGTATGAGATACATAATAAGCTATATTTGACCGATGCATTACATGCGCAATGCTTAGTAATGTATTCTAAAATCTTGCTACTATGAATAAAACTGTGTTATTTTTATTCTGGAGGAGTTAGTTAATATTTTTAATAATGCGTGTAGAATATGTTAAATCAAGCACGAGATTATCAGTCACACGGATAATCGTCTCGGCACTTAGTGTATAGCGAATGGAGATGAAATGATTATATTAAGATATATGATCTAAGATTGTCCTTATATGTTCAGGAGGATGACACGATTTTATATATAACCCTATATAGCCTGATAAAATAAGCAATATGTAATACCTCATGACACCAATTTTTGGGCGATTAGTGAGAGGATTCAAGTTAGACGTCATGGGTAGATGTTTGAACTTCAGTTTGTGCGGTGTTATGAATTTATCACATACACTCCTTGAGTGAAAGTCTCCATCGCAATACTTGGTTATGAACCTAGTATGCTAAGTCGCCCCTAAGACTTGACGAATACTTTATTATTTTTTCATTAGAGTGTGAGTCTTTACGGACTAAATACATTCGAAGATTGTCCTTAGACTCTTGACTATATTTCAAGGTAATGGTTAGTGTTGGTACTTTAGCGAGATACTCAAAAACTAAAATTCTATGCGGCTCGTCGTGCCACGATTAAAAAAGTAACTAACTTAGAACTGAGAAATATGAGGATGATAGGACGATTCATTAGTGCTGCATGATATTTGTGATGTAATTGACTAAATACGTAAGCATATAAATACAGATTAATCAAAATCATACATGATGAGACGTGTGTTGTCTGGAGTGTGTAAGTAAGGTGTTTATAAGGCAAAGCGAGTAACATGGATGTTTGAGCGATTATGTATTATTGATAAATTATAGTATCGACTCACATGATAGTGGAGTAGCTATACAATGATGACACGTTATAGCATGAGTTCATACGTTGATTGAACAATTACGTGTTCATAACTTTTAATTTCAAATTGATAGAACAACTATGTATCCCTAACATGTCATAGTATAGTCTCTCAAGTGGTTGACTAATTATGAATCCTTAACATGTCATAATTCTTTTTTATTTGTGGCTATACTCGTGGGTCGCACGATTCATTTACTATAACGGATATTTATTGAAAGCAAATATGATTAAGAGTTCATTAGTGCGAATGGGAGATTGTTAAACATCATACACCCAAATAAGCTTTCTTACATGGACCATTATGCATGTGGATAGTGCAATTACTTAATTGCAATTATGTGTGTAGTTACACACTTGCACAGTTAATATATTGATCGCTATAAAAGGTAATGCGTAGGCTTTATCTTAGTGTGCTAGTACGATTGTCCATAGCCTCCGAGCAGTCCGACAAATTCCGTCGCACGGCTATCGAATTTCGACGACGTCCAAAGGTATATGAATTGTGAACATGTGCCTTCTTTTTGTATGTGATCGAAGTCCCAACAATGAGTTCGAAATAATGTAGAAAAGCCTCCGACGATCCGTTCTTCTGCTGCGAGGTATTTTGATAATACATTGTATTTATTTGTACTAATTCCTTATCATTGATGAGATTACATTCCAGACAATCTTGAGATAATAAGCATAGTTTGATAATATTGAGACAATAAGATTGCTTTATCCGTCGTTGCAATAAGAAAAAGTTAAATATTTGTCATCTTAAAATTTACAAAAATATGTCTTATTAATTAATGATGTAGAAATTCCAATATATATTTCAAAAGATCAAATTAAAATTATTAGGACGGTTTGATCAATCTATAATATGATATTACCTTTGAACAATTCTCGAATAGTTACAACACAATATTTTTATAGTTTTTTTTATTCGTGTAGGGCCTTATTGGTCAGCGAAAAGTTTGCAATTGTTATGTCCAAACTACCATTTTTTTCTCTTTCAGTATGTTGATACATAATTACTCAATGCTTTAAAAAGCCTTATGTATATCATATGATTTTTTTAATTTAATTATTTCTATGAAAATTGAATTCCCATAATATGCGGAATGATCCCGAAACTCGGTTTAACCGGACCGTGTGGACCGGACGGTTCAGGCCTGACTCCACTCATGATCAGCCGTTCATCTGAGATCGGACCGCTTCTCTCGCTCTTTAATACGTCGCCGCCATTGCTCCTCGAAAAACCCCTCTCTTTTGCTTCGACTGCTAGGGTTTCGTTCGTCCCTCCCGTCTCCGTCGCCATGGTGAGCGCTCCTCTCTGTAATCGTCAAAAGATCGCGCAAGCATTTTCTATCTGTTGGGACGATTTGTTTTCGACTTCTACCTTTAATTGGCAAAATATTTCCGTCAACAGCCGCAGGGAGACTATATCGAGCTCGCCAGGAAGCGACATGGCTACCGGCCGGATCATTTCGAGCGAAAGCGGAAAAAGGAGGCCCGGGAGGTCCACAAGAGATCTTCTTACGCCCAAAAGGTGCGTTCTTGTGACCACACCTAAATCGTTTCTGGCGTTATATATGAACATTTCAGTGCTTGTTGGCCTTTTTTTTTTCTTACTATGGGGTTTGGTGTGTTTGCAGGCGCTGGGTATTAAGGGCAAGATGTTTGCTAAGAAGCGGTATGCAGAGAAGGCCTTGATGAAGAAGACGTAAGAAGTCTTATTCTCAAATAAAATTAAATTAAATTCGGTGTGCTGGAACTTTATCTGTATAAGTGACTTAATTGCTAAAAAGAGAGAAATTTAATTTGACATACAGTTTATTTGAATAACTTCATTAACAATTAGCTCACATATGGTTCCAATCAAAATTCTAATTTTTGTTATTATGGGGCAGTAAATAATGCACATTAAGCACCTTTTGTTTGTGGCGTAATGAACTATATGATACACTATACAAGCTATGCCAAAAAGTGTTCTTTGTATCTATTTTTCAACTCAATATGTTCTATGAAATGACAATTAGTTATCCAGCTGACTTAAAGGTTAGAATATATTCTAGTAGTTGGTGATTTATTTTCCTTCTTCGGAAATGTATGGTCAATGACTAGCTTGAACATTGAGTAAAACGCTTCCCCTCTTTAGGATTGCTATGCATGAGGAGTCATCAACTAGGCGCAAGGTTGATGACCAAGTGCATGAAGGAGCTGTGCCCCCATATCTTCTTGATCGTGATGTGACAACACGTGCAAAGGTCATCTTTATATTTCCTTGACAACAGTTGTTTTTTATATGAATGAATGTGGTTAATTGGCTATCCTCATGATTTGCATTGGTTTTGTTATTTTAGGTAATTAGCAACAGCATTAAGCAGAAAAGAAAGGAAAAGGCTGGCAAGTGGGATGTTCCTTTACCAAAGGTAGTTTTTTTTCTCTTTTGAAGAATCTTGATGGCAATTTTGACTTATCTTGAAAGTGCGTGTCTTCCTGTCATCGTTAATTTTCCTAGTCTTTTGACATCTTATACATAACTAATAATATTTCATTATTGATAATATTTAGTAAGATAGGTAAATGAAATGTACAACTGAGTTATTGAGAACCTAAAAAAAACTGAGTGATTGAGGCCTGCAGTTGATGGATAAACTTAACAAGTAGAATGCCATTTTGCTTGCAGGTCAGGCCTGTGGCTGAAGATGAGATGTTCCGAGTTATCCGGACTGGCAAACGTAAAAGTATGTTTTCTATAGCCCATTTCGACTTTTCTTCTCATCTTTATTTGTAGAGATACTTCGATAAATTTTTTACACATACAACTAGCGCCAAGGTTAAAGGTTTGGCAAGAGTGAAAGACGTGCAATTTTTTTTTGAAGCATCAAGATTATAGTCATCCAACTCCGTTGTTAAGATGCAAAAATTTAGAGATTTTTCTATTTTATTATTTTTTTGAGGAGAAAAAGGATGACTACTGGGTTGTGTGGTAAAAAAGTTTTCTATAAATACATTTAAAGTTCACCATGGAGAAGATGAAACCCAGTTCTTTTTTTTTTGAAAGGAAAATAGGATATTGACACTGGGTTAATCATCCATTTATTAAAATTTTAGTTATAGGGACAACATGAACGTAAAGTGGGGGTAGCCGAAATGAGGATGTTGAGATGGATGTGTGGTCATACAAGATTAGATAAGATTAGGAATGACCATATACGTGAATGAGTCGGAGTGGCTCCTATTAGTGAGAAAATGGTAGAGAATCGCTTGAGATGGTTTGGTCATGTTCAGAGAAGACCATTAGATGCGCCAGTAAGAAGAGTAGATCAAATAATCTGGAGTCCGATTAAAAGAGGGAGAGGGAGGCTAAGGGGGACACTTGGCGAACTAATAGAGCAAGATATATTGGTGAATAATATACCGAAAGGTTTGGATACTAATAGAGCGGAATGACGTCGTATGATCCATGTAGCCGACCCCACCTAGTGAGATAAGGCTTTGTTGTTGTTGTTGTTAGTTATAGGTTACAAGAAGGAATGTACAGAGTCACAAGCACATATCATAATTTTCTCCAGTCTTTAATATGTCGCCGGGCTGTCAGCACCGTATTCTCCACATACACCCTGTCGCCACTGAACAATTTTTCGTTGCGTTGTTTCCAAATGGTCCATAATACAGCTATAGATGTCACCCTTTTGTTTGATGATACATATGTATGTAGTTTCCGATCTACATCACCAGTACCCCTGAACGATGCCCAGAATCTGTCTTCCGATGTCGAGTCCAATGTCATCATGCCCAAATCAGACCACACTCGTCTGGACCACACACACCCAAAGAACAAATGTCCAGAATCTTCAATTTCGTTTGAGCAGAAGACACATGATGAATCCTTAGCAGGTGCCCAACACATTCGATGAGCCCTCGTAAGCAACCGACGTCTTCCGAGTAGCCAAGCAAATATCCGAATTCGTAGTGGGACTTTCAGTTGCCAAATCAGTCTACAGTCCATGACTACTGCATCATATGGCTGCTGGCCCAAACCCTCCAGCAGTGTGTACACCCTTGTCACGCTGAACTGTCCAGAAGCCCAAACCCATCCATCCATTTTTCCTGGAATCACTCTGAGCCCAGCTAGACAATCAAGAAGGCTCAATAGATCCATAGTCCTTTGGTTAGATAGTGGAGATCTGAACATAGGCATCCATGACCCCTCCCCAGTGTCATTCCTATCACCACACCAACACTGAGAAACCATTGTCCTTTGATCACCTGCTAAAGCATATAACCTGGATTTCCACCCTTCAAGTCGTCGCTCAACTCTTTCAACCATTGGCATCCAATCTCTCACAGATAATTTCTTATCCGACAATGGAAGCCCAAGATACTTTAGCGGCCAAGATGACCTTGCTGTCTGGAGAGTGTTCGCACAATTTGAAATCTCAGTCTCATTCATCCCAAAGGGGATGAAAGATGATTTGGCGTGATTAATTATCAATCCTGAGAAGTCACCAAATATGTACAGCAATGCAGCAAGTCTTCTTGCTGCCTCTACTGATCCCTCAATAAAAAACATTGTATCATCAGCATATTGTAATATTGGGATGAGGGTGTCTTGACCTGGTTCTGATTTAAACCCTGAAAAAAATTCCTGCTCGATATGCAGAGAATGTGCATCTAGCAAGGGCATCTGTTGCAAGGATAAACAACATTGGCGCAAGCAGACAACCTTGTCGCACCCCACGCTGCGGCTGCACCCAACCACCCGCTGGGTTACCATTAATAAGGATAGAGAAAGACACGGTGCATACACATCTTTTCATCCAACTGATCCATACGTCTGGAAAGCCACGCCTACGAAGAGAGAACCAGAGGAATGACCAATTCACTGAATCATAGGCCTTGGAGAAATCAACCTTCCATAAGAAGCCCTTTTTGCCTGTCCTCCCCCATAAGGAAATAATCTCTGAAGCCATACTGTAGCTGTCAGTTACAGAGCGGCCCAGTTCTATAATGCCCTGACATGACTTATAATATTATCCACATAACGTCGTAAACCCCTCCCACTTCTCCCAAGTTCCAATCCCCAAAAAACACGTATTATGCGCCAAATGGCCCAAAAGTATGCCATGGGCCTAGTCCGGTTGCTTATGGGTCGATAAGTGCAACATTGGTCCTGTCTACTCCCTTCTACAGAAGATTTCAAGAGGGCGTCAGAGCTGTGCACATTCTGTTAACATTGTCCCATACTCTGCTCGTTTTCTGGCATCCAAAGAAGAGGCGCTCCATATCCTCAATGCCAATCCCACATAAGCTTGTCTGCACTCATCTTGTTCTGTATGTCATGAGATAGATTAGCATTTGATGTGAAAGTTGCAACAAAAAAAATCCCATTAGCAGGTGCACTAATTGTATCAAGTAATAAAGTGTAAAAAATATAGAATGTTGAACTCACTAAGTTTCGTTATTACCTAATTATTTCGTCTCATAAGTTAATAAGATGACATTGGGTTTAAATTTGATTTCAAAATAAAAGAAAATTCATAAAATGAAAATTAGGTTTGGTGTCAACAAGCACTAGATAGGATGAGATAAGATTATGACAAAACTTTATTAGCCCCTATGATAATTTGAATTGAAATAACATATATGATTTGAGTTTTTAGGATGGATTAGGTTTTTGTAAAATATGGTTTTACCTACAGTACAAACCAATCATTTTGATTCTAAATAAATCATATCATGCCTCTGCAAAATGAGAATTTTATCTACTTAAGCAAATAAACTAAGAGCTTTTAATGTGTAACTCAAAGCTTTATGCTTGCTGATATCTGTCTCAAAAAAATTTCTTATTTTGTTTCTTGTTGGTAAATGAATGAGTACGAATGTTTTTCCATTTATTGTATTTTATTTACTTTGTCCCAATGGTTTGGTTACTAATAGCCATATACCGAAAGGTTTGGTTACTAATAGAGCGGAATGGCGTCGTATGATCCATGTAGCCGACCTCACCTAGTGGGATAAGGCTTTGTTGTTGTTGTTGTCGTCGTCGTCGTCGTCGTCGTCGTCCCAATGCTGAGATTCAATTTAGTTATTAACTCATTATAGAACAAACTAAGAGCTTAATTTAATGTATGGCTCGTCCGTTGATTAAATATGTCATAATCTGCTATTTGCAAATAGCCAAGCAGTGGAAGAGAATGGTCACCAAGGCCACATTTGTTGGGGAAGGATTCACAAGAAAACCTCCAAAGTATGAGCGCTTCATTCGTCCATCTGGATTGAGATTTAAGAAAGCGCATGTGACTCATCCTGAGCTGAAGTGCACCTTCAACCTTGACATCATTGGGGTTAAGAAGAATCCAAATGGTCCAATGTACACTTCTCTAGGCGTTCTGACTAAGGGGACTATCATTGAGGTAAATAAGATCACTCCTTACTTGATCAGATATCTTACTAGATGCCACATAATAAAATAGCAGAAGGGGGGTGTCTCTGGTTGACAAATTTAATTACCTTCAGTTGCAGCCGAATTTGTTCTGACTAAAAGGATATTTGCTTCAGGTAAATGTGAGCGAACTTGGTCTTGTTACGCCGGCAGGAAAAGTAGTATGGGGTAAGAAAAATACCAAGTGTAGGAATTAACATGTAAATTATCATATCTGTTGATATTATTTCCTCAATCCCATGCAGGAAAATATGCTCAAGTGACAAATAACCCCGAGAATGATGGTTGTATAAATGCAGTTTTGCTTGTTTAACAGTCTCGGGTGTCCTATTCTGGTGTGGGAATCACTAACCAAGACTACCGAGACAAACCTAGTTGGACCTGGATTTGCTGTTGCTAAGTGTAGTAGTGCTTCATTTATTTGATGACAGCAGAGTTCGGGTTCCAGTTTTTGTTGTTAAATTGAGGAGATTTCGCAATCATTTAAGATGAAATATCGTGTTAACGTTTTAAATACTTTGCAAATGCAAATCTAGAACAATACGAATTTTATTTCCTTATTTGCAATGTATCCCCATGACGAGAGAGGAAAAAAATATTATGAAAATGAGCCATCTCACATATTTTATGTTATTCAAATGAAACTATTTTTTTGCTATAACTACCAGCTGAACTATCTAATCTAATTTTTATAACGGTGATCAGGGCGGTTAATTTGATCCTTTGGATTAATGGTTTTGAGATGGGGTGGTATAAGAGATTATAAATTTTATTTGGGTAATAATTTTATATTAGTTAGGAGGGGTTGAGTGGAGTGTAGTAGTTAAGTTCTCTTAATATACTCAATTAATGAAATGAAAAGGAATTAATAACTTTTTCCTCTCCATCTCTCTCATCAACTTTTTTCTCCTCTTATATTAGTAGACAAATATTATGATAATAATTTTATCTATATTTATTTTTAATTTATATTTATCTCTCATTTTTAAAATTTTAAAATACATGAATTAAAAAATTATAGAAAATAGATAATATAATAAAAAATATGCCATACAGAAAATAAAAAATAAATTAAATAAATATTTGTTAATTGGTAATCATAAATAATTTAAATATTTAATGAAGGATAAAAATAATTTTTACACAAATACATTTGTTATTATTATCTCACTCTATATTTTTATAATTTGCGAACTTTCTAATAACACATCTTAATTCACCACCCTCTCACTTTGTCCCACTTCACTCTCTAATGGTCTATGACTTTGGTTAGTAGAATTTATACTATATTAAAAGGAGAGTACTTTTGATGAGAAGATGATATTTGACACTTTGTTATGATAACATGTGTTCTCTAGAGTTTATAATTAACTAAAATATTATATAATTTATTAATCCTTTGAGCATTTAGTAATTTAAATGGTTAAGTATACCATTTACTATGTATTATAGCAATTATAACTATTTAAAATATTATATTTTTTTCACTTCACGATTAGTTAGTAATTTGAACAGATAATTAGTATATAATTTCATAATGAATTAATATTTTGCATTACTTTTCATGAGAAGGTACCGTATGTTCATATCTAATTATTATTATTATTTTAATTTTAATTATATAAGTATATTATATTTTTTCACTTCACGGTTAGTTAGTAATTTGAACGGTTAATTAGTATATAATTTCATAATGAATTAATATTTTGCATTACTTTTCATGAGAAGGTGCCATATGTTCATATCTAATAATTATTATTATTTTAAACACAATAGTTAGGCAACTAATCTGAGGATAGTATTAAGGAGGTAGTGACATTTGTCATAACCATGTGTTGGCAAGTGTTCCTAGATAACTATGTAATTTTTTAAAATAATGATATTAGAGTTAGTTAATTGATCATATAATTACATAGTTTTATTGGAGTACTGATTAATAATTATTCATGATAATGTATAATAATTCTGATATAAAAAGAAATCTCATATTTTAAAAGTAAAAAACTGCAAAGCGGTTTCAAAAAATAAACAACTACCTTTAGCGGTTTCTGATTCTTCGTTGCAAACTTGGACTCTTATAAGTGCTAGTATACACAAAACATTCCATCATTATTTAATTTCCATTTGCATTCATGTCTCATGGATGCATTTCTCTCTCAACAATGAGATGGCAAAGCACATAAATATAGGGGGTGTATGTTTATGGATTAATAAGTATCATGCACTTATGCTCCTATCTTGCACCAAATCCATTAGCTTTTTTATTTCATAGGTTTAATTAGATGGTGTTACTTAAGCATTGAATCAGAATGGCCAAATAAGGATGCTTGATGCTTGCTTTTCGTAATTAATTCTATAGTGTTTTTTTTCTTATTTTCGTTTTTTTTGCCATGATCCACAAGAGTATGAAGTCAATTATATTTGCCATGATTATTTAACTAGTTTATGTTTTCCGCAGGTCGCAAATTGTGCATTGTGGCATCCCTTCATCAATTTATATTGTGTCTATGTTTCTTTGGTAAAGAAATTATTTATTTATAGAAATTTAATAGTTAGCTATTTATTTATTTAATATGTTTTTGCTGTGTTGATGTTTGTGAATTCTTAAATAAATTTGTCTGACTTATTAATATAATTGGATTGTTGCACGTATTAGTTACTTTGTTTGTAAACAATTTGAATATCTTTCACAAGTTCATGAACTCTTGGATACGAACTCTTATTTAGAAACTATCAAAATTGTAATACGTGTTTATATACAAAATAATAATTGTTACTTTAAAATATTATTTTCTTTTTGTTTAGATGTATGCCACATTATTCTTTTATAAATTTATGTATGTTATCCATATATTTACTTTGGCATATATTAAAACATATGGGCATTAATTGTTTATTACATTACTTATGTACTAATATTTAACTAGCATTGTTTAGTTTGAAAATTGATCTAAGATAAATCTGCTTATAACCTTCCTTATATTGTGATATACATTGTTCTATTTTTTTAGACTATCGAATTATAAGTCCATTTTATAAAAGAATTTAATTGTTTAGAAAAATATATTTTCAAAGAAAATCTAAAAAATAAGGAGTTGTTTCCATATACTTCATAGCATCAAGTTACATTGTGTCCAAGTTTTTTTTGGGAAATAGAATCCATTTATTTTGTTTTAAATTGTTAACTCTCCTTATAATAATTACATGAATGATGAATAAATCAGTCTATTAAATCTTAATTATTTAAATTATTCAATGAGGCAGTTAAAAATATCAGTAATTATATAATTATATAATTTTATTTGAGTATTTGATACAATTATCCATAACCGATCATGATTAGAAAATATGATAATTATACACTATATTACATTATTTATATGATTATAATAACTACTTACGTTAGTTATAATTAATTAAAACATTAAATATTAACAATAACTATGCTTTTAGTGTAACTATTATAGTTGCTTACGTGGTTTCATTAATTAGATAATTATATAATTCAATTCGAGTAGTGGATAACTTATCCATAACCATTACACATTTAGATATAATGAATTAAATATTCAACTTTGAAGGTGTATAAATGAATATTAGTAATATAAAATATCATAATTATATAATACCTATATCTTCGATATTATACTACAAGAAGTAAATAAGAATATTATGGCATTTGACAAATACATAAATTGATAAATGATAAGTGTTCTTAAGAATTTTTAACCAATTAGAATATTAATTTCTTAACAAATTTGTTTTGCTGAAATTTCACTCTTATGCACACTTACAAAAATGACTTAAAAGCGCCTATTTCTAAGAAAAAAATATTTTATCATGATTAAAAAGCCATATAGATGATATGCGTTTAATAAACATAAAAATGATTGTTGAATAAAGTGTAGATAACTAATGGTAATTTTCATTAATAATGATTGATGGTATAAAAATGTTGAGATGAAATTTATTTTAAAATGATAATTCAGACAATATAATATCTGCATATGATGATTTATTTAAATATTAATATTTTTGAATAATGAACCAACTATATTAAAAGAAGATAGTATATGAGTAGAAGTTGACTCTTGGCCAATTCATACAATGTCATGTGTTAAAATCATATCATCTTAATTTTAAATTTTAAATTTGTGTATTAACCTTTTGAACAAATAACTAATTATGCCACATATTCAACGAAACATATTATGTTAATTAACTTTAATATTAACATTCTATAACTATTTTGGTAACTAATTAAGTCAATTAATTCATGATTTTTAGAATTATGTTAGTCAAAATAAAAATAGATTGCAAATACTGAATTAGTAGTCATACTTTAAAAATAGGAAACAACATTAAATTATCAAATCTAACATTGCAAACTACTATTTTAGAATCCGTTAAAATAAAGAAGACACAAAAGTAATATTTTTTGTTTTTCTTCAAAAATGTGTTTTCTTTATATAAATAAAAAGAGTTTAATGTAAGTGCTTTCCGTGTGAAGCGCATGTTAAGCGGCTTTATGTATACTTTTCTTTATTATTTTTGATATACTTTTCATAAATAGTTTATATTATCATTGATAAACAAAAACGCAATTCAAATCATCAATGATAATTATATCCATCATTTTAAAATTTTATGAACTTATACTCATTAATATCTTACATAATAGATATAATCAATTTTTATATTTTTACGTTATAAAACTATTTTTTGGTATTATCATTGATTTTTTAAGCTATTCATGAAAAAAGATATAAAAAATAAATTCGCTCAACAGACACTTTCACATGGAAAGCGTTTGACACCTACATTAAACCCAAATAATAAATATTATATTTTCATTTTTATGCTATCTGAAAATTTTCTTAATTCAAATAAACAACTAAATTAAAAGGATAATAGTCTTATGTCACATAAAAAGGCTCATAAAGTTCATAATATAATAATCCATCTATATTTTCATATGGATATGTAGCCAATAAAATAGCTCATAAATCCGAAATTCAATATATTTAAGGATTTTGAAAACAACAAAATCTAAAATATATTTTCATATGGATATGCAATCAATAAAATAGTTAATTGTATGTATTTAATAATAAAATATATCACAAAATATGAATTGATGAGCATATTTAAAAACAAAAATAATCAATAATAAATTATTAAATCAGATATTGAAATTTTTATTTTATAACCCGCTAAAATAACAAGGCATGAAGTAATTTTTTTTCACAAAAACTAAAATATAGTATACTTAAAAATACTAAAATATAGTCATGCGTCATATAAAAGATAAATGGCTGCATAAACTTAATACAATAATACATTTATATATCTTTATTTAACATATTCATAACGGCTATATGTATCAATTAGTTTCCCAATCATTTTAAATACATGAAGTTAATTATTAATAAATAATTTAACTAATGGTTATAATTGTTTAACACTAACAAAATTTATTTATCGAAAAAATATTTTGAGTGAATATATAGATTTATTATTTTTCATAATCTATTTTTATTTTGAATTTGTTCACATCATGCGAAATTATATATTACATATGATGAAAATAATTTACTTTTTATTTGAATTGGTAATATTTTCTTCCCTCTCTTTTCACGCATTGCGTGGGTGTAATATTAAGACTAGGGAACTCTCTCTCTCTCTAAAACTAGGAAACTCTCTCTCTCTCGTAGCGCTATTAAAAATAATTTGATTAATTTAAATAAAATACTTCTTATTAATTTTAAAATAATTTTCAAAATATTTGTTATTAATTTAAATGAAATATGAAAACATAAACATGCATGTATAACTAAACGAAGTAAAAATTTATTTTTGTAGTAACCATAGTAAAGTAATTAATAATGATGAAAGTTACTTTCCACTATATGATATATATATATATATATATATATATTATATATATATTATATATATATATATATATATATGGATGATAATCATTTTTTGACATTTACACAAGCTTAAATTAGCTTGATTTCTTTTTACCGATAATAAGAAAGATTGAAGGACGTAGTCCGCAGGCAAATTTATACGAAGATAAAGAATCACATTATCACTACATTTTATGTTGAAATTATATTCGATTAGCACTATAATCTTATTATTTTTCCAAAGATAAATTTGCATTTTATTTATACAGACGTGGGGCTTTTTGCTTGTTAGAAGCTAATGTTGTGCTGCTAACGCTGCTTGCTTGCAAATTGTAAAATGTGACTGAAGATGTCTACTTTTGTAAATTTGAATCTGGTTAGCACTAAATTAGACGAACATAATCATGAATCAAAATTATTATTTTTATTACTTATCAGTGTAATTAAATAGTGTACATAACTATTAGTACGATGATCAGGTGGCAAGAGAGAAAAAACATATAATAACGATTCTTTCATGTATAAAGATCCCTAATGTTACTAACAAGGGTTGATGTAGAGTGGTAAGTGATTCCTCCTCGCTTAAGCATGATCTCGAGTTCGAGTCTTATTAACGCAAAATTTTTTTATTGAAAGTCTCACCTGTCACTACCGGGTATGCGATCCAGGACGATGTTATCGGATTAGTTGGGTTCGATAATGAGCCGGCCTTCAACATGTGGACAGTGCGCTCAGCAGCGCCGCACGAATTGAATCGTCGGCACCGCTTCTCAGATACCGAGGCTGGCCATCCAAAAGATCCCTAATGCTGAAGAAACTAATCAATTAATCCACTGCCATTAATTATTAAGACAAGAAGAAAAAGCAAGTCACAATTTGCACTTAATTTATAGTCACAAGTTGCCATATACCGATTAATTTACCTTTTTTTATTATCTAGTGAATGATTATTAATCAATTCAAGGGATCATATGGAAGCATCCCTACAACGAGTAAAGTTTGATTCATGTCTTTTTTTCTAATTTCATAATTAACATGGAAAAAGAAAAAAAAAGATAAAAAACATTTTATGGGGACTTTCAGACTTTAATTTTCCTTCTACATTTTTATTGGACCCCGAATGTACTTGAAACTTCATTTATTTTGAAAGACTGTCTTGATTAGACTTTCTTTCTATGTGTAGCTTCCAACCTTTGTAAGAGTCAAGATTTTGAGCATTTATTATTATTATGATTATTTGCTACAATTAAATTGAATAATTATAGATAGCATACATGAAATACAATAAGAGAGAATATGACTTTCTTGTGAGATTACATGTTCTATTTTCTTTTTAAATTATGTCCTAGGATCTGTTCCAAATGATCCAGCAGGTTCAATTGTTGGTGCACTTTTAATAACTCACCAATGGATTGATTTCTTGGCCACTTGGCCTTTGTTCTATTGAATAAAAAATCATGTACATGAGTTGATAAAGAAAAGGGAGAAAAAAAAGAAAGAAAGAAAATTGTTGCATGAGATCTGCAATCTTCCTGTTATTGGTGCAAGTACAAAATTTTTTTCATGGATAAAAATATTTGAACTGAGGAGACAGACATTGAGTTCTTCCACACCCTGGAATGCAGCCTCAGGATGTCCCTGGCCTTCTCCTTGGCCTTGGCCGTGGACTGCATTTGGACCACCAGGCAGAGCTTGTTCACCGCCCCCACCTGCACCATCTCCTGCAGCAGCGCTGGGGCCGGCGAGTGCTTGGCCAAGGCGTGCAGCACCAGCACGCCCTTCTCGCTCGCCAGCGGCGACGTCCTGAGCACCTTCTTGGACACCACAGCCACGCCCGCCGCGTGCCCCGCCAGCGCCGCCCGCCCTTCCGCGCACCCGCAGAGGACGTCCATCGCCGCGAGGGCCAGCTCGCAGGCCCTCCTCTCGGGCTCCTCGAGCAGCAGCTCCACCAGGGCGTGCACGGCCCCGGCGGCCACCGCCTTGATCCGGTTCCTACCCCACGGAGACACCGCGACGAGGGACTTCAGCGCGGCCTTCCTGGCCTGCGCCGAGAGCGAACGACCTCCACGAGGGTCCCTTCGTCGAGGGCGACCAACCTCGCCGGCGCCATGACCACGAACAGATCCTTGAGGACCAGCATCGCGTACGATCTCGACTGACCGCTTGATCGCCGCAATATCGTCGTCAGCGACTCCACGATGTCGGCAGTGTTCGCGACAATGCTGAGGAGGCCTTCTTCCGACGCCTGAAGGGAATGCAGCAGAGCCAGCGCCTCGTCGCGCGCGTTGATCTCTTCATCGCGGGAGCTCGAGCTGTAATCAGTTATGACGGAAGCGAGGAAGTCCAAGGCGCCGGGAGCCGCCTCCACGCACCTCCATCCCATCTCGTCCTCGGACGCCACGTCCTTGATCCTGCGGAGAACTCGGAGCTTGTACCGGGGAGCCGTCCGCGCCGCGGCCTCCTCGATGAGCCTGGCGACCTGCTGGACCCCGTCATCGTCGGGAGAACGCGGAGTCGGGAAGCGCTCGAAGCCGGCGGCCGAGTTGAGCGTGCACCAGGACTGGATCAGCCGGCGGAGTGTGTGGTTCGGCGTGAGCTCGAGGCGGTCGGCGGCGGGCAAGAGCTGCTTGGTGGCCGGACAGACGACGCCGCTGCCGCTCTTTCGCCGAAGGCCGGAACGCATCCACTGCTCGATGCTGCAGCGGTCGTAGGTGATGCCGGTCGGCAGGGTGACCGGATCTCGCATGATCTCGAGAGATATGGGGCAGAGGAAGTAGGAAGGCACCTCCGCGGCGGCCTCCATTGATGGTGCAGAGCTAAGCAATCAGCTGAACGAACCAAGCAAAGCATGCAATCCAAGGAACAAGACCTTTAACGAGAGATTTCCGGAGATCTTTGTTTGCGTTGAGGATGTTTAAATATATTATTGTTGCATGGACGGGATCGTAGTGCACGATGACCAGCTAAAAGTCAACGCAGGTGACGGCATTTTCGGTATAACAAAAATGTCAACGCAACGTGTTTTTTT
This sequence comes from Pontederia crassipes, assembly GCA_030549335.1. Classification (NCBI taxonomy): domain Eukaryota; kingdom Viridiplantae; phylum Streptophyta; class Magnoliopsida; order Commelinales; family Pontederiaceae; genus Pontederia; species Pontederia crassipes. Next base: position 48,384,567 of record CM060189.1, on the reverse strand, counting down.
TTAAAGTGGGGGAAAATCGATAAATGCGAGTATGACTTTTTGAATATATTTTTTCAATAAAGACACTTTATAAACTCATATATATATATATATATATAAGGTTGACTTTGTATAATTCAGTAGTAGTACTGATTGTCGTTTGTTGTACGAATTTTAGATGGCTTTGACGGCTCCACTTCTTTGATTGGGTCTCATTTTTCGGATCATTTCTTTAATATTCTCAACTTTATTAATGACTTAATATTATTGCATTTGTTGTCTTTTAAAGTCTGATTCCAATAGGAAAGTTCTGGTGCAACAAAAGTCCAATGGAAAAATCAAATCGAAAATTATGAATTTGAATATGATTTAAGATGATTTTTAATACATTGAAATCCATCTGCCAACATTAAAATCTCGAGAAAATTTTGAATTCCTTTTTTGCTTATATAATTAATTCATAAAGTATAATTGTATATTATAGATATAATAATAATTTTTATATAATTTCTCATTTTTCTATCACATTATGAAACTCAAATTTGATAATTTAAAAATTTAGCAGTATATTTTATATTTAATTATAAAATTAGATATGTTTATATTAATTTTAATTTATTATATATATTTAAAATATAACTACACAAAAGTAGAACCTTAATTTTTAAAGGGTGATTTTTATTTTTTAAATGATTTTAGGATGGCCATTTTAATTTATAAAACCAACCTGAAAAATAATGAATACTTTTTTTTTTGGACTGAAAAATTGATCCTATGAACTCTTCTCACACCTAAGAACTTTCAAATTTTGAATTATCCTTTTTTTTTGCTTTTGTAGACGTTGAATCGTACAAGGCAAAGAAAATAAAAGGAGGAGGAAGAGAAAATTCTGGGTATTGATCTCGTTACGCTCCATAATTTCCATGTCTTCAAATACACAAATTCAACTCTTTCTCTCTCTTTGTTGTTTTAATTTGACTTTATGCATTCAACTGATAATTAATTAAAAGTTATCTTTCAGAAAATAACTCTTCTCAAATATTTTCATGAACTTGTACATCTTAAACTCAATAAGAAGAATGTCAAAAAAACTTGAGATATCTTTTTGGCTTTGACGAACATATTCGGAAGATAAAAATGTTACTGATGAAATAAAATAAAGTTTTCTGATTAATTTGTGTACTAGTCAATGCTTATGTATATTAAATTATGCATCATGCATACACGGCATATATGCAAGCCAAAATAGTTCCATATGGTTATTAATTTTGGGTCTATTATGCACACCATAAATTCTAAACCTCCTAATTTTAACCATTGTTAAAACTCATTAGGCACATACTAATCCAGTTTTATAGTTTACCATAAGAGTATCTGTAACGCCCTCAAATCGACCTCCGCCACGTGATGAAGATCAATCTGAAGACACTACGATATGCTATGACTTTGACCATCATGTTGATCATATCTCAGTCAAGAACCGAGACACATCAATGGAAGAAAGAACAAAAGAGAAAATAAAGAAAAGAATAATTTAAATTTACGGAAGTCTAAAAAATGGCTATATCATTTATAAGGAATATAATAAAGTTCTACATCATGAATCTATAAATGCAGAAGGAAAAGAAACTAATAAACCCTGGTTCATGTGCTTTCTTGTGGCCAGAGCATTGTCACCACACACCTACTCAACACCGTCGCTGGCATGGTCCTGTGGAAATCAGACACATGGGAGGAGATCCTCCCGTAAGCTTTACAGCTTAGTGGAAAATCACATGATATACAATGCATAATATGAATAGAATAATCAGCGATAAAGTAAAATGCTTATCTTGAGTAAATGTTGAACATGAGAGCATCATATATAATCATAAGAGCTATAAATCAATAACATAAAGCAATTGAATCAAATGATGCTAAAAATCTTATAATCATGACATGAGAAATACTGATAACTTGACTTGATATTCATGCTTGTTTGTCTTGTTCATACTTGTTAATCTTGGTTCATATTTAGAAATTATGATGACTTAGGTGCCTTTAATTCTTAGGGTATGCCAAGCAAATGATACAGTCTTGTGTAGGTCAATGGGTAATCAAACCATAATCAAGGGAGCGACCCTTATCATGCAGCACTTAACTTGGACTGGCAACCCATGATTAATCTTCTATCTGAACTTATTAATAGCTTTGAAATCTTATTATGCGTTGTTCAATCATGACATAGGAATGGAAAGATCGATGGTGGAGTTAATCATCATGTGAATTCATACCTTGAATCATGGATGGATCATGAATCGATCATATAGTACTAATTTAATCATTATTATAATAAATCAAATAAGGATAGGCTAGATCTAAATCAGGATCAAGAACTGTGGACAAACAAGATAAAATGGGATCATTGGAGATCGGTCGACCGATTCTGGGAGCAATCGATCGGTGGGCTTTAGGTCGGTCGACCGGTTTGTTCAGATCGGTCGACCGGTGGTTTCAAAAGTCGGACGGTGGGGATTGAGGATCGGTCGATCCATTCTATTGAACGGTCGACCGATCGGCTAGTGAGGCTTAAAGATCGATCGACCGGTCAGGTCACAATACAGGGGAAATCGGTTGACTGGTCGATGTGTACTGTAATAGATTGTGGGATTTGTAAATCGGTCGATCGGTGGCTAGCAAAGAACAGGGGCCGGTCGACCGATCGGCGTCCTGATTGATTTCAAACACAAAAATTCTTTCAAAACCCTATCATAATTACATCATAAACTAATTACTACATCCTAGCAATCAACCAAACAGTAACAGAATGATAAGAATCAAATCACATATGCAATTAATTCAAAAAATCAAAAAGCAAGGATCAAAACAGGGCAAACAAGAACTTGAGGCTTTCATATCCTTTTTTTCTTTTCACAATCAATTAGGTCATGTATTAAAACTAATCAGAAGTCATGCAAGGTGATTTCAGTTCACCCATATCTGTTCACGATTAATCCGTTCTTCAGTTCGTTGGAAAATTATCGCTCGCATCTCCTATTTTTCCTACGCTCTCTACCCCTGCCTTTCCTCTCTATCCCTGCCTGCAATTCGATCGGCGCAGAGGACGACATGAGGGAAAGTAGTGGAATCAGGTTATGAGAGAAAGAAGACCTTGCCTACCCTTGCACCAAGAATGACGAGTGGAATTTTCCTGCTTCTATTCACGTGCGAGTGTGGAATGAAGGAGAACAGGGAGAAGGGTCGTGAGGTTTGAGGAGAGGGAGGTTTAAGGTAATTCTGTTTTATCTATTAATAGTCTCCTCTCCTTTAAAACCAATCTGATCTAATGAAATCAGATTTAATCCCCTTGATTTTATCCTAACTTTGATTGGGATTTGGATAAGTTTTTGTTTCTTACCTCTACTGTTACGGTTTTTACTTTCTTTCTTTTCTCTCTCTTTTTTTTTGTCTTTGAGTCGATTGTTACATTCTTACCCCGTTAAAAGAAAATTCATCCTCGAATTTTGCATCAAGTAAAGGGTTTACAAAAAAGATGAGAAAATTCTTGGCGCATTTTCGACTCGAGTTCCCATGTCGCATCATCGTCATGATGGAAGCGCCAAGCTACTCGGACCATTGGAACATCCTTGTTCTTCTGATGTTGCACCTTACGCTCCACTATGTGTGTTGGACACTCAGCAAAGGTCAGGTTTGCAGTTAGATCTGACTCCTTTATCTTTAGAACATTTACAGCATCGTGCTTGTACCTCTTGAGCATGGATACATGAAATACATTATGCACTCTCCCATAAGATGGGAGTAGAGCCAGTCTGCATGCTGCCTCGCCTACCAATTCAAGTATCTCGAAGAGGCTTACATAGCGAGCCCTTATCTACGTAACTTGGTCACCAGCTTGGAAATCCTGCTCTCGTTTGCCCTTATCTTTCATAGGGGATATCATCAGAAGAACTTGGTCACCAGCTTGGAAATCCTACTTTGGTTTGCCCTTATTTATGTAACTTTTCTATCTATCTTGTGCAGTCTATAACATTTTTTTTTCATTTCAACATTCTTTGAGTACTCCACTACTTCTTTGACTTTCTCTATACCCATGACCTTTTCTTCATTCACTTCCCTCCCAATGCTAAGTGAATGACAGTGCCAGTGTCTGTCCAGTGTTCAAAAGATAACGATTATTATAAAGAGGTTTGATCCACCATAATGGTTCGTCACTATTAACATGTATTTCTTATTCTACTATCTTTCAAATATATAACATTATAATTACCGGAGTCAATAACCTCCTTAAAAGGAGTGTTAGTGGACATTATTTTCAATCACATTAGTGGATCTAAACTTAATGAGCAAGCACTATGTCTACTCCTCTAAATTTCATTCATTAAAATTTTCACCATCACACACATTTACTATCATTTCTTTTATTTATTTATTTATTATGAATGTTATTATTATTATTATTATTATTATTATTATTATTGCTCTATCCTCAATCTATGATAATTGTACTATAGATACAAATAATTACTTTCACTTTGTTGTCATCTTGGGCTCTTATCATTAATTAAGCTTTTTAATCTTTCATCCCTTCTTATGAAATCTTTATATTTCTTAATTACTTAATATTGAAATTTAGAGAAAAGTTTATTATTATTTCATAACTTCTTATGCTCGAAGGATTAATGCATATAGGAGATAAATTACTTATGTTGATTAGATATACAATTGACATCCTTATATAATGATCTAACACACATTTGACATCCGTAAGGATTCAGGATTCGTAATTTATTTTGATTCAACTAAAATTAATGATTAACGTAATCCAATGTCGATATCTTGGTGGTATCATACGATGGTCGTCGTGTGGGGGCATGATCACTTGACCTTCGCCTTATATCAGATATCTAGAGGAATTGATCAAAGTACAAACTATAGGTAATTGTCAAGTGAGACAATTATATTTAGAATCAATTAGTTGTCTGATAAATCTTTTTGAGGATGGATCATTCTTGGCATTCTATGTCATTGAAAGTTCTTAATCAATGTCATTCATTATCCTTTCTATGTCTCGACTCATTGTGCCAATGTTTTATGTTATGCTTATCATGGGAGTTGCCCTCAATCTTAACTTCTTGGCTTACATTGATTTGTTTCTTGCAATGTCAGGTCATATAATTTCATAGGAGGCCAATGGTTATATATGATCACAACAAGTTCTTTCCTTGAGTATTTTGAAGCACTTTGAATTAATGTTAAGGTCGAACGATATCTACGTTGAGGGGTCACTACATAGTATGATCTAATCCATAATGAACAGAACAATTTATACGCACTACATAACATAAGTCCTTAGTAAACATCATAAATGCATATGAACACATGGAATGAATTCAAACAATAAGACAGGAAAGCAACACAATCAACAAAACAGAAGACAATCAATCATTCTTCTTCTTTGTGCATCATTTCATTGTCCTTTGCATTAACGATATTCTTGTAGCACATGGGAGAGGGTTGGAATAACTTTAAGGTCGAAAAGGGGAAAATAAATCCATATATAAAACCTATGATCAAATCATGAGTGGTCCCCTTGATCAAGATCAAAATCTTGAAAATTACCACCATTTCCATTTGCCTTACTGATGTTCATTATTTTGAAGTTGATAAGGAGATTCATCCATATATAAGGCTTATGATTAGGATTGTAATTTGATCCATTTGGTCAAGAAAAAACTAAGAAAATTATTCATCGCGTGGACATCTTAGAGAACATCCTAAACATGATAGGATTTCATTTTATCCTTTCTTTAATCTATCACTGTATGAATCCCATTTGTATCCTCTGATGATTTACATAATTATATATCTTCTTCTTCCATTTGGATTTATCAATCATTTTCACATAATTATTTATCCTATACGATGAGATATTATTATGACAACTATAAATATATCAATATCCAAAATAAATCAATTAAAGACTTATAGTTTACTTCATATCCATCTTAGGTGCATAACTTGCTTCTCTAAAAATTTTGTAGGGGACTTATAAAATTCCTCGTACATTACTTTAGCCCTCCATACTTTCTAAAATTTTGCTCACTTGATTTTTTTATATCATTTAATACTTAGTGGTTGGGGCTCCTATCTTACTTAAGCATGTTTCGATTAAGAGACTTTAAATCTTTTCAAAATTTCTCACATTCATTTAACGCTTTCATGCATTGCTTGTTCTTATATAATTCTTTTATCAACCATGCATATTAGTCTATTTTGGAATTATATTTATATTGCGATCATAGAGAATTCATTCTTTAATAATGTCTATAAAAATATACTTCATATCCATAAAATTTCAGAAGTTAATTAAATAATGTTATAATGAGTTTTTGTAAGAAAAGATTTTTTGGATTCCATTTTCAGGAATTGAAACTATACTATACCATGGCAAAGAATTTAATTCTTATAGGTAAATGCTTTATTTATTTATTTTTAAATATTTTTAAATATACTATGTTATATGTGCATATGTGTATGAGTATGCTAGATCTACATGTTTAATTAAATCAGACAACCACTTACTTATTGATAATTTTCTTCTAACCTTTATTCAAATCGATGTGACTTCTGAACCTTCTAAATTTTTATGTTTGTCCATCCATACATTATACATGTTTCTTGGGCAGTTCTCTAATACTTAAACCATTGTCTAATTTAATATTACATAACTTGAACATGATTAATAATTCTAATTCATATTACCAATGTAAGGTAATCCAACTAGAAATTTGAATAACTAATTTGGATTTGCTTATGACCTTTATCAACCTAATATAGGGGTCATATGAAGTCTAAAGCACAACGGGAATTAGAGGTTCATACTTATCAATATAAAACTATAAGATAATTTATTAGACCCCTATCTTGGTAAACTAATAGAACCACTTAAGTCATCACAATAAATCATAACTTAGGCATGCTTAGTTTCACATATAAATTCAATTATACTATTTGGAACCATCTCACACATACTTGTTATGTAAGGCGAATTTTATTTACTCCTATAATTCCCTCCTTTCTTCTTAAATCTACATCTCTTCGTAAATGTTAAACCTACTCATTTTCCTCTTTATACTGCTGCAGTCAGCAGAAGAAGTCCATAAGTAGGACGATCATGGAAGAGATAGAAAACATGACTTATAAGAAACATAATTATTTCTTATATTTTATTTCTTAAATATTTGTAGGATTGATTCTTCATGTAGGTAATACTTATCCACATGCGTTACTTATTCTTTCCCACTTTTCGTAACATTTATAACCCTTTTTCGTATAATCACTAATACCATTTACCTTTATAACCCTATCATACAAAATAACCTCCATAGAGATCAACCACTCATATGAAATATATATATCAATACATCAATAAAGAATAATATAAAGCAATAAAGATCTTACTTGTACTTTATGATGGAGAGTGTGGCGACTGCTCGACGAAAGCACGTGAACCTTTACTATGCTATCTTATACAATAGGACGTCAAGAGAGTCCTGATTTTAGGATCTGATACCATAAATGTAACGCCCCCAAATGGACCCCCGCCACGTGGAGAAGACCAACCTGGAGACGCTACGGAACACTATAACTTGACTATCATGTTGACTATATCTCAGTCAAAAACTAAGATACGTTAGCGGAAGAATAATAAAATACAAGAAGATAACATAAATATACGAAAGTCTAGGAAATGGATACATCAACTCTAAAAAATATAATGGAGTTCTACATCATGAATAACTAATTACGGAGGGAAAAAGAAAACTAATAAATCATGTGGTTCATGTGCTGTCTTATCGCCAGAGCTTTGTCACTACACATCTACTCAACACCGTCACACCTAGTCCTATGAAAATCAGACACAAGAGAGGAGGTCCTCCCATAAGTTTTACAGCATAGTGGGAAACCACATGATATACAATGCATAACATGAATAGAATAATCAACGATAAAGTAAAATGCTGATCTTGAGTAAATGTGGAACATGAGAGCATCATATATAATCATAAGAGCTATAAATCGATAACATAAAGCAATTGAATCAAATGATGCTAGAAATCTTATAATCATGACATGAGAAATACCGATAACTTGACTTGACATTCATGCTTGCTCATCTTGTTCATACTTGTTAATTTTGATTCATATTTAGAAATCATGATGACTTTATGTTCCTTTAATTCTTGGGGTATGCCGAGCAAACGATACAGTCTTGTGCAGGTCAATGGGTGATCAAACCATGACCAAGGGAGCGACCCTTATCATGCAGCACTTAGCTTGGACTGGCAACTCATGATTAGTCTTCTATATAAACTTATTAATAGCTTTGAAATTTTATTATGTGTTGTTCAATCATGACATAGGAACAGAAAGATCAATGGTGGAGTTAATCATCATGTGAATTCATACCTTGAATCATGGATGGATCATGAATCGATCATATAGTACTAATTTAATCATTATTATAATAAATCAAATAAAGGTAGGCTAGATCTAAATCAAGATCAAGAACTGTGGATAAATAAGATAAAATGGGATCACCAGAGATCGGTCGACCGATTCTGGGGAGCGTTCGATCGGTGGGCTTTAGGTCGGTCGACCGGTCTGTTCAGATCGGTCGACCGGTGGTTTCAAAAGTCGGACGATGGAGATTGAGGATCGGTCGATCCGTTCTGAACGGATCGACCGATTGGCTAGTGAGGCTCAGAGATCGGTCGATCAGTCAGGTCACAATATAAAGGAAATCGGTCGACCGGTCGATGTGTACTATAATCGATTGTGGGATTTGTAAATCGGTCGACTGGTGGCTAGCGAAGAATAGGGGCCGGTCGACCGAGCGACGTCCTGATTGTTTTCAAATATGAAAATTCTTTCAAAATCCTAACATAATTACATCCTAAACTAATTACTACATCCTAGCAATCAACCAAACAGTAACAGAACGATAGGAATCAAATCACATATGCAATTAATTCAAATAATAAAAAATCAAGGACCAAAATAGGGCAAACAAGAACTTGAGGCTTTCATATCTTTTTTTTCTTTTCACAATCAATTAGGACCAAAATTATCTCTCACGTCCCCTATTTTTCCTACGCTCTCTACCCCTGCCTTTTCTCTCTATTCCTGACTGCAATTCGATCGGTGCAGAGGACGACGTGAGGGAAAGCAGTGGAATGAAGTTACGAGAGAAAGAAGACCTTGCCTACCCTTGCACCAAGAACGACGAGTTGAATTTTCCTGCTTCTGTTCACGTGCGAGTGTGGAACGAAGGAGAACAGGGAGAAGGGTCGTGAGGTTTGAGGAGAGGGAGGTTTAAGGTAATTCTGTTTTATCTATTAATAGTCTCCTCTCCTTTAAAACCAATCTGATATAATGAAATCAGATTTAATCCCCTTGATTTTATCCTAACTTTGATTTTGATTGGGATTTGGATAAGTTTTTGTTTCTTACCTCTACTGTTACTCTTTTTACTTTCTTTCTTTTCTCTCTTTTTTTTTTGTCTTTGAGTTGGTTGTTACGGTATCTAAAGATAAATCTTTTTGCATTGTCAACTAAAACAATATAAAACCATACCAAACTTTCCACGCCTCTTTATATTGTTGAATTGTGAATCAATATTTATTGAAACTAAACATGATATATATATATATAATGTAATAGTTCAAACCAATAATTTATGCAATATTGCAATGATGCGTCCACCGACGAATTGATTACTCAAATAATATTGCAAATGTATAGATTATTTTATATTGCCCTTTTTTGTTTACAAACGTCACCACGAGGTCATGATTTGTAATCATTCAAATAAAAACATCCTCGAACAAAGAACTCCTACATCAGTGTTTTAAAAATCGAACGGTTCGATGGGTTCAATTGCGAACCGCTTGTAGTATAGTTTGGGTTGACAAAAAAATCATTTTCACAAAAAATCATATAGAAGCGGATTGAATCGGAAAATCGATTCAATACGATTTTTGTCAAAATTATTAAAAAAATTATAAAAATAATTAGAAAAATTATGAAAGAAAGGAAAAGTTAATTTTGGTAATGATGTGTCAGAGTATAAAATAGAGAAATAATTAATCAAATATATATATTTGGGGATGATTACATGAAGTAAATTTAAATTTTAAAAATAAAAAGTGAAAACATCTAATAAAATATTAAACAATAGAGAAAATTATTCATGAAATAAAAAATATTATAAATTTGAAATGATTATAAATAATGATAGTGAAAGTATAAAAAATATTTTATTGTTATTTGATTAATTTAAAATGATAATTAACATGATTTAATTCAATTAATTTTTTACCTTTTATAGTTTCATTTATAATATATTTTAAAAAATAATATTATTTTATTAAAATCCAATCCAATCCCATTGAACTTCTAGAATCTTGACCTAATTGACTAATCCTTTCGATATCCTCCGATTTTTAAAAGCACCAGCCCCCTGGTGAGTTTTAATTTTCATTCATTTGTGTATAATATTATATTTATGTAGATTGACTTAATTTTGACTTTCTCATCGCACCTATCGAGAACCACCATTTTGACTTGTTCGCATTCTTTTACATCATGTAACATGTTATAGGGAGGGTTTGAATTTGGAATGTGGAGATTCGTGTAATAAATTTATCACGTGCCACTTCTCCACAAGCTACTGACTTCCAAGTTCCAACTCAAATCTTTGACTTAACAAAATCTCGAATAGTTACTTGAATAATTAGAAAACTGTTTTATTTTTTTGGTAAAATGGATAAAAACTTACTTGACGAAATTTATTAAATTCTGATTGTTTTTATGTTAGACATTCTTTTATAATTAATAAGATCTCTAGAAAAGGATTTTTCCTTCACTTGATATAAACTGAATACTTAATTCGTATGAGAATATAAAAAAAGCTGATCCTTTTTTTTTTGTATTAACCTATTGGCATGCGCTTCAATTTTTGAAATCGTTCCTATTTCTTTTTTTTTGAATTGATAATTTTATTCTGTCACGAAATTATGAATTCGATTTTCGTTATCTTCTCTCATCTGTATTTTCAATCTTCTTATTATCAATTAATTGTTAAGAAAACCCATCATTGAACACTAAATTTGTTGCTGAATGTCGATGCATGCCAAGGCATATCTAACTTAAGCATTATTTGTCTAAGTGCACATGATCTAAAAAGAAAAGGTATGCATGATCTCAATCAACATACACTATTTTGTGTCCTATATTATAAGTCTACTTTTTATGACCATCATTTTTATCACTTCTCTATTTTATCTCATAAGCATAAAAATATCCAGCACTTTCAGCCAGCGCGAACCACATATAGGGTGAGGGGGGCCCTGGCTAGTGGCCCCCTTCAAAATTTTAGTTTTTTTAGAAATATATATATATATATATATATATATATATATTAAAATATAAAATTTATGATATAAAATTATATTTGGCTCCTCTCAAATAGAATTGTATGCTATTTTAGTATCAAGGAACACTTGCTCTAGAGGTCTCTAGGTTGAACTGGCCCCCTCACTTTTTTTGTCTGAGTTCGCCTCTGCTTTGAACGCTCACACGATGAATTAACAATAATGATATTTTTTTTAATTGCAAAGGAATTATCTAATGATCCAAAGTTAGATCCAATTTAGATTTTTGATTGGGATACACAAGAATATTCAAGTATATTAATATTAAAATGTACATATATGATACATGTGAGAAAAATAAAGTATTAATTAATTATGAGTATTAAACAAATGACGATGTGAAGTCTTAATGTAAATTAATTGAGGATTAGATTTTTGCATGGATTAATTATTTGTTAACGATATGATTAGAATTATGCATATAAGAAAATGTACCATTCACATATGAATAATACTAATAATGAATCACAATCACATATTTAAAATTTAATGATTAGATAATTGATTTACAAACAAATATTGAACATTTATCATTCTAGTTAATCCAAGATCTAACACCTTATAGATGATTAGATAAGGAATAAGAGACTTTTTCTTTTCATTGAGGCATGCAATTTCATTTTCTATTTTTTTTTATTTCATTCTCTATTGAACTTGGATTTTTTATATGACTGAGAAAGAATTTTTTTTTTGCTTTAATATTTGATCATAAAATATTTTATTTGCTTTGATAATAATTTCTTTTGTGTTATAGTGTTTTCTTTTTTTAATTATAAGATAAATCTTCTTTTACCATACTAAGAAAGTTTTTTAATGTACATAGAAATAAATTATAAATTTATAATAATCGGAAATTTTGGGTCAAAGATATTTGAGTCTTTTGACCAAAATCATATATAAAAAAACCAATAACCCTATTAATTCTCCAAAAACCAAACCGTCAACTCCTCTTCTCTCTTTTTCTTCTCTACCAAGAAAAGCCGCTAGGAGATCTAGAGCCCTATTCTTCGTGGTGGCTATGATTTAAGATCAACAAAAAGAAAATTAAGGTTTCTAAGAAAAGAAAGAGGCTTCTAGATGATGAAGAACAAGATGATTAAGAACAATGATTTTAGATGTAAAATCTAAAAATATGTAAAGGAGACTCAAACTCCTCTCTCAATAATGTTTTTGGTTGGATTAAGAGTTACATAAATGAGGGTTGCATGAATGAGGGTTTCATAATTTATGTTGCATAATTTGTTAAATTTGTAGCTATCTTTTGATAATTATTTGGGTAGATTTTACTTATCCAAAAATTACAAATAATATATGGATGGAAAGTCCTCAAAGTCTAATTTTCACATAAATTTATTTCATTGGATTTGAATATCTATAAAAATAATTATTATCCAAAAATTGGAGTACTATCATGCTGTCTCGAGTAAGAACGAGGCGAATTTGTAAAATCTATATTAATTTAAAATATTGAATTAGATTTGAAATTTATGCACAAGTTAGGAGTTTGCATTATAGTTCTGTGGCAATTGAAATCATCTGAAAAGAATAAGAATAGATTAAATTATAAATATTTTAGTGTCTACAGGCAGAATACTATGTAAAGAATAGATATCGATGGTTGTATGAAGTTTTGGGATTAAATTCCAAAAATATAAAATCCATGAATTTTATATGTGATTCCTGTGAAAGTATAGTTTTAAAAAAAATTAGAATTAATCAAAATGAATGTCTATTTTATTGAGATATAATTTTTTGATTAATGATGTGTCAGAACGGTCAAATAAGGAAAGTTTCAACAATTATTATCTTCATATTATGCATTTCCTTTAAATGTTTATATACATTTCAAATACATTTATTTGTTTATGTATAATGCTTTCTGATGTTTCATGCATTTTTATATATTATGTTATTCATGAAACATTGATTAATTTATTGACGATCACTTAGACACGCGTTTAGACATGCTCAATCATAATTGGGCTAAAAGATGAAAAATGATTGATATGAATGATTGTTTAATTACAAAGCATAATGCACATAAAGTTGAATAATATACTTGTCACTCATTAATGGTGAGAAACAAAGTCCTGTACTTATGTATGTACTTCAAGGGGATCTAATCTCGCGAAATAAGGTCCTGCATTTTTGTATATGCTTGTCAAGGAACGAAGTCCCTCGTCAGAAAGTGTGTATTCTTTAAAATAAAATTCCTTACTATTATGGTTGTATATTCTTTAAAATAAAGTCCCTCACTATTATGATGTGTGTTCTCAAGAATGTGACCTAGTTAGTCAATGTGATGATGCTGATATGATTCTTTCAACTATGTTAAGATAAAAAATGTTACAAGATAAAGTAAGAAGAAAAGTGAAGTTTAACATCAAAGTATCTTATAACAAAGAAAGTAAGTTAAAATAATGATGAAGTAAAGATGGAAAATAAAATCTTACACTTATGTACGTACTTCAAGGGAATCTAAGCCTGAAAAGTAAAGTTCTGCATTTGTGTATGTATTTTTCAAGGAACAATGTTCCTCGTCATAAAATGTGTGTATTCCTAAAGATGATTAAGAATAAACTGTGTGTTCTTAAGTATGATTTATGATATGGAATGAAAGTTAATATGATATTATGTGATAAAGATAAATGATGAAGATGACACGTGAAATATCACATAGTAAAGAAAGAAAGAAGAATGAAAGAAGATTCAAAAGGTTATAAATCAACTTTGAAAAAATGTAAAGTACGAAAGATGTTAAGTAATAAATAAGGATCAAGGAGCTATGAAGAAACTCCTAGAATGTACATGACCATGAAAGTAAAATGAAATGATATATTATGTCATGTATGTGATGAATGATATGAATATATATTTTATTGCATGATACTTACATATAATGGATATGAAATTAAGCATGAATGTTGATATAATATGAGGTAATGTCAGTTCATAATATAGTTCATGGCATGCATGTTCATATGTTATTATTATGATGATACATATTATAACTGGGAAACCCTACACTTTGGATCCGTGCAAGTACTAAGTGATGGATGAGAACTCAAGTTCATGACAAAGTATTGCACATGCTTAAGTTTAAATAAGTCCTATAATTCTATTTAAACATTGAGGTTAATGATGTACTTAAGGTTTAGGCATTTAATGTTTTCTGAAGTATCATATATAATTAATAGAAAATTTTTATTTATTATGATTTTCTCTAAATTGTCAAGTCTTTCGTTATTTAATGATGTATGTCGAACATGCTAATGACGCGAAATTGCCCTAAATGACCCAAACTTTTAAGGTGGATTTCGAATCGTTACAAAAATAATTAATAACGTGTAAACTCTTTCCTTCGCAACTTAATTACCAAGTATGAAATGCAAGTTTTTTTATCATTATGTTGGACTATGAAACTTGGCTTAATTCTTATCATAATTAATTATTATAAATGTTTTTGGTATGCAAAAAAATTGCACACCAAAAAAGAAAAAACAAAAGTATAAAATTTAATAAATTTAAAATTTATACAGTATAAATGTAACAAATTGAAAATTTACCCTAAAAGTTAAGCATAATTGAAGAGACTTTATACATTATGTCTGTCGCCATCATTATCACATTTAATAGTGAAAGATTTCTTAATAAAAATTTATTGAAAATTAATGTCAAAGATAAAAATAATACCCTCAAGTAGCAATATAAAATCTCTAATCTCATCAACTCAATTGCATA
This sequence comes from Pontederia crassipes, assembly GCA_030549335.1. Classification (NCBI taxonomy): domain Eukaryota; kingdom Viridiplantae; phylum Streptophyta; class Magnoliopsida; order Commelinales; family Pontederiaceae; genus Pontederia; species Pontederia crassipes. The sequence goes on along the minus strand of CM060189.1, from coordinate 48,369,352 downwards.
AAATGATTTAATATATTAGCATAATCATGATACTTATTAGACCCAAGCATGTGCAATACTCATGTCGTCATTATCCTTCATTCTTAGTTTGCTACATGAATTCAGAGTGCAAATTTTCTTTATATATATATATATATATATATATATATGTATGTATGTATAAAGTGGATGCATTCAAACCATTCTAAGATCATCTTTCCAATTTACCTTTTTTCTTATTTTTCCAAATTTTTAATCTATTTGATCTATTAATAACAACCATTTACTTAAGGCCATTACTTAATAACTTAATGCCATTCCTTTTTTAATTCTCTCTCTTATTAACAACTTTCTCTCTTCTTATCTCTCCTATGGTCTTAATATGTATCGTTTCTCCCACTATACTTTGTTCTACCTTTTGCATTCATTATTATGACCCATTCATTGAATTTTTATAGACATCAATTTTTTGTTTTGGAAGATGAAGAGAACTCTTATGAGTGTAAAAAGGGAAACTTGCTGTCAGCACGGAGGTGAAGATCTTAGTTCTTGGTTATATGAGCAGAATTTTACGGGCTCCAAAATAGAGAAAAGAGAAGCATGGTAAAGTTCACAGTGCAGGTTAATGGCATGACTCCTTTCAAGTGTGAATTGAGAGAGCATATCATGTTCAGAATCAACAATGGTAGAGGGTGTTGGATCTAAGTTTTAATGACATATTATATTTTGATGATACAAACCTCGAATGATTAAGTTAAAATGCTAAAACGTTTAAAGAAAAAGATATAACTTTATGCACTACACTTTGATTAAATAATTGGCACTGGTCAATATGGAATCAGAGTTGTAAAGAATTCTATTAGCTTTCCATAGACTTCAAGATCATCTAATTTGAATAATCGAGCAGAAAGTTATGCTCAAAATAGTGCAGGGCGGTCAACCTGCCGGTCGAGACAGTCCGGTCGGCCGATCAGAGATACCGGTCGACCGATCAAGGCATAAGCTGCTCAAATGAAAACTACGAGATTGTACCGGTCGACAGGTCGATCGATGCAGCGGCCGACCGATCAGCTCAACGGCTATAAATCAAAACTACGAGATTGTACAGGTCGAGATACTGGCCGATAGTCCGGTCAACCGACGAGCTGCGGCAATTGGAGAAATCAGCGCAACGGTCATATAGTCCGATCGACTGCAAGTCGACCAGTCAATAAATGCGGTCGACCGGTTCATTACTGAAATGAATAGTAACGGCTATATTTTGAGGATAAAAATGTGGAATTAATTTTGGACGAATTTTTCACATACTAGAGCCTATAAATGAAGTGCCAAGACCAGAAGCAAAATGTATCTATCCAAACATTGAAGTAATACTTCAAGAAATCAAAAGAAGATCTTTTCCTTGAAGTTATCATTTTAGAGCCTTCTTTCTTTCTCTCTTCTCTTCTTGTGAGTGTTCTATTGTAAAAGAGAGAAACTATTCTTCAGAAAGATTGTGAGAGCTCCTGTGTAAAAGAGATTCGAAATCTTACCTCTTGAGCGAGAAAAAAAAGCTTCTTAGGAGGAGAGGTTTTGCCTCGCCTCTCGAAGCGGAGAAAAATGTGGTTGTGTAAAGGACTTTCTTCCTTGCCCCATTTGGAACAAAAGAAGGGATTAGTGGAATCTCTGACGATTTTGAGATCGAGAACTTGGAGCGGAAATGTAGGCCAAGGTGTGGCTGAACCTCATCAACAACCACCTGTATCTTCGTGTTTGATTTCTCTCACTCTCTCTTCATTAATATTGTGTTTATAATCTGAATTGCAAAAATTTTAAGAATCGATTTTGTGCTTCCGCGACAAATTTTGTGAAATAGATAATTTCGGTTAAACACCAATTCACCCCCCTTCTTGGTGCCCTTTGGGATCCTACAATTGATATCAGAGCGAGTTGCTCTTGTTTTGATTTTTTTGAAATTTCTCGTTTTCAGATCTAATCATTTTAGATCTAATCATTTTTAAGGTTCAATCATTTTTTTAAATTTAACAATCTTAAGAGTTATGACATCAAGTGCATTTGTTTTTGCCGAAGTACAATCAATTAGTTGTCCTCCCCTTTTAAATGCATCAAATTTTGCATATTGGAAAACTCGAATTCAAGCCTACATATGTTCTATTGATATAAACATGTGGGATATTGTCGAAAAAGGCTATTACTTACATGAAAAATTACCTTTCGACCATGACGAAAGACAGAAAGTTTTTTCGAAATTGGATTGGAAAGCAAAGAACATTTTTTATTGTGCTTTAGATTCAACGAATTTTAATCGGATTTCAAATTGTGAAAGTGCAACTGAGATTTGGAACAAACTCATCACTACTTATGAAGGAACCGATAAAAGTTAAAGAATCTAGATTAAATATTTTGAATCATAAATACGATTCCTTCAAGATGCATGAAAATGAATCTATAAATGATATGGTTGCTTGATTTAATGATATTGTGAATGGTTTAGCCTCTTTGGGCAAGCCGAGAACTAACCCCTAAAAAGTTAAAAAGATTCTCAGGTCTCTCTCCTCTCAATGGAATACAAAAAGGATGGTGATCGAAGAAAAATATTTGAACAAATTGGATTTTGACGATCTAATTGGTTCATTTCTAACCTATGAGATCGGAATTCAAGAAGAAGAAGAATCAAATGTTTCCAAAAAGAAAATATTAGCTTTGAAAGCAAGCAAAAGTGAAGATGACTCCAGTGAAGAAGAAATAGACGAAAAGAGATTCGTCCTCTACACAAGAAAACTCGATAAGTATATCAAATTGGTGAAAAAGAAAGAAAAGTCTACCCGAAGATCATACAAAAATCGTAAAGAAGAGACATCTCATAGAAGAAAAAAGAAAGACATGAAGAGTCAAGTGAAGATGAATCAAATGAATCATCTAATTCGTCCGGTGAGGATGCATATCTATGCTTAATAACGCATAATAATGAGGTATCCTCCAACTCTTCTTATTGCTCTAGTGCTAATAGTGATAATGAAAATGACGATGAGTAATATCAATTTTGACATGCATAAGGAATTCTCTTTCTTAATTGAAAAATATCTTATTCTTAAAAAGAAGAATAAAAAATTGATGAATGACTTTCATATTATAAAAGATGACTTTGATATTTTGAAAAAGGAAAGAGATGCCTGTCTAATTCATAATGAAACCTTGATGAATGATCTTCATATTATGAAAAATGAGCTTGAATAATTAAAAGTGGAAAAGGATACATATTTTATGGAAAATGAAAATCTCAAAAATGAAATTGAAAATTTGGAAATTACACATACATGTGAAATTGTAAAACTTGCATGCTCTTTAGAAAAAGAAAAGAAGGAAAATACCTTTTTGAAAAATATAACTATTTCTCATGTAACAAAAAATAATCCTAAAAAATATAACTTGGACATGAAAACTCTTATTAGAAATCTAATCATACATATAATAAAAAATCACATATTACATGTTTTACATGTGGATTTAATGTTCATTTTACATATCAATGCAAAGTAAGAAAATCTTCACAAAATGGCATGATTTGGGTTCCAAAAGGAACTTTGACTAATAAAATTGGACCCAAAGAAGTTTGAGTACCAAAAGTTACTTGATTTTTTTACAGGTGTGCCTCACATGTAAAGCAAAGGATGAATGAAAAGGTGAATGCACAAAAGTTATGGTAAAAGTATCATTGGGAATACTCTTGTTTTCTTTTAAGTGTTAAGCCTATTTTTCTATTTCATTCAAAAACTTCAAAGTGAATATTTCTTTGAATGAAAAGAAAGGAACAAAACAAATTGGTCATAATGATAGGGGGAGCACGTTAAAACTTCAAAACTTTATTTTTTCATGGATATCATTGTTGTATCAAAGTTTTATGCCATATCCATAAATATCTTTTTGGATTTCATCAAATTGTCTTCAATTTACCATTATAAAGTAGTCATAAATTTAGGGGGAGTTATGTTTTCAAATTCTTATGTTGAAATACTCTCTACATGACTATTATATGACAAAAAAGGGAGAAAAATAAAATATTGATTAAGGAGGAGTTATATATGATTTCTTATATGCTTCATATATATAAATTATTCTTTTTGATGAAATAAAAGGGGGAGAAGTATAGGAGAAATATGATCTAAATATTATTTTATATGAAGAGTACCTTACAATTAATATTTATGTGAATATATACCATTGTAAGGAAAGCTATGTGTTAGAGGAGTAAAATTATTTTTACAAGAATTTTACAACTTTTTTGCAATTTATATATTTTTCATATTTTTCGGTTTGTCTTCATAAAAAAGGGGAGATTGTTGGATCTAAGTTTTAATGACATATTAAATTATATTTTGATGATCAAACATTGAATGATTAAAGTTAAAATGCTAAAAAATTAAAAAAAAGAGATAACTTTATGCACTGCACTTTGATTAAATAATTGGCACTAATCTTATTAGTTTTGGATGAATGTGGAAGCAGAGTTGTAGAGAATTATGTTAGCTTTCCATAAACTTCAAGATTATCTAATTTGGATAACGGCAGAAAGTTATGCTCAAAATAGTGCAGGGCGGTCAACCTGCCGGTCTAAGTTATGAAAGCCGATCGAGACAGTCCGGTCGACCGATCAAGGCATAAGTTGCTCAAATAAAAATTGCGAGACTGTACCGATCGACAGGCCGGTCAATGCAGCAGCTGATCGATCAACTCAAAGGCTATAAATCAAAACTACGAGATTTTACAGATCGAGATATCGATCGATAGTCCGGTCGACCGACCAGCTGCGGCAACTGGAGAAATCAGCACAATGGTCATATAGTCTGGTCGACCGGTCAATAAATGCGATCGACCGGTCCATTACTGAAATGAACAGTAACGACTATATTTTGAGGAGAAAAATGTGGAATTAATTCTGGACGAATTTTTCACATACCAGAGCTTATAAAAGGAGTGCCAAGGCCAGAAGCAAAATGTATCTATCCAAGCATTGAAGCAATACTTCAAGAAATCAAAAGAAGATCTTTTCCTTAAAGTTATCATTTTAGAGCCTTCTTTCTTTCTTCTCTTCTTGTGAGTGTTCTATTGTAAAAGAGAGAAACTATTCTTCAGAAAGATTGTGAGAGATCCTGTGTAAAAGAGGTTCGAAATCTTACCTCTTGAGCGAGAGAAAAGATTAGCTTCTTAGGAGGAGAGGTTGCCTTGCCTCTCGAAGTGAAGAAAAATGTGGTTGTGTAAAATGCTTTCTTCCTTGCCCCATTTGGAACAAAGGAAGGGATTAGTGGAATCTCCAACGGTCTTGAGGTCGAAAAGTCGGAGCGGGGACGTAGGCTAAGGTGTGGCCGAACCTCGTCAACAACCACCCATGTCTTCGTGTTTGATTTCTCTCACACTCTCTCTCCATTAATATTATGTTTATAATCTGAATTGCAATAGTTTTAAGAATCGGTTTTGTGCTTCCGCGATGAATTTCGTGAAATTGATAATTTTGGTTAAACACCAAATTACCCCCACCTCTTGGTGCCCTTTGGGATCCTACATAGGGATCTATGAGAGGCCTTCTCGCATCCACAGGAGCGGTGCGGGTCTTATGTTTGTGTGAAGGTTTGATCACAGGGAAGAAGATCATGCAACTCCAAAGCTGTAGAGTTATGGATAATGAGGATGAATATGAATGATTAGGAGAGAGAAGGCGAGGAAGATAGAGAATTTGAGGCAGATGAACTTTCCTGCTTCAGGGGTTAGTGCTGGACATTTCATATAGGTGGAGCTCCATTCAACTCTTTTATTTGTTGTTGCTATTATTTTATTTAGTAGTGTCACATAAGTTATTGCCATCCTCCTCCTCATCAAGTTCAAGCTATTGACTACATACAACAATCGATCTTCCACCTTAATTTAAGAAATGATCAAAAGAAGTTTGATACAAACAGCTTTAAAGTTCATCTATTGTCCTTATGAAAAGAGTTTTGTGAAATGCTAATGAGAACTCTGTACAACTTAAGAAAGGTGTGGGTCAGATTAAAACTTGAACATAGTTATTTTTGTTTAATGACTCAATTATTTGAAAATAATGTTTTCATCAAAATATATCATTACCTTATAAAAAATTGCTGTAATAAGTTCTCTAATATATCTTTTGTCCAGAGACAAGTCGATGCATCTATCCTAAGTTAACTTGGATGTAGCTAACAAGTTGATGAAGCATTTTCACATCCTATATTTTATTTATTTTTTTATCTTTGTAGAATGAGTTATATATCATCTCTATGATTTAATAGAAAGTAACTTTCGTCATTAGTAAATTACTTTACTGGAATTAATACATAAAATGAAATATTACCTTTTTAGCTATACATGCATGCTTATTTTTTTATATTTTATTTAAAAGAATAATAAATGTTTTAAGAATATTAGTTTATTTAATCTAAATTATTTTTATCTTTAGAGTATATCTCAGTATTATAAATTTTTTATTAAATAATGTTCAATCGCGCTATGCACGAGAGAGTTCCCTAGTTAGAGTACATAAAGATCCACATGGCACCATAATTGTGCGAGACTTTATTCTCGATTATCATTCACAACACATCCATCATTTATAGTAAAGAACTTTATTTCGCAAGATGCATGTCTTTATTTCGCAAATTGTGTTGTGACAGATTGTTTTCGTCACAAAGATAATTGTGACGATCGCACAAGATTAAAAACTTTTGTCACAAAAGTTTGATAAAATAATTAATAAAATGAGTATTCCGTCACAAATGTGATAATTTTTTGATGGATTACTGACTATTAATTTGTGACGGATATATGTTGTGATGATTTTTATGACAGATTTGTGATCATTTTGTGACGATTATGATTGTGATAAACTTGTGATAAATTGCACATCAACGTTTTATGACAAAATTGTGATGATTCGCTATTAATTATTTTGATGAAGTTGTGATGGAATTTATGTAATTATTTAATATAATAAATTTATAGAATTTTTAATGAATCAATAATTATGTGACAATTTATTTTCTAAATATACTACTACACATAAATAATTATACAATAAAAATAATACAATGCAAGATATTCATTTCTAAACATGCCAAAGATCATATAGTTCAAACATTTGTAATTAAAATATTCAAAATATTAAATCCACTACATAAGTTTTTATTATCCAAATTTAAGAATGAAACTTTAAGCAAATTATAGCCACACAACATATCCACTTTTTTCCTTGATGAATTGTGATCACCTCTCCATATAAAAAGCTGAAACATGTAATCAAATATATACATAAAATATTAAAATCTAGTGATTTAAATAGAAAAATATTAAAATAATGAAGCATCATAAGATGGTGATATATAAATAAGATAAATTACATTACTGACGTGAAACATAATCTTCAGAAGGTGATTGACTACTTGTTTGTTGAGTAATTTGTAATACAAGTGCATGAACACACTCTTCCATTTCAGCATTCACTTTTTTAATATGATCATCTAATTCTTGTTGCAATTCTTGTAACAACCGACCCAAACAGATTTAAGAAGAAGAAGAAGAAGAAGAAGAAGAAGAAGAAGAAGAAGAAGAAGAAGAAAAGAAATACTTGTAGGACTTGGACGGTTGGGAAGGGATAAATCCATATTCCACTCAAAGTTAGGAAATCAAGGGGATTAATTTGATTTCATTAGATCAAATTAGTTTTAAGGAGAGGAGACTTTTAATAGATAAAACAGAATTGCATTAAACCCCTCTCTTCTCAAACCCCACGACCCCTCTCCCTGTTTTCCTTCGTTCTCCCTTCGTACATGAGCAAAGGCAAAAGTTTTGCTTGTTGTTTCCAGGTGCAAAGGCAGCCGAGTTCTACTCTCCTCGCTGCATTATCTGATTCTTATTTCCCTCCCCTCCCCTCACGTCATCTTCATCGGATCATTTGCAGGCGAGCAACAATCTGGAGAGAGGGCAGAGGGAGTATAGAGGGACAATCGGGGATTCAGCTGATAGTTTTTTCGATGAACCAAAGCAAGGATTGATCGCGTTAGAGGTGGGTGAATTGAAATCACCTTGCATGACCTTGAATAAATTTAAACCATGCCCTAATTGATTATGTAAAGAAGAAGAGAAGAGGAGGGTTTCAAGTTTCTTGTTTTGCCTTGTTTGATTCTTGATTTATTTGATTGTTTGATTAATTGCATGCATGATTTAATTCTTATTGTTGTGTTGCTGTTTGATTGATTGCTAAAAAGTAGAAACTAGTTTAGGATGAGATTATATGCTAGAAATTTTAAGAAATTTTCTTGTTTGGAAACAATCATGATGCCGACCGATCGACCGACCTTTTGTTCTTCGTCCACCAGTCGACTGATTTACCGATCCCATAGCCGATTTCAGTATACATCGACTGATCGACCGATCCCCCAATATTATGATTTGACCGGTCGACCGATACCTGGGTCTCACTAGCCGATCGGTCAACCGTTCAATAGAACGGATCGACTGATCGGTCAACCCCACTGTCAGATTATTGAACCCACCGGTCGACCAATCTGAGCAGACTGGTCGACCGAACCAAAGCCCACAGGTTGACCGTTCTCCAGAATCGGTCGACCGATTTTCAGTGATCCTTTTTATTATATTTATCAATTAATCCACTCCCCAATATGAATATTGTCTATTTGGAACTGATTTTATTTTCTGCCCTCATAGAGATCCATCCCTGATTTCAAGATCATTTCTTTTAATGATTTATTTCTCATTGATCCTATAGTCTCCATTTGAATAAATAACGAAGAATCACAAGTTATTAAAAGTGATTAATAAGTTCAAATAGAAGATGAATAATGAGTTGCCAGTCCAAGCTAAGTGTTTCAAAATAAGGGTCGCTCCCTTTGTCATGGTTTGATCACCCATTGATCTGAATAAGGCTGTATTGTTTGCTCGGTATACCCCAAGAATTAAAGATACCTAAAGTCACCGTGATTTTTAATTATGAACCAAGATTAAGAAGTATGTTTAAGACAAGTCAAGTTATTGTTATGATTATCAAGCATGCTCATGATTTCAAGTTTATTAAGCGTCATTTGATTCTAGTGATTTATGATATCTTCTTATTCGTCTCTTATCATGATTTATGATGATGTCATATTATCCTTTTTATTCAAGATAAGTATTTTACATTACCGTTGATTTATCTATTTAAGTTATGCATTGTATATTATGTGGTTCCCCAATAGGCTGTAAAGCTTATGGGAGAACCTCTTGCCCTGTGTCTGATTTCCACAGGTTGTGATGATGTGGAGTAGATGTGTTGCAACAAGGCTCTGGCGACAAGAAAGCACATGAACCACATGATTTATTAGTTTTCTTTTTTTTCCTTCCACAATTAGTTATTCATGATGTAGAACTCTGTTATATTTCTTAGAGCTGATGTAACCTTTTCTTAGACTTCCGCATATTTACGTTATCTTCTTTTTTTTATTCTTTCGTTGATGTGTCTCAATTTTTAATTGAGATATGCCAACATGATAGTCAAAGTAATAGCATCCGTAGCATCTCCAGATTGGTCTTCGCCACGTGGCGGGGGTCGATTTGGGGGCGTTACATTTATGGTATCATAGTTTAAAGTCAGGACTCTCTTGACGTCCTAATGTATAGTAGGGCATAGAAATAGTTCATATGCTATCGCCGAGCAGTCGCCACGCCCTCCACCGAAAAGCATTGTAAGTCAAGTTCATGTTTAAGATAAGTTATCATTTATTGATGTATGATTTTCTTTCATGATTAGATGATAAGCAAGTCACGACGGTCAGAGCGGATCCAGGAGCAAGTGGCCAGGTCAGCATAGAATGCTCTTGGGGTACCAGAAGGCTCAGAAGGTCACTTCCTCAGATAGGGGCCCAAACAAAATGTAATCTTCCTGAAAATCATGATGTGAGAAATTTTATTGTTTTAGCACATAAGGAATGACAAAAATCTAAAGATATCTAATGAACATGTATATATTATATTTGTAATCAAGCAAAATGCACCTTGTAAAGATAATAAAACACATATTTGTTTATAGGCTTGTTTAATTGAGTCACTTAAAATTTTAGATGGAATTCAACAAAACATTTCATTGTCAAAATAAATAATCAAACATGCGTAAAAGTTTCATCATACCTTACAATGGTACATTAATTATACTAAATATTGGATTCATTTGAACTATTATTTGTCACACCATATAGCACAATTGTGAATACTCATTTCCTTATCATCCACGAAAAATGTCAAAGTTAACATGATTAGGTGTTCCATACTACGATCGACAATACCTAAGAAATGTACCAATGATAGTAGGGGTGAGCACGGGCCGGGATGATCCGGTCACCTCGGCCCAGCCCGACCCGGATTTTTCGGGTTTATTCCCGACGGTTGGTAATCGGGTCGGGACCGGGTCTCATTTCCTTGAGACCCGATTGAGACCGGTCCAAATTATGAAAACTCGGACCTGGTCCCGACCTGATTAAATATATTATATTAATATTAAATTATTTTTAAATAATATATTTATTCTTATTTTAAATAAAAATTGATATTTTATTTGATATATATCTTAAATATACATTATTTTATATATATTTTAATTAATAGTTATCATATTTATATAATAACATTAATTTTTTTACTATTTTATTTATTATTTTACATTTTTTATGGTCAAATCGGGACAACCGATTGTCCCGGTTTGACCGGGATGACTCGGTCCCGGACCCGACCGGTATCGGGCCCGGGACCGGGTCTGCATTTTCGAAAACTCGGAGCAAACCGAGTCGGGACTGGGTCGGCCGAAACCCGGTCCCAGACTCGGTTTTGCTCACCCCTAAATGATAGAGCTGAAGATAACCCTACTACCTATAGGGGGCCATCCATCCTACAGTCGCCTGAAGAGGAACTGCAGTGATCTTGAATAGGAATCCTATAGCGATAGATAGAATCCCCATAAAAATACCACTAGATCGAGCACCAGTGATTTCGTATCCGGTCAAAATCTTGGCTAATTGATCGAAGTGGGTAGCTCCAGTAGACCCATAGATCATGGAACAAATATGGTGGGTAGGCCTAACCACCACACTACACGTATAGACGCGAACACCCCTCGTTACCGTACGTGCGACTCTCACCGCATACAACTCACACAAAGACTCCTAAATCCATCCCGAGCAATTTTGAGAAAACTCCAAGCAGCGAGAAAATGAAGCCTTAGCACGCTCCGACTTTTGAGCCTCCGCTTGTTCCCTAGCGTGCTCCGACTTTTGAGCCGGAGCTTGCTCCTCTCCTCTCCAATCTTCGATCAAACTTGCGTTCCCCAGCGGATGCGCTACGGCTTTCGCTTTAGCTGCTTGCTGCTTCAAAATAACTGCGCTAACGGAACAAGCAAGGGCTTTGCCCTTGCCTTGTTCTTTCGCGCCTTGCACGCTCAGCCCTTGCCTTGTTCTTTCGCGCCTTGCACGCTCAATCCGTTGCTTCTTGCATCAAAACTATAGGGCTAAGGCTTCGAGGAGTTTGCAACTGAAAAACTATAGGGTGCTGCCCTCCTGCTGGGTGGGCGCTTCTTTCGTCTATCATGTGTATCGCTTGGCTTCGTCCCGAACCAAGGAGGCATTCTGACGGGTGCGTGCATGTGTTGCCTTCAGAGACTACAAGCCGACGCCGGAAGTGACTCGGTTCTATTCTCATCTCATTGGGATGGGATATAGATGGAGAATCCCTATAGATCGTAGTAGTTCGCCAACCTCTCTAACTAGCATAAGATACAATTTAACTTCACGACACAGCCAAAAAACTTCGCTCGGTTGGCCCTCCTGGGCTGATGCCTACTTTCTCTTTTCTTCGGTCTACAACAAGTGGGAGAGGCAGGATTCAAATCTACGTAGAAAACAACCTTCAACAGATTTACAGTTTGTCACTTTTGACCGCTCGGCCACTCTCCCCTTCCCGGAAGAGTGGATGTGGTCTTTTTTTTGGATGCCAATCTGAATCTACGGGAGGCCTCCGGTGTCCGAGACTACTAACACGACTAATCCGGAGCCGGGACAATAGAGCAGTAATGATTTGTTCCCTGACCAAGGTGATGACTCCAAGATTTGAACCTGGGGATGTGGTCTTTGATCTTTGCCAAAAGTAGTTGGATTGGAAGTGAGAACCATTGATGTGTGACCTTTTATACAATAAGGTAAGAAAAAACTTAACTTAAATTGTAGATGAAAGTAAAAAAATATTTCATTATCAAAATAAATAATAAACATATGTGCAAAAAGTTTAATCATACCCTATAATAGTGCAATAATTATACTAAAGTTTTGATCTATTTGAATTATTATTGTCATACCATAAAGCACAATTGACAACACTCAATTCCTTATCATACCACAATTATTATTATCACACCATATACTCGTATTTTCCACATGGCTCAAATTTGCACGCGAGTTTGGCTCTAATACTATTCTGCAGCACTCCTTAGACCAATCAAAATATTGTTCACTTTGAACTTTGGTCTGCACAAATTTAAAATGCATCATGATAGGTGAAGGAAATAGCTACGTACAAGTTCATAATCACCTCCATATTTTGTCGATGTGAGATTATCCATTGGTACCCTTGGTCTTAGACCTCGGATAGTTACATTTAAAGATTAAATAAAGTTTTTATTAAGAAGAATGAGGGTATAGGAATAAAATATCAAACTGCTATATTCTATACTCGATAAGTTAATATGTGTGGCTTATCGCATTTTGTGCACAAACATCTAAACATTATTCTAAAAAATATTTATCAAACACTTACATTACCATATTGACTCATTCAAAAGCAATATTATATTTAATACTCTAATTTTTGTATGTACCAATTAATGCCTTAATCTAATTAAGTTTGGTTGGCACAATTGGTTAACAGAGTTGTGTGCCAAAATCGATGGGAGCTAGTAGCCCCCGATTTGATTCCTGGAATCACTATTTGGTTAGGGGAATACGATTATACTCTTTACTCTGACTACAAATTAGTTAAGTGCTACTTAGTCCTAGATACTGAAGGCCCGAGTGGGTATAAAAAATAGTGCCTTAATATATATATTAAAAGTAATATTAAAACTTTAGGTTATGACAATTTAATAATATTATGAAATTTTGTTTGTTTATATTGTGTAGTAGGATTTAATTTGACAATGAATCTTAAAGTTATTTTAACACTCATTTTTTATATTTGTTGAATAATATATATATATGTGTGTGTGTGTGTAAAATACATATTCTTTTCATTTTTTATGTTATCATTACTTAGGGGTTCTCAATTTTTAATAATGTTTGGTTTAATTGTTGATAATTTATATATTATTTTTCAATTAAATTGTAATATCCCTAACTTTATCATGCATGATTAGATGTATGAATGCTATGTTATGTTATGTTATGTTATTGATAGATATTATGATGGTCATGTTAAGACATAAGATTCAATGTTAATTATTGGAGTGCAAAAAGTGACAAAAATTTTCTTAAGGCATGAAATGTGATTATAAATGTGAAATTTGTAAAAATAAACTCCCAATAGTTATTCTTTAAATCACCCTAGAAGTGATTTTTAATAAATTTTAGGAGGTGTTTTAGTTAGACGTAACATTGACGGAAAATAAATTTTTTTGTAAAATCATGATTTTTATTCTGAAGCCAAAAAATTAAATTTTGATTACTTGATTATTTATTTTTCTAAATATTTTATTGAATCCAAATAGGGTACTTTCTTATTTACATGTAATGACATAAATAAATGAATGAATAAATAAATAATAGGAAAATACAAATCCATTTACTTAAATGGCATTACATGTGAATAAGGGAGAGATCAAGGGTATTTTCGCAAGGGTTCTATTCACAAACTTAAGTCAATTTTTTCTTTGCTTTTGATTCTTATCCTATTATCTTTTACCACCTCCTTCTTCCCTTTTCACCACCCTTATCTGAACACCAAAGAAAAGAGAAATATCCACTACTTGTTGGGGAAATTTGAACAAAAGAGAAAGAAATTGGAGTTTTCAACTTGTGGTAAGTTCATACTTTCTAATTGAGATTCCTCACCCTTCCCCTGATCCCTAGTTAATTATTGAGTAAAACCCAAGTTGTTCATAAGGAAGAGTGACCCTTAGGCATGGTTAACTTGTTTTTGAAACATTAGTTATGCCTTTGCATAACTTAGGGTTGTCAAAAAATTACAAAATTTACTCAGATTGATCATTTAGATGTCTATAGCAAAAGTTATGTTCTCGTTTTTAAGGTGCTATCATTTTGTTTGTGGAAACTTTTACCCACTTTTGTAAAAGCATGTATTAAATCAAATATGTTATATAATTATTTGATAATTTAGGGTCAAAATGACGCATATGTTTCATTTATAATTGAAATCACTTTAAAAGAATATGTCTAGTTAAAATTATAAATGGCTAATCAAACGTTAAGGCATATCATGTTAATATTTGTTAATTTTATTGTGCTCAGTTCAGAAGAATATAAATTCAAGTAATTTTATGAGTTACACCATAGGAAGCATATTTTTATAAGAAATTGAAAGTACCAAAATATGAGTTAATTACTAATTGGTATAAATAATAAAAGTAAGGTAACATAGTCTCTCAAAACACACAAACAACATGAAAGTTAGGTTGAATGTTGATTTTTTTTGAGACTAACCATAAATGATATAAGGCATGAAACTTTTACAGATTAAGATTTCTATAACTTGGAAGTAAGTCAAATTGAAATGATGAAATTTGGTAAATTTTTCTTTACTAGGTATGTAATTTGTTATAATATTAGGCCAATCATTGTGATAAATAACCACTTAGATTATTAAAGTAAATGCATGAGTGCTAACCTTCCTAAATAATTATGTTTCATGTATGATATGTTAGTATTCGAAACATAGTAGTAATATGATCATATTTATTATTGTCATAAGAGTACAAAAGAAAAGTAGGGAAAAATAAAATTGAAAACTTTTTGTTAGTACTTATAGGTAAGTTGGTTTCTTCCATTCTATATATTTATCTTTTTTCTAAATTCGATGTGACATTGATTTGACATTGTTGCTTGAATTTGTTATAATGATTTGTTTTCATGAAGTGCCAAAGTTTATTATTCGAAAGATTGATTGATATTGTATGACATTATGATATATTTGATTGCACTTGTTATATGATTAATTATGCATTCACATATATGGTGGTTGGAGTTAAATGCTACATCTTTAATCATGATGGAAGCCACTTATAGAATTCAACTCATCATTGTGTTATTTAAAAATGGGACGAGATATGATGGAGCTAAGTTCTATACAAATTTAAGTGCTATATCATGAGAAATCAATATGAGAGCCAAATTTAAAATTTGTATGGCTTACTTTTAGAATTCACCTATCACTATTTGATCTTTTACTCGACAAGAATTTGGTAGAATGAAAGTTTAAATGTCATGCGAAATTAAGTGATACATTGTGAGAGTCGCGGCAGGAGCCACCTTTAGAATTCGTAGGACTAAATTCACCTATCGACTATATAAACTGACCAGTTGGTGATCATTCATATGAGATTGTTACATATTGGATTGGTCAGTTTGATATTTTTAAATATTTGTAAGTGTAAAATTAATATATAAATGTTTTCTCTATGATTATGAAATTTATTTGTTATGTTTGCAACTAAATATATTATAAAAAACAAATATTAAATAATATCCTCTTAAATTGCATTTGCCTTAATTTTTTTTTTGGGGGGGGGGGCGGTGGTGGGGGTGATTTATTTTACCTTATAAATAATTATATACTATATAATTAAGATATGTCAAAAAGTTGTTGTGTGTCACATCATGTGTAAGATATGTATCATCCTGTTGGGATACCGAGAGTGTGATCTGTATTATATGCATGAAAGTAAATTTGTATCTTGTAAAAGAAAATCCTTTATAACACTATGATTATGTGTACCGCAGGATAAATTGTGTGATTTTAGTGTTATCATTTTCATGTGATATAGAGGAATTATAAACATTTTTTTTATTTTCTTTGATAATCTGTAATTAGTTGCAAACTATGACATAAATGATTAATTTAGAGAGTCTGCATATCAAATTCTATTTTTAATTAATGTTAACAATATATTTTCCTAACTAACTAAGCATAAAATTAGATCATTCTAAAAGATTTCAAATCATCATTTACAACATCAAATTTCAAATTCTCTTTATGCATACAATTAGAAGTGAAAGTAGGATGGCATAGTAATTTTTAATTAAGAAGTCTTATAATTTTTCAAATGTTTTTAATGGCCTTAAATTTATTATTTTTTTTCTATTTTGACCATATTAATATATATTTAGTTCTATGAAATGACATTAATCTTACATATTTTATATCTTAATATAACTATACATGAATTATATGATTTTAATTTATATATTATTTACATAAAATTTTGAATGACTGTGCTACCTCTTTTAAGAAATAGCACAATAAGACACATGTCCATTACTTTTAGATTCACTATAAATTGTGGATCTATAATTGGATGTTTTTAATCAATCATCCATCTTAAATCGAATGATGATGAATGAGTGTGTGCTACCTCCCAAAACCGGTAGCACAATCATTTTTCCAATTTAATGATTGTGATTCCCCTTTTAAGGAGTAGTATTATCAAATGTTATCACCATTGAACTCAAGATAGATGATGACTAGTACATAACAAATTGATGTTCAAACTTTTTAAAATTTTGGAAGAACTTATCTTTTACATTAATTTTTCTATTTTCACAAAGTGTTAATCAATTTAATGAGATTGAGCTTGTCAAGTGTAAGCATCCTCGAGTTTTTTTTTATTTTTTACAATCGAATCTCCCCTGACAGTTGTTTCTTCTTTTCGCGTGTTGGTAGGATCGAGAGACGACATTGTAGCTGCAGCAAAAGCACGAAAAGCCCTCGCAAGGTCATGACGAGCAAGGACCGTCGAACGACGAACCGGTGATGATGATAGATTTGGCGCCGGTCGTGGCAATGCACAGGCCCTGCCTCCGATGGTGATGCCTGTGTCCACCTTGAAGCGACGATTGCCGATAGGCCTCATGAGAAAAATGAAGGTAGGCAGCAAGGAGGGGTAGGGGAAGGGGTCCTTGGTGGTGGCGTCAGCGGGAGAGGTGCAAGGTGGACGGTGACAACGACTTTGACGAGGTGACGGTGATTGACGAGAATAGCAACCCCCCAACGGCACAACACGATCCCGAGACGCATCACACGAGAACTTGTTCCACAAAGTTTTCACATCTTGCCAGAACTTTTTGGCAGAAACTTTTGTCCAAAAAGTTCTCCCCGCCATCACGTGACAACAATTTGAAAAAAATTCTCTTACAAAAATTGTTTGGCAGAACTTACATCCAAACATTATGAGAAAATCCGACAAATATCATAAATTTACGTGGCTCAAAAAAAAAAAAAATAAAAGTGCAAAGAAATGTTATGATAAATTTTTAATAAATAAAATAATTGAATCCTTCAATTTTTAATAATTTATTTACATCAATAATTTGGGGGTCATTAGTTTTTTTTGTTTATTTATATAATATTTTTGTATGATTTAATAGCCTTCAATTTGATTTTAAAATTCTTATTTGATATATTTCAAATTTAGTGTCAAGTTATATATTTTTAGTCATTAATATTAAGTACACATCTATTTTAAATTTTTTTGTTTACATTTTAAAAATATTATCACAGAGGTAAAACAAATCATTGAAGAAATTAATGAGAGTTTTTTTTTGTTTTTCAAAATAATTTTAAGGTGGTTTCTATTCTCTCTAAACCCATCCGGAAAAATGAACCCCCATCTCAACCACAAACTGCAGTATAATTTTTTCTTTCCGGTCGATTTCCACCGACGTCGCCATCCGATCATGCGAGCGATCCTCTCCCGATTGCACGTTGTCCTAAAACCCTCTCCTTCTTCGTCCCTTCTCAAACCCCTCCGCTGGAGCCCTAACCTCGCCTTCGACGCTTGGATTCCTCGCCGGCGCTTTGCCGCCATGGCCGCCGGCGCCGAGGAGTTCGTCAAGGGGAACGTCTTTCCCAACGGCGTCGCCGTCATCACGCTCGATCGCCCCAAAGCCCTCAACGCCATGAACCTTGGTATGTTCTGGAGCTCCTGTTTGATTCTTTGGAAATCCCGTGTTCTCACGATCTTCGTGTTCGAACCCCTTTGGATTGGCCAATTATGCTGTAGCTTTGAACAGATCGGTATATTCCAGGTCGAATTTTATGTGAAGCTGTATAGGTTGTCAGTATAAGCTGTTAATAATACAAATGTTTGAGCTCAATGCAGATATGGATCTGAAATATAAGAGCTTTCTCGATGAATGGGAAACTAATCCAAGTGTGAAATGTGTTCTGGTGGAGAGCAGCTCGCCCCGAGCTTTTTCCGCAGGTAACCTTTGCCTTTTGTGTTAGTAGGGTTTTAATGTAGCTCAACGGTTTATTTATGCTGTCGCGCCATTTGTATTCCGGAGCATTGGGACGTGATTTATGGAAATCTTCATGGCCAATGCAGGGATGGATATCAAGGGTGTTGTAGCTGAAATCCAAAAAGACAAGACAACACCACTTGTACAAAAGGTCTCTCAATAGGAATAATTTGCATACTTTTCCCTTTAAATGTTCTGTGCATTTCTTTCTGATATAACCTGATCACGTTAGCTTTTAGAAATTCGATTAGACAATAAGATATAACAAGGCTAATAGTCTAATCTGCAGGTGGTGATGTGAAGCAGATTACGACAAATTACAATCTATCTGAAATAATAGAGGTTGAATGTCCTTACATATCTGCGTCATCGTTTTGTGGATTATGTAAATATTTTACTTGAAATTGTTGTTCATCTTGACTTCCTGATTTCTTATCGTTTCTAAGAATAACCAGTACTGTTTTCTTCCAAAGAGGGAATGGCTAGTGCAAACTAATGATCTTATTAGTTTCATTTCCACAGGAAAAAAGAGTTGAATGTTGTTTGATGTGAACACAGATGTAATTTATGATACTCCCAAAAAAATTGGTATTTATGATCAGGATGTAGCTAAACTATGGGCATCAGTGAAATTAGTTCCTATATTTCTTATAATCTATAATCTTGGATCCCTCAGCTCAATTGTGCACCAGTAGATTGTATCTTTTTTGTAAAATGAAAATCATTCACTTGAAGCAGTTCTGACATTTGTTTTGTTGAAGTTAATGATGTTCAATATGTGATATCTTACTTCTAACTCTGATTATTTTCACATTGTGATTTTCATAACTGGAAATTCTAATTTCTTTCTCTTGTTACTAGGAGGCCCATAGGCCTATTACATGGAAAATTTATCATTTGGCTATAATCCTATAGTTAGAGCTGTTCATGAGTTTGTTTATCTTTATATGTTTTTTTGTTGTGGGTTAGAAAAGAAACAGATTTTCTTTAATGTTAACAACTGCTTTGCAAATTTCCTAGGATTGGTGTTAAGAATACAATTGTTGGTTTCCTTTGGATCGAGAAAAGACCATGCACAATCTAATTGTTCACTGCTGTACACAAATAAATCTTGGTTGGCTGAAAATTTTGCATATCTTCTTTAAAAGGTTTTTTTTGGCATTTTTTCTAGTCTTGCTTAGTTTCATAGTCGATGTTACCTTAAAAACATTCAAAGTCAATGTTATATTTTAAATTATGGAATGCTGAAAGTAGACAATAGTATTTCACTCTTTTATAACTCAGTCAATAGTACCCTGCTCTGATCATTACAGATATTCATATTGGCTTATCTTATAAGCACAAAACACCAGTATCTTCTATTGGTAGCTCCATCTTATGCTGTCAAAGTAAATTGTATTACTTGATCTATTTCTATTTTAATGAACTTTGCTATATCATTTTAGTTGTAAACACTGAGATGACGAAATTGCTTCTTTTTTCCCTCAAGTTGAAAAGGAGTTTGCATTTACTTGCTGTGATTTTCTCCATTTCTTCTTTGTTGATCTTAACTGGCAAAATGTAAATGTTAGAATACGTTAGTACTAGATCTACGATTTCCCGGTTTGTTTCATATTAATTTATACTTCTGCTTTTCTCTCTTTCGGCGATATTTTTAATCTAGTATGTCATCCTTTACAGGTCTTTACTGCTGAGTATTCTCTGATATGCAAAATTTCTGATTATAAAAAGCCATACATAAGCTTCATGGATGGTGTGACAATGGGCTTTGGCATTGGCTTGTCTGGCCATGGCCGATATCGGATTATAACTGAGGTAAAACTCTTATATTGGTAGTCTACTTTGTGTCAACTTTCCAATATCTCCAGTTCATTTGTGTTTATTCTTGTATGAATCAATGGCAGAGGACTTTACTTGCTATGCCAGAAAATGGTATTGGATTATTTCCAGATGTTGGTTTTGCTTATATTGCCGCAAATGGACCGGGAGGAGGGGCAGTTGGTATGTATTTACAGTATCAAAGTTTTCTCTTTTATTATATTTTCTTTCTCGTGGTTCAAAGCTTGGTGTGTGTGCCATTGTCATGGACTAGATGGGTAATTTTTCCTTGGGGGCTTATATTGTATCTTCCATATTCTTTTCTTCCATTACGCTGTATCTGTCATCATCTTCAGGGAATCCACTAAATGATTATTATGTTAAGAATATAAAAGTAGCGCCCCCACATTGTTGTGTTTTACAGAAGTGAAAGTCTTCCATGTCATGCTGAATACATTACCTGACCAGATCGAGCATTTTATTGTTTGGTTCATTGGAAGGCTATAACATTGTTACAAGTCCATGGTTGCGAAAATAGTCTGCTTGCTTTGGTTCTGATGTTCTCCAATCACCGCCCATTTTATCCATTTTTCTTTAGTTATTATGCTTTCCAATTGTGCCTTATGATGATACTTCATCGATATAGTCAGTCTCTAGGTGATTTCAGGTGTTGAATCTTAGTATCCAGAAGCCCATACCAGGGCATTATGCTTTATCATTGCATGTGCGCAACTAACATTAGTTGTTTTTGAACTCGTAAAGTCTTCATATGTTTAGATCATTATGACCCATTCTTCTTTAGTTCTTATGCTTTCCAACTGTCCCACTTTTCATGATACTTCATCAGTTATAGTCAGTCACTATATCTTTTCTTTCAGGTCTTGAATCTTAGTTTACAGAAGCTCATACCAGGCACTATATGCTTTATCATTGTATGTGTGTATCCAACAATGCTTGACGTTTTGAAACTCGTAAAATGTTCTTATGTTTATATCATTATGTTTCCTCCTGACAGAGGATTTCTGGCTGCAGGTGCTTACCTTGGATTGGACTGGGAAAAGAATTTCATCTCCTGCTGATGCCCTATACGTGGGTCTTGGAACACATTATGTCCCATCTGGAAGTTTGGTCCCACTAAAGGAAGCTCTTTTAGACATTAACTTGTATGTGATTGATATCTTATTTTCTCCTCTTTTTGATACGAACATGGTTGTGAATAGACAGCTAATGAGAAGTTTGTCATGTTAATTGCTCTCTGATGCATGCTTCTGAGTGATGCTATAACATTGTTTTATTTTAATATTTTGACTTATAGCTCGGATGATACTCACAAAGATATTCAAACATTACTGAATGGGTACAAAAAGGAACCTGAATCTGAAGCTCAACTGAAATTGCTTTTACCTTATATTTCTTCGTCTTTTGGTGGAAATCGACTAGTCTCAGAGATAATAGAAGAATTGAAGAAACACCAAACAAGTAGCGACTCTGCAGGTATTCTAATTAGACAAGATGGGCAAACTTGAACATATATGGCATTCCTCAGTTTCTTTTAATGATGTAACCATGAAGGGGTGTCTTTTATATCATTCAAATATCTCTTTGTTAATCTTAAAATAGTTCTCTTTATTTTATCTACTTGCCATCCCAAATATAGACAACTATATTCCACTATAACTGATGGTTTTAGTGTTAAATGATATTGCTTGCATGTCAGTGATGTGCTTGACATCTAACCATGTACCCACATATGAATATCAGGAGATCTTCTCATGATATAACTGTGTAAGATGTCTTCTAGACATCCAAATCGCTCTTGATCTTAAAAAATACTCCTTATTTTGATCTACTTACCATGCCAAATGCTAAGGTCTTGGCATGAGGGGTTATAACAACCCTATTTCATTATAACTGATGGTTTTGGTGCTACTACGTTTTTAGGGCACCTGAAAAATGTACACATATGAATATCAAGAAATTTTTTTTATACAAGATTAAAGATGACCCATGAGATAGACAAACCATATTTCAGTGTAACTGATGGTTTTGGTGTTTTTGTGTGGTCTTGTTTTGATGGATTAATTGAAGGTGCTATTTCGTGGACATCTATGGTTGCATCACTAACAACTATCTAATGCATGCTGAGTACTCTGTTATAGAAGTATACAAGAGCACATCACAAGGATTTGTTGATAAATAACATATATGAGGTTGTGTTCAGTTATGGTATTCATACTATTGTCCTAGTGACCTTGTTGAACAAGTTTCTAGTAAGTCTTGGTTTTAGTAAATGATTGGTTAAGACTACTAGGGCATGTTGATTGTTGAAAATTCTATTTTTGAGACTTCTACTCATCCTTTTTACACAGTATCTTGAATTAATAGTTAGCATCTGAACACTTTAATAAATATTGTGCAATCGTTACTCACTCTTATGGTGCATAAGGACGCTAGCATTCACCCCCCAAAAAGAAAGATCCTATCCTGCATTCGTTTTTGGTTTTTTTACAGAAATAATTTGGTCATTTAGAAATTAATCATTCTTCATTAATTTGGTAATGTTTATGATATCTAGTGGACTTTGGTTGTTGACTTTTGTGTCAGGGTTGAGGAAATATTTCTTACATAACTTGTTTGGAACTGTTCAAGTCAAACGGTGATATTAACCACAATGTGGTTTTTCAGATATTTAGGATCCTGTGAACTTGTTATACTTCTGCATTGATTCTGTTGGACCCTAATACAAGATGCCTTCAATTGATACATATCTCAGAAATGCATGCATCAATGAAGACATTGTTAAAGTGTCTGCTTTTGTACCTACCACATTGTATTCTTGCATTTGCAAATTCCCTGTTAATAGATGAAGGCTACTTTCAACAAACGATAAAATGAACAGCTGCAAGTTCTGAAGAAAATATGATCAGTAAAATTGGTGATTTGTTTTCCTGTGACTAAATTATTCAGCGTGAACTGTAGCTTATGATCCTCTCAAAAAAAAAAAAAAGAAAAGAAAACTGTAGCTTATGAATTACGGATTCAAAATGGTTTGATATATGCCCTAAAGCTATCTCTGCGTAAACAAGGACACCACCTATATACGAACCATTATCTTTCGTCCAACCTTTTTTTTGTTTCCAGCATTTACTGCTTGTTGAAGTTTTTATAGGACCCATATGTGCTATAGTTGTGTTATAAACAAACTCCTTTAGGAGTAGTTGAAATAACTGCATTTTACAATAGTTCATAACCTACATTAGATATGGTATGGTTATATTTCTAAAAATATTTCTCGACTTTAAGCAAGTTGTGTATGGCTTCCTAGATCTTTTCTTTATAGATATGATAGTCTACTGAATCAATATCAGAACTTACGCATTCTTTGTATACAGTATCAGGATGGGCTAGTGATGCTCTTCTTGGACTTGGTAAAGGTTCTCCTTTTTCTCTCTGCGTAACTCAGAAGCATTTCTCTCTAGTTGCATCCGCAAATGGGAACACTGAACATCATTTATCAACGGTAATCTCATGTTGCATGTATTCTTGTTTTAGTACATTATGCACATGTTTGACTCTTGCAATCATACTTGTCTATCAAGCTCAATGGTGTGATGAAGACTGAATTTCGAATTGCCATGAGGTCCTCAGTACGAAATGATTTTGCTGAAGGTGTTCGAGCAGTCTTGGTGGACAAGGACCAGGTAGTTCATATTTAAGAAAAAAAAATCACTTACATTCTACTGTTCCTTTATGAATGTAGTAAGGCATGCTTCCTGTACTAGATATTCTGCACATAAAATTGAACTTGAGAAAGTAATTGTTCTCTTTGATGCTGCAGTTTCATATAAGTTTATATCGCGCTTGTTTTCCCATAGTAATTAGATTATGTCCATGATTGAGGTTTTTTGAGATGGTAAGTTAAAACCAAGTGAGTTTTAACTGAATTATTAACCGAATTGCCTAATCCAGAGAGGAAAAGAATTCTGTGAATGGCGTCTCATGATGGATTGTGTAGATATGCAAACTTACTTTTTGATCTACTAAATGCCTGGCACTAAGTAAATTGAATCAAAAGCACTTCTGTTTCTGTTTGATTTAGTCGGTATTGTTTACTGGTGCCAAAAAGCTTTTCTTGATCTCAACCTCCTCACAACGGACATATCTAAGTCATGATTAGCTACAATAACTTATATTAGTTGATATATGTAAAATGACCAGCATTTTATTTGTTGATGTAACTTAAAAGTGACAACTTTTTATTCGTATGTCTGCTCTGGTTGTGTAAGTTCGTTGATTCAATAGTTTTCTTGGAGATTTGGATATCAATTGATGAATCAAATGCGCGCATAAGCATTTCTCTGTTTCTGTGCAGAACCCCAAGTGGAACCCCCCAAGATTGGAGGATGTTGACATGGCTGAATTGGGAACTCTTTTTGAGCCATTGCCTCCTGAGAATGAACTGAATGTTTGACTAATTTCAGAACTTAACGGACAAAGAAATTTCTATATGTTGCTATAAAACTTTTATCAGATATTCATTGAATAAAACGCAAACGCCAAGCAGCTCCAGATAAATTAAAATAAAGTATTAACCGAGTAATATTTACTTCCAGTTGATAACGTATTGTATGGTAATGTTTTTATCAGTTACGGAGGGAAGAAATTCTATAGATAATATTTTGTTCTGTGATTGGTTTGAGAACATTAACGTTTTTTACATATACCATTGAGGAAGTGGGGGAGTGAAAGTTATTTTTTTGAGGAATGTTTTTCCCGAGTTGTATTAATCAACCAGAAAATAGTTCATTCTACGACGTCCTTTTTTCTCTCTTTTAAAGAAAAGAAAATAAACATGTGGCTCGACAAATGTGCTAGTAGTTTTTCCGAATTTGAAGTAAATAGTTAAATTGTTAGTTTAGAAAAATAAAAAAATTAATATGATATGAAAAATAGTTATAGTAGATTAATTTTAATGAGTGTTTGAATAAAAAATAAGTATTATAATTTCATTAATTAATAAAGAGAATAGTATAAATTATTTTTTATTTAAAATATATTATTTAAATACAATAAATTATATTTGATGAAATATTAATTTTTTGATAAAATAATAAGTAATAAATAATAGATTAATTATTTTATAATAAATATATTATATTTAATATATTAATTATTTTGTGAGGAAAATGTAAGAGAGAAAATAAGAAAAAAAAAAGAAAACTTTTAAAAAAATGAATTTGTCACGTAAAAAAATTAGAAAAAAGTAGAAATTGATTGTAGCGTTGAATTGAGTCACGTCAAATATCTCATTTATTTGATGGAATTAATCGATACTAAGCTGAGCAACGCAGCCTTTACCTTTCCTCCCCAAATGACCTAACTCTTAACTCCCTCCCTCTCTCGCTGCTGACGCCTGTTCCTCTCCTCTCACCATGACACTTCAACCTACAACCCCCTCCCCTCTCCAGATCCTTTCTCGCCTCTCCCCCACTATGCTCCGGCCGTTCTCCCTCTGTAGGGGCTAGAGATATTGTAGCCATGCCGATCCACCCTTTAGACATAGCCCATTCGTGCGCCACCACCTCTCCCTCACCGCCGCCTTCCTTAGTCCCTTTTCCCACCAGGGGCCTCACTCCTCCCCAACCGCCCTCTTCGGAGCCTTCACACTTGCTCCTGCTTGCTCTTGGGCCGAGCCCTTCACACTTGCTCCTGCCTGCTCTTGGGCCGAGCTTGTGCGTGGATCTCGACCTTGTGAAATCTCCCACATCTCTGCCCGGCAACTTAGGGAATTTGAGGCCACCATCACGAAAGAAGTTCATATCCCTATCGAGGAAATCTTTGCCAAGTCTTAAGGAGATCAGCTGGTGTCTGCTTGGACGGTTCTTTGGTGGCTCGCATGCTGTTGACCACCTCCGTGAGACGCTACCCTGTCTGGAACACCACCCTCCCTTTCACTGTTGCGGAAATAGATAACGGCTATATCCTATTTTGTTTCTCTACTAACCAGGATGCTTTGAAGGTCTTAACCCGGGGTCCTTGGGAGCTGGATGGCCATTTTCTCAACTTGGTTCGAGCTAGGCCTTTTTTCTGACCACAGACGGACTCGCTACGTGCCTCGCTGTCATGGCTTCAGCTACCTATCCTGTCTTTTGAGCTCCGCTCCAAATTCGCCATTGCTAGTATTGCCGCGGCTTTTGGAACCCTGATGCAAATAGACGACCACTCCCTTACAGATCTGGCTGTTCCGGTCCGAATTTGTGTTGAGATAGATCTTTCTGTGCCGCTGAAACAAGGCTCTTGGATTTGCCCTCCTGGCGGCTCCAAGTTCTTCCTCTGAGTCCTATATGAAAATGTTCCTTTGTTTTGCTTTCCCTGTGGACTTGCAGGGCACCAGCTTGAGGCATGCCCGGCGACTCCGGAACCCTACGGTGAAACCTCATCCCCGAAGGTGCTACTCTATGGTCCTTGGATGTGCGAACCATGACGAGGTTCCCACCAGCTTTCCTCTGCCTCACTCGCCGGAGCGGATGCTACCGCTGATCAAACTGCCCTGAGCTCACTACGGTCCTCCCGGGCTCCGATCACCAACCCTATCCACCCAACCATCAACCCTCCTCAGTCTGTCACCCCACGTGCTTATCACGTGAATCGCTTCGACCTTCTCACCAGCCTCGATCTCACCATCGTGCCAGACGTGCCGGACGATCTCCCCGTATCTCACCAACGACTACCTCCTGTCACTTGTACCCTCGAGTCTCCCACCCCTCAGACCTATCCATCAGATTCCTCCACCGATCAGCTGCCTCCTCCCTGTACTAACAGGTACCACGCAATCAAATACTGCCCCTCCCCCTGCTTCCCCCCCTCTCTGCTCTCTCTCCCCCCTCTACTTCGGAGTGCTGAACACTTACCCACTAGTATCCCTGCCCCCTGAGCCTCTCCCCTGACTCGGCCCCATTTATCCTCCACCCTCCTCCTCGCGTCCCTCCCCAACACCATGATGAAGCTGTTGCCACAATGTTGGGACTTCTTGCATCTCATGCCCTCCCCCCACAGAACTACGCCGAGCCTGATTCGAAGATGGAGGACCTCGACCCTGATCTCGTCCCGGACCCCCCGGCGGAGCGCAAGGGCGCCAAGGTTCACCAGATCCCTCGCCCATCACCTCCACCCCTTAATAAAAAAAGGTAAAGCTCCCTCGGGTACCACTTCCAGTACTTGATCATTCTATTTCTACCGATGCAACCACTCCCCCTCGAGTTCAATGAAAATTGTTGCCTGGAATTGCCGAGGTGCCTTCCGCGCCACTGTCTATGACAGGCTATGTGAAATCATTCACCTCCAGTAGTAGGTAGACATTTTCATCCTCCTCGAGACTCACACCACTGCTTCTCGCTCTCAGTGCATCGTCCGAAGCCTTGGATCCTAGTGGGACGGCTTGGCGGTTGATGGCTCGGGTGCCTCCGGCGACATCCTTCTTGCTTGGCGGGCGGGTTCCACCAGAGCCATCTATGTCCACTCAGGTGCTCTATGCAATGGTCACTCAACAATTTTACTTTTTTATTATCTTGTATTTACGCTAGTACGCAGCCTATAAGAAGAAATAATATGTCGAATGCTCTAAGGACCTTGTGTGTAGACCACCTCCCCTGGACCACCTAAATTGCCTCCTTGGGGCCACCGACAAGCATGGCGGAGCACCTTTTCGCGAAACCACTTCCTCCCAGCTCCTCTCTCAGCTTATTGACTCCAAAGGCCTGATTGACGTCCCCCTACTCGGGTCGCACTTTATTTGGTGCAACAACCGTAGAGGGTTGGCTCGTGTCCATTGTAGGCTTGATCGCTTCTTACTTACCCATCAATGGTTCTCCACCTATCCTGATTTAGAACTATCCTCCATGACCCGCAGCACTTTTGACCACACCCCTCTTTTAACACCTCTGTCCCCTACCGTAGATCTAAATCGTTCAAGTATGAACATTTCTGGTTCCAACAACCTGAGCCGCGTGCTATCGTCATGCAACATTGGCCTTCTGACTCCTCTACCTCAATCCCCAATGCCCTCAATTGTATTCGTACTGGAACCGCCACTCCTTTGGCTCACTTGAGCTAAAGGCTCAGCAGGTTCTAGATGATATCCATAATTGGGAGTCACTTGATGAGACCACTGGGCTCTCCAAGCTTCAGCATGGTCAACTCAGATCCAAGTATCAGCTCCATGCCGCCTTACAGCAACAAATAAACCTCAAGTGGTGGATCAAGGCTCACACCACTTGGCTGAAGTATGGCGACCAAAATATTAAATTCTTCCATCTTTCCACAACGATACATCATAAACACAATCTGATCACCTTTATTAAAGATGACTCAAACCATACCGCGGATCACTCTATCCGTGGAGCTTTCATTAACCATTACTAGTTCCTCTGGGGCCCCTCATTGCATCCACCCATTAGTATCAACCTCTGGCCATCCCTACATGAGCTCCAACCATTGTTGATTACCTCTCTTGACTCACCTATCACTTCCGAGGACATCCGGCTCTCCTTATGGTGTTTGCCACCGGGCAAGCTCCTGGACCGGATGGCTTTATAGCAAAATTTTACTAGACTTACTGGGACATTATTGGCTTTCGGCTTACTATCCTGGTACAAAATTTCTTCACCACTAGAGCCTTCCCACCCGATTGGTCTCATACCTAACTCGTCTTCATCCCCAAGCATGATCACCCTAGCTCTGTCAAAGATTACAGACCAATCTCTCTCTACAATATTTCGTACCACACAGTCTTTAGGATTCTTGCGAGTAGACTGCGCTCTACCTTGGCTCATATGATCGATAAAGCTCATTTTGCTTTCATTCCCGGATGATCTATCCAAGACAACATCCTTACCGTCCAGGAGCTTGCTCACTCTCTTTGGCATGGGAGGAAAAAGCATATCCTCATAAAGATCGACTTAGAGAAAGCTTTTGATAGTGTTTCATGACAAGCCATTGAGAATATCCTCTTGCTTATGAAATTCCCCACTACATTTATCTCTTGGATTATGTGTTGCATGACTTCGCCTCACTTCACCTGCTCAATTAATGGCAAAGACTCACCTATCTTCACTAACCACCATGGGCTCAGACAGGGAATCCCATCTCCCCTTATCTGTTTGTCTTTGTCACTCAAGTTCTCTCCTCTCTTCTGAATTAGTAAGCCGCTTTTCGCTGATATCCAGCCATTCTCCATTGGCAATTGCAACATAAACCATTTATTATATGCCGACGACATCCTCATCTTCATTAGGGCCACTAAAAAATCATGTAGAAATCTAATCCACACCTAAAGCTCTTCCAACATCTCACAAATCTTAAGGTAAATCTTGTCAAATCAAATGTTTACTTCCCTAGGAACTTCAATGCCCGTCGAAAACATTCCATCTTGCGGACCTTGGGTCTCCCCGCGGGCTCCTTCCCTTTTAACTATCTTGGTGTTCCCATCTCAAATACGGCCCTTCCCTCTAACACCAACTCCTACCTAATCAAGCGCATCACTGATCGGCTTGCTAGGCTGGAGGCGTCGACTCCTCTCTATGGCTGGTCGCTCCACTCTCATTAAAGCTGTTGTCAATACCTTGCCTATATACGCTATGGGCTCCTCCCGCCTATCAGCTAATACTAGTTAGGGGCACTTTCATCATTGTGCAGGAAAGGGGCATTATATAAAAAAAAGAATAAGCGTCGTCTCCCCCAACCTCGAGCTACAGTAACCCGCGCGAACCCCAGCCTGCCGCCACTTTCGGCCGCGATATCTCCTCCGTCCGGCCACCATTTTTTGCGCGAAAGGTACCGATAGAAAGAGGATGACGAGACGAACATTTTGACATATAGTATGCGATGATTGATCACCGTGCGCGATGCAGTGAGAGAAAAATGAGAGGAGGCCAAAAAATCCACCGGCGATGATTCCGACGACGATTCTGGTTCCGACTCGCACCGATCCTATTCCTGGTGAGTTGTACATCATTCTCAGGTCGATTAGGATCATTTGGAGGGGTTTTGATCATGTTTTTGTTCAAATCATATAGGAGGCCGAGATTTGGAGCTTTCCGACGAACTTTTTCGGTGAACATTCTGGCGAAGCGACGGTGAACTTCAGTCGAGCTCATTTCGACGTTCTAGTAAGTGCACACATGCAGCAAAAAGAGATTAGGTTGCTGTCCGTATAAAATTAGTCGCTAATCTTTTAGTTTTAGGTTCGTAGGTTTCGGATTCCGATCGTTCTTCGACGACTCGTTATCATATCGTGCTTGGTAAGCGAATAAGAATGTACATTTGATTAGGTTTCCGTTATGTGAATAAATTTAAAGTAACTTATTTTATTTTGAATGAAAAAGACGTTCGACGGCCTTTCAACATTTTGACGGGTGCGACGGTGATCTTGAGAGCGGTGATTACAGTGGTTATGGTATGAATGTCGAATAGATGAAAATAATTATTATAATATAGTTAAGGTTCTAATTATGTTTATTTAAAGTTTGACTGAATTCCGCTTATAGGAGGTTGCTAATCAGAAAGGGATAGTTCGTGGGTTGTTGTGAATTGATTAGGCTGTTTCTAGATGACGAGGCCTACTTTTCCTTTTTGGTAAGTATTATAGCAAATCCAAAATATGGCTTGATTTATGATAAGCACGTCGAGTAGTTGTGAATAGTGGATTACCAAATTTATTTTTATAATATTAATTTATAAGTAATGAATGTGACTAGGTTGTGTTTACTTTTGATTGGATTCGGACGAGAGGGTGATTTGGGGACTCTACGAATCCAAGGTGAGGGAACTTATCTCAATTGATATGAATTGATAAGCTCTTCGGAGTGAGGACATTATTCCACCCGATGTGGAATGAATTTTCTCTATAGTTTCGTTCATGCATATTTATTTATTTGTATGCTTCATTTGTGTCATCATATGACTTGTGCCATTTTATTACGAATTTTAGAAAATCGTCGAAGTTTACTCTTTGTGAAATTGAAGTGAATATGTGATTTTTGAAAGGAAAGCTTATATGATGGCTTCAAACCTAAATTTTTATTTGAAATTTGCATTCATGCATCATGTGCATTCCATGTAAAAACCCGCATAAGGCGGAGTGTTTTCACCTCGGAGGATTGACCAACTCCGAGTAGACCGGTTGGGATCCGGTTTGCTCTGTGTCGATATAGTGATACGAGGAGCAGGTTCAACAAACTGTGTCGATATAGTGACACGAGGGGTGGAATTAGAACAATCATCCTGTGGCGATATAGTGACACGAGGGTGGAATGAAAAAAAGAAAAGAAACAAGCTCTGTGTCGATATAGTGACACGAGGAGCGGTTCAATGTTCTGTGGCGATATAGTGACACGAGGGACGGAATTAGAACAACCACTCTGTGGCGATATAGTGACACGAGGGGTGTGAGAAGAAGCACTCGATTTACGAGTGGTATGGATATCCGTGTTTGATGATGTTTCATCAAATTTTATAATGTTATTTTATTATCATGCATGTGCACTCATGGCATTCATTTTGGCATGATAATTCTTTAAATGGACTTCCTTGAAGAATTGAAAAATGTTTGGAATGATTTCTGAAAATAAAGAGGTTGGTATTTCTTTCGTTGTTTTAATATTTGAGATAGTCGTTTTACTCACTGAGCTTCTTAATGTTCACTCATCTTGCTTATTTTTTTCAGGTAATGAATGAAAGCTTGCATGGCATGAAATAAGAAATGTAAAGGAGCTAGAAAATGAGCATATGTGAGAGGCGTGATTATTGAATGGCTAATTTTGCATTTCATTGAGCTTTCTTATACGGATTTATTACTTGATGAATGTTTTGAAAGGTTTTAGAAATATTGGATATTTGTGTGGAGCGAAGGACGCTCACGTTATATGATTTACAGGCATCTGGCTCGTGATTTTGATTCGAGAGTGAGCTTGAGACTCACTATTTTGGGCATGTGTCCCATCATTTTAGCTATATGATGAATTGCCAGTAATGTCCTTATAACTGCCTGTGATGTTTAAAATTTTGAAGTTAATTGTTGAAATGAGATATATATAAATTGTTGTACATGACGTATAGACGAATTTACGTATACATCATGCCGAAATTTTTGGAAATTTCCAAAGTTAGTTTATTTTTTAAGCGTTGATTTTCCGTTGAAGATTTGAATTTGAATTTAAACGATTGGTTTTCGGTTTCACCCCTTGTGGCGCCAAAAGAAGTAGTAGAGCGTCACAAGTTATGGTATCAGAGTTTAGGGATTAGATCCAAATCACGAAGTGGCATGTTATGTTTATGCATGTTCCATTGCATGTGAAATTGTTGTTATGAAATTGCATAGTGAATTGATGCTATGTGTATATATATATATATATATATATATATATATATATATATATATATATGTATGATGAATTATTTTATGTTATGTTATAAGATGGTTGTTAGTGAATAAACTTAATGAGATATTGATATGGATGGAATTATTATGTTAAATGATTATATCCCATTGTGCCAGGAAGTATGATGGATAGATATACTGTTGTAATGAGTTGTTAAGTAATGATTTTAGTGATTAGATTTTATGGGATTCACTAAGAAAGTTTGTGATATTAAATGCAGCATGGCTCCCGCGACCCGACAAAGAGGTCGTGTTGGAGTGGATGGTTCAGGAGGATGTCATGCATTGAGTTCTTACTGACTGAGGGAGCCTTGTCCTGGTGGGAGGAAAAATATGAAGAATATGGACCCACCTAGACATGGGAGGGCTTCAAGAAGGAATTCTGCAGTTTTTACATCCCAGTTTCACACAGTGCTAAGAAAGTAAGAGACTTTATAAATTTGAAACAGGGGGATGATTCAGTGGCCACCTATACTGTCAAATTTGAACAGTTGTGTAAGTTTGTCCAGGTTTGGTGTCCACAGATGAGGAGAAGAAAATCATTTACTTGGAGAAACTGGCACATAGAATCAAAACTCAAATTGGTTGTACTGAATGTAGAACATATGTGGAAGCAAAGAATTTGGCACTTAAGGCTGAAGAGCAAGTGGAGGAAGGCAAAATGTGGGCAAACCGCAACAAAAAGCGACAAGAAATAGGCCAAGGTAACTTCAATTCAAAAAGAGGAAGAGTGGACACATACTTTCGGCCACCGTCATTTAGAGGAATGCCTAGCATGACTGGAGGGCGAGGTGATCAGAGGGATAATTTCAGGACTCAAGACAAAGGCTTTCAGATGAGAGATCAGACTAGAGATGTGGTATTGTGTGCTACTTGTGGTAAGCATCATGCAGGTAGATGTTGGTCAGGTGGGAACAAAGCAATCACTTGCTATAATTGTGGTGGGAAATGACATAAGAAATATGAATGTAATAGGCCAGCAGCTAGTACTCAGTTTTCTGATGCTCGTGGTGGGCCACGCATTGCTCCACGAATACATCAGGGAGGACTCCATCTACTAGTTTCCTTAGTAAGGGAAAAGCTATTGCCGGTGCAGCCAGTGGACAGAGAGTTGGTACAGGAGGACAGCCTAGGGTTTATGCCATGACTCGTGAGGAGGCAGCCGCCAGTCCTGAGGTGGTTACAGGTTCGATTCTCATTAATAAGAAGTATATGACTACCTTGTTTGACCCTGGTGCATCATATTCATTTGTTTCATATGCATGTGGATCATTGTTGGATATGGAGCCTTCTTTCTTATCAATTGATATGTCTGTTGTCCTACCTTCAGGCGATGCTTTGATTGCTAGACAAGTATACAAGGAATGTGTGCTTGTGATATGTGATAAAGAATTTCTGGCTAATCTTATTGCTATAGACATACAGGGATTTGATGTCATTCTAGGCATGGATTGACTTTCCACTTACCGGGCGGTAGTGGATTGTTTTGCTAAAGAAGTAAAATTGACATTGCCTTGTTGTGATGAGGTAATTTTCAAGGGTGATAGAAGAATGCTACATACTTATGTGATATCCATTATGGTAGCCAGAAAAATGCTACTTGAAGGGTGTGGTGCTTACTTAGCTCATATTCATGATTTGAATCGTGAGCCACCTAAGCTTGAAGAGTTGCCTATTGTTCAGGAGTTTCCTGATGTTTTTCCTGAGGCACTGCCTGATCTACCACCACAAAGAGAGATGGATTTTGAGATAGAGTTGATTCCAGGTACAGCACCAATCTCCATTCCTCCATATAGAATGGCACCCGTTGAGCTTGAGGAGTTGAAGAAGCAATTGCAAGAGTTGCTTGATTTGAGTTTTATTCGACCCAGTGTGTCACCTTGGGGAGCTCCAGTATTATTTGAGAAGAAGAAAGATGGCTCAATGAGGATGTGCATTGACTATAGACGGCTGAACAAGGCAACCATAAAGAATCGATATCCCTTACCAAGGATAGATGATTTGTTTGATCAATTGCGTGGTTCGAAGGTCTTCTCCAAGATAGATTTGAGGTCTGGATATCCTCAGTTGCGGATCAGAGATGAGGATGTGAAGAAGATCGCATTTCGCACTAGATATGGGCATTACGAGTTTTTGGTGATGCCATTTGGATTGACGAATGCTCCTGCAGCATTCATGGGGTTGATGAATATGGTACTCCGAGAATTTCTTGATGTGTTTGTCATTGTATTTATTGATGACATTCTAATCTATTCATCTTGCAAAAGTGAACATGAACAACATTTGAGAGCACTATTGGAAACCTTGAGGCGAAACAAGTTGTTTGCTAAGTTTTCTAAATGTAAATTTTGGATAGATAGAATGATGTTTTTTGGGCATGTCATATCAGCTGAAGGAGTGTTAGTTGATCCTTCCAAAATAGAAGCTGTTGTGAAGTGGGAAGCACCAAGAAATGCAAGAGAGGTTCGTAGTTTTCTTGGATTGACAGGTTACTATAGGAGGTTTGTGCAGGGCTTTTCTACCATTGCAGGACCACTTACTCAGTTGCTAAGAAAGAATGTCAAATTTGTTTGGACAGAGAAGTGTGAGAGCAGCTTTCAAGAATTGAAGAATAGATTGTGTCAGCACCAATTTTACCTTACCAGAAGGTAGAGAAAATTTTGTGGTTTATAGTGATGCTTCACATCAAGGACTTGGATGTGTCTTGATGCAACATGGGAAGGTAATTGCTTATGCATCGAGGAAGTTGAAACTTCATGAACTCAATTATCCTACTCATGATTTAGAGTTGGCGGCTATAGTATTTGCGTTAAAGATATGGAGACATTACTTATATGGCGAGCATGTCCAGATTTTCACTGACCATAAAAGTTTGAAGGAGCTGAAGACACAAAAAGAACTTAATAAAAAACAACGAAGATGTATGGAGTTCATTAAGGATTATGACCTAACTACGGAGTATCATCTAAGAAAAGCAAATGTAGTTGCTGATGCGCTGAGTCGAAAGTTCAGGGATGGTGGGACACTAGAGGACTTAGGCGTGGTCTCTTCTGTTGAGGAGTTTACGAGAATGATTTGCCACTTGAGAGTGGATGGCTATGGAGGTTTGTTGTGCAACCTTCGTGTGAGGCCAGTGTTATTGGATAGGATTCGACAGGTACAGAAGGTTGACATATGCACTTTTATGCTTATGGATCAACTAAAGGCTGGTCGTGATGAAAAGCACTATCAGATAAGCAAGGATGGGACTCTCATGTATCAAGATAGATTATTTGTACTTAGAGCATATGACTTGAGAGAGAAAGTGATGCAAGAAAGTCATAATGCAGCTTATTCATTACATCCAGGTTGCACCAAAATGTACAAAAATCTGCGGCAAAATTACTTTTGGCCAGGAATAAAAGAGAATGTGGTTGAGTTTGTATCTCATTGTTTGGTATGTCAGCAAGTTAAGGCTGAACATCAAGCTCCTTATGGTAAGTTAAATCCATTACCTATACCTGAATGAAAATGGGAAAAGATTAATATGGATTTTGTGACAGGATTGCCAGTCACTAAGAAGGGTCACAATGCTGTGTGGGTGATAGTGGATAGATTGACAAAATCTGCACATTTCTTACTCAAAGATTACTTACTCGTTGGAGCAATTGACACGATTGTTTATTGATGAGATTGTTCGATTACATGGCATACCAAAAGTCATTATTTCTGATAGAGACCCTAGATTCACATCCAGATTTTGGAAGAAGTTACATGAGTCCTTAGGGATGAAGTTGTATTTTAGTACAGCTTTTCACCCACAGACTGATAGACAGGCGGAGCGGACGATACAGATACTGGAGAATATGTTGAGAGCTAATGCGATGGATCATGGTGAATGTTGGGATGATCATTTAGCGTTGGCCGAGTTTGCATATAATAATGGTTATCAATCCACCATTCGCATGGCGCCATTTGAGGCCTTGTATGGCCGGAGATGTCATACCCCCATTTGTTGGGATGAAGAGGGTGAAAAACAATTGACGGATATGGACTTAGTTCAGGAGACCGTGGACAAGATTGGTATTATACGAAAAAAATAAAGGAAGCTCAGGATCGTCAGAAAGCACTAGCGACAAGTCACGATGTGAGAGACAATATGCAGTCAGAGATAAAGTTTTCTTGAAGATTTCTCCTTGACAAGGTGTTCTTCGATTTGGAAAGAAAGAAAAGTTGAGCCCTAGATTTATCGAACCCTATGAGGTGCTTGAGA
Organism: Pontederia crassipes; assembly: GCA_030549335.1. NCBI lineage: Eukaryota > Viridiplantae > Streptophyta > Magnoliopsida > Commelinales > Pontederiaceae > Pontederia > Pontederia crassipes. The sequence continues at coordinate 48,332,298 of CM060189.1, read as the reverse complement.
GGGTAGGACCCGTGGCTTATCGCCTTGCCTTTCCACCACCATTAGCGAAGATTCATAATGTGTTTCACATATTGATGCTTCGAAAGTGTTTGCTCAGAGAAAATCAACAGATTGATGCACAACCAGTGGAGATAAATGAGAATATGACATATCGGGAGGAGCCCGTTCAGATATTAGCACGAGAGGTGCGACAGTTACGCAGACGTGAGATACCTATGGTTAGAGTGCAATGGAAGAATCATACGGAAAGAGAGGCAACATGGGAGTTGGAGGAGGATATGCTGAAATGCTATCCTCATCTTTTCTGATCTTCAGGTTAGTTTGAATTTCGAGGACGAAATTTTTGTTATGGGTATTGTAATTGTAACATTTTAAAAGAAAAAGGTGATTTTTTTAAAAAAAGTTAGGGGCACTTTCGTCATTGTGCAGGAAAGGGGCATTATAAAAAAAATAAGCGTCGTCTCCCCCAACCCCGAGCTACAGTAACTCGCACGAACCCTAGCCGCTGCCGCCACTTTCGGCCATGATATCTCCTCCGTCCGGCCACCATTTTTCGCGCGAGAGGTACCGGTGGAAAGAGGATGACGAGACAAACGTTTTGACATATAGTATGTGATGATTGGTCCACCGTACGTGACGCTGTGAGAGAAAAATGCGACGAGGTCGAAAAATCCGCCGGCGACGATTCCGGCGATCTGGTTCCGACTCGCACCGATCCTTTCCCTGGTGAGTTATACATCATTCTCAAGTTGATTAAAATCATTTGGAGGGGTTTTGATCGTGTTTTTGTTCAAATCATATAGGAGGCTGAGATTTGGGGCTTTCCGACGAACATTCTGGCGAACCGACGGTGAACTCCGGTCGAGCTCATCTCGACGTTCTAGTAAGTGCACACATGCGGCAAAAAAAGATTAGGTTGCTGTCCGTATAAAATTAGTCGCTAATCTTTTAGTTTTATATTCGTAGGTTTCGAATTCCGATCATTCTCCGATGACTCTTTCGGCGACTCGTTATCATATCGTGGTTGGTAAGCGAATAAGAATGTGCATTTGATTATGTTTCCGTTATGTGAATAAATTTAAAGTAACTTATTTTATTTTGGATGAAAAAACGTTCGACGGCCTTTCGATATTTTTTACGAGTGCGGCGGTGATCTTGGGAGCGGTGATTATAGTGGTTGAGAGCGGTGATTATAGTGGTTGTGGTATGAATGTCAGACATATGAAAATAATTATTATAATGTAGTTAATGTTCTAATTATGTTTATTTAAAGTTTGACTAAATTTCGCTTATAGGAGGTTGCTAATCGGAAAGTGATAATTCGTGGGTTGTTGTGAATTGATTAGGCTATTTTTAGACGACGAGGCCTACTTTTTCTTTTTGGTAAGTATTATAGCAAATCCAAAATATGGCTGAATTTATGATAAGCACGTCGAGTAGTTGTGAATAGTGGATTATCAAATTTATTTTTATAATATTAATTTATAAGTAATGAATGTAACTAGATTGTGTTTACTTTTGATTGGATTCGGACGAGAGGGTGATTTGGGGACTCTACGAATCCAAGGTGAGGGAACTTATCTCAATTGATATGAATTGATAAACTCTTCGGAATGAGAACATTATTCCACCCGATGTGGAATGAATTTTCGTGATAGTTTCGTTCATGCATATTAATTTATTTGTATGCTTCATGTGTGTCATCATATGACTTGTGCCATTTTATTATGAATTTTAGAAACTCGTCGAAGTTTACTCTTTGTGAAATTGAAGTGAATATGTGATTTTTGAAAGGAAAGCTTATATGATGGTTTCAAACCTAAATTTTTATTTGAAATTTGCATTCATGCATCATGTGCATTCCATGTAAAAACCCGCATAAGGTGGAGTATTTTTACCTCGGAGGATTGGCCAACTCCGAGTAGACCGGTTGGGGTCCGGTTTGCTCTGTGTCAATATAGTGACACGAGGGGTGGAATTAAAACAACCATCCTGTGACGATATAGTGACACGAGGGTGGAATGTAAAAAGAAAAAAAACAAGCTCTGTGTCGATATAGTGACACGAGAGATGGAATTAGAACAACCACCCTGTGGCGATATAGTGACACGAGGGGTGTGAGAAGAAGCGCTCGATTTACGAGTGGTATGGATATCCGTGTTTAATGATGTTTCCCCAAATTTTATGATGTTATTTTATTATCATGCATGTGCACTCATAACATTCATTTTGGTATGATAATTCTTTAAATGGACTTCCTTGAAGAATTGAAAAAGGTTTGGAATGATTTCTGAAAATAAAGAGGTTGGTATTTCTTTCGTTGTTTTAATATTTGAGATAGTCGTTTTACTCACTGAGCTTCTTAATACTCACTCCTCTTGCTTATTTTTTTCAGGTAATGAATGAAAGCTTGCATGGCATGAAATAAGAAATGTAAAAGGGCTAGGAAATGAGCATGTGTGAGAGGCGTGATTATTGAATGGCTAATTTTGCGTTTCATTGAGCTTTCTTATGCGGATTTAATACTTGATGAATTTTTTGAACGATTTTGGAAATGTTGGATAATTGTGTGGAACGAAGGACGCTCACGTTATATAGTTTACGAGCTTCTGGCTCGTGATTTTGATTCGAGAGTGAGCTTGAGACTCACTATTTTGGGCATGTGTTCCATCATTTTAACTATATGATGAATTACCAGTAATGTCCTTATAACTGCCTGTGATGTTTAAAATTTTAAAGTTAATTGTTGAAATGAGATATATATAAATTGTTGTACATGACGTATAGACGAATTTATGCATACGTCAAGCCAAATTTTTTGAAAATTTCCAGAGTTAGTTTATTTTTTAAACGTTGGTTTTTCGTTGAAGATTTGAATTTGAATTTGAATTTAAATGATTGGTTTCCGGTTTCACCCCTTGTGACGCCAAAAGAAGTTGTAGGTCGTCACAACAATACTCTTATTCTTTCTGACCCTTGGATTTTTCCGATCCCGCTAAGCCATATGCCAACCTATGTCAATATTAACTCACCCATTATCCATGGCACAATTGCATCTCTGCGCAACAATAATTCTAGGAATACTTCCACACTATCTCAGATCTTTGGACCTGACATTTGTGATATTATTACTCGGATGTACTATTCGTCTGCGGCCAATGATGATGAATGATTTTGGGTGGCAGATACCATATATTGCTTTGCAAAATCTGCTTATAGATTCCTTTGTTGCCCTGCCCCGGTTCCACCTACGACTGGACGGCAGGCTTGATTCAAAGTGTGGAACATTTCGGTACCTCCCAAAATACACTACTATATGTGAAAACTCCTCCATGGACGCCTCCCCACTCTTTCCTATATCGCCCACTTATGTTTGTCAAATAACCAAGCTTGCCCCTTGTGCGGGCTACAGTCTGAAACCATCTCACCTTTTCTTTAACTATCCGTTTACTTGCTCCCTTTGGCATATCTTTCAAATATAGTTTCACTACCAATTCCGTTTTCTCCGCTTCTAGGAGGAAGGGTACTGAATTCGTGAAGGATTAGACCTTGAGCCACAATTCCCAAAAATCTTTTTGCTACTTTTGCATATTGTCTGTGGGAGAATATGGAACAGTCTGAATAACGCACACTTCTGATCCAAGCATACAACCGTCGGTTTGGTCTGGTCTCGGGCGCTTGCTGACGGCATTAGACTATGCTGACTTCCATTCGCCTGAGGCCACCCACCATAGAGATTTTATCCGGGTCGGATGGGAGCCTCCTACCCACGCTCAGCTCTGTCTCCATGCAGATGGGACCTTTGCTGAGTTCGGATCAAGAGGTGCCGCATACATCCTTCGTAATAATACTGGCCAATTTATTTTTGCAGGTGCAACCTCCTGTACTACTGCCTCTTCTCTGGAGTCCGAGGCTCCCGCTCTATTTCTGGGGATCTCTTGCTGTGGTAGAAAAAACCTCTCCAATCGTTCAGCTCCTCAAGGAACCTTCTAAGAAGGCCGTGGAAGATTTATGATGTTATCTCATACATACAATTACTGGACAAAATACCTAACTACACTATTGAGCATTTTTCGGCTAAGCAAATTAGTCTGCTCACTACCTTCTTTTGTAAGATCTATATTGAACTTTCGTACTATGACTCCGCTGGAGTTTTTTATAATAGATAATTTTCTTTTCATAAAAAAAACGCAGCCTTTCAGACGCGGAGGTAAACAAATAAACAAAACTGCGACCAAGTGCTTTTTGGTTTATTCACTACTATTTGCTAGTTATCGCAATCATTTGTTAAATAAATAAAAAAGAAAAAAGAAATATATTACGTACCACCACCTCCCATTAAATGCCACCATCAGAGATCTCGGTTCGTTGAGCTGCCCAACAAAGCGCGCAGACGCAATAAAAATGGCCGCCGCCTCGACCACCACAACATCTCCCCCCCGCCCCCGCCCCCGCCCCCGCCAACCCTCAACCACCTCCATCCGTTCTCGTATTCATTTCGTCGAACACATTAACTGCTGCCGCGGCCCAACTCCCCTCTCCCCTTCCGCGGGCGCCCCTCCTCCTTCTTCGATTACCCCCAGCGGCGCATCTTTATTCTTTACTCAGTTCGCTCGTCCACTCCAACAACCCCCGCCAGATCCGCCTCCTTTTTAGAGCGCCCTCGCCTCCTCGCCTCCTGACCCATCCGCGGCCGGTGCAATGGAGCTCTGCTCTTGTCTCCAGAGGCACCTCCAGGGCACGCCGCCCTGGCTCGTCTTCGTCGCGGCCGTCGGCCTCCTTTCCTTCCTCCGCTTCGCCTTCTCCGCCCTCCGTTGGATCTTCGTCACCTTCCTCCGCCCCGGCAAGAACCTCCGCAAGTACGGGTCCTGGGCCGTCGTCACCGGGTCTACGGACGGCATCGGCAAGGCCTTCGCCTTCCAGTTCGCGCGGAAGGGCCTCAGCCTCGTCCTCGTCGGCCGCAGCCCGGACAAGCTCCGGGAGGTCTCCGACGCCATCCGTGCGAAGCACGGGAGCGTCCGGGTCGAGACTGTGGTCGTCGACCTAGCCGGGGACGTCGATGATGGGATCCGCCGCCTCAAGAAGGTGATCGAAGGGCTGGACGTCGGGGTGCTCGTGAACAACGCTGGGGTCTCGTATCCGTATGCGCGGTACTTCCACGAGCTGGACGAGGAGCTGATGAGGAACCTCATCAAGGTGAACGTGGAGGGGGTAACGAGGGTCACCCAGACCGTGCTGCCGGGGATGCTAGAGAGGAAGAGGGGCGCCATCGTCAACATCGGCTCCGGCGCTGCCATTGTCATTCCGTCCGATCCCCTCTACGCCGTCTATGCCGCCTCTAAAGCGTAAGATCTGTATAACGATGTTTCTTGCTTTGAACAAAGAGTTCACTGTGATGGAATTGCTTGCTTATTAGATACTGAAGGTTTCATGCTTTTGTGGATTGGTGATGACAGTTTAATATTCACAGATCTTTATGTTTGTTGCAAGTTTCTTGCTGTTGCAAGTCCCTCTCTCTATATTTTTGTTCCAGATTAAACATCAAATGCACAAGTAATGTTAGATTGATTAGCAGTAAGTCTTGTTTAGAGTTCATTTGCTTGATCCAGCTAAGTTCATCAAGCTATCACTTTGGTTCAGTTATAAGGCACTAAAAATCTACATGTGATGGTTGTCTAAAATTTCATAAGTCCACTCTGGGTATGGTAATCAATAGTTTAAAACTTTGTCATGGATGTTTCTCTTCACGCTGATTTTACTTGACAGAGAAGACTTGTTTTGAATAGGGCCATTTTTGTTCTAATGCTTAGCAATTAATATGAGTTATATGTTTTCAGGTATATCGATCAGTTTTCGAGGTGCCTTTATGTTGAGTACAAGAACAAGGGAATAGATGTGCAATGCCAGGTAGTATTTTGTTACTCTCCCTTATACCAATGACAATATTTTTTAGACTTTTATGTATTGTTAAATGCACCTATTTGATTCAAGTTGGTGCTTAATAAAGGTCTTTCAAGAATCCAGCACAATTCTTCATTGCGATTGTCTTCCTTCATGGATCATCACTTTTATTATGCTTCTTTCCATCGTTATGTTTCCATTAAGATAGTATATTTTCAACTTAACTTGACATCCTTGATATATTATTCTTGTTGGGAAAGTCAAACTTAGAATTGAATGTCCTTCTAAGAAAAAACATAGAATTGAATGCTGGAACTTGTCAGCATGGTCTGGTTGTTTGGTTTTTTTAACCATGTCAGTTTTTCTAGAACTCCGCCTATGTTTTATAGCCGGTCCCAAGCCCGGATAAAGGAGGAGGGTTGTGTTAGGCTCCGACAGCCAGCGTAAAATCCTGTCGAATCTCATGAACATGGTTCAACGAATGCGGAATGGCGTCGTATGATCCATGTAGCCGATCCCACCTAGTGGGATAAGGCTTTGTTGTTGTTGTTGTTGTATGTTAGTTTTTCTAGCTTGTTTTCATCATTTGGCGTTCCAGTAGTTTGTTGTCTAGCTAGTTTATCTTTTATTGAATGGTCATCAATTTATAGTTAAGAGCTGCCTTGAAAGTTTTCAGTTCTTGAAATTAACTTTCTTTAAGATATACTTTTTAATTTATGACTTTAGTATTTTCTTTCAAATTTGATGCATCCTTGCTCATTAGAAAATGAATCTGGATTCTGGAAGGTTCCCATTAGATTATTCCCTTGCATTTTTCTTTAACTATGACTGATATAAATAGCAAGATTACAACCTTATACTTCATTTACCACTTGCAATAGAATTCTTTAGTTAGCTTAATATTAGAAGTTGTTTGAATTTTTTCCATTAAGTTAATCAGAAGGGGCAACTAATATAACTGCCAGGGTGATGGTGGAATGTTTGATCGAGACAGGCTAAGAGAAAACAACTGTTCCTTGAGGAGCAAATGAATTCCTAGTCCCACCTTGAGTAGAAGTGATATATAATAAATGTATTGACAGAAAATGAGTTCCTAGTTCCATCTTGAGTAGAAGTGATATATAATAAAATCTATTGACAATGTAGCAAGACAGATGTGTAACAAGCATATTAGTCATTGAATTAGGTGAAACTGGATTTATTCTTCCTTATCCAATGGTTCACATGTTTGCTACACAAAAACTTGCAAAAATCACATTTTTTCTCATTGAAAAATAAGTCTCAGCAGAAGTTGAAAACAACCCAAGAATTTTAGGTTAAGTGAAACCTTTTATAGTTCAAGTCCTCAGGATCTAGTTAACTTCATGTCTTATTTTATTATGGAAATAATAAGGTGATTAATATACTTTGAAGCCGATGTTTCTGTTTCTTTGGAAGTTCAGCATTATATTAGGGACTGCTTAAGTGAGTCTTCAGAAGATATTTAAAAGAAGATCAAATTATTGCTAAACCAGACTTCATCCAAATATTTTAGTCAGCTTAAACGTCCATACATGCTGCTGAAAATCAGTGGACTATTCAAGGCCTTCCGGACATGGTTGGATTGCCTATTAGCCTGCCACTAGAAGGGCTAAGTACCTCAAGATAAATCTTAAAAGTACACAAGTTCAAACTTTTGACTCGTTTTTTGTTTAGATGTGTAGCTTATGCCAAGAATTAACACTTGAAAAGAACTATTTGCATGAAGTAAGAATTTCTATAATATTTAAATTTGCATAGTTGGGCATATTAACTATAAATCGTTTAAGCCCAACACACCTCAAGTCTAGAAGATATCATTCGTATTACTTCATTCTGGTAAGTGTATCATTGAAGATTCGGCCTGAACATATAAACGAAGACTGATGGCTTACCATGTACATGATCTAGGGGCAAGATTGCAGCAAAAAAGTTGAGTCATAACTATCGATCTGGATGTTAGTCATAATATCATTTGGAGGGACAAACTTGACTTAGTTTTAAGTAAATTTGATATGTTTCATGATTTTTGTCTGCGTAATTTGACATATAAATTCATTCTAAAAAAGACAAACTTCCAACGAACCATGTGGAGAACTTTTGAATTTACCTTTCTTCTTGGGTTTGAAATGTACATTTTGCATTCCCGCTATCAAGGCCTTGGGCTTTATAATTTCTTGTTCATGTGACGTGTTCTTGCATGCAGGTACCACTGTATGTGGCAACTAAGATGGCATCTATCAGGAGATCTTCTTTCTTTGTGCCCTCAGCAGACACTTATGCTCGTGCTGGCTTAAACTGGATAGGCTACGAACCAAGATGCACGCCCTACTGGCCACATTCTTTCTTGTGGTGCCTGCTTTCACTTTTACCAGAGTTCGTCATTGACAATTGGCGTTTGGGCTTCTGTCTTGGCATTCGCAAGAGGGGACAACTTAAAGATGCCAAGAAGAAAGACTCGTAACCTGCAAAATCGTATCGCATCACTTCCACGCCAGCAGCAAACAATAAGTTCCTAGTTAATTTGAGATTGCTCATATTTTTCAATGGGAACTTGCTTTAGACGTGAGACTTTGAGATACTTGGTTGTTTTCATTTTTTTGCAAGGTCTAATTTGGTGGTACATTGGATCTCACATGTCAGGCCCACTTAGGCTTTCAATGTTGTGTTAATCAGTTGCTGCAAAAACGCTGCTTCGTTTGTTTTTTTTTCCCTTCGTCTTTTTGTTAGCTTCACATAGAAGGTACCTAAGTGCATGCTATTTGCGGATGATATAGTACTTTTAGCGGATTCAAGAGAAGAGATTAATATAAAATTGAAAATAAGAAGAAATACGTTGGAGTCAAAGGGTTTTCGTTTAAGTAGGAATAAAACAGAATATATGTATAGTAATTTCACAAATAAACAACTTAGAGACGATTTGAAAGTTAGGCTAGGGAAAGTTAGGCTAGGGAAGGATATAATTCTTCAAGTGACAAAGTTTAAATATTTAGGATCAATTATAAGACAAGATTGTGAGATTGATGACGATGTTAATCATAGAATTCAAGCTGGTTGGTGTAAGTGGAGGAAAGTCACTGGAGTTCTTTGTGATAGAAAAGTACCCAATAAAGTTAAAGGAAAATTTTATCGTACTGCTATAAGATCGACAGTGTTATATGGTAGTGAATGTTGGGTTATGAAGGGACAACATGAACGTAAAGTGGGGGTAGCCGAAATGAGGATGTTGAGATGGATGTGTGGTCATACAAAATTAAATAAGATTAGGAATAACCATATACGTGAACGAGTCGGAGTGGTTCCTATTAGTGAGAAAATGATAGAGAATCGTTTAAGATGGTTTGGTCATGTTCAGAGAAGACTATTAGATGCGCCAGTAAAAAGAGTAGATCAAATAATCTGGAGTCCGATTAAAAGAGGGAGAGGGAGGCCAAGGCGGACACTTAGCGAACTAATAGAGCAAGATCTATTGGTGAATAATATACCGAAAGGTTTGGTTATTAATAGAGCGGAATGACGTCGTATGATCCATGTAGCCGACCCCACCTAGTGGGATAAGGTTTTGTTGTTGTTGTTGTTTGTTACTTAAACTCCGTCTATGTTTTATAATCGGTCCTAAGTCCGGATAAAGGAGGATTGTTGTGTTAGATCCCGACAGTTAGCGTAAAATCATGTCGAATCTCATAACATGAATTAACGAAATCGTATGATCCATGTAGCCGACTCCACCTAGTGGGATAAGATTTTATTGTTGTTGTTTGTTCAGCACTGCCATCATTATCATGGCAATAGTCACAGGGCAATAACTAACGGTATTATCATTCTATTAAATCGTTATTCACTATAGGGTTGAAACTCAAACAAATGATCCTGATTTCAAACATCACGGGGGTTAGATCTTTAAAATTTATCTCGAATCAAACAAATGACCCTTTCGAAAAAAAAACTATAAATCACGCACATCAAATTAGCAACACACAATAGAAAATAGTGAAGAAAACACGCTCCTAGAAGTTGGAATCCTCTCGAAAGAAAACCAAAAAAAGGTTGAAATGCTCCATAGTCGGGCACAGCATGCATCACTTCGTACATGTGATCTTGTGAAAGGACATATTCTTATGAATCAAAAGTAAAATCCAATACATTCAATAGGCAAGACTTGTTCTTCCAATTGCCAATTTTACACAGGAACTTGGAAAATGCCCAAAGCCCACGAGATTAACAGCACGATTGCAAGATCATTTGAGGACATGCCGAATGCTTATATCTGTCGTCGTTTCCAGCTAAACTTGATCATACAACATTCCCATTGTTCGTCAGTTGTCCCTCTTCACCATCTACTTCGGTGTTTCGGCTGACACCAAAGGACTTCTGGCTTAAGAAGCGAACAATGCCACTTCTTGCTCGTCGAACCCTTCGCGATCCATTGATAGATTGGCTTCCTCCAATTTTCCTCTCAAGATCTTCAGAGAGAGATTTTACAAGATCCTGGAAATGCCGCCTAACTGTTGGATACCTTGACATCGACTTGGTGATTCCTTGCAACCTTGTGGCATAAATAAGAGGTAAATACACAACGAAGCAACATGAAGAGTAAGGGTCGCTGTTACTAAAAACTAGATACCTTCGAGCAAATGCTTCAATCTCAGCTTTTCTCCGTTCATTTGCCAAGGGTAATCCAACATTCAAAAGCTTCAGCCGCTTGGAGTCGCCACATAATAAGACTAGTTTGGCCAAATAATTCTCTTCTTCCTCCGTGAAATTCTCAGCTTGGATCTGCTCCTTGATGACCATCAAAGGTTCAAAGAACCAGTCAAAAATGGCATCTTTTGGCCGATTATTTAAAGTTATTTCAGTGTTGTCACCTGGATAATGAATGAGAAGTTAAACTTCCCGAATAGAAATTAAATGTACCAGCGTACATATTCTTTCTTCTTGCACAGATCAAATACATTGAGACAACAGATTTTTATGACTCACTTAAGAGTAAACCATCTGAATTGGCCTTGGCAGAACGTAGAAGTCCCTGGAGTATGGAGTACGCAGGTAAACCAACATCCAGCATCTTGCTTCCGCTGCTATTTGACCTAGATTCTTCAACGTCCTCACTTGTTATAGCTCCTTCAGTTATCAATGCTTCGGCATGGCGCTTACATTCGGCAAATAGGTGCTCAAGTAACTAAGGGAACCCAGCATATCAGCTTGAGTTCATGTCAAAGGATAATGGTAATATAAAATAACTTAAAGGAAACAAGGTTGACTCCTGAGAATACTTGATAAAAGATCAACGGAACCCATGATTTTGATTACTTATTTCCTCGAGTGAAAAGTCATGATTTTGCATCCTAATACTCAAATGGGTACTTTATATGGTTCTATGTCAGATGTTGAAAATTGCTACTGAAACAATCCAATATAATGCATTTATATAATCATGTTGACAAATGTCATTTACAAAAAGGATAAAAAGAAATTACCTTAATTGGCTTCAAGTCAAGAATTACATTTTTAAATGATGTAGCACGTGATGGAGGCCTCCTCACATCCTGAGTTTCTCTGTTAAAAGAGGCAGGCCTCGAGAAAGAACTAGCTCGAGATGAGTGTCCACTCTTCCTATATTGATACCTACGATAGCCAGAAAAAAATTGCATTAAAAAATCCTTCGAGAATCGCATTTATGAGCTCCCAAATTGTACTAAATGATTCTCTTGTAAACTGGTCAATAATAAAAAAAATTAGCAGCTCAAGGTAACCTTATCTTGAACTTTTCAACCGAGGCAATCCATCTCTTTAGTCTATCCTCCAGAGATGAAAGATGAAACTACTGGTGCTTTTTTGCTTTTTTAAAAGGGAAACACTGGTGCTACTTATTTCCATGAAACTGCTAGAATAAATCGAAGATCACATCAAAATTTTGCAACCCAGAACTGAGGGAGAAGTAAGAAAGTAGAAGAGAAATTGACAAGCTGGTTGCAGCATCTATGCTTAGAGTGAAACCAAATCCTAGCCCTACCCCTTTGGTCAATTTGTTTCCTCTGTTAATTTAGAAGAGAATAATGTCTCATCGTTAGCAAGGCTTTGGACTGAATATTTCTGAAAAGTGATTAGACAAAATTAACAGGAACAATTTATGAAAAACGAGGAGCTAAGATATATAGCAATGCCTCATAGACTTATTTCAATAATTGTATGCAAAATAGTCCATTGCAATGACCCATTTATCACAAATTTTCTCCCTGGACAGAAAAAAAAGACACTACTTAATTCATCAAATATATCTGGAAAGGGTCTCGAATGACTAACGTGAACTTAAAATTTATTGATCAAGTTGAACATTTTCCAGTCAGCCATGAAAGTTGATACAATCATGCTTTTACAACCTTTTCTTGGGAGGATGATGCTTTCACAATTGGGATACAAACGTGAAAGAAAAATGTACTTCTGCTATGAAAATGCATCTAAACTGTACCTAGGAAAGCAAGATCCTTCTGGCATGCCAATCATATCATTACTGTATTCATCGAACAATGACAGGGAAGTGATGATATATGAAAGCCCCATCTGCACAGAGGTCTCCTGAAGTAGGCAATTCCGAATATGTTTGATTATGCAAAACAAAATATATGAATTACATACACATGAGATTTTTGTTCTTTGCAGGGACATGAACCTCATGACCTGATGATTACATAAGTAAAGATGTATGTAGTCACAAATAATGCATACCTGATATGCAATAAAAGCTGCATATGCGCCTAAAGGTACACTTGACATGACTGAAGCAGCAAAAGCTCCAGCAACTGCAAGCGGCCACAAGAGAATAGCAAGACCAGCAAATGGGACACAAGCAGTCTCCAAGAAAGGGCCTTCTCGACCTATAAGATCATGAAAGAGTCTATTCCATCCCTTCAGAAGCATATAAGGGCTCTTGTATGCAGCTAGTAATGTGATCATTGGCATGTCAACCATGATCCCAGTAACACCAGCCACTAGTGCACCCGGAATATAACGCAATCTACAAGAACATTAACCTGTCTCAAAAGCAATATTGAAAAAAGGCATACAAATTTTGAGACAATGGATGAAAAGATGCAATATAAAGGAAGAAGTTCCCATTATATATAAGACTATGATCAAAATGTTCTTCTCTGAGTCCTTAAACTTTTACAGGGTTCTGACTCAACACAAAAATGTAGAAGTCAATTCAGCAGTTGTGAATAAACTGGAGATTGATGTATCGATCCCTCTCTTGCATTCCCCCCTAACATGTGTGCCACAATCCAGTCAATTGTTCTAGGTCCATTAAGCCTGATGTGATTATGATTTAGAACACAAATATGTTTTCTATCTTAATAGATATCTCGTATGGTGTAGAACTGTCTTATTTGAATTCAGGCATTGTTTCAACGTATCAAACATTAATAATATGAGCACAATGGATTGAGACACGTGTATTATATTTTGTTTTGGGAAAAGAAAGGACGAATATTTGAGGTAAACAGTCATCTTTGTTAATATCAATTAGCAAAGAGAATATAAATTAGAGATCCGGCCTTTCAATTATAACTTATATTTTCAAAGCAACGTTGGCATGATAAAAGAATTGTGCATAACACCCACCTTCCTAAAAACTTAAATAATGAGATCTACTAAATTAATCTTCCTACTCCTAACCCAACAACAACAACAACAACAACAACAAAGCCTTATCCCACTAGGTGGGGTCGGCTACATGGATCATACGACGCCCGATCCATGTTCATGAGATTCGATAGGGTTTTACGCTGGCTGTCGGGGCCTAACACAACCCTCCTCCTTTATCCGGACTTAGGACCGGCTATAAAACATAGGCGGAGTTCCTACTCCTAACCCAATTAAATTATAAGCTTAGAGTAATAAACTAAAAGCAAATATCTATTCATCAAAGTCTGAATTCCAAGACAACTATTGGGGAGTTCATATAACATTCTAAACGTCCATTTTTTAATAACAAGGTAACCAGATAAATGAACTTAAATAAATGAAAAATTACTATAAGGAAAATCCTTAGGCTTGTAATAAAACTAGATAAAATTAAATGGCATAAGGCCCATAACTAAGAACCAATGGCTGAAGGGCCAAAGGCTCAAAAGACTGGTTGTCCTACATCACTACACCATTTCAAAGGAATTCTTAAAATCAAGTAAATTTCTAACTTCTGACTACTCCTATTCAAGACTGGGGATAGTACAACTTTAAATCCCTCCCAACAATGTTACCACAAAACTAAGACATTCCCACTACCACTTGCAGGTCATCAAGAAATTTTGCTCCGTTCTTGGATCAATAAAGTCTGCAGCAACCCCTGCCCATCTCCTAAGCAATGGAAAATCCGAAGAGAAGGTCTTAGTGCCCTTAGATGTGTCGCAATGCAAAGCCAAAGGTGAGCGCACACCTTGCCTACTAGAACCTATTAATTACACAAGTGATCTAGAAGAAACTCTCATATTATTACTTTATAAATGAGATCGAATGGATTTGTCATACAACAAAACTACATCAACAGAGATCAGAAAATACACCTGATTTCATATGGCATCCCATTTGGTGGACACTGACGACGAAGGTCATCCATGATTGAGAAGTAAGAATGGAAACATACATCTTTAAAGTCTATAACAACTGTACAACTACCTTTAATTGTGCTCCATGTTCCATCCTACATAATTGTAGGGCTTAGGATTTTGAGAAACTTGGATTAATGTACAAAAGATTTTGTTATAGGTGATAACATAGAAGTATTACCGTAAAACAATGCACAAACTCATTTGATTTTCCTTCTCCAACAGCATTGAATGTAGACATAACTGGAGCAAGAAACCCATAACCTGCTCCAGCAAGGATACTTCCTAAGATGCCGATAATTGGCCATGAAACTAAGACAACGGCGAGAGCAATGGCAAGAACAGTCTTTATGATAGGCCCAATTTGTTTAGCCCTGCCTTTAAGAAACCAATGGTAGTGATTAAAAAATCATCAAGAAGTATCTCCCTGCCATGATCATGTTTTTTCATGTTTGAGAGTGTGTGCATGTGCGTGTGTGAGGGAGTGAGGACGGGATAAAAATTACCCAGCTATACAGTAGTAAGTCCAGATTGCATGGACTGGCCACAGACCCAGAATGATAGCAGAATTTCCAATAGTCATGATGAGGCATGTTAAGGGGAAAAGCAAGGCACCTGAACATCACACGAAAAAGAAAACAGTTTGTTACATCACAAATGGAAATCGATATCGTCTCTATAGATTGATTCATAGCATACTAAAACTAAAATTTAGCTAATACCAAATAACCTTGAATCCAAATAAATGTACGCCACCTAAGATGAAGTAAGGATATATTTTATGATAAACATTTTGAATACAGATGCAAGGGAAGAAATTAGTGGGATTACGATAGAAAACTCTTATGCAGGCTGGAAGAATACTTCTCACCAAAGTTACAAAAACTCAGAGGGCTATAACTTTGAACGTCTGGAAAAAAACACGAAATTCTTATCAAAAGTCTCGTGTTCCATAATATAGCAAATTCTAGCAACTAAGACATTAACACGAAATATGAAAGATGAGAATGAAATACCTACTTCTGACAAAACTCAAAATTAAAGATAAATTATTGACACGATAAGTTCTTCCTTTATCAAATATCAAAAAGATGCTATGAAATTGTCACAATACCAGAAAATTGTATAATATAAACCCCATTTCACCATGAAAGACAATTACGATCAAACTCACTTCAGTTGTTCACAAAAGAATATGTCAAAACACCAAACTCACTTCAGTGGTTCACAAAGAATGTGTCAAAACACCAAACTCAGATCTGACAAAGTTAGTACCTTATACCTCATTAGTTCACAAAGAATGTGTCAAAACATCAAACGAACTGCCAACTGCTGTTTTGTCTCCACCGGAAGCCACCTTCTTAAGGCTTATGGTAAAGAACTAAAAGGGGGCGAAATTTGATACCCAATGAAATCATGTTAACTTTCAGAAGGTCTGAAAAACAGAACTCCTGAATATGTTCATCTCTCATGTCGATATCTTACTTTCTCTAGCATTCATAAACCTAATCTTTCCCTCACACTTGATCAAAGAAGCCATTTAGACGTTGCATCTTGCTACTGCAATATTGATAATTTCAGCTAATAAAACAAATGAGATTGTTTGATATAACATAGAACCTATGAGAACCTAATTCTACTTTATTCACACAAGACAAATGTCTTTTTTTTTCCAATCAAAATACAATCTTCTTTCCACAGGACGTACTGAAATAAATATGCAAAGAAGAAACACATGATAATAGACGAGACAAAAATGAGAAGGACGTAGAAAAGGAATATAAATGAAATGAAAATTAAAAAACTCGCCTTTTATGATGCCCAGAAGAAGCAAGCCAAGAAAATAAGGTAGGAAGTGCAGGAAGCTCCAAAGTGTCGCCCAGAATCCCTTGGGAGGCTCCATGGTGAACAATCTTGACGAAATATGTAACCTAAAATATATCCACCAAAACCACCACAAGCGCAGTGCTCCAAAACCAGAATCTACTGTCAACCCAAGAGCTACCAAAGTATTTGCCGTGAAACCACTCAAACTGGTGGCGGAAGAGAATTTTTTGCTTCCGACATCTCACAGCAGTATGCTTTCCAGCAGATTTCCACTCCAAAAGCAAGCAACATCCGAATGCTTGGAATCCACACAGCAGTGAAGTTTGCCGGATAACCCAAAAAAAAAAAAAATCACATAAGCTGCACTAAAAATCGGATCTTCCCTTCTGATATCCCACAGCGACACACTGTTCTGCAGATACGCTCAAAACTGCAACAAGGTAGTTTATGTTGGCTGAAGAGGAGAGAGAAACCACTCAAGCTGCATAAGAAAAAATTGAATCTTTCCACCTGAAATCCACATGAAATCAAGTTGCTATGTAGAATTTGGTTCTTCTTCTTCCATGGGTTCCTATAAGTCTCTCCTCTCTCCCAAGGGAAAGTGGGAATGGGCAGTTGGGGCTTCGGAGAGCAAGCAAAAGGCAGTGGGCACTTAACCGCAAGAACTGCTATTTTCCTTTATTTTTTTTTTTCCAAATTTGTCTCAAGGCCTAGTAATTAAAAAAAAAGGATAAATTTAAAAACTAAAAACACACAATTTTCACATAATTGTAATTTTCTGAATAACTATTAACTTGGGACTGGAATTATTGTACAGAGAAAATAAGAGACTCTAAACATGCCCTATTTTTTTATTAAGAAATTGAGGAGAATAAATTCTTTGCTTCATATCTCTATTAGTTTTCTGCCACCCTTTTCATCCAATCTTATCAAAAAAAAATAAAATAATAATAACAAAAACGAAGTCGAAAAATTCACCTCCTGATAAATGTGAAGAAATTTTTTTATACTTTATTTATGGGTATTTTATTATATTGATATGTGGATCTCAACCATTTTATCACCAAATATTGATGAAGGCATATATGGTTGATTCTCATAGAGGCATGTGTATAAGTGCGACAATTATGACTCTTTGTACAAGAACATAATAATTATTGAGATTAAGAATACTTTTTAATATAATAATATATAAATATGATTATGTCGTAACATCAAACTGTCCTAGGTGTTGTATATAATTAACTATCATAGCCAAATGGTGTGTAAGTGAAAAAATTATGATTATTTATACATAGAAATAACAATCTTTAACTGTATACAGCAATGACGATTTAAGAGCAGAGCAAATACAGGCAGGGGGTGGCACCTGACCCACTTTCCCTTCCCCGACCCGATTCTAATTTTCGGTTCGAGAGGAATTTTATTTCCACCCTGATCTTCGCGGGCTCCGAACTCCCGCGAGGTAGAGATTAGGCGGGGCCATGGCTCCCTAAGTCCTCTATTTATATACATAATATTAAATTATTTCTTATATAAATTATTATTATTATTTATCATGGATCCTTAAAACTTAATGGCTATTTAAGTTTTAGCTTGAAAATTGTTTATTGTCAATATATTAATTAAGCCACCCTTGAAACTTTCATAAATATGGAGACAGATAGAGTGAAAGTAATGCATTTAATAAGAAGTAATTTAATTTTTTTCTCAATTATAAATATCAAAGTATTTGATGTTTATTTCATAACATAAATATTTATTTACTTTTATATAATGTAACCAAACCCCTTAATGCATTAAAAATAACTATTATGAATAGAAATAAGAAATGTACTAATCTATTATTTAAATTTATATTATGTTGATCTCCTAATTTTTTTATTCTCATTCAGTCTCTCCGCACAATTGCATTATGGATATGATGTAAGAATGTGAATTCAGTTTTTTTTAAAAAAGAATGACACTATATGAAACTATTGTCACTTCAAAATATATTATTATCATTTGATCATGTGAGTGCTAAAAGTGTTGGACACTTTTATTTTTATGAGATAAAATAAAACGATAATAATATATTTTAGAGTGACAATAGTGATGTCCTAATAATTAAAACAAAAACATGATGATGAGGACTCATATTTAACTTTTTTTTTTCTCCCAGTGAAATATTATTCATATATTATTTCTTATATTGTAACTGGTGGTCATTTTGAATGTTTGCTGGTAGTTAGAAAGGTTTCATTTTGTTTGTATAAAATATGTGACGTTGGTGACCACATTTAGACTGTGGCTGCCGTAATTTCAGGGTATCCAATGTTGTTTGTTATATTAGTTATATTTGTAATTGTGACCTCAAGTAGTTACGTATTTATATATACATATATGAGATATATTTGTATGCTTATATAATAATAGGTCGATATATAAATATAATTTTAATGAACAATAATATATATAATAGATGAATTCATTTACAGGCAGCCTGCGGAGCGGCATTTTGCACCATCCGACGGTGCACGTTTTTTTTAATATTTTTCTTAGTGACGTGATCTCTATCGTCCGTAGCCGCTTGGACGGCTGAGATCGATCGATTCATCTTTCCCTTTCTCGCGTGAAGGGCAGCGGCAATGGCGTTCGGGATCGGCAACGGCGCAATGATGTTTGGGATCGACAACGGCGCAACGACGTTCGAGATCGGCAGCGGCGTAACAACGTTCGGCAGCAGGGGCAGCGGCGCGAGCAGGGCAGCGGTGCGAGCAAGACAGCGGTGCAAGCGGCGGCGGCGATAGCGGCGCGACCAACGACAGCGAGCAGATCGGCCGACGAAGAGGATGCGAAAGAGGAAGAAGAAGACGACGAGAAGGCAACAGTGACACCGGATCGAAAGGCATTTCAGAGGAGGAGGGCAGCGACATCGGCAGCGGCGGGAGCAGTGGCAGCTGCGGGAGCGACGGCGGCAGCGCGACAGTGGCAATGGAGTTCAACAACGACAAAGATGTTCGACAGCGAGCAGATCGGTGGCGGCCGACGAGGAGGTGGTCGAGGAGGACGTGGCGGCCGATGAGCAGGCGGTTTGAAGAGGAGGAAGTGGATAACACAAAAAAAAAAAAAAAAAAAAGAAAAGGAGCAGTTGGATGCCATCCGATGGCCCATATGTGATCCGCATGCTGCTGCGCTAAGCAGTTGACTCCCCTTGAATCTAAATTGGAACGGCTCTAAGAGTTTTTTCTAATACTTACTTTTTAAAAAAAAAACTGGGATATATATCTCCATGACGCAATGCGACGTTTGATGTTAATTGTCACGGAAGGGACATGTAAAAATAATGTCAGCGTCCCCGAAAAGGCAGACTCCAATAGGAATATTGAGAAATGTTTTTGTTTTTGTTTATTTATTTATTTATTAGTTAAGTTGTAAAAGGTCAAATTTTTAAAAGTTCGATTGCAATTTTGTCGCACTTGCTACTGAGAAGAATATCGAAAAAGAATTATAATTTTTTAATAATAATAATAAATAATAATTATTATTGAATTTTTTTCATCTCATATATTCTTTTCTCATATCTGCTTTTTTTTAGTTTTTTGTTTCAATTTAAATAGGTTATTAATGTTTGACTAATTTTAGAAGATTTTTTTACCCATTCCATGAATTTTAAAAACGGGACCAATTAAATTTAATTCGTCAGTCGTCTTTCTTCTCTCTTCTCGGATGTCACCCTTTAATGTACCTTTGCAATATGAAAAGTAACACAAACCGTTTTGTAAATATTGTAAATAAATAATAAATTTTAATTTGATTTAATATTAATTTTCTTAATACATCTGAAATTATATATAACTTAGGTGAGAACTATTTTTCAGAACTTGATGTAAGTTTAAATTGGTTTTAATGAAAACAAATATGAAACAACCATATTTTATAATTGTTTTAAAGTTGCTAATTAGGAGTTTACACCTTAACTTATTAATTAAGATTTTATTACAGCATCTTTGATATTAAGATAAAATAGTTCCAAAATGGGACCACTTAATTTGCTCAAATGGAACCAAATCCAAGTTCACTTTGTGGTGTTGGCAAAACTTGTCTTGTTCAGGGCACATAAATAGAGATAAGCTAACAGTTAAGGAAGGCTCCACGTGATGTCTCACCATATTGAAAAGTCAAAACAAGAACAGTGACCAGAATTTAATTAAATGTGGTCGTTCAAACTCCATAATTCATATCCTATCATAGATTCATTACATCGGTGTTGCTAGCTATCATTAATGCTCACTATGTCAAGCAATAACTAATCAGAAGTTAGCGGTGGCATCACTTTTAAATGAGGACAAAATGGCTTAATGATGCAAACTTTTAAGTAGGATATATATGCCGTAAATAGGTTCAAATAATACAATGAACTTTAGCTTATTATTTCATTAAGATCATATTAAATTTGGACTGTGTCGTGAATACGTAATTAAGTTGGAAATAATTTTAGCAACCGAAATTTTTTTTCTTCATCTCTTCGTAAAGTTATCTCAGCAACGTGACTCAATTCTATGACTTAATTATGATCAGTCAACGTATTGACTTACATAGGCGGAAGACTCAATTTACAATAATCCATACAAATATCAAAGCTACTTATATAACATCCAATAACTTATGGGTTAAGGTTTACAATTAGGGTTTTTTTCGCTGATCCCCTGAACTATAAACTTTTTCTATGTCTACCAACGACTTTCGAATATTACGTTGACCCCCGTTGAACTATACCATTTTTTTCACTTAAGTCCATTCGTCAATATTTTTTTACTTTTCCGTTATTTTTTTATTTATGAAATGATCAAATGACCCTTCCCACCTATCATCTAATATGTAAAATATAAAACATTATAAAGTCCACTGTTCTATTTACACCTTAGAATTTGATTCGATTCTTTGGTTTTCTAGTGGGCTTAGGCATTCTTTGTGTCGAGGATCAGAGCATTCCATGACGATCGTCAAGAATGATGATTGCAACGTTTCGTCTCTTCAAGGCGCTGTCGTTGTGGGATTTGGCGCGTCTACTGGTGGAGGCCACGAGAGTGTCTTTGCCGAGGAGGATGACGACGACAGTGACTCGTCCCCATCGCCGTCAACCTCGACTGCTTCTTTAGAGAAGACCAACGATGGAGGCGATGCCGTGGCCTCAGATGTTGTGGACTCCGGTATGGAATCAGACGAATTCAATCTCTTGGAGCTTGGGGGAGCTCATGGTGAACACCGACAAGCAACTCTACTCTCCTCATAGCTCTGAACTCGCCATGGCCTCGGCCGATGGCGGCATCGGGATGGCGCTCGCGCTGTACACCATGAGCTCCTTCCTGGTGTTGGGGTGGGTGGGGGGGGGGGGGGGGGACGCCCCCTTTGCGATCTCATCACCCACGATGAGATCATAAGTCATAGGGGAGGGGGCGCTCCCCCCCACCGCCCCGCTGCGATCTCGTCATCGACGGGAGGGGGGCGCCCCCGTATATCATCGCCGGAGAGGTGGGCGACGATCAGAGAAGCATTTTTATTTTTATAATATGTTATTTTATATTTTCCAATATTAGATGATACGAGGGAAGGATAATTTTATCATTTCATAAATAAAAATTAAAAAATCATGAAAAAGTTAGCATAGATTGACGATTGGACTTAAGTGAAAAAAGCGATATAGTTCGGGGGGTCAACGGAATATTCGAAAGTCGTTGGTAGATGCGAAAAAGTTGATAGTTCAGAGGGTCAGCGGAAAAAATCCTTACAATTGTACAATAGAAAATTCTATATCAATAACATCTCCAAATTTTGGGCCAAGGATATTTGGGCCTTTTGGACCAAAATCCTAATACAACTCTATATAAAAGTCTACCAATCTTGTTAGCCCCTCACAAACTTAGCCATAAGCCTTCCTCTTCTTTCTTTTTCTTCTTCACCAAGAAAAACCTAAGGTCAGGAGATTTGGAGTTATATTCTTCATGGTGGTTATGTTTTAAGATCAACAAAGAGAAGATCAAATTTTTTAGGAAAAGGAAAAGAAGACCTAGAGGCTTCTAAATGATAAAGAAGAATACAAGATGATTAGGAAAAAATGATTTTAGATCTAAAGCCTAAAGGTTTGTAAAGGGGATCCAAACCCCTTTCTTCCCTCTCAATGATGTTTTGTTTGATTAAGAGATTCAAGAACACATTATTTTTTATAGGGATTTTGATTGAGGGTTGCATGAATGAGAGTTTTATGATTTATGTTGCATAATTTATTAAATTCATGATTGTTTTGTAATAATTATTTGGATATGTTTTACTTATTTAAAAGTTACAAGTAATATATGGATGGAAAGCTCTCGAAGTTTAGTTTCCAAAGAAATTTGTTTCATATGATTTGAAGATGTATAAAAATAGTTATGATCCAAACATCAAACTACTATCATGCTGTCTCGGGTAACAACGAGACAAAATTGTAAAAAATCATAAATTGGAAATACTTGATTAAGATCTAAAATTTATTCATAAGTTAAAAGTTCATGTTATCTTTATGTGAAAATTGGAATCAATTGAAAATAACAAGTATAAATTAAGCTATTAATATTTTTGTATCTACTATCAGAATTCTATGCAGAGAATAGATCCTAGTTGTTGTGTGCTTTTCTAGAGAAAATCCCAAAATCTTGACGATGAAGGGAAATCGATTGCTTTAATATGTCCTATGATTCTTCTATAGAGATCATGCCTGCAATCTTTTGTAATGTTTTAGATTGGTTTTATGGAAATTTTGATCTCAAAAGTCAAGATTTTCAGATTAAAAATTGAGATTTCAGGACGCCTGCACAGTCGTGCTAATCTTAGGAATGACCATGACCGAGCAGACGAGGTCGAACAATTAGATGGCTCTCGATCACGCTCGTGACACCTTCGTCACGGTCATGACAAGGCCAAGCACGGCCGTGACCAACTTGGTCACGATCGTGAGCAAGAGCGATGTTGAAATTTGGTTATGAGAATGGATGAGGCTGGAACGACCATGACAAATATGGGCATGACCGTGGCAACATTTGGCACGGCCGTGACAACACCAAACATGACCATGAAAGTGCTGGGCACAACCATGACATTTTTGGACATGATGTTGGAAAATACTTTTTATGACATTTTAAATTTATTTTCTTTATGTATATAGGTTATGTATGGATGCATATTGAATGTATATGACACGTAAATACACGTAATGCACATTCAGTCATAATTATGCTAAAAGATGAAGAACGATTGATGTATTGCAAAGCATAATGCACTTAAAGTTTAAGAATGCTTGTCACTTATCAATGTTGAGAAGTAAAGTCCTGCATCTATGTATACACTTCAAGGCGACCTAAGCCCGCAAAGTAAAGTCCTGCATTCGTGTATGTGCTTCTCAAGGGAACAAAGTTCGTCATCAGAAAGTGTGCGTATTCCTTGGAATAAAGCCCCTCACTATTATAGCGTGCGTATTCTTCGGAATAAAGTCCCTCACTATTATAGTTGTGTATTCCTTGAAATAAAGTCCATCACTATTATGATGTGCGTGTTCTCAAAGACGTGGCCTAGCTAGCCACTGTGATGATGTGATATGATTCTTTCAACTATGTTAAGATCAAAGATGTTATAAGATAAAGTAAGAATGAAAGTGAAGTTAACTTCAAAGTATATTCGAATAAAGAAAGAATGTTAAGATGATGATGAATAAGTATAAATGGAAAGTAAAGTCCTACACTTATGTATGTACATCAAGAGGATCTAAGCTTGAGAAGTAAAGTCATGCATCTGTGTGTATTCCTAAATATGAGTTGGAATAAAGTCCCTCATTATTATGATGTGTGTACTCCTAAGTATGACTTATGATATGAAATGAAAGTCAAAATGTTATTATGTGATAAATATGAAGGATGAAGATGACACATGAAGGATCTCATAATAAAAAAAGAAAAAAAGAATGAAAGAAGATCTAAAGGGTTATAAAACAACCCTGGGGAGATGTAAAGTATGAAAGAAGTTAAGAAGTAAGGATCAATGAGTTATAACGAATCTCTTAGGATGTACATGACTATGAAAGTGAAAAGAAATGATATGAATGTATGTTTTTATCGTATGATACTTGCAGATGATGGATCTGAAGGAAGTTGACATGAAGTTTATATTTTATGAATGTTATACGAAGAATGAGTGTAATTATGATCTAATGTCATGTAAGGTTTATGATATAGTTCATGGCATGTATGTTCAAATGTTATGATGATGCATCACATTAGTATCATGTGATAGGATAGCATGGCATGAATAACTTTTACATACTCTAACTGAAAAATCCTGCACTCTAGATCCATGTAGGTAATTAAGATTAAGTGATGGATGGCAGCTCAAGCTTATGACGAAGTGTTGCACATGCTTAGGATTTGATAAGTCTATGATTTTAGATGGACATTGAGACTAAGAATGCAATGAAGATTGTAAGCATTTAATGTCCTATGGAATAGTAATTGTTACATGTTTAATAGAAAGTTTTTATTTATTATGATTTTTCTTGTCGAGTCTTCTGCTGTTAAATGATGTATGGCGAATGACTAACAGTGCAAAATTATCCTAAATAATCAAAACTTTTATGGTAGACTTCGGGTTGTTACAAAATCCTTGTACATACCACCCGTCAGAGGAGTCACCAACCATCTCTCCATTGCCATTATCTCATCATGCTCAAATTTAAGTACAAGGAAATATCCATGAGTATAAAAATACTTAGTACATATGATCCTAACCATGATCAATAAACAATAATAAATGCTGCTCAAATGATAGGGTCAATAAAGCATACGAGCAATAAACAGTACTATGCGATACACAATAAAATAATGTAGCAACGATTAATATAGCAATGAATTAATATATCAATTGATAAAAATGAATTAGTGGATCGACATAGCCATAGCCTGATATAACAATGGAGCACTATGACAATAGATCAGTAGGATTAATTAGACTAAGGTTGAAAGACTAATCATTAATAATATCAATTTATCAATACTGCTCAAAATAGTTGAGCATATGAATAATGCGATATGATAATCGATGAACCAGTAAACAATGAATTAAACTACCAATGGTTCAATAAATAATGGATCAAGTTGATGTCATAAGACCAATCATTATCAATAATAATTAACAATTTAACAACTTAACAATTGCCTGATCAATATGGTATTGTTCAGTTTAACAATTTCCAATAGAACATTAGATCGATGAATCAATATAATAATAGGTACATGAAGCCATAAATCCAATATGGAGAATCAGGAAAGGGTCAACAAGACCAATCAATGCCAATTAACAATCAATGATGCCTGATCACTATGACACTATTTAATTTTAGTGACTAATAAGATATGACAAGGTTTAATAAAGAAGTTGCAAAAAGTTAAATAATAAAAAAATAAAGGCTAAAACTAAATTAATATATTCTATTTATGCGTAGTGATATGGTTACGAACAATTTAGTTTCACCTCTGCAATGATGTAGAGATTTAGTTTCTATATGGATTGGTTTTGATCCCCTCAATTTCAAAATAGAATCAACTATCTTAAACTCTTATAAACTAAGAGCATTGCATTCTAACTCCAATCCCAATTACACTTAGCTTAAGGTGCAATAAGGTAGACTCTTGAACAATCCATAATCTATCCAACAAACCAAAAATTCTAATATCCGTTTTGGATCTAGTATAATAGGGCTTAAATTATTTCTACTGAAAAGTAAATGATCAATTTTATGGTAATAGTAAAGTAATTAGAAAAGCATCGTACTCAGTAATTATATTATGGAAACTAAATATCTATTATCAATATAAACTGAAAGAGGTTTATAAGTTATCCTAACAATTCAAGACATTATAGAGAACTAAAAACTAAAAAGATAATAATGATGCTCAGAATCATTCCACCATATATTAGAATAAAAAATACTCACAGGATCTCAACAATGAATGACTGCTCGATTCTCCTTTCGATTGTACAATGTAAAAATCTTCTTGATGATTTTATGGAATATCCTCATGTTCTTAGCTTTAAAACTCCGGCTGTAGATCCTAGCATGGACTAGAAGCAGGTACACCAGAGTCGAGAGAGACGATCGAGGTTAAGGAGAGGAACATGCACAAGGTCATCCCATTCTCCTCTTCTTTCCTTCTTTTCTATTTGTGTCCTCTCTTGTTTCTCCTCATTCCATGACATATATAGGGGGCAACGATGTGAGGACAGCAAAATCCCTATGCAATATGTCCATTAGGAATGACCAAAGAGGAAGAGAAAAGGAGAAGTTGAGAAGAAGAACCAACATAAAAGGGAAAAATTTCGGCAATAAGAAGTAGGTGAATCTGTCGAATCAACCTATGGATGAATTGAATCAACCCTAAGATAACATATACATATCCTAAATATAAAATTATCATTGCTTTGCTATCAATGATCAAGAATTGTGACTAGATGTTAATTTCCTTATAAGTAGTACATGAATGATCTTATAAAATCACTATATCTTGATTAGGTCAGATTGGTTATTGTTCTTATGCATATCTTGTTGGTCATGGTCTAATTTATGACTAAGATTAATAATGATTATTGTATGATATGGATTTACATCATGCTAGGAGAAAGAAGTAATAAGATTCTAGCCTTTTAAGGGGTTCATTTTAAAGGCCATGTACGTGCTGAATATGATGATTTTGTATGATACGTGCCTAGGATCAATTCAATTGTATGTCGATTCAATTACTAATCAAATATGTAAGCCCTGGATATATGTTTAATTGCCATGGGCACGATGAAGAATGATCGAAATAAGTTCCTTAAAATCTTGTGAGCCTGATTACATGTTGTCCATATATTAAATTAAGATTTATGCATAGGGTTTTTATTTAAAAAAGTGATAGTTATTGACAATGATTATACAAATTATGATGGTTCAATTCTATGTTTAGGTGCAAGTTAAATGTACAGGAAATAATGCTTATAATAGTGCTATGCTACGATTTTTACAAACTAGGTGAACTCATGTACTGACTAAAGTATGAATGTGGATGACACATGAAGTAATGTGGGATATCAGTGTCTAAGATATACATTATAATGTTATTATATCTCTTATATATATGTGTGTGGTATTATGGGTATGTGAGATTATCTGTAATGGTTAGGGTTACATATTGCCTATTTTGATGTGATATGAATCTTAATCATAAAAAAGGTGATCACGTGCTAATTTTTATTAATAATCATGGTATGAATTAAAGTAAATGTTAGGATAAATATGTCCATGTCATTTCTAGCCGTAATGAAAGTGTAACATGTTATATATGTGCATGAGTTTTGCAGTCAAGGAATAAGAATTGAACTATGTTCTAAATTGTAAGTTAATTTAGTTTACTTTATTCTGTTAAAAGGATAGGACAACCAATCATTCTGAATCGAACGATTGACCTAAGTTCAGTCGTTCAAACCTAAGCAGATTAGCACCAAAAATAATATAGCTAATTTTATATACAATGCCAATAGAAGAAATGGACCATCGGTGCTTGAGATCTCTTTGTATTCAACTATTAATTAACAAGTCCGGACATCCAGAATCCTATCTAGATGGCCAAAACTTATTGTAGAATACTTATTACACATCCAAAGTGGTTGACTGGACCTTTGATTGGACGTCTAAAAATCTCGTATCAAAATTATCCAATTTAAAATATAGGACAATAAGAAATTATTACTAGACATTCAAAAGTTTTATCTATAGTATTGTATCTAAAGATTGGACGTCCTCTAATCACTTTGGATGTCCAAAACTGGTTTGGCACCAATTTTTCATTTTTATTAAATTATAATCAGACTTCCACTAAATCCAAATGGGTTTTTCCTCATTGTATTGATTAATCTTGGATTTAAAACCTAATAATCCTTATTGACCTATTGAAAGTCTTTATATTATTCTCCCTATTGCATGGTTATGGTCAAAGTTCCAATAGAGTAAAAACAAGAACCTAATTAATTAAAGAACAAAAGCTTGGATGTTTGTGTTATTGATTGATGTTCCTCACATCATAAGGGACATAATTTCATACATGTCCCTGTTGTACGGTTTCTACCCATTGTGTAACAAAAAATAATCTCACCTAAAGATGGCACATCATTTCCTTAAAGAGAGCATTAGTTGTGGTATGCACAATTCTAAGCCAATTGTTAAAGTACTTGGCATTGTAACAAAAATTTTAAACATTAACATTACATAAAAGTATTATAGACTAAGAAGTTGAATACTCAGAGCATTGAAATAAAACATTGTCAAAGTATTGAAAGTAAATTATCGATTCAGAGCAATGAGAAAAACAATTGAAAGATAAATCAATCATAGTATTGTATTGATTTTTCTTTTCATTGAGAACTAGTATATAACATTGATTTAGTGACTCATCCATTCATCCTTCTTAAAGACTTTATCATGAATTAGACTCACATATGTTAATCATATTATCACAATAATTATCATAACTTTCATTTTTATTTGATTTAATGTTATCAATCATTTTGTTTTATTGATAATATCAGAGTTGATACTTTGATATACAATATGATTCCATGCTTAATTCATTATTGATTCATATATTTCACTAGTTTATTATCCACCTGTTGAGCTTGAAGCTCATAGAGCATTGTTCCCTTGTATTGATCTTGCAGACAATCAATGAAATCAAGGATGAGTGAAAGTGAGTGTCACTATTTGTGATGGTGATATGCACATGGGGTGATTATGAGTTATCGAGTGTCCATTATTGTGCAATGAAATCAAGGATGAGTGAAAGTGATTGTCTCTATTTGCGATGGTGATATGCACATCGTGTGTTTGAGTTATTGAGTGTACATTATTCATTTGTCTCCCTCAGTAAACCATTGACTTATAATAGTTTCTACAAAGACATTGTTTATTTTTAAGAGTAATATTGAACTCTTATTTTTATTGAATATCTTATTTTTGTTTTAAAGTCTTCCACATTTAATGTATTATGGTCAACAAATAAGTAAAAGTCAAGATTTCAGTCAAGTTTATTTCATAGTTAACAACATTTTTTAGGATAAGTCATGCCTTGTGGTTTGATTCAAATTTGGGGCATTATAGGTAACTAAAAATGTTGAATATTAGAAAAAAAAGGAAGGAAGAAATAATCTCATAATCATGCATCATCATAAATTGGTTTGCGACATTTGAAGGAGCCTTCTGATTTTAAATTAGTAAATTAGCACAAAGAACCAATTTCAATAGGTTAATCAAAATTTTCAAGAATCCATAATCATAAAAAATTCTACCTATAAATAAAAATATTTTTTTAAAGATTTATATTTGTTAAATAGATTACTAATGAAATGAAACATAATATTTTATATAAAATAATAATTACTTGATGTAAGAATATGAAATATGGGTATTATATTCATTGGTGTGTTACGACACAATAACAAACACAAACAAAAATAGGACAATCTACATATCATTTGCGACATTAGCATGGAACAAGCAACATGTAAACAAAATCAAAACAAGTAATTAATAAAAGCTTGTACAAAGTAGTAACAATCAAAACATGTAAACATATCAAGATGAGAAGATATAGAAGGTGAAGAAATAACAACATAAGAAGATTGCTAGAACATAGAGGAAGAACATCCTATCTCATGAATTTTATTGCAAACTGTTGTGAATAGAACACCGAGGATCGATGAATAATCAAAACAACGAAAGAAAGAGAAGATGAACACAGAGATTTAACGTAGTAAAACTCTCTTGATCAATGTAAACAAGAAAGAAACATCCACGGGCAAAGGAGGCCGTCGCCAGAAATTTTCACTATGAGCCAAAAGAGAGTGTACATCATATAAAACCCTAACCCTCATATATAAAGGTCCATAACCTAACGGCCCAAGCCCAAGCCCTAACGGCCCAAACCCTAACGGCCCAAGCCCTCCGCTTTCGTCACAGATTCTCATTTTTCCTCCTTTTTTATTTTTTTTCTTTCATAATTTTAGGTACAGGGTACATAATTCAAGGCACACCAACAAATCTCCACCTTGACTTTAATTTCACAAAACTCTAAAAAAAAATGCTCAACATGCTCTCCTTTGCCGAATGGCCCACGAGGGCCTAACTTGATCTTTGCGTAACGCCCGCCAAGTCTGAACAATAGTCGAACTTGGTAACAGATAAGCCCTTTGTCATCATATCTGCTGGATTGTCATGTGTGCTAATCTTCTGAACTTGAACATCTTGCTTTTCCACAATATCTCGAACAAAATGATATCTCACATCTATATGCTTTATTCTTTCATGATGCATTTGATCTTTTGTAAGTTGTATTCACTCTGACTATCACAATATATGACAGTAGCTTCCTCTTTCATAGTGAGCTCTCCAACTAATCCTCTCAACCAGATAGCTTCTTTCACAGCTTCAGTGATGGCCATGTATTCAGCTTCAGTAGTGGATAATGCTACTGTATCCTGCAAAATAGCTTTCCAACTCACAACACAATCAGTAATAGTAAAGACATAACCAGTTAGGGACCTTCTTCTATCAAGATCTTCTGCAAAATCTGAATCAACATAGCCAATCAGTCCAGCTGAATTTCTACCAAATTCCAAGCATACATCAGAAGTACCTCTTAAATATTTCAGTATCTATTTAACAGCTTCCCAGTGCTTCTTTCCTGGATTAGACATATATCTACTAACAACACTGACAACATGAGATATATCTGGACGAGTGCAAACCATTGCATACATAATGCTACCAACTACACTACAGTAAGGAACTTTTGACATATACCTTTTGTCTTCATCAGTTTGAGGTGAACATGAAGTTGAGAGTTTAAAGTGTGCTACAATTAGTGTACTGACAGTCTTAGCATTCTGCATTCCAAAACACTCCAAGACTTTTTCAATATATTTCTGCTGAGACAGAAATAGTCTTCCTAAACTTCTATCTCTAGAAATTTCCATTCCCAAAATCTTCTTTGCTGCTCCAAGATCCTTCATCTCAAATTCAGAACTTAACTTATTTTTCAAAATATTAATTTCAGATATATCTTTCGCTGCAATTAACATATCATCAACATAGAGCAACAAATAGATGAATGAACCATCGGCAAGTTGATTCAAATAAACACAACTATCATATTTGCTTCTAGCAAAACCAATACTCAACATGAATGAATCAAATCTTTTATACCACTACCGAGGGGATTGTTTAAGTCCATACAAGGACTTCTTCAAATGACAAACTTGATCTTCTCTACCTTCAACATGAAAACCCTCTGGCTGCTCCATATATATATCTTCTTCTAGATCGCCATGTAAGAATGTAGTCTTAACATCTAATTGTTCAAATTCAAGATTCTGCAAAGCAACAATAGCAAGCAAAGTACGAATAAAAGTATGTTTCACAACTGGAGAGTACACATCATGAAAATCAACACCCTCCACTTGACTGTACCCTTTTGCCACCAATCTTACTTTGTACTTTGTCTCTTCATTATTGATTCCTTCTTTCTTCTTGAACACCCATTTGCAGCCAACAATCTTCTTATTCACGAGTTGTTTTACAAGATCCCAAGTGCCATTCTTCTGTAGAGATTTCATTTCCTCCTGCATTGCTATTAACCACTTATTACAATCAGGACTTCGAATAGCTTCAAAATAGGAGGAAGGATCAGGTAACTCAATATCTTTAGCAACACTTAATACATAAGTGACCAGTTCTTCAAATCCAAGCCTTTGAGGTGCTTTTATTTCTCTCCTCGGTCTATCACGAGCTAACATGTATTGCTGCTGAACTTGAGGTGATGTATGAACTTCAGGAGCATCAGGAGTATCATTCTTTTCATCAGAAGAACTTGACAGTTCTAACTTCACATTCTCCAAAGTTTTCTTCTTTTCTGTATCACCAATAATAGACAAATCTTTTCTCGAGTGAAACATCACAGATTCATCAAAAGTAACATCTCTACTGATAATAAATTTCTTGATTTCAGGACACCATAATCTATAACCTTTAACACCAGATTTATAATCAAGAAATATGCACTTCCTAGCTCTAGGTTCAAGCTTTCCATCATTAACATGTGCATATGCAGGACAACCGAAAACTCTTAAATGTGACTAATTAGGAGAATTACCTGACCACACTTCTTCATGAATTTTTAAGTCTAAGGATGGGTGAGGAGACCGATTCACTAAGTGACATGTCAGGTTAACAGCCTCTGCCCAAAACTCCTTGCCAAGTCCTGCATTTGACAGCATACATCGTGCTCTTTCTAGTAGAGTTCTGTTCATTCTTTCTGCGACTCCATTCTGCTGTGGAGTTCTCACAACTGTGTGATGTTTTGCAATACCTTCTTTGTCACAGAATTCATTGAACTTAGAATTACAGAATTCTAGTCCATTATCAGTCCTCAGTCTCTTCACAACTTTTCCAGATTGCTTCTCTAGCAAAGTCTTTCATGACTTGAATATTTCGAATACATCATCTTTATGCTTTAGAAAATAGACCCAAACTTTTCTAAAGAAATCATCAATAAATATCAGCAAATACCTATTTCCTCCTTTCGAAGGAACCTGAGAAGGACCCCATAAATCTGAATGGATGTAATCAAGGGTTCCCTTCGTCTTATGAATGGCTGAGCCGAAACTAACTCTCTTCTGCTTTCCGAAGATACAATGCTCACACAGCTCTATCTTTCCAACTTTTGCATCAGGAAGAAGACCTATGTTATTGAGAACTTGCATGCCCTTCTCATCATATGACCCAAACGCATGTGCCATAACTTTGTGCAATCTTCCTCTGAGGTAAATGAGACTGCTGCTGAACCTATCACCATCGAACCTTGGAGAACATACAAACTACCGATTTTGAGGCCTTTCATCAACACAAGAGCACCACGGGAAATTTTCATTCCATTAGACTCAATAACAACTTTGCAACCATTTGAGTCTAAGACACCGAGAGAGATAAGATTCTTCTTCAGATCAAGAACATGTCTGACTTCTGATAATGTCATAATAATCCCATCATGCATCTTAATCTGGATGGACCCAATATCAATAGTCTTACAGGCAGCATTGTTGCCCATAAGAACGACTCCACCTTCAACAGA
Organism: Pontederia crassipes; assembly: GCA_030549335.1. NCBI lineage: Eukaryota > Viridiplantae > Streptophyta > Magnoliopsida > Commelinales > Pontederiaceae > Pontederia > Pontederia crassipes. The sequence continues at coordinate 48,298,724 of CM060189.1, read as the reverse complement.
TTTGTACGTTGAGAACCAATCTCGATTGGGACACATATGGTATGAGCATCCAGAATCGAGAATCCATTCACTTGATGATCTGGATTTGTTTGATGCCGTTACCAACAGAACATCTTCATTATCACTTTCTGCTACACCGGCATTTGCAACTTCAGCCTTTTGATTTCCCTTCTCGTTGCCATCGTTAATCCTTTTATTCTTATTCTGTAATTTGTAGCACTATGCTTTGATATGACCCTTCTTCTTGCAATAATTGTAGACTTTATCTCTGTTCTTCGACTTGGATCTGGATCTATCTTGATTTTGATTTCTCGTCTGATGTCTGCCTCTTGCGATCAGACCTGAGGTTTGATCATCAGATTTGCTGCTTGATCCCAATTCATTATCCAACTTTTCTTTGCTCAGCAGTCTGCCCTTAACATCTTCAAACGTGAGTTTGTCCCTATCGTAGATCATCGTCTCCTTAAAGGTTTTATATGAAGATGACAGAGAACAAAGAAGTAATAGGGCCTGATCTTCATCATCAACCTTTGCATCTACGTTCTTCAAATCATTGATTAGGGCAATGAACTCACTGATATGTGATTTGATCGACGTACCTTCGGCCATACGAAAGGTGTACAGCCGCTGCTTCAACACAAGTCGATTCGCTAGGGTTTTCGTCAGATACAGAGTTTCCAACTTCGTCCAAAGATCGGCCGTCGTCTTCTCTGCGAGAACTTCCTGAAGAACATCGTTCGTCAGACACAATTGAATCGCAGACATGGCCTTCTCGTCAAGATCCTCCCAGGCAGACGCCTCCATGGCGTCAGGCTTTTGACCCGACAACGCCTTCTTCAACCCATTCTGAACCAGGATGGCATGCATCCGAACCTGCCACAAACTGAAATTTGTATTCCCGTCAAACTTCTCGATGTCGAACTTCGTTGTAGTCATCTTCGCGGAAAGAAACTCGGCTCTGATATCAATTTGTTGCGAATAGAACACCGAGGATCGATGAATAATCAAAACAATGAAAGAAAGAGAAGATGAACACAGAAATTTAACGTGGTAAAACTCTCTTGATCAATGTGAACAAGAGAGAAACATCCACGGGCAAAGGAGGCCGCCGCCAGAAATTTCCACTATGAGCCAAAAGAGAGTGTACACATATAAAACCCTAACCCTCATATATAAAGGTCCATAACCTAACGGCCCAAGCCCAAGCCCTAACGGCCCAAACCCTAACGGCCCAAGCCCTCCGCAACACAAACTAATTAATAAAAGCTTGTACAAAGTAGTAACAATGGCATAGTTTGTAAATGTACAAATGATATATAGACATGTACAAAGTCAAAAGGCTAGGAAGATGGTTTTTTTATCTAAGTCATTTCTATAGATTCAACTGCTTGATTCTTAGAGCAAAAGAGGTGCTCAAAATCCTCTTAGTTCCCTTGTGTTCCTTTTCTCATTTGAGTTTCCTCTTTCATGTACTTTTCTTTGCATGTTCAAAAATGTAGTTATAAGCAATAACAAAACATGAGAAGTTACAGCAAGAAGAAAGTCATGAAGCTTATCTTGTCAAGAAGGCCTTATAAGTAAGACTACAACGAGCTATTGACCTATTGCTAAAGAGGATCTTGAAGAAGGAATAGAGCTTGGGTGGTATTAGCCACACACGAGCCAACAAGAACATGTTGAATAACCTACTAGGAAGTTGGACAAGACTTAAAGAAAGTCTGCATTACAAGAACTTGTGAGTCATAGTTGGCAGCACAAGGAATAATTCAAGAAGGTCAACATACTAGTAAAGAACTTGCACATGAAATTTTGAACCACAACTATCCCATACCACCTCCTAGAATAAGTAATCAGATTTCTCCATAGATTGAACTTGAAAGTATTGAGAACAAAGATTAAGAAGATGGGAGAAAAGGAAAAACCTAACCCTAGAATGAAATGCAAGATCATGACCAAAAGGGAGACATTGCAGAAAAGTTAAAAGGGTTTTTAGTAGATTCAATGTTACCTTGTGTACTCCTATAGGCGGATTCTCCAAACTTGTTTCTCGGCACTTGCGTAATGGGATTGATGCAAATGGGCTGATTTTTATTGGATTGGGATTTTAGATCATAACATTTGGTGCTGTTGTTCCCTTGCAATCTTGAAAAGGGTGTTGACATTCTTGAAGAGAATTTATGCAATGCTTGCCCTACTTTTGCAATTTTGAGAAAAATTTGTCGATCTTGGAAGAATTCTTGGATTTTTCATTGTTGTACTGTATTTAAGTTGTTTTGACATTCCGAAAGAGGATTGTTGCAGTCTTGTATTGTTCTAGAATTCTGAGTAAGCTTTCTGCACTATAAGATTTTCTACAACTACTATCATGTCAGAGGGTACAAGATGATGAATGGAGGAATGCAAAAGTAGGTTTCAAGCCCTAATGGAACATCAATTTTTTGGATGCAAAATCTATATCGAGATAACTTTTTCCTAAACAACAATACTATGTCTCAACTTCATTTTCCAAGCCTACGCATTTATTGAGCTTATTGGCCAACCTACTAGTGTCCCATCTACTAGTTCTACGAAAAACTCATCTAATGTATCTAAGACGCCTACACATTTATTGACCCTATTGGACAACCTACTAGTGTCCCATGTACTAGTTCTGTGAACAACTCATCTAATGCACCAAGATCACATTACCAATGAAGATGCTCACTCTAGTTGAAAATGATGATGTAAAGGGAGAAAGGCTTGTGTTACTACTATGATGAAAAATTTCATAAAAGGCATGTGTAAGTATCAAATTAATTTTACTCCTATTATTTGTGGAAGAATTCAGATTGATTAAATAGAAGTTCACGATCAAAAGTTCAATGTTCAGGACTCTTTACATATGATTCTTTGGAGATCAATTTTCATGCTCTTTCTGGATCAAGATGCCACTGACACTAAGAGGACATTTGGTATGGGGCAATGCAGATATATTATAAAAATTCTTAGAGCCCATCATATTACTTCATTTGATTATAGCGGATTACCGGTAATGTTATCTACATTCCCACTAAAGTATTTCATATATATATATATATATATATATATATATATAAGACTTCGAAAACAAGTTATTTGAAGAAAGGAGGCATCCATAGTGTGCACATCGGAAAAGCAATGTTGTAAGTACGTGGATTTTTTCTTTCATTTTTATTTTGTGTCCTTTGTTGGCCACATAAGAAAGGCATGTGCTTTTCTTCTTCTTTCATTCAAGATCAAAATAACTCTCTACTCAAAATCAATTTACACATATAAAGAGAAAGGCCAACACAAAGGATTCTTACCTAACTACGTTGGCTAATTCCATGAATAATTTTGGTGCTCTATGTGAGAGTATGATTCGTGAAATTCAAAATGTTACAATGATCTTACAAAACATCTCCAACTACTTTAACAATATCACCCATTGTGAAAGAACACTAGCAAAATGTTTATGACAAGTTAGTGGCTATTGAAGATTTAGGATTGAGAATCATAGATGATTGACACTAGAGAGATATTCGAGTCCATCCACTTTAAGCACTACATGCAAGTGCTAAAAAGACCTTTGCATGCAAGAAGCTCGGATTGATATAATAGTTTAATTGAATTTGATATGAGAATTCAGTTGAATATGAGAGTTTAATTGAATTTGCTAGGTACAATTAGAAGACATTTGATTATATATTTAAATAAATGTTTTAGTTGATAATAGGAAACAAGTGACTGATGCATCAACATAGTACAACACAAATAGTCAATTTTGTGGAATGTCTATGCTATGATACATTCATAACACACAACTTCAATCTTTACTATAGGAAGTTCAAATTGAAAATTCTGCTAAGTCAGATTTGGTTGCTAAAGATGGCATGTCGCATAAACATGGAAAACTATTTTGTTCCTTTATTTTTGAAGAGTTTCTTGCCACTTTAGTAGGTGGCCACTTGGGAGTTGTCAAAACTTATAAAAGAATTGTTTGTGAGTTTTTTTGTGGGAGGCATTAAGATTAATAATTGAAGATTTTGTGCGCAAACTATCTGTCAGAAGATTAAGTATTGCACTTCTAGTTCAACGGGTTTACTACAACCTCTTCCAATCATAGGAGTGTGGAAAGATATATTGATGGACTTTGTGACTACTAGCTTTAGGGGAATTTACATAGTCCTTGTAGTGGTAGATAGATTGTTTAACTACTATCATTTGGAACCTTTGTCTACTCATTACTCTACTTCCAAAGTCGCCAAATTATATGTTGATATGGTGATTAAATTGCATGTTTTCCTAAAATAATTATTTTGTAAAGAGATTCTATTTTTAGAAGTTTATTATGAAAGGAACTTTTACTTTTAGAAATACAAAATTTTGCATCAGCTCAAGTTATCACCTTAGACAGATGGACAAATTGAGATTCTTAAAAGATGCATGTAACAATATTTGAGGAGATTTTCCATAGTCCAATCAACTACTTTATTTAGTTATTTACCATGACCATAACACTCTTTTAATACTTCCTACTGCTACATGATCCCTTTTGAAGTGGTATATGAAAAACAACTTACACTCGAGTAGAAATTGTTGATGCAAAACTACAAGACATGAATGCTATATCGAAGTCTATAAAGGCTAATTTGACTACGGTTGAGCATGATAAAGATTTTAGTACCGACATAGAGTTGAGAAAGAATTTACTAAGGAAGTATTAATTTTTGTGATGCTGTAACCTTCTAAGCAAGGATCAAGTGCTCAACATAGTTTACATAGGTTATCAAAAAAATTTTATGATCCTTTTCTGATAATCAAAAGAATAAGAGTAGTAACTTATGAATTGAAACTACCACTTGAATCTAAAATATATCATGTGTTCCACATTTCTAAATCGAAGAAGGTTACTAGGAAATTACAACAACAACAACAACAAAGCCTTATCCCACTAGGTGGGGTCGGCTACATGGATTAAATATATGAGGTCCTATATTAAATTGTTGCTATCCTAGCTACTCGGGATGCAAAGAGGAAGAGGCCGCGATGTTTGTTCGTTAATTATTGGTTCAATGGAAAGGTCTCCCCATGGAAGATGCAACTTGGGAGGAGCTTTGTAGTTTTAATAAGTCTTTTCCTATGATAGACCTCAAGAATGAGGTCACATTTGTTTCAAATGTTATACGTAGCAGCAAACACAAATAGAAATAGGTAACTCACACATCACTTTACAACATTTACACAAGCAGTAGGTAAATAATAAAATAAGTAAACAAATCAAGTTAATGAGAAGATAAAAAGTGAAGAAGCGACAAAAGAAAAGATTACTAAAGAAGAAATAATCATATCTCATGTATTTTATTACAAATTGATAAAATCTCATATAAAATAGTAGCATTAGCATAGTATGTGAATGTACAAATGATGTATAGGCACATACAAAGTATGCATAGTCATGGCACCCAAAAAAGTTATCCATAGTCATATGTAGTAGAATCAGGTAACAACTTTTGGTAAGCATCATATACATTACAAAAAGAACATTGGGAAGAGAGTTTTTACCTTTAAGCCATTTCTACATATTAAATTGCATGATTCTTGGAACAAAAGAGGTGCTTAAAATCCTCTTAGCTATCTTGTATTCTTTTTCTCATTTGAGTTTCCTAGATGGCCTCTTTCATGTTCTTTTCTCTGCACAACCAATAATGTAGTTAGAAGCAATAAAACAAGAAAAATCATAGCAAGAAGAAAGTCATGAAGCTTATCTTGTGGAGAAGACTTTACAAGGAAGATTACAATGAACTGTTGCCAAAAAGGATCTTGGAGAAAGGAATAGAGTTTGCATGATATTAGCCACATAAGAGCCAACAGGAACATGTTCAAAGAGATAATAGGAAGCTGGATGAGATTTGAAGAAAGCCCCGCAGTACAAGCACTTGTGAGTACTAGTTGGCAACACAACAAAAAACTCAAGACAATCAACATACCAGAAGAGAAGAAGAGGAGCTTGAACAAATAGTTTTGAACCACAAATATCCCGTACCACCTCCAGAACAAGGACTAGATTTCTCCATAAACTTAACTTTAGAGAAAAAATGAAAAAAATAATTTAATGGATGTTAGGATCTTCATTAGACACAATTAAAAAAGATCATGTGTTAGATTAAGAAGAAATACTTCATCTTAGATCTTCTAGATAAAATTGGAAGGTCATAAGAAATTAGTAACCGAATATGCAACACATTGACATAAAGTATAATATTTTTTCCAATAATTGTTGAATTTTTTTCTTTAAAAATATGTAAAAAAGGATAAATGCATAATTTTAATATTTCAGTTCAAGTAAATACCCTTGACTAGTTATCTTGCTTGAGCTCGGAAAAATGTGTAATATGAAGTTTAGGATCATTGAAAAAGGGATGTGAATCCAAGGTTCTGAGTCTAATGGATCACAAAATTGAATAATAATAAAATAATATATAATCATTAAATGATGTAACATATATTTATTATATATTCACAATGAAGATAACTATAAAAAAATGTTAGAAAAAAAGTAAAATTATCATCTTAAATTTAGTGTTTGTGATTGTAATTAATTGACTTGTATTCAAATCCCATCATCTATATTTTCATTTCATTTTTAATAGATAAGAGAAATTGATTAAACTGTTTCAATTTAAAGTGGTCCAATGACTCTTTCTAAGGAATCCATGACTTGATTTATGAATGGTTGCATTGGTTCAACCTAATTCAACCTATAATTAGAGTGGACCGCTTCTCTTCTTTTTTCTCATCCAACATCACATGAATTTTCTTATCATTTAATTTTCTTAAAAAATGAATGTAAGTATTTGCTTTATAGTATTTCATATGTGTGAGAATTAGCATATGGTGACTTGGATATTTGTTGTTTGAAGAAGAATTGAGTGAACTAATAACAAAAAAGATTGTAATTGAATGCTTCAAAATATGTATAGATTGTGCACATAGTCGAGGGGGAGAGAGACCATACAAGTTATATAAGCTTTAAATGTTCATAATGTACATGACTCTATTCCTAGTCATAAAATGAATCAATTTTTGTCAGCTCACTAAGATTTAGGGCCCAATCACCAACCCGATCCACATATTCATTCACTAAATAATTTTCCATGATCCCCTAAAAAACCAATGGGGATTTTAGAAGTCATATTGAATGAAAAGGAACACATTTTATTATTTTTTTCTCATTTGCAAACAAACACTTGATAAAGTATTCAGAAAGCATGCAATGCTGATTTGGCCAATTGAGCCATGTGGACTTTAAAGTTTTGAAATGTATATTTACACCATACACTTAAAAACTTATCTCATGATCATGAAGGTGAATTAAGGAAAACTTTGTTGGATCACAAGGAACCAAGAGAGGGGTGAATATGTGTTAAATAAAAAATATCAATTTTATGAAAATCATCGCAAAAGTTTAAAATCGATTAGTTAATATTTAAACCAATACTATAGCAATCAAATCACACACATAATAAAATAGGAAGAAGAGTGTGAGAGAAAGACAAATACAAGATGCATGATGGTTTGTTGACGAAGTTCAGCCACACCTTGGCCTATGTCCATACTCTGACTTCTCGACGTTGAGATCGTCGGAGATTTCACTAATGTCCTTCCTTCGTTTCATATGGAGCAAGGAAGAAACCCTTTACAACTCTTGCCTTTTCTCCACTTCAAGAGATAAGGCACACCTCTCCTACTCAAAAGCTATCACCCGTCTTTTCTCCGCTCAAGCTGTAAGACATAACTATTTTCACTCAAAAGCTAAACAACTATTATAATATCACAAGAACACTCATCAATATCTCTTTTATAATTTGGAACCTCACACAATAATTTTGCAACTTTGAGATCAATATGACTTCTTGAATGAATACAAGTGTTTGTCTATATTTTTCTAGGAAGTCTTTATCTTCTTGATGTGTTTTAGACCCTTTTTATAGCCTCCAATCTTCTCATAGCTGTTGGTATTCAAAACTAGCCATTATTAATTCAAAGTTCAGTACATAAAGTTGTCTATTCAAACTAAATGTTTTTAGACCTTTACTCTGTTATACATTTATTTTCGCATAGTTATCCAAATGAGATAATTTTTTATTCTATGGAAATATAAGAGAATTATTTACAATTTTGATATTCATCATTTATCCAAAATTTAATGAGATCATAGTTGGATATTAATTCAAAGTTTAATACACCTCTCCTATTTAAAACTTTTTTTTATATTCTAAATGTAACTATAATCATTTGAAGTTTGTATCATCAAAATATAATTATATCGACATAAAAACTTTGCTCCTAATCTCTCCCTTTTTTATGAAGACAAATCGAGAAATATGAAAAGACATAAGTTGGGAAAGAAAAGATATTAAAGTCAATTTTACTTCCCCTAAAACTAGGCCTTCCTTACAATGATAAATATGCACATAAGTTTTAATTATTAGGTACTTTTCACGTAGAGGTATATAAATTTCCCTTTTGCTTATTATCATATTTCTCATATATTTCTTCCCCTTTTGTCTCATAAAAAATATTTTTTATCTTAAGCATAAGTACGAGACAAATGCTAACTCCCTCTTAATCATGTCATATTTTTAAAATTTTCATTCTCCCTTTTCTGTCATATAACATTTATGATTTCTCCACATTTATCTTATGATTCTTGGGATATAATTTTGCTTGAGGACAAACGAAGGTTTAAGTTTGGGGGGAGTTGATTTGGAGAAATTATGTATACTTTTCATCTATGTTCAATATACATTTATTCCATGTTTTACTATATTCTCCTCCTTGAACACATGCTTTATCATCATTGAAATACAACTTTTATTATTTATCCACATTCATCTTTTAAATATTATTTTTTTGGGATATTATTACTTGTGTTGATTTCTTTCCATACAAAAATCTCAATCGATAATTTATAGGGGTATTCAGGTGTATGCCCCCTCACGCACGCATATGGGGAACATGGGTGTGTTCCCCTAACCTAGACACTTAGACAAATTTGAAGGCAGACAACCAGTTCACCAGTCCAGCTGTCCAAAGCAGCAAACAACAAATGAAAACATGCATTTCCACGTCAGCGGATTCCATTGCACAAAAGAGAAAAAGCTTCTTCACACCTTCAAGGGCATATATGGACAAAGAAAGTTATTGGGACAATGGGCAGATGGCAAACAAAGGAAAAGACAACAAAGAATGATCACCAAAAGATTCCTTTTTGTTGTGACAAACGGACATGTGGCGATACTGAAAATAGCTATGCAGGACCACAAGAGCACCTTGTATTGGCTGAAAAAGTTGGACATGTGGCAAACTGAAAAGCAACAGCCATGCAGAACCACAAAAGTATGAAGGACCACAACAACAACCATGAAGGACCACAGTAGAAATATTTTATATGTGGCAAACTAAGAGATAGGAGGGACCACATGCACAATCCTTTGGGCTATAAAAGAGCAAGAGGGCTGTTGGGGAAGGGGTTTCATTTTGGTTCCAAAGGGTTCAAATTTTGGCTAGAGTTTTGGATCTTACTAAAGGAGGTTGGAGAGGACACTGCATCAGCAGCCTCCCTTCTCCCTCCATTCTTGTATGTTCTTTTCTTCGTTTCCTTCTTTTTTTAGTTTTCGTAATATGTAACTAATCATCCAACTAGTGGCTGGGTAATTTTGATCATGATTTTCGTACTCTATTTTTACTCTTCTTTCATGCTTTGATTACTAACTGAATGTTGAGCTTGCTTATGATTTTTTATGATATCAATCTAGTCCCTATTTTATTGTTCGACTCTTTATCTTTTGGATCTGTACATAGATTTGAGTTCATAAACTATTTTCACCCTGCACCCCCGACCATAAGGATGTTATAGGCTCCATCGTGACCGAACATGGAGAAATCAAGCCTGGGTGAAGATAGTTGCATGTGTGGTTCTTGTGTTTTCCACGTAGTTTAAGTTGGAAGAAGTTTTATGAGCCATTTGCTGCCTTGCACCCCGACTGCATGGACGATATAGGCTCCATCACGATCGAAAATCAAGCCTAAGGCAAGCAGTGGTTCATAGTATGGATTTTCATAGAGTTAGCAATGGTTTAGATGTCATTCCTCCTTTGATCCACAACCTGAAAAGGTTATGCACACTCCGGATTTCTGACAATAAATGATCACATTGAGTCAGAGATTTGAGATTACCTTAAATGGTTTCAAAGGATGATCACATACTTTTATTTTTACCATTACTGTGTTCGATTTTTTTCGATATTCAGAAAAGTTCAACCAAAGGCGGGATATTCTTCAATTTTCAATATCAGTAACCCGAGTAGGGTAGATCGGAGATGAGTTATTTTCGAAGGACTTCTAGAATATCCTAGTTCATATTGTCTGAATTGAACTTTTCTTCTCCCTCAAAGCGTCTAAGCCATCTCGTAGACATTGATATCTTGCATTCGGTCCAGGAGGGTTGTCCGTATTCCACTAAGGTGAGCATGAGTCGACAGTAGCTGTCTCGTCTTAAGTGTATTTCTGTTAAATGCTTGGTACTTGGTGGACACGAGACCTTGACTCAAGTCCAAAAGAAAGAAATATTCAATCATTTTTATCTTAAAAGAAGTTAAGAGGATGTAAGTTCCAAGTGAAAACATTCCCCAACCCTACTGTTTAGCTACACTATTCTTTGTCTAATTCGACATTAAAAGCCCATAAAAATTAGTGTAATATTATTTGTTGCGATTTCTAGTTTATAACATTTCTCTTTCTTATTTTGAACAACACCTATAGACTTATGCTTTTCCTTCAAATAGTTTAATTAAATGTGAACATTTTAACTTTGTCTCTGTGGATCGACCCTCAAGCACTACAATGATATGCAGTATACTTTCGATTCTCGTCGTAATAGTGTAGATGATTTATAAATTTAAAACTTCATTCGACATTCTTCTGTGTTTAACGATATACACACTTTATGCGAGTCACTCTCCTATGTTCATGAATTGTTCATATGATCAAATATGAAATTGAAATTAATTAGGGATAATGAATAACACAAGTCTCAAAAGTTTATATAATGAATCAAAATATTATATAAAACTTGGAGACAATTATATAAAATAGACTAAGGTGTGAAAATATGAGAGAGAGTCTTAATAAATTCTTATTTGACAATTATATTCAAAGTGAGTAGAGTAATTAATATTTTAAACTTTTGGACAAGCTTCCCTTATCATTGTGGCTATTCTTTTATCACAAAATAATAATCAATATTAGTGACAAGAATTTAAGGAGCGAAACTAAAAAAGTATTCAAAGTTTAGTTCTTTCTACATACTCCCACTTTCTTAGAATGATGATAGTTATTTCAAGTCATAATGAGAGGCAAATCTTTTCATTACATGACATGATAATTTGAAGTATAAAAGTGCAAAAGTTATGTCAAAACATTTCACAAAGTTGAGCACATAAATTGTATATAGCAAATTGAAAATGATCTCCTAACTTGCTTACATGTGCATAAGTATAGAGCTTGACAATTAAAAGACTTATCCAATTTGTTACGAAAAGAGGGAGAGAGATCGCACAAAACAGAGAACACACGAGATTTATGAGGTTCACCCTAAATCGGGTTACGTCCTCGGGCGGCGGCTAACTCACATAAAGTGTGTATAGAGAATATTGCATGAATAAGGGGAGGTGAAGACCTCTATGACACAATCTACCCTATACGCCGATGTGTTATGCTTGAATACAGAGAATAGTATGAATGAAGTTTTAAAATTTATAATCTCTCTACATTATCGAAATGTGATCCGCAAGCGTACGGTGCATCATTCCAGTGCTTGAGGTTAGATCCACAGGGAAGCGAGGTTAGCTAGATCTTAGAGAAATCTCTCGGAGTGAATCTAACAGGGAAAATAACTGTTGAAAAGAAGTGGTAAAGAAAAATAGCGATGAAATACAAAGGTAAACTAAAGTATATTTTTGGGGTTTTATGCATGTAAAAGAGAAAATGCTGTAAGAGTCAAATGATTAGTGTACTAAGAAGATGTGAAGTAGTATGATAAAGATGCGTGTTGTGGACTTATGGGAGGTGTCGATGCTGTAAAACTCGATGTTCTTTAGCTTAGTGTGTTATGACAAAGGTAACCGAATTCCCTTCTCACGTGTATATCAGGTGAATCTCCGCAATGGAGGCACACGAGTTCCCACGAACATGTTCAAGTTGGAAAGCCTATGTTTACGTGCGAGAGAAGGCTTCGTGAAATAAGACATGATTGCTATGGTACGAAATGAGCTTTTCTAGGGATTAGAGCCTAAGTCTCGAATCCACCAAATTCTATGCATTCTAAGAAATACACCTGAGGCAAGGAGGCTGCGGTCGGCTCATGCTCATCTCAGGGGAATGTGGAATCACCCTCTCTGACAAAATGCATAGTCTCGATTTCTTCAAGACGGCTAGACTTTTTCAAAGGAGAAGATAAAGACATTGAACACAACGATGGTTAAGTAAAGGCATATAGTCATCCTTTGAAATCGTTTAAGTTAATCCCAAATTCCTGACTCAATTCGGTTATCTATTTCCAGAAATTCGGAGGGAGTGTAACCTTTTCAGGTTGCGATTTAGAGGATGAACGACGTCTAGCTCAATTAAGTTAAGAATCCATTACTGATCTTGTGAAAACTAAAATCATGAACCACTACATGGAACTATCTTCACCTTAGGCTAGATTTCTCCACGTTCGGTCACGATGAAGATTATATTATCCCTACGGTCAGGGGTGCAAGGTGACAGGTAATTCAGAAAATCCTCCTATCAGATGCGAACATGGAAAGCATAGAAACCATGCATGAAACTATCTTCAGCTTAGGCTATATTTCTACATGTTGGGTCGCGATGGAGACTATATTATCCCAGCGGTAAGGGTGCAAGGTGAAGATAGTTCATGAGGCTCAAATCCGTATGTATATAAGAAGATAAAGGATTAAACAATGAAACCAATGGAACTATCGCATAATATCAGAAACTCAGAAAAGCATTAATACTCGATATCGTTCATGACAGAAATTCAGAAAAAATGCAGCTAGAGAACATTCGAATCCAAATCACATCGAAACCTCCCGGCCTCAGTAAGGCTAGTTAGTTACAAAATATATGGAGAATACACTCTTCTCCGTGAATTGCCAAAGGCATTATTTCAGACTTGCTTTCTCTCCTGCACTCCCTTCCTAGCTCGATGACCTTTTCTCCAGAAAAACCAATGCCCCTGCAAAAAGGCATCCTCCTTTCCTTTTATATCTCCTCCTCTCCCTTTCTTCTCCACCTCTATCCTTTTTGTCGGCACCTGCTCCTCCCTTCTATTTCCCTCTGAAGCTCCTCCACCTCTGCTGCTTGGGGAAGCTTCCTAGTGCTTGAGTGATGAAGGAGTTTAATTGGTCCCCATGTTGTGGAGGGTGTTTGCTGTTGTGTTGCTTGGCTTTTTCCTCACTCTCACAGCAAACAACGGTTCTTGGTGCAAATAAATGTGCATGACTCGTCCACTCAACTTCATCCTTGGAGCTCATCAACAACCCTGTAAAACAAAATAAGATTCAATTAAAAAATGAATCGAAAGAGGTATCAATTGGTGATATGTGAGTTCATGAGGAGAATATTCGTCATGCATTGAATTGGTGGTATATACACGTGCTTGTGAGGGAATAACCACATAGAATGAGAATTATATGCATGCAAAATAGTAATGAAAATATAGGCTATGATTCTCCACATCAACTCCCACCAGACTTAAAGTTTTTCTTGTCCTCAAGCAATCAGCTAAGAATTTAGGCTTAGGGCACATCATGATCATGCATCATAATTCCTCATTCTTTTCCCCGACACCTCCCGCTTGTCATTAATCCTTTTTAGTCTATTTTAATGTTACCCTGGTAAAGTCACCACAGAAGCACCTATACTAATGAGGGACACAGATTCTTTACTGGGTGGTCGTCCACATGCAAATTTCCTAAAATCATTCATACAATAATATTTATCCTCATGTTGAAAAGGGGCTAACCAACTTATTTGTTTTCAAAAGTTCTTTGGTTTTATACACAATAGCTCTTCAATAGCATGATAGGAGAAAGAAAAATTTTAGTACAGGAGATTCCACTCAACATTCCCTAGCTTTTCTTCCTAGAATACTCGGCTAGGGTGCTAGTGGTGCCCAAAGGGGCATACTCTTGTCTCCCCCAAACAAGGAAGGCAACGGAGTAGTTATTGGTGCCTTTATTTATTTTTTATTTTTTTGACATCAGTTCCCACAGCATTCTCCATCGGTTCTTCTTAGAATACTAGGATGAGGCACTTGGGCTTTTATTAAAAACAAGAAAAATTACTATTATGCAAGGGAAAAGCTTTTGTGCATTATTAAGCATACTTTAGTTTTTTTTAAAAAAAATGTCGATTATCAGGTTTCGAGCAAGTGACAAATCATTGATTTGCATGAATGAACCTAGGGAATAGCATGTAAAGGACCATCCAATATCTAGTGTCAGGCTTGATGCCTTGCTAGGGTATAAAAAATTAGAGTTTGTTAAGTCTTTGAAGTGCTGGCATTCAAGCATATCGGTATACAAAGTGAGGGGATAAACGATGCATTCCATGATGTTCCTTAGCTAAATGTTGGAGGATCATTCAAAAATTTCAGCAGGGGCTCGTATGATGCCTGTCAACATAAGATTTTCAAAGTGCTTTAATCGAAAAATTCTTTTATGAGGCTAATGCTACAAAAATAACGTACAACGGTATGCTAAAGAGAATCTGGAGATATGGGTAGGAAACATACCATTGTATCCCCCAGACTTAAACATAACATTGTCCTCAGTGTGTTCAAACCGGGACGGGAGTAAGGCTTAAGAAGAAGATGTGTGTGTGGGGGAACTAGTGGGTTCCCCAAGACTTGCTTCAATTCGTTGGAGGCAGTAGTTTGATTCTAGAGCAGGCATTTGATGCAAAGTTTACTACGTTGAAGCTTGCGTACCTGCAGGGAGAGATTAGTA
The DNA here is from genome assembly GCA_030549335.1 of Pontederia crassipes. Classification (NCBI taxonomy): domain Eukaryota; kingdom Viridiplantae; phylum Streptophyta; class Magnoliopsida; order Commelinales; family Pontederiaceae; genus Pontederia; species Pontederia crassipes. The sequence goes on along the minus strand of CM060189.1, from coordinate 48,283,647 downwards.
ATAATCTGTTGGAGGTCGGAAAGGGAGGACTCAGTAGAGTTGGTGTTTGTCTGTTCTGGTTCAGGGGATTTTCTTTTCTTTGAAGCTGGTGAACAGGATCAGAGTGGCCGTGTGCTGATGTTAGCTTGCTCTTCTCGACATGACCCGAGGTGATCTTCCAGTTATCCTCGGAGGTGATGGATACTTTGTCGGGGTCTGGAAGTCATAGCTTGAGATGGATTCCCTTGATGAGCAGAAATTTGCAGCGTTCTTGAACCTCGATTAAGTTCCATTTTCTGCGAGTCTTCATGTCAATTGTCATCGACCCTCGGGCTACTTCTAGAGACCCAAGCTCTAGATCACAGTGGACACCAATGGAGTGATAATTCCCCCAATGGCAATTGCGCCTGATTTCATCTTAACACATTTGTTCCAATTCGCTAGCAGGTGACCTAGGAGGTTGACTTTTTTTCCATATAGAAATGCATCAAGAATGAATAGACCGGAGTCGATAATATGAGACTCCGTGTTTGCTCTTCCTAGGATAGTGGACGATAAAAGGAGATGGAAGTATTGAATGATCGGGTTGGAGATTGCAGAAGCTCTTGCTCGTGTTCACTCAGTTTGGTCATCTATAATTGCACTTAGGATGCCTTGGGTGTTGAAACGTTGGGGGGTGAGGAGACTAGAGAAATAGGGTAAGGCGAGGACTTGGCTTAGCTTATGATACGACCATTGGAAGTCCGTATTGAATAGGCGAAAGGAGATAGTTTCACATGGCTTGTCATCTGTGTAGGAATTGAGAAACTCCAAGACAAGACGACGGAATGTAGGATAGACTAACATAGAGAAATCCTGAGCACCCATCGCCTCGGTGGCGTGCTCTATGTCATCCAGGAATCCTAAGAAATACAAGACATCATGGTATGCAAATTTCGTGGAGAGGATGGGATGCTTCAGAAGTGAATGATCCCGGCATTGTGATGGGAGGAAGAGAAAATGATATCTTCAAGAGAAAATGATTTCTATCATTGGAATGGACTGATGTATTAGGGGAAGACGCAGAAGTTGAGCGAGATGTTGGGTGCATTTCTTTCGATGATTTTTGTATGAGGGGGAAGATGGCCGACTAGTAGGTTGTTTAGAGGGTGAAGGCGAACGTTTGTCGTGCCACCAGTAAGAGGATGGGCTTGGGGACATTGGGCTGGGAGAGAGTTCGACAGGGTGAGAAGAATATTTAGATGAAGAGTTCTGTTTTGTGGCTGGTGGTGGCGACTTAGGTTGAGAAGACTGCTTGGATGCGGAAGGAGTGGGGGTTTTGTTCATGTCTGGTGGTGATCGGCGGGTATAGGTTTTAGCAAAGGGAGGAGGGTGATGGTATGTGATAGAGGGAATGATCCTGCCTTTTCTTCAATGGTTGGTTCCGCAGCCGGCCCCTGACGTTTGGGGTGTGCCTTCATTTTGCTTCGTTTCTCGCGGACGGAGGGCGGTATGTCGGAGGGTACTTCACCTTCCGTCGGCTGCTTCGTGGTGTCACCTCCCAGAGTCTCCTGGTTGTTAGGAGTAGTATCCTGAATGACATTCATTGGTCAGGTCCGGGGTGGCTTTCGTGCCACTGACTTTACCCTTCAGCCTGGAAGTTGAGGCGGCGTCTTGTCTGCTGCACGTATCCTTGCTGTGGTCGGTCTCCTTTCTTCTGAGGGTTGTTTCATCACTGTTGTCCTTCGTGCCTCTTCAGTGGTAGGTGCTTGAGGAACTTCTATGCTCTCTTTAGCGGCCCCCGAAGCAGATTTGCTTGAACTCCCATGTAACATGCTGTGTAGGTGCGGTGTCGGCGCTCGTACAGGGATCTCCATGGTGCTTGGTGCTCTTGGGGCAGTTTTGTCCTCATCCTCGTTGAGGATAATGCGTCGAGGGCATGAGTGTTTGGGGGGTCAGTGTGCCCCTTTTGATTTATTTTCTAGTGAGTATCATCTTGACCGGTGGAGGTGAAAGAAGGGTTTTTGTGGGGAAGAGGGTTTCTGGAAGGAAGATGGAGGTTTTGAAGAAGGTGATGGGTTTGTGGAGAAGGGTTTTGAACGAGGAGATAATTGTGTGTTTAAATGGGAAAACTTCGCCTTTTATGTGATGCGTAAGCTTTTTGAGGCGGTTTCGGGGGAAAGACAGAAAGTGGTGAGAGAGGTTATGGGGTGAGGCCACGTGAGTACGTAATCACCTTTTTATCAGGGTTATCATAGTGGCGGGCCCTGGTGATGATTTGGGAGTTGAACATATTTGTGACATGGCAGCACTACCCGACAGAATATCTTTTCTTTGGTGACTTGTCGCGTCTTCCATCATTTCTTAAAAAATCTATCCCGCACTTGAAATTTGGCCCCCACCAATCTTTATCAGCTCGGTAGTGTATCTTCTATCCCCTATATGCAGTGTCCCCCCAAGCATATGCGTCTAGGTGGATGCCTTGTTATTGCTAAAAAAGTTGAAAACAAAATTAAGAATTGTTAACATAGCTTGGGTTGCCTCCCAAGAAGCACCTTTGTTTAGTGTCTTAGGCTCGGCATTGTTCAGGGGTCGCTGGTTGGAGGAGGTTGAAGCATAAGGGTGTCTTGGGTAATAATTATGTCTGGTTATCGATATAGCTTAACCCTATGACCATTGACTTTGAATGTGCTAACTCCATTCTGCTCAAGCTCTATCACTCCCGATTGGTATACTTTCGAAAGCTTGAATGACCCAGTCCATCGTGATTTTAATTTGCTAAGGAATAGTCTGAATTTGGAGTTGAAGAGTAAAACTAGGTCTCCTTCTCTAAGTTGTCGGTGTTTGATGTTCTTATCATGCCATCTTTTAGTCTTCTCTTTGAAAATAGTTGAATTCTCGAATGCGACACCTCTTAGTTGCTCTAACTCAGCTAACTGGAGTATTTTGTTCTCGCCTGTATTCTTTAAATCAATATTGAGAAACTTTATTGCCCGAAAGGCCCTGTGTTGCAGTTTGATTGGCAAATGGCAAGCCTTCCCATAAACCAATCTATAAGGAGTTATTTCTAAGAATGTCTTGAATGAGGTCCTGTAGGTCCAGAGTGCGTCATCAAGCTTCGAACTCTAGTCTCTTCTAGAAACTGTCACTGTCTTTTCCAGGAATGCTTTGATTTGTCTATTGGATGTTTCAACTTGTCCCGAAGTTTGTGGGTGATAGGGGGTGAAAATTCTGTGAGTAATTCCATATTTTGATAGTAAAGTGCTGAATTGCCTTTTCTAAAAATGTCTCCCTCACATCACTTATAATAAGCCGCGGTGTACGAAATCTGGGGAAGATGATATTGGAAAAAAGCTTTGAAACATGATGGGAGTCACAATGGGTGGTGGGTATAGCTTCTACCCACTTGAAAAAATAGTCCACTGCTATTAGAATGTATTTGTATTTCCCTATCCTGAAAAGGGTCCCATATAATCAATTCTCCAGATATCGAATAATTCTACTGCTTGAATACAGGTCCGCGACATTTTGTACCTCCTTGAGATGTTTCCTGTTCTTTGGCATCTATCATAGGAACTAATGAATTGATATACGTTTTTAAACAAAGTATGCCAAGTGAAACCCGTTTGAAGAATTTTTGTCGCGGTTCGCTGTACTCCATCGTGTCCCCCATAGGCAGGTGTATGACATGAAGATATGATTTCCTGAATAGATTCTTCTAGTACACGTCTCCTTAACTGACCATCTGAACATTCTTTGAATAGATAAGGATCGTCCCAAAAGTATTTCCTCTCTTCTGATAAAAACCTTTTTCTCTTGCGGTGGTCTAAGTCACTTGGTAAAATTCCCTCGGCTTTGAAATTCGCCATATCGGCAAACCATGGACAAGTGTCGACTGAGACATAATATAGGGCATCATCGTGTAGTTCAGCTCTAATTGGTAAATCCAATTCTACCTTCTTCTTTCTGTATTCTATCCTGGACAAGTGATCAGCCACCTGTCTGATCCGCTTCTATCATTGATCTTTAGATTGAACTCTTGCAATGATAGTATACATCTGATAAGCCTTGGCTTAGTGTCTTTCTTGGAGAAAAGGTACTTAAGAGCTGAGTGATCTGTATGGACAATGATTTTTGACCCCACTAAATATGGTCTGAACTTTTTCATGGCAAATACTACTGCTAGAAGTTCTTTTTCAGTTGTTGTGTAATTCTGCTGGGCTGGATCTAAAATCTTGCTGGCATAGTAGATTATGTGGATGATCTTATGTTTCTTCTATCCTAGTTCTACTCCTACTACATAGTCGCTTGCATCGCACATCACTTCGAAGGGTGAGGACCAGAAAGGAGGTTGCATTACTAGTGTCGAAATGAGGGCTTGCTTAATACTTTCAAATGCCTGAATGCAGTCTGCAGTCATTCTGAATTTGACATCCTTGTTAAGTGGTTTCGCAACTTGAGAAAAATTTCTTATAAACCTCCTGTGGAATCCCGCGTGTCCCAGGAAACTACTAACTCCTCTGATGTTGACTTGTGGCAACAATTTTTCTATCACCTCAATTTTAGCTGGGTTGACTTCTATTCCACGCTGAGATATTATATGTCCCAATACGACTCCTTGTTGCACCATGACATGACACTTTTCCCAGTTCAGAGTTATATTCACCTCTTCGCATCTCTGCAACACCTTGGACAGATTTGTTAGACAACATTCAAAGGAGGATCCATGGACGGAGAAATCGTCCATGAATACCTCCATGATATTCTCTACAAAATCAGAAAATATTGACATCATACAACGTTGGAAAGTAGCAGGTGCATTACAATGCCCAAACGACATGCGTCTATATGCAAAAGTTCCATAAGGACAGGTGAATGTTATCTTCTCCTGGTCATCCGGGTGTATCGAGAGTTGAACGAAACCAGAGAAGCCATCCAGGTAACAGAAGTAAGCATGTTTAGCTAGCCGTTCTAACCTCTGATCTATGAATGGGAGGGGGAAGTGATCTTTCCTGGTGGCTTTATTTAATTTCCTAAAATTTACACACATACGCCACCTTGTGGTAGTGCATTGGGCTATGTCTTCTCCTTTTTCATTTTTTACTACGGTCATTCCTCCTTTCTTAGGAACGACCTCAATGGGGCTCATCCATTTATTGTCGGAGATGGCATAAATCAGGCCAGCATCTAGCAGTTTCATGACTTCTTTCTTCACTACATCTTGAAGTATGGGGTTTAGTCTTCTCTGGAATTCCTTGGTTGGTTTGGCAGTTTCTTCTAGGAGGATTCTATGCATGCATAAGGTAGGACTAAGCCCCTTAATGTCTTCCATGGTGTAACCTATGGCTTTCCTATGTTTTCAAAGTGTATTCAATAAAGATTCAGTCTGGTCCTTAGAAAGAGTGGAGTTAACGATCACGGGATAAGATGAATTTGGTCCAAGGAATTCATACCCGAGGGTAGAGGAAAGTAGTTTCATCTCTACCTGTGGTACTTTCTGTGCATTTGGGTCGGGTATGTCCCCTAAAGCATCGACTTCACTTTTGCTGGTGGAGGGAGTCAGGCGCATTTCACTGTTCTAGAGCTTTGAACCATTGATCTCTGCAACTTCACCCTCTTCTTCGAACATCTTCAGTAAATCCCTGCATTCTTTTGAGCCAGCCAGGATTAGTTCTTTTTCTTCAGTCAGGTAATTCCTTAGAGGGTTGTCAATTAGCATGAGATTGAGGACTTCTTTGACGCTTGATTCCACCATATCCTTGACTTCATTAACGTCTGCTTGACTCAGGTGTTTCAGTGCTCGGGTCAAATTGAAATCTATAGTTTCCTCTCCGAGTTGAAAGGATAGCTTTTCATTTCTGATGTCAATGATGGCTCCTGTAGTGGCTAGGAACGGTCTTCCCAATATGAGAGGAGTATACGAGTTTTCTTTCATATCCAAAACTACAAAGTCAGCAGGTATAAAGAACTTCCCCACTCTAATTGGAATGCCTTCAATGATTCCTTGTGGATGTTTGATTGAGCAATAAGCAAGTTGGAAGATCATATTAATTGGCTTCATTTCAGCTATTCCCAATTGTTGGCACATTGACAAAGGTATCAAGCTCACACTGGCTCCTAAATCACATAGGGCTCGGCTAATCTTTAGGTTCCCTATCTCGCATGGTATGGAAAAAACTATCGGGTCTTTTAGTTTTGGTGGTAGCTTGTTTAGGATGGCTGCCCTGACTTCCGCTGTGAAGGCTACTGTCTCTTAAGAATCAATTTTTCTTTTCCTTGACAAAATCTCTTTTAGGAAATGGGCATATGTTGACATTTGCTGGATTGCCTCTACGAAAGGAATAATAATTTGAAGCTTCTTCAGGACATCCAGGAACTGTTGATCAGTTTGATTATTAACTAATCTTTGCGAGAAGGGTAAGTACTTTGGGTCGATTGGTTTATCTTCTCTATCCTTATGTGTGGGATTTCAGACTTCAGTCGAATCGACTGCCTGTAAGGGTGAATCACTCGAATCTTCAACTATCTTTTTCCCTTTTTGCTTTTGGTTTACTACCTGTTGTTCATCTTGCACGAGTAATTCGGGAGCTTTCCTCTCAGGCAATTGAGTCCCGCTTCTCAGCACCATTGCTTGGCAATGTTCTCGAGGGTTAGGTTCAGGTTGTCTTGGAAACCTCCCTTAGGGTTTAGAAGTGAATGCAGCTTGCTGAGCTATTTGGGTTTCAAGGATCTTATTGTGGGCGACCAGCCTTCAACCTTCTCAAAAAGTTGCTTGACATTATCATTCTGGACTTCTTGCTGCTTGAGCATATTTTGCATCATTTTTTCTAATGCAGCAATTCCTAATGACTAGTGGAGCAGATAGTGTCAGTTGTTGAGGAGCATGAGGTATCTAAGTTGCTTGGTTGGGCTGCCTGTTTAGGAGTTGATATGGTTGACGCGGCTGCATTTTCTGTCCTGACTGCACTTGGCCTTGAGGTGGTCTAACATAGTTATTCCCTGCATAGGAAAAACTTGGGTGATTTTGAGTCCTCATCCAAGGTTGTCTTTGATTCTGCTGTGCTCCAGTTGCATTCGGAAAGTATGGAGAAATCGCATTGGCTTGATCTTGTACCGAATACTGATAGCTTCTTCATTCAACCTTGCGTAGTCTGAGCACATATGTTCAGGTGATTGGCAAAGTGTGCATGTTGCTCCTTGTATCAAGTAAGGGTTTGGAACTCCTAATTCCAAGGCAAATATATCTGCCGATGGATTAGCCTTTTGCATGGCCTTTTTCACTATCTCTTCAACTCGGAGTGAGATGGAAACCCAATTACCGTTCACTGGAGTACCTGGTTCCTCCGGTTTCTCTCTATTCTACCTTTGTTGCTGGAGCCAATTCCAAAAGTTTTGGGCAACTTTTTCCATGAGATCATACCATTTGTTTGCATTCTTAGCCATAAAGGTTCCTCCAGCTGTAGAATCTAGACAAGCCTTTGATTCCACGGCCAGGCCACTATAAAACTTCTGCACTATAGTCCATTTTTGAAAACCATGATGGGACAAGATCTGATCATGCTGGTGTATCGCTCTCATGCTTCGTGTAGAGGTTCCTTATCGTACTGGTAAAAGAAAGTGATCTTATTCCTCATCTCGACGATCTTCCCTAGTGGAAAGAACCTAGTGAGGAAGGCAGTTACTAGATGATCCCATGTTCTGATTGTGTCGGGTGCCACGGATCGTATCCATGCCTTAGATCTGTCTCTCAATGAGAATGGGAATAGTCTAAGTCTTACTGAATCAACGGTAACGTCGGTGCATTTGAAAGTGTCGCACAGTTCTAGGAAAGTGATTAAATGTTGATTAGGGTCTTTATTTGCCATCCTGTTGAAAGCATTTTGTCCTAACACTGCGATAATGGCTGGGTTAATCTGATAGTGATTTGCAGCTATTTCTGGTCTTTTGATTCCGGTTGCGAGAGGGTGTGCAGAATTCTTGTAAAGGGAAGAGCGCATTTGGATCATCAGCATCCATGTTCTGATTCAAATTTCTTTTCTTGTCTGGCTGCATGTCTCCTAGCCTGTGTCTTAAGTGCTAGTTCCTTAGATTTTCAAGAATGAAGTTTGTGCTTAAGTCTGGTTGAGAGATATCCCCTTTCGAAGTTTCTATAGTGTGACGCATAAAAGTGGTTAGCAAGTTAGTAAAACAAGCAAGAAAATAAGATAAGAAAAAGAAGAGAAAGGAAGAAGAAAGGTTTCATGGAAAATGACTACTAATTAAAACCCGAAAAGAGTGGACAAGAAATGAAATACAAAAATAAAAGAATGGTTTAAACATATAAAACAAAGTTCTCGGCATTAATGCCTTCAAATGCTCACGCAAGATTAATCAAAGTAGATTAAGCTAGAACACTAGTGCGTTCCCTAGCAACGACGCCAAACACTTTGACTCGCATAAAGTGTGTATAGAGAATATCGCACGAATAAGGGGAGGTGAAGATCTCTATAACACAAGTCTACCCTAAACGCCGGCGTGTTATCTTTGAATACATAGAATAGTACGAATGAAGTTTTAAAATTTATAATCTCTCTACACTATCAAAATACGATCCGTAAGCGTACGATGCATCATTGTAGTACTTGAGGTTCGATCCACAGGGAAGCGAGGTCAGCCAGATCTTAGATAAATCTCTCAGAGCGAATCTAACAAGGAAAATAATTATTGAAAAGAAGAGGTAAAGAAAAATAGCGATGAAACACAAAGGTAAACTAAAGTATATTTTTGGGGTTTTTTGTGTGTAAAAGAGAAAATGCTGTAAGAGTCAAATGATTAGTGTACTAAGAAGATGTGAAGCAGTATGATAAAGATGCGTGCTGAGGACTTATGGGAGGTGTCGATGTTGTAAAACTCGATGTTCTTTAGCTTAGCGTGTTATGGCAAATGTAACCGAGTTCCCTTCTCACATGTCTATCAGGTGAATCTCCACAATGGAGGCACACGAGTTCCCACGAACACGTTCGAGTTGGAAAGCCTATGTTTACGTGCGAGAGAATGATTCGTACATAGAAATAGGACATGTGATTGCTATGGTACAAAATGAGCTTTTCTAGGAATTAGAGCCTAAGTCTCGAATCCACCAAATTCTATACATTCTAAAAAATACACCTGAGGCAAAGAGGCAAGGAGGCCTTTCAACCAAATGTCTTCCATAGTAGCTTCTATTAGTGCCATATACTCTGTCTCTATGGTAGATAATGTAATTGACGGTTGGAGTGTAGCTTTTTAACTGATGACAGAACTACTCAAAGTGAAGACAACCTATCATAAATCGTCTTTCATTAACATCTACAACATAGTTTGAATCTGGGTAACCATCAATCAAACACTCTTTATCACTCTTGTAGATGAGGCCAATAACAGATGTTCCTATCAGATATTGAAAGATTCACTTCACTGCTTGTTAGTACTTTTTTCCTGAATTATTCATAAACCTGCTGACAACACTAACTGCATGAGAAATGTCAGATCTTCTGCAAACTATGGCATACATCAGACTTCCAACTGCACTAGCATAAGGAACCCAAGACATGCACTCCTTCTCTGCTTTTGATTTTGATGTAAAAGTAATAGAGAAATGAATATTTGCAACTGATGGAGTGTTTAAGGACTTCGCTCTAGACATTCCAAACCTGGATACAATCTTTTAAATATAAGTTTATGAGATAAGAAAAGTTTATCACAATCCCTTAATATTTCCATCCCTAAAATTTTTTTTGCTACACCAAGATCCTTCATGTTGAATTTTGCACTAAGAAGCTTCAAATTTTGAATGTCTGTATTGTCTTTAGTAGCAATGAACATATCATCAACATATAAGAGCAGATTGATGGTGGAGCCGTCCTTCACCTTCTTGTGATATACATAGCAATCATAAAGATTTTGGCTGAATCGTTAGAGATCATGAAGTTGTCGAACCTCTTGTATCATTATTTGTGAGACTGCCTTAGGCCACACAAAGATTTCTTTAGTTTACAAACTTGATCCTCCTTTTCTAGAATGGAGATCTCTGGCTGACTCATAAAAATATCTTCTTCAAATTCTCCATGGAAGGAAGTAATTTTCACATCTAGTTGCTCAAGCTCTAAATTCTAATGTGTTACAAGAGCAAGCAGCATTCTGATAGAAGTATGTTTCACAACAAGTGAGAATGTCTCATTGTAGACCACACATTCTTTCTAAATATAACCTTTAGCAATCAGTTGTGTTTTATGTCTCATGCCTTCAACTCATCGAACTTCGTCTTTCTACTTGAAGACCCACTTGCAGCCAATAACCATTCAACTTTAGGTAATCTGACTAGCTCCCATGCCTAATTCTTGTGAAGAGATTTCATTTCCTCATCATAGCAGTAATCCATTTTTCAGATTTAGCACATGTGATGGCATCTCTATAAGAGGACGGTTCTAGGGACTCCATCTCTTCAGCTACCTGCAGTGCATAAGCAACCATGTCCTCGAAGTCATATCGCTTAGGAAGACCCACTTCTAGGTCTAGCAATAATTGACTCCTCTTCAAGTTGCTCAACAAATTCTTCATGTTCTGGTTCTACTTCTTGATGTGATCCTTCAGCATCATTCCCAGCTGGAGTGACTTTCAATCTATACCTGTTTGTTGACACTCTCTTCAGCCTCCACCTTCAACTGAAGCATTGATGCTTCATCAAAGGTTACACTTCTATTGTGGACGACTTTGTGTTCTGAAGGAGACGGATCCTATAACCCTTCATTCCTGCACCATATTCCATGAACACCAATTCTTTGGCAGGACTCTAACTTTCCTTCACTGACATGATAGTACGCTTGACAACAAAAAACTTTTAGATTAGTATCAATCGCAGTTGCCGAGCTTCAATTCACCAGGTAGCAGACTGTGTTAACAACTTCAGCTCAGAACGTCCTGTTCAGACCAGTATTAGAGAGCATGCACCTTGCTCTCTCTCTCTAGAAGTGTCCCGTTCATTTGTTCTGCAACTCCATTTTACTGTCGAGTATCCCTGATTACAGATGTCTTTGGCAGTAATCATCTTCTTCTTTGACTTCCATTTCTTTGAATTCGAGGACTGTCCCTTCTTCGCGGTCGATACCAAACTCGCGACCTGAGTCTCTGTGAAATTTTCAAATGTCCTATGCCAAAATTCACGAGTATGAAGACTCGATTTTACTTCTTTCAAAATTATAGTTTCCTCCTCGATAATCATAGATTGAACAAAGTTCTTATATGATAGAGGAAGCGAAATTTCTTACATGCGGAGGGCAAGCAGACGTTGCTTCAACATCAACTTGTTGGTGAGAGACTTTGTCATATATAGACTCTCGAGTCTGAATCACAGACCGATCATCATTTTTTCATTTGCGACCTCGATTATCACCTCATCCGTCAAGCACAACAGAATCGTCGAGTGCACCTTCTCCTCTTGTGCCACCAAAGTAGCGAGATAGACCTCCTTTTCTTTGACCTTCTAGTCTTCCTCCTTTGGTTTATTCTTTGACACGTTCATGAGCAGCGCTCAGACTCCTTATTGCTCCAAAAGTGCTCACATCTTGATCTGCCACAATTAGAAATTATTTTTGTTGGTGAACTTCTCCACGTTCACGTTGTGCAATGCCATTTCTCTATCTGATCGAGAATCACTACCGAACCCTAAGATTCCGATACCAGTTTGTTACGAAAAGAGGGAGAGAGATCACACAAAACAGAGAACACACGAGATTTATGAGGTTCACCTAAATCAGGCTACGTCCTACAGCGACGGTGACTCTCTTTGTTATGGAATAATGATGGTTACAAGAATGCAAAATAACCTAGCCATCATGTTGTTTATATAGGGAACTCTAATACAAAATAGGAAACAAACACACTAAAACCGATTAGGAGACCCTCGTAGGGGACAGGCGGCTTCGCCGCCCCACTGCTAAAGTGCCTGATTACATAGGGGCTTACATAAGATTACAACTAGGTTCAAATTCAAAGCATTTTCAACACAATTAAATGTCATCAATCATCTTATTGCAAATCAATTTGTCAAAAATCATAATGTACATGTATACCCAAATTATCTAATGTAATATGTCAAAATTTATAATAAGTTAATGCACATAAAGCTCATAACACGAGTCATTAAAAGTTATGCCGGACATATTTGTTATAAATATGAAGTCTTCCTTATAGATAAACAAAAAATATTTAAATTTATAAGACTTAACAAATAAATTTACATGTATATTTTTCTTTTCCAAATTAAAAGAATAATTGTGATAATAAGCATGACAAGGATAAAAGTAGGAATATAAATTTTTTTATTTGACTTGTGAGAAATATAGATTTTGCAAATATATTATCACAAATGAAAAACGAATCTATTATGGATTAAGCTCAAAATTTTCCACAAGTTTTCATTTCTAAACATTCAAAAGATATTAAATTCTTATCCCAAAATAATGACTTCTTCTAATTTTAAAATCATAAAACATAAAATGTCATCAATCAAAAAGTATATGATAATCAAACTTCTACCACTTAAAGTCATTTATTATCCTTCGCACATATTTAAAAAATATGAATTTTTTATACTTTGAAATCATATGCATCATATAACTATATTGAATCACAAATATCAAAGTGTCAAGTACTACACAAAATTCATATAAATCAAGTATACATGCTCAATGTCAAAATCAACATATGAGTGTGAAGAGTTATATATGCATGCAAACTTTACTCTTGATATAAGTTCCCTTATTTTATGAAATATGATTTTCACATTAAATTAGCAAGGTAGTCCAAAAATGTCAACTTAACAATAATCATGCACAATTCAATAGAAATATTCTCATTAAGCATATTTAGTTAAAATGAGTAATATAGGCACTTTCAAAATCATATGAGCAAGATAATCCTAATATGCACAAGGATCCTAATCAATTATTAACTCATGCATACATTACGACAATAAATAAACAAATTAAATTAATAAATATGCATGATATAAAAATAGGTTCAAATCTTTATTTTCATATGGAAAAATATTTTTACCACAACTTTATGCCTCCACTTCACTTCATTTCAATTTCATTTTTGTTTTTCTTTTCGTGTGATGCATACCAAAATACATGTCTTCATTTTAGTTGAATGTTTCTTTGTAATTCCTTATGAAGTACACCTACAACTAAAAATCATTTGCATTTTGGTACCCAAACTTGATTGGGACCAACATTATTAGTTATGTTTCCTTTTGGAACCCACATCGTCTTCATGCCCATATTCATAGAATTCTTAATTTTGCTAGTGACCATGAACACCACGATAATGAAAAGTAGTAGATGATATAATGAAATGATCATGCACATACTCAACTTTGAATAATCATGGTCAAGATGGTATCTAGATCTTAAGATCTTACGATTTTACGATCTCTTATCGATCTCAATCTTATCTTCACGCGATCTTATGATCTTTTTTCAATCCTATATGATCTCATATGATTAATATAATTATTTAAATAATAATAAAAATATGTTTATGATAATAAAAATTAATTTATGTGAAGTCTAATATATTTTCTTTATTTTTAATATGTTTTGATATAATTTTGCTTAAGAATCAATATTGAGTCACAATTTAATATTTAAATGTAGAAAATTTATAATAAATATTTATTATCTTTAAAATATATTTTTTATTAATTGGTAGGATCGACGCTCGATTTGATCTTACGATTTTCGATCTTATGACCATGACCCTCCTCCAATCTTATGTAAGATCCCAATCTTGACTACCTTAATCATGATGAGAAGCATATGATTGTTTGAAATTAAAAGAGAGATCATAAGAGTGTTTATTTTTTTAATAATAATCATAACAATTTTGATTTTGAAGAATAAAAATATTTCAAGCAATATCCTTTTGTGTTTTTAACATTTTTCCTCAAGTTTGTAAACATTTTAATAGGCTTTTGAGTATTCCTAATATGTTTCAAAGTCATAAAAATTTTATCATGTAAAGTATTTTGCAAATAAGTTATTTTCTTTTGTAATTGTTTTTGTAACATAATCAACTTTGAAATCTCTACCTTTAAAACTTCATACTTTTTAATTGTCATGGAGTGTGAATCAATTTCCTTTATCAAAAGTTCATTTTTAATTGCACATTCATCATTTTCTTCTCTCAAATTTTCAATCAAGGTGACCAAATTTACATTTTCACATTTCACCACATCACAACATGTACAAATTTGAGAAGAAGAATCCATTTTTCGTTTCAATACATCATTTTTTAACAAGGCATGCATATTTTTCCTTTTTCAAAATATCAAACTCATTTTTCAAAATATGAAAATCATTTATCAATATTTTATTTTTGCTTTATGAGAAAAATATTTTTGAATTAAGAAAGAAAATTCTTTATGTACATTAAATTGATAATATCATCATTATCACTACTAACACTGGAGCAATAAGAGGCATTGGAGGATACTTCACCATCCTCACTTTTTTGCCATCAAACATAAACCTAGATCGGACATTGTGGATGATGAATTACCACTCTCTTCTTTGTCCATATTTGATGTGCCATTTTTATTAAAATTGCTCCATTCATACCTATCTAACAAAACTTGCTAAATCTCACTAAAAGTGGAGCATTTAGAAATAAGACTTATGACATAAGAATCTAAAGGGAAATACAAAATATTTTTGACCTTATCATCAAGTTTTTCAATCAAAATTTGAAAATTATTATATTCAAAAAATGAAAAAAATCAATAGAAACACCATTTGTAACTTTGATTTTTCAAAACCATTCTAAGACTTCCCACATATCAAAATCAATAGAACATATATAAATTCTCATTCTAATTTTTTTAAAAAAAAGAATGATCTTTAAAACTCGGTGGGTAAGAAAACAAAATGGCCTTCTTAAAAAATTAATGCCATGCTCGAAAATATTATTAAATATTTAAAATAAGAGCAACTTGATTCTGATACTAATTGTTGGATCACAAAGCACCAAGGGGGGGGGGGGGTGAATTGGTGTTTCAAAAATATCGATTCTATGAAAATCATCTCAAAAGTTTAGTTAATCTTTAAACCAACACAATAGCAATCAAATCACATACATAATAAAGTAGAAAGAAGGAGGGAGAGAGAAAGACAAACACAAGATGCAAGGTGATTTGTTGATGAAATTTGATGATACCTTGACCTACATCCACACTAAGACTTTTCGACCTTGAGATCATCGGAGTTTTTACTAACACCCTTCCTTTGTTCTAAATGAGATAAGGAAGAAATCCTTTACAACTATTTTCTTTTCTCCACTTCAAGAGGTAAGGCACACCTCTCCTACTCAAAAGCTATCATTCATTTTTTCTTCGCTCAAGAGGTAAAACACAATCTCTTTTCACTCAGTAGCTAAACTGATCACTCCTGAATCTCTCTTTTACAATTTGGAATCTCACACAAGAATAAGAGATAAAGAAATGAAAGATTTATAACTTTAAGCTCAATATGACTTTTTGGATGAATACAACTATTTGCCTATATTTTTCTAGCAAGTCTTCATCTTCTTGGTGTGTTTTAGAACTTTTTTATAGCCTCCAATCTTCTCTATAGCCGTTGGTATTCAAAACTAGTTGTTATGTACTTTTCTGCATTGAAACGGATCTCTGTTTCTTCTAGCGAGCATCCATTTTGAACTACCCGTTGAATATAGTTGTTACAGAAATAATCGAGTGTCCGTTTTATCCCTCCAGTGGATGTCCGTTTCTCATAATGAGTGTCCGCTGCTCCATTGATAATTTGATAGACCTGCACCTTTTAAACATAATTTTTTTGCACTGTTATCCAAATGAGACAAATTTTTATTCTGTGAAAAGCTTATAAAATTCTCTACAAATTTGATATTCATGATTCATAAAAAAATCTAACGATATCATAGTATAATACTAATTCAAAGTTCAATACATAAAATTGTCCATTTCAAACTAAACGTTTTTAGACTTATACTTTTTTATACAGTTAGTTATCCAAATGTGATGATTTTTTATTCTGTTGAAAGTGAATAGAATTTTTTACAATTTTGTTATTCATCATTCATCCAAAATCTAATGATAATTGAATATTAATTTAAAATTTAGTAGATAAAGTTGTCAATTTCAAATTAAACTATTTTAGACCCTTACTTTTTTTATACATATATTTTCATACGAGTATTCAAATGAAATGATATTTGATTATATGAAAAATTAACAATATTATCTATAACTTTTATATTAATCTCCTGACTCAAATCTCATATGATAAATATTAATCAAAAGTTTAGTGTATGAAACAATTCATTCTTATTTAAACTTTTTTTTTGCATTCTAAATATAACTCTAATCTTCCGAGATTTATATCATCAAAATATTATTATATATGCATAAAGACTTTGTGTATATTGATAATAAGGGCATAAGAAATATGCAGCATAATATACGGCAGGTCAATCGAGTTATTACATGCAAAAAAAAAATTGTGTTACATGGTACAACATATAAATGCACATTATATACTCTTGTCAACCGTAGCTTACACATATACTTGAAGTTCGAATTTTTGAAAGGCTTAGCAACAACTTAACTCCTCATATATATATAAATATCAATCTATTCATTTTCTGTCTCCATCCGGGACACCGAAGTGTCTAGAATTCACAATCCGCTACACAAAACACCTAAGAATTCAACTCGACCGATCCGCCGAAGCCTTACGATTTTTAACACCAAGTTAAACTCACAGTACATTTGGAATCATCAGACAGCACACCACACATTAATGACATGCTCATTTCTGAGAAGAATACATCATACACGTTCTTCCTCAGGAATGACGACCCTTTTCCTTTGGGTCTCCTTCTTAAACTACGTGCTAATATTATATGATTATATCATATATAATATGTAAGCTGTTGTTAGCCTTGTGACTTCTACTAGACTAGACCTCAATAATGGTGTGGCATGGACTGGCTTGGCTTCTTCTTCCAGCTGCTGCTGCTGCTGCCATGGCCTTCAATCGCAGCTTCATCTCTTTGATGGCAGGATCCTCCAGGAGCAGCACCTTGTCCTTGTCCCTCACGCCCACCATATGGAGGTGATCCCCGTCCTCCCTCTCCTTCCCCCTGAACAGAAGCCTCTGCTCCCCGGGTTCCAGTCCGGTCGCCATGGACACCACCACCTTCAGCTCCCCTGCATTCATGGTCAGTTCATGATTAGAGTGCACGCGTGATGACGATGCAAAGAACTAATTATTAGAACTACATGTTTCATCTTCAATCCAATCCTTACCGAAGGTGCAGGTGGCTCCAATGGAGATGTCATGCCAGCTCGACCCAGTGGCCATCCTCACCGTGATGACCTCGCCCTCGTCCTTCCCACACTCCCTCTTCTGCACCAGCATACCGCCCGGCCGCAGCTCCCACTCGATCTCACCGCAGCCGCCATTGCAGCAGCCCCCGGCAGCACTGATATTGTTCCCGCCACCACCTCCGTTCGCCTTGGAGCTCCTCTTGAACAGCTTCTTCGATCTCAACTTAATCATCTCTCTCTCTCCCCCCTCAGCTGCTGTTTAATCGTTTGGGCATTGACAGTATATATAGAGGACCCGGGCAGTTGGGTAGGCCATGCATGCGCTTTAGGAGCGTGCATTAGGGGGGGGCGGGGTGGGGGGGGGGGGGGTGGGTGGGGGGGAGAGAGAGAGAGAGACTTTGGTGGACAAGGGGCGTGCTTTCTGTCTAAAGAAAGGACAAGGCGCCATGGCCCCTTGAAATGCTCCCCAACAAAGGGGTCCTGGTCCCTTTGGTGGAGGTGATGTGAAGGAATTGGGACTTCAATTACTTTTTGAAGAGAGAGATTAATGTTGCATGGCTAAACTAATTAATTGCTATCAGCTAGGAGTTGGGGTCAAAGACTCACTCGTTCTCGCCAATTCTCTAATTTGAAATCTTGCAGCATGCATAAATATATTCATAAGAGTGTAGTCCGAGATAACATGGATGTTGCGGTGGCAATAGAAAAATAAACTTGTTGGAAGGATATGATTAAATAAACTTGTTGGAAGGATATGATTAAATAAAAGGTGCCAAATTGAATATATCAAGAATAAAATTTCTATTTCTATTTATTTAAATTGTATGCTATTTGATTAAATATGACTGATATGATTGATTGAGACAAAATGGATAAAAATTATTAGTCTCGAATTTAAATTTTTAAAGTTAATAATTTGATCAAATACAATATACTACGCTCCTATCTAATATTCAAGTAGTACTCTCTGTTTACTTTTTTGTATTAGGGTTTATCGTCTCTTTTTAACTGAAAAAAATGGTGCATGTTTTGGAGTTTCTCGTGGCGGATTTTGGGGTTATATGAGAAGAGCACATGAGGTATATGATATATATATATATATATATATATATATATATATATATATATATATATATCATGCATGGGAACACTTGTTATCTTTTGGAGTTTGCTACATTGATTAATTGAAGGGAAAGAATTGCCATCACGGCAAGCATTATTTCATTCCGTGTATGGTTTGTGAGGCCCTAGAAACCAGTGCAATTTTATAGTATCCACGTCGGTTGGCAGGGAAGGAACATTTAATTATATACATGAGATTATATATATATATATATATATACTTTTAAAAAATACTATTATCATTTCATTTTATTAGATAGATATAAAATTAAAGAAATAATAATATATATATAACGAAACTACACGAAAGTTTAGGAAATAATGATTTTTCCATAGTAAAGTCGTATATGCTACATGTCATCATCAAATTAAGCTGTTCGATGGGTATTATGTTTCGATGTGTGCATAAAAATTACGAAATTAAATGCAATAAACAATTAAAAGCCACATTGTTTAGATTATTTTTTTCTGTGGCTTACATGATTTATACAGTCATTTTTATTCAAAATATAGATATATACAAGAATATTTAGTCAAAATTTTCCATTTTCTATCCCATGATATCAAGTTTTTAAGACATTTTAAAAAAAATTAATTAACTCAACCACATATATATATAGTATGAACATAATAACATAATGAAATTATATTAATTAATATGAAGAAGAAAATATATTTATGGATGGTGGTCGATTGTGGGAAGAATTTTAATTAGGATTTAATATAGGTGTTGAGCGCTTTACATATGAAGCGTATGTCAAACGACTTTACGTATAGTTTACTTTATTTTTTTTCGATATTTTTCTTTTTGAATAATTTAAATGATCATTGATGATAAAAAAATATGATTCAAATCATTGTCAATAATTATATTCATTATTTTCAAAATTTTACGAACTTATGTACATTATTGTCTTTCATAATTAATATGAACAAGAATTTTACTTTGCAATATTTCTAATCCATTTCAACATGGTAGGTGATATTCCTCAGGACTCTCATCCTCTAGTTTTCAATTTATTTGTCATCATCTCACGTCCCGGTCATTGACTTGTTCGCATCTGGGCACATGTTCTACTTAACAAGCTGATTCAGAGAACAGACAAGGAATTAAAGGCATGCCATGATAATATGTAGGCTAGGTATCAAAATACAAGCAAACAACGACACATCGCAACCTTATCATGTCGAGATAAAATTAATGGCAATGTGGAGTTGGGTTTCTGATTCTAATGGACGCATGTGCAAGAAGATAACAAGTAAGAAACAAGGCATTAATATATATGTTCAGGCCTATGTTATTCTACTTGTTCACAAGAGTACAAGGATCAACCACCTGAAAAATAAAATAAAATAAAATAAAATAAAATAAACCTATAAGTTTTCATGGAGCACCCTAGGGGGGGTGTTCCTAATCCCTTTTTGCATTTTCTTCTATAAACTTTTTCCCATAGCGTTTTAAAGTTAATTAATTTGCTTCACTTTTGGATTATATATGCATATCCTCTTAGTAGATTTTAAAAATATAGTATAAAAAAGAATCAAGAAACACTCGGCTTGCTGTTTTCCTTTGCTTCCACGCGTTGAGATGTGATCGATCTAATTAATTTCTCTTATCATCGATTAATCAATAATAAATCCTATCAAAGAACGTGCATGCATTGAGCATATGACTATTTATCCGTTTTGTTCTTAGGATTCGTTAAATATTCCTGGGAATAATTTGAGGTGTGTTTCTAGTTCTTTTTTTTTTCAAAGGAAGACGTATTTTTGCAATGCGATATGTAGGAACTAATCATAAAATAAATAGACGTTATGCAACATTGCACATGCTTGGAGTAGAATGGAAATTTGTTATGAATTATGGTGCATGGAAAAAGAAAGAAAGAAAGAAGAACACAATTATTGCAAGAACATGTCATACATATATAACTCAAATAAAGGCGAGAAAAAAAAAAAGTTAGGGATCAATTCTGATTTTCTTCAAGCCTTCAATTATCAGAAGAAACCAAAAGCATTTATTTTTAAAATGTGGCTCGCCGATTTAGCAAAATTCGACATGTTCTCGATCTCATTTAATACGTGAAAAACGATAAGACTAAAGATGTGTGTGAATCCATAAGGATTTTGACATGTTATGTTGCATATATCAGTGGTTCATTGAATCAACTAAGGTTCATCGAGGTTCTTAAGATAACGTTACGATGATCTCCAATCCACACAATAAAACGAATTTATACTCTAAACCAACGGAAGATTGACATAGTGGTAGCGGATTGCGTCCTAAGTGGTCGACGAGTTGGTAGCCCGGTATCGATTCTTGCAGTCGTTACGTTCAGGAGTATTACCATAATTGTTCGAACTCTGAATGCCGAATTAGTCTAGTAGCCCTGAATATCGGTGGGTTGCGACCAATATTTTCATAATCTGATCAGCGACCGGACCGGATTGCTTACCACGTCACGATTGAATCGAATTTTATTAAAATAATATTATTTATAATAATTATAAAGATATAATATAAGTTATATGAGATAGTATATGAATATTGCACTAATAACCTATTAAAAATATTAAAAATTAATATAACATAATTTTAATTTTTTAAAAGTTTTAATAATAAATAATAATAATGATTAACATTTAAATATGAGTAGATTATTACTAATTTAGTATCTATTATTTAATGTGTAAAGGAAATGTTGAATAAGAAAAATAGAACTAAAAAAATCAGGATTAAGTCCCGAATGATGTTGAGTGATTCTCCTCAAGGACGAATATCAAGTATCTATGCCTAAGAGATTCAATTCAATCAGATGCGAAGTAAATATGCAAATCATGAAAATGGATCTCATTACTCTCATATTCAACCTCTCCATTCTCACTTCGAGATTGCAAATTCAAACACATCTATGATAAGAATTTGTTCAGGGTCTATCCTAATCACATAGTTCAACAACAATAAAAGGCTACTCCCTTGAGCTCTCATCTCTCGTCTTGAGCTTAGTCTTCACTAACTCATCGGATGATTATCCTAATACAGCTAGGTAACATCTCGGTTCACTGCTAAATTGCCCCACAACATATGTGCTTCTCGGGATCTCGTTGTAGAAAAATAAGCGAAGATACAAAGTAGATAGATGGGAGATTATGAAGATACAAAGTAGATAAAAAATTAAAAGCACCATTTTCGTTAACCCAATCATACAATCAAATAGAGACAATAAATTACTCCCCTGTGCTCCTTCTCGATTCAAGTCTTGATTTAATGAGTGATTAACTGGCTCATTGCCACCTGCCCAGCAACATACACCTTTCTCGAGGGTTGTTGTAGAAAGGGAAAACCAAACATCAAGTAGAGATATGAAAGTTAGCATACATCATCCATTACATCAATATTTTAATTGATAGTAAAAGAAAAGCATAATACAAAAATGACGAGCAATTAAATCCAATAAAAATATCCAACATTAAAGTTAACATAGCCGAGATAGTTTGATACCATCAAGATTACAACACAAAACATCATCCTACTGATGTTAAGCATTTTTCAACTAAGAAAACAAGGAAGAAAATAGTAAAATGACAAACTAAAGGTAGCAAAAACTAGCAACTAGCAGAGTTTTAGCTTCCCTTCTTAGCTCAGTTGATTCTCTCCTCCTCCCAAAAGTGAATTACTCCCCTTCATGGTTGGCCTCCTCCGGCCCTCAAGATGACTTCCCTCGTTGCCTCCTAATGGCTGCCTCCTAGAAACATTTCTTTTTTTCTTTTTTATGTCACTACATCAGTTCTACCCACCATCCGATTTTTGACACATGTCCCTTATACGACATCTGCTTTTTGTCCAATAATTTGATGTGCAACACATGTGCATATGATATGTCATGATTTCCCTTCTTTTTCATAAAGTCAATTGATTCTTGATGCATGTCCACACCATGTAGTAACTTTAACTTTTTTTTTCTACATAGATAGTTTTATGCTCTCTACTAGAAGTCAGACTATTTTTTTTGTCTTTTTCTGCCAGCTCAGCTTCTCCTTCTCAACAGCGCTAGATACCCCATCAGAAGCCTCTTCCAAGGTATTGGCTGAGTACCCCCATGTGGATAAAGATATGTCCACATGTGTGTATCTCTTGCAATATAAAGATCTCATAGGTTTATCTCAATATGAACCTATTTTAGAATAAAATATCAAAATGACATGAACCATGAAGGTGGACAAAAGGTTAAAAATGTAAAGTCCATGTTATATAATTGCAGTCCTAAATCAAGAAAATCATGCTTCTACCTTAGAAAATCAATAAATTCATGTCATCACATTTTAACTCTTCCATTAATCAAATGTGGTAAAAGAAGAGTGACATGTCAACGAAAGACCAAAAATATAAAATACAACTCAATGGACACATGATACGAAATCCAAAAAGATACAAATAATAGTACATTGATTGTGAAACCTCGGAGATTACATAATAAACATTACATCATCTATAACAGGAACACCATAAAAAGCTTAACCTCCAAAAGTCTAGGGCGTTAATACAGGACATGATACATCATACATAATCAAATGAGAATTTATCTCCTCTTTTGGGAGGATGATTGATTCATAATTTCGTCATAATAGGAATATAGTTACGTCATTAATGTCATCAATATCATTAAGATTATTCATCTTCTTCTTATTAATTGGAAGGATTATCCACTTTTAAGAGTATTCCATGCGAAATGATATAGCATATGTCATACTCAATAGAGAATCAATGCCATGACAAAAATGCCCTCTCATGGGAAGGATGTGTCACCCTTGATAAAAAAAAATCTCTTTCATTGTTTAGGGTGGAGCGATCCCGCACAACATGAATAATATTTCATTGTGTTTTGCCTTAATGTGCCACCTAGTTTCATGTGTTCACTTTAATTATACTACATGCTAGTTCTTTAAACAACATTTTCTTAGTTCTCCTTTTACATAGGTATAGATAATGACAACCCACATTTGATTTTTTTTATTTTTTCTTGACTTTATTTTCTATCTTTTGATTATATAGATCCAATCAATTCATGTGATAACAAGGATGGTTACGAATAAGTGGTATCATTGGAAGGATTATGGATAAATATGAATTTAATTGATTCAAATTATAGTCATCAAATAGAATATATATCATTTCTATCTAAGTTTTGAACATTCAGAAGTCAAGATCGGATGCTCGATCTCTCTTTTAATTGCCCATATTATTGTCAATCTGGATGTCCTAGGCAATTGAAATTTCCAATCATTTGATATGCACATCGTACATCTGATTTGCATATCAGAACTTAGTCTTAGCTTCCTAAAACTTTCAAGCATATAATATTAGTGACAAGTCATCCCATCTTAGATGTTTAGAGGCATTCTTAGATTGAAACTTTCAGACGTGTAGATTGAGATGTCTGACTCTTCAATCTTCATCATCCAATAATACATAAGGGTTCATTATTTTGTTTTGATATAATCCTTCAGAGTTTGGATGTGCAGTCTAGAGAGTCTTCGACTCTTGGGCATCCGGTTTGAGAAGTTTTAAATGTCTTATTTTTTCAGATGTTTGAAAATATTTTACCATTCTCGACTAGAACATTTTGAACATTCCAACATTCTATTCGGACGTCCAAAAGTTTTGACATAGGTGAGGTTAGTCCTTATCTTTTTATTCAATTTTTTAATTTCGATCAAATCTAAACCTTTGAGAAAACATTAATCCCATTTTTAAATAATCCAAACAATCAAGTTACTTCATCCATTTTTAAATCCACGTAAAAGTCCTTTTCCTTTCATACTTCCATAACAATCATATAATTAACAAGTTCATTCATCTTTAAACTTTTACATGGTAGGTTATAGGACATCACAAACATAAAAAGGTTGATTTTGGGTTCAAACCTTCAAAATCAAGGCAACAAGTCATCAAGACATAAATAATACAACAACTTCATGGAGTCTCACCACAATTATAAATCATATCACATCTTAAGACATGAAACATAACTTCATAGGTCATCTGTCATGCATATAGTTGAGTTGATAAAAACAATAATCAACTAACTTTAACTTTTTTCCTTTAACCAAATATAAGGACATCAAAATCAAATATAAAGAATCAAATATTGGGGGCAAAATAAAATCTTAGGCATGTTTATATCATTAGGAACTTATCTCATGGAAAGATCTCATTATACATACTTTTGGTGGTTCATTCCTTTCCTTGAAGTTCTTATTAGTTCATTTACTTAGTGCCTCCTTTGTCCTCCTTCATTCTCTTCACCACTTAGGTCCAAAAGAACTTTACCTCAGTCTGGAAAAGAATGGATGGATGGAAGGATGGAATTGATCATTTTTTTCCCAAAAATAATCAATGTGAATAATTTCTCGGGGATCCCATTAATAACTTTAAAATTTGAAATAAAAAATAATTCAATTAGTGCTTTTCAAGTTCTAGTTGTTGAAGTTTCAAAGTGACATTAACAAACTTTTATTTTTTTAAAAAAAAATTTGGATTGTATAGTTAATGTAATTGTTGCATTGACCAATTATATTAAATTTAGTGATAATATAATTGTCCTAGTATGCTTAATCATGATAATCAAATTAATATTTTTAGTTAAAGTTAAATACCATGATATTCAAAATATATTATTCATTACTTAAATGTCCCGCACCCGGGAATGAACCTTGACATTCATGGGTTGCATTATGGACCACCTCACATAAAAAATTTAAATATTTTATTTTAAATAAAATATAACTTTGAAATTAAAGAGAAAAACATAATTTAAGAAAATGAAAAATTGTACAGTTGCTTTCATTGAGAGCCTAGGATTAATAATTAGATAAGTCCAAGGGATCCATCAACAAACCCTATGAAATATCAAGAGAAGTCAAAACCACTAAAAATGGGTGCATTGCACTAGTGCAGAACTGCAGACTATAGAGCGGGCGATATACTAAATTATCCTATATAAAGAAGTGACTATTTTCATTTAACCACTTCTTAAACTGTATGATTTAGAATATAATTCCTAAAAATTGATATTATCCATCATTTGTTCCAGCTTTTTAACATTTCAACTTTATCTAAAAAATTTACACACTATTATATTAACAGTGTAAGTAAAAAAACTATAAACCCAAAACATCTATCAAAGAATCAAAATTTTGCATATCAATTAAGCATTAGGTTAGTCTCTTAAAATAAACAAAAAATATCTAATTGGATTAGAGACCCTAATCAAAATATCGAAGGGATCTGATCCAAACTAAATATTTTATTTTTAAAAGTATTTATTATAATTATTATATTACTAATGTTTTCAAATAATATTTCATAGTTTTACTATTCCTCTTATACCATTATTATTATTATTATTATTATTATTATTATTGAAAATAATGAAAATATGATCAATGAAGGATTTTATATGAATTTGGATAATGGGGTGCCGTGTGATGAGACCATGTATATCTTTGAGATGATTCTAGTGTTATTACCGTCCCTATTTTTTTGTTCCTATGAAGAGCAAAAATTTTACAGTTGAAAGTCTGATAGAAGAATCCCCCATCCTTCGAAAGTTTTACCATCCATAAGTGCTTCTACCCTTTTTTCTGGCTATGAGTGGGGCAAGGGCCACATTGGGGTGGGGGTGGGGTGGGTTGGAGATGACAACTGAGGATCGTAACAAGGAGTCCCAAGCAATAGGCCACTACCATCTCTACTTCTCAGCAACCCTGGCCAATGAGAATGAAGAAGGTGGCAAATCCTTTGCCTATTGACCCTGGCATCACGCCTTAAGTTTCCCTACTCGAAAACTCTCTGTGCCAGCCTTAGAATCTTCCTCCTTGAATCCTCTAAGTCATCCTCTCACAAATTACGTTCGTGGGATGGTAATTCTCACCCTCACAAATGTACACTTTTGCAATGAAGTAGAAGAACTTAAAAGTAAGAGAAAGTACGATCCACTCTGTCTCAAAAATGGGACGAGTACATATATTTATACAAGATCGAGAGGAGTCAACTGTTGTCCAAAATTCAAATGCACCTAACCACCCACCATAGCCATGCGCTTCTTCATGGTGCCCGTTCGTTAAAAAACCCCTATGCAGCCCCCGCGACCTCCTACTCGAAGCAGGATGCCTGGATGATCTTCCCGCCATCCTTCTATCACTTGAACACCTCTGGCCATGCTGCGTGCCTCCAAGTCTCTCACCATGGTGCAACGCTCGTCTGCCGCCTGCTTGGCTCATGGCGGCCATAACTGCCGATCCCGCCAAGTTACCATACCGGAATTCTCTTGCGCGAGAATCCTACTGGCCGAAGTAGTCCTCATGACCTTCCTTCACCTGAGGAGTAGTTGGGATGAGTCGCTTTGGTCCTGAGATGACATCGTCCCATAATGCCAAAGTAGGTGTTTGGTTCACGCCACTTGCATGCCAAAACCATCTCAGAGATGGAATTCGATCGTCCCAAACTCTTGGAAAAGTGATGTCAAGCCTCTTTCATGATGCTTGACTGTCGGGATGTTGTTACTTCCTTCTCGGGATGTCCCAAACACATCCTAGGATGGACATGGCCTGGGGTGGCGTGCTGTTGGTAATTGTCGCTCGGTGCGTCCCGACGCCAACCCGTCATGTCCCAAAAGTCTGCCTAAGGTGGCGGGTAACACTGGGGCCAAAGTTTTTTCCCATTCACTTGAACTAGAAGGAGAGGGTCCCATTATACTCAACTTTCCTTTTATGAAAATGTAAAATACGTTATATAAAAGTAAAAAAAAAAGGGTAGAGAGACAATTTGATAAAAAAAATGATTGAAATTCTTCAACAATGCCATATATATATGTATGTGTGTGTATGTATGTAAATTCTTCAACAATTACCTTTCAATCTATCTCCTTGTGACATCTAAGCTCTTAGGTTCACCAAAGAGCCAATATTGATAAACAACCATAAAAATACATCCACCATTTTTTTTGTCCATTATTTTTTGGAATTTTGGAATCTTCGAAATGCCGTTCACTTTAGGTCCAGGCGTGCAACTTTTGAGAGAAAGCCTTGTCCAATTTTCAAGACTTTACTGACACCCATGCCCTCGAGGACACTATCCCCAAGACCCTTTGCATGTTTGGTGTGAGCCCCACCTTGCCACCGGTTCATGCTAACTATGGATGGTTCCCTTTCAGGAGGGTATCGAGCGGGGGAATTGGTTTTCTTTTCCTCTCTCACAATGCTCTTCTCGTGTTTGAAGAGGCATCAAATCACTACACTGATTTTGTATTGGAGATTGAAGCTTAGAGTATGTTCGTGGGGCTCCAATGTGTGTTTAGAGCAGCACCTTATCTCGTATACATATCCGCTTTGACTCCCGCACAACCCTCGCCAAAATTATCAATCGAGAGTCTATGTATCCTTGGGCGCTCAAAGGGATTGTGCTCAACATGTGGGGCAGCTGCAGCCGACCATTGTTTCTCACTGCCCATGACACATGAATCAAACTGTTGATTTTCTTGCTTCTTTTGGGCGCAGATGCAATTATGACACTTTTTTGTGGATTACTCTCATGCCTGACCCAAATTTTGTATCAGCAATTACTTAATGAATTCAAGTTTTCTTTTTAAAAAAGTGTATTTCCCTTAGAAATACCATGTCCTCTCTATCATTTGATTAAGAATTTATGAATGATATTTATTTATTTATTTAAAATTTTCATATTTTTTTATTTAGTTAATAAACAGAGAAAGAAGGGGTGGACACTCTCAATGAGGACATATGAACAAACTATGAATTTATCATTTGATATTTTGGAGGTGAGTAAAATTAGTTTTTTTCCCTAATTTATGAAGTCTTGTGCTCCTCTACCATATTTATTTATTATGCTATATTTTTTAAAACATAAAATTAATAACTCATTAAATGGCTTCTATGTTCCTCCATGTTTTATTTTAATTTTTAATTAAATTATTAGAATTATGAAAAAATGAACAAAAAAGATAAATCTAACATATTTGGCTCCTTTACGCCGACAAAGGGGAATGTAAGAGCCATTTAATAAAATTGAGAGAAAAATTTAATAGAGAATGACCTAGCTATTAATCAAAAGAATAGTAAGCTTACAAAATGAGTAGTTTGAGAAAAGAAATTATATAGACCTTCCAGAAAATAATTCTTTACACTTATGCGGGCGAGCATGGATTAGGGAGATAAGAGCATCCCAGTCCCATCGACCTGAATTGTTTGATTTTTTTTCTAACCCGATAGATAACCGGATCCGAACCTAATCTCATTTTTTAAGATGGAGTTGGGGCTAGGATGGTCGGAACCCGAGTTCTGTTAGGCATAGTAGATGTTTGATAAGCGAATAACGATTTAATAGTTGATAGTGGTTTAACTAGTAGATAGCGGATACCAGATGATGATTAGAGATTAGAGGTTCATTTATAATATTAACAAATGAGTGTTTGGTAGAATTAATTGATGAATATAAAATGATATAATTGGTAAGATGATATATTATTCAATTTAAGCACCATATAAATTTTACTATAATGCAATAAATAAATTATTTATATCTCAATTAAATAAAATAAAAACTCACAACTCATTATTTTATTAAAATATATAGAAATTTATATTGACAACAAATTTCATATAATGCATACATGATATCAAAATATTAATTATTAAATTAATTGTTATTCATTGTTAAAAAAATAAATAATTTGTAAAGCATGAATATAAAAACATATAGTTAAATGGTGATAAAATAAGATTGAGAAAATAATAAGATAAGTTGAGAACGAAATAATAAATTTGAATAAAGATAAAATTGAAGAAAAGTGTAAACCATTAAGCGCTAATTGCTAAACGCCAATTTTTTAATATTTTGATTCGAAATACTTAATTTTATCATTTATTGAAAAAATAAGATCTGAACCGTTAAAATTGATTTTTGCAATGGATCGACCCATTTTTATTTTATTGAAAAAAGCAGCTCAAATCGCACTGAGTGGATAATGGAAAGGTAGCAATCCTCAAGTCGATTTGATGTGCTACGTCGAAATTGCATGTAACATCGACCGATCGACTAAAGCTCCTGTTTACTCTAAATGCATGCATGCACAGGACCCAACATGAATCATGGCATGTCTGGTGTTCACCCTGAAGATATGATCTCGTGCAAGTATCTTGATGTGATGATGGACTCCCCAACTCATTAAGATCTCTCTTAGACATGTCAATGATTACGATATCTATCCTGGTCCCTGTCACACACATATGTATGTATGTGTTGCATTGCATTCAAAGAAAGATGTGTATGATGGAGCATAAATAAAAGAAAGATTTAACTGCAGGCAGTGATGAAGTCCAAGCCAACATCGAGTACGTGGCTAGTGTTAACATGTCATGTCCACAGTGGCAGCCCATGTGGAACGTGACCTAAAGAATATTGACGTTCGGACTGATCTGCAAGCCCCCGTCTTGTTCAATGTCAAAGACTATTCGATATTCATATGAGGCGACCTCAGAATCCAAACTCATGCAATATCACTCAGCAACACAATCCCTTATCCAGGGGTTAATTTTTTTGGACGGAGACTCACCGATGTGCTGGATTATTAACATTCGACTAATTTGATGTCCGAGTGAAGCGGCAACTCACGTCATACCTAGGGTTCAAGTTTAACTTGGTTAACCAAGTTTACTAGGCTCAGCAAGTTTGGTAGAAAATGTGCAGAAAAAACATTAATCCTCTACCAATTTAACAAGAAAACTACACCGGATTGTATAGGTGGCAAAAACATGTAAATGGCTGCGCAAACTAGGTATCCGAAAAGTTTGGACTTGACTTATTGTTTGATAAAGCTAATGGGACATATAGCTGATTAGTTTGTATTGATGTTATCAGACATGCAGATGTAGCTGTATGCTTGCAGGGGATTAAAATATTTATGTCTGGCATATTAGCTACTTTTCTCAAGAAGAAGCTTCAGCCGAGTCTTTTGGTTAGATGCTTTCTTCCATATTGCTAATTGCGGACAAAGGAACTCCTGTGCTATTTCAGAGTGATCCGGGACAGTCTTTTCATGTTTGATTGGCTTATATTTCACCTAAGACATGGATTAATAAGAACAAGGATACATTGATATCTCATCTTGCTGACTTCCTGCAATCAATACTCTGTGCCTTTACTCACCTGCTGACAACACAATGTATGCTAAAGTTATCTTGATGCCCAATTTCGACTAGTGACACATCTCTCTAACCTCATACAGAACCTCTCACCATAGTCGCTTTAAGAATTATAGGAAATTTCTAGGTAACTCATTTACAATGAAAGATTAAGAATTGTGTATGTCTGTCAAAACTGCTCTTCTCGTTTTTTGTTAACCTAGCTTTTCTTTGTACTCATTCCATTTGGTATTTTAATTGCAGAAGTCATGAAAGCAAAGGTATGGCGAGAAGCTCCAAGATAATCAATTCAATCTACATTTGAAGATATCACATGTGTGAAAATTTAACTTATAGTCAAATTAACTAATATTAAGATTGTTATTCTACTAGTAAGATTTCTGTTCTTCCACTTGATCTAATTCCTCATTAGTCTCTGATAGCATCTCATCATTGAAATTCATAGACCACAAATTGTGTTTCCACAAGCACATTATGGATGAGCATTTATACCAGTCTTATCTTTCTCATCAAGTGTTCATGCAGTCATTTTATTCGGAATTTCTTGTTTTTTTTCTTTTCATTCATGATGCCAAAGATCCTCGATACAGAGGCATTGCGTTACCTGCTATGCCATTGCCCATTTTATTTCTCAACAGCATTGTTCTTTGAAGCATTATCTCTCAGACAAAATCCTGTGATCCTGTCAATTATATGCTTCTCTGCTTTATTTGGATAAGAAAACCTAGATTATTGGCGCATGCATTGATTGATTCTTCATCGTTGGTTTGGAATGTTTTTTAATGTCGTATAGAGGACATTAGATTAGCAACTATATATACTTGTAAATGTTTACATATAACTTGGACTATTCACTGTCCCCCAAACAATTTCTTCATACAATATCTGGAATTTAAAGTTGATTCTCAGTTTCCCACCTTTTCTGCCTCAAACAATTAATCAATACTTATAACCAACAACAAAAAGTGTGATCTGTGTTATGTCAATAGCATAAGCCATGACCATTCCTCCTCTAGTTCTGTGTTATGTCAAATTAACTAGCCACAAGCGTGTTAATGTTTCATTGGCAGATTTCCCTTCGTTCAATCTACATGCAGTCACCCTTTGGAAATGCAGATGCAGCACCTGTAGCTTTTCCTCAGTTAGTGCTAGCATCAGTACATATTTATTCAACTTCGCAGTAAAAAAAAGTTTATCATGACAACTATGAATTCTTTACTCGCAATCTGAAGATGCTTTTATTCTCGTGACAGAACATACATTTTGGCAAGAGTGTGGAGATAGGAGGACAGATAGACACAGTTTCTGCAGCGACTATATGTGCAGCATACTTTGAATTTATATCTTGAAAGTTCACTACTTGTGCAATGAGAGATGTTGATTATTACTAGCTTGTTTGGTTCTTCAAGATCCTAATGTATATATGTCGTTCCTCTGAATCCAAGAAGTTTACATTGCCAGACTCTGTAAAAATGATGTTCTTGGCATAGAATGGCATAGAATGTAATGTCAGACTCACCACCAACAACAACAATAAAGCCTTATCCCACTAGGTGGGGTCGGCTAAATGGATCATACAACGCCATTCCGCATTCGTTGATCCATGTTCATGCGATTCGACAGGGTTTTACGCTGGCTGTCGGAGTCTAACACAACCCTCCTCCTTTATCCGGGCTTAGGACCGACTATAAGGAATTGATTCAACATTTACAAAAAAAGTACATTAAGTACCTTTTCTCCAAAGCTCTTGAGGATCTTTTCCCAGCGGCAACCAGCACCTTCACAGTATTCTACCATCTGTGCACCTTAGAGAATTATATATTGCTAAATTTGATAGCAGTCTACTTGTGGAATTTCTTCTTCAAAGTGATGAATGAACCTGACAAAAAGCAGCCAAGGATTTCTTTGACAAATCATTCGAGGATGATAATTCTGGATTCCTTTCTTTTGCATTACTCAGAATAAATTCCTATCACATAATTGCACGAATCCATTTACTATCTTTGACAACTAAGATATATATATGTGTGTGTATAGTGAGAGCCTTATATAATAAGACTACCATTCTTTTGCGATCATCCAAACCATAGTACAGCACACTTCTTGAGGGCAACTGATCACGACCAGCTCTTCCAGACTCTTGGTAGAAGGCTTCCATCGATTTAGGAATATTAAAGTGGCAAACAATGCGGACATCCTTCTTATCTACACCCATTCCAGACTCACCATTTCAACATTTTTAGTTTTGGTGCAAGATGACGCAATTGGGCAATTCGTTTTAGAAAGATATCGCGTGGTGCCTTCTGAGGTTTGAAGACTTAATTGTATGGAATATATCAATGACACGCATATCAATCAACATATGATTAGTCACAGAAGATTAAACTTTGCCATGAACAATAAGGGACAATTATAAAATTTCTCGTCATTATATCACAAAACGATGCGTGCAATGCTCTCTTTTCACCCTGATCTCATCCTGTTGATCTGGTTCAGCGCCGGCTGCAGTATGTTGAAGAGCACCCACCCGATGGCCGGCGCCACCACGAACAAGAGCAGCAGCCCCCTACTGTCGTTCGACGACGAGGACGCGTCGGCAACGGCCATGACGAGATCCCCAGCCGACGCGCTCGGCGGCGTGGTCAATCCCGCAGCCAACAGGCCCCCGGCGCCGAGCCCGAGCCCGATGGCCACCCCCTTCTCGCTCCTCATCCTGTTGAGCTGGTTGAGCGCCGGCTGCAGTATGTTGTACAGGACCCAGAGGATGGCCGGGACCAGGGGGATAAGGAGCGCGAGGCCGCGGTTGTCGTCGCCCTCGGCGATGCTGGCGATCTGCTGAGCGGCGAAGGCAGCGTCCGAGGTGCTCAGGGTAGCGAAGACGGCCCCCGCGACTGCTGCGGCGCTCAAGGGGGTGAAGGCGGCGGAAGGAGATGAGGTGTTAGTGCTGGCGAGACGTTTGGGGAGGTTCTGGAGGGAGAGGAGGGAGATTGGCTTCAGCTGAGTCGTCCTGGTTGAAGGAGTGCAGGCGTTGGCAGTGGGAGACCTGAGCACGGCCATGGTCGCCATGGCTGCCATGGAGGAATGTCAAGACACAGCTACAAGGAGAGGAAGAAGAAGAAGAGGAAGCAAGTGCAGCAACTTCTTTCGCAGAGTTCTGAGAGAATCGAAGGCCTCAGAGATAGCTGTGGTGTGGGACATGGATGGACATGGAGGCGAAGGACGACCAATGAGTTGATGTGGTTTAGATTCGCCTTATCATTACTTATCACCTCGCTGGATGCGACTTGGATGCCTTCCGTACATAGTAGGAGACTCGGAATAGAGTTTCCTACAATTTGTGAGGTATTACTGGCGTTTATAAAACTCTGGGAATGATTATTATCGATTCTCAAATTGCTTTACTTTTTGCACTGTGAATTGAAACATCCAAATTTAAGGAAGTGAGATAATATCTGAGGGCAGGGGGAGGCGGCTGAGGGGTGGGCGATGCTGCGGCGGGGTCGACGCCAGCGGAAGAGGAGACGGAGGTCGTGGGTCCCGGAGGAAGAGACGCAAGAGGAAACAGAGACGGAGGCTGTGGGCGTCGAGAGCAAGGGCGGAGGTGGGCAGAGCGGGAGGGGAGGTGGTGGGGGCCTCCGAAGGTGGAGGCAGCACCTTCAAGGGAGCGATAGAGGACGGGGGAGAGCAATGGGACGAGGCCACTGGGAGGTGTGGGCGGTGTGGGGGACACCGACGGAGCCACTGGGGGTGGCGATGGACGAATTCGGCCGCCGACTCCATGAGCAACAGGAAATGTCATCACCACACCATCAAGACCTGCACCCTTCGCACAGTGGGAATGCAGCCAACATTTCCTCATTAAACTCCAAGCTCAACTCCTCAATCTCTTCTTGAATCTCCACCGCGTTAGCACCGCCGCAGTGTCCCTCATGGCTGCTGGTGATCATCCACGTCGACACCGGTGTAGGGCCCCTAACCTCCCCGGTCTTCCTCCGCCTTTGTCGCCCCACCCCGTCCTCCTCGCCCTCTCCCTCTTCACATCGGGCCAAATATGATTGTCATATCCCCATCGGCCGGTCCAAAAAATTGGGAGCATCCCCAATTAATCTATATATATATATATATATATATATATATATATGTATACACCTCCAGTACAACTATTCTATGGAGGGATGTGAAGCATATCACAATTACCCATTTTTTATCCAATGGCCGACGTGTTTATGATAATCAAACAGTGTCGATCCGCTTGGTAGATTAAGATCATGATCAACCTATAGCTCAAATGCTACGGTCCCTAGTTCTTGATCCTTCCCCCGCTCCAACCTTCCCCTTGCCATGTTTTGTCTGCCATTCGTCGAACGTGTTCAGCCTCTTCTCCGCATTGCGCTTCGTTCTCAGTTCGCCGACGAGTTCAGCCTTCCCCCATGATCAGTCGGATGAGTTCCTCGCTAGATAGAGCTATCATTCACTATCATTGTTCATGCATTGCTTTCATTTGCCAGACGAAGCACAACCATTCCCCATTTGCCATCGGTTAGTGCGTCGCGAGCTTCCAATCGCGAGGGGCGTAGGAGAAGAGCGGCACAAGGGAAAGCAGGAGGGTGTAAGGAGGAGGGCATGGCGGATTGCGAGCAGATGGGATGAGTGGAGCATGTAAGAGACCAATCGCAATGCATATCACCATCATTGGATAGTCATAAACACATCAGCCGTTGGATTAAAAATCGGTGGTAATGATCTATTATGCATCCTATAGAATAACCGAAATGAAGATTCATTTTTAATCCAACGGCTGATGTGTTTATGATATATATATGGAAATAAAGCGTCCTCCTCACATAGTGTTGTGTAGTATTTGAGCCATCTAGATCAGATAGGAAGGCTCAGATATGATCTGATTGGATGCATCAAAATCTGATCCATCGGTTGTCAACCATCTCGCAAGAGGCATTCGATGCATCCGATCGCCGGACCTCATCCTCCCCAACTCCCCACCTCCCTCCCTAGATCTCCGGCCTTCGTCCTCCCTCCCTCTCTCCCTCGATCGTCGGCACTCATCCTCGCTCCCTCCCTCGATCCCAACGCCGAGAGAAATAGATCATGTGTGAGAGAGAGAGATTGAGAGAGTGGGGGGGGGGGGGAAGAGATTGCGGGGAGAGAGAGAGAGAGGGGAAAAGGAGAGATCGTCTCTGGGCCTCATCCTTGCGATCCGACCTTGGCCCGTAGCCGCCCTCGCCATTGATCGCTAGTGCCGAGAGGTATAGACCGATAGAGAGAGAGAGAGAGAGAGATGCATGCAAGTAGAGAGGGCACACGAGTATAATCCAATTCCTTGCGAAGCATCATCTGCCACCGTTGATGGACGATTCAAGATGTGCAGGGAGAGGGGGTGCTTGCATTATTCCCATATATAGAATGTCCATTTTAGATCAATAGCTCAAAACTAGTTGTGAGGTGTGCAAATTGCTTGGATTTCCTCTTACCTACTCTCCCGATAAAAGGAAACAAATATGCCATCTTCCCCAATGAGATGACCGCCACACCTACAACTAAACCCTTTCTCATACACTATAAGAAAAACACCTATTTGCAACGGACAAAAATCCTTCGCATTTTTCGACGGCATTTGCGACGGATAGAAAAAACCTTCCGAAATATCGAAGGCGAAAAAGTCCACTACCACGGACAGCAAAATCCCGTCGGTAAATTACCGATACGTTTAGCCTTCGGAATTACTAACGAATTTAAATTCTTAGGTAATTTTGAAGGCTAGCCCGTCGATAATTTATTTTATAATAATATATATGTAAGATAATATTAATATATGCCTAATATTTTATTATTTTAATTACCGATGAGCCTAACCTTCAAAATTACCAACGGATACAAATCTGTCAGTAATTTCGAAGGCTAAGCTCGTCGGTAAATAATTTTATAATAATATATAATATAAATATATATGTTTTATTATTAAAATTACCGATGGCTCTAGCCTTCGCAATTATAGACGGATTTAAAATTCGAAGGCTAGGACCATCGCTAATTCAAATAATAATTTTATTATTATTATTATTATTATTATTATTATTATTATTATTTATAATATAATGCATATTTCACTTTCTACATTTAATTTTATTCTTTTCTTGATGCATTAATAAAATAATATATTAACTAAATTATCATTATTTTTCATGTTCACATAATTGTCTTTAATATTTTATCTTTTTACTCATTTCTTTTAATATTTTTACATATAGAATATAGATTATATATAAATTTAGAATATAAAATAGATACATTTTAATAAAGTTAAAATATGTTAACTTCCTATCCAAGATATAACTAATTTTAATCATAATATAAATTAGTTTTAATAATAAGTATAAATTTATGGATTACCTCTTATTCATAAAAAATATTTTTAAAAATTACATTTAAAGATTTTGAATGATAAATATTCTAAGTTCTAACAATTCACTTATTCTTTATCTAATTATATCTAATTATATTATTAATATATGTAATATGAATAGTATGTACACATATTGATTAACATTAGTACTATATATACATTAACATTATGAAATTAAGATATATAATATTAAGATACACGTGTCTTTTATAATATGCCATTTTGTATACTTTTAGAGAGTCATTTGTGATTTATAAAAAAGTTCATCATTATTTAGAAAATTAGTTATAAATTTAATTTATTAAGTTACTTTTTTATTAATTGTGAAATGTCAATTTAATGTTTGTTATCTTATAATGAGAAATATTTATTAAAAATAAAAAAAAACAAATATGGATAAATTTCTTATAAAAAACATATCATGTCTTCTATAATGTGTCCTTTTATATATTTTTAAAGAGTCATATTGTGATTTATGTTAAAAATAATCATTATGTTAAAATTTAAGTGCATATTAAAATTTATCAATTTTGTATTCTAAATTTATTTATAGTCTATATTCTATATCTATAAATATATTAAAAGGAAAATGAGTAAAAAGATAAAAAAAATTTAAAGATGTTATGAGAAAATAAAAAATAATGATAACTTATTTAATCATAATATTTATTAATGCATAAAGAAAAGAATATATAAACATGTAGAAAGATATGTATGTATTATAAAAATTGATAGTAAAAATATTATTTTAATTACCGACGGATAGTTCCTTCGAAATCATCGGCTCGGTAATTTCGAGGAAAATAGCCATCCTTAATTAAAATAATAATTTATTATTAATATTTGTAATATAATATAATATTATTATTGTTTATAATCATATATGTTAATACATAATATTATTAATGCATAATGATAATATTTTATATATAAACATTGATAATAAATAATATTACTTTAATTACCGATGGTGAGACCCTTCGGAATTACCGGCGAATTTGGGTCAGCCAATACTTTCGGTTATATCCGTCGACATCTTTAATTTTTTACCGCATGTTTTTTCCTCTCTCCCTATAACTCTCTCTCCTCGGTATTTGTCCCTCTTCGGTCTCTCTCTATCCATCTCCCCTCACTCTCTCCCCCCTCTCCGTCTCCCTCTCTCTTACGACTCCGGCGACCTCCCATGACTTCGGCGATCCCGGCTGCCCACTCCCTCTCTCCTCCCTCTGTGTTGACTCCGGCCGCTGGGGGTCTAATCGGCCATCCCCAGCTGCCCCGGCCAAATCGACTGCATTGAGGCTAGATCCGTCCGCCTTGCAGCCTGATCGCTTGCCGCAGCCCGGATACGTTCGCCATGGCCAGATCAGCCACACGCAGCCTGGATCCCAGCTAGATCGGCCGCCTGGCGGTCAGATCCGACAGTTTGGCATCCAGATCCAGCCGCCGAGGCTAGATCAGCCGTCACGGCCGTGGCATCCCACCCTTCCTGTCTCTTGGCTCTGACTGCTCGTAGATCAAGTTGTCGGCCGGATCGGGCAACGCTGGATTCTGTCACATGGTAGCTAGATTCGGCCACTAGCCACCTCCTCTCTCTCTCTCTCTCTCTCTCTCTCTCTCTCTCTCTCTCTCTCTCTCTCTCTCTCTCTCTCTCTGCTCTGGTGACCTCCCACAATCCAAGCTCCCGCCGCCATCCCCTTCTCTCTTCCCTCTCTCTCGAATATGGTCACCATATCGATTGCCGGCACGAGATTCCTTTCTCTCAGCAAAATCGGTCGGTGGCCGAATCTTACCGTTGGATCTGGCCGCTGGCATTAGATTTTTATATTTTAAATAACTTTTGTGATAGGAATTTCTGTCGGAACGATGTTAGAAACAGTGGCAGGTCATCTCCCGTCGGAACATTGTTCCGACGGGATCTGTCTATGGAAAGTTTGGAGGGCCGAACCCCCTCGAAACTTTCGACGGGTATATCCCGTGGGAAGTTTCGAGGGGAGCTCTTCCTACGAAATTTCTGACGGTTTTATTCATCAGAAACCATTAGTAGTACTCGATAAGTCATTAGCAACATGCAATTTTCCAATGGGCACTAAACCGTTGGATAATCCGTCGGAAACGTGTTTTCCCCATGGATATATTGAGTTTTTCGATGGAAAAATCCATTGGTAATTGGCAAAATTCTTGTAGTGATATTTTGGAATGAGTACCTCCTGATGACCTTCTTGTCCTCACATTCACTAATAATGAGCTGGCTTGATCCTCTCATCAATCTTAGTCTCCCCGCTGCCCAAACATTTGAGCAACAACCCAGTCCATTTTTTTTCTTCCTAACAGTTTTGGCATAACAAAGGTAGAATTGAAGGAAATTTTCCCAAACTAATATATGGCACAATTTAGAAAAACCTAACAAAAGGATAAAAAAACAAGGCAAGTATGGTTCCTGCATTAGTAGTTTGAGGGGATGTTGGAAGTTAGGGCTTCTTTGAGGTCAAGGGATCCATCAAGCGTTGGTGACTGCTTGGCTATTGTTTCTCTAGTGTTCGGGTGGAGGAAGGGATTGGGCACATAGCAAGACAAAAGGTGATGGGTTAGGATAGGTGGTCAAGGGTAAACAATGAGTTGTGCATAGGAGAATTGCTTATAATTCATTTTCTAAGAAATGATTTTATAATCAAATTGGAGATGGAATCTTCATAATAACTAGGACACAAATTTGATTTAATGAATAATACTATTTATATAATATCTCCTATGACCTTTACATATGAAACTATTATAAGGCACGTCTTCACTCCCTAGATGTTCACACTTTTGTCAAAATGTGTCACTAAGATTAAAGTAGTGTAGCAGATTATTACACCTTAGAGTAGTCGACATGATAATGTTCTCTCTATCTTTGGACTCATGATTTTTTTTAATGTATCGTGGCTAGTCAAGGTCATGTTCTCCTTTGTGACTTATACATATGATACTTATAAAATTAGTATAAATGGGGATATGACCATATCTAGACGTAATAAGTTTTGGCAAAATCATATGAGGCAAAGCCCATAACAGACGATATCACATGCTAATCAAATATGTTACATTTAGTATCGGAGGTCTTCTATGCATGATGAGGTATGATCACTCAATGAGAATGTTGACTATGCTAAAAAGAATGATGCAAGAGAATGTATTGAATTAGTCTCACTTGCATAAATCATGAGAGATATGCTGAGTATATCCATGACAAAGAACATTACACATTTAAAAAAAAAGTTGTGTGAGATAAGGTCTAGAGTGGACAATATCATATGTTAATCAAGGATACATTTGAAATGCTAACATTGTTTTTAAATATATCATCTAGGGACAATGTAACCTTAAATATATTTATATAAGTAATATGTAACTTATTGTTTTAATAATGATAAATTAAAAGGTTGTTAGAAAACTTATGAATGATATTTTAGGAAGTTTTATTTTTTGAAATATATTGTATTTATTAGAAATAGGTACATATAGATAGTTTTCCTATTTCTAGCAGGTTACCAAATGAGATTTTATTTTGGCTTTTCATATTTCATCTTTCCTAATATATGTTTGTGGGTTCAAGTCATGTATATGAGTGGTTGTGTAGACAAAAAAAAACAATTTTTCTACAATTTTAACATGGTATTAGAGGCTCTAGAATCTTTCCTAAGAAATTTGTTTATTCTAACATGATATTTTAACATGGTCTTTATTTTCCCCGTCATCACTAAGAAATTTGTGGCCTTCATTATCAAACAATAGTATATATCTTTTATTTTTTTTTAAAAGATAGTTTATCTACTCATGTCATTCAAGATGTCCAAAATTCAATAATCTACTATAACAATTTAATAAGAAGTGACAAGTTGCACTCAACAATATGGAGAATTGTAGAATATTCATGCATTTTACAGGTTAAATGGAAAAAATTATCTCCAAGCAATCTCAACTTATTCATACAATTCTAAAAGGAAAGGAAAAGATTATCCATCCCGTAAGTACTGGTCCTAGGCAAGAGGATCCTAAGTTTGAAGTATGGGATGAAAAATATTATATGATTATGGCATGGCTATATATGGAGTTATGTGATTCCAAAAATAAATGATACATGCATGTCTTTTATTAATGCAAATGATATATTAGATGCAATACATTCTAAAGATAGAGATGCAACTCAAGTGTACGATAGGCGAAACTTGCGGATGCAAAGCAAGAAAGTATATCAATTACTAAATATGCAAGTCAATTAAATTCCTTATTGTAAGGGTTGGATTGTTACCTAGTGATACAAACAAAATGCATAGATGATGCAGCAACTCTTAAAAAATTTATTGATTAGGATCGAATTCAAGATTTTCTATTAGACTTAATCCAAAATTTGATCAGGTGAAGATATAAATTATGGGGAAATATGAAGTTCCTTACTTAAATGAAGTAGGTCTCTAATACGGAATGAAGAAAGTAGAAGATATTTGATGCTTCAACCACAATTGTTTTATAGTTCATCTATGGTGCCCCATAAACTTGGATAAAGAAACAATGTTTGAAGAGAAAATAATGTAAAAATATTTCAAAATTGAGATGGATTATAGTGAAAGATATTGAAAACTTCATGGCAAGCCACCGAATCGAAATTTTGAGACAAAAAAAGAAAATCGAGAATGAAATAATAGACAAGCTCACATTACTACCGAGATGTAAAATGCATCAACACTAGCACCATAATAGCTAGGTGGTCGATCAATCAAGATCAAATTGATAGGTTGTTATTAGTAATTTTGAAAAGAATCTTCTTTGGTACATTGAGGTGAACTTCCATCTTTCATTGGATTAAATGCTTCAAGCACAACCTTTACCAACTCTTGGATCATCAATTCAGGAGGTATGAATTACATGAGTCATTTTTTTAATATTTTCTTAACCTATACCATATGCCCAAGCAATAGAAAAATAGCCATTGCTAATTGATCCTTGACTACTGTATCGAGATTTAGAGATGTCAAAATAAGTCCATCAATAGCTCTAAGAAATATTTTCCATATTTCAAAATTATTCACAAATCTAGTCTCTCTTCAAAACCTTAGTTAAGATGTACGTTGCAATGTGATTCTTTATAGTAATTATTATGTATTTCATGACAAAAGTTTTGGGAGGATGACCGGATGTGGTACAAAAAAGCATAGCCTATATTGTCTTAAAGTACCAAGTCAGTTGAACATGATTAAGAGAAATTTTATTGTCCTATAAATACAAAATTTACTTCACTATTGTCTTCAACATCCATCTTTTAGAGTCACCAATTTTTTTGCTCACTTCTTTATTTAAGGATTTAGATGTTGAAAGTTTTCACCGTAAGGTATGTGAATTTGTTAAACACAAGCGTGTACCTTTTCCCGTCAACAATCAAAGAAATTTTGTATCTTTATCATATTAGTACATATATGTGGTGTTCATTTCTTGTTTCTAATGTTTTCGCGGCACAATAGTTTGTTTCTTATATTGATGATTACACTTAATGTGTTACTCAGATTTGTTTGTTTAAACATAAATATGATCTTAACATTGTGTTCGCAATGTTTTGTTCTATGATTAATAATCAATTTGGTGCTAAAATAACAAAACGACTAGCAAGGTAATGCAAGAGTATTTAAATTAAATCCTTACTCTATATTTTCCGAGAGAAGGGATAATACATGTGTCTTCTTGTGTCAATACTCCATAGAAAATGGGAAAGAAAGAGGGAAAATGTGATAACATTGAGAAGACCAAAGCCTAATTTTCTCAAAATTATGTTCCAAAGATGTTTTGGGGAGAAGAAATTTCTACATCTACCTATTTGATAAATTGTTTGTCTTCAAAAATCTTAAATTTTAAGAGTCATCCAAGGACTCTCAAACATATTTTTATGGACCATTCTTTAACTTCAAAAAGTTATAAGTGTTATCATCCTCAATAAAAAAATTTATATCTCGATGAATGTCGCATTCAATGAGAAAAAGTTTTAATTGCTTAATCCTCATCTTTATGAGGGGAATTCCACTCAAACAAATAAGGAACATACCTTATTTTATTTATTTTCAATTCCTTTATATAAAATATTATATTTCACGTATGTACCATATTCATCATGCTCCAATTAGATGCCTAAGAATCCTTTTGAGCTTGGGGTTGAACCAATTGTTGAGATGCTTGTGCATGAATATATGAAAGAAATAATAAATACACCTTAATTAGAAGTCAATTATACAATGTGAAATTCGATAAGGTATGCACAAGTAAGGCAAATGTTTCTGAATCTATGCAGACCCAAGAGGTCCAATTCGAATTCTCTGAAAGAGGTAAACATTTCTAAACATATATTGCAATAATTTGAACAAGTCCTAATTTAGAAAAGTAACTAGAAAATGCACAAAGCAACCATGGTACCCTCTTGAAATTTTTTGCCACTTAAAAACTTTTCTCCAACACGGAGAGCTTTCCTTGTAAGCCTAAATTCTATAACCATGCCCATCACTTTACTTGAGTTTTTATTTAATGAAAATTGAACATGCTATGAATGTAGAGATGGAGGCATCAAGAAAGAGGACATAAGAATAAGAAAATTTACTTTAATGAAAAAGGTAAATAGGTTATAAGTGGGTGTACAAAGATGGATCAATTGAGAGACACAAGACAAGGTTGGTTGCAAGTGGGTCTACAAGTAGACTATTGCTATTATTAGAAGTCAATTGTGGTTGGGAATTGCATCAATTTGATGTCAAGAACACATTTTCTCTATGGGGAGTTGGAAGAAGAGATCTATATGAAAGTTCCACCAGAACATAAAAGGAATTTGGTTGCACACACTATAAGATGAAAAAGACATTGTATGACCTCAAACGATCACCACAAGCATGATTTCAAAAGTTTGAAAAATTTATGCTAGCCATGGAACATAAACAAAATAAAGGGAATCACAAGTTATTTATTATGCATTCTTCTTTAGGAAATCTTGTATTTCTCTTGTTGTATTTTGATTGTACAATGGTTACAAAAAATGATGTTAAGGAACAAGAAGCTTTGAGTCATTACTTGGCTAAGGAGTGTGATATTAAGGCATTGGGGAGGTTGAAATATTCTCTTCACTCTAAGAAGAGAACTTTTATCTCTCAACAAAAGTATATCAAATATTTTCTCAAAGAAATTGAAAAAAAATATAGCATGCAAACTAGCAAGTAACCCTATGGATCCTAATCTTAAATTTGAAACAATAGAGGAAGACGATGCAGTAAATAGAGAAATCTATCAAGGACTTGTGGAAAACTTCTTGTAAATCCCTCCAATTAATGTTTACTGCCCATTAATATTATTAACTACTAATTTCTTTTCTCGACAAAAGACATGCACATCATAATAGAATAGCTAATTCATACCTAATATGATGTCATATTCTACCATTGTAGTCTT
Organism: Pontederia crassipes; assembly: GCA_030549335.1. Classification (NCBI taxonomy): domain Eukaryota; kingdom Viridiplantae; phylum Streptophyta; class Magnoliopsida; order Commelinales; family Pontederiaceae; genus Pontederia; species Pontederia crassipes. The sequence goes on along the minus strand of CM060189.1, from coordinate 48,239,083 downwards.
CAACTTGCACGGGCACGTTAGTAATATGTCTTCTTGTACACGTATCTCCAATTAGAGTTAGTATATCCATTCTCAATTCATTCTTCTCATTCTAACATTCAATGGCTTAGCAAAATCATATGAAATAAATGAGTGCGTGACACTGTATCAAACAATATATTTGCATGATGATTTGTTATGAGAAGGTTACATTGGATTACTTCATTGGAAGTTTAAGCCTCTTGGCCTTGGATTGTGTAGACCCTACCATGGGTCTTTTGTGTGACTTCATCCATCTTTCCCTTCATCCATCTTTCCCTTGCCTTTATTTTGGGGAGCTTCCTTCCTTGTAGGACAATCTCTTACCCATTGTCTTTGTTGTCCACAGTTTAGGCACGCTCTAGATTCACGATAACACTTATGGGCGGGTAATTTGACTTCTTTGGAGACTTTGCCTTGCTATTTCCTTCACCTTTCACAGGGCTCTTTCCCTTGTAGGCATTCATTTGTGATTCGTGATCCCTTTGAAAAGTGGTAGCATCCTCAATTGCCTTATCAAATGTGGTAGGTTCACAATACATAACTTTCCTTTTAAGTCTGAGATTTAGCCCATCAATAAACCTATTTATCCTCATCATTTCTCTTAGAATGAAAGGACTATATTTCTCCAGACTAAGAAATTTGTTCAAATATTTAGTTAGGGTCATGTCTCCCCATTGCAGGTTTGGAAACTCCTTTTGTGTTTGATTCTTGACATGTTGTGGGACAAAATGTTCTTCAAAGGTTTCCATGAAATCCTTCCATGTGATTTCATCCCTTTCTAAATATTTGGTTCTCAACATAGACTTCCATCAAAACCTTCCTTGGTCCACATGTTGATGGGTGGCCAAGTCCACTTTATACTTGTCCTTGCAATGAACTACCTTCAGTTTGTCTGAAATTACCTCCAAACATGAAGCTGCCTTGTCTGGATCTCGATCAACATCAAAGGTTGATGGATGAGTCCTCATGAACTTCTCATAAGTAGATTGTCTAGAATCACTCTACCTCCTTCCCAAAGAGCAAGCTTGCCATTAACTTCCATTGATCTGGGCCTTCATCTTGGCTGACCCTTTGCCCTTGTCTCTATCTTGATGTTCATGGATTCTTTCACGACATGTGCGATGAGATGCAGAACTCTCTCGGGTTCCCTTTCGGCTAGATCGGTGAGATGGATTGTCTTATTCCATGCTTTTGAAATCAAAGCCATATTCCAACATTAGATCATGATCAATCAATAAGCATATAAAGGATGTCTTACCAATATGCATTATTTAGTCTTTGGCGTCTACTCATAATAGTTGCATATGAACTTGATCTCTAGGACAATTTAGACTTAATTAGAGTCATCCTTAGGCTTAAGCAATGAGATAGAGCCATTAACTTAGGCTCTGATACATAAGTTGTACCCTCGGGACGGCAGCTCCCGCACCGTCGAATCCCAATTTGACACATGGCGAGATGGCCCGATGACTCCACACGCTTGTAGGAACTATACAACGCAAAGGAAACAATGTACGATATGGACCAATTAATTGACCACACAAGATGATATCCATAATATTAGTAAAATTCATCAATTGTACATGCCAGCAACATAAGTGAATGCTAACTTAATTACATTCAAAAGTCACATAAAGTTGCAAACCCAACATGGGCAGCCTAGTACAAGATTCTAGAGAGAGTAAAAATGATACGTTAAGGCCTACTAATTGGTCATGAGCAAAGATAACATAAACCTAAACATAATAAATCATGTGGAACCATTCTTCATCATGAGCAGCAGCTCCTCCTGGCCTTGATTTCATGCAAGATCCGGTGCAAGAGAAATCCAATCCATTAGAGTATGTAAGGCCCAAGCCATAAAATGAGTAATTTTATAATATGACATAAAATAATAAAATGGCAGCAATAAACAAGATTCAATAATCTATATCCAATATAATACTATTACTAGGTAAAACATTAACCTAGATCCATTCGATAATCAATACTTTATGCTCACCAATATTAAACATGAAAGTAACAATTGATATGGCATTATCATGCTCAATGTGACCCAAATTCCAATAGTATTCATGCTTAATCAATTGATCTTATCTTGTTTGTTATCACTTGATGAGTGGAAGTTGCACCATGACTTCCATAATTTCATCTCAAAAAAATCGTCTCCATTTCTCATCAAATGACAACTCCATTTTCAATCAATCAATTATGTGAGCTTTTAACAACAGTCGGAGGACTGATTTTCTTAGTCTCAATAGTGGTTAACTAGATCATGGGAAACCCTTAGTTCCCAATTACCCACGTATGGGCCAATGCAATCAAGATGGAGGCGTCTACTTCCTAATATGACAGGCTCCTCTGTTTCCTTTCATCTGTCGGAGTTCATTTAAATCAATCGATACATGAACACATTAAGTAATTTCTATTTACATCTTAGCATGCAATCTGAAAACATCTATGTTATCAATCATATCAATTTAAAATGATAAATGATTTTCAATGTACATGATCGATTGACCGATCCAATTGACGGACAATTAATGCACAGAAACTTGGCTGGTGATGTTTAGTGTTCTGATTCTTTACAAGCGGTCAATTGGCCCGTTGTCCGATGTCGATCGGTGTAACCACTGATCAGCAGTGGTCGATTGATCCATGGTGGGTAATCGATCGACATATCCACTGATATATAGTGGTTGACCATTTCGCCATCGGTCGATCGATCATATGCCACACTGGTCGACTGGTCAGCTATTAATGGTCGATCGGTCTATGGTCTACTACGTTTTCAATTTTCAATACATCAAACAAAGTACCACTCATCACAACGCATGAAAGACTCTCAATTAGGACCAAAACATGGTTCTTTAGTCTAACATGCAAAGTCCTAGATTTTCATGAACCTAAACATGCTTCTATGTTTTCATTTCAAATTTGATTTTATAACAATAAAACACCTAGGGAAAATCTATAAATGATTATTTCAGTTCTATTAGACTCAGATCAACATTGGTTTACAACCAATGTAGGAATCCACCTTACATATATACTTACTTCTTAACTCTAGAAACTCCTCTTTCACTATTGTCCTCCCCTCTTTACTCTAACACTTTTCTTCTTCTCCTTTCCCAACTTGGTCATGCGCTAGATTCCTTGCTCCTTGTTGCATATTTGAAGCTGAAATGAAGATGAACTTTAGTAGAACCCTGGATTGGAGCTTCTAGGGCATGAGGATTTGCTGGATTTTCTATAAAATGAGGGAAATAGAGAGGTAAAATGACTGGGAATAGCTTTTATATCAAGTGACATGAAGAAGAGAGTGGATTTGGGGTCCAATGGGGTGTTGTCGGCTGCCCCACTAACTTTTATTTTCTTATTTCTATTGTGTTACAGTATGATGCTGATTTGGTCTAGATTCTATTGTATGGTATCCATATGAATTATTTTTTTCTCTATTTCTCGTACATTTCATATTTGACCGCACTGCACCTCTAAAATCTTGAAATAAAATAAACCAAAATATGAGTAGCTTCTTATAAAAATTACGAAGAAAATAAACAAGAAAATTGATGCACACAATGATAAAAACTAAGAAAAATAGTGTTTGAAAAATATACATAAAAATGCATGCATCACTTATATAGTGTTCTATTATCTCAAGGGAATACAAAGAAAAGGCATTTTATTGTGAATGAATGGAGATTTGATAATTGAAGCATACATTTATGTTGTTTCGCTGGATCAATTTTTTGTACAAGGTCAACTTTGGGATATAACACATTTTTTATGAAAATCTTGTGACATTAAGAAGTAAAAAAACAAAATTTTGTGGATCAAGATATGTGTAAAATACGTTGGTTGAAAATTATTCTTCAAAATTTGAAGATTAGATAAGAAGGTTCCATAAGACCCTACTGTGATAATAAATCAATCAATATTGCTCATAATTCAGTACAACATGATTGGATGTAACACATTTAAATTGATAGGCACTTTATTAAGGAGAAACTAGCTAGCGGATATATATAAACTTTGTGTCTACATATAGTCAACTTGCTGCCTTATCAAGAGTTTAATTAATTCAAATTTCAAACTACTATATCCAAGCTAAGAATGGAGAATACATATTCACTAGTGTTAAGAAATATAATCGCATGGGATCAGGAGTTGGAAAATGTAATAGAAAAAATCTCAAATCCAAACCAACTTAACTTAATTTCAAACAGATAAATTATTGTGGGGGTACTTGACACAATTTCGACACTCTCCTAAATAGGGTTATGTAGATGACTACCCCAACATGAATCATTTTTAGCCAAATTTTAAAAATTTGTCACTCCCAATATATATGACTCAAGCCGCAAGTGCACAATTGTATAGTATAGGGTCGAACCAAAGATTGTTTTATTTTCAAACTCTACGACTTTGAAGAAATTTGAGCCGAATCAAACAATAAATGGAACTGAGTTGAGAAATTGTCAACTAAAACTTCACGAACAAAATATAAAATATTTTTTTCATCTTTCTCTTTTTTCTTTCGACTGAAAAGATCAATAGAGCTTTAATATTACTAAGAAGAAGAAAGCAAGAAACTTAGATCAATGATGATCATCAAGGGATGGAGACTCCTTTCAGGAGATAATTGCTAACAATTATCCATTGGAATTAGTATAGATGGATTTCAAGCTATCATAATTTCAAAAGGTAAATTCTTACACTCCCATGCTGGGATTCTTCAAAGTCTCTCCACTTTTGTATTGAAATGCAGGATCTAATCCAAGCAAGGTTTAGGAATTCATTACGTTGTCTCTCAAAATGTTATGAACATCCAACCATTCCATTTTGTTCAGCACATTCCATTGATAACATATCTCAGTTACTCCCTCTCCTTGTTGGTTGATACTTGTACCCTTTAAACTTTATAATATACTCTCCTTTTCGGATGGCTATCTCTAGGATCCTTTCCAATTAGAGTACAACATATGGCCCTTCCGAGGTATTTATTGAATTAAAGGGTAGTCAGGGATGAAGAAAAAGGAGGAAATCTCATCATTCATATAATATACGAGCAATGTATCATTAATCATTACTAACATAAGGTAAATGAGATGCCAAAAGACTGAATACTTTCATTAAACTCAGACATCCAAAATATAGGGCAAAGTTGATAGTTTTGACTCCATCTCTAGCCCTAATGACTGATCTAGTTACAAGAATTCATAAAAATTACAACATGAGTAATTATCATCAATCCACAAAACACAAACATCTTTTTTTAAAAAACAAAGTTCAGAGAATCAGAGCTACTAAAAAGGAAAATGTGATAGGTAAAAAGCAAAAAAGTGGCAAAGACATTGGATTCCCCTCTCAATTCAACCTCCTCTCCTTCCACAACTTCCTTTCTCATAAGACTTTTTCTTCTATTTATAACACTCCATCTTTCCTTTTCACTTCTGATTTCTACTATCCAAGTGTACAGAGGCAAAATATTTTCGAAAGTACCAAACTATCCTCATCTTCTTCTATTATTTTTAGTGTTTCAAAACTTGGCCTACTCTGGCCGATCGAATCGGTGTTGGGCATTAAAATGACATGTAGGTCGTCCGAAACTAGCCACCGGGGGTTGATCAACTTTGACTTGGTCAAAATCGAGACGGATTGGCCGAACCGGCCAGGTCAAGTTCTAAAATGAAAAAATGAAACACAAAAAAATTATTAAAATAATTAGACGTATTATTTACATATATATATAATACTTGAATTTATACTTCAAGGGTCTCCTTAGTCACATATATAATTTTTTTATATTTTTATTTATAACTACCTCACAAGATTTTTTTGTCTAGTAAATATTTGATTGTTGACTTAATTTATAATTACTTTATTATATTATTTGATCTGAATTATGTTTATTTACTTGATTATATTATATTTTATATTTTTGTGAAATAAGATATTACATATTAACAATATCATAATAATCTCTTTAACTTAATTTATTTTTTAATTAATTTATATTATTCAGTTCGACCATTCGATTCGATCCACTGCAATCAGTTCGTCCTAACCCATTGATTAATCTGTGTTGATGGTCAAGTCAGTATTGATTATTTTACCCTTTTCTAATGCACCAAATGTCCCGCTCTTCCTTTTTACCAACTACTGGATGCCCTTACTTGAACAAAGAAAGATAAAATGTGGGCGTTCTTCTAACCCTAAAACATGAGCTGTCACATTCATTTTTACAATAAAGACTAAAAATAATATAGGCGATATAGGCAAGAAGTCATAGTCATCAGATAGCTTGAGTGCCTCACAATTATGGGATTTGTTCACATGTCATTTTTTTAATGTGAGTAAGAGTTCAAATCTTGTATACAAGGCTAAAAATAAGTCGAGTCATCCGTGAGTCACTCGTGATTCGACCTATTTTTGTCCTAACTCGACTCGACCTATTATTAAAATAAGTCAAGCTCAAAAATAAAAAAATATTTTCTTAAAGAGGCATAGCCTTTTAATAATTGTTCTAGTCTTATAGCTTATCATGCCAAGATTTTTTTAATATATTATATTATATATATAATTTTTAAAAAATAAAAATGTTTCCTTCACCTTTTAAAATTTTAATTTTGAGTTCAAAACTACTATTTTTATTATAATATTCAGAAAAAGTATATTGGTGGGTCTCTTTTATTTAGTTCATATTTATTATTTTTTTAATAAATAAGATTTATTATATTTAATCTAGTATATCATAATATATATATTTGACTTGATAAGCTAATAATCTAGGCTATATATTAAAAATTAATCTAAAAAATCACGAGATATAGATTTTGCACCAACCTAATTAGATGAAAATCTAGCTCTTGCTCATTTTCACCTCTTTATTTTCTTTTTTCCTTTTTGTCCCACGTTCATCTTCATTTTACTCTCCATCAAATGCTCATAATTTCCATTTTCAGTTTCAGCTCCTCCTATTTTTTTTCTCTTTCTATTTCTCCATAGGGAGAGTAGTTCCTGCATAAATATTTTATCAAACCCCATATAAAAAATATATAATTAATTTTAGACTTGTCCAAGCGGTTCAGTAAATATTCTTTCTTTATTTGTTAACTCGGCCGGATAAGGGCGGCTACCCAAATATTTTAGCTCTAATTGTTTATGGAATATGACAATATATTTCTTTGGAGCAGGTCTAACTTTTTCTGCATTGTGCAACTGGGATCAGCACAAGTATGATAATAAAAAAACTGGTTGCGTAATGAATGATAACTATGGCCATTCCTTCCCTTCATCCCAGTCAAATATTAAAAGGTGGCAAAGCACTAAATTATATGTGGCTTCATTTATCAAAACCATTGTGCTGCATCACCATGTAGTCCTTGTCGGCAGGCATGTCTCCATCCATGAGTACAGCGCTGCATTGCACCCACGAGGATCAGCTCATGACTCTTCTGCACAGCTCATGCATTCATAGCAGATTGTGGCCACACCCCCGTCAATTTCTGCTTGTTATTTGTCAGAAACAACTTTCTTCCAAATCTCTACATAGTGCTCGGATTCCCTGGAACGAGAAAGATCTGTGCATTGAATAGTTCGTCTACTGTTTCCACTTTGCAGCTTCTCAAATGCTGCAAGATGACATGGTCCAGACGCCAAGTGATTGAGATGCTCGTTGACATGAGCATTGCAAGAACAGATGTTTGAGCAGGCAAATTGCAAGAAATAACTGAGGACACTGATTCAGATCACACAACACGGATTATTAGTTAACAATAGTGCATCAGCCCCTTTACATGTTGATAAGATCACCAAAGCTTCATCTGGATCTTGTTTCTGGCATGATCATTCACTGAACACAAGCTTCTGTCATATTTACATGAGAATGTACTATGAACAAGGATGAGTTATCACGACATATAGACAAGTGAAAGATTAGAGATTGGTCATGGTTGTAGATGTCATCAAAAGTAGATTGTGCAAACTAGAGATGAAGGGAACCTAAACATCCCAGAAAGAATAAGATGGCATCCATGGAACTAACTGAGATCAATCTCCACGCGCTCTGGAGTCTCTTTCTCGGTCTGCTGTGCGACAAGCTCGACACCAAGTTGTCCTTTGTCTCCCGCCCCGAAGGCGTACAGCTTCCCGGTATTTGTTAAAGCAAACGTGTGGGCATTCCAATAGATTGAATTTGTGAGACTAACCTGCACTACCTTCTCATTTATCTTCTTTAGTGAGGTTACTAATTCTGGACTAAGAACATTTGCATGTCTGTTACCCTGCAAAAAAGATCACCAGGATTCATAACATGTAATTAGTACTTTGCTTCACGGGTTAATATTCCATTTCTGGAGAACAGATTCATTTGATAAATCCGACATCCCCTGGCAACTTGCAATCTGACTGATCATTAAGAAATGCTTAGATTATAAAACAAAGAAACACATCCCTTTGTTGTGAGCAGTTGTAATAATTTTAATTGCAAGAATACCGAACATAGAATAAAATAGGTAGCATAGGAAAGAATCTAACCTGTCCATCGACAGCAGCAGCATGTCCCAAACTGGAGGACTCACCACAGCCAAAGGAGTAAACATCTCCAATGTCAGAAACAACGAATGTGGTGTAGTCCCCGGTAGCAACATGAACAGCCTTCACTTTGCTCAAAGATTCCACAACCTTAGGGACTGATTCACACTCCTCATTTCCATGACCCAAGCAACCATAACGCCCCCAACCCCAGGTGCAAACCCTTCCATCCCGCCCCACAACTGCTGCATGCCAAGCACCTGCTGCGACAACCACAGGCTGGAGGTTTAAAATCTGAAATTGTTCTATTAGCCTTGGATACCTCTCATCAGTTCTGGAACCATGCCCAAGTTTGCCTCCTAATCCACAACCAACCGAATACACGGACCTGCATCAAAATGCCATAGATCGATTGAGCAATATAAGTGGATGCATAACCATCATTTATAATTGTTGAGATCCTTCTGTTAGATAGCCTCAGTAGGTTCTCTCTAGTGATAATCCAGAAAGCCTGTTCTCAAGAGTCAAGACCACAGATAAAGTAGAATCGCAGAGCAGAACTATACATTGTTCAATAACTACCTCATCATGACACAAAAGTCGAGAACATGCTTCCACAGTATAATTCGGTAGTTATTGATCATGGAGACACTCAAAAGCTAATTCATAAATTCCTTTGAAATTTTTATTACCACATACTTGAACACGAAATGAAAGAAGTAAAAAATGAAGTGTTATTAGAGAATTCGGATTATTTGAAGGAAAGAGGAAATCTTACATGCCACTTGGTTGGCATGCCAGTGCCAAAAGGTAGCAGTAGCCTGCAGCAATCTGCACCACTGGAATATTCTCAAGTGGACCAGATAGAAGATGAGGTTCAAGGTCACTTGGCTCAGTCTGGTGGCCAAGCTTCATCTCATTTCCCCAAGAGAAGGTATAAACCCTTCCTTCCCGGGAGAGAACTGCTGTAAAGAAGTTCCCGATTGCTGCCTGTACTACATAAATATCTTTCAAGGATTCTACAACTTGTGGCACAGTTACGACCTTGGAACCTTGCCCTCCATACTCTGCTTCTCCGAACGAGTCCTTTCCAAATGCATAAACTCTTCCAGCATCGCTTATCAGCATTGTTCTTCCAGCTCCAACTGCTGCCTGTATGATCCGAATGCCTTGCAGCGATCTGTCAAGAACCAGAGGATTCTTGTTCTTGGTATGCAAATTTGAATCGAGTGCATAAATCAACTGGAAGTTTAAAAGCACCTTATAAGTCGTGGTCTCCATTCCTCTTCTAAGGTGCCATGTCCAAGCTGGCCAGAGTTATTAGACCCAAAGGCATATACTGCTCCAGAGGAAGTCACAGCTATGCTGTGACCAGGTCCTGCAATTGCCTGAGACTTCTCCCTCCGGCAACATGCTTCACCTGCCAATAGATACCTAAGAACTAGTTTCCAAGAGCCCCCACAGCATTGTTTGAGAGATTCTCGTTCGTCCTGCGTCATGGGTTTAAAGATGGCTCTTTTCTGGCACATATCTAATGCTGCCAGCTCTGATATAGATAAATTGTGATCAGGAGCATAATTGGCAGGCTTCCTGAAGAACAAGCATGTTGCCTGCCATGAAAACCGAAAAACATCAGCGGCATTATCAATTCTACCTCCAAGAGGAACAAATCCGAACTACTTGCCTCTAGACTAGCAAGATCCTCAGATTCCAGGTTGCAGGCAGTGAGGATGTGGAGTACAATGGTGGGGTTTGCTGCCAAGGGGAATTCCCCTGGGGTCGAATCACCAAAACAATGCCTCTGTAGTCTCCGGAAGGCCTGTTGCAGTGGTGAAACCAGCGAGAGAGACTGGTCTATAATGGTTTGGAATGGGACAGACGGAGTTGTTCCACTGGTAGTGGCGTCCATTGGGCACTGCCTCTTTCTAGAATCACAGTGCCCAGGAATGAAAAAAAGAATGAATAGGATTCAAAACTAAAGCCTACGGTATGTGTTCCAAATCTTATCACAAATCCTTCTAAATGTCGATACAAGCTCCATCAAATTCCTACGGAAGCGAAACAAGGAGAGAGTCATGGAATTTTCACAAGCATCGTCTCAGCTTTAGAACAAAAACAAGGAACCAATCCACAGAACGCAGCAAAAATAAAAAGGAAAAGGAAAAAAAAAGTTTAGCAAACACAATTTAAAGATTGAAGTCATCTAAAGATTGAGATTGAGTATGCAAAACAGCAATACGAAAATCCAAAATTTAGTAAAGAAAAAAGAGGGTTCTCACGCAATGGGCCAAAACATCTTCTTACAAGATTACAAAAGGGGCAAAGGATTGTAGGGGACTCCTCAAACCAGTGAGAGACAATCGAAGGAAACTGAGTAGAAATCCAAGTGGAAAGGGAAAGGAGGGACTGAATATACAGAGAGTCACAAACAAAGCATATTCCCCGATAATCCATCACCAAAGAAAAGCATTCCACAACAAAATGGACAAACTTTACCCCATCAATGTCACAATCTTCCATCAGCACGTCAAGTGGCTACAAATAAGATGAAGATAATGGGAACGAACAAGTATGAGTGATTAAAAAGGAAGCAGAAGGATGAACTGTGACTCCAAGAAGTAACCGTAAGAAATCATCACAAGACTCATTCCACTGGAAAGATATCTCTACGAACCAAATCCAAGCCTTGAAGAAACAAATCAACCCAAATCAACATAGAAAAAAAGAGACAGCAGTTGACACAATCCAAAAGTACGGGATGACAGCCCAGAAACACAAATCAGGAGATCCAAGGAACGCAACTTTAAGTCGGAAAAACACGCAGAAGGCATCAGAGATCGGATCCCACACCTCATCCAGAACCAAGATTCGGTAAGCACTAGATGAACAGGCCAGGCAGAGCCACACAGGGAAGGAACACACACGCACATACAAAAACAGCTAAAAGATCGGATTTTTATGGTCAGATCGCGAGAGATGAGATGAGAAAATTCGCAGTACATATCAAAGGTCTCTAATTTCCTCCAGTGAGGTCTCGCGATTGATTCTCTCTCTGGTGCTTCAGAGCTCTTCTGGACTTTAACTTCGTTTTATATCATCGATTTTTTGGGGGCGGCAGAACTCGACGGGAAACAGAGATCGGAGCAGAATGGATCTGATGAGATGGTGATGCTTCAGCTGTTCCGATCAAATTGGGGAAATTGTAACGGAGGAGGGGGAGAGAGAGAGAGGACGAGAAATGTGGAGGTGGATGGAAGGGAAATAGGAGAAATTTTTTTGGAACAGGGGAAGTGTGATGGGTATTTATATAAATGGCGATGAGGTGTCCGCATGAGGAGGAGGGGAAGGCAAAAGGAGTGCTCCATTATTTAATACGCATGCGGAAGTTCCACGTCAGCGCCGTAACGTAACGGAGATCAACTGCATAAAAGCTGAAACTTCCGTTGGCGGGCTACCCGACACGGACGGTAGACCGGCGGTTGGAAGAAGGCGCCATTCGACCCGGACTGGGCCGCTTGGTGCTTCCTTTTCGTTTTTCCCTTTCTATATATTTTTTTTCTCCTCTGGACCGAAACGGTGTCATAAAAATTTCAAGGATAATTTAGGCTGACAAAATAATGCAGTTATCATAATAAAAAGTTGGAGTGTTCACCAAGTCAGATTGACTTACAAACTCGATGACCCGACTCGATCCAATCTCATTTGGATCGAATCGGGTCGGTGATCGAGTCAGGTCAAACTCGATCTAAATCAGTTTGGGTCAAATTGGGTCGGTACTCGACCCAAACTCGACTCGACCTTTAGTCGGGTCGGGTACGAATTGGATTTTTTCAATCCGAGTTGACCCGACCCGATCCGATATTATTATTTTATTATTTTTTATTTAAACTTAAGTTTGTATTTACTTTTAAAAAATTAAAATTGAAATAATATACTTTAAATGCAAAAATAATATTTAAATAGTTAGAAAACTTATTTTATGCCTTAAAATAAATATATTTTATAAAAAAATTATAAAACTGTAAGAAAAAAATTTTAAAAAAAAATGGGTAGTCGAGTGACTCGACCACTCGACCCGACCCGATCAGATTTGGTCGGATCGAGTCGAGTTTGTTCACGGGTCGAGTTCAACCTGACCCGTGAACACTCCTAATAAAAAGACTTGTTGCCTCTGACCCCTGGCTCTTTCTCTTTGCCCATGGTCATGGGTCATTACATAAGATTACGTGCGATGATTAGACGAAGGGATACATAGTCAAGTCTATTTTGAATTTACAGCGAAAGTTTTATGTTTGAAACGATTATGTAAAAAATCGCTCTGATAGGCTTTCAACACAAGCATGACGACAGTGTTCAACGAGATGTCATGAGACCGTGACATTAGCGCGTTGAAACACTAATGCAAGTGCTTGAACATTTAATGTCCAAAGGGGCAACCGAAGTATAACGAGGTACCGAGAAGGATTGCCAACGTGGGTTGTCATCCCACGCTCAAGGCCAGACACTAGAATTAAGAAAATATATATGAAAATATAGAATACATATGGGCTTAGGAAGGCATTAGTGAATTCCTCCCTGATGTACTGTAAATAAAGAAGTCTCAATATAAAAGTGAAAAGTAAAATACATGTTCTATGGATAACTTGATCAAGATGACCTTACAAGATAATATCACAAGGGCGAATAACTTGATACTCGGTAATATTACACAATGCAAGGTGGTTGCATTTGTTCTTTGGGATGGCACTGAGCGGCCGCAAATTTAAGTTGAGAGGTATTGGTGCCGCGAGGTTTTGTGCATCGTGTCATGGGGAAACGCCCCGTGACATTCTCCATCACCAAAGTCAATGACACCCCTGGAGTCGTAGTCTGGGCTTCTTCAGAGTCTTCTCTTCACTCTTGACTACGCTTGTCTAATTGGAGTTCGCTTCCTTTTCCTTGACTTCTACTTCATCGGTGTCACACAATGTCCGTGCCATTTCGGAACTCGCTGGGGACTCCTAGCCTGCTTCGTTTACTGATCTTTCATTCAATTTGGGGTCATCACTTGTGTAACGCCAGCGGAGTCTACAACGTAAGCGGTCTGACTTCATTAAGCAACTATCAATTCATAAAATTTTTGTTGGTTTCGGCTTCTCTAAACTTGCGTAGTGTCAACTCGGTTGGTTTGACTTCTACGGGATGAACAACTGTAATGACTTCGAATAAGAAAGAGTTGCTTGGGGATCGTGGCAAGAGCGCGATGAGTCTTGTCATTTGATAAGCATGAAACTTGGCTCGATGTCTCCATGTTGCGACTATCACATAGAGTCTTCCTTCCGTTGAATGTAGAGCATAGGACCATTTCATCCTTGATGGTCATTTTGGGAGTCTGATGGTTCGAGGCAGAACAAGGTTCTTCGATGTGACACTTTATAATTTGTCTGCTTCAAGTCGCTATTGTGAGCAACGAGAGTCTTCTCACGTTTGTTGTGGACATGATTTAATCCTCCTATTTTGATGGGTTTTTGCCTTTGTCTGGATAGTGTGGTTTACTCCTTGCGATTTGAACTTCTTCCCCCCACTATTGTCCTTGTCCCATGGCTTTGATGGTATGGCACTTGTTTTAGTATACTTCATGAATGATTCAGTAGTGGCGACTAGCGAGTGAAAGTTGGGGCGATCTCATTGTCCCAACTTAGCCCAATGCTTCAAATGTTTGATGAAGATTGCCAACAAATCCACCTAGGACCTCTGTAGGAGGAGCTCGGTGATTCATTTCATGTCCTTCTTCAACATGTTCTTTCGATTAATGTTCAACGATGCAATCTTAACCTCTAGTCCCAACTTGGCATGGCATAAATAATTTATGAACTATTGTCTGCATTCATCACATGTCTCAATGGGATCAATATTGCCACATTACACATTGTCGCAATGGCATCACCATCATACATCTTGCAAAATTCTAGGAATGTGCCTTTTTTCGATCTTGGGACCTCTCTTTGAAGCTTAGGCAACTCTTTTGAGTATGGACGAGGAGATATCATTGTGCACCTTTGGTACTCGTCCATCCGTAGTTTGGACAAGTGATGTTGGTGATCTTGTTGACAAATATCATGCACTTTTGACATACTTGTCCACCGAGCGGTTGACTCTCGCGGAAGAGTAGACGTTCCAAGTCTTCATTGGATCCATAGGGATGTTTGTGAAGACGCTCTGCTTGGGCAAGTGGATTGGTGTTGGAGAATTTATGGTAAGAGCTCCCAACTTCACCTCCATCTACGTTCGAAAGGACGACATCAACACTATGTCTTTTGAGTCTTGGACTTCGATCTTTGGAGGTTGCTTCGATTACTCGAGGCATTGGCCGAAAGGAAAGGCACACCTTTCTTCGATTGGTGGCGGAACACTTGGCAGCAGCATGCAAAGGTTTGCCAAATGCTCGATCCTCAGACCACTTGTCAGATAGTCATTAGGGTTGAGGCGTTTGTTCGTGTTGGCAAGTAGCAGATTCATCCCAACTCTCGATGGGTGACATTATGCTGCTTGCAGGAAGACAATTGACGAGGTAGATAAGGTTGACAGTTCGCCCTAGATTGTTTGCAAGTAATCAACGCTTTGCTCCATTTGTCAAAGTCATATTGACACGGCGAACTAGATTAACAGCATGGCAAAATGTTTATGAATGTTCTCCGTAGCCAAAAGAACCTTGAACCTTGATGTTTGACATTGGGCCAACTTTTGTCATGGAGCGATTGCATGCTTTATGTTGCATGACTGGAATGCGATGCGATGTCACAAAATGATGAGCAACGTCAGATTGTCATGGTTGGGCATTACGACAGTCCTTAAATGTGACATGAGTACTTCGAGTTATATGGCGAGGTGTGCAATGCGACCTCGTGGGACATGATGACACTCTTCTTGATGTAGCGTGACACTTTAGGATTCCTGACTGCTAGAGTGGTGATCTGTTCGAGTGAACAATGCATGACCGTCTCGGGTAGGCAGGTGATCGATCCGTCATCATAGTGCATGATGAACATTCCTTGACATGATACGTGTGTGCGAGAAACTTGCTGCGAAGCACGATTATACATGCAGTAGTGAAGCTTGCTAAGCATTCATCATTGGCGTCCATGATCAAGGACCACGACACCAGTGCGCTTGTGCGTAGTGGGTTTTTTTAGCAGAAGCATCTTTTCCACGTTATGGCACATTGTGATAACACAAAGCGAGTTATCGTCGCATGGATCCGAACATGAATTGCCCTTATACCACTTGTCACAAAATCATTCTTGAACATAAAATCATGTGTTGTGACCAGGCAAAGGGGCGTCGAGCCTATTTTGATATTGTAGTGTAAGTTTTATGATCAAGAGGATTATGTCGTGAGTTTCTCTTATAGGCTTTGAATTCAGGCATGATGAGAGTGTTCAACGAGATGTCATGGGACCGTGGCATTAACGTGTTGAGGCACTAATGCAAGCGCTTGAATGCTTAATGTCCGAAGGGGTAACTGAGGTACCACAAGGCATCGAGACGGATTACCGATGTGAGTTGTCATCCCACGCTTAAAGTCAGACACTAGAATTAAGAAAAGCTTGCTTGTATTATGTATCTAAAAAATAGAATACATATGGACTTAGGAAGGCACTAGTGAACTCCTCCATGATATCTCATAGGTAAAGTAGAAATAGAATACAAAAGTAAAAATGTAAAAAGATATGCTCGGGTAACTTGGCCATTCATAAGGATGACCTTACAAAATAATGTTACAAGGGCTAATAACTTGATAATCCACAATATTACACAATGCGGAACGACTGCACGTGTTCTTTAGGACGACACTGAGTGGTCGCAAGCTTGAGTTTAGCGGCATTAGTTCTGCGAGGCTTTGCGCATCGTGTCATAGGAAAATGCCTCGTGGCACATAGGGGAAAGATAAGAAGTAACCTTCTACTCCTTCAGATGTCTCACTTGTTTGTGTGGTGGTGCAATCGCGGGCGGTGCAGGGCGCACTTGATCACCCTCCTCTATGAAGATACTTTTTTGGAATCGTCGAGGCGCGTTCCGATCGAAGATTAGGGATCAACTTTAGAATCTTTTGTAGAAAGTCATGATGGTTTTGTAAAATCTAAACAGGTGATTTGCCACCTTAGACCTTGGGCCCTCCTAGTTCGACACTTTCTGTGAGGGCTCCGAGTCTTCTAAAGGTATTATCTAAGGTCACTCATAATAACAATTGATATGAATCATTGTCAATATCAATATCAGTATCAACTCTATCAATAAAAATTATCTATAAATAATCTATGATTGATCATGACAACTATATATCAATTAACAATAATCAATTGATCAATCAAAACAAATATCTATATCATCAATTAGTAATGACCAATATCCATTCAATTCAATTAAGCTATCTTAAATTAATTATCAATTGGCAATAGGTCAGAAAAGGTCACAATCAATAATTATCAATTATTAATTCTATGAACAATTTATCGATTCAATTATCCATCGTCCACTTTGAAATAATTTAATTATTAATCAATCACTAGGGCGAAATCAATTATCTATCCACCACTAGGGCACAATTCGATTATTGATAATCAATAATATCTCAATTCAATTTAATAATGATTGTCAATTCAATATCAATTACCTTTAATCAATCATTAATTGGTCAGAGATCATATTATCAATTTATTTAACAATTATCAATTGATCAATTGTCAATCGGTCAAAGCTCGGTGAATGTCATAATAACAATCATCAATTCAAGTATATTAATGATTTATCAATTTATCTATCAGGCACAAAGGTTGTAATTTATTATCCACCAGCCATTTTAATAGTCTATCAACCATTAGAACAAAATCAATTATCCATCAGCCACTAAGGTGCAATTCAATTAACAATTATCGATTTAATTCGATTTCAATTTGATTATCAATTCAATCCTTAGAGTTACAATCAACCCTTTCAGATGTAATATGAGAGTTTTCTATTATTAAGGGACACTATGTTACTTCATGTCAATTAATAAGTTCGGATATGATGTAGGATGAAGGATCACACCCAAAATAGTCATAGTTTTTACGCTATCTGCATAATTCAATTTAGTTAT
This sequence comes from Pontederia crassipes, assembly GCA_030549335.1. Taxonomy (NCBI): domain Eukaryota; kingdom Viridiplantae; phylum Streptophyta; class Magnoliopsida; order Commelinales; family Pontederiaceae; genus Pontederia; species Pontederia crassipes. The sequence continues at coordinate 48,221,406 of CM060189.1, read as the reverse complement.
CCATTTGAAAGCGCAATTATCAACTCGAAGGCGCAATATTAGCTCGAAGATCCTATCAAACCGAAGACACAATATTAGCCCCAAGATCCTATCAGAGCGAAGGCGCAGTTAGCCTGAAGGACCAATTAGTCCGAAAGTGTAATATTAGCCTGAAGGCCCTATTAACCCGAAGGCGTAATTTGTCCGTAGGCCCAACAATTTTCAACTTTTATCTCAAGCACCTAAGATGACTATCTTTAACAATTTATTTTAGGTTAAACATGACACAATCAGAAAAATCACTAGATCAATATATTAATTAATGGTATGACTGGATATGATGATAATCAATCAGATATGATAACAATTTGATCGGGATCGATCAATAATTAGGTCAATACCAAAATGATTGGTGTAATAACAATAATAATCAATACGATGATAATCTATTCAAGTATGGTTACACTAAAATCAGAGATGTTAATAAAATGATCAGTAATGATTAACAATCATAAACTATAAATCAATTCATAAAAATACGTTTTCTATTCTAGAATTCGGTCCGCATCGGGTTGAACTCGGGTCATGTTATGTATGGTCTAATATGCCTCGGTCGGGTCAAACCTGGGCCGAGTATGATGTGAACCTGGGCCGGATCAGCCCGGTTCATTCTAATCCATCCATTAAAGCCAAACTTGATCTGTGTCTACCTATAGCTCGGGCCGAGTCAGCAACACAGGCCGTGTTCATCGAACATGGTCCGTTTTCTCATTCAATTTGGTTCAAGTTTTATGAAACCCTGGGCCGCGTCGATTATTACCCGAACCGTGTTAAATGAAACTCATACCGTGTCAGTCGGGTTCGACACAATTTTTGGTCACCCTATATATATTCGATCGATACAAATAATATATCAATATAATCTCTGTATAACGAAGAAAAGTCCTGAGGTCCATGTCATGAAAAACTGACGTTGTGGGGATTGCCATACGTACCTTAAATTGGTTGAAAAATCAACTATGTCCATTGTTGTCTGTTGGCCGCACCAATGTCAAAACTTTGGTCGACGATTCCTCCTCAATGCTGCCTCGAAACCCATGCCGATCACTTGAATGTTGTTCTCCTATGTCCAAGCTTCGAAACGATATATTGGCCGCGTTCTAGGTACCTTAGTTTGTGAGAAATGAAAGAAGAAGAAGGCTATTGTGTAGAAATTATGTGGAGATAAATAATAATTTCTAGCCACCATTTAGACTCTATTTATAGTTCTCAACTATGATTTTTAACTCTTATTGGGTCTTAGGTTAATTTTTCATCTATCATAGCCATCCATCATTAATTACCTTATGTCAAATATTCAGATTTAATTAAATCCAAATTTCACAAATTATTTAATTATCATACTTATAAAAAATCCATCTCTACTCAAATTCTTGTTTATCTCTTCCATAACTTCTTTCAATCAAACTCTACTTTCATCTTATTCTTTTATTTCCTTCTTTTCTCTAATTTTCGAAATTATTTAATTTCATAATATTTTATCACTCAATTTTTTTTTAAAATATTTTTAAGCCACAAAACTCTCAATCTTATTTTATGTGGGGTCCTATATCCATTAAATAATATTTTGAATCTCAAATCAAATTGAAATCCCTAATCTTAATCTAATTATAATTTTTACTTCCATTAAGTTTTAACTTTCTTCTTGTTCGTATTCCTTTTCTAATTATATTTCTATTCCTTTTCAAATTCTCCCTTTAATCATTTTCAATCCATCAAATACTCTAATTAAATTATACAATTATTATATTTCCCCTAATAAAATTCTGGGGTGTTACATATAAAGAAAAGAAAAAAAGAAACGTTCGACTTGCTGCTTGTTTATTCTCTAATCTATTAGCTCTCTTTGTTAACTTTTTCTTTCTTTCTCCGTTACACTATGTTTGGATTGAGATGAAAGGCGGTGAAAAAAGGAGAAGGGAAGGCTCTTATTTGGATAAAATTTTAGAGGAGGAGAATAAAGAAGAATCTCCATTTTCCTCTCTATTCCCTTCAATTTGTGCTATTTTATTTCAATCCTAATTTGAAGCATAAATTTTTTTCCCTCTCATTTTCTTTCCTTCCCCTTAATGAGCCTGTTAATCTCATCTAATTATCCCCTCTTCCTGTTTAAAATATTATTTTCCTTTTTAATTCATATTTCTCTCTCCTTAATTTCTCTCTTGTAATTTTTTCTTTATTCCCCACTTTAATATTATTTTCTCTCCTCTCGTGTGATAGATTAAAACATATCAAGGAGAGGAAATGCATAGGGATAAGAAGGAATAAATAAATGTATAAAAAAAGCATGAGAAGATAAAAAAACAGCCGTAGAAAAATAAAAATAAAAGGTGAGAAAATAAAGTAGAAAAAGAAGAAAGAAAATTAGGAGAGATGTGAGAAAATGAAAGAAAGTGAAAATATGTGTGTTTTAGATGAATTATTATAAGATTAAGCTTAGTGTTTTTTGTGCAAATATATAGTTTTAAATTTCCAGAAATACATACGAAATATTAACATTTCCAAAAATGTTACATTACATAAACTGAACAAAAGAATTTATTCCCCTTTTCGTTTTTTTTTCAGAAAAAAGAAGACATGATTCCTACGAGTGAAAATCGAGCTATGAGAAGAAATCAACTGTCACCCTTCTCATTTTCACTCTGCCTGCTGCTTCATTGAGAGTGAGTGTGCTCTGATTAGGATCTTTGTTCACGGTTACATGATACATGATGCTCGAAATTATTAGCACTAATCCAATGTTCGAACATAAGTGATAAAAATAAATTCCGACTGAATTAAACCTAAGACTAGCACCCGACGACCCAAGGCACCGTGGAGCTATGCCAATCAGTTGGGATTAGAAGATCTATATAATATTGTATAGCAAGTCACTTTTCAATAAATTTAAGCCACCAACTTATAGAGTAAATTTAGTATGATCACCCAACTTTTACTTTATAATACTATGGCCATTCAATTTAAAAACGTTTCAGCTATAGTTATCGCGATAAGTTATTTTTATTGTCAATTAACCGGTGGATCGTGATGTTGGCATGATACTCACGTGACACCACATTAGCATTTTCCCTCTCATCCACGTCAGATTTTGAGAAAAAAAGTAAAAAATATCGCATCAAAATTCTTTTTCTATTCAAACTTAATTTTGTAATCATTAAACTTTTTAAAATTTTAGTCACGATCATCATTAAAAACTTAAATAATAATAAATAATAAACTAAATGTGCTTGGACTAGGTCGGGCCGCTTAATTTTTATGTGTTAAATATATAATATTATAATAATGAATCTTTTTTGGATTAGGGAAATAAAAATAGAAAAATAAAACATTGAATATATTTTTTTCCCAAAATTTGGACTAATACAAATATTATAATGCAAAAATGGAAACTTTTTTTGCGCGAGATTTTGTCGAGCCGAACCAAATCGTAATGGGTCACGGCCAACATCCGGCGTGGTGCATCCAAATCGTAACCACGATGTTTTTTTATCTATTTCATTCTTTAATCATACATCACAATTATCTTATATACAAAAATAATTTTATCATATATTTAATAATCATAATATCATATATTGTAATATTTTTTATTAGTCCAAATTTCCATAATATTTATTATTTCCTAATATATTTAATACACATAAATAAATTAGACGATTCGATCCGACTACATCATTGTCCAAACCGCGCTGAGTCAATCCAAGTGCCTTTAATTTTTTTATTTTGTTTTATTATTACGATTTTATTATTATTTAAAATTTTTAATGATGACGTTGATTGAAATTTTAAAAAGTTGAATGACCGTGTCTGAAAATTTTTAAAATTTGAATGAACATGAAAATACAAAAGTTTGGATAGAGAAGAAAAAAAAATGTTGATGTGATATTTTTTATTTTTTTAAATCTGACATAAAAAAGAGAAAATACTGACATGATACCACCCATCCAAGTGCGATCCACCAATTAATTGACGCGATGATGACGATTGAAACATTTATGAAGTTGAATGATCATGATGTTATAAAGTAAAATTGGATAACCATATTGAGAATACTCCTAAGTTGGATGACTATGGTTGAAATTTACTAGTTACTTTCTTGTCTTAAGTTGAAGTGGTCATAAACTGCAAATGATTGATATATCACCACTCCACATGGAATATTAGGTTTCTTTACATGAAGTTGAATCTCCTTGAAATATGTCACTGTTTCTACTTTCTATCAGTTTTTTCACAATAAAACTTGAAGAATTATTACAATCTTCGACGGGTCCAAAATTAACACAAAATGCAGGATGTTGTGGTTGCCGGGTAAATCCATCAGCGTTCACCAAAGTGAAGACAAGAAAGTGTAACCAATCTCTTCCAATCACATAAAAGGATTAATTCTCTGCATTCAAGTTAGAAGTTTTCGGTGGTAAAATTTTCTACAAAACGCAGATTTCAGAACAGCAATATGAATCCCTCAGAAGTGTCTATTTAAGTAATAAATAAACTATCCTGGAGTTCCAGTTTCTAAACAAATCGATATTTAATGATACAAAGCAGAAAAAATAAATTTATTAACTTTATTCAAAGTGCTTGCAAATCATATACTTAGATGAAAATAGTTCACCAGAGGGAGTACAATAAGTGAACGGATTCTAGTTATATATAACCAAAGGGACAATAATAAAGCTGTTTAGTTCTATACCAAATCCCAACTAAAACAGAAAAATTAGCATACCTGGTTTGAAGTCTGCAAAATTTACTCCCTATACAATATAAACTTTGCCATATCATGCAGTCCAGCATCCACATAGCATTGAGCAATGCGGTCCACAACTTCATCCCATGTGCCATCAATTGAGGCCAAATCCAGCAGGAATGCAGCCTCATCAAGGGCCACCTATATGTTAAAAGATGGGCCATTAGAAATTACTACCTTAGATATTTTTACGCCCAAGTTAAATATTAGATGACCAACCTGCTCTGGTGCTTTACCCTTTTTCAGATCTTCCTGCCTCCCCTCTTCTGTAACCTTTTCTTTCAGGTATTCGATCTGTTCATCCTCCCATTCTGCAATCTCAGCAACTTCCTGGGCAGTTAACACAAAATAACTGTCAGAAATCTCATATACAAGATTCAAAAAAGAAAATTTAAGGGCAAAATTGAAAAATTATCATGTATGTAACTGCCACAATTATACTTGGTATCTGTAGCCCAATGTCCACCATGGCGATTTAAGTGCTCCTCTAGCTGCATCTTTAGCTTCGAGCTTGCGTCCAACCCTAGATAGGTCCATGAATAAATCAAAATCTAAGAGGATCTAAAGATAATTGCTTATATGGACAAAAAGGTACTGGAGAAATGGAAAATTGTTCATACTTTAGGAGAAGCTCAGCATTGAAAGCAAAAGGTCTTCCAAATCCTGGAAAATGGTTCTTGGTGTAGAATTCACCAGTGATCATTGCAGAAACCTGAAATCCACAAGGCAAAGATTGTATACATGTAAAATACATGAATAAGCTTCAGAAATAAAAAAAAACATCAACATTAACTTTACTTGATCCCCTTTATCCAAATGGCGCGAGACTTTCCGTTCGATAACATCTGGAAAGAATCCAACCTGAAACAAGATATATGCATAAGAAGACATAGTTTAACATTTATGTTCGAAAGATGTATTTTATTACATCACCTTTTTAAAGATGTAGGTATCAATATCAGCTATACCAGACTCCAAAATGTCACCCCTTTTGTATAGCCTTTCACCAGCATCAGATGAAACATTCCATAACTTGACATTACATTCTTCAGTATTGGCGTCTTCTTCAACAAGCATTCTATGTATATATTGATCAACCTGCAATGTTGCAGATTTTTGTCTATTCATATATTTACAGTTTGCCCACAAATTACACATATTACATATATGTAGAATGACATGGTGTGATCTGTAAAATAACATTTGGCATAGATAGTAGCCCTTAATATCGTTAAGGTTTTATGCTTCCTTCATCATTTACTTCTTTTCTATAATTTGAATATTTCCCAATATCTTGGAAGATTTGGCCTGTTAAGGTTTTATGGTTCAAGTTAGCTAAAAGATGCTTCCTTTATCATCATTTACTTTTCTCCTTTATAATTTGAATCTTTGAAATCTCGACATCTTGGAAGATAGCTTCATCATGTTTGTCTTTCAACAATGAAAACAGTTTAATCAAACTCAATTTGTTAGATTTAGCCAAACTGATCAAGATGCATGAACTACGATAATCAACTTGGAGTGCTGTTCAACATTTGCAAATAACTTTTATACTCTTTTTTAAAAAAAAACGAAAAACTTTTATACTCTTAATGTACATTTATGAGTTCATCACTAATTATATTTGTCAATAATGCCTGGACCAAGACACTCCGAAGTAAAAGGTGCCCTCGCACTCAAAGTCGCAATTAGTATGAAATTAAGGAAGTACCTATATAAACTCCATAGAGGTCTAAATAGAAAGCAATCTGAATTGTAATCTTGTTATGTTCCCATCTAATAAAATTTTATATCGCCTTAAATTTCTCGAATTTTCTTACGGTGCATAATTTCTCTCATGCAGAAATCCTAACAATATCGTCCATCGCTATCAGTCCAGGCTATGAATTCCATAATTTGACATGCCCTCGTTATCTCAACTAAGACTCACACCCATGTTCCAAAAATTCACTACAGAGTACGAGGTACTGCGTTAGTGATTCATATGCAGTTAATTAAAATTATTACATATACTCTTTTATAAAGTTCAATTCACGAACATGAACTGGTAAATTGTCTCAAAGAAAAACATTAGAACAAGTATAGGATGGTAACTAAATTCTCATCATAAAAAAATATTAAATAATGCAAAAGCTATAATCCCACCATCATTAATCTGCCATTAAAAAAACAAGTGATATTCAAAATATAATTCACATCTTTCATGTTTCAGATTGTTTTAATGTACTGTGTTGAGATGAACTTTTGCTAAATTATTAAAATTGCCAACATGGAAGGCTTGGATAAGAGTTTAGTCCAAGCTTCAATTGCATATGTTCCCTGATTAGTTGCAGCAGTGACCTTCAGGTTTATATTTTCTACAGGTTGGCTTAAAACAGAACACCTACTTAAAACGCCCTAAATAATTATAATCTGAAAATACAATTGTCACAACCTATAAGATAGAAAATTCAACTGTAAAAGAACTTAAACTCATCTAAGCTTAAATACACATCATATTTCATACTTACACTCTTCGCCAAAAGCCAAACACCATGCTTACGAACTTCCACAACTGGCATTTCCATACTGTAAAGACAGAAATTATAAGTCTGGGAGAAGGGAGCATGCAGACTAACATGGACAACAGGAATATGAAACCAGCAAATACCCAGGTGGCGAGGTTGGCCATCTTAGTAATGATGTCAAATTACCTGGAACAACCCAAGGAAATATTTTAGTTATGCATTAGTGATGCCCCTGAGCACTGTTTTAGTCAATTATATAAAGTAAAACCTGCAAGGTTTTCTGATAACGGGATGCAGAGGGGTAACAAGCCTTCCTTGGCTCCTGGAGAAACCATAGTCTCGCCTATAGAGTATTTAATAAAACAATATCATTTTCATTAATAGAAAGTAAAATACTGTTTTGTTCAATAAAAAAGTAAAAATACTGTTGTTATACGACAATAGTGAAATCTTTGAACTCGTATGGAGGTGTTCACTGACAAAAGTTACATTGTCTTCAGTGTTGAGCGCAATAAGTAACATGTTCACGACTATCAATAACAGTAGCATATCCTGTTAATGGTAAATCAGGATTTCAAAAGGGGCAGATCCTCTTAATCACAAGTCAGGATTTCAACTTGCTAATAAATTGAAAATAAACAAAATTCAGCATTTTGAAGCCTAAGTAGGCAATATATATACAAAACAAACAACAACAACAACAAAGCCTTATCCCACTAGGTGGGGTCGGCTACATGGATCATACGACGCCAGTTGATCCATGTTCATGAGATTCGACAAGATTTTACGCTGGCTGTCGGGGCCTAACACAACCCTCCTCCTTTATCCGGACTTGGGACCGGCTATAAAACATAGGCGGAGTTGCAATATATATACACATGCACAAAATTATCCTGAGGAACACTAAGGAGATAATAAAAATAGCTGACAACACATAGAAATACAGTACTAAAAGGAAGTAAGTCGGTAAGTATTTTACATGGAAACAATACTTTTGAGTTGCTAATTATCATATTAAAATTTTGAATAAACGAAATAATGGGTAGAAGATCAGCAAGATATACCTCGTGCTTCGAGCATGCTCAACAAGCAGTTTAAATGCTCGGGAGGCTTCGTTGCAGCAACATCCTTAATGAAAGAAATGTGATCTGGATTGCATGCTACAATGGTTAGGTTTCGTTTCATATATGAGCACAGTAAAACGAAATTATGTATTGGTTCTCAGCATTATCCTTCATGAAAAAATTGCAGATTAGCCCCTCGAATGAATTATAAAAGGATAAAACAATATAACTATAATAATTAAAATGTAAATAACTTTCCAAAAAAATTAAAATGTAAATATGATAATTATATGTATAAAGAATGACATCACCATTGAATGCCTGAAAGATAGTGTACTGATCATGGATAATTAAAATAAAATTGTTTGGGTTCCCAAGGTTCACTTGTTTTCCTATTCTGATGTTATGTGCGCTAAGAATCAAGATGTACAATATGCTTATCTCCATCAATCGTGTTATAAGATTTCTTTTTCTATCTCTATGCTATCTCTCTATCTATACTTAGATAATTTGTGCAAAATTAATGTTTATTTTACTAGGATGACATCATCTTCTGCTTGTATGCAGCCTAAATATGTAGTGGAAAAGGCATTTCGATCACACAAACCCATTCAGCTGAAATTTTCGCTAGTATCTTCTCCTTTTTCTTCATAAAAAAGTGGGCATAGTACTGAAAAACATTAAGCAATCTAGCCGCATTTTATTTATGTTAATATATATAATTTGCATATGATATGATTGGTGAATCTGCACATGATTTTTTCTTCCATGGCATGAATGGTTCATCAGAATGGATTGGTTGAATGGTCCAACCAAAACATTGTCAATGTTTCGGGCCTCAAAAGGACAACAGAAGATGAAAAATCTCAATTTTCCTCAAAGAATAACGTCGGGTAAGTGAAAAAAAGCTTCATCGAACGACAAAGTGTGAGAAAAGAAGAGCAATCTCAGGTTTTCTCGCCCCTTTGATGTGAGAGATGAGCCGGTACCGTAGCCAGTGCTGGTGGTGGTAGGGGCAACGGATGCGGAGACGATGACCGAAGACGCGGGGGAAGATGAGGAGCATCGGACGACGAGGGGTCGTAGGCGGGAGGATGACGGCAGCAGCACCGCCGCCGCAACCGCTAAGCTGCTGCCGCCTCTGCTCGCCATGAACCCAACGCTCATTGTTGTTTCCTTCCCCTAGAGCTCTCGTTGTTGCTGCCGCTACTTGTGCTGTATTGCAGAGAGCGGAAGGGATTTGTGTGGACTGTGGACCAAGTGTTTGTTAATATCTCTCTGCTGTTTCGAAGGTTTTTTTATCAGCGCCTCGTGTTCTACAATCGAACCGTTTTTTTATTTTTCTTTAATGGTGGAAAACTTTTTTTCCCACTTTCTTCGTTTGTTTTAAATTACTATATTACATTTTAAAAAAGTATATTACATTTCTATTAATTTTAAAAGATTAATATTACATGCATAAATTATAATGCAAATTTGATTTCAAACATATATATATATAGATAAATATTATTATACAACAAAAGTTAACAATATTGTACTTTGACGTTCCATTTTTGTGGCATATTTCTGGAAAAGATATTAACATTATTATCTAGTTCGGTTAAATATTTATTATCAAACAAATAATCATTTTTGTTTCTTTCTTGCCTATTCAAATATTGATAATAGATAATAATTTTTGGAGTCCTCGTCGTTATTTCTTTAATCAAACGCAAAATGTGAATAAGAAATTAATTATAATTCGCATCAAATCTTGGGGGATTCGGCGGGTCGGGTCGACTCGCGAACTCGAGGATTCGACCCGATCCAAATATTTAAATTTTTTATTTTTTTTAATTTTTTAGTTTTCAACTTATATTTTGTATAAAAAATAAAAAAATATTAAAATAAAATATTTTATAGTGGGATAAGATTTTGTTGTTGTTGTATATAATAATATTTAAATGTTTGACACATTTATTTTATACTTTTTAAATAAATATTATATAATATTTTTATATTAAATAATAGAAAAGTAAGAAAAAATTTTTAAAAATGATGGTCGGATAACTCGATTATCCGACTCGATCCGAACCGGGTCTAGTTAGATCGGATTAATTCTTAAAAAATTCGATCTAACCTGATCAAAATCAGACGAGTTAGGTCGAGTCCGATGCTATCTAGTTGCTTTAACTTTTTTTAACAGAAGAGAATAATGTATATCATATGTAATACACCTGTGAAAATTGTATGTTTCTTTTATTATTATTTTTTTAAAATATCTTAGATATTGAGTAGTGAATAATTTTGTTTGGATGAAGTGGAAACAAAATACATACCATATAAAAAGGGAATTTTGTATGGTTTTTCAATTAACTTTCAGTTAAAACGGAAGGTTCAAGAAAAAAAAGTAAATTAAAAATAAAATGTTATATGAATTATATTGCTAGTTAATATCAATTTTGAGAAGTTTTTTAGTTGATTATCTTTAAACGATTAAATAAATCAAATTAAACTAAGGGTAAAGCAAATGTATAACCAAAAAGAATAATTTGTACACATTTGAAATTAAGTGAAACTTTTTGAAAGGTGAAAGTTGAATAATTTAGTAGAGATGAAAAATAAGATTGAATCCTATTTTCTCTTATTATTTTCATATCTCTCCCACTTTTTTCTTTGTTGTCGTTGTGAAGCATAATATTCAAAAAGTTACTAGATTCTGAATAATTTAGAGAAGAAAAAATATTTCATCTCTCTTGCCGCTTAAGAAGTAGGATACGCCTTCCATTTTTTTAATCAAAATTAGACATCTTGTTATAATAACTGTTGTAAAAAGATATAATTTAAATTTAAATTTATATACGTCCCGAATTTTGATTTAAAATTGTTATTATTGCGATAATTATATTAAGAAAATAAAAAAAAACATAATTTTTTTCTTCGCGGGCTTCGTGGATTGGTTGGGCCATCAACCTAAAGCCCAAAAATCCATCATCATTTTGCAAAAGAAGCCATCGCCTTCCTCATCTTCATCTTCAACTTCCCGTCATTTCTGATTCCGTCTCTTCTCTTCACTTGCCATGGCGCTGACAGTGGCGTCCCCCTCCACGTCTCCCGTTCCCTTCCTCTGTCTCCATTGTTCTACTTTATCCTTCTTCCCTTCTTCGTCTTCCTCCTCCTCTATTCTCCGCTTCCATCTCCCACCACCTCCCGGACCTCGTCTCCTTTCTTCTCCTTCCTCCAGAGCTCGCTGCGCCCCCACCGTTCCATCCCCTGTCTTCCTCCCGCACCTCGAAGCGCCATCACAAGGCAGTGTCTCCGACGGAGAAGACGGCGACGATGAGTCCATGGTAGCAGTACTTGGGCGCACTGAAGCACTGCCAGAAGAGGAGGAGGAGGAGGAGGACCCCATCATCGACTTCTTCCGCTCCCGCTCTCCTCCCCCAGACCCCAAGCGAGAAGGCCGCCTCACTCTCCAGCGGAATCGCCGCACCGCATGGCACATCGCCGACGACCCCTCGACCGACGCCGGGGACTGGGACGCCGCAGACGAAGCTTTAAATCTCCGAGAACGGCGCGCGGGAGATCCTCCGGCGGAGTCTTCGCCGTCTGAGGGGTGTAGAGGAGTCGTTGAGGAGGTCATGGGGATCGCCCGGAGCCTCCCTGAGAACACCACCTTGGGCGACTTCTTGGGCCCTTTCGCTGGCAAACTCGGGGAAGGGGAGTGCATTGAGCTGCTGCGAAGGATGGGGGAGGAGGGTCAGAGTGGGATGGTGCGTAGTTGCTTGTATCTGTTCGAGTGGATGGGCCTGCAGGAGCCATCCCTGGTAACGCCCAGGGCCTGTTCGATCCTATTCCCTATACTGGGGAGGGCCGGGATGGGAGATAGGCTGATGGTGCTCTTCGAAAACTTACCCAAAGCTAAACGGTTCAGAGATGTCTGTGTTTACAACTCTGCGATCTCTGCTCTTGCTTGTTGTGGGAGGTGATGCTTATGCTATACATTTCTTTTGGATTCTTTTCGCAAACAGTTCTTTAAGCTGGTTATATGTGACTTCTTTTTAAATGCTATTCTAGTGAATCTAGTAATCAGACTCATCTATGTGGGAGTTTTCTTTAGAGGAATTTATGTGGGAGTTCTCACGCCAATAACATCTTTTTTTTTTCTGTTGGAGCGTTAGAAAATTGGTATATTATGTATGAAAAAAGTTGAGTTGAAGTTGATATCCAAAGCTCTCTCAAAAATAAGAAGTTGATATCCAAAGTCACCTGCAGTGAATAAGTCTCCCACGTGAAATGAGAGCTTGCTGCCTCTTTTTCCATAATTCCTTGGGAAATTTTGATTGTGATGGAACTTTCGATTATTTGAATCAAGTGTTTGGATATTGGGGCATTGAATTGATATTTTAAGTTTGCTGATGATTTGAAAGATGCAGAAAGTAAGAAAAATAAGAAAAAATCGAGTTGATTGAATTTGAAGACCCTTATCCTTAGGTTATCTCTTAAACCTATTATCAACATGACTCAAAGGTCATTGTATTGTGAAAGCTTCTTGTGATCTATATCTGGAGAAAATCTTCTGGAATCTTGTTACTGTATGTTCCTTTGTAACAATGAGTTACCAGTTGTTGAAGTCGAAAGCAATCTTAAACCTCACGGTGAAGGAAACTGATATTATTTGTTCATCAAAAAACTTGTTAGTGAGTCTATTATTGTGAACATATTATAATTACATTCTTTTTTTTAGTGGTATAATTACATACTTATACATTTAAATTCACACAAGCAGTGACATGGAGTTGGCTCAGAAGCGAGGAGCAAGATAGAAATTTTATTTGTCACGTGAAATTAGCTTCTTGAAAAAGTGTATAGATCTGTCTGAATTAAGCACATTTGTTGGGAATAAAACACCGAGGATCGATGAACAATGAAAACAACGAAAGAAAGAGAAGATGAACACAGAGATTTAACGTGGTAAAACCCTCTTGATCAATGTGAACAAGAGAGAAAACATCCACGGGCAAAGGAGGTCGTCGCCAGAAGAATTTCACTATGAGTTAAAAGAGAGTACATCATATAAAATCCTAACCCTCATATATAAAGGTCCATACCGTGGGGGCTTCGCCCCCCGCACCCCCCACGAGAATCAGTGGCGGGCTACGGGCTTGGGCCTAACGGTCCAAGCCCTCCGCTTTCGTCACAGATTCTCATTTTTGTTTCTTTCTCTTTCATAATTTTGGGTATAGGGTACATAATTCAAGGCACATCAACAAATCTCCACCTTGATTTGAATTTCACAAAACTCTCAAAAAATAAAATACTCAACATGCTCTCCTTTGCCGAATGGCCCACGTGGGCCTAGCTTGATCTTTGCGTAACGCCCGCCAAGTCTGAACAATAGTCGAACTTGGCAATATGTAAGCTCTTTGTCATCATATCTGCTGGATTGTCATGTGTGCTAATCTTCTGAACTTGAACATCTTGCTTTTCCATAATATCTCGAACAAAATGATATTTCACATCTATATGCTTTGTCCTTTCATGATGCATTTGATCTTTTGTAAGATGTATTGCACTCTGACTATCACAATATATGACAGTAGCTTCCTCTTTCATAGTGAGCTCCCCAACTAATCCTCTCAACCAGATAGCTTCTTTTACAGCTTCAGTGATGGCCATGTATTCAGCTTCAGTGGTGGATAATGCTACTGTATCCTGCAAAATAGCTTTTCAACTCACAGCACAATCAGTAATAGTAAAAACATAACCAGTTAGGGACCTTCTTCTATCAAGATCTCCTACAAAATCTGAATCAACATAGCCAACCAGTCCAGTTGAATTTCTACCAAATTCCAAGCATACATCAGAAGTACCTCTTAAATATCTCAGTATCCACTTAACAGCTTCCAATGCTTCGTTCCTGGATTAGACATATATCTACTAACAACACCGACAGCATGTGATATATCTGGACGAGTGTAAACCATTGCATACATGATGCTACTAATTGCACTACAGTAAGGAACTTTTGACATATACCTTTTGTCTTCATCAGATTGTGGTGAACATGAAGCTGAGAGTTTAAAGTGTGCTGCAATCGGTATACTGACAGCCTTAGCATTCTGCATTCCAAAACGCTCCAAGACTTTTTCAATATATTTCTGCTGAGACGGAAATAGTCTTCCTGAACTTCTATCTCTAGAAATTTTCATTTCCAAAATCTTCTTTGCTGCTCCAAGATCCTTCATCTCAAATTCAGAACTTAACTTATTTTTCAAAATGTTAATTTCAGATGTCCTTCGCTGCAATTAACATATCATCAACATAGAGCAACAAATAGATGAATGAACCATCGGCAAGTTGATTCAAATAAACACAACTATTATATTTGCATCTAGCAAAACCAATACTCAACATGAATGAATCAAACATTTTATACCACTGCCGAGGGGATTGTTTAAGTCCATACAAGGACTTCTTCAGATGGTAAATTTGATCTTCTCTACCTTTAACATGAAAACCCTCTGGCTGCTCCATATATATATCTTCTTCTAGATCGCCATGTAAGAATGCAGTCTTAATATCTAGCTGCTCAAGTTCAAGATTCTGCAAAGCAACAATAGCAAGCAAAATACGAATAGAAGTATGTTTCACAACTGGAGAGAACACATCATGAAAATCAATACCCTCCACTTGACTGTAACCTTTTGCCACCAATCTTGCTTTGTACTTTGTCTCTTCATTATTGATTCCTTCTTTCTTCTTGAACACCCATTTGCAGCCAACAATCTTCTTATTCACAGGTTGTTTTACAAGATTCCAAGTGCCATTCTTATGTAGAGATTCCATCTCCTGCATTGCTATTAACCACTTATTACAATCAGAACTTCGAATAGCTTCAGAATAGGAGGACGGATTAGGTAACTCAATATCTTCAGCAACACTTAATGCATAAGTCACCAGTTCTTCAAATCCGAGCCTTTGAGGTGCTTTTATTTCTCTTCTCGGTCTATCATGAGCTAACATGTATTGCTGCTGAACTTGAGGTGATGTATGAACTTCAGGAGCATCGGGAGTATCATTATTTTCATCAGAAGAACTTGACAGTTCTAACTCCATATTCTCCAAAGTTTTCTACTTTTCTGTATCACCAATAATAGACAAATCTTTTTTCGAGTGAAGCATCACAAATTCGTCAAAAGTAACATCTCTACTGATAATAAATTTCTTGGTTTTAGGACACCATAATCTATAACCTTTAACACCAGATTTATAACCAAGAAATATGCACTTCCTAGCTCTAGTTTCAAGCTTTCCATCATTAACATGTGCATATGCAGGACAACCGAAAACTCTTAAATGCGAGTAATTAGGAGAATTACCTGACCACACTTCTTCAGGAATTTTTAAGTCTAAGGATCGGTGAGGAGACCGATTCACTAAATGACATGCCAGGTTGACAGCCTCTGCCCAAAACTCCTTGCCAAGTCTTGCATTTGACAGCATACATAGTTCTCTTTCTAGTAGAGTTCTGTTCATTCTTTCTGCGACTCCATTCTGTTGTGGAGTTCTCACAACTGTGTGATGTCTTGCAATGCCTTCTTTGTCACAAAATTCATTGAACTTACAATTACAGAATTCTAGTCCATTATCAGTCCTCAGCCTCTTCACAACTTTTCCAGATTGCTTCTTCAACAGAGTCTTCCATGACTTGAATGTTTTAAATACTTCATCTTTATGTTTCAAAAAATAAACCCAAATTTTTCTAGAGAAGTCATCAATAAATGTCAGCAAATACATGTTTCCTCCTTTCGAAGGAACCTGAGAAGGACTCCATAAATCTGAATGGATGTAATCAAGGGTTCTCTAAGTCTTATGAATGGCTGAGCCGAAACTAACTCTCTTCTGCTTTCCGAAGATACAATGCTCACACAGCTCTTTCCAACTTTTGCACCAGGAAGAAGACTTTTGTTGCTGATAACTTGCATGCTCTTCTCACTCATATGGCCCAAACGCATGTGCCATAACTTTGTGCAATCTTCCTCTGAGGTAGATGAGACTGCTGCTGAACCTATCACTGTCGAACCTTGGAGAACATACAAGCTACTGATTTTGAGGCCTTTCATCAACACAAGAGCACCACGGGAAATCTTCATTCCATTAGACTCAATAACAACTTTGCAACCATTTGAGTCTAAGACACCGAGAGAAATAAGATTCTTCTTCAGATCAGGAACATGTTTGACTTCAGATAATGTCCTAATAATCCCATCATGCATCTTAATCTGGATGGATCCAATACCAACAGTCTTACAGGCAGCATTGTTGCCCATAAGAACGACTCCACCTTCAACAGATTTGTACGTGGAGAACTAATCTCGATTGGGACACATGGTATGAGCATCCAGAATCGAGAATCCATTCACTTGATGATCTGGATTTGTTTGATGTCGTTACCAACAGAACATCTTCATTCTCACTTTCTGCTACACCGGCATCTGCAACTTCAGCCTTCTGATTTCCCTTCTCGTTGCCATCGTTAATTCTTTTATTCTTATTCTGTAATTTGTAACACTCTGCTTTGATATGACCCTTCTTACAATAATTGCAGATTTTATCTCTATTCTTCGACTTGGATTTGGATCTATCTTGATTTTGATTTCTCGTCTGATGTCTGCCTCTTGCGATCAGACCTGAGGCTTGATCATCAGATTTGCTGCTTGATCCCAATTCGTTATCCAACTTTTCTTTGCTCAGCAGTCTGCCCTTAACATCATTAAACGTGAGTTTGTCTCTACCGTAGATCATCGTCTCTTTAAAAGTTTTATATGAAGATGGCAGAGAACAAAGGAGTAATAGGGCTGATCTTCATCATCAACTTTCGCATCTACGTTCTTCAAATCATTGATTAGGGCAATGAACTCACTCATGTGCGATTTGATCGACGTACCTTCGGCCATACGAAAGGTGTACAACCGCTACTTCAACACAAGTTGATTCGGTAGGGTTTTCGTCAGATACAGAGTTTCCAACTTCGTCTAGGGACCAGCCGTCATCTAGGGACCAGCCGTCATCTTAATCCGTTCTGAACCAGGATGGCAAGCATCTGAACTTGCCACAGACTGAAATTTGTGTTCCCGTCGAACTTCTCGATGTCGAACTTCGTTGTAGTCATCTTCACGAAAAGAAACTCGGCTCTGATACCAATTTGTTGGGAATAAAACACCGAGGATCGATGAACAATGAAAACAATGAAAGAAAGAGAAGATGAACACAGAGATTTAACGTGATAAAATCCTCTTGATCAATGTGAACAAGAGAGAACATCCACGGGCAAAGGAGGCCGCCGCCAGAAGAATTTCACTATGAGCCAAAAGAGAGTACATCGTATAAAATCCTAACCTTCATATATAAAGGTCCAAGCCCTTCGCTTCTGTCACTGATTATCATTTTTCTTTCTTTCTCATTTTTTTTTCTTTCATAATTTTGGGTACAGGGTACATAATTCAAGGCACATCAACAAATATTAACAAATGTGCTAGTTGCTAAACTGATAATAGTGGCATTTCCTAGAAGCAAGGTGTACTTTTTGGATATGTTGTATGCATCTTGTGTTATATGAAATTATAAAGAAATTTGGTATTGCAAGTTTCTTTATAGGTGAAGGAATCAAATCAACGGGAGATGCATGAATTTCATTTTATATATTTTTTCTATTTTTTTATGTATCAATATTTCTATTTTTTATTTCAGTTTTTTATAATCGAAATGAAAAGTTACAAGGGTTTTTTCTAGGGTTATTTCCATAAATCTCCCATAAACTATCACCATTTTTCACATCTAACCTCAAACTACGAACTTATTTTTTTGGATTCCTAAACTATGGTGACTTTTCCACTTTAGTCCTCTCGTCCACTTCTGTTACATTTTTCATTACTTTTACTTTTTTCTATTTATGAAAAGACTAAATTATCCCTCCCTCTAGAAAAACATCAAATAACAAATATAAAAAATGAAAAAAATCATTGGAAGGATCAAAATGGTAAATAAAAAAAATTGTCATTTATGAAAAAAACTAAATTACCCTCCCCCAAATTTTTTTTCTTTTTTATATTTATTATTTGATATGTTATGGAGGGAGGGGTAATTTAGTCTTTTCATAAATGGGGAAAATCAAAAGTAACGGAAAACGTAACAGAAATAGACGGAAGGACTAAAGTGAAAAAATCGTGATAGTTTAGGGATACAAAAAAATAAGTTCGTAGTTTGGGGTTAGATGCGAAAAATCGCGATAGTTTACGGGAGCTTTATGGAAATAACCCTTTTTTCTAAGCAAGAAAAAATATTTTTAGTTTTAAATTCTGTCAGTCTTCCAAATTCCAAATTCTCTTGATAGGTATCAGATAAATTTGCGCGATCCTTATAGCATGTGTCTTCAAAGTGAAAGTGGAATTCATGTTTGACATTTTTCTTTCCATTCCCTTGGATGCCCATTTCATCTATTTTGTCCTGATCCTCCTTTTCTTCCGAACAAAGCAAAGGGCTTCGTTGGTGGATCCTTCCTATTCATGTTTAGTCTCCTATCTTTCGGAAGTTGGTTCTACTTTATAATTGTTTTGTGGGCCTCAAACTAGCAAATGGAAAGGGCATTCTTACTCGTATATATTATAATGATCTATGATTTTATATTATTTTCCCCATGACTAAGCTTGAATCCTTATTATGTTCAAGCTCTTTCTGCTGATTCATTCTTACCTGTCAGAATCTCTGACATGACCCTGGTGTTCATCTTTCTTTTATAGACTTGTACTTCTCATTCTGGTTTTATTAATCATGCTTCTCTTATTGGTTATAAGGAGATTTACTGTTTTCTTGTGGTATTTGGGACATTTTTTAATTGCTCATATATTACTTTTGTATTCTTTTTTATTTACAGATATGATGATGCTTGGAAAGTTTATGAGGCTCTTGAAGCCAACAATGTCAAGCCAGATCATGTCACATGTTCTATTTTGATAACTGTTATGAGGAAAGCTGGCCGCCATGCAAAAGATGCTTGGCAATTCTTTGAAAGGATGAACAGAAAAGGTGTTAAGTGGACTGTGGAGGTTATTGGCGCCCTTATAAAATCCTTTTGTGATGAAGGTTTGAAAAAGCAAGCCCTTGTTATTCAATCAGAGATGGAAAAGAAGGGAATTTCGTCTAATGCCATCATTTATAACACACTGATGGATGCATATGGTAAGTCTTCTCAGGTTGAGGAGGCAGAAGGCCTCTTTATTGAGATGAAGGAAAAGGGACTGAAGCCAACGACAGCGACATATAACATTCTAATGGATGCTTATAGCAGAAGAATGCAGCCAGATGTTATAGAGAAGTTAATGTCAGAGATGCAAGAGATAGGGTTAAAGCCAAATGTTAAATCATATACATGTCTTATAAGTGCCTATGGGAGGCAGAAGACTATGAGTGATATGGCAGCAGATTCATTCTTGAGAATGAAGAAAGATGGAATTAAGCCAACATCACATTCCTATACTGCCCTCATTCATGCATATTCAGTGGGAGGATGGCACGAGAAAGCTTATGCTGCATTTGATAACATGAGAAGAGAGGGTATATCACCCTCAATTGAGACTTATACAGCTCTTCTTGATGCATTTAGACGAGCTGGTGACACAGATAAACTACTGGAGATCTGGAAATTGATGACTAAAAATAAAGTTGAAGCAACAAGAGTTACATTTAATATTGTACTGCATGGTTTAGCAAAAAATGGCCTTTATGTTGAAGCACGAGATGTAATGTATGAATTTGGAAGGATGGGTTTACAACCGACAGTGATGACATATAACATATTGATGGATGCCTATGCACGAGGTGGACAACATTTCAAGTTGCCTCAGTTGCTGAAAGAGATGGCTTCACTTGATTTAAAGCCTGACTCGGTAACTTATTCCACAATAATATATGCTTATGTCCGTGTACGTGATTTTTCAAGAGCTTTCCATTACCACAAGCAAATGGTCAAAAGTGGGCAAGTGCCTGAGTTTAGATCTTACCAGAAATTGAGGGCTATTTTGGACACAAAAGCTGAGACAAAGAATAGGAGGGATAGAAGTGCTATTCTTGGAATTGTCAATAGCAAATTTGGTTTGAAACCCAAGAAGGGCAAAAAGGACGAGTTCTGGAAGAATAAAAAGAAGAGATCTATGTCAGCCAGGTTGATTGATGGTCAAGAATAATCCATTCATGATTGACTTGCCTGGATATTGGAGCGATTCATATAGGTGACTGATTGGTGCATTTATTCTGTCTAATGTTTGTGAAGTCCACCTCTATCTTACAAGGATGTTTTTGAGCTACAGGAGTCTGGACTAACAAACCTCTAGATCTGGAAATGCCATTCTATTACCCATTGGGTTATACTCAAGCCTGTTCTCATACTCTCCAAATTTCTTGTGATCTTGCAAGTTGCGACGGTCATATTTTCACGCCTTTCAGCTAATTTATTTTCCACAGCACAACCATTGCCAAGTGCATAGATATAGATGTGTCATATACAGGTAGTGCAAAGGTATATTTTTGTTTCCTGTTATATTAAGAATCTGTCATTTTCAGAAAATGTCTGCACCAAGCTTTCTTATCTTTATAACTTTTATTTACAGAAACTTGAGATCAATGCTAGACCTAGCAGTGATACAAGGCAGTAAGATCGTTTTCATCTGTCATTGGCTCTGGTTGAAGTACTGAAGAGGCTAATGTAGGGTTTGTAATTCATTGTCTAGCATCTGAACCTGATGGACCCCCAATGTGAGGTGCATGAACTCTTGTGATGGCCAAATTGGAGCTTATGAACCAAACCACAAAGCCATTTGGGGACACAATATCATACATTGAAATGTTTGTCTCCCAAAGATGTGGGCCTCATAGTGATCAGGCTACATCCACACTCCACAGGGATTAGCAAGACTGAACCATTGTGTTTTTAACTCCTTCAATACCCTGATTCTGAACTGGACTAAGTACCTGCTGCGTTAATTTTGGTGAACAGATTCATGACTTTGAGATCATGGCAGGACAAACACAGATCTGTCTCTACAGTGAATAGATGGACCCTTGACCTCCCAAAGATTTGGACCTCTTACTGATCAAACCAACTCCTGAGGGATTAACAAGAGAAACTATTAAAAGATTGGATAATCTTCATAGCCCCCTAATCCAGCCTTGAAATCATCATTCATCTTGATTATCAACTGCACTACAGGTCAAGCAATGTCCACGGTTTTCGGTTCAACACAACCACGCAGAAGACAGTCTGACCTAGCACAATACTGACATAAGAATGGCTTAATATATTATATATATTAATAATAGGGGAGCAAGTATTGAGTGGCTTTATTGTTACATCAAACAACATTTTTTCACTGAATGTTTTGCCTGGACTTTTCGTTTACATGCTCTTCCTAATCTTGCGAGCTTTTGAAGCTATATAATCTTATCAAACAATATTGATTTCATTCTTAGTAATAATAATATATATGCCTTCCACTAAAGTGCCTTATATGTATGAATATAAAAATTCCTCTTTTTTCACAGCACAATCCTATATTATACATAAATGCATCTTTTGGCCTAGTGGTCTAGGAGACATTTTAATAAGCTTGAGTATAATTTGTATCTAGTTAGCTTGAAATTGTGTTTATTTTGTTATTGTTTATCTTTTATTTCTTATTTTACTGTCACTTTTACCCATTAGGGTTATTCAATTTTCTGAATTTTCATCATCAGTGTTTTACTATGCTTTTGACCTGTCAGTTTCTTTAATTTTTTTTTAAAATCGTCGAACTCGTAATATCTTTTCCTATGTGCCTACATCTGATTCTGATAGGCGTATCATCTCATGATATAGAAATAAGAAAAGTTCTTGGACCCTTTCATTAAAAAGATGTTCTCGCTTTCTCTGACCTTGACCAAAAAAATTGGTTCTAGGGTAAACACAGTTCAATTTTTAAGCATCGATTGTTCCCTAAATTATTGAAGTATGAATTTCGAAAGTCAATTCTTAACTGTTTGAGTAAGTCTAGAATTCTATTTTTATTTATATAAAAAAGTCTTGCTAGCAGGTTTACCGGGTCATGTAAATCCATGGTTTTTAGAACCGGACCAGACCGGCCGGTCCGACCATTTCAATCGTGAACCGGTTGTCGGTCCGGTCCGGATTTATATATAAAATCAGTTTTGGTAAAAAACCGGTATGAACCGAAAAAATCAGTAAAATCAGGTTGAACCGGCCATTGTGGTTCAACCCGGTTTTTTTTATTTTTTTATTAAAGAAGAAAAATGAAATGAAGTCTAAAATCATGGAAGATTTGAAAAATAAATGGGAAAAAAGGAAAGCAAAATTGAATAATAAGAAAGTTATCTTTTATAATAATAATGATGATAATTAGCAATCTATTAGTTATCTTAATTTTGGGTAGCATTAACTTTTTGAAGCATAAGAGGAAAATTTAAAACTAAAACAATTCATCTCTAATTTTTTTAAAAATATATAACAAATTAAATGAAAACATTATGCACAATGCAGTAATTTTATTTATAGCAAAAATTAGCTGTAAGAAATAATTAGGGAAGAAGACAAAAATTAGCTGTAAGAAATAATTAGGGAAGAAGAATTAATAATAGGTTAATTGAAAATTCACAAGTAAAATGTAATATAATTAATTAATATTGCATCAGTAGTATCATATAATTAATAAAACATAATGATAATATATTTGGGATTATGATTTTGAATAAGTCTTAATTTTTCATATATAATTAATGATATTTTCACATAACTTTATTATTACTAATGGTTTATTATTTATATAGTATATTATATTAGTTATGAATTCTCTATTCAAATTTATTAGAAAAATTATTCTTTTAATATAATCCGGTTGAACCCGATCGAACCGATCGGACCATGACCCAGTTAGCCATCCGATCCGGTTATGAAAACATTGATGTTATCAAAATCGAATCGGACCGGACCGGTCAGGTTATATCGATTAAATCACGAATCGATAGGAAATTTGATTCGGTTTGATGTCAAAATCGATTTTGACATTGAAAAAATGATAAAAATAGGAAAGTTAAACGATAAAAATTTTGAAGAATAAAATTGAAGAAATGATAAAAATAGGAAAGTTAAAAAAGGAAAAAGGAAAGAAATATAACAAAGGTAAAAAAAAGGAGGGAATATGACATGTCTAAAATTAAATAGGAATTGAAATAAAAAAGGTAGGTATAAAATTGAATAACATTAAAATGGAAAATTATCAAAGATCATAAATAATAAAAAGGAAAGTATTAAAGAAAAAGAGAAATAAGAATAATTTAAGATAAAATTTATTAATATAGCATATATCATAAATAAATAATAGATATTAAATTAATAATAATTTATATGTTAATTATTTTTAAAAATTTTAATAAATAAAAAATATGTTATATTAATTTTTAATATTTTTAATAAATTATTAGTACAATATTCATATACTATATCATATAACTTATATTATATCTTTATAATTATTATAAATAATATTATTTTAATAAAATTCGGTTCAATTCGATCCAACCGAATCGGACCGATCCAACCGCGATCCAGTAAGGATTTCGGTCCGTTCGTCGGTCCGGTTCTAAAAACATTGTGTAAATCTAATGTCAATATGAGATTATTGATTTAGCACATGGTGAGCGTGCATGGGATTAGATGATTGGCTCCTCTTCTCGAGATTAGGTGGTAAACCAAGAAAATTAATGATAATTGTCTTCGAAAACTTAAATGTTGATAATTATTCATTATTTAAATTGGCGCATCTTTTTTTATGTTGAATTTATCAGAAAATTTACAGAAGAAATAAATTGTAGAAGAACGTGTTAAAGAGAAATCATATGCAATATTTAGTAAATGAGAAAAATCTTTGGTAATAAGTTTTCTAATTATTAAATGAAGATATTAACAAAAAAAATTGTATTGATTTCTTTTCTAACCTTCTAATATTTGAAATGAATCTATTTCCCATGCCAAGTTCAAAATGGACAAAGACATTCCACCGTCGGGGTATTCATATATCTCATTAACTCAACACAACAAAGAGAGAGAGAGAGAGAGAGAGAGAGAGAGAGAGAGAGAGAGAGAGAGAGAGAGAGAGAGAGAGAGAGAGAGAGAGAGAGAGAGAGAGAGAGCACCGGATTGGTGTCTGTTGACAAGTATAATCAAGCTAGGTTGGAGACAATCCAGAGATGATTTATTTAAACCATAGAAGATACATTTAAAAAGGACCCAGATTTAAAGAGAGATTATTAGATCGCTCACGTTAATATAAAAGTTCTCATGTGATATCCTCTTTTTTTTCTGAAAAAAGTATATAACATTTCGTACATGCTTTCCGAAATTTTGCTTGTATTAATTTGATCCCGGAATTTCATCTTATACCTGAATTAGGTCAGTGCTATCATCTACCAAAATGCTCAAACTTCGAATTTGCCGCACAAATTATAATTGCATTAAAAGATATAAACAAAGATATATAATACTTGATGAAAAGGACTACAAAGAGAGAGAGAGAGCTAATTAGTCTTTTTCTTTTATTTTCTTCTTTCCCTTATATTAGGTTCTTTGAGTTCTCTCTGTAATCGCAAAAATGATTAAAACTAAGAAAATAAACTAGTAAAAAAATAGAAAATTTAGAATTACTTTACCCATAACAGCCCTAAATCTGCAAAGTTGAGATAACTCATTATATTAACATTCACGGTCGACCCAACTTTTGTAGGTTTTGTTGAGAATATAAAATTAATGATATTGCTCCTCTTAACAGCTTAAATTTTTAGAAAAATTGATCAGCATATTAAATTTAACATGGTATCAGAGTATGAGATCAAGAGTTCGAACATCGTTAAGATTTTATTGTGTTAAACTTGTGTTGTCAGCAGTCCACACATGAGTGGAAGTATTAGAAATATAAAATTAATGATATTACTCTTGCCAAAGCTTTTGGAAAAATTGATCGGCATATCAAATTCAACAAATTCCCTGTCAAATTTGGATGAGCAGTTTGAGATCCAGTGTGCATATATAAGATTGAGCATGGTCAGTTGTGACGTAGATGCATGCATGAAGTTAACCAGTGGTGGCTTGGACATCACCATCTTATCACCGGCATATCGGGGCCAAACCCAAGCAGTCCACATGCCCTGGCGAGACCCTTGAAAGCTACAACCATTTGGTTCACAATGAACCCAACGCCAAGATCTAGTTGAGTTGATCAGGTCTAGCAGACACAGCTGCTGCATGCCTCGCTCCACTTGGGCAAATGAGCAGCATCTTGTCTCCACCTCTGAATCTGATATCTACCTCTGAACCATGAGCATTCATGTTTGATCCCCACTGATTATTCATGAACAGGAGAACATGAATCTTCTTCTTCGTATAATAATCATGTCTGCCATCTTTCGATCCCTGTCCTTAATTGTTTCAGCAAACAATTTGCTTATTTTTAATCATCATTGTTCTTTAGATATATAATGCCATTGTGGCATATGATTCGACTTATACGTTTAGTTTAGCGTCTACTCACTCACTACTAGAAAATTCGTATGAATTTTCGATGGAAAGAAAATTCTATGTAATTTTCAACGAATTTTGCGACGAATATAAAAATTCTTTTGAAATATCAAGAGTCAAAATGTCTGTACGGACAGTATCCGTCAATAATGTCAATCGAAACTATCGACGGGCTGGACCGTCGGAATTACTGACTCACGAGAAATCCGTCAATACTTCCGATGGTCTAGACCGTCGATAATTAAATAATATATAATATGTTTAATATTTTTTATTATTAATATTTTCGACGAAGAGAAATCTATGGGTACTTCCAACGGACTAGAACGCCGATGACTAAATAAATTACAAAATAATTTATAATATCATATATGATATGTTTAATATTTTTTATTATTAATAGTTCTGACGATCTCGTCCATCGAAAATACCGAAGAAGAGAAATTCGTGGGTACTTCCGATGGACCAGACCGCTGGTAATTAAATAAATTATAATATTATATATAATATGTTTACTATTGTATTATTAATATTTCTAAAGGTCATGTCTGTCGAAATTACTAACAGATAAAAATTCATGGATACTTCCAATAGACTGGACTGCCGGTAATTAAATAAATTATAAAATAATTTATAATAGTATATATAATATGTATAATATTTCTTATCTGTCGAAGTTATTGACGAATTTCTGTCAGTCGATATTTCCAACGATACAATCCATCAGAAACTTGAAAAAACTCGTCAAACTTTCTCGCGTATTTTTCATGCGCCTCTCTCTCCTCTCTTTTCCCACAAACTATCTTTATTTCTCTCTTCCTCTCTTACTTTTTCTTACACTCTCTCTTCGCTCTCTTACTCTTCTCACATCCTCTCTTCATCTCCCGCTCTCTCTCTTCCAGCGACCCCGCGCTCCAGCGATGGCTGCCTTGACCTCCCTCTCTCTCAACTCTGATTGCCTCTCCCTCTCTCTTCGAAGGTGACCGGATCGGCGGCCAGGTAATCGGATCAACCGCGGCCACCAGACAGCCTGATCTGACCACCCTCGTGTCATGCCCTTAGTTTCAGCGTCTAGAAACCTAGGCGTGCGACCTTGATTCCTTCCTTCACGAGGGATCAAGCAACTTCTTCTCGGACGGTCGTAGGATGTCCCTGTAACAGCACAACAAGAAACACACCAGCAAGATAGGAGGGAGAGACTCTCAAATATGGGGGAAAGATTTCGACTTCATTTGATGATCGTATATGGCCAACACAAAGGCCTATTTATACAAGATATGGGATGGTTGCACCATCAACCTCCCTCCCTAATCTAGCCAAGACCGTAGGGATCCTTTCTGATCTCCTACGATTGCAAAACCCTCTTTAGGTGTTGAGATATGATTCTCCATATCCCTGATCTTCTCCACAAGATCCGCATCAAGGATAACCCTCAAGATCACCATGCCTGATATCATTGGGATCCTCTTTGATTCCCAGCTAATATCATGGGATCCTCCTCGATCCCCTGTTTGGCATCATGATTTTCTCCTCAAGATAATCTTCTCTTTAGGATCCGCCTGGAATGATCCTCCTTATCCATGCTGATCTTCTCGGATCATCCCTGATTTCTTGGAGTTAGGTGGTTGGCCAGATTCTCCAAGGATCCTCCATGATCTTTGGCTGATATGATCATGTCCTTCTAGCTGCCATCTTCATTCCAGGGAGTAACCATCAACGATTATTCATGGCCAACTGTCCTCCTTGACACCTGCCTTCCTTGTAAGTAGTTTGGGACATGAACCTTTAGCTTGGGATGAAATCACCCCTCCATTGCCAAAGTGTGCAATATGTCTGACGTGCCCCGCTGCCACTGCCAAACTGAGCATTATGTCAAACTGTGCATTATGCCTTTATGCCAAAGTGAGCATTCTGCCAAAGTGGGCGCCTCCTATATCCCAACTCTGCACGCCGCTGCATCCTAATCCCACCCTGGGACATGCAGAAAAGTGGGGCGTGAGGAGGATTCAACACAAGGCATGGAAGATGGAGAGGACTTTCGACGGTTCTAGAGGACTCTCGACGAACTGGAGGTTCATATGCTAAGACAAGGTCTTAGGGGCGAAGTGCTACCTTTGAAGATGAATTTCAAGGCTGCACTTGCGAAGGAGGTAGCGCAAATGGAGAAGAGATTCCACGACAAGTTCGAGGTCGTGGAATTCGAGATGACACTACTCCGCTCTTACATCAAGGAGTGCATCTCAGAGCGGGAGATGCATGACGGCGAGTTTGGTGGGGGAGCAAACCCACCAAGTTCTTTGGCTTCTTGGTATTCAGGGGCTAGGTCGCAGGATGGAAGAGCAAGGAAGTGCAAACGCAAGGGCTTCGGATGTGGCGGGCCACATCGACTACGGGAATGTCCACACAACACATGAAAATTGATCAACTTAGAAGAATCATCAGAGGACGAGGAGACGAGCAGGTCAAGGCAAGGTCCTTGGGCTGACCCGACGCCGGGTCATCCCTTCTGAAGCTGCAGCAAAGGGGCAGGGCCGTCATGCACCGTCTCGAGGTCATTGTCTTGGGATGGAGCCACCAACGAGGAGCGGATGTTGGATGTCAACACGAGACATTCTGGTTGGTAGGAGTAAACTACCAACCCTGGATTTCAAGTGAGCAGGTGAGTGCGCGAAGACATCAAATTAAAAGTCCAAGACATGGCACGCAGGTCATGTCTTGGGGCAGCAATAAGGAAGTTGCGTCCCAGGTTTTCAGTAGAGTGAAGACCGACACATGATGCGCCTTCGGACAGCAAGGCAACACTAGTAGGCAAGGAGGTCCTACTTGGGGGTGTGGTGTGCTGACATATCCCGGGACAACAACAAGGAAGCGATGTCTCGAAGATCTTCAGCGGAGTGAAGATTGGTGTAGAGTGGCACCTTCGGACTGCAAGGTGGCACTGAGATGCAGCATATGGCAAAAGACCCAAGTGGAGGTACGAGGCCAAGTTCGTATGATGCGGAGGCTTTCTGGACAGTTCAAGATGTGACTTGAAGGCTTTCTTGGACTAAGGAGGATGGCAGCGAAACAAGGCATTGTTGGGATGACAATGGCTTGGGTGGGGGAGGATGTCACGCCCCACTTTTCTACCATGTCCCAGGCTAGGGCTAGGACGTAGCAACGTTCAGAGCTGGGAAGCAGGCGGCGCCCGCTTTGGCAGAATGCCCACTTTGACATAATGCGTAGTTTTGCATAATGCTCAGTTTGGCAATGGCAACGGGGCACGGCAGACGTATTGCAGACTTTGGCAGTGGAGGGGCGATTTCATCCCAGGCCAAAGGTACATGTCCCAAATTACCTACAAGGAAGGCAGGTGTCAAGGAGGATAGCTGGCCATGAGTAATCGTTGATGATTACTCCCTGGAACGAAGATGGCGATTAGATATGATGGGGCACATCGTATTAGTCGAAGATCATGGAGGATCCTAGGAGAATCTAGCCAACCACTTAACTCCTGAAAATCAGGGAAGATCCGAGAAGATCAGTGTGGATCAGGAGGATCATTCCAGGTGGATCCTGAAGAGAAGATCTTGACGCTAACTAGGCAATCGAGGAGGATCCCATGATATCAGCTAGGGAATCAGAGAGGATCCCAAGTATATCAAGTGGGGTGATCTTGAGGGTTATCCTTGGTGCGGATCTTGTGGAGAAGATAAGGGGAGATGGAGAATCATATCCCATCACCTAAAGGGGGTTTGGCAATTGTAGGAGATCGGGGAGGATCCCTACAATCTCATACATATCAAGCAGAGAGTTAATGTTGTAACCATCCCATTCTTATATAAATTGACCCTTAGGGTTGGAAATGTACAACACCAATCGGAGTAGCGATCGAGTCATCGAATGAAGACGGAAGCTTTTCCCCATATTTGAGAGTCTCTCCCTCCTATCTTGCTAGTGTGTTTCTTTTTGTGCTAGTGCAGGGATGTCCTACAACCATCCGAGAAGAGGCTGCTGGATCCCTCATGAAGGAAGAACTCAAGGCTGCACACCTTGGTTTCTAGACACTGAAACTAAGGGCATGACACACGGTCGCTATGCAGCCTGAGCCAAGCCGCCTGGCATCCGGATCAGCTGCCAGGAGGTGGTTGACTTGATCGGTCGCCAATAGTTGGATTATCTCGATTGATCGACCGCGGTCGGCCAAATTTTTTTATTTTTTAAAACATTTTCCAATGGATGATGACGTTAGAAAAGCATATAACCATGGTTGTGGCCGTCAGAATGTCCGAGGCCCTCAGCCGTCGAAACTTCCAACAGATTTATATTGCCCATCGGAGATCATGTGCGATGCCCACTTTTTCAATCATTCCGTTCCATCGAGAAACTTCAATTTCCAACGGATATTTTTTGTTTTATGACATATGAGACCAGCGGAAATATTCATTTTTCTTGTAGTGACTATTCTCTTCTTCTTTGCATCTTTACTAATGGACATTGTGATTGAAAAAGGAGCAAAATTAAAGATAATTAACACTCCTGTAGAGATTCAAGATCCATAAGTTAGACAAGTTGAGTAAGATATTTTTGCTCAAATAAAATTTTTTGTTCAATTTATTTATATACAAAATATTATTATTGAAAGTTCCTCAAGTATGTAATTCAAAATGAATTGGATTACGGGGAGAAAAAATCTCGAATACTGAGGATGTAATAAAAATTGAGAGGAAAATAAGGGAAGTTTAAAACACACTGTAATAATTTGCAAAATTTGTATATCCATGGCCTTTGCAAGTTCCATGGCAATGTTCAGGGAAAGGTTTTGGGGCTTGATACAAGTTCTAGGGTTTCTTTCTTTCCTTTATATATGAATTAATAGGCTTGTAGAGATCTCTAGGATCATACAAAGAAATGCTTCGACATTAAGTAGAAGAAAAGAATGATGTAACACCAAACAAAAAGTATCAAATTGTTTTCCCTCTTGGCACAAGGTCTGGCCAAGATGGTACAGAGAACCAAGATGAAGAATGGACCAAACATCGAAAAAGACATGAATAATAGGATCTAAGTAATGAATCTGTTCTCTTGCACATATTTAGGACCTTTTTAACCTCTGAGAATGTTTCATTAGTTGAAACTAAATATTCATGATAATAAGGATTAATTATACTTATATAGTAATAATCATGAATATGTCTTCTGATATATTTTCATGAATACTTAGATATGTCATTCTTGATCCTAGGTTTGTTCAAGTATAGTTAAAGTGCAATTAGGCTATCATACATATCACATTATATAGACACTTAATTTTTGGCTTAAGTGATAATTGTTTTAGAAGGAATAAAGAATGGATGAAATTTTGACTTGTTAAATGACCTATGATGATGATTATATATTTGTTCATGTTAATAAAATTGGTCGATGCTTGGAACATTATACATTTGTGCATTACTGTTTTATAACTTGTGTGATTAAGAACTTATGATGGTTTAGGGTAAAAGTATGTGAAATTGAACTTATGCACGACAATTATGTTTTGATTTGATTATTCAAATGGTTAAAATGCATCCCAAAAGATACTATGTGTCAGACTTATTGTCGTTTATATTTTGGATGTTTGAATTCCAAAAACTCATTTGAAAACATAGAATTTCAGAATGCCATGTTAATAAAAAAAGTTCAAATAATAGGAACTAAGATTTAGATGTCAAAATTTGTTAGCCAAGAAATCATAGGAGTTTCAAACTCTTATCATGGTGAAATGCTATCATCTATATTTTATTGCTCTCATGTTGTAAACCTATAATGAATTGTGAATATATTATTGTTAGTAAGTTTTGATTTATGATCAAATTATTCATGTAGTGTTTATCAACTTATTATGATGATTCACAATGTAATTGTTTATGCTCAAAAGAAATTTATTTTGTCACACCCAACTCAATGACTAAATTGTAACCCTAATTATTGTAACTCTTAATCTTATTTAACCATTGTAAAATAAAATTGGCAAAATCTCTACCTTATTTATCTAGTTTTACTTATTAATACATATAACGAATGCAAATATATGCATTAAAGTTTAGTCAAAAGATATAAACATATCATTCACATGTTGTCATTATTTTCTTTCACACTAGTCACGCGTCATATATCCTCACGAAAAGTTCCTATCACCCTTTATTTTTCACACCTATGTTGAACAATTACATGTATGCTTTAAAAAATAAAAGTGAAAGAAAAATAAAAGTGCTCTTGACGTCCTATATATATGTGGAAAAAGCAAGTTCAGAGTCATCTAAACTCAACAACTTAAAAATATTTGAAAAAAATCAAATAGGATAAAGTAATCAATAATTATTTGCTTAGTGAGTGAAATAAAACTATAATGTAGAGTAATAATACAAGTGTATATAACATTTATATAATCTGAGTAAACACTTAAAGCAAAACATATAAGTTGTTAAGTGGTACGAACTTTTATGTAAATATAAATAACTCAAATTATCATAATATTTACAAACTTCACAGGTGTCATTGCACATGCTTAATATGGGTCAATATGATTACACAATGCAAACTTGATTTATACGTGTCGTAGAACTTCATAATCATATACCATACAATTAAATTGAGATTTGACAAGACTACATAGAGCATAACATAGATGAATATGTATCTCAGAGCAATAATCATGGGTCAATAGTATACACAAAGTAATCCCCAAAGGGCGAAGGTATTTTATATACATTCCAAGGACATCATATATATCAAATGCGATCGCAAAGACATAAAATATTATGTATATTGAACACATGAAATTTCAGAATACACTAAAATGCACATATAATAATCATATCAATATCAAGTAAACCTCATTTTAACATCACATGTATTGTTTATTGAAAATATTTTCATAAAATTATTTGCATAAGTTTCATATGAAATATTTGACATATATCGTAAGTACTTTTCATGGCTCAAAATATTTTTAAAGAATATA
Source organism: Pontederia crassipes (assembly GCA_030549335.1). Taxonomy (NCBI): domain Eukaryota; kingdom Viridiplantae; phylum Streptophyta; class Magnoliopsida; order Commelinales; family Pontederiaceae; genus Pontederia; species Pontederia crassipes. The sequence continues at coordinate 48,188,465 of CM060189.1, read as the reverse complement.
CCTTTCCATAATACTAATCCTTATTTGAAATATTACTATAAATAAAAGAAGTAATATATACCATTTTGTTATATAAAATTATCCACTTACTTTATATTTTATCTGTTTAAGAAGTTTTACTAGATTTCCTCCCATTCACTTGTAGCTTTATTATTTTCTACAAAAAATAATGTTATTTTACTTTTAAATTACCAATAAAAATAATATATGATGCATGCTCATAATGCATGAATGCTTAGTGCCTTAGAATACATTTAGCCACTTTTAAATGCTAATATTTACATTGCAATATTTATGTTGATATATTATTCCACACTTGGAATAATTCAACACCATTATCTCACAAAGCTTGACTAGGTGTATATTCAAATATCCGGATTCATAACTTGACCAAATCGTATGAATATGGATGAAATAGAAATTAGATTTAATAAAATTTGCAACCTATAAATACCATCAACTAATTCTTAGTGTGTAATTCATAAAATTTTAGACAACTTGATTTAGGGTTTATGTCCTCATTAGATTGTGTGGTATTAAAATAGTAATTTATATCTTGCACAATACTTATTTATTTGAGAATATTTTGATTTTTTTTAAAACTAGACTTTAGTAATATTTGTGTAAAAAAGTGTAAAATTAAAATTTTCGTATATCCTTATAACAAAAATGGTCAATTAGGCACTATCAATGTTCTAAAATTTAATAGAATAAATCATACAATATGATTTTTTTTTTGTATATACAAGTTCTAATTAGATTATTTCACTTTCACTGAATCCTTATAAAATCCAATGCAACATATCTAAATTTTAAATCCTAATCACTCTACCCTAATCATGTACTAATTTATAAGATGAACCTATAGTTCACTTAGGACATAAGTTATTAGAGAAGTTATATTCATAACTTTCTCTATAGAAATCATTTTCAAATTACTTAATGGCTATGAAAAACTAACTTCAAGAGATTATCCATATAAAACTTTAGAATTTATAGAGTAGTGACCATAGAAAAAAAGATTATCTCAATCAAAAGATCAATTGAGGTTAGCGAACTCAACTTAAACAATTGATCTTTCAAATTTATTGGGTTGTTCAGCTAAGGGTTTGTCCTTTAATAATATTTCAGAAATGAAAGAATAACTACAAGTAGCTTATATAATTTTTACAATTTTTTCTAATATCATATAATTGTTCAGAAAATTTAGTAAGTAACCATCTAATAAGTTGTCTTCTTCGGCTTCTTAAAACTCTTAACTAAAATGTCCGTCCAATCATTTTTTTTGTTTTACATCTAATTAACCTTACTTAGTAATAGTTGAATTGTAAATTTTATAACTTACATTTTATTTATGATGCTTATCAATAATTCAATAATTAATATGCCTAATTTGATTGTTAACTACTAATGTAACATGCTAATTAAATGTATGATTGGACAAAATTGATATTTTGTGAAGCATGTCTATGAAAATATTTTATGATTTATTTTATGTTGTATTATATTAAGTTTTACTGCTTACAAAATAATTCTAGCTCTATTGATTTCTACATGTAGATAATTTTTATGTCAATTGTATTAAAACACTAAAGTTCCAATGCTATATATATTTTATATACCTCGATGATGATATCAAATGTGCTATTATATATTCGATCTTCCTTACTTGTATTATTCTTTATTTTAATTTCTGTACTCTATTGTTGTTATTTATTTTAACTTTTGCATTCATATTTTAAATTTTTGTATTTTATATTATTAATACCTTTCTCTGATGTGCCCATTTCATTTATCACGCTATTAAAGAAATAATATAATTATTAAATATGAACTAAATAAAAGAGACATCATTAATTTTTTCTGAACAAATAATAAAAATAGTAGCATTATACTCAAAATTGAAAGTTTTAAAAGATGATTAAAGGACATTTTTATTTTTTAAATTCTATATAAAATATAATATATTAATAAATTTTGATCTGAGCTATAAGGCTAGGTTAATTATTAATAAGTCAAACATATTTAAGAAAATATTTTTTTCTATTTTTAGCCTAACTTATTTTAATAATAAGTCAAGTCGAGTAGACTGAGTCACAAGTGGCTCACGTACGACTCGACTTATTTTTTTCAACCCTAGATGGACCCATGCGTAAATGAGAGAGCACCCTCCTACCCGAAACTTTTTATTACCCTTAATGTGTGTGTATATATATATAGTATAAACAATAAAAAATAAATAAAACCTCGCCCCTCCCCTATGAAATTAAATTAAAATGATTGCTTGAGACAATATTTAGATATATATATATATATATCATATTATATTTAAAATTTTAATACTTGAGCCTCTTAAATTAAGTTAAAGTCTATTGAATTAAATATTTTTAATCTTAGTTTAATATTTTAATAATAATTAATTGATGCCATACACTCTTACATTTGGATCTATATATGTATAACTCGAGTGGGATTAAGAGTTGTACTTGCCCTGGTTCCTGGCCAACCAACCAATAGAGGTCTCTCTCTCTCTCTCTCATGTTTAATGCAAATGATGCAAATGTGGGGTGTTGTAGGTGTATCGTAGTTAGCGGGGCAAAGCGCAAAGCTCACATGGGAGAACATGCCATGTCCAAAAATAGTGTCATTATCCCTTTGACAAGCTCCACCCCCTTCATCGTAATCATTCAATGGGTGATGTGATGCAGAACGCAGACCAACGAAGAGTTCCGCCAACCACTAATTTTTTATATTTTTATTTCCCCCCTCTAACTGAATTATATATATATATATATATATATATTTGTATACGTCGAGTTCTGATTTGTATACGTATTAATGTACACGGTTTAACTCTTAAATGTAGTAGTCCATTCTACATGGTCCATACGCCGGCCACGACTAAAACGTTGTAACCTCTTTGTAGAGCATCACTCGGCCATCTTTACATATTTCTTAAAAAAAATGTTAAATCCTCCTAAAAATTTAGCTTAAAAATCCTCCTAATACTCATAATTTTTAAATTTTTTTAAAAAGTTGTTAAATTTACATTCATGCCACTGTAACCCAATTAGGAGACTAAATCCTCCTAAATTAAAAGAATATAACGTTGCCCTTTATGAATTATTTTTAAAATGTTTTAGGTAAAAAAAATATGAAACATTTGCGTTGCAAATATTTTAAAGAATAATAATATTACCCAACTCAGTTATACAAATATTGTGGTCCCCATCGTGCCTGTGCTGACATGGCATGAAGTTGGGACCCCCTTCGGCGACGTCACGTCAGCAAATCTCACCTGGGTTTGGTCATTGGATCTTTTTACTGTTAAAAAAATTGCGAATTTTTTAAAGATAACTTGTAATGGGAAAAAAAATTGAATTGTCACTTGAGTGGTCATATTTGTCATGGGAAAAAAACTAAAATAATTTGTAATAGCTATCTCAACATTTAATTAATCATACCTTATGGTAGATAAACGTGAGAAGACAATAAAATAGATTCAGATGATACGATAATTTCATTAAAATTACCAAAAATATAATCTAAATTGTCACCTTAAATAATTCAATTAAATGAGTCATATCTTAACTTAAAAATTAAGGTATAAATGAACTATTAATGTTAAGATTTAAGAGTTATTTTAATAAATCTCTCCTAAACTATCACGATTTTTACTTTTTTCTCATTTATGAAAAAAAACTAAATTCTCCCACCCCAAAAAAAATGACATAACAAATAAAAAAATAAAAAAATATTGGAACGATTAAAATGGTAATAAAAAATTATCATTTATGAAAAAAATTAAATTACCTTCCCTATTTTTTTCTTTTTTATAAAGTAACGAAAAACATAACACAAATAAACGAAAGGACTAAAGTGAAAAAATTGTGATAGTTTAGAAATAAAAAAAATAAGTGAGGTTAGATGCAAAAAAAATGATAGTTTAGGAGATGTTTATGAAAATAACAATAATGCTTTATGTATAAAAGGAAGAAGAAATATTTTCTTACTTAAGTTGGATAAGAAATTAGAGACTGGTGTTTTCTAATTTCTTTGTTATAAAAAAATAGATAAAATCCAAGCATTTTTTATTCCAATAAAATATTTTTTTATCTTTCCTCCTCCTCGCATGTGCCGCGCCGCAACGAGGGCGAGGACGCAACTGTCACTTTTTTGTTCTTCCGGAAACAAATGCCCTCAGCGCCGATTCTTCGTAATAATGCGATTACTTAGCAAAACTTTTATCTGGTTAACGAATCCTACAACTAAACAAGTGCTAGATGTTGTCTGTTCCGTTATTATTTCATGTCATCGTCTACGATGGGCGGGAAAAGCAGGGCAAGTTGCAGAGCCTCGTGGTGCTCTATAATTGAGCAGGCCCTTCAATGCCAGTGCAATCATGGAGGCGAAATTGTCGCCGGCGCTCATGGCGATCACGAGCTCGAGGCTAATGGCAACTGGCCAAATGGTGGACTTTGTGAGGCGAGTCGTGGAGGTCTATGCTTCTTGGTGATGTTAGCCGCTCACTGCAGTCAATCAAGGCGAAAATGATGTGTCCATGGACTTCCTCCTCAGCTTCCGTGCAGTGCCTGTTGTGCCGTATGTGTCCGTGTCATTCTGCTTTTGAACAGATATAATTTGCAAAGTCCAACCCCCCAACAAGAACGTGTGAAGCTTTCAGAACTCTAAGAAGGGATTTATCAGTGTTCTGAACAGGAAAAAACAATGCACATGGAGAGAATGGGGGAAGGAACAGGGAACATTGATATCAGGTCTGAAATGCCATTCGGATGGCTCCTGCATTGGCCAAACCTGTGGAAAAGATAAGCTGTTCTTATTCCTATTTTAAAACTCAAGTAGTCTGCTTGCCAAACTATTTTTTCCCTGTCCATTGACTCTGCAATGCAGAACTCCCACTCAGAGTTAATTTTCAGATCCATTTCTGTTTATCCTATTGCTTTATACCATCATTGGAGGCACAATGTGGCAGTCCCTGTCATGTGGTTCAATTAGTCATTTGGTAAACCCAAAAGTTTTGTCATCTTCTGATTGAGGAAAGTTATATTAATCTGTCCATTTGACCAGATGATTACTTTGTTCACAAGTACTCTGTCTTCTCTTCAACCGTACCGAATGTTCATCAACCATGAATGCACCACATCAACCACCATGAATCAACTTCCAGTTGGTATACCACACAAAGCCCCAGTATAATTTTAACATTTTGACGAGTTTAATGTTTGAATCCAGCACCCCTACCTCGTGCATTGTGCTGCAATGTGTGGGGTCCTGAAATTTAAGATTGCAATGCATGATTAGCCCACCTATGCATCCCCACGCCACAACAACTCAAACAATAATGCAATGATATGCCACGTTAAACAAGGCAAATGGATTGGCGAGACGCAAACGCCGACAATGTGAAACCATGATTGAACAATGCACCAACATCCTATTTCTGAAGAGTATTCAACACCTTCTGACATTCGCCATGTGATCCTGGGGGGAACTGATGTATGTGGGATATGTACACATAGCAAAAAATATTCAGCAGAAGGATGGGGGTCAATTAGTAACACAGCAGTTGCAATAATAAATTTCTGAGTTCTAATCCTAGGCATATATATTTTATGATCTCTTGCATGCTACTACTATATGATCATGTCATCATTTGGCTCCAATGCAAATTAATTGCATGCAAGGGAACAAGATTGAAGAGCTTCAATAGTGTGTTCACAGTTTATCTGTAACTATGGCGTGCACTCTTCCGCCATTGAAGAACATTCCGGGTTCAACTATATGCAAACATTGCATGTGAAGCCCTGTAAACTAATCAACAAGCATGGAAGCTGACTTTTCACATAATCCTCATTTGAGCACTATGAATGAGCGATATGTCATAGGATTAATCTTGAGATATGGATCTGGTTCAGGATCATAAAATATTCTGAAATCGACCATGTTATCTGATCTCCCGTAATAAAAGCTCTCCAGCTTATCTCTGTGTCATTGTGATCGGTGGCCCTGGACATATCTAACGAGATTCGAGACAGTTCATTTATGCTGGCGTCAAGCATCCGCCGCATTCCCTCCGTTTTGTGCTCCTGCGAACAGTGCACCATGGCCAAGGCATGGCCTGCCCATAGCCCATAGGCACGAGGGAACTCCACATCCTTAATTCCAAACCATTGTTTACAGTGCCGCGTAATAAAAGCTACTCCTGCACGCCGTCGTCAATATTGTAGGCCAGCAGTAATTCTATCTAACATCTTCTTGTTCAATTGATGATTATAAGAAGCATGAGGGCACAATCAAAATAAGTATACAGTGAGTAGACTTTGAAATATCCAAGTGCTAATAGTGCTGTACACCGAATGCATCTAAGTGTGTACCTTTAAGCTGTCGCAGCCAAAATGTGTCTTACGGTGATCCCTTCACGTAAAATTCCACAAGCCATGTTACCATATGGACCCACGTACCACCCTCATGCATGCTCTCGCAAGGGGTCACTCTCACAGGCCCCTCCAACTCCACCCAACTTTTTGGCCCTCACCTTTAAATCCCCTGTCCATCCCTCCCATTTCCTTCACTCATCACATTGAGAGTACAAGAGAAAAAGAAATGGCGCCCACAGCTGCTCTCATGATCTCCCAGTGCCTCCTCTTGTCTCTCCTAATCGCCTTTGCCAGTCCTATCTCTTCTGCTGTCAGGCCTTCATCACCGGCATCTGCAGCAGTACCTGATCCCGAACTCGTAGTGCAGGAGGTGCAAAGGTAATGCATGTACTGTAGTAATGACATCCTGGTTGTGTGTGCGCCGGTCCTAATGGGGTCTACATGTATATTTGCAATTTTGCATTGTTTTCAGAAGCTTAAACGAGTCGCGCAGGCGGCTGGCCTACCTGTCGTGCGGTACCGGGAATCCCATCGATGACTGCTGGCGCTGCGACCCGAACTGGTCGACCAACCGCCAGCGGCTGGCAGACTGCGCCATCGGGTTCGGCAAGAACGCCATTGGCGGCCGTGATGGCAAGATCTACGTGGTGACTGACAACGGCGACGACCCCGTGACCCCGAAGCCTGGCACGCTCCGGTACGCCGTCATCCAGAACGAGCCCCTGTGGATCATCTTCCAGAGGGACATGGTGATCAAGCTCAAGGAGGAGCTCATCATGAACTCCTACAAGACCATCGACGGGCGCGGCGCCAACGTCCACATCTCCGGCGGTCCCTGCATCACCATCCAGTACGTCACCAACATCATCATCCACGGCCTCCACATCCACGACTGCCAGCAGGGCGGGAACGCCTACGTGCGCGACTCGCCTGAGCACTACGGATGGCGCACGCTGTCCGACGGCGACGGCGTGTCCATCTTCGGCGGGAGCCACATCTGGGTCGACCACTGCTCCCTGTCCAGCTGCCGCGACGGGCTCGTCGACGCCATCCACGGCTCCACGGCCATCACCGTCTCCAACAACTACTTCACGAACCACGACAAGGTCATGCTTCTCGGCCACAGCGACACCCTCATGTCCGATAAGAGCATGCAGGTCACCATTGCCTTCAACCACTTCGGCGAAGGCCTCGTTCAGAGGATGCCAAGGTACTCATCTAAACCACATTGGAGCATGCTGCAGATGCAGGCATGGATACACATACACTGCATCAATTAAGATTACTGCTGGTTAATGTGATCTTTCTTTTTTGGGACATGTTGCAGATGCAGGCATGGATACTTCCATGTGGTGAACAATGACTACACGCACTGGGAGATGTATGCGATCGGAGGCAGTGCTGCACCAACTATAAACAGCCAAGGCAACAGATTCCTGGCGCCAAATAATCCCAATTCCAAAGAGGTGCGTGTTTGTGCATATCGGTCTGGTCCTCCACCTTTGACGTCAAGTCCCCCCCCTCAACCATCACACCGACATGATCAATGACTTATCACTTTTCTCTCAATTAATTTTGGCTTTTGTCCCTTTATTTATATATCATTTGCTTTTACACATGTTTCACATATAAAGTCACCACCCCAGGAAATTCTAATTAGCAGAATATTGATAGTAAAAAATATTAAATATATATATGGAAGGCACATGATCAGAAATGAAGAAAAGTCAAGGTATTTATTAAAGTTTATAGCACAGCGTTATCTTTGCGCTGTTCTACATTTAATTGTAAATAGCACTTTTGTAGTGATAATAAAAAAAAACACTATTTCAAGCCTTAAGTTAGAAACAATAGTGATTTTGTTACTGTAAAGTAGTTGTACGAGCATAAGAAATCTGAATAGGATTCGGTTTCGCTGTGCGCGCAGGTGACCAAGCGAGAGGATGCAGCTCAGAGCGTGTGGAAGAACTGGAACTGGAGGTCGGAAGGGGACCTCATGCTGAACGGCGCCTTCTTCACGGCGTCCGGCGCCGGGGCCTCGTCGAGCTACGCCAAGGCGTCGAGCTTGGGCGCCCGGCCGTCCTCTCTCATCGGCACCATCACCGCGTCCGCCGGCGCACTCTCGTGCAAGAAGGGATCACGTTGTTGACCAGTCCACAGCTGGCGACCGTAAAAAAAAGCTACTGCTTGTTGCTCCTTTCTTCCTCTGTCACCAACCTCGGGGCTTCGATGCTGCTGCTCCTGCCGTTTTGGGGTGCAAATTAAGGCGTTGCATGCCCATCTGGTAACTGCGACCAGGAGCAGACACCAAGCCTAGATGTGTTGATACTACCTAAAAAATTTACGATATCCTTAATGTACTATTTTTATTGCTATACATGTCCTAGAAGCTTGAATATATATATATATATATATATATTGAGCTCTTTGGATCTAAAATGATGTTACAAAGAACTTTGAAAGGTGTTCTTTCATGAAATGTTATTAAAGATCTTAACTTCTAAAGTAAACTAAAAAACAAAAGGAAAAAAAAAATCAAACTAAAACGGGGATTAAAGTTAAGAATAAATAAAAATAGCATGAGTCATGCATGTCTTAATTGGCACTCTAATTCGATCATGAATTTATGGGTTGTTAGGTTCATGATCTTGAATACGTTTATTGGTGGAAGTTGGAAAAGATGCATCAATGTATTAAATTGCATGTGAGGCGGAGCTCAAGGAGGCTCAGCACGTTGGACTTTTTTTGGCATCGCCCCTCATGCACGAGCAAATGTTGGAAAGAGGGAGAGCAACTGCCAACTGGTAGTACTTAATTAATTAACCCCAAGTTTAGATCTATAGAGAATATATTGTTGAATTTGAAATTATTAACTCTTTTTTTTCCGATTAAGGTTGAATTATTAACATCGGATTAGTTCCACGATTGGACGGAAGGAAAATTACACTGTCATTTTGTCGTCCATGGATACTATTATCCTCCGATCGAGATATTATTTTATCTACAAACTGTCAAATCATGGATCCTGTTTGGCCGTGGCTTCCTCCAACTAACTTTCTTGCACCCACCCAGCGGCGCAGTTAATTGCCTGCCAATCACGAGATGAAATCCTACAGGAGAGGGAGAGAGGATTTTTTATTGTTGCGATGTGCAACGTGTCTCTTTGAATATTACAGGCAAATATTTCAAGACTAGGCCAAGGAACCGACAAGTAACTTGCGTAGTTTAAAATTGAATCATTTTAAACTGAGGTGGGCAATTCCCCCATCGCCCCAGTCGTCCGATGTGCGGTTCACAGGCGGTCCGCCATTTTAATGAGGCCGATTCAGCTTGCTCACCGTCGAACTCCATCTGCCAGTATTGTCGCAATCAGATCGGATCGGTCGGTCGGATCAACACGGCCTATTACAAAGTCAAAAATCGGGGATGTCATTGGACCGGATCGAAACTGGTCAAAAAATCGGATCAAGCCGGAAAAAATAGGATCGAGCCGTGCTTCACATGGACAGGTTGGTTAAAAAAAAAAAGAAAAGAAAAAACCTAAAAACAAAAACGAAAAACCAAAACTCCAAAATCCCTAAATGTCGACGGTGACAGTAGACTCCAACAGTGTTTGATGATCGCTGAACAAGCGGCGAATGGCAAAATCCAATTTCGGCGACACACGACTCCGGCTGTGGCGAAGGCAATCCACGCGTGACTGATCTCCGATGGCAATAGACAATCTCGAGCCATGTGGCACGGGCACGATCGGCAAGAAAGAGTATACTTCTTTCGTTTTCTTTTCTATTTTTCTTCTTTCCCATCTTCGTTGACGATCTCCGATCGGCATAGGCACAAGCGGCAGCGACACGGGTGAGAATCGACAGGTCAATTGCCATTTTCCGATGGGCAATTTGCGACGGATTTTACGACGAAAATATTTCCGTCAAAATTTCCGACGGTTAAAACCGTCAGAAATAAAAATAATAAATTATGTAATTTGTTATATTATTATTTTATTTTTCGACGATTATGAACGTCGATATTTTCGACGGATGTCTATCCGCTGCAATTTTCGACGGTCGTCACCGTCGGTAAATGTAAAATAATATAATATAAGGAGTATTTTATTAATATAATTAGCGAGAGTTTAAACTGTCACAATTTTCGACGGTTCCGACCGTTCGATAAATGAAAAGTAATATAATATAAGGAGTATTTTATTAATATAATTAGCGAGAGTTTAAACCGTCGTAATTTTCGACGATTCCGACCGTTCGATAAATGAAAAATAATATAATATAAGGAGTATTTTATTAATATAATTAGCGACAATCCGAACCGTCGCAAGTTCCGACGGTTCCGACCGTCGGTAACAATCAGCGACAGTTCAAACTGTCGGTAAAATAAAAAAATAAATATTATATATAACTAAATATAGTATTTTATTTTTATAATTAAATAATTTTTGACGGTCACAATCGTCGGTAACTTTAAAAATAATTAATATTTACTTTTCCGACGATCAGAGCCATCGATAATTAAAATTTCATTGTTCCACTTTTTTTTCGTTTTCCCGCTTTCTCATTGTTCCACCTATACATATATATATATATATATAGAGAGATATATTAGGGTGCATACACACCATCTCAGTCGTCCATTCAAAATAAATGGTTAAGATTAGGCAAAGCTAAAAGGCTCGCGGTCTAATACTATGTTGAGTTTTAAGGACCCGGTTCAACACAACCTTTCGACCGGCTCAAATAAGACAACATTTTCGCCTTTCCCCCTCTCCCTAGTCTCCTTCCTTGCTCTGCAAGTGCCATTGCCTTTGCTGTCGGGAAGTAACAGGCTGCGGAAAGTTCTTCCCTACACCATCTTCGTTCCATTGCAAGCGTCAGACCTACACCAAGAGTGCATTCTCCCTTTTCTTTCTTTCACCCTCCTACCCACGCTCCTCCCCCACCCTGGTGTCTCCCCCTTTCTTTGCTCACCTCATGGTATCTCCACTACAAGAAGCATCATTTCTCCCTCTCTTTGCACATCAGACTGTGCTCCAGAATTTGATGCTGGCTTCTCTTCACAATGACCTGTAACTCTCTTCTTTCCTTGCTCCTTTTGCGTTTGCTTACTATGATGCCACAAGGCAAAGCTAACACATCATCAAACAATATTTCATCATTTGTTCTTGCAAAGATGCAACATCGTTGAATTTTATTGTTATTCCAATATGTTCTATCCATTAGCACAATCTTAGATATGTGTCAAATAAGAAGAATTGTTCAAATTCTATATGCTCCATTCAAAACTGGAAATTAAGCTAGAACAACCCTCCCAACGGGAGAGAGAAAGGAAAAAAATTTGAGCCACATTATTAATCATATATAACAAGATGCCTGGTCATTTTGAAAAAAAAAATGAATCGGGGCTTGAGACTTCAAACTTTGGCTTCCCCTTCTCCTCGATCTCCGATTCTGTCATCGATGAATCCGATTCTGCCTTCATTTTCAACATGCTTTGGTGCAGGAACAAATGATGGATATAATACATTGGAATGCCATGTATATTCTTTGCCTAAACTGAAAAAAAATAAAAAAAAACAAATAGACATTGTTTCTCGACAGCAATGGAAGATCGTGGTAGTGCTTGCAGTAGGAGCAAGGAGAAAATAAAGGGGGAGGGAGGGAGGAAGGGTTGCAGAGAGAAGGCATAGAGACGACGTCGAAGAAAGGGGGACACACTTGGCAGAGAGAGGAAGGAGCGTGGGCAAGAGGGAAAAAGAAAGTAAGTCAGCAAGGAGAGAATGCTTCTGTGTTCTTGACTCTTGCAATGGAATGAAGAAGGCGAAGGGAAGATCTCTTCGCATGTCCTCTCACTTCCCGGCAGCAGAGGACAATGGCGCTTGCATCAAAGCATAGTGAGGAAGGGGATTGGGGAGAGGGGGAAGGTTGCCGTCATTGAGCCGGGATTGTGTTTTTTGTTTTGTTTTTTTTTGTGCTGAACCGGATCTAAAAACTTTAAAGTGTGCTCTCTAACTCTATCTAATCTCAACCATTCATTTTGAATGGGCGACCGAGATGGTGAGATTGCAGGGTGCATACACAAATGTGTGTATGCACCCTAATATATCTCATATATATATATATATATATATATATATTAATCTTTCCCCAATTCCACCATTTATTTCTTTCCCCCTCTCCTCTCTCTCCCTCTCCCAGTCGCCGGTGAACCTCTCCCGACCAGACGTCAAGCATGGACCGTCGGCGACCCTCTCCTGCCGGCGTCCCTCCCCCCTCTCTCTCTCTCTCACACACTCTCACTCACTCACTCTCTCTCTCTCCAGTCCAGACCGCCAGGCGGTCGGATCCAGCCGCGGACACTGGAATCGGCCGCCTGGCGGTCAAATCTAGCCGCGGGCGGTCGATCAGCCACTCGATGACCGCCAAAATTTTTGGCAGTTGCTACCACCGATATTTGCGGCGGTCGTCGCGACCGTCGAAAGTTTCGAGTTTTCAACATTTTGAACCGCCGAAAGTTTTGACGGTCATGACCGTCGGACTTCCGTCGAAATTTCCAACATTTTTTTTCAACCATCGAAAATTGATTTACGATGATCATTTTTCGGATGAATCGATTCCATCGGAAATAATCATTTTCGACGATTTTCGGAAAATTATAGACGGTTTCGATCATCTGTAATTTCCATCTTTCTTGTAGTGCTGATTGGGTGCTCGCGGCGGCGACGACGCTCGCAGGGGCACCTGCATTCGCGGCGGCACTTGCCTTGTCATCGACCTGAGCGGGTGCGAGCAACTACTACTGCATTGTCGTCAGCCTAAGCAGTTGGTTAGCCTGAGCAGTTGAGCGTTGAGCCTTGTTGTCGGCGACTATCTGCGTGTGTTGTGTAGGTGTTCCTATAGGTGCTTGTAAGGCTGTGTAGCAGTGTAGGTGTTGTCCATGGCATCGGCGAGAGGTGGAGAATGGAGATGGCCCGTGATGGAGTTGGTTTGGGTTTGGGGGGTGTCATTATGCTAATTAATTATGTTGATGTGATTACTTATTATTATTATATTGCTATAAGTGTAGTATAGTTGTTAAAGATGCCACAACTCTTTGTAATTTATTTGTATAATTAGTTGAATTTGTTGGAGTGGAAAATGTTGTGCACTTGGTTACAAATAATGCTGCAAATTTTAAAGTTATTGGTAGATTATTGAATGAGAAGTATCCTACTATATCTTTTGGTCTCCTTGTGCTGCACATTGTTTGAATTTGGTTTTAGGGGATCTTGGCAAAATGGAGCTTGTGACTACCTTAGAAAAAGCATTTAAGGTAATAAAGTTTGTTTACAATCATCCATTTTTACTTGCTTGGTTAAGAAAAAGGTCAATTAGACTGAAATTTTGCGTCTTGGAGCAACTCATTTTACAACAAACTTTATTGCTTTGAAAAGTATTTATGATTACAAAATTGATTTGCAAGCTCTAGTGACAAGTACAAAATTTTCAAATTCAAAATACTACAAGGATAAGAAAGTAAGGGTTGTCATGGACATTATTTTGGACAGTAGGTTTGAATGATTGTGACTTTATTGTACAAGTAGTAGCTTCATTGATTCGATTGGTAAGAATTATTGATGGTGATGATAGGCCTTCACTTGGTTATGTGTATTATGACATCTACAGAGCAAAGAAAATAATTAAACAAATATTTATGATGAAAAAAATCTTTGTACAAGCCTTACACAAGAATAATCAAGAATAGATGGAATAATGAGCTTCGTAGAAAAATTTATTGTGCTGCATATTTTTTTAATCTTGCATTTTTTTGTGACAAAGAGAACTTTTGTATCAAACTAGAAGTGTGACAAGGATGACTTGATGTATTGGATACACTTGTTACACATTGAAAAAGTGAAGCCTTGAAACAAAGTTGGAAGCAGTTAAAGAGTTAAGACTTGGTAATAATCTCACTTTATCAATTTTCTTATATTTATTATCTCTATTAAGTGTTATTAACCTTTTGTGTTATTTTTTATGACAGATCAATGGTGGCATAGTTTTGGATTTAATTCTCCAATAATATCACAATTAGCAATTCGACTACTAAGCCAAACTACATCTTCTTCTAATTGCGAAAGAATACATTGAAAGAAATGAAATAAGCTAGATCACAAAAGATTAAATGATCTTTTGTATATTATAATCTAGGTTTGAAAAATAGTTATGTGTTATGAAAAAGTTATTACTTATAAAAAATTATAGTTGATATTTGATTGGTTATATATATATTTTTTATTTTATAGGGCTCTTAACAAGGAGAAATCTCTTTTTGATCCGATTGATTATGAGAGCATGGAGAAGATTAATTATTAGATTGTGGAAGATGAAGATACTCCTTTACTTGATTATGATGAGTTGGAAAAAAATATTTATAATGATTTGGATGTTCCAAAAGTTGGTACACAAGAAGGTAAACATTCATATCATTATTTGTTTTATGCATCATTCTAATAGTTCATTATTATATATTCTGAATTCATCTTTTTTTATAACTTTTGCTCTCAAAGGTAATGTGCAAGAAGAAAATGTTGAAGCTATGGACTTTAATTTGGACTCTTTTCCGCGAGAAGATGAAGATTATTACAGAAGAGAATGATATTTGAGATTGAATTTTGTATTTAAAGTTATGGATATGTGGACTTGGAGGTTACGTTTGTTTTTAAATTTCTTGTGTTAGAATTTAATTGATCTTGAGAACTTGAAGTTATGAATATGTGAACTTGTGAACTTTGAATTTTGATTTTGAAGTTATGGCATGTAAACTTGAAAGCAATTATGAACATGTGAAGTTGTGAACTTTAAATTTTGATTTTGAATTTATGATATATGAAATTGATGTTATGGATATGTGAACTTTTAAGTTATGATATGTGTTTAATTTTTTTAGACATGTTTGTTACGTAGATAATTTGATAATTTCATCCATTGTATTAAATTATAATATTTTATGACTAACCGATCGACTGGTTCGACTTGAAATGGAGACCTTTCCAGTTCATTATCCGGTTCGATCATGACAACATTGCCATCGGCCCAACCTCCTCACGAACCCTAGAGTTCTGTGCTCACCGTCGGACTCCATCGCTCATCGTCAATCTCACCCTCGTGGCACATTATGGGAGGAGGTCGACATTAGCGGCGAGCCCCTTTTGTATTTAGTGCGCAAAAAGATGATTAGTGGCGGCATTGTGCATTAGGTCGATGAAGTACATGTTGAATCTTATGTTTTGCCTCCATATTTTGATAATAAAAATACAATTGGACGTAAAAACTGCTAATTTATACTTGAGTGATGACGTGCAGGTATAAGATTAACAGGACTACGTATTTCAAAAAAAAATTGCCAAGTCAAAATGAAAGAAATATTATTTTAGAGTGTATCCGGTCGATTTTGTAGGATCCCAAAAAGCACCAAGAGGAGAGGTGAATTGGTGTTCAACCGAAAATATCGATTTTAAGAAAATCATCGTGAAAACTTAAAATTGATTTTTAAAACCTTTGCAATTCAAATCATAAACATAATATGAGAGGGAGAGAGAGAGAGAAAATCAAACACAAATAAACACGGTGGTTGTTGACGAGGTTGGCCACATCTTGGCCTACGTCCCCTCTCCAACTTCTCGACCTCGAGACCGTCGAAGATTGCACTAGAATCTCTTTCTTTATAACAAATGGGGCAAGGAAGAAAAAATCCTTTACACCACCGTCTTTTCTCCATTTCGAGAGGTAAGGCACATATCTCCTCTAATGAAGTTTAATCTCTTCTCAAATTTTCATCAAGATAGAACACATAAATCCAGACATATATTATAATGGTTATATAATAATAAAATAATAAAAAGAAAAGTCGCAAAAATATGACTCATGTTGTTTGACAATTCGTGCTGCGTGCCCAATATTTACATGGGTGAATTTTCAAGGATGGTGACTCTCACGTGAATTGATTATAATCTTAATTTTAGTGAAATTAATTATCTAGTTTTAACTCCGGATGAACGTCATGTCTGTAATTTTCAAATATGTCTTAATTATCATTGTAGTACCCAGAAATGATTGAAAAAAAATTGAAATACTTAATCTCCACCACTTCAGAAAATTATTCCATGTAAATATAATTTTAAAAAATATAACGGGCATCCACCCCTTTAAAATAGGGTAGATGCTCCCCCTATCGCCCTAGTCATTGGACAAAGACAATGAGTTGGTGCCTAGCAGGACAGTTATAGGTTGGCTTGTTTGCATCGACTATCACAAACTCAACAAAGCAACGCGCAAACATCACTTCCCTCTTTCATTCATGGACCAAATGTTGGAACGAGTGGTAGAACATAGTTTTTATTATTTCAACGCACCGGCAACATTTCAACGATGCATGATGGCAATATTTGTCGATATGAATGACTTGAAGTTTTTATGGATGATTTCACTTTATTTGGCAACACATTTGATAATTGTCTTGAAAATTTAACTATTTTTTTGCAGCGTTGTGAAGAAAAACAAATCTAATATTAAACTGGAAAAAGGGATCGAGGTAGACAAGGCTAAGGTGGACGTAATCACAAATCTACCCAACCACATTTGTGAAAGATGTCTGAAGCTTTTTAGGTCATGCTGAATTCTACAAGCGATTTATCAAGGATTCTTCCAAGATAGCCAACCACTTACCAAGTTACTCACCAAGACATTAAGTTGTTTTTTTATTCTAATTGTATATTTTCTTTTACTACATTAAAAGAAAAACTTACATATGATCTCATAGTTGATCCCATTTCTTACATTCTGATCCCATATTGGAGTCTTCCATTTGAATTCATGTGTGACGCTAGTGATGGAACCATCGTGCTGTACTAGGACAAAGGCAGGATAAAATTTTTCAAGTCATCTACTATACGAACTTTGACTTCAACACAAATCAACTATGCCACCATGGAAATGAGTTTTTGGTTGTCATTTTCTTTCGACAAATTTAGATCTTATTTAGTTTGCTCACAAGTTGTGGTTTACACTGATGATAATGCAGGTATAAGACATCTCATGTCAAAAAAGGAAGCCAAACCTTGTCTACTCAGGTTTGATGTGAAAGTTAGAGATAAGAACGGGACTGAGATTGTCGTCGTCGAACATTTGTCTCATTTGGAATCTGCTCCAAGCGAGAGATCGAAATACTAGAACTAGGGATAAGGTAAAATTGATAGAGAGTTCACCTTGGTTTGTTGACTTTGCAATTTTTTTTTGTAGAAAATTGGCTTCCCACATGATGGACATCACAACAAAAGAAGAAATTATTTTCGGATGTGAAACATTACTTGTGGGATTATCCATATATCTTTAAAGTTTGTGCAGATCAAGTAATCAAAGACGTTGTGTTCCTGAAATTGAATTCAAAAGCATTCTTACACATTGCCACACAAGAGAAGCAAGAGGCCCCTTCGGCCCTAATCGGATAGCCGCAAAGATCTTGGAAAGTGTGTTTTATTGGCCCACTATTTTTAAAAATGTCATGTGATAATGCCAAAGGACGGGTAACATTTCCAAACTTCATGAAATGCCCCAAAATAGTATGCTATATTGTGATATTTTCGATGTGTGGGGAGTTGACTTCATGGGACCTTTTCCTAAGTCATTTCATAATGAGTACATTTTGGTTGTTATAAATTAGGTATCTAAGTAGGTAGAGGACATTGACACTCCTAATGATGCAAAGGTGGTAGTCAACTTTTTGAAAAAGAACATTTTTACTAGAATTGGCACACCTAGATCTATAATCAACGATAATGGCATCAATTTTTGTAACAAATTTTTGCAGGACTTTTGACAAAATTTGGAGTTACACATAAACTCAATACCCCATATCATGCTCAAACATGTAGCCAAGTTAGGGAAATAAAATGCATTTTAGAAAAAACTATGAATTCTTCTAGGAAGGATTGGTATGGTGCTTTATGTGCCTATCACACTGTATATCTTCATGAGGCTTGTGTTTGGTAAGGCATGTCATTTACAATTGGAACATAAAGCTTATTGGGCCATTGAATTTCTTTATTTTGAACTTAGAGAAACAGGGAAGGAAAGACTACTCAAGTGAATGAACTTGGAGAATTCCGAACTAATGCCTATGAAAATAGCAAAATATATAAGGAGCGCATAAATTATTGGCACGACCAACGCATACAAAGTAAGGATTTTGAATTTGGTCAACAAGTTCTCCTATATGATAGTAGACTTAGGCTATTTTCAGGTAAACTCAAGTTTAGATTGACGCTGCACATCACCTTTTGGAGCTGTTGAAATTTGCACCATTGTTGTGAAAAATCTGTGCAGATATGGGAGATAGTCGGTATTTGCATACTAGATACACGTATGTGAAGATCATATTCCCTTTTACTAGAATGTAAATAAGTTTTAGATTTATAATCCCAACTACACTTCTCAAGTTGCAAGTATACAATCATCGTCGATGTATAGATTATGATTAAGTCATCCTCCATAAGTTCCACCTCTCGATTTATCTCAAATTTGAGTGACTTTCCTGTTGATTACTCCAGACAACCAGTTAGCCTCTCATCTCATCGCTAGACTATTTACAACATATGCCCTCTCTCAAGAGTCTGTTGCATAAGGATTAATCAACTATCGGCCAAGTAAACAATATTCAGCAAGTAGAATAAACATTGCATATCAAGAAAATATGCATTCAATCCATAAGTGGCATAACCAAAGAGTTCATTCACATTAAGAAATTCTCCAGTCTTGATGGCTGATTAGTTATACATAAGTATAGGGATCACAACACATAACATCATCCTAATACTAAACATTGTTCATTAGAGAAAACTAAAGAAATAACAATATAAAATAAGTAGGAAAAGGAAAATGCAATAGCCAGCACTAGGATTAGAACTCCAATTTCCCCTCTAGTCTTCTTCCTCTTCAAAGTGGCTTCTCCCCTTTATGGTTGGCCTCCACCATGCTCTCAGGTTTCTCCCAATGCCTCTCGATGATTAATGGCCAACTCCCTTTTTTTGAGACATTATTTTCTTTTTATATCTTGTCATTACTTCTGTCCACCATTGAATCTTTGACACTTATCCCTTATTCAACATCTGCATTTTGTTCAACCATCTGATGTGTGACACCTGTATAGCCATCATATTCTCTTTTATTCCTCTCCTTTTCCATCAGGCAGGTGAATGTGTGACACCTGTCCCAGTGCTTTTATCTCTTTTTTGTACCTTTGTTCTATTCCCTGCGTGCTTCAGGTGGCAGTTACTATTTTGTCCTTTTCTTCCAGCTCAGCTTCTGGTCTTAACAGTGCCAGATACCCCCATGTAGGAACTCTTTTAACTTAGCTATCAGATACTGTCATACAACGTACGGGTATGTGCTGAAAAGTTTATAAATTTAGAAGATTTTATTTATATTTTCAGCAAAAGAGCTAAGATGATATGGAGATTTCATATAACAGGCAAAATGTTAAAAATGTAGATTTTATATTATTTAATTACAGCATAAATTAAGAAAATCATGCTTCTACCATAATAATAATGAGTAAGAAATCCATGTCATAAACCGTGAATAAAAAGCATCAATTCAAAGTCAATGGATATCGTCTTAAACACTTAGGTGGTGTTCATCATGAGGAAGTCGAATTTGTTATCCTTATTGATCTATGATAATATTTGACTAAGTATGACTGTAAATCAGAACTACATAGTTCTGCCTAAAACTCTAATTTCTATTTTTACTTCTTAATTTTTAATTCTTTAGAAAAAAATTTTGCAACACGATCTGGGAGTCGTGTTTTCAGTAATAATCATTTGTTATATGCACAGGCTTTCATAGTTTTAGGTAAACACGGACCGTGTTAGGTAGGCGCGTCACTCCAGCACACGACTACAACACGAACCGAGGAGACGGCAGTTGTCAAGCCGTGTTTCTGTTCATTTTCAAAATTGTACGCAATCATGAAGTCAAACACGGGTCGTGTCAATAGAGAAACAATCCATGTTACTCGAATTTCATGCACCTGCCACCTACCTACATTTACAACATAGGCTGAGTTGCCTATAAGACACCCCACATCGAATCGTCCCCACATCGACAGCCTCTGGTCATCCGTAACTCCGGTCGTCGTCCATTTCTTCAGCGCACCGCCGCCTGCGCCGCCGCATATACACCTGCTCACGCTTGTTGTTGCTAAGTCGCCCACATCAAACGTACTGTCAGCCATCTTCAACTCCTCTAGACGTCGTCCATTTCTCCAGCGCACCACCGCATGTGCCGCCACATGTCCACCTGCCGACGCTTGCTCTCTCTAAGTCACCCACATTGAACGTACTGCCAACCATCGTCAACTCCTCCGGCCATCTTCCACCTCTTCGGCGACCCCGCAACACCATCGGTCGTCACTACCGATGACACCTATCACAGTCGTTGACACCTGCCGCCGCCTTCACCACGTCGACCACCTCGAGGACTGTCTTCACTGACTTTTTGTTTGATTCCTCAGACGAGACGAGACTTGCAGCATCAACATTGGCTTTTTCCCAAACTACGACGGCGAACTTTGCAGGAAAAATAGGCCGCGTTCATGACACGCAGGCCATTTTTTGCAAGGTAACATGGACTCATAGTCTGTTTTCACTAACAATAGTAAACATGCATCGTTTCCTTCCTACGCGGGCCATTTTCTCACCATGGCCGCACCCCGCACTGTGGACGTGAATTTTGAAGAGGTTGGGTCCTACTATGGTTACAAGACCTCCATAAGTTGATTACAGAGGTGTGGATCATGCTCGAGCCTTAATGAGGCAGCGTTGAATGGAATCAGCGGCCACTAAATTTGCTTTTTCTTGTTTTATGCATGATACTAGATGATGTTTTGGTTGTTTTTGGACGCATAGGGATGGTAGAACTTATATTGAAAAGTTGATCGACATATGATTGAGTTGCTTTGGATTTTTTGAGCTCATTTCATATGACACCTACAAGTTTTGCAAGAGAAGCACCCGAACAAATATTCTTAAGGATGTACAACGATGACTACTGTAGGATCCCAAAGGACACCAAGAGAGGGGGGGTGAATTAGTGTTAAATAAAAAATGTCGATTTCACAAAGATCGTCGCGGAAGCACAAAATCGATTATTTAAAACCTTTTAAAATAAAGCAATTAAGGTCATAAGCATAATATGAACGGGGAGAGAGAAAGAGAAAATCAAATGCAAAGATATGGTGATTGTTGACGAGGTTTGGCCACACCTTGGCCTACGTCCCCGCTCTGACTTCTCGACCTCGAAATCATCGGAGATTCTACTAATCCCTTCGTTTGCTTCGAATGGGGCAAGGAAGAAAGCCCTTTACATCAATCACATTTTCTTCGCTTCAAGAGGCAAGACAATCTCTCCTCCTAGGAAGCTAATCTATTTCTCTCGCTCAAGAGGCAAGATTTTGAACCTCTTTTACACAGGAGCTCTCTCAGATTTTTTTTAACAAAAGTGTTTTTCTTTTTTACAATTCTATGCTCATAAGAAGAGAAAAGAGAAACAAGAGAAAGCTATGAAATGAAAACTTCAAGAAATAATCTTTTTTTTGATAATTTGAAGTTTTTCTTCAATGAGTGAATGTGTTGCTTTTGCCTCTGGTTTTGGCACTTCTTTAATAGCCTTCAGTGTGTGAAAACTAACAACAATAATATTCCACTTTTAGGCACCATCTGAACAGGGCTAATCCAAAGGATTATATAGAATAAATGATACTTGCTTCTAGAAGTTTGATAACTTCTTCCTTAACTACCTTTTTTAGAGTTGCGTTCAAACTACGTTGAAATTGAGCGCTTTGTTTGCTTTTCTCTTCCATGAAGATCTTATGCATATATATTGAGAGTGATATCCTCTTGATATCATTGATGGATGGCTTTTCTATGTCTCCTGACGACTTATAAAAGTTTACTTTCCATTGCATCAGTTAACTCAGAGGAAATGATTCAGGAAATGAATCTTTTTCAAGAAAAGCATATTTGAGATAAGGGGGTAGGCTCTTGAGTTCTAGGTTTGATGGTGGTGGAGATGTGTCAATCTTCTTCAAGATGTGTTCCTTGAGAGGGTGTGGTTCCATTTAGTTTGAGTCAATTTCTTTTTCTATGTTATCCATTGACTCTTCAACAATTATGTATGGGTCCATTATCACCTCTGGTATTACTCATTCAAATTCATCATAGACATCATCCTCAAGCATTAAAAGAATAACAAGACGATAAGTCAGATTGCTTGAGGGAGTCAGAAATATTAAAACACAATTATTCATTTTTTCACTTTCAGAGTGAGATGTCCTTTCTTGACACCTATCAATATGCTGCTAGTAGCCTAGTATGATGGGTGCTTCAGCTTCAGAATCCATGTCCACGATGATGAAATTTGCTGGGAATGCAAATATATCAACTTTTACAATAACATCTTCTACGAGGCCCTTAGGCTTCTTAATAGATTGATCTGCAAATTGGAGCATCACTAAGTATCATTGAGTTCATCATAACCTAATTTTAGAAAATAATGTAAGGCACAATATTAATGTTAGCACCCAAATCGCATAGTGCTTTAGAACAATAAAAATTTTCAATAGTGCGGGGGATAGTAAAACTCCTGGATCATTTTCTTTTGTCGACAAGTCCCTTTTGCAGACATGGATCAGGCCTGTCTCCTCAATTCATCTTTTGTTTAAGAGCACAATTTGGCATATACAAGCATGAGCTTCATGAAATGGGATGTTAATATGAATTTTTTAAAAATTTTCAAAAAATGAGAGAATTGTTTATCTAATTATTCCTGCCTAGGGGTGTTCACGAGTTAGGTTTGACTCGACCTATGAACAAACCAGACCTGACCCGACCAACTTTTTTTCCCTGCGACCCGACCCAAACCTGACCCAGGCCGGTGGGGTTGGGTCGGGTCGGGTGATAATTTTTTTTAATTTTTTTAATTTTTTATATAAAAACATTTATTACTTTATTTTTAATACTAAAAAATATTTTTAAATACAAAAACATATTTTTTAAAATATTTACATATTTTCTACATATAAATAATTTATTTTATATTATTTATCAATTTTTAATGACATAAAACTCTTAAATTAACAAAAAAATCATTTGATATAAAAAAAAGAAAAACGTGGGTCATCGGGTAGGGTCAAATCGAGTTAGAATTCTTCAACCCGAAACTGACCCGACGGGTCATGGTCGGACGTCCACCGACCCAAGGGCCAGGTTGGAGGGTCGGGTCGGATCTTTGGGTTCACTGGGTCGATCCGACTCCGTGAACACCCAAATTCTTGTAGATACTTTTAAGTAAACACCAATTTCTAGATTTTGAAGGAATATGGTATTTTGTAACATCCTTTTTGGCTAGTTAAGTGGGGCGTTGAAATGATGATGGCACATCTGTGGTCTGAGTTAGCACTGGTTCAGATAATTCTTTGTTACTTCTACGCTTGATTGTCTTTGCTTCTTTCCTTGGGTTCTTCTCTATATTACTAGGGAGAGAATCTAGTTGTCTACATGCAATCATATTAGCCAATTGCCCCACCTAATTTTCTATGTTTCTAATGGAGGCTTCTTAATTTGTAAATTTTGTGTTCACTGTCTTGATGAATTTGGCCAATACATCCTCCAAGTTGGATTTTTGTTCGGCATATGAATTTGGTGTGACCATTTTGTCCCGTGTTTACCGTTTATTCTCCCCCACGATCACTAGATTAATCAAATACTAGTAGCTCATGGGTCATAGATCATGTATTGAAAAAAATATCATACACTAACCACTTTAAAGCTGTAATCCCTAGATTTTTTTAGTATGGGTTTTTGCTTACTCTCAAATGTCCTTTCTGCTGATTGCAATATGAGCTTGTAAGATTATATATATATATATATATATATATATATATATATATATATATATATATATATATATATATGATACGTGTTGGCATTTGAACAACAATATGTGTCACATTTATATCTTCTTGTCTCTTATAATTAGAAATAAAATTCTACAGAATTTACGTCTTGATTTTTAAACTAGGATGTACTAATCGTTAACATTGTGAGATTTTTAGAAGATAAAAGTACAAGAGATTCATCAATATATTGTGAATTATAAATAGGGACTTAAGCTATTTGTTTAAAAATTTTCAAAAAAAAGGAGAGAATTGTTTATCTAATTATTCGTGCCTAGGAGTGTTCACGTGTTAGACTTGATTAGACTTGTGAACAAACTCGACCCGACCAACTTTTTTCCCCTGCAACCCGACCCAAATGTGACCGGGGCCTACAGAGTTGCATGTTTCTGCTTGTGAAGATCCTACAGAGTTCTTTTTTATCTGAGCTTTGTTGTATTAGTATCCAGGAGTTATTGGATTTCTTTTCCAGAAAAAATAGTTTGCATAATTGTGACGGAACCTAATTTAAGATACAATATAAAATTATGCTATGAACATGGAAGCAATATTAAAATTTGTGATAATAATAATAATAATAATTATTATTAGCATTACTATTATATACTGAAAATGAATTAATTGGAAGAATCTCAAAAGAGGCCAAATACGATGTTTAAAAGAATATTTTTCTTCATATCTAGGCTAACAAATCTTGCATCAACATGGGTCATTAACAGCTCAATGAATCAATTATTTCCATCAAAATAGAAACTGATCTAATTCTAGTATAAGGAAAATAGAAGATGGCAAGTTCAACATTATGTTAATATGCTCAAGCATCTCCCATACATAGAAACCTACCAAAGCAATTTCTCCATCACGCTAATACCTTATGCATGTTCCACTTACAAACAACTCATGATAAGGCTTCACTTTTCACAGAGTAGAAAAAAACCAGAAATAGTCCAAATACACAAATTAAAGCTTCTATTCTATCTTTCTCTCTTTAATGTCTTCGATATGAAAACTCAAGGTGTGCTGCAGAAGAGCAGCCCAAATTAATGACAAAATTGAATGGCGGACAAAACGTCTAGCTGAAATACAACAACAACAACAACAACAAAACCTTATCCCACTAGGTGGGGTCGGCTAAAACGTCTAGCTGAAATAAAAAAAAAAAATAGTCATATTAGAAACTGATACAAGAGACGATACAATAGTTTGAAAATTTGAAATGAGACTAAAAAAAGGGGAAATGCAACCTCAGCCAAAGAATGACAAGAGTGTTCAGCAAAAAATTCATATGAATGTGAAATAACAAATATATTTGACTATGTTTACTATCTCCCTTTTGCATTATTTTTTTACTTCTCAGAATCCATAAATTGCCTTGGTCTTAATCATAGTTTTTCTTGAAGAGGATCTTAAAGAAGGAAAAATATCAAGCAATTACATGACAAGGTTGCAACTCTGTTTCTGGTCGAAATCAGCAGAATCAAAAGTTGTTTAGGATGCTGACCATGTTGAAGTGACATAAATGTAAACAGACTAAAACCAGTGTGAAAGCCTGTCAGAAGGACTAGACAAAAGAATCATTCATCAGCATCAGGTTCGGATATATTACATGTAGCAGAATTAAGAAAGATGAAAGCATCATGGCAAAAGGGGAAGGCATTGCAGATTACAGACTATAGAAATGGATCTCATTGTATATTGACATGTAGACAACTGTGCCCCATAAAATGCATGACCAGCTACCGTACAACATTTTCAGATCTTGCCACGGTTACTAGGAAAAGAAAGCAAGAGATCCAGGTAATCCCCAACCAGATCCATAATATGTCACAATCATGCAGTTCACGATTAAGTACTTGTGTTGTCCTGTAAATTACCTTTATGATGATCCTCATATCATCCATGCTAATTTTATTCTATAATTTGAACTAAATTGGACAAAAATTACAGAGTAAAATTGTATCAAAAAATATTTTCAGAGGGGAAAAATTTCAACCTGGGATATGTAAGAGAGAATTATTCTATAATCTATGACATATCCTTGCATTCTACAACATAAAATTTTGTTAAGCCAAATGATCTATGCATAAAAAAACTGGATTGCCCTAAATTACTAAATTTTCAGTGAGGATTCTCTTCACATTGTTGTTTTTTGAGCCATCATTAAGCCAAATTTCATATCTCCACATTATTAAGCCATTATTAGGGCAAATGATATTAATTAAACACAAAAGTATGAAGGTAAATGATATTAATTGAAGCCAAGAACCTTGGCCATCTTAAGGGGAAATTGAGGACATAATCCTATCACTATTACGTTCTTATGGCCTTCCAGTTTACAAGCTTTTAACACCAACATCAGCAACTTACAAAAAACAATAGAGGACCAAGGCAAAAGGTAAAAAACAAATGTTTTTCCAAGGACAAAACTGCTTAAGTTAGGATAGAGATGACCTTAAGCAATCAAAAATACAAAAGTATAGTTTGCAAAAAATCTTGTACTTTTTACTTTGCGGACAATCAATTATTCACTAACAGTAAATTTTGCTAACAATCAAGTCACTAATTCTCTTCCTCTCTTGGTCATAAACCCTTTTGTCATGCTTTGGAAACAATTTTTAAATGTGCCTCCATTACCAATCCTGTAGATACAATTAAGTTCTTCTTACTATTGAGCACATCTCCAGTTAAAATAAATTTAGTGATAGCAGGAAAGGAAGAATCCTCAACATGATAACAGGAATAAATATGGAGTAAATCAGCCAATATCCAGTAGTAAAGTATATCATAGTATCAACGGTACATCTCGTTCTTTCCCAATAAACAATGAAAGTATTTGAATTTCCTTATCCTCAACATCAATATCATGAGAACTAACAAAAAAAATATAGATTTAATTAAGAAAAAAAGTGAGAAAATAAGCTTGCCTAAACCATGAGTAGCAAAGAGCTCATTTCTGCCGAAGGAAAAGTAATAGTGAAAGACAAATATTTATGATAAAGAATTATGCATACAAATATGCAAGGCAAACGAGAGTAAAAAGGAATTATACTATGTTAAGGAAAGTCTATCAGAACTTTAGTCATTACAATCTTCTATGCAACAACAACAACAACAACAAAGCCTTATCCCACTAGGTGGGGTCGGCTACATGGATCATAAGACCTCATTCCGCTCTATATTCGTTGATCCATGTTCATGAGATTCGACAGAGTTTTACGCTGGCTGTCGGGGCCTAACACAACCCTCCTCCTTTATCCGGGCTTGGGACCGGCTATAAAACATAGGCGGAGTTATAATTGCAAAATAACATAGGCTATAAAACATAAGTGCAAAATAACAACTGCAACAAATGTTATAATTTAAAACTACTTTCTGAAAGCAAGGTTCCTAAACACCTGATACGCATAAGACCATAGTTCTGGGCCTACAGATGGCTCCAGCTTAAATAGCAATTGCAACAATGTTAATTTGAATACTACGTTGTTTCTGAGAAACTGAACCCTATGACCTAATACTGATAGCCTCGAGAAGAAGTCGTTGTAGCACAAAATAATTAACTTTTTAAAAGGAAAGAAATGTGTTCCTATACTCTATTATCTCCCAAATACCAAAGAGGTTAGAAACTAACATATCCAGCATACTCAAGAGGAAAATAAACACTAATACAAAAGAAAAAGGTATGGGACAAAAATATTTAGGGAGTTGCAATGTGTCAAAGAGAACAAGGAAGAATATAGAAGAATGTGCCAACAAAGAAGATAACGCAAAAGGGAAAAGCTAAAATTTTAATAAATCAGATAAAGATCATTAACCAATACCATAACTCCGGAATGAGCTAGCAATGATAACAAAAAGCCCACAAATGGTTAGAGAGTCAAATACATGAACTAGATTTTAAATATCTTAATGTCCTTGAAAGATTATTAGTTGACGTACAGATGTCTGTGAGGTAAGAGATGTAACTAATTTGACAGAATTCATGCATAGCATTTGCAGTTATGGCCAGTGCAGAAGCAACATCATCATACAGTAATAGATAAGAAGGCACACAAAATAACTGAAGTTCAAAATCGTGCACTTATGCACCAGTTACTTCAAAAAAAAAATTGTAAGGAACCTTGTTCATTCTTGCCAAGACCCTTTCCTTTCCATCCCATCTTTTGCAGAAGTCTAAACCCTATGTTAGATGATGTCAAATGTGTATCAACGGATGCTTGTTCCAGATGATCTAATTATATTTTTAATCCTATCTTTTCATTATGTTCATACAATGAAAATTTGATATTAATTAAGAACATATTAAAGTGGTTCCACCTACATGTCCTATATTTTCTTGTTTTGGCACCTTCACAGTAATTAGCTGTTCTGCACAAAATTAAAATTTGGCAAGGATACATATAACCAGTTACAAAAGAATTTGGGATAATTATAATTATTAGTTCTATAAAAGGTAGTCATCCTATGTTCTCTATGTGAACCTTAGGAAGTTCGGCACTTAATTAGAAAGCTGCTAAACTTACCTGAGAGGTTAACCAGATTCATAAAAAGTTCATGCAATCCCAGCACAGGACATCACACATGTAGCTCCGTTTAATGATCATAAATAGACTAACACCAAATCAATTTTACTTTACATTTGTGATGCCAACAGACAAGGATAAGATGACTAAAAATGGAACTAAAATCATTTCATATTATGCCAGATCCATCACTATTATTTTTTTGAGCTGCAGAAATTATTGAAACCCTTTCGCCATAAACCTTTTGTCATGCTTTGGAAACAATTTTTGAATGTGTCCATTACCAATCCTGTAGAAACAATTCATTTCTTCTTACTACTGAGTACGAGAAATACAAGATGGATTAATTTATGTCATCATGCCGAGTTAAACATTATGTTAATATTCTCAAGCATCTCCCATACATAGAAACCTTCCAAAGATATTTTTCCATCACACTAATACCATAATTAGTAAATTATGCATGCGTCATTTACAAACAACTCATGGTAAGGCATCACTTTTCACAAAGAGTAGAAAAGCCAGAAAGAGTCCAAATGCACAAATTAAATTTCTTTATTGTCTTTCATATGGAAGGTCAATGTCTCTAGCATAACAGTTTCCCAAATTATTGGCAAAATTAAATGGCGTACATATTGTCTAGCTGAAATAAGAAATAGTCATAAGAAACTGATACAAGAGATGAGATAAGAGTTTGAATTAAAGTGCGACTCGAAAAAAGGGAGATGCAACCTCAGCCAAAGAATAACCAGAGTATTCGGCAAAAAATTCATATGAATATGAAATAACAAATATATTTGCCTATGTTTTTTAATTTCCCTTTCTATCCTTTTACTGGTCTGAATTTGTAGACTGCCTTGGTCTTAAGTTTTAACCATAGCTTTTCTCGAAGAGGGTCTTAAAGAAGGAAAATAATATCAAGTAATTCCATGACAAGCTTGCAAATCTGTTTCTTGTTGAAATTAGCAAAATAAAAGTTGTTTAGGATTCTGACCTTGTTGAAGTGACATAAATGTAAACAGACCAAAACCAGTGTGAAAGCCAGTCAGAAGGACTAGACAAAAGAAGCATTCATCTGCGTCAAGAGAAAAATTGAGGCTTGGATATATTACAAGTAGCAGAATTAAGAAAGATGCAAGCATCATGACAAAAGGGGAAGACATTGCACATTACGAACGAATCTCATTATACATTGAGATGATAGCCAAGTGCCAGATAAAGTCATGATGATCTACAACAAATCATAGTCAGATCTTGCCATTGTTAGTAGGAAAAGAAGGCAAAGCATCCAGACAATCCCCAACCTGATCTAAAATATTACACAATCATGCAGTTCTCAGTTAAGAGTTTGTTTCATGATTTGGTCCTGTAAACTACCTTCAAGATGATCAGAGTAAAATGGAAACAGTTTCAGATGGAAATTTTAAAATTCAACAATAATTACAGAGTAAAATTGCATCAGAAAACAGTTTCAGATGGAAAAATTTCAGCCTGGGCTATAAGCAGAATTGTTCTATTATATAGGCTCAAATATGACATGTACAAGTTTTTCCATTATCAATTATTTCTGTATGACTATTTTTATGTATCCATCACTAAAAGAAAAAGGATAAAAACCAATTTCACCATATCCAAGTATTGCACTAAACGATTAAAAAAACAGAAGTATGAAGGTAAATGAAATTAATTAAATCCAGAAACATTAGACAACTTATGGGGAAATTGGTTAGATAATGCTATCAATATTACCTGTTTGTGACCTTTCTTTTTACAAGCTTTTGATCATCAACATCAGCAACCTACCAAGACAATACAAAGCACTAGGGGAAAAGGCACAAAAATGTTTTTCAGAGGACAAAACTGCTTAAGTTAAGCTAGAAGATGAACTTAAGCAATTACAATATCAACTTTTAGCAGATATGGTGCAGAAAGGTGCACTTGTTTGTTCCCAGAAAATCTAACAGCAAAACACAAAAGAATACTATGCAAACAATCTTATTCTTATTACTTTGCCAGCAATCAATTACTCACTGAAAATAAATTTTGCTAACAATCAAGTCACTAATTGTATGTTTCTCTTGGTCCTAAACTCCTTTTGTCATGCTTTGGAAACAACCTGTAGATAAAATTCATTACTTCTTACTATCGAGTACAATTCCGGCAAAAATACTTTTAGTGGTAGCAGGAAAGGAAGAATCCTCAACACGATAGCAGGATAACACATGGAATAAATCAGCCAATATACAGAAATTGTACTAAAGTATATCATAGTATCAAGGGACATCTTGTTCTTATCCAATAAACAAAGAAAACACTTGGGTTTCCCATATGCAGACAAATATGCAAAACAAATGAGCGAAGAGGGAATTATACTACGCTAAGAAAACATGCCTATTAACAATACATTTGAAGAATCCCTACGGCGGTAGATTATTTTGTGAAAAATTATCAGTACGTGCACCCCTAGCGGACCTACACAAATTTGACCATGAGAGACAATGCATGTGATCAGTAACTTGGAATAAATATAAGCATGACTTGATAAGCAAAGCAATTTAGAAAATGGGGGAATTATGGCACAATAAGGAGAGCTTGTTTTTACAGTCATAGTAACTTTCTAGTCAATTTCTAGTTTTCATCCTATCTAGTCATTATTATGTTCATCGCGTGAGAAGATTGGGGCGTATTATTAAAGAATATGTTGCACTTGGATGTCTACTTTTTAAGTTGTTGCGGCACCTACAGAGTAATTAGCTGGTATGGCTACATCACCTGATATGGCTAAAACTACAACCGGAAAAAGGACCTGAATTTGACTTGGGAACACTGGGCTTTGGCGCTTCGTGACCATCAGAAAATTCCCAAAGCATTAAAGATTCATCGGCAGAAGCAGAAGCCAAAGTGTAGCCATCGGGGCTTTGGGCTGTGAACAGAGCTCGGTGTCTGTGTCCTATGAGCTCGCCGGCCTTGACCATGGAAGGGTACCTCCAGACAGCAAGTCGGTTGTGAGGACCTCCATGAGAGCTGATGAGCTGGCGAACGTGCCTGCTCCACCATAAAGAGCAAACCTCAGAACCTGTGTCCACAGAGTTCACCAGGCGTCCGGTGGAGGTATTCCAGAACTTGATGCTGCAATCGTCACTACCAGACGCAAGAAGATCGCGCTGGAAAGGAGACCAGGCGAGG
This sequence comes from Pontederia crassipes, assembly GCA_030549335.1. Lineage (NCBI taxonomy): Eukaryota > Viridiplantae > Streptophyta > Magnoliopsida > Commelinales > Pontederiaceae > Pontederia > Pontederia crassipes. The sequence continues at coordinate 48,156,361 of CM060189.1, read as the reverse complement.
GCTTTGACTGTCGATGTGTGATCGTGCATCCTGTGCAGCCATGGGTTCTGGTGGGCAGTCGAAGCGGCCATGGAGACGTCCCATATATGAAGCAGTTTGTCGACGCCTCCGCTCGCCAGCTGCTGGCCAGAGCTGGACCACTTCAGGCCGCAGACCTCCCCATTGTGGCCCCGGAAAACTTGCACGACGGGAGACTCCAGCCGGAGATCATGGATGAGTATATCACCGTATATTCCGCCTGCAGCTAGAACGTTGTCGTCCTTCCAAGCGAGCGACGTGAACATGTAGGTCGCTCCCGGATTTGACAAGGCTCCGAGCATGCAATCGGAAACTGAGTTCCACAGCTGGATCCTGGACGACTCAAGGCCGACGGCGATACGCTGCCCGTCGGGAGCCCAGCAGAGACTGGTGACGGGAAAGTTCATGGAATCAAGAGATCCGAGCATGGAGGCGGACTTCTTGGAATGGTCCCAGAGGACGACGATGTCGTCGAGGGCGACGGCGAGCACATTGGCACTGCCCCAGTCGACCAGGTTGAGGTTGAAATCGTCATGGAGGTCGGGGATTTCGAGACACCTGGACGGCACTTTAGGGATGCGCCACCTCCTGGTTTTCTGCTTGGGGGGCTGAGCAGCCGGCTGCAGGAGCGTCTCCTCCTCCAGCGGTCCTGGGCGCGCAAGGGGACGAGTCCGGAAGGTGAGGACTCTTCTGCGCGGAACGACGTCGGCGAGGGCCCTCCTGTAGGCGAGCCTGGAGGGGGATACGTCATCATCATCGTCCGCCGCCGGGGTCTTGGTCTTGATGTTCTTGGTGATAGGCACGTAAGAGGCGGCGCCGGGAAGGCGGACGGGGATGAAACGGTCGCCTCCGATGTCGTTCTTGGACCAGGAGGAGGACGCGGTGCGCAGCGAAGGAAGGTAGGGCTTGAAGCCAGCAACGGCGGCGGCGGCAGCAATGGCGCGGTTACCAGAAGAAAAGGAAGAGGAAGAAGCAGAGGAGGAGGAAGAAGAAGCAGAGGAGGAGGAGGAGGAGAAAGAGAGCCGCCGTGCCATTGATGAGCTTGCTGCCGGAGTTTTGACGTTCTTGCTTTCTTGAAACATGCGGGAGTTGAGAGAGAGAGAGAGAGCGCGCAGGCAGCAGAGAGAGAGAGAGAGAGATTGAGGGAGATCGCAAGAGAGCGAGGGGGAAAAAGAGGCGGAGGGAAGGAATTAATAGGGCGGGAGTCGCTCGTATTACCGTTAACGGAGCAAATAAACGTCTTGAAAATAATTTAAATATATGCTTCCAATATTTTTTCCCTTTTACGGCAGATATCTATCAAATTATAAATCGAATAATATATTTTTTTAAAAAATAATTATAAAATAAGTTTTTAACGTCTGGAAAAAATAATAGATATATTCATTTAAAATTTTATTTTATAAAAAGACTCTCCTCTTTCTCTTTTATGTTTTAAAATTTATTATCAATAAAATATTCATATCATATTTATATATTAATTTATTTATTAAGATGCCAACTTGACATACTCTAAAATAAAATAATACCCTTTCTTTCATTTTCTTTTTATTTTATTTTATTTTTTTGCTATTTTTGAATAATAACTGTATATTATTTTGATAATAATGCAGCATCCTCATTTTGTTAGAAAATAAAATTCAGGATTAAATCCAGTGAATGTATTTAAAATCTTGTTCAAATGATCGCACGAGATCAATTGTTTTTTGGTTGCTCGAGGGTGATCCAGCTCTCAAATGATTACCTAAAGAAATACCATACAGGGGACTAACTAGTTGAGAACCAGAATTAGTATAATATCAGGAGTCGTGTACACAAGATAAAACAGCAGGCCGCAAGCTGAACCAATAATAGGACACTACTTTATCATTTTTTACAAAAAATAAAGAGATAGAAGAAGAAAGACAATTATACATATAGAAATTAACCTAATGATGATTTATCTAGAAAAAATAGTCTAATAATATATAAATGCATAAGGATTAAAATTATTAATAAGAAGTATAGTATAAAATTCCATATGAAGAAACCAATGATCAAACTCCCCCAAATTTCAAGAAAATGCTCAAACTCCCCCAATAATTTAATAGACAAGCTAGAGTATAATGATTCATCACTGAAGTTACTATTGCCTATATGAGTTTTCAAGAAAATGAGAAAATATTTTTTGAATAGTAAATGTGCAGTAATTTATTTAATGTCTAAATTGGTGTCCGATTTATTTCATCAAATTTATTTTCCGTTATAGAATAATATCTATGATACCTACATTTCTAACATAAATTATTTTATACACATTCATAAAATTCTTTGGGGCATTTGTATGAGTTTTTCACTTGTATGGAATCAATCTTCTTCCTGAGATTAATGTTTTGTTAAAGATATTGAGATTGTAAATAATTTGATACTTATTCAAAGAGATTAGTGATGAAAGTAGTATAATGAGAAAAAATAACAATATTATGATAAAAAATAAGAAGAGTTCCTACTATGATGAAATCTAAATCTACTTGACTTATATTTTTTGAAGTAGCATGGCCTTAATACATTTTGTATTTGGTTTTTTTGGAATGTTACAACGTTTTAGTACTATGTACGACTTCTAAATTAGTAATAGTTACTGAAACAACAAGTAGATGTGTCATTCATAAATGTTTTTTTAAGATGTAGGTTGATTAATATCTTCATTTGAAAAACACGAGATTTTGATTTGACATTGTGTACATATTTATTTGTGGCAAAGTCCATAATATTTTTTTTATTCGCACACCAAAATTGTAGTGGGAGCGATTCATTGTCAATTGATGTTAAATGTTAATCTTCATATAGAATGACATTATAAGTGATTCATGTTATCAAATCAATATCTAGGGTGACGCCCTGAGAACCCACACCTTGAACATGTGATCAAAAGTCGTTATAAAGGTACTAATTAATTTTATAGCTTGACTTTTTTTTACCTTAATGAGTCAACATAATAGTTCACATTAGCAAAAGACTTCAATACAATAGTTCCAATATCAACGGAAGAAACTTATGCAATTAACCTAAAATTAACGAAAGCAAACTATATAATATATAAGTTTATGGGCCTACGTTTATATACAATTAGGTTCCTATGTACATGTCAATTATCTGAGGAACCACCCACTCTATATATTATACTACACGATCTAGGTACGCTAGAAAACCCATGAGTATAAAAATATTTAATATAAATGGACTAAAAAAATCTATGGATTAATCGATGCTAATAAACAATATCAAATATCAATGTCCATTAGACATTCTAACTAATTTCATCGATCAACTTCTCCAAAATCGGTTAAGACACTAATAATTTAATAAAGTGTCCAAGTCCAAGCCAAAAAGTAAAACTAGAAAATCTACAAGCTAAAAAGGCATTTTTTGATGACGTGGCATGTTCCCTCCATTTTTATGATAACATATTTTTATCAACATATATGAAAAGAATATATGAAAAAAAGAAACTAATTCATTTCTCTTATCTGTACTTCTTTTATCCTAAACAATAACACAAAAGAAAATCGTGTGCTTGATGCGATTTTTTATAGAGTAGAAAAGGCGGCAAGTGTACCAGACGCACAAGTAGTAAAATAGTGAAAAGATATCAATCCCACGAGGACTTTTCTCTCTTATTCTTAGTAGATGAGAACTTTTAAGAGAAATGAATTGTACAAATTAATCAGAGAAAAAAATATGAAGGAGATTCAACGAGTGAAAGGGAAAAATATCAAATATGAGAAATGTTGGCTTTCCTAAGCATTCATTTGAATTAAGAAAATCATATATGATAGAAATAAGTGAAATATAATTTAGGACTCTAACTAGATGTCTTATTTATTTTATCAATTGAACATTTGAAGAAAGTTTAACCAAATTATTCTCCAAATATTTAATGATAAAACACAATGTAATTTAATTCATCTGAAAGACTTCTCAACTTGAGTAAGTCTAAGTTCACACCACTCCAAATCTCATTGAGTAGATAGGGGAGAAAAATGAGATCCTGAAAACAATTAAATTCTCAAATAAAACACATCATTCATATACAGAAACGATCTTTATTTCAAAATAGCAGTCGAGTTCAACAAAATAAAACCAACTAAGAAGACTACATCATTGGAGAGCTAAACATCGTAATGCAAAGATTAGAGTGCAAAAAATGAGCAAGAAAATAGAACTCTAAAACTTGAAATGTGACTCTAAACAAAGTAGCCACAAGACTTTCCTTTTTTCTTTGAAAGTGGATGTCTTCCTTCAATCTTCGATGCCTTCATGGGGTGGAAAGGGGGCCTTTTTATCGGCATGATTCCCAAAAATTTGGGGATCAACATAGACCATGTCATTAATGACACGGTCCGTGTTGGCTAATGTTCTGAGTACACGGCCCCCGTCTCGACGTGACCAATCCTCCGATATAATTAACATGGACCGTGTTACTAATGACACGGGTCGTGTAGTCTTCTGGAATCGCGGCGTGGATCGTTACGTTATTAACATCGAATATGGCCTGTGTTGATGTGACACGGTCCGTTTTGTTCAAAGCTTTGACGCGACTTCGGCTAGTGGACACGGGCTGTTTTCTTCTCTCGATAAGGAAAATTCGGCGAGTATAATAATAATAATAATAATAATAATAATAATAATAATAATAATATTCTCACAAAAAAATGTTACATACTTTATTTAATTTTAACTTATTAAAGAGCAAAATAATATATAGAAATGAACATGCAAAACAATCCTCAAGTTTGAATATTTACTTGTCCTCAAGTAAGATTCAAAGATAAGATATGTTCTTCATCAAATTACTAATACTTTTCTCTTTCCATAGTTTATTTTTCTTATATCGTCAAAGTATCTCTTCTCTTTCCAATTGATCCCTGCTTCAAAGAATATATGATGCTAAGACATTTTTAAATCAATAAACAGTTAGTCTCAACTATATAAATAAAAATGTCTTAACGTTGAAATTATAAATATAAGGTGAGCTTCTTTCTTCTTTTTTTCACGTGTTTCACCATCTTGATCAAAGTGGATCATGTAACAAGTTTTCAATCGACAAATCCAAGACCAATTGACCTGCAAGAATTCCCTATGGATATAATGGCTCGAACACACCAAGGTGCCAGAGATAACGCTTTTTATTTTATGCAACTTCTTTGGAAGTTTTTTTTCTTTTGGTCAACAAAGATTTAGAAATTTCAATAAGGAGACTACTTCTGTCAAAATTGAGTAAATACCAACAGATAAAGATCCTCAAAGCAAAATAAATCGAATAAGCTCCAACTACTTTTCCAAAAACCCTATATTGAGGCGATACATGGAAAAACACATTGATAAAGAATTTCATAAGCAACGAGATGTTCTTGAAACCTTTGATTATGACTAAGGAAATATAAAAATAATTGAGAATAGTAAGGAAAGAGAGTTTTTTTTTCGAAGTTTGAAAAACATATGATTATCATGATGCAAGAAACATAAAATGCATGCAACCCCGAACTTGAAAGAAGCATTGTCCTCGGGACACAACAAAAAGAGTAAGTGTGAAAGGCACAACCTTGCTAATCAAACTCAGGTAGAGGTGGTGGAGGTGGAGGTCTAAAAGTGCTATCATCCAGATCTATATGACTCTTGTGCCACTAGACTATCTAACAAACATCTCGATCTTTCCTGACGACGTCCTATACAAGGCGATGAAATAGTGCTCGATCCTCCTGGGCTGCAATCTGCAGCGGTTAATTGTTCCTTCACTAATAGATAGTACCATGTCTGATCAGTTCGTATAGCATCCATCTACGCTTGCCAAGGAGAAAATTCAAAAGTCACAGAAGGAGGAGCTGATGTAGGAGGGGGTGGATAACTATGAGGGTCCTGCACCATCTTGTGATGGTTGGGGTATTGGCTCATCCTCAAGTGGCTCCCAACGTCAAGTGGAATGGCCAATGGTGGAAAATATAACCAATTAGCCTTGTCAAAAGGTGTAACTCTAGCATGATTTGTACCTAGAATCTTGTCAGATCTACCTCTAAAAGTGAAGAAAACTCTATTATTTCTTACCGTGATAAGCCTCGTTTGAACAGCCTTGCCTTGATTAAGGAATGAGACATTTTTAACCACATTACATTCTAAGTATAAATTATAATGGCGTGCAAAGGGTGTGACAAAACCTCCGATGACAATGCACCCTTTCTTCTTCCAGGAATGCTTCTCAAAGTTATGGATTAAATTCTCAATCATGATGCATAAAAAGAGAAGTTCTGTTTCGTTAACAGCTCCTTCGCTGTCTCCTCTTACACAAATAGAGTTACATAAAATTTGACGTACATAACAAAACACCATGTTATAAATCTGTCTAGCTTTAGTACGGGTTAAGTTTAGATGATTCTTACCGGTGATGGCATACTAGAAGGATGTAGCGTCAAAAGCTGAGGTGTTAGGGGTGTTCTCAATTACTGGAAAACTGTATAAATCACATAGTTAAGACATACTAATTGTTTAATTGTTGGGTCAAAGTTTTAATGAATATAAAATTATATTTTGATGAAACAAATCTCAAAAGATTAAAGTTAAAATACTGAAAAAGTTTAAGAAAAATAGATAACTTTATGCACGAACTTTGATTGCATAATTGACTATGATATGATCAGATTTTGGATGAATGATAAACATTTGTAGATAATTCTGTTAGCTTTCCATAGAGTTCAAGATCATCTAATTTGAATAACTGTGCAGAAAGTTATGATCAAAATAGTAACGATCAAATTTGAAGGTGGAATTTGTGGAGCAAATTTTGAATGAAGTTTTCACACACTGAATGCTATAAAATGAGTGCCAAAGCCAGAGGCAAAAGCAACACATTCACTCATTGAAGAAAAACTTAAAGTTATCAAAATAATTATTTTTCGAAGTTTTCATTTCATAGCTTTCTCTTGATTCTCTCTTCTCTTCTTATGAGCATAGAATTGTAAAAGAGAGAAACACTTTTGTTAAAAAAAAACTGAGAGAGCTCCTGTGTAAAAGAGGTTCAAAATCTTACCTCTTGAGCGAAAGAAATAGATTAGCTTCCTAGGAGGAAATGTTGCATTGCCTCTCGAAGCGAAGAAAAGATGGTTGATTTAAAGAACTTTCTTCCTTGCCCCATTCGAAGCAAAGGAAGGGATTAGTGGAATCTCCGACGGTCTCGAGGTCGAGAAGTCGGAGCGGGGACGTAGGCCAAGGTCTGGCCGAACCTCGTCAACAATTATCATGTCTTTACGTTTGATTTTCTCTCTCTCCTCATTCATATTATGCTTATGACCTTAATTGCTTTATTTTAAAAGGTTTTAAATAATCGGTTTTGTGTTTCCGCGACGATCATTGTTAAATCGACATTTTTTATTTAACACCAATTCACCCCCCTCTTGGTGCCTTTGGGATCCTACAGTAGTCATCGTTGTACATCCTTAAAAATATTTATTCGGGTGCTTCTCTTGCAAAACTTGTGTGTGTCATTTGAAATGAGCTCAAAAAATTCAAAGCAACTTATGCATCCAAAAACAACCAAAACATCATCTAGTATCATGCATAAAACAAGAACAAGCAAATTTAGTGGCCGCTGATTTCATTCAACGCTGCCTCATTAAGGCTCGAGCATGATCCCCATCTCTGTAATCAACTTATGGAGGTCTCGTAACCATAGTAGGACCCAACCTCTTCAAAATTCACGTCCACGGTGCGGGGTGCGGCCATGGTGAGAAAACGGCCCGCGTAGGAAGGAAACGATGCATGTTTACTATTGTCAGTGAAAACAGTCTATGAGTCCATGTTACCTTGCAAAAAATGGCCTGCGTGTCATGAACGCGGCCTATTTTTCCTACAAAGTTCACCACCGTAGTTTGGGAAAAAGCCAATGTTGATGCTGAAAGTCTCGTCTCGTCTGAGGAATTAAACAAAAAGTCAGTGAAGACAATCCTCGAGGTGGTCGACGTGGTGAAGGCGGCGGCAGATGTCAAAGACTGTGATAGGTGTCATTGGTAGTGACGACCGATAGTGTTGCGGGGTCGCCGAAGAGGTGGAAGATGGCCGGAGGAGTTGACGATGGTTGGCAGTACGTTCGGTGTGGGTGACTTAGAGAGAGCAAGCGTCGGCAGGTGGATGTGTGGCGGCACAGGCGGTGGTGCGCTGGAGAAATGGACGACGTCTAGAGGAGTTGACGATGGCCGACAGTACGTTTGATGTGGGCGACTTAGCGACAACAAGCGTGAGCAGGTGTATATGCGGCGGCGCAGGCGGTGGTGCGCTGAAGAAATGGACGACGACCGGAGGAGTTACGGATGACCAGAGGCTGTCGATGTGGGGACGATTCGATGTGGGGTGTCTTATAGGCAACTCAGCCTATGTTGTAAATGTAGGTAGGTGGAAGGTGCATGAAATTCGAGTAACATGGATCGTTTCTCTATTGACACGACCCGTGTTTGACTTCATGATTGCGTACAATTTTGAAAATGAACAGAAACATGGCTTGACAACTGTCGTCTCCTCGGTTCGTGTTGTAGTCGTGTGCTGGGGTGACGCGCCTGCCTAACACGGTCCGTGTTTACCTAAAACTATGAAAGCCTGCGCATATAACAAACGATTATTACTGAAAACACGACTCCCAGATCGTGTTGCAAAATTTTTTTCTAAAGAATTAAAAATTAAGAAGTAAAAAGAGTAATTAGAGTTTTAGGCAGAACTATGTAGTTCTAATTTATAGTCATACTTAGTCAAATATTATCATAGATCAATAAGGATAACAAATTCGACTTCCTCATGATGAACACCACCTAGATAGTGTTTAAGATGATATCCATTGACTTTGAATTGATGCTTTTTATTCACGGCTTATGACATGGATTTCTTACACATTATTATTAGGGTAGAAGCATGATTTTCTTGATTTATGCTGCAATTAAATAATATAAAATCTACATTTTTAACATTTTTCCTGTTATATGAAATCTCCATATCATTTTAGTCTTTTGCTAAAAACATAAATAAAATTTTCTAAATTTATAAACTTTTCAGCACATACCCGTACGTTGTATGACAGTATCTGGTAGCTAAGTTAAAAGAGTCCCTACGTGGGGGTATCTGGCACTGCTAAGACCAGAAGCTGAGCTGGAAGAAAAGGACAAAATGGTAACTGCCACATGACGCGCGCAGGGAATAGAACAGAGGTGCAAAAAAGAGATAAAAGCACTGGGACAGGTGTCACACATCCACTTGCCTGATGGAAAAGGAGAGGAATCAAAGAGAATATGATGACTATACAGGTGTCACACATCAGATGGTTGAACAAAAAGCGGATGTTGAATAAGGGACAAGTGTCAAAGATCCAATGGTGGACAGAAGTAATGCCAAGATATAAAAAGAAAATAATGTCTCAAAAAAAGAGAGTTGACCAGCAATCATCGAGAGGCATTGTGAGAAACCTAAGAGCATGGTGGAGGCCAACCATAAAGGGGAGAAGCCACTTTGAAAAGGAAGAAGACCAGAGGGGAAACCGGAGTTCTAATCCTAGTGCTGGCTATTGCATTTTCCTTTTCCTACTTCTTTTATATTGCTATTTCTTTAGTTTTCTCTAATCAACAATGTTTAGTATTAGGATGATGTTATTTGTTGTGATCCCTATACTTATGTATAACTAATCAGCCATCAAGACTGGGGGATTTCTTAATGTGAATGAACTCTTTGGTTATGCCACTTATGGATTGAATGCATATTTTCTTGATCTGCAATGCTTATTCTACTTGTTGAATATTGTTTACTTGGCCGATAGTTGATTAATCCTTATGCAACAAACTCTTGAGAGAGGGCATATGTTGTAATCAGTCTAGCGATGAGCTGAGAGGCTAACTGGTTGTCTGGAGTAATCAGCAGGAAAGTCACTCCAATTTGAGATAAATGGAGAGGTGGAACTTATGGAGGATGACTTAATCATAATCTATACATCGATGATGATTGTATACTTGCAACTTGAGAAGTGTAGTTGGGATTATAAATTTAAAACTTATTTACATTCTAGTAAAAGGGAATCTGATCTTCACATACGTGTATCTAGTATGCAAATACCGACTATCTCCCATATCTGCAGAGATTTTTCACAACAATGGTGCAAATTTCAACGGCTTCAAAATGTGATGTGCAGACTACGAGAAAAGAGCCTGTCAATCTAAACTTGAGTTTACCTGAAAATAACCTAAGTCTACTATCATATAGGAGAACTTGTTGACCAAATTGAAAATCCTTACTTTGTATGCGTTGGTCGTGCCAATAATTTATGCGCTCCTTATATATTTTTCTATTTTCATAGGCATTAGTTCAGAATTCTCCAAGTTCATTCAGCTTGAGTGGTCTTTCCTTCCTTGTTTCTCTAAGTTCAAAATAAAGAAATTCAATGGCCCAATAAGCTTTATTTTCCAATTGTAAATGACATGCCTTACCCAACACAAGCCTCATGAAGATATTCAGTGTGATGGGCACATAAAGCATCATACCAATCCTTCCTAGAAGAATTCATAGTTTTTTCTAAAATGCATTTTATTTCCCTAACTTGGCCACATGTTTGAGCATGATATGGGGTGCTGAGTTTATGTGTAACTCCAAATTTTGTCAAAAGTCCTGCAAAAATTTGTTACAAAAATTAATGCCATTATCGTTGATTATAGATCTAGGTGTGCCAATTCTAGTAAAAATGTTCTTTTTCAAAAAGTTGACTATCACCTTTGCATCATTAGTAGGAGTGTCAATGTTCTCTACCTACTTAGATACATAATTTATAACAACCAAAATGTACTCGTTATGAAATGACTTAGGAAAAGGTCCCATGAAGTCAACTCCCCACACATCAAAAATATCACAATATAGCATACTATTTTGGAGCATTTCATGAAGTTTGGAAATGTTACTGGTCCTTTGGCATTATCACATGACATCTTTAAAAATAGTGGGCCAATAAAACACACTTTCCAAGATCTTTGCGGCTATCCGATTAGGGGCGAAGGGGCCTCTTGCTTCTCTTGTGTGGCAATGTGTAAGAATGCTTTTGAATTCAATTTCAGGAACACAACTTCTTTGATTTAATTGATCTGCACAAACTTTAAAGATATATGGATAATCCCACAAGTAATGTTTCACATCTGAAAATAATTTCTTCTTTTGTTGTGATGTCCATCATGTGGGAAGCCAATTTTCTTAAAAAAAATTGCAAAGTCAACAAACCAAGGTGAACTCTCTATCAATTTTACCTTATCCCTAGTTCTAGTATTTCTATCTCTCGCTTGGAGCAGATTCCAAACGAGACAAATGTTCGACGACGACAATCTCAGTCCCCTTCTTATCTCTAACTTTCACATCAAACCTGAGTAGACAAGGTTTGGCTTCCTTTTTTGACATGATATGTCATATACCTGCATTATCATCAGTGTAAACCACAACTTGTGAGCAAACTAAATAAGATCTAAATTTGTCGAAAGAAAATGACAACCAAAAACTCATTTCCATGGTGGCATAGTTGATTTGTGTTGAAGTCAAAGTTCGTATAGTAGATGACTCGAAAAATTTTGTCCTACTTTTGTCCTAGTACAACACGATGGTTCCATCACTAACGTCACACATGAATTCAAATGGAAGACTCCAATATGGGATCAGAATGTAAGAAGTGGGATCAACTATGAGATCATATGTAAGTTTTTCTTTTAATGTAGTAAAAGAAAATATACAATTAGAATAAAAAAACAACTTAATGTCTTGGTGAGTAAATTGGTAAGTGGTTGGCTATCTTGGAAGAATTCTTGATAAACTGCCTGTAGAATTCAGCATGACCTAAAAAGTTTCAGACATCTTTCACAAATGTGGGAGGGGTAGATTTGTGATTACGTCCACCTTAGCCTTGTCTACCTCGATCCCTTTTTCAGAAATCTTGTGTCCTAAGATAATGCTTTCCTTCACTATGAAGTGGCATTTTTTCCAGTTTAATATTAGATTTGTTTTTCTTCACAACGGTGCAAAAAATAAGTTAAATTTTCAAGACAATTATTAAATGAGTTGCCAAATAAAGTGAAATCGTCCATAAAAAACTTCAAGTCTTTCATATCGACAAATATTTCCATCATGCATCGTTGAAATGTTGCCGGTTCGTTGAAATAATAAAAACTATGTTCTACCACTCGTTCCAACATTTGGTCCATGAATGAAAGAGGGAAGTGATCTTTGCGCGTTGCTTTGTTGAGTTTGTGATAGTCGATGCAAACAAGCCAACCTATAACTGTCCTGCTAGGCACCAACTCATTGTCTTTGTTAGTAACAACAATAATACCCCACTTTTAGGCACTATCTGAACGGGGCTAATCCAAAGGATTATATAGAATAAATGATACTTAGAAGTTTGATAACTTCTTCCTTAACTACCTTTTTTAGAGTTGCGTTCAAACTACGCTGAAATTGAGCGCTTTGTTTGCTTTTCTCTTCCATGAAGATCTTATGCATATATATTGAGAGTGATATCCTCTTGATATCATTGATGGACGGCTTTTCTATGTCTCCTGATGACTTATAAAAGTTTACTTTCCATTGCATCAGTTAACTCAGAGGAAATGATTCAGGAAATGAATCTTTTTCAAGAAAAGCATATTTGAGATAAGGGGGTAGGCTCTTGAGTTCTAGGTTTGATGGTGGTGGAGATGTGTCAATCTTCTTCAAGATGTGTTCCTTGAGAGGGAGTGGTTCCATTTAGTTTGAGTCAATTTCTTTTTCTATGTTATCCATTGACTCTTCAACAATTATGTATGGGTCCATTATCACCTCTGGTATTACTCATTCAAATTCATCATAGACATCATCCTCAAGCATTAAAAGAATAACAAGACGATAAGTCTAGAGATTGCTTGAGGGAGTCAGAAATATTAAAACACAATTATTCATTTTTCACTTTCAGAGTGAGATGTCCTTTCTTGACACCGATCAACGTGCTGCTAGTAGCCTAGTATGATGGGTGCTTCAGCTTCAGAATCCATTCCACGATGATGAAATTTGCTGGGAATGCAAATATATCAACTTTTACAATAACATCTTCTAAGAGGCCCTTAGGCTTCTTAATAGATTGATCTGCAAATTGGAGCATCACTAAGTATCATTGAGTTCATCATATCCTAATTTTAGAAAATAATGTAAGGCACAATATTAATGTTAGCACCCAAATCGCATAGTGCTTTAGAACAATAAAAATTTTCAATAGTGCGGGGGATAGTAAAACTCCTAGATCCTTTTGTCGACAAGTCCCTTTTGCAGACATGGATCAGGTCTGTCTCCTCAATTCATCTTTTGTTTGAGAGCACAATTTGGCATATACAAGCATGAGCTTCGTGAAATGGGATGTTAATATGAATTTTTTAAAAATTTTCAAAAAATGAGAGAATTATTTATCTAATTATTCCTGCCTAGGGGTGTTCACGGGTTAGGTTTGACTCGACCTGTGAACAAACTCGACCTGACCCAGGCCGATGGAGTTGGGTCGGGTCGGATGATCATTGTTTTTTAATTTTCCTTTTATTTTTTATATAAAAACATTTATTACTTAATTTTTATACTAAAAATATTTTTAAATACAAAAAACATATTTTTTAAAATATTTACATATTTTCTACATATAAATAATTTATTTTATATTATTTTTCAATTTTTAATGACATAAAACTCTTAAATTAACAAAAAAATCATTTGATATAAAAAAAATGAAAAATGTTGGTCATCGGGTCGGGTCAAATCGGGTTGGAATTCTCCAACCCGAACCTGACCCGACAGGACATAGTAGGGCGACCATCGACCCGAGGGTCGGGTCGGATCTTTGGGTTCACTGGGTCGACCCGACTCCGTGAACACCCATATTCTTGTTGATACTTTTAAGTAAACACCAACTTCTAGATTTTGAAGGAATATGGTATTTTGTAACATCCTTTTTGGCTAGTTAAGTGGGGCGTTGAAATGATGATGGCACATCTGTGGTCTGAGTTAGCACTGGTTCTGATAATTCTTTGTTACTTCTACGCTTGATTGTCTTTGCTTCTTTCCTTGGGTTCTTCTCTATATTACTAGGGAGAGAATCTAGTTGTCTACATGCAATCATATTAGCCAATTGCCCCACCTAATTTTCTATGTTTCTAATGGAGGCTTCTTAATTTGTAAATTTTGTGTTCACTGTCTTGATGAATTTGGCCAATACATCCTCCAGGTTGGATTTTTGTTCGGCATATGATTTTGGTGTGACCATTTTGTCCAGCGTTTATTCTCCCCCACAATCACTAGATTAATCAAATACTAGTAGCTCATGGATCATAGATCATGTATTGAAAAAAATATCATACACTAACCACTTTAAAGCTATAATCCCTAGATTTTTTTAGTATGGGTTTTTGCTTACTCTCAAATGTCCTTTCTGCTGATTGCAATATGAGCTTGTAAGATTATATATATATATATATATATATATATATATATATATATATATATAATATGTGTTGGCATTTGAACAACAATATGTGTCACATTTATATCTTCTTGTCTCTTATAATTAGAAATAAAATTCTACAAAATTTACGTCTTGATTTTTAAATTAGGATGTACTAATCGTTAACATTGTGAGATTTTTAGAAGATAAAAGTACAAGCGATTCATCAATATATTGTGAATTATAAATAGGGACTTAAGCTATTTGTTTAAAATTTTCCAAAAAAAAAGAGAGAATTGTTTATCTAATTATTCGTGCCTAGAAGTGTTCACCTGTTAAATTTGACCAGACCTGTGAACAATCCCGACCGACCAACTTTTTTCCCCTGCGACCGACCCAAATGTGACCCGGGCCTACAGAGTTGCATGTTTCTGTTTGTGAAGATCCTACAGAGTTCTTTTTTATCTGAGCTTGTTGTATTAGTATCGAGGATTTATTGGATTTCTTTTCCAGAAAAAATAGTTTGCATAATTGTGGTGGAACCTAATTTAAGATACAATATAAAATTATGCTATGAACATGGAAGCAATATTAAAATTTGTGATAATAATAATAATTATTATTAATAGAATTACTATTATATACTGAAAATGAATTAATTGGAAGAATCTCAAAAGAGGCCAAATACAATGTTTAAAAGAATATTTTTCTTCATATCTAGGCTAACAAATCTTGCATCAACATGGGTCATTAACAGTTCAATGAATCAATTATTTCCATCAAAATAGAAACTGATCTAATTCTAGTATAAGGAAAATAGAAGATGGCAAGTTCAACATTATGTTAATATGCTCAAGCATCTCCCATACATAGAAACCTACCAAAGCAATTTCTCCATCACGCTAATACCTTACGCATGTTCCACTTACAAACAACTCATGATAAGGCTTCACTTTTCACAGAGTAGAAAAAAACCAGAAATAGTCCAAATACACAAATTAAAGCTTCTATTCTATCTTTCTCTCTTTAATGTCTTCGATATGAAAACTCAAGCTGTGCTGCAGAAGAGCTGCCCAAATTAGTGACAAAATTGAATGGCGGACAAAACGTCTAGCTGAAATAAAAAAATAGTCATATTAGAAACTGATACAAGAGACGATACAATAGTTTGAAAATTTGAAATGAGACTAAAAAAAGGGGAAATGCAACCTCAGCCAAAGAATGACAAGAGTGTTCAGCAAAAAATTCATATGAATGTGAAATAACAAATATATTTGACTATGTTTACTATCTCCCTTTTGCATTATTTTTTTACTTCTCAGAATCCATAAATTGCCTTGGTCTTAATCATAGTTTTTCTTGAAGAGGATCTTAAAGAAGGAAAAATATCAAGCAATTACATGACAAGGTTGCAACTCTGTTTCTGGTCGAAATCAGCAGAATCAAAAGTTGTTTAGGATGCTGACCATGTTGAAGTGACATAAATGTAAACAGACTAAAACCAGTGTGAAAGCCTGTCAGAAGGACTAGACAAAAGAATCATTCATCAGCATCAGGTTCGGATATATTACATGTAGCAGAATTAAGAAAGATGAAAGCATCATGGCAAAAGGGGAAGGCATTGCAGATTACAGACTATAGAAATGGATCTCATTGTATATTGACATGTAGACAACTGTGCCCCATAAAATGCATGACCAGCTACCGTACAACATTTTCAATCTTGCCACGGTTACTAGGAAAAGAAAGCAAGAGATCCAGGTAATCCCCAACCAGATCCATAATATGTCACAATCATGCAGTTCACGATTAAGTACTTGTGTTGTCCTGTAAATTACCTTTATGATGATCCTCATATCATCCATGCTAATTTTATTCTATAATTTGAACTAAATTGGACAAAAATTACAGAGTAAAATTGTATCAAAAAATATTTTCAGAGGGGAAAAATTTCAACCTGGGATATGTAAGAGAGAATTATTCTATAATCTATGACATATCCTTGCATTCTACAACATAAAATTTTGTTAAGCCAAATGATCTATGCATAAAAAAACTGGATTGCCCTAAATTACTAAATTTTCGGTGAGGATTCTCTCTCTTCACATTGTTGTTTTTTGAGCCATCATTAAGCCAAATTTCATATCTCCACATTATTAAGCCATTATTAGGGCAAATGATATTAATTAAACACAAAAGTATGAAGGTAAATGATATTAATTGAAGCCAAGAACCTTGGCCATCTTAAGGGGAAATTGAGGACATAATCCTATCACTATTACGTTCTTATGGCCTTCCAGTTTACAAGCTTTTAACACCAACATCAGCAACTTACAAAAAACAATAGAGGACCAAGGCAAAAGGCAAAAAACAAATGTTTTTCCAAGGACAAAACTGCTTAAGTTAAGATAGAAGATGACCTTAAGCAATCAAAAATACAAAAGTATAGTTTGCAAAAAATCTTGTACTTTTTACTTTGCGGACAATCAATTATTCACTGACAGTAAATTTTGCTAACAATCAAGTCACTAATTCTCTTCCTCTCTTGGTCATAAACCCTTTTGTCATGCTTTGGAAACAATTTTTAAATGTGCCTCCATTACCAATCCTGTAGATACAATTAAGTTCTTCTTACCATTGAGCACATCTCCAGTTAAAATAAATTTAGTGATAGCAGGAAAGGAAGAATCCTCAACATGATAACAGGAATAAATATGGAGTAAATCAGCCAATATCCAGTAGTAAAGTATATCATAGTATCAAAGGTACATCTCGTTCTTTCCCAATAAACAGTGAAAGTATTTGAATTTCCTTTATCCTCAACATCAATATCATGAGAACTAACAAAAAAAATATACATTTAATTAAGAAAAAAAGTGAGAAAATAAGCTTGCCTAAACCATGAGTAGCAAAGAGCTCATTTCTGCCGAAGGAAAAGTAATAGTGAAAGACAAATATTTATGATAAAGAATTATGCATACAAATATGCAAGGCAAACGAGAGTAAAAAGGAATTATACTATGTTAAGGAAAGTCTATCAGAACTTTAGTCATTACAATCTTCTATGCAAAACAGGTCTAATTATATTTTTAATCCTATCTTTTCATTATGTTCATACAATGAAAATTTGATATTAATTAAGAACATATTAAAGTGGTTCCACCTACATGTCCTATATTTTCTTGTTTTGGCACCTTCACAGTAATTAGCTGTTCTACACAAAATTAAAATTTGGCAAGGATACATATAACCAGTTACAAAAGAATTTGGGATAATTATAATTATTAGTTCTATAAAAGGTATTCATCCTATGTTCTCTATGTGAACCTTAGGAAGTTCGGCACTTAATTAGAAAGCTGCTAAACTTACCTGAGAGGTTAACCAGATTCATAAAAAGTTCATGCAATCCCAGCACAGGACATCACACATGTAGCTCCGTTTAATGATCATAAATAGACTAACACCAAATCAATTTTACTTTACATTTGTGATGCCAACAGACAAGGATAAGATGACTAAAAATGGAACTAAAATCATTTCATATTATGCCAGATCCATCACTATTATTTTTTTGAGCTGCAGAAATTATTGAAACCCTTTCGCCATAAACCTTTTGTCATGCTTTGGAAACAATTTTTGAATGTGTGTCCATTACCAATCCTGTAGAAACAATTCATTTCTTCTTACTACTGAGTACGAGAAATACAAGATGGATTAATTTATGTCATCATGCCGAGTTAAACATTATGTTAATATTCTCAAGCATCTCCCATACATAGAAACCTTCCAAAGATATTTTTCCATCACACTAATACCATAATTAGTTAATTATGCATGCGCCATTTACAAACAACTCATGGTAAGGCATCACTTTTCACAAAGAGTAGAAAAGCCAGAAAGAGTCCAAATGCACAAATTAAATCTCTTTATTGTCTTTCATATGGAAGGTCAAGGTCTCTAGCATAATAGTTTCCCAAATTATTGGCAAAATTAAACGGCGTACGTATTGTCTAGCTGAAATAAGAAATAGTCATAAGAAACTGATACAAGAGATGAGATAAGAGTTTGAAGATTTGAAGTGCGACTCGAAAAAAGGGAGATGCAACCTCAGCCAAAGAATAACCAGAGTATTCGGCAAAAAATTCATATGAATATGAAATAACAAATATATTTGCCTATGTTTTTTAATTTCCCTTTCTATCCTTTTACTGGTCTGAATTTGTAGACTGCCTTGGTCTTAAGTTTTAACCATAGCTTTTCTCGAAGAGGGTCTTAAAGAAGGAAAATAATATCAAGTAATTCCATGACAAGCTTGCAAATCTGTTTCTTGTTGAAATTAGCAAAATAAAAGTTGTTTAGGATTCTGACCTTGTTGAAGTGACATAAACGTAAACAGACCAAAACCAGTGTGAAAGCCAGTCAGAAGGACTAGACAAAAGAAGCATTCATCAGCGTCAAGAGAAAAATTGAGGCTTGGATATATTACAAGTAGCAGAATTAAGAAAGGTGCAAGATTCATGACAAAAGGGGAAGACATTGCACATTACGAACGAATCTCATTATACATTGAGATGATAGCCAAGTGCCAGATAAAGTCATGATGATCTACAACAAATCATAGTCAGATCTTGCCATTGTTAGTAGGAAAAGAAGGCAAAGCATCCAGACAATCCCCAACCTGATCTAAAATATTACACAATCATGCAGTTCTCAGTTAAGAGTTTGTTTCATGATTTGGTCCTGTAAACTACCTTCAAGATGATCAGAGTAAAATGGAAACAGTTTCAGATGGAAATTTTAAAATTCAACAATAATTACAGAGTAAAATTGCATCAGAAAACAGTTTCAGATGGAAAAATTTCAGCCTGGGCTATAAGTAGAATTGTTCTATTATATAGGCTCAAATATGACATGTACAAGTTTTTCCATTATCAATTATTTCTGTATGACTATTTTTATGTATCCATCACTAAAAGAAAAAGGATAAAAACCAATTTCACCATATCCAAGTATTGCACTAAACGATTAAAAAAACAGAAGTATGAAGGTAAATGAAATTAATTAAATCCAGAAACATTAGCCAACTTATGGGGAAATTGGTTAGATAATGCTATCAATATTACCTGTTTGTGACCTTTCTTTTTACAAGCTTTTGATCATCAACATCAGCAACCTACCAAGACAATACAAAGCACTAGGGGAAAAGGCACAAAAATGTTTTTCAAAGGACAAAACTGCTTAAGTTAAGCTAGAAGATGAACTTAAGCAATTACAATATCAACTTTTAGCAGATATGGTGCAGAAAGGTGCACTTGTTTGTTCCCAGAAAATTTAACAGCAAAACACAAAAGAATACTGCAAACAATCTTATTCTTATTACTTTGCCAGCAATCAATTATTCACTGAAAATAAATTTTGCTAACAATCAAGTCACTAATTGTATGTTTCTCTTGGTCCTAAACCCCTTTTGTCATGCTTTGGAAACAACCTGTAGATAAAATTCATTACTTCTTACTATCGAGTACAATTCCGGCAAAAATACTTTTAGTGGTAGCAGGAAAGGAAGAATCCTCAACATGATAGCAGGATAACACATGGAATAAATCAGCCAATATACAGAAATTGTACTAAAGTATATCGTAGTATCAAGGGACATCTTGTTCTTATCCAATAAACAAAGAAAACACTTGGGTTTCCCATATCCTCAATATCAATATCATGAGAACTAGAAAAAAAGTATATATTTAATTAAGAAAAAAGTGAGAAAATTAGCTTGCCTAGACCATGAGTAGCAAAGACCTCATTCCTTCCTAAGGAAAAGTAATAGTGGAAGACAAATGTATATGATCCAGACATATGCAGACAAATATGCAAAACAAATGAGCGAAGAGGGAATTATACTACGCTAAGAAAACTTACAGAATTTTAGTCTTTATAACTATCTATGCAAAACATATCTAATTATATTTTTGATCTTATCTATTCATTATGTTCATAGCATGAAAAATCGATGCATATTAATTAAGAGTATATTAAATTGGGTCCACCGGCATATCTTTTTTTTTTTTTTTCCTCTTTTTGGCACCTTCACACTAATCAGCTCATCTGCACAAAATAAAAATCTGTTAACATTTTTTGTCCTTTGAAAAATAGTTTGCCAGCAATCTTATTCTTTTTACTTTGCCAGCAATCAATTATTCACTGAAAATGAATTTTGCTAACAATCAAGTCACTAATTGTATTCTTCTCTTGGTCCTAAACCCTTTTTGTCATGCTTTGGAAACAACCTGTTGATACAATTCATTACTTCTTACTATCAATTACAACTCCGGCTAAAATAATTTTAGTGGTAGCAGGAAAGGAAGAATCCTCAACACGATAGCAGGATAACACATGCAATAAATCAGCCAATATACAGAAATTGTACTAAAGTATATCATAGTATCAAGGGACATCTTGTTCTTATCCAATAAACAAAGAAAATACTTGGGTTTCCCATATCCTCAACATCAATATCACGAAAACTAGAAAAAAGTATATATTTAATTAAGAAAAAAAGTGAGAAAATTAGCTTGCCTAAACCATGCATAGCAAAGAGCTCATTCCTTCCAAAAGAAAAGTAATAGTGAAAGGCAAATATATATGATCCAGAGGTATGCAGACAAATATCCAAAACAAATGAGCAAAAGAGGGAATTATAGTATGCTAAGAAAACTGACCATCTCTGCAAAACAGATGAAATTATATTTTTCATCCTATCTATTCAATATGTTCATAGCATGAAAAATCGATGCATATTAATTAAGAATATATTAAATTGGGTTCACCTGCATGTCTTTTTTTTTCTTTTTGGAACCAGCACAGTAATCAGCTCATATACACAATATAAAAATTTGACAAGGATTCATGTAATCTGTCAAACCACTTGCACAAGAATTTGGGATCTATAAATTATTAGTTCTATAAAGGTAATCATCCTATGTTCATTATGTAGTTCTAGGAAGTAGGGCACTTCATGAGAAAGCTGCTGAATTTACCTGAGAGGTTAACCAGATTCATAAAAAATTCATGCAATCCCAGCACAGGACACGACAAATGTAGCTCCCATTACAACAACAACAAAGTCTTATCCCACTAGGTGGGGTCGGCTACATGGATCATACGACGCCCGATCCATGTTCATGAGATTCGACAGGGTTTTACTCCGGTTGTCGATCCTAACACAACCCTCCTCCTTTATCCGGGCTTGGGACCGGCTATAAAACATAGGCGGAGTTCCATGTTCATAATTTCTTCACCAGACTTAAAATCATTCAGTAACTTTTCTTCACGCCGGTTTCCCCTGATATGTTACCAGAATGAGCATAAATGAGCATTCAGTAGCAAATTCAGTAGCTCCCATTAATGAGCATAAATAAACTAATACCAAATCATATTTTATTTAACATTTGTGATGCCAACAGGCAGGGATAAAACGACTAGAAATAAAACTAAAAACATTTCAAAATATATCAGATCCACCATTAGTATTGCTTTCAGCTGCTGAAACATTTAGAGGCATCTGTGGACAAGTTAAGGCACCATAGTGCTGCATGGATCAAGCATGCCTAGATAACCATATGATCAGTTATACTCAGTATTACCTTTAATGACTTCAAGACAAACAAAGTAATTAACACAATCAGACAACATATGTTTCCTTCAACAAAATTTCAAAATCATTTTAACATTAAAACTTAGTACACAAGATCATTCGGTGCTATTTTGCATCCTATCTACCATGGTTGCATGCACATGCCACTGGGATGTAAAACAGGAAGTCCTGCGAAATTGAGTTTCTTCATCCTTCAAAATCAATGTCATGAAAACTAGCAGAAAAAGGAATCTATTTATTTGAGAAACAGAGCGAGAAAGTAAACACGATTAAAGCATGTGAGTGAGAAAGTAAGCTTGCTTAAAGCATGCATAGCAAAAGAACTTATTTCTGCTGAAAGAAAAGTGATAATGGAAGAAAACAAATATATAGGAAGTGTACACAAACATGCCTATTAACAATACATTTGAAGAAACCCTACAGCGGTAGATTATTTTGTGAAAAATGATCAGTACGTGCACCCCTAGCGGACCTACACAAATTTGACCATGAGAGACAATGCATGTGATCGGTAACTTGGAATAAATATAAGCATGAATTGATAAGCAAAGCAATTTAGAAAATGGGGGAATTATGGCACAATAAGGAGAGCTTGTTTTTACAGTCATAGTAACTTTCTAGTCAATTTCTAGTTTTCATCCTATCTAGTCATTATTATGTTCATCGCGTGAGAAGATTGGGGCGTATTATTAAAGAATATGTTGCACTTGGATGTCTACTTTTTAAGTTGTTGCGGCACCTACAGAGTAATTAGCTGGTATGGCTACATCACCTGATATGGCTAAAACTACAACCGGAAAAAGGACCTGAATTTGACTTGGGAACACTGGGCTTTGGCGCTTCGTGACCATCAGAAAATTCCCAAAGCATTAAAGATTCATCGGCAGAAGCAGAAGCCAAAGTGTAGCCATCGGGGCTTTGGGCTGTGAACAGAGCTCGGTGTCTGTGTCCTATGAGCTCGCCGGCCTTGACCATGGAAGGGTACCTCCAGACAGCAAGTTGGTTGTGAGGACCTCCATGAGAGCTGATGAGCTGGCGAACGTGCCTGCTCCACTGTAAAGAGCAAACCTCAGAACCTGTGTCCACAGAGTTCACCAGGCGTCCGGTGGAGGTATTCCAGAACTTGATGCTGCAATCGTCACTACCAGACGCAAGAAGATCGCGCTGGAAAGGAGACCAGGCGAGGGCTTTGACTGTCGATGTGTGATCGTGCATCCTGTGCAGCCATGGGTTCTGGTGGGCAGTCGAAGCGGCCATGGAGACGTCCCATATATGAAGCAGTTTGTCGACGCCTCCGCTCGCCAGCTGCTGGCCAGAGCTGGACCACTTCAGGCCGCAGACCTCCCCATTGTGGCCCCGGAAAGCTTGCACGACGGGAGACTCCAGCCGGAGATCATGGATGAGTATATCACCGTATATTCCGCCTGCAGCTAGAACGTTGTCGTCCTTCCAAGCGAGCGACGTGAACATGTAGGTCGCTCCCGGATTTGACAAGGCTCCGAGCATGCAATCGGAAACTGAGTTCCACAGCTGGATCCTGGACGACTCAAGGCCGACGGCGATACGCTGCCCGTCGGGAGCCCAGCAGAGACTGGTGACGGGAAAGTTCATGGAATCAAGAGATCCGAGCATGGAGGCGGACTTCTTGGAATGGTCCCAGAGGACGACGATGTCGTCGAGGGCGACGGCGAGCACATTGGCACTGCCCCAGTCGACCAGGTTGAGGTTGAAATCGTCATGGAGGTCGGGGATTTCGAGACACCTGGACGGCACTTTAGGGATGCGCCACCTCCTGGTTTTCTGCTTTGGGGGCTGAGCAGCCGGCTGCAGGAGCGTCTCCTCCTCCAGCGGTCCTGGGCGCGCAAGGGGACGAGCCCGGAAGGTGAGGACTCTTCTGTGCGGAACGACGTTGGCGAGGGCCCTCCTGTAGGCGAGCCTGGAGGGGGATACGTCATCATCATCGTCCGCGGCCGGGGTCTTGGTCTTGATGTTCTTGGTGATAGGCACGTAAGAGGCGGCGCCGGGAAGGCGGACGGGGATGAAACGGTCGCCTCCGATGTCGTTCTTGGACCAGGAGGAGGACGCGGTGCGCAGCGAAGGAAGGTAGGGCTTGAAGCCAGCAACGGCGGCGGCGGCAGCAATGGCGCGGTTACCAGAAGAAAAGGAAGAGGAAGAAGCAGAGGAGGAGGAAGAAGAAGCAGAAGAGGAGGAGGAGGAGGAGGAGAAGGAGGAGAAAGAGAGCCGCCGTGCCATTGATGAGCTTGCTGCCGGAGTTTTGACGTTCTTGCTTTCTTGAAACATGCGGGAGTTGAGAGAGAGAGAGAGCGCGCAGGCAGGAGAGAGAGAGAGAGAGAGAGAGAGAGAGAGAGAGAGAGAGAGAGAGAGAGAGAGAGAGATTGAGGGAGATCGCAAGAGAGCGAGGGGGAAAAAAGAGGCGGAGGGAAGGAATTAATAGGGCGGGAGTCGCTCGTATTACCGTTAACGGAGCAAATAAACGTCTTGAAAATAATTTAAATATATGCTTCCAATATTTTTTCCCTTTTACGGCAGCTATCTGTCAAATTATAAATCGAATAATATATTTTTTAAAAAATAATTATAAAATAAGTTTTTAACGTCTGGAAAAAATAATAGATATATTCATTTAAAATTTTATTTTATAAAAAGACCCTCCTCTTTCTCTTTTATGTTTTAAAATTTATTATCAATAAAATATTCATATCATATTTATTTATTAAGATGCTAACTTGACATACTCTAAAATAAAATAATACCCTTTCTTTCACTTTCTTTTTATTTTATTTTATTTTTTTGCTATTTTTGAATAATAACTGTATATTATTTTGATAATGCAGCATCCTTATTTTGTTAGAAAATAAAATTCAGGATTAAATCCAGTGAATGTACTTAAAATCTTGTTCAAATGATCGCACGAGATCAATTATTTTTTGGTGGCTCGAGGGCGATCGAGCTCTCAAATGACGTTCTTATAAATCGACAAAGTGATTACCTAAAAAAATACCATACATGGGACGAACTAGTTGAGAACCAGAATTAGTATAATATCAGCAGTCGTGTACACAAGATAAAACAGCAGGCCGCAAGCTGAACCAATAAAAGGACACTACTTTATCATTTTTTACAAAAAAATAAAGAGATAGAAGAAGAAACACAATTATACATACAGAAATTAACCTAATGATGATTTATCTAGAAAAAATAGTCTAATAATATATAAATGCATTAGGATTAAAGTAATTAATAAGAAGTATAGTATAAAACTTCTATATGTAGAAACCAATGATCAAACTCCCTCAAATTTAGATCCTTTAGTAGAGAAAAGTTCTTAAAGAAGGAAAAATAACAACTAATTCCATCACAAACTTGCAACTCCGTTTCTTATAAAAATCAACGGAATAAAAGTTGTTTAGGATTTTGACCTTGTTGAAGTGACATAAATGTAAAAAGACTAAAACCAGAGTGAAAGTCAGAACTAGACAAAAGAAGCATTCATCAACATCAGGGAAAAAATTGAGGCTTGGTATATTACAAGTAGCAGAATTAAGAAAATTGTGTACTAATCAACTCAAAGAAAGGAAAATATCAAAAGTGGACATTACATCATACTAAAGAAGACATTTAATTATCCACATAAAAAGGACATGATGTTATTACAAATTCTCAAAAGGAGGTCAAGTTCCAATTTGAAAAATTGTAGATACTGAATGCTCAAAAGCATGTGGGCAAAATTTATAAAGGCAAAGAGGAGTACTACTACACATAGAGGTTCTGTTTGGCAATGTCAAAACTAATGTTTCATTTATCAATGCAAATATTTTTTTGTTTGATAAATAACACAAACAAGTAGTGTTTAGCATTTTGGATGAAAATATTGAAACACGACTTCTACGGACGTTTAGCGAATAGTGGTTAGATGTTTATATTTTTTTTCTAACTTAACCATTATTCAGATGTATTTTTCTTTCACAGTTTATCTTATTATTTTCTCATTTTGTATTATCACTATTCAACTATTTTTTATATTTATACTTAATAGATTTCAAATTATTTATTTATTAATATATATTAATAATTAATATTTTCATACATATATGCACTAAATAAAATTTATTGTCAATCAATAGTTCCAATATCAACGGAAGAAACTTATACAATTAACCTAAAATTAGCGGAAGCAAACTATATAATATACAAGTTTATGGGCCTACATCTATATACAATTAGGTTCCTATGTACATGTCAATCATCCGAGGAACCACCCACTCTATATATTATACTACACGATCTAGGTACGCTAGAAAACACATGAGTATAAAAATATTCAATATAAATGGACTAAAAAAATCTATGGATTAATCGATGCTAATAAACAATATCAAATATCAATGTCCATTAGATATTCTAACTAATTTCATCAATCAACTTCTCCAAAATCGGTTAAGACACTAATAATTTAATAAAGTGTCCAAGTCCAAGCCAAAACATAAAACTAGAAAATCTACAAGCGAAAAAGGCATTTTTTTATGACGTGGCATGTTCCCTCCATTTTTATGATAACATATTTTTATCAACATATATGAAATATATGAAAAAAAGAAACTAATTCATTTCTCTTATCTGTACTTTTTTATCCTAAACAATAACACAAAAGAAAATCGTGTGCTTGATGCAATTTTTTATAGAGTAGAAAAGGCGGCGAGTGTACTAGACGCACAAGTAGTAAAATAGTGAAAAGATATCAATCCCACGAGGACTTTTCTCTCTTATTCTTAGTAGATGAGAACTTTTAAGAGAAATGAATTGTACAAATTAATCAGAGAAAAAAATATGAAGGAGATCCAACGAGTGAAAGGGAAAAATATCAAATAGGAGAAATGTTGGCTTTCCTAAGCATTCATTTGAATTAAGAAAATCATATATGATAGAAATAAGTGAAATATGATTTAGGACTCTAACTAGATGTCTTATTTATTTTATCAATTGAACATTTGAAGAAAGTTTAACCAAATTATTCTCCAAATATTTAATGATAAAACACAATGTAATTTAATTCATCTGAAAGACTTCTCAACTTGAGTAAGTCTAAGTTCACACCCCTCCAAATCTCATTGAGTAGATAGGGGAGAAAAATGAGATCCTGAAAACAATTAAATTCTCAAATAAAACACATCATTCATATACAGAAACGAACTTTATTTCAAAATAGCAGTCGAGTTCAACAAAATAAAACCAACTAAGAAGACTACATCATTGGAGAGCTAAACATCGTAATGCAAAGATTAGAGTGCAAAAAATGAGCAAGAAAATAGAACTCTAAAACTTGAAATGTGACTCTAAACAAAGTAGCCACAAGACTTTCCTTTTTTATTTGAAAGTGGATGTCTTCCTTCAATCTTTGATGCCTTCATGGGGTGGAAAGGGAGCCTTTTTATTGGCACGATTCCCAAAAATTTGGGGATCAACACAGACCATGTCATTAATGACACGGTCCGTGTTGGCTAATGTTCTGAGTACACGGCCCCCGTCTCGACGTGACCAATCCTCCGATATAACTAACACGGACCGTGTTGCTAATGACACGGGCCATGTAGTCTTCTGGAATCGTGGCGTGGATCGTTACGTTATTAACATCGAACATGGCCTATGTTGATGTGACACGGTCCGTTTTGTTCAATGCTTTGATGCGACTTCGGCAAGCGGACACGGGCTGTTTTCTTCTCTCGACAAGCCAATTCGGCGAGTATAATAATAATAATAATAATAATAATAATAATAACAATAATAATAATAATAATAATTTTCTCACAAAAAAATTGATACATGCTTTATTTAATTTTAACTTATTAAAGAGCAAAATAATATATAGAAATGAACATGCAAAACAATCCCCAAGTTTGAATATTTACTTGTCCTCAAGTAAGATTCAAGATAAGATATGTTCTTCATCAAATTACTAATACTTTTCTCTTTTCATTATTTATTTTTCTTATATCATCAAAGTATCTCTTCTCTTTCCAATTGATCCCTGCTTCAAAGAATATATGATGCTAGGACATTTTTAAATCAATAAACAGTTAGTCTCAACTATATAAATAAAAATAAGTCTTAACGTTGAAATTATAAATATAAGGTGAGCTTCTTTCTTCTTTTTTTCACGTGTTTCGCCATCTTGATCAAAGTGGTCCATGTAACAAGTTTTCGATCGACAAATCCAAGACCAATTGACCTGCAAGAATTCCCTATGGATATAATGGCTCGAACACACCAAGGTGCCAGAGATAACGCTTTTTATTTTATGCAACTTCTTTGGAAGTTTTTTTTCTTTTGGTCAACAAAGATTTAGAAATTTCAACAAGGAGACTACTTTTGTCAAAATTGAGAAAATACTAACAGATAGAGATCCTCAAAGAAAAATAAATCGAATAAGCTCCAACTACTTTTCCAAAAACCCTATATTGAGGCGATACATGGAAAAACACATTGATAAAGAATTTCATAAGCAACGAGATGTTCTTGAAACCTTCGATCACAACTAAGGGAATATAAAAATAATTGAGAATAGTAAGGAAAGAGAGTTTTTTACAAAGTTTGAAAAACATACGATTATCATGATGCAAGAAACATAAATGCATACAACCCCGAACTTGAAAGAAGCATTGTCCTCGGGACACAACAAAAAGAGTAAGTGTGAAAGGCACAACCTTGCTAATCAAACTTAGGTGGAGGCGGCAGAGGTGGAGGTCTAAAAGTGGTATCATCCAGATCTATATGACTCTTGTGCCACTGGACTATCTGACAAACATCTCGATCTTTCCTGACGATGTCTTATATAAGGCAATGAAATAGTGTTCGATCCTCCTGGGCTGCAATCTGCATGCAGTTCAATTGTTCCTTCACTAATAGATAGTACCATGTGTGATTAGTTCGTATAGCATCCATCTACACTTGCCAAGGAAAAAATTCAAAAGTCAAATGTAGGAGGGGGTGGATAACTATGAGGGTCCTGCACCGTCCTGTGATGGCTGGGGTATTGGCTCATCCTCAAGTGGCTCCCAACGTCAAGTGGAATGGCCAATGGTGGAAAATATAACCAATTAGCCTTGTGAAAAGGTGTAACTCTAGCACGATTTGTACCTAGAATCTTGTGAGATCTCCCTCTAAAAGTGAAGAAAACTCTGTTATTTCTTATGAACTGCCTTGCCTTGATTAAGGAATGAGACATTCTAAGTATAAATTATAATGCCATGCAAAGGGTGTGACTAAGCCTCCGATGGCAATGCACCCTTTCTTCCTGGAATGCTTCTCAAAGTTATGGGTCAAATTCTCAATCATGGTCCATAAAAAGAGAAGTTCTCATTCGCTGTCTCCTCTTCCACAAATAGAATTACATAAAATTTGAAGCACATAACAAAACACCATGTTATAAATCTGTCTAGCTTTAGTACGAGTTTAAGTTTAGATGATTCTTACCAGTGATGGCATACTAGAAGGATGTAGCGTCAAAAGCGGAAGTGTTAGGGGTGTTCTTAATTAATGGCAAACTGTATAAATCACATAATTAAGACATACTAATGGTGTAGGTGTTGCGTCAAAGTTTTAATGACATGTAAAATTATATTTTGATTAAACAAACTTCAAAAGATTAAAGTTAAAATGCTGAAAAAGTGTAAGAAAAAGATATAGCCTTATGCACGAACTTTGACTGCATAATTTACTATGATATGATTATATTTTGGATGAATGATAAACATCAAAGTTTTAGATAATTCTGTTAGCTTTAGATAAAGTTTAAGATCATCTAATTTGGATAACTGTGCAGAAAGTTATGATCAAAATAGTAACGGTCAAATTTGAAGGAGGAATTTGTGAAGCAAATTTTGGATGACAGACGATCCGTTGGGATGTGTGCAATTCATTAGCAGTCCACCCTTTTAATGAGGTCGGTTCACCTTTTACAAAATCAATTTTCTCTTTAGAAGGCTGGTTTACCTAAAAAATGTAGATGGTGTGCTCGCTCTCGTGCCCCATCAACAACATCTTGACCTAGGTTGAATAATGTTGCCGCTGATGTGAACAAGCATCACCGCTGATGTGAACATGAATCGCTACGGAGATCCACTCTCTACTTCATTGTCGTCCTGCACGACGCGAAACACAAAGGGGCTCGTTGCTAACGTGAATCGTGTATGCTGTCGACCTCCTTCATCTTTGCTGGCATGAGACATCACTGTTGAGATTCTCCCTGTATTGTAGGATTGAAAGCACCTAGAGGAGGTTGAATTGGTGTATAAAAATTTTAATAAAAAATGTTAAAATAGATTTTAGAAAAATTATCACAAGAAAGTTTGTAATAGTAGATAGCACGTAGAAGAATCAAACTCGAGAAGACACGATATGTTGATGACATTTAGTCCAAGACCTACATCCCCGCTCCAACTTCTCGACCTCAAGATCGTCGAAAATCCACTAGCTTTCTCTTTTCTTCTAGAGAGAAAATAATCATTTATATCTTACCACCTTCTTCTTTACTCAAGAGGTAAGACACACCTCTTCTTACAAGGAACTTTCAAATTCACTAAAAAACATAAGAATTTTCTCCAATTTTATCATCTTACAAAGAATACTCACACTTAGGTATTAAAAGCGAGAAGGAATGATTTGCACGTTTTGGCTCAAGAAAATATTTCGAACTTGAAAGAAGCTATATAGTGATTTTTCTTGCTTGAATAATCTTTATTTAGGTTTTGACACTCCTTTTATATGTTTTATTTAGTTGTTATATATGTCCAAAATCTTTTCTAGAATTTTCTGATTAAAAAATAGTCATTATTTTCCATGTCAGTCTACGACCAATAACGTTTGCCAATTATTAATGTAATCATTGTCTAGTTCTTTAGTTGATCTTCTGTCCTGTTGATCGGCCATTAGACTGGGTACACGACCGGCAATGACACTGATGTTGGCTGGTTGTGTGGGTGGTGGACTAGTGATGTGTTGAATCTCGTCCGGCAAAGCCCTGATGTTGACTAGTCGTGTGGGCAGTCGACCGGTGATGTATCAAAACTTGTCTGTCAAAGCCTATGATGTTAACCGGTCATATAGGCGATCGACCGATAACGTATTGAATCTCCTCCGATAAAGCCTTTGATGTTGACCGATCGTATAGGCGGTCGACTGATGACTTGGCTGGTTGCACTTTTGTAAGTTGTTCCAAGTTATCACTCGACCGGCCACATATCGATTCAACTAGTGGATCTTTTGTATCTATGTCTTAATGACATATAAAATTATATTTTGATGATACAAATCTCGAAAGATTAAAGTTAAAATACTGAAAAAGTTTAAAAAAAAGGGATAACTTTATGCACTACACTTTGATTAAATAATTAACTATGATCCTATTAGATTTTGGATTAATCATAAATACCAAAGTTGTATAGAATTTTGTTAACTTTCCATAGAATAAAAAATCATCTCATTTCAATAATTGTGCAAAAAGTTATACTTAAGACAATGCAGGACAGTCGACCTGCTGGTTGGAAGACTGGTCCAGAACAAAGGTCGACCGGTCCATAACACAGGCCAACCGATCAATGCAGAAAATACTCAATTTCAACAAACAGAATGTCAAGACTGTACCGGTCGATCGATCCAAAACACAAGTCGACCGGACAGTGCAGAATTTGCCAACGATCACATTCTTCATAAAAGAAAGTGTACCAGTCGACCGGTCCATATGTGCGGTCGACCGGCCTCCGAGTCAAATGAACAATAACGGCCAAATTTGAAGGAGAAAATTATGGTATGATTAAGGAGTGTCAAAGCTAGAAGGAAGTGCATCAATCCAAGCCTTGAAGAAGAACTTCAAGTTATC
Source organism: Pontederia crassipes (assembly GCA_030549335.1). Taxonomy (NCBI): domain Eukaryota; kingdom Viridiplantae; phylum Streptophyta; class Magnoliopsida; order Commelinales; family Pontederiaceae; genus Pontederia; species Pontederia crassipes. The sequence continues at coordinate 48,124,303 of CM060189.1, read as the reverse complement.
GAAAGAAGACATTATTCTTAAAGCTTTCAATTTTAGTTTTCTCTTCATTCTCTCTTCTTTTCTTGTGAGCTTAGCTTTGTAAAAGAAAGAAATATTTTATTTAGAAAAATACTGAGAGACTCCTATGTAAAAGATGTTCAAAATCTTACCTCTTGAGCAAGAAAAAAGATTAAGCTTCATTAAAGGAGAGGTGTGCCTTACCTCTCGAAGCGGAGAAAAGACGGTGGTGTAAATGGCTTTTTCTTCGTTGTCCCATTTGAAACAAAGGAAGGGATTCTAATGCAATCTCCAACGATCTCGAGGTTGAGAAGTCGAAGCGGGGACGTAGGCCAAGGTATAGCCGAACCTTATCAACAACCATCGTGTTTATTTGTATTTAATTTTTCTCTCTCTCTCTCCCTCTCTCCCTCTCACATTATATTTATGATTTGAATTGCAAAGGTTTTAAAAATCGATTTTAAGCTTTCGCGACGATTTTCTTAAAATCGATATTTTCGATTGAACACCAATTCACCCCCCCCTCCTAGTGTCCTTTGGGATTTTATATTTGGTATTTGAGTGGGTTGCTCTTGTTTTAAGATCTAATCATTTTGTTTAATCATCTTGTTTTAATATTTAACAATCTTTAAGAGTCATGGCATCAAGTGGAATTGGTTTTGCCGAAGGCCAATCAATTAGTCGTCATCCCCTTTTAAATGCATCAAATTTTGCATATTGGAAATTAGAATTCAAACATATATTTGTTCTATTGATATCGACATGTGGGACATAGTTGAAAAAAGTTATTATGTTCATGAAAAGTTACTTGCTTGGAAAGCCAAAAATATATTTTATTGTACTTTGAATTCAACGGAGTTTAATCGGATTTCAAGTTGTGAAATTGCAACCGAAATTTGGGAAAAACTCATCACTACTTATGAAGGAACCGACAAAGTTAAAGAATCTAAATTGAATATTTTAAATCATCAATATGATTTTTCAAAATCTATTATAATGAATTCATAAATGATATGATAAATCGGTTTAATGATATTTTGAATGGCTTAGCCTCATTGGGCGAACCAAGAACTAACCCCCAAAAGTGAAAAAGACTCTCAAGTCTCTCTCTTCCAAATGGCATATGAAGAGGATCGTGATCGAAGAAAAATATCTAAACGAATTAGATTTTGATGATCTAATTGGTTTACTTCAAACCTATGAGATTTCAATCCAAGAAGATCAAGAAGAAAAAGTTTCCAGGAAGAAAACATTGGCATTAAAAGCAAATGAAAAGAAGAAGATTCAAGTGAAGAAGAAGTGGACGAAAGAAGACTCGTCAGCTACACAAGAAAACTAGATAAGTATCTCAAGCTGATGAAAAAGAAAGAGAAAAATGAGAAGTCTACCCGAAGATCATACAAAAATCACAAAGAAAAGACTTCTCAAAAAGGTAAAAAGAAAAAATGTGAAAAGTATAGTGAAACAAGTGATTCGTCAAGCTCTTCTAGTGACGAAGCATACCTATGCTTAATGGCACACGACGATGAGGTAATTTCCAATACTTCAAATTCAAATTATGACTCATTGAACTCTTCCAAAGAAAATATTTCTTTAGATATGAATAAAGAACTTCCCTCCCTTATAAAAAGATATTTATCAATTAAAGAGGAAAATGAAAAATTAATACATGAGATTGAAAAATTAAAAGAAGAAAAGAATACATATTTTATGGAAAATGAAAAACTAAAAAATGAAATTGATACTTTAGAAATTACACATGCTTGTGAAATTGTAAAACTAGCATGTTCTTTAGAAAAAGTAAAGAAAAAAAAATAATCTTTTGAAAAATTCACAAAATAAGACTACTTCTCATATGAGAAAAAATAATCTTAGGAAATACTTTGAAAATAAAAACTCTTATTGGAAATCCCTTTAATAGAAAAGCACAATTCAAATGTTTTACATGTGATTTTTATGGTCATTATGCATATCAATGCAAAATAAGAAAATCAACACAACATGGCATGATTTGGGTTTCAAAAGGAACTTTGACTAACAAAATTGGACCCAAAGAAGTTTGGGTACCAAAGTTGATTGTTTTTCAGGTGTGCCTCACATGTAAAGTAAAGGAGGAATTGAAAATGTAAAGGCACAAATGTTATGATAAAAGTATCGTCCATCTTTGACTTCACTCAAAAATTTAAAATTACTATTTCTTTAAAAAGAGAGAACATATAAAATTGGTAATAGTGATAAGGAGAGCATACTAAACTTTATTTTGACATATCATGAATATCATTGTTATATCAAAGTTTTATGCCATATTTTGATTATTAATTATTTTTGCCTTCATCAAATAGTTTTCATTTCGCCATTAAATAGTCATAAATTGAGGGGGAGTTATTTCTTCATATACAAACTATTCTTTTTTATGAAAGGGGGAAAAATATAGGAGAAATATGATCTGAATATCACCTGATATGAAAGTTGTGTTAGGGGGAGTAAAATTGATTTTACAACTTTTTTGCAACTTATACATTTTTCATATTTCTTGATTTGTCTTCATCAAAAAGGGGGAGATTGTTGGATCTAAGTTTTAATGACATATAAAATTATATTTTGATGATACAAACCTCTAAAGATTAAAGATAAAATGCTGAAAAAGTTTAAAGAAAAAAGGATAACTTTATGCATTATACTTTGATTAAATAATTAACTATGATCCTATTAAATTTTGGATTAATCATAAATACCAAATTGTAAAGAATTCTGTTAACTTTCGATAGAATAAAAAATCATCTTATTTGCATAACTGTACAAAACGTTATGCTTCAAATAGTGCAGGGTGGTCGACCTGACGGCTAGAAAATAGGTCGACCGGTCCAGAACACAGGTCGACTGGTCAATGCAGAAAATGCCTAATTTCAATGAGTAGAATGTAGAGACTATACCGGTCGAGATACCGGTCGATCGGTCCAAAACACAGATCGATCGGACAGTGCAGAATTTGCCAACGGTCACATTTTTCATAAAAGAAAGTGTACCGGTCAACCGGTCCATATGTGCGATCGACCGATCTCTGAGTCAAATGAACAGTAACGATCAAATTTGAAGGAAAAAATTATGGAATGATTTTTGGATGACTTTCTCACTTGCAGAGGCCTATAAAAGAAGTGTTAAAGCTAGAAGGAAGTGCATCCATCCAAGCTTTGAAGAAGAACTTCAAGTTATCGAAAGAAGACATTCTTCTTGAAGTTTTCATTTTTAATTTTCTCTTCTTTATCTCTTCTTCTCTTGTAAGCTTAGCTTTGTAAAAGAAAGAAACATTTTGTTTAGAAAAATACTGAGAGAGTTCCTGTGTAAAAGTGGTTTACAAAATTCACCCAAGTAAAAAAATATAATTCTTTACCACTTAGCAAAGTAGTGAAGTTGGAAAAGTAAAGTCATGCACATGATGTATGTGCTTCAAAGGTATAAACTTATGCGACGCAAAATCCTTTACCTTGTGTATATTCTTCGTGGAAACAAAGTGTCTCATAAAAAATGTTGTACGTGTTCCTAAGAATGACTAGGAATAGAATATTTCACCATCATAGTATGTGTGTTCTTAATGATGCCCACATGTGGAGCATGAAACATAACGACTCTTGTGGCTTAGCTAGTCTATGTGATAATATTGACCTAAAATCAAATATAATGATATATATGATGAAGATGAAAAAATGAAGTATAATATCTTTAATGTTTTATATGACAAAAAAGAGAAAGAGTAAGAAAGTCCAAAAGTTCAAAAGTATGCATCACTAGGAGAAGTATCATAATTTACACACACACATATATATTATTGATCTTATAATAATTTATAATTTATATTATTTTGTTATCAATCAGTTCGACTGCCTGAATTAATCGGTCCAACTTGACTCGAACATCTATAATATTTCTTAATCAATCTACCATTCCATGCATGCGACATTTATCAAGGTAGCACACCTAATGCACCACTAGATTAGCACTAAAAAACATTTCTAACATATGTGATATCTTACGCTATGAACTTTGACATGCATGTTTTATTAAAATGTCTTATGCCTAATTAATTCCATGTAGTCATATGTATTTAGAATCTCTTCAATGACTTATGCATATGGAAATAATTCAAAACGTATCTCCACTTAGCATGAGCCTCTTTGTATGGTGGAATGCGACCATTTAATAAGAATGTTGAGCCTCTTAAGGGGCGAAAAGATGCAAGTGATATGCCATGGATTAATATCCACATGCATGAGTTCTTAGAGAGATGTTGTACAAAATATGACCTTAACAAGACATGACACATTTTGACAAAACGGTGTGAACCAAGATCAGAACAAATAATATCACACGGAAGTAGGTATATAATATCCAGTATATTGAGACTTCATTGTTACAATCCGTTCATATTGTTAGAACAAACACAATAAGTGCATTGCACTAAATCTCAATAAAAAAAGTATAAAGGATGAATGATGGACAATTTGCAATGTGAGAAGCAATTTTTTTCTTAAAAGAAATGATGACAAGTGAATGAGAGCTGTTATTTACTTCAATGTACCCGATGATGATTATTATCAAGAAGATCCAATGAACTCAACTTTAAAGCCATGAGGAAGTTGGAGATTATTCAGTTACTAGATGACATTGCACCCAATGGAAGACTTGAATTCAAATGAATTAAGACCTTTGGAAATGAATAATGACATAATCGATGATGATTCCATGCACTATTATAGTGATGATGATGAAAATGAGGAAGATGAGTTTGAATATGAATCAAGCATTACATGACATAGTCTTATTTGTCTTATAAATAATGGAATTTTAACAAAAAATTATATTTCATTGTTAAATGTTTAAAAAACTATGTACAAGTATGATTATTCGAGTCCAAGTTTTCAAATCATTGCATTCTAGTAGTGCTCAAATGGTGAGACGTCTCAACCATAGGATGATGATCTCCCCGCAGCCATAGACATTATACCAAGCGCTACGCGTGCACACATACACATATACAGAAAAAATAAAAATAGAACACCCAAAAGGTGTTTCTAGATGAAGCGACTCAATCTAAACAATCAAATTTAGATCAATGACCCCTATTGAAACCACCAATAGGGTAAATTTCAGTAAGTGCTCTCCAACTTTGTCTGTTTTTCTAACTTTATCCTACAACTTTATTTTGTAACTAGACTAATATTTAACTATTAACTTCTTTCACCAAATATCTTTTTTATCTACTTTTGGTTGTTTTCCAATTGTGTTGTCGATGTGGCATCCACACAATTTATTTCTCTCCCCTTCATGCGAGCAACTAGGCAATCTGGCATTATTTTTAAAAAATAATATTAAAATAAACAATAAAGTTGGTGACGCTGATGAGGCTATTGGAGCGGGTGGCACCCCCTTTTTTATTTTTTTTAAATTTTAATTATTATATTTTTTAATGTTATTTTATTTTTTAGTTATGCCACGTCGACTAGTTGCTCATGTTGAAGAGAGAGAAATAAGCTGTGTGGACGTCACGTTGCAAAATGTACAATAAAAAATGATCGAGCGTAGGTAAAAAGGGCATTTACTGAAATAAGTTAATAGATGGAGGACAATTAGCTACAAAGTGAAGTTGAAGGGTAGAGTTGAGAAAATGTTAAGTTGAAGGATATGTAATAAAATTTATGACGTAAAACTGCTTTCTTGTCCTCTCTCTCTTGGTGAAATTGATGATGCCAGAGAAAAAAATGAAAGACCCTGCCACTTGATCGCTCTTGTGAACCCTTCGCTAGATCCGCCTGATCCTCTTGCCGATCTCCGATCTCTCTCATAGTTGTCGTCGCCCCTCATCGCCGATCCTCTTGATCCTCTCGCAGCTCCCTCTCCTTGCCCTTCTCTTGCGATCCCAACCTTGCCGCGATCTCAAACCTTTGCAGACATTATGTAACAAGGATCAAAGGACCTACATTTGACAACACACAACACAACTCTTAACTAGCATAACCCAATAATAAGAAAAATAAAGAGTTCCTGAGATATTTTCTAACACAAACAACATCGTCCACGAATGCATCAAGCAAAAAGAGGACATGACGTGAAGAGGGACTCGAACTTCTTAGGCATTTATGACTTCCATGACATGCCCAAACTCAATGTGCTTTCCATCGAGTACTTGGTCTTCATGTTCGTTGAGAGCACATTTGTGCCAGATGCTTGCTTTTTGAAGAAGTTCTTGTCAGTGAACATCTCTGGACTCACCATTGGTGCCACCACCGTGGTGTAGTCGCCATCGGGATCAAAAGATCTAGCTGCTTGCTGGACAAGCCAATTCCCTTCTCCCCTGATGCATAGTTTGCAGAATTTCTCGGCTCTCCGTGATCCTGGAGAGATTAGGATGAATGTGAGGTGGGTTCATGGGAGATTGCCTTTTTTGACAGAAAATCTATCACATCTTTTATTTATCCACAGTGATTGGGTTAGAGAGAGAAAGAGTGGTTTTAATTTGAACCCTTGATTGAAAATAAAGAGCTCAAATTTAAAGGTGTTTCACCCTCTTACAACCCTATATATGTATATATATATATAGAATAATATGCATTAGGAAATTATTACCATGTTATTGTTTACTACTTATGGTGTATTATATCCACAAGGCTGACATATCTACCCTTCTCGACCTATGGGTCCCATGTAAGATTCAAATTCTTCCTTGACTGAAGCCAAGGAAGCCTTTAAACGATGGAGTGTTTATCGTGGATAACATCTTTCTGTCATAAGTAAATTAAGTCTGCTTTAGTTTATAAGCACAATAATTAATCTTATGTCATTGTGAAATGCAAGACATGGAGAGATATCCTAGGAGAAGTGAAACACGCATCTTTTGGCCTACTTTGTTTGAAGCTTATGACTATTATGTTTTTGTTCAAGTTATTTAATCTATATTTTTATTGATTCAAGATTCAAATAAATTTTATCCTAAGCTTAATTTAGGGGTGATAAGAAAAGGCATTCAACAATGTTGTAACAAAATAATTTCGCAATTGATTGTACAACTTTCATGGTGGTTTGAATAATGTTGGTCTTTTCTTAATTAGTTTTATTATATTTATCTAATTTAAAAGTTACAAGCTTTTTTATAGGAGGATAATGAAGAGTAGTGTGGATCTTCATAAATTATATAAAACTACTCATATAGGAGTGGGAAGGCTAACGACTTGGTTATGGAGATGACAAACAAACTCCGTATAAGTTTTATGTTCAACTTATTTGCATTTATTTGATTATTCCATTTATACGGAATGATAATTCATATTTAGACTTCTTTAATTTTTCAAGAGTACTACAATTCAAAAATCTTTGAGAAGTACAACGATGTTCCTATGGCCAAGCCACCGTGTAAATGAACAAACTATTTAACACGGTCTAGGGCCATGAGAAATGCTCTTCGTGTGAAGAACAAACTCGATTTCATTGATGGAACTGTGAAGCGACCTTCTGAAGATGATATCGATGTTGAAGCATGGGAGATCTGCAATTCTATGCTTATTGTGTGGATATTTAGTTCTCTAGATAAGGAGCTTCAACAATTTTAGCACCTCTTTAGAGACGGAGTAGCGACGCATGTTGGCTCTTCATGATGACACTTTTCGCGTCATTATAGTGTCGCATTAGTGCCACCGTGCGACGGTAATTGCATCGACATACCCATAGGCGCGAAGTCGGCGCTATTAGCGTCGAAGAAATGGTGTCGCGAAGCCTGTGGCGCGAATTTGACGCTAATGCATCACTATTGTATTTAGCGCTGAGTTAGCGACGCATTGGAGTCTATATTGATGCGTTGCTAATCGATGATTTCTTGTAGTGAGATGAAGAAGGCAGCGTCAGCCCCGGGGGCAATGAGGGAAGCCCTGAAGTCGACAATGGAGTGAAAGAGGGCCGGCGACACGGGGTTTTTTGCTCATTGCTGATGCGCAGAGGGTCGGCAACGAGCAAAAGAGAGGGGAGGGGGTGCGAGATTGCAGGTGGCGACCCCCCCCCCCCCCCCCCCTTTTTTTTTTTGCTATGCATCGCTAGCGACGTGGAGCGAGAGGCGTCAAACCCCCCCATGTCTGTTGCCGGCGATCCCCCATCGGGCCGTCACCGGCAATCGTAGGGGGGCTTGCTCCCTACGTTTTTCTTTTATCTTTTTTATTTAAAAATTTAAAATATTAAAAGAGATGAGAGAAAGGGTAATTTTGACTTTTCATAAATGAGAAAAAAATAAAGTTAACATAAGAGTTGACAGAAATTGATGAAATGATTAAATTAAAAAAATCATGATAGTTTAGAGATAAAAAATAAGTTCATAGTTTAGGGTTAGATGTGAAAAATCATAATAGTTTAGGTGTGTTTTATTAAAATAACCCTAAATAATAATAGAATTTCACAATGGGTGTTCGCACGGATTGGTAGGAATTTGATCGGTCAAATAGGTGGCCGGGTCTGAATTTTTAACACAACTTGACCATTTTTATTTAACTTAAACTACTTTTTATTTAATTTAGAAATTTTATGTGGTTAAAAAATTATGAAATAAATTCTTTAAAATACAAAAAAAATAGTAAACAAATAAAATGTTATTTTATGATATAAATAAAATACTTACTATATTTTTTATATTAAAATTAAAAAGGAAAAAATTTTGAAGAAATATTTTTTTGGTAAATCGACTACTCGACCCATTACACGATTCGTCCTCCAACTTTGAGTCATTTTCAAATCGGTCCCCTAACTTCAATTTGTAAACAGAACGTCCTTCATTTTTTATTTCCTTACACAATTAGTCATTCTAACCGATGATCATAAGTTTCCCGATTGCCTTACATATGTGGCCATCTTTCTCTCTCATCCACGTCAGTTTAAGTCTTCCATTTCATTATAAAAATTTTAAAAAAAATTAAAAAAAGATGGGGCCGGCCCGAGAGGGCCGATGCCCCCTTTGCGAATCTCATCGGCCAGCGAGATTCGCAGCGGGGAGCGGCGCCTTCTCCCTAAATGATGGCGAGGGAGAACGCACCACCCCCTCATTCTCCTTCACCGCGCGTGAGGGAGGAGGAGGGGGACGGCAGCCCAGCCCCCCTCATCTTCCTCGCCGTCGCAGAGGAAAATGAGGGGGGCCTCCGCCCCCCTCCTTCTCCCTCACGCACGGTGAGGGAGAACGAGGGGGGCGGCGGCCCCCTTGGATGGTGAGAGAGAAGGAGGAGGACAGCTGCCCCCTCCCCCCTGCGAATTTCGCCGCGCCGGCGAGATTCGCAAAGGGTGCGCCGGCCCCCTCGGGTCGGACCCATCTTTTTTATTTTTTAAAATTTTTATAATAGTAGATGACTTAAACTGACGTGGATGAGAAAGAAATGCGGCCATGTATGCAAGGCAATTGGGAAATCTATGATTACCGGTCAAGAGGACTAATCGTGCAAGAAAATCAAAGATGAATGACGTTCTGATTATAAATTGAAATTGTGGGATCGATTTGAAAACGACTCAAAGTTAGAGGACTAATCGTGTAATGTACCCTAGGAAGCCCTCAACCCGGCCCTACTAAAATTGATTGAATTTAAGGTCGGATCTAACCTGATTCGTGAACACATAAATTTCACCTTCATGTCATAGGGTAAAGATGGACAAACATTCCCCTCCCCCATCACTCAACTCATGTGTGTCGGGTTGGATTAGTATTACGTCAATCCAACACGGTTCATCAACGGTTGGGTTAACGTCGGGTTCATGCACCAATGACCCATTTTTTCTTTTATTTTTTAAATATTACTTGTACTAATAATAAAAATAATAAAACGTTATAATACAAAATATTATGAATATTAAATACATAATATAATATATAATATAATTATTAATATATGATCAAATATTTAAAATTAATAATTTAAAAAAATGTGTTCTCCTCGGGTTTGTGCTGGGCCGTGCCCAATGGGCAGCTATTGGCATGGTCTGCCTAAGCTCGACTTAGCTGTCGTGCTTGTAGAATTTCGTGCGGGCCCCGTGCCCAGACATGTGATCTGCATGAAATTGCATCTTTATCACAAAGGATTTGACCAACGCAAAAAATTTACTCGATATAAAAATAAAATAAAGATTAGGAACTTGAAATATCATTTAGAGTAATTTTTAGTAAATTAAAACTCACTTATTAATATTAAAGCCTCACCTGAAAAAATGTTTATCATGGAACCCATTTTTTTATAAATATTTTATTTGTATAATTAATTCATAAGTTGTCAATTTTTTTGTAAATAGTTTCTTATTTTTCTATTACATTATGGAACTCTAATTTGATAAATTTAAAAGTTTAGTAATATATTTTATATTTAATTATAAATTTTGATATTTTTATGTTATTTTATTTTATTATATATATATTTAAAATATAATCTTATCAATTAAAAAATTGACCTCCTAAAAAATTATTTTTAATTTTTTTTAAAATAATTTTAGGATGATTTTTTAATTTAAAAATTTGACCCGAACAATAGCTAGTAAGACTACTTTCACCCATATCATCTCATATGTCAAATTGTTACTTCTATTTTAATATCATTACATATAATTATAATTGTAAAAGTGGAGAGTGGGGGCAGCAGTCCGCATCCACATATGTTTATTCATCAATTATTCAGAATTTTTTAACAATATAATACATTATTTTAAACACATATGTCCTATTTATATATATTATGGAGCGCCATTTTCCGAATATTAGAATTAAGTTATACTAAACCCTAATGTATAAAAATCACAATTATGTAATTAAACTAATGATATAAAATTGAACTCGTAATATTTTGATCAACCACACTTCATATGAGTTGCAAAAGAATTCCGCAAAAAAAAAACTACCTCCCATATTTCTTATTGTCATAATTTATTTAAGCTATCGCTATTGGCCATTGGGACGCAAGAATCCCACTTTTTGTTAATTGTTATACTTCTCTAAAATTTTAAAATGGTCCGGGTAAAACTCCTATGTAGAGCTGTAAGAATTCAAAACCTTATAATAATTATATTTGAATTTTGCATTTAAATTTTTCATGTGTGATCCTTCACTGTTCTCTTCGTGTGATTCGTTTCCATTTGGATTCGTAAGATGCCTTTTCTTGAGGCGCACAACAATTAATTAATGTATTGAATTTTCAAGAAAATGTATATGTATTGTTAAGGAATATAGTATATTACTCAGTTAAAAATTAATAGAAAACTATTTCCTCAATTTAACGTAATAATAATAATTGCAACTACAAGAAAGATGCTTCTTAAGAAAAGATAGAGTTCAAACATTATAATTGTTTATATAGAATTCAATCTCTCATATGCATGCCATCTCGATTACAAATCAATTTATTCAATAAAAAATTTATCAAGTTCGAGTTTAACAGATCAATATCTCCTTATATAAAACTACAGTGGTGTGGTAGCTCTCTTTTGCTCGATCATGCATCATGGATGCTCACGTACTCCGTAGAAACATCTATCATGCATCATGTTCGAATCGTTACGATTGATCAAGGTTTGGGAAGCTTCCTCAGTTCCTCGGTGGTGGCAAATGAACTTGGTATCAAGAAGAATGCATGGGGATACAAATTTTTGTACGTCTTCCAGATGGTGGATTCCGATACTTGTGACGCCATTGCGATGTCTGCATGTGCCACACGCATCAATATAATATATAATATATTTGAGTAAAAAAACTTTTCTGTCAATTAATATGACATGAAATTAGTAAACTTCGCATTCAGTGATCAATTAAGTACCTCGCAGGGGCCTCTCACTTGACAATTGCGTCATCATATAAATGATGCCTGCAGCCAAAGATGCCGGTGTTCTCCTGCAAGAAGTCGTTTAATTAGCAGTGTATATTAATTGAGCTCATAATATATATATAATATTTTGTGCATAGAGAAAACTATGCGTGATGGATGTACGTGCGTACACGAGAGAGAGAGAGAGAGAGAGAGAGAGAGAGAGAGAGAGAGAGAGAGAAGCGGGCATGAGTAATATAATTACCTTATGTCAAGCTTCTCCAAGTTAACCATTACTTCCTTGGCCGAGATGACAAACCCAATGTCCAAACCAAGATGGGAACAGAACCGTGCCTACAAATTAATGAAGTGAGAATTAATTGAGATATTTAGATGCTTTGAAGCAAAGTAATTAAATATATGTATATATATATGTACCATGAAGTCTGCTGGGGTTGTCAGTACTTCCGTGCCATCTTTATAGCCAATATTTGATAGCAGTTGTTCAATGAACTTGACATCCTGTCCCAGTTTTTTCTTTGTCGAGTCACGGGCGACTAACATAATCTCTGTTAATTCACAAAATGAACAAATTGTGCATTAGTCTTCAATCTGCCACCGATCAAATTAATTCACAAGTAATTTTACTACCTTATATATATATATATATATATATATATAGGTCATATATGTAAACAATAATTAGAAGTTTGGATGAAAGTTTAATCGTGCATGACGCATGCATGCATGCATGGATGTACTTACCATTGAGAGTACGTGGGCAGTTCTCAAGGCGACAAGCGACGAACAAGCAAGCGGCCAGAAGCGTGTTTCGATTATTCTTTCGGGCAAAGATTTTACTGCCTTCCAATTTCTTGTATATATCCAGGGCTCGATTCTAAAAACGCGCACGCACAAAAAAATATATGGTCAGTGATTTATTTATGCAATGCCGAGATTCTTCTTTTTTTTTTCCTTTTGAGAAAAATAAAAAGTAAAGAACGTTAACCAAGAAATATACTACATATATTTTTCACGATAATAAACTATTCTTCTATACATATATATATAGTATTTTAAAATTGGATTAAAGTAATTAATATATACATAGATATATACCTTGGCGGTATCAAAAAGACCCAACGAATCGCACATGTACGATATGGCGCTGGAGACGGAAGCCAAGGCCCCGGCGCTGCCTTTTTCGACGGCGTCAGCCACCCGCGCAACGGCGCCGGAGCACTGCAGCGGCCGCGGCGGCGGAGGCGGAGGTAGAGGGCCGGCGCGCTGGCCTGAGGGGGCCGAGGACGCGATCTTGGTCGTTAGCGAGCATCCTTCGAGGAGCGGGTTGACGGGGGCTCCCACGCGGCTGCGCCCGCCCCTGTCGTCTTCGTCAGCGAAGCTGCGCCACTCCTGGGTGGTTTCTGCCATCTTCTCTTCGATCACCAGGGCGCACTCGGTGCACACGACGTCGCCATTGCTGTAGTCGATCACGACGATGGTGGTGCGCCGGCAATCCGGGCAGTACTCCTCCTCTCCCCAGTTAGTCCCTGACGTGTTCGACATATTGACTATATCACGCTGCAAGCTCGTTCTCTCAGCTTCGGCGAATAGAACGATCTCTCAGCTTCGACACGGAGAGAGAGAGCGAGAGCGAGCGAGAGAGAGAGAGAGCGAGAGAGCAAGAGAGCGAGAGAGAGAGGCAACCATGCCGGTTCCTTTATAAGCCGACCGCCAACAAAAAGCCCGAGTCGGAATCGGAAGAGTGAATTTGTCAATCCGAATCGGAATGGTACGATATACGTTTTTTTTTCTTTCTAGAAGGAAAATAATTATTTTATTCTTCCATCCACTAAAACTTTGATCCGTTACAGGAGATTTTGTGCAGGTCGAGGAAAAAACATTTGTTTTTTATTATTTAATTAATTTAATGATTATAATTCAATTTAAATTAATCGTCTAATTTATACATAAAGTAATATATAACTAATGTATTAATTTGAAAATAAGAAGTATCATTTAATATTAAATAAATTATGAGACGTATGATTAAGATTAAATTCGATATTTAACCAATAAAATAAATTAATATATTATGAAGAAAAAAGACTGTTGGAAATTGAAGATTATAAATTATAATACGGTCATTCTTGATCATGTTAAATTTAATTATATCCAAAAAACATGTTAAAATCACAAAAAACAACGATATTTCCTGGTATTAGAAAAAAATTATTACACCTCCATTTAAATGATGGTTTCAGCTAAAATATACTTAAGCGTTTAAAAAAATGTTTAGCATAATAATTTAACAAAATCTTATAATAAATTTATTTTGGTTATAAAAATGGTTATCATATCTAAAATATACAGATTAAACTCATTGGGTATCATTTTTTTTTCCGGTTACAAAACTTATGTGGTTTCTAAATAGAGGTGAGAGTTTATCTTTTTAGCTAAGGTGAGCTTTGCTCTTTTTTTTATTATCAGGTCTCAATTATTAATTTTTTTTATTAATTAGTATTGGTGCTCCATGTGTAAAAAAAACTTCTCATTATATTCTGTCCCCTTTTAAATTTAAAAAAGGCACTCGTGGAGCCGGAGCATTGCATAATTACTATTACACTAATTAAGTGTATATATATTATTAAAATATGAAAATTACTCATTTAAGTCATAGGTGACGCAACATGATGACGTAAACTACGTTATTTTTATCAACATCATAAATAAAATGCTGATTAACATTAGCATAGATATAAAATTAGTAAAAACATATATTGGCTTCAAAAGTAATATTTTTAAAATCGAACTGGATGTCAAACTCATGTGTCAATTGGGTCATGATTGGCCAGTTTAATCAAAGATGTATTATTGAAATATTATTTATGTATTACTTCAAAGATATATTATGAATAAAATTTTTAAATTAATATAAAAATACTCACAAAATATTTTTAATATAATGAATATTAAATTAATTATTTTATAAATGATATTTAATTAATAAATTTATCCAAAATATGTTCTAAACTTATATAATATTATAAATACTTGAATGCAAAAAAGAAAATTTAGACTCGTTATATTAAGATAATACGAAATATTTACACTATTAAAAATATTGTACTTAAAAGGCTAGTAAGTTAAATTATTTAATTTCATTTAGATTTATTATTCTAATGTAAATATTATAAAAAATTTAATAAATCATTTAACATCAAGAAAAATTAAAGAATGAAATTGATCAAGATTATTGAAATTTATAAATATTTTTATTCTTTTATTATTTATATTAATATATTTTTTAATTTAATTATTGCTTAATTATTTCTCACTTCATTCAATTATTAAATTATTTCTTTTTTTTTAAATTATACCTTTTTATAATTAAATTATTTATTATACCTTTTTTATTAAATTATTTCTCCTTTTTCATACCTTTTTTTATTAAATTATTTCTACTTTTTCATTCAATTATTTCCATTTTTACTTTTTCTCTCATTTCCTTTTTTCCTCAAATTTCTCACTTCATTCTTCTCCTTAAATTTCTCAATTTATTTATACACCATCACCTACCTTTTTCTCCTTTCAAAATTACTTATTCTCTCATTCAAAAATCTAATTTTACTATTTTAAATACAAAATAGAACGATCCCGATTTTCTTTCATTTCATACTAGCATTGGAAATTCCAAATTTTTATTTATTAATACAATAATTAAAAATTGGATTGAACCGGTTCAACTGATTCAACATGTTTCAATCAAAAAATGATCATTTCTAATTTTGAAAAAAAATCGAACCGAACTTTGGCCAGTTCATGATTGGATCGATCAACCCAGCCAATCTGGTCCGATTCTAAAAAACTGTTCAAAAGTTACCCCCAAACTTGATAAGCTTTTCTTAGTTGGAAAAATTCACCTAGAAAATATTGATAACCTTTTATGTTAAAGAATGATTTTGACTTCGGCTACTTTTGTGTTAAAAGACAATAGTCATCTCCGACAATAATTTTTTTTTAAGAAAGGGAAGTTTTTTAACAAATCACAACATGTTGGTGGGATACATTTCACCAAATGTTCTCCAACTTTAACTGCTTTGCAACTCTATCCTCTAACTTTATTTTGTACATACACCACTCTCTAATTATGAACTTATTTTACCTTTATGTCTTTTTTACCTGCTATTGCATGTTTCCAATTATATGATCTATGTGTCATTTTCTCTCTCCTCCACATTCAAGCATCTAATATGAAATGTTAAAATAATAATATATTTTTAAAAAAATTAAAAAAATGAGTGTCGCTCCTATCTTCTCCGGCGTCAGAGAAGGCAGGGGAGGAGACGGCTACTCCCTCCCCCCTTTGAGTGAGAGGGAGAGGAGGTGCTACCCATCCCCATGTCTTCTCCGATGCCGAAAAAGACAATGTCCCCTCCCCACTTTGAGTGCGTGGAGGGAGGGGGCTTCGGCATTGGAGAAGACCGGGGAGGGGGCAACACCTCCTCCCCGTTTTGAGCACGAACGGGAGGGGGGAACTCCCCCTGCCTTCTCTAGTGCCGGAGAAGGGAGCGCCCCCTCCCCGCTTTGAGCACAAGGGGTTGGGGACAACATCGGAGAAAGGAGGCAGACCCCTCGCCGCTTCTATGTACATATATGTGTATTTGTATTTAGTATACTTCATAATACATATGTAGGCAACATGTAGTATAGGAATGCATATGTAGGTAACTTATATATTTCGGAATATTTCTATTTATTCATTAAACTATAGTATAGGTAACATATATAGTTATACAAATTAATATTAAATACAAATCAATATAGGCATATATATGAATTTCTATTTAATACATGAATTTCTATTGAAGAAAGCGTCTTTTGTATTCTTATACTTATATACATACATGTATATTTGTATTCTTATACTTCTATGAATACAATAATAATTAATATTTAATAATTTACTAATTAAAATTTTAGTGTAGGAAGTGCATAATTAAATTGGCGCCCCATTCACGTCACATTAGCGACTCAAGTGTTCATCACCACATTAGCATCTCAATAGCGTCACTGAGGCTATGGCACAACAGTTTCAGCACCACATTAGCCGACGCCTCCACGAGGGTGAACATCAACTCATGCATCAATGTCGCTTTTGTGTCGACAATAATGTGATGCTAAATTTGACAAATACCAGCATCACATTTGCGTCACAAAACCCTATGGCGCAACCTATTTAATGTCACCTTTTACCAACGCCACTACGACATTGAGAATATACTCTCAAGCCAGCGTCGCTTTGGCATTAGCGGTAATGTGGACAATATAGCATCGCCCTCTTTTGACGCTAAAGTAGCGATAATATTTTCTACGCTTTAGGATGTCAGCGCGCACTAGTAGTGTTGTTGTAGCATCGACAAAGCGTCAGCACGGCGTCCTATTTTTGTAACGCAATGACGACGCTAAATCGAGGCAAACATGAGGCTATCTCGTCGCATTTCATCCGATGCTCTGACGACGCTATAGCATCAACAATGGTGTCGACTTAGCATCGTCATCTTTGAGACGCTAATTCTCATTTCTTGTAGGCTATGTTTGAATGGAAACTTTAAGGTCGCGTTTGTTTCCGGAACTAGGCCGGAACTGCTCACTTGTTCCGCCAAACACCCCCCACCTAAATCGAGTTCCAGGACGAGAACCAATCGGGTGGAACCGAGGTAATGTGACCCTGGTTCCACAAAAAATGTGACATATGTCAACTATTATTATTATTATTATTATTATTATTATTATTATTATTATTATTATTATTATTATTATTATTATTATATGTCAATTCATAAAGAAAATAAATTATTATTATTATATAGTGCAATTAACATAATGAATTAATAATGTGCATATGTCATTTTACATAAGTGTGATATTTAAATACACTTTAAGTCAACGTAGTTATGTGCATGAATATCTAAGTCATATGAAAATCCAATTTAAGTCTGACATACGACACTTAAAATATCACATAATAACAAAAAATTCATAATTATGTACAATGTATGGCAAAATGACATTTTCATGTACTAATAAATATGCATAACAATATTAACATGCATAAAATCATATGTGATACAATTTTTAGAAAATTAATTTGATTAATTTTCTAATTACTATTACATGATTACAACAATTACACATAATAATATGGAATAATATAAAGAAACACATATGCATAAACACAAAATATGCATACTTAATATTCTGGATTTTCCAAAACATTATTCATATTTTTCTAGCTCCATAAGGTGCATAGAATAGAAAAAGTCTAATTTCTCATATATATCTCTCATGAAATAATAACATATATAAAATGCATCATAATTTTTCATAAAAAAATTAGAATTTTCTGAGTTCAGAAACATATATTTCTCATTTTGTTACTATTTTCCCGGTTTTCTAAATTACTTTTCAAAAATTAAAAACTCTATTGTTCATTTGGGCTGCGAGCGGGCCCATGCGTGCGCCCATGTGCAACTGTTCGAAACGTAGCAGGCCAGGCTGGCGCGACCATGCACTGCGCGGATCAAGCAGGCCGATACCTCGAGACCGCACGACCTTGCCTGCGCCGCGCAGCGGGCCAAGTCTTTGCGCTGCTCATTTTTTTTTGTTTTTGTGCACCCGGCTCCACGTTCCGATCCCTGCGAGTGTGTAGGGGGGTCCAGCCCAGCAAAGCTGTGAGTAATGCAACGGGCCAGGGGCCAATATTGCGCACAATTCCTTCAGCCCCTCTTTTCTTTTTTAATACAGCAATTTTTTTCTTTTTTTCACGGTTCTAACACTATTTTTGTTTGAAATTTCGAAAAATTCTTGGTGAATTTGATACAAAAAATTGACAATAAAAATTTTTCGTTCTTCGATTATGGTCATATAATCGAAGGTGTAAAAAATTTGATCTTATAATCGGTGTAAAAAATTACGTATTTCGAGTCTTATACTAATTGAAGGAATTGGTAATAAATAAAGTATGAATATTATCAGAATACCTCACAGTGGAAGAAGGATTATCGAAGCTTTTCTACGCTATTTTGAACTCGTTGTTGGGAACTCGATCACAAGGAAAGAGAACATTTGTTTACAATCCAAATATTACGACCATCGTCCGGCAGCCTTGCGGCGGGGAGGATTGCAAGGTGGCCTCAGACAACCACACTCATGCCCCCCCTGAGCTCGCCGACGCTTGCGAGCTCACGAGGGGGGCCATCACTCCCTGCGCGAGCTCGCGGTCGGCAAGTTCATCCGTCACTGGCAATAGCTCATTGTTGCCGCTTGCGTCGGCGATGTTCATGTTTGAGGACGCGCCCCCTGAGCCTGCGAGGGGGGCCGACACCCCCTGTGCGAGCTCACACACCGACGAGGAAGAAAAAGGGGGGGGGGGGGGCAGCGCCCCCCTATGCGACCTCGCATAGGGTGGTGCCGCTCCCCCTCCTTTTTTTCTTCCTTGTCGCATGCGAGGAAGACTCGTGAGGCGTGAGGGGGGCCGACACCCCCTGTGCGAGCTCGAGCTCGTGAGCTTGCGACGGGGCCGATGCCCCACTGTGCAAGCTCGCGCACCGACAAGTTCACACAAGACGACGACATTGGACTCCTACTCCCCCAGCCCATCTCGTCGCCGGCGAGATCGCGAGGGGGTGACCCCACCTCCCCCCTTTCACTCATCGTCACCCCCTGTCTTTTTTTATATTTATTATTATATATTATTTTAAAGGTTAAAGGGTAATTTCAAATTTTCATAAAAGAAAAAAATTGAAATTAACGAAAAACATGACAAAAGTTGACGGAAGGATGAAATGGAAAAAGTGACGATAGTTTAGGATCCAAAAAATAAGTTCGTAGTTTGGAGTTAGATGTGGAGAATCGTGATAGTTTAGGGGTGATTTATGAAAATAACCCTTTATAATATATGCTCTTTTAAGTGTATAGTTATATAAACATTTAACAAAGTCTACTTCACCACAAAATAAGTATAGATAAAATTAATACATTGAGTATAAAGCATAGAACAAATGGTACACTAAAAGGACTTTCAGAGTGCAAGAAACATCATCCGACTGTTCACAAATTCCAGCCACCAATTGCAAAGTAACACTCAACTGCAAAGTAGCACCAACTAATTATTAGCTACCTAGAAGCACAATATATAAATGTTCAAGTAATCAAAACAGAAGAGGTTAGCCTTTTATCAATTGGAGTAGCCAAAATATTATGACTAATAAAATAAAATGAAACAATATATATATTACATACTTGAACCAAGTGGTTCTTACATTGATCTTGTGCCAACACAAAAATTCAGATTTTTTTGTCCATCCAACTACTTGAGAACTCTTAGCATGAAAAAAAGCCATAAAACACATGTTAATATGTTGTCATTTGAAATGTGAAAATAAACTGTTGGAACATATTTCACACTATTTAACAAATCCTTCGAGAACATTGGCAATTACAAAAATGCTCAAATTGAAAAAAAAACCCTTTAACTTTGTGATACAAGAGAAGTAAGTTCAACTTCTTCCTTCCAATTACTCTAGCAGAAATAGTGTGCTAAAAGATCACTATAGAAAACTCTCATTAATAGCTTTACTATCAAGCAAAATACTCTAGCATGTCTAAATAAATGATCCCATATTTTAAAGAACAAATAGAAACAAGAAATGTTACTCTAAGTAGCATGAGAAACTTAAAGTTGTAATTTAGGAATTTGTTACTAACAAATTATTATATTCTTGCTGGAATTGATCCCTTTGTAGTTCAAACTTCAAGGTCAGCAAGCTAAGCTCTTGTGGGATATTTCCTGGAACAAGCCGCATATATCCAAAATATCAATCATAAGACTTGAATTTTTTTTTTACAACACAATAGAAATTATCCTTTCATTAAAGTAATAATATCATCACTAGTGTAATTTTTTACCAAAGAAATAACAATCTTACGAGAAAACTCATCAATTCTATAAATTAGAATAGGGCACACGCCACATGCCAAACAATCCATCAACATTGAAAAGGTAAAGGTATTCTCAAAGAGAACCTGAGTTAGCAGTTTTCAAAGATGAACTAACAACTGGGGAGGGTGATGCTTGAGTGATATACCGACGACATTCGAGCATTGACATTCACGACTAATGAAGGGGAAGGCTTCGAGAGGTGATCAAAATGAAATGATCCAGTGGTGATCAGCACCAGCATCGCCTTCGAAGCTTGATCGTCGTTGGAGGGAGCTCCGCCGGTACCGTTGACACTCCATTGTCGAAGGAAGGAGATGGAGAGCGACCAAGACTATGCGTGTTAACATTTAGGAGCTCTAGGGACGCTTTGAGTCACTAGAGCACATGCACGAGTATGTGCCAAAAACTTTGAATACCATCCGCCTTTGCCTCCACAATGAGCAGATCATGTGTTTTCCATTTCTTTACTTTTCTTTTTTTTTTCTTGAGTCTTTTTATATTCTTTACTTAGTTAGTTGTTCTTCTTATTGAGCTTAACACCGTGGATAATTTTTAGTTGAAATTTGGAAAAGATTGCATAAATATGCATTGCATATTTACTTAGCTAGCCATATTTTTTTATTCACTTTTGTATCTGCATATTATGTAAAAAGTCCGAAAAATTAAAAAAATTGAAAATACCAAAAAATATCATTGCATCCAAGAACAAGAACAAAAATGCACTGTGTATTTTATAATTTTTTTAAAATTTTAAAAAAGAAAATATGTTAGTTCTCTTATGTTCTCACTCATGGCATTAAAATTTTAATTTTTAAATTTTCAAAGCAAAAAACATCTGTCCGACAAGAACTTTTTTGGTCTCTTCTTTTATCCTTATTCCGAGGGTGTTTGGATGAATGAACAAGAACAAAAGCTTTATCGCTATTTTGTTCTTGTACCAAACACCTGTACCAATTTTCTAACATCATAATAACTCATCTTACTTTTTTAATTATCTCTTAAGTAAAATTTCAATGACATTCTGTTAATTGACAAAATTCGAATGCTCATTGTTTTAGCATTAATTCACATGAACCGCTTGCTATGCCAAGTAGAATTATGAATGTGTAAATTATAAAATTTTGTTCACACTTTTTTTAATTTTCAGTAGTCTTGATAGAGTTGCTTTTTTACTGAACGTATTAAGTATTCTTTGACCATGTCGAAAAAAGAAGTACAAAATGATAACATCGTAATGAGAAAAAATATCGAAGAACACACATAGAAAAACAGAAGAGGATTAGAATCATTCAGAATTTGTGGCTACCTCTAATCTTAACTAAGCACTTCCTTAAAGATCACTTTGAAATAGGACTCTACAATAATCTTGAGGAATTTGGACAGCGTGAAATTAAAATAATTCTGAATTATAAATGGAATTGACTTCAATTTGACTATTTTGGATCACAATGTCCGGTCCGGTCCGATCCTGACAACACTAATTGTGACTACTTTCAACTTTCAACTGTGGTAACGAATCAATTTTTATTAAGCCACACATTTCAACTTAAAAAAAATTAAAATCATTTGGCTTTTGCTAATTAAAGCATGGCATTTAATGAGACCATCGTGTAGGAAATTAATGAGACTTTAATGACTCCCAATTTAATTAATTATGTCAGTTACTTAAAGGAATAGTTGTTAGTGGGTAATTATAGAAAGCAAAGTCAGTAAGTTAATTAAAAGTATTAATATGAAACAGTTATAATGATTGTCTATATACATATATGATATCATCACTATGGCCATTGCATATGCAGTAATCAAGCCCAATATCAACAACAACAAAACCTTATCCTTCTAGGTGGGGAAATCGCAACAATATGCTCTTGACTACCTCATTGTGTTGTAACACAACCTGTAACAAGCAATTGATCCAGTCTGTTCTATCTAGCTACTAGCACTTTTTGTTGATGCCAAAAACATCAAGATAAAGATACATGCCTAGCCTTCTCATATATACAAGCTTTCTAATTATTGATTCAATACAGGTGCCACAAAAATGGGTGCACTTTCAAGAAGATCCAGAGGATCTGCGAGTTGTTACATTGCTTTGATGACAGTTTCTGTTGCAGTTCTTATAATGTCTATCGGCACAATGACAGTGCCGGCTCATTCTGAGTTGAAAGATGATGAGATAGAAGCTTATCTTAATCGTGTTAACAAGCCTGCAGTTAAATCAATCATGGTGTGTCTCTTTATCCTTCAAATCATATTTCAGGCATAATTTAAGCAAAACCCTTGACTAATCACTTTTCAATACTCTTTACAGAAGGAAGATGGAGATATAATCGATTGCGTCGATATCTACAAGCAACCGGCTTTCGATCATCCTCTTTTGAAAGATTATAAGATCATAGTTTGTGCTGAACATTTTTTTCTGTTGTTTTTTAGTAGCACACGTTCATGCACATTGCTATTCAACAGATAGGATAAATTCTTGCGTTACACAACTTCAGTAAATGTCTTGCAATCAGAGTTTTTCATATACTGAGACATTTAAGATTCTTAGAGAAAGTTATGAATGAATAATTCATGAAATTTATATAACACGTGTATTGTGTAGGCGCCCCCGAGCTCTTTTCCGAAGATGCAGAAGATTGCCAATGCTTCTCGGCAGATCATTCTGCATCCAATTCTGCAAGATGGTGAAGAGTGCCCGGAAGGCACAGTTCCGATAAGAAGAACACAAAGGAGTGATCTCATTCATGCAAAGTTTTGGAAGGCTATGGAAGACGCAATAACGTCGTCCCTCCAGATGTTGAAGTAAGAACATTTTATTTATTGTAATTAACCAACCTATGCATAAATATAGGGCAATTAAAATTTGTTTGCATCATCTATAAATTATGAGCTTAGAGAGCGAGGATGTCGAATAAATCAATTGTATGTCAACATGAGCGGTACAAAACAATTTTTTCTACAAACAGTTTTGTTTTAAGATCTTTCTATCTTAACTTCTTACTGAGTAATTATGTAGAGGGCAGGATTAATAGGACGTGGTAATTACGTTGCGGCCACTGGCTGCTTAAATGTTTGGCCGGTGTCGGTAGAGAACAACGAGTGGAGTCACGCCGACGTCGAACTCTCGGATGATACCGAGAAAAGCTTCATCGAAGGCGGATGGCTGGTGAGGATATATATATATATATATATATAATATCCTTTTATCATGCTATTATATTTTCATCGTGTCTATCTATATATTCTATTCATTTCTATTATCCTTTTGAGCAGCGAGTTGTATGGAGATAACCGGACTCGTCTATACGCATATTGGACAGTAAGACACTGTCACATATATATCATACGTAAATTAGTCCCCTATGCACAATCACTTCATGCATATGTAGAAGATTACCTTGCACTGATGTATGATAATAAAACTATGGACAGGCCGACGGATACGGCAGCACCGGCTGTTACAACATGCTCTGCCCGGGCTTCATTCAGCTTAGCAGAAAGGTGGGTGATGGGCGCTGCGATTTCGCCTCTCTCAGTTATCGACGCCGAGCAGTACGAAATTATGATAGTGATCGTGAAGGTCCTCAAGCTGTACAAATTAACTAAAGATGGAAAACTCTGAATCCTCGATATATATATATATATATATATATATATATATATATATATATATATATATATATGATGCTGCTCCTGCTGCTGGTGCAGGATGAAGTGATGAGTGTGTGGTGGCTGGTGGTGCAATGGGAGTACGTAGGCTTCTGGCCCACAGGCATATTCGTGCACAACTGGTTCCCCCATGCGACGACGATAAAGTGGCTCGGCGGCGTCCTGAACACGAACAACGGCGGGCGGCACACTACGACGGACATGGGCAGCGGCCATTTCCCCGTCGACGGGGACAAGAAGGCGGCGTTCATCAGGAACATGCAGGTCATGAGGGACCACAAGGAGGGCTTCGACTTCCCCAAGCCGTGGTCGTGTTTCGACTTCGCCGAGAAGCCCAAATGCTACGACGTCAAGTTGTACGAGGACTCCTTCATGTACTACGGCGGCCCCGGCCTTGGAGCAGACGGCTGCTAGCTAAATTTGTGATCCCTGCATCGACTACTTCATGTTGATGCAATAATAAAAGATAATTAATTATATCGAACAAGCTCCAACTTGATTTCTTCCGTCCTATATTTGTAATTATATTTTTTAATCACCAAAGCAGGAAAAAAATACTCAAATTAGAACGGCAGAACGATAATAATATAATTATAAGATTAAGAATCCCATCACACACATGTGAGGAGTTCATTTAATCATCGATTGGATTATCAATTTATTATTGATTAATTAGTGATATATGTCTTATACATATAATTAGGATTTGGAATTTTACCAAACTTTTGTCGCGTAAAAATTATTTTTCCTGTACGACAAGACATCTACACTATATATTTTTTTTTCGGTGAAAGCCTCTACACTTTATAAAAATGATCAATTATATAGAAAATAATATATGTAACTTATCTGACGATAACCATGTG
Source organism: Pontederia crassipes (assembly GCA_030549335.1). Taxonomy (NCBI): domain Eukaryota; kingdom Viridiplantae; phylum Streptophyta; class Magnoliopsida; order Commelinales; family Pontederiaceae; genus Pontederia; species Pontederia crassipes. Next base: position 48,098,963 of record CM060189.1, on the reverse strand, counting down.
CTTTGTAGACGTTATTGAACATGTATTTTACCCTAATGTTCATATCTTATGAATCCGATTTGTGAATATTTCTCTACTACATTTTTATAATTTCTGAAAATTTTGATCTTTGATAACAAATTGCTATCATCTTTTTATATTTTTGTGCATTTGTAGGATTGTGAGCATGATATTGTAAAAGAGAGAAACAAATATTTAGAAAATTGAGTGAGTTCCTGTGTAAAAGATGTTCTTACCTCTTGAGCTAGAGAGAATATAAGCTTTTTAGAAAGAGAGGTGTGTCTTACCTCTCGAAGCGGAGAAAATGTGATTTTGTGTAAAGGGTTCGTCCTTGCCCCATTTGGAACTAAGGAATAGTTTAGTGAAATCTCTGACGATCTTGAAGTCGAGAAGTCGGAACGGAGACGTAGGCCAAAGTATGGCCGAACTTCGTCAACAACCATCGTGTTCTTGGTGTTTGATTTTTTCTCTCTCTCCTTTCTATTTTATTATGTATGTGATGTGATTGCTTTTATGTTGGTTTGATTATTAATGAATCAATTTTAAGTTTCTACGATGATTTTTGCTAAATCGATATTTTTGGATTTAACACTAATTCACCCCCCTCCCCCCTCTTGGTGTCTTGGGATCCTACATAGCTTGTGAACTCCTACCCAAGAGAGATATTCTCACCTAAGAATTGATTTTGGTCAAGAGGTCATTTCACATTCCTGGATTCCATTCTAAGGACACAGTAGAGTTAGGATGATGTAGAGCTTAACTCGATCTCGACAGTAAAGTTCAATTCATATATCCATTAATGCACATGTGTAGGTCGAGCTGCTTATGAGCACGAGAGTGCCGCGAACAAGCCAAGTGACCGTTACCACGATGTTATCCAAACACGCATGTTGGGGGCAATCAGATTTTTTTACTACAATATTAGAAGAATAGGAAAATACGAGTCGCACACAATGACACCTCCTGTAAGCCCCCAACATGAGTCTCTTCGACTGTTTAAACCCTTCCAACTTCTTTTCTGTATATCTATTGTTTCATTTATTCAAAAAACCCTAAAAATAGTGTAATTACTTTACTTTTAACAACATCTTTGCTTTACGTAATTTCTATTCCAATTTTCAGCCGTTTGATTTCAAGTTTAGTTTAAAGTTCTTCAAGGCATGGCAAAGAATTTCCCAGTGGATCAACCCCCAACCACTACAATGATAAGTGGTATACTTGCGGTTTGCATCGTGATCGTGAAAGGTTTTCTTAATTTTAAGCTTAATTAATCATTTTTCCAGTGATTAGGGGTAAATCGCTTGTGTAGAGGGTAAATAGACATCTAGGGGCAACTTCTCCTTATACGTAACCCTTTTAAACAAAGTACGACAATTTTCTATTGCTCTTTACTCACATTATCACATACACATTATATGCGAGTCAAGTTTTTGGCGCCATTGCAATGGAGGTCTCTTTTGTTTGTGACTTTGACATTACCTTGCGCCATACTCGAAACTTTTTAGCTGAATACTTTGTTTAAATGACTGTTATATATCTCATGCCTTATTATATATATTTTCCCTGATATGTGTAGTTTACCTCACTACAAGAAAAGGGGGCTTTAACGACCAACTATTAATGACGAGACAAAAAATGGCCATTATAAATAGTCAATAGTGACAAGAAAAAAATATGGACATTATTAAACATATTATTAACGAAAGAGAAAATTGCTCGTCATAAAAAAGTAATTTCTGGTCGTTAAAAGTGATTATTAATGACCATGAAATGTTTATCATCATTAATTATTCATAAATTAAGATGAAGTAGATTTACAATTAATATTATATTTGGCGGGAACTAAATATTTCCCTCCATTAATTTTTCAGGCAACACCAATTTTAAAAAATAAATTAATTTATGTATTTATATAGTTAACTTAATTACGTGTTATAAAATTCAATAGAAAAAAAAGTATAATAGAATCTTTTTCATAAAAAAGTATGATATAAAATTCAATAGGAAAACCTAGTTCTCTTCCTCTTTCTTTGGCTGCTAGCGAAGCTTCATCTTCCTCAGGTAAGCACATCCTCCCCCACCTTTGGTCCCCCTTCTCGCCGAGCGGTCTCCCTTTCTCCTCTGCAGTTCGGCGGACCCACGTCTTTCTCCTCCTTCCCTCCGCGCCGCGCGCCAGCCGTCCTCCCCCCACCTGTGGTTCCCCTTCCCCGACGCTGCTGGACAACAGTTGTTCCCACCACCTTCCCCCCGCGCGCGTGTGCCAGCCATCGGTGGTAGGTGGCGAACGCGCCATCATCCTTTTCCCCGTCCCCACGCGCCGCGCGCCAGCCGTCCTCCCCACCGCTTGACAACAGTCATCCCCCTCCCCTCATGCGCGTGCGAGCCGTCCCCCCCCTCTGGTCCCCCCTTCCCCGCTGTCGCCGGACAATAGCCGTTCCCCCCCTTCCCCCACCTCTGACCCCTTCCCCCGTCGCCAGTGGACAGCAGTCGTCACCGCCCTCCCCTCGTGCGCCGCGCCAACCATCGCCCCCGCCCATGCGACATCGGCACCCTTCTCCATCGTCCTTCTCCCCCTTCCCCCGTGCCGCCCTCCAGCCATCCTCCCCTCGCCTCTGGTCCGCCTTCCCCGCCGTCGCCGGACAACAGCCATCCCCCTCCCCCCGTGCACGCCCGTTAGCCGTTCCCCCCCACCCCCTTCCCTCCCGCCTCTAAACCCCTTCCCCGCCGCTGTGGACAGCAGTCGTCACCCCCTCCCCCCCGCGCGCTGCGCCAGCCATCGCCCCCCGCCCATGTGACATCGGCACCGTTCTCCATCATCCTTCTCCCCCTTCCCCCCCGCGCCGCCTCCTGCCATACTCCCCCCCGCCTCTGGTCCCCCTTCCCCACTGCCGCCGGACAACAGCCGTCCCCCCCTCCCCCCCTGTGCACGCGCCCGTTAGCCGTCCCCCCCTTCCCCACCTCTGACCCCTTCCCCGCCGCCTGCGGACAGCAATCATCACCCCCCCTCCCCCCGCGCAGCGCCAGCCATCGCCCCCGCCCATGCGACATCGGCACCGTTCTCCTCCGCCGACGGTGGATGCACCAGCCGTCCTCCCTAAGCACATGTCTTTGGCTGTTATTCTTGTGTCCCCCCTCTCTCTGGTCCCCCTTCCACGCCGTCGCCCCTCCCCCTGACATGCGCGCCAGCCATCGTCGGACGTAGCAAAAAAATCTGTTTAGGTCAACCTTACTATTACATTGATTTTTTCTTATATTTAGTTACTCTGTTTTGTTAGATGGCCAACCTCTTCTGGAATGTGTAATAAGCATATGTAACCTGGAAAAGAGAAGGCCTCATTCTGTTATTGGAGATAATTCAATAAAGGTAAACTTACATTGCATATATTCTTGGCATTTAATGTTTTCTACATTGTATTAAAAACATTCTTTTATGGACTGCCAAGTTGATTCTCCTTCTCAGTTGGAAGATTTGAAATAATTGAGTTAGTTGAATTATATAGTTTTGATTATCTCTTCAATTGAAAGGATTGATATACTTGACTTATTTTTCTTTTGATTCTCTTTGCAATTGAAAGGTTTAGACTGCAAGATACTTGTAGTTTTATTTTCTTTTGCTGAAGTCCCTAACTTTATGTGTACTACTAATGTGTCCCTGATTTTATCACATGGTATCTGATAACTAGATAATTTAATATTGATCCTGTCAACTTGTCTTAAACTTCTTAGAATATCAATATGAGACTGATTAGCTAGATAATATTGATCATGTCAACTTGTCAATGCAGTCATACATTTATTGATGTATAATTAATATGTTTGTCCACACTCTCACCTACCGCTTAGACCCCCACCATGTGACTGTACGATAAGTAGAGGACATAGATATTATGTTTGATGCCTTCAATTAAATGATAGAAGACAACATCGACATGAGAAAAAAAAGTAGGATGCATTTTTTTATAGTTTTATCTTTTTTTTTCTTTTGACAAAATGGTGATTACTAGTGGTATATATAACACTCATGAACGCCATGGCTTGCCTTTTGAAGTTTATGACATGAGGCCCTAAATCTTTTAAAGCTATACTATTGAATACATTTTTTTTTCTTTTGTTTGTCTAAATATTTTATTAATTTATATTTTTTCAAATATTGTAAGGTTATGACACCTAACAAGCAATGGATGCAACTTGTTAATGATAGATTGAATGAAGCTTATATAATAGGTGTACAAAAAATTTTTGGATTATGCTTTTACTAGAAGGGGAGAAACACAAAAAATACGATGGAGCACTAAAGGAAAGTTGGCATGCCCTTGTTGCAACAAAGATACTTCTTCTATGAGATTAGCCAATGGAAAGAAACATTGTTACATGGGTCACCGACATTTCCTTCCTCTTAATCATAGATGGAGAAATGACAAGACGTCATTTGATGGAACCAGAGAACGAAGGTTGCCACCGAAATTTCTTTCTGGTGATGATATGCTAAATCAAATGCAAGATCTTTGTGAGTTAAAATTATCAAAGGATAAGAAGAAAAAGATTAAGATATCACATGATGATAGGAAAGATAATTGGAACAAAAGAAGTATTTTTTTTTACCTTCCATATTGAAAAACTCTCTTATTACATCATAATTTAGATGTAATGCATATCGAGAAAAATATTTGTGACAATATCTTTGGGACAATCATGAATATCAAAGGAAAGACGAAGGACAATATCAATAGCCGATTGGATTTACAGGTAATGATCATAAGAACAGAACTACATCTAATAAAAATGGGAGAAACATACGAGATACCTCATGCATGTTACACATTGTCACTTCAAGAGAAACATAAATTATGATCCTTTATAAAAGAACTAAAGCTCCCAGATGGATTTTCTTCTGATATTTCTCAGTGTGTCAACATTAAGGATTGTCGAATTTCAGGCTTAAAAAGTCATGATTGTCATGTTCTTTTGCAACATTTGCTCCCTCTTGTAATACGAGGCATGTTATGCAAATATGTGTGCGAGCCACTTATTGAGCTATCTTTGTTTTTTAAAACACTTGGGTCAAAGGTTTTGACGGTGGATGAGTTGAAGATTTTGGAATCTCAAATTCTTATAACATTATGCAAATTAGAAAAGATTTTTCCTCATTCATTTTTTGATGTTATGGTGCATTTGCCAATTCATTTAGCTACTGAAGCTAAGATTGGTGGACCAGTTCATTATCACTGGATGTATCCGATTGAGCGATGGTTATACTTTCTAAAATCATTTATTCGTAATAGAGCTCGTCCAGAAGGTTCTATTGCTGTGGGTTATATTGCAAATGAATGTATAACCTTATGTTCAAGGTATATAAATAAAATGGATACAAAATTCAATAGACCAGAAAGGAATTTTGATGGCGATATAAATAAGTCAAATGGAGGATTATCCCTTTTTCGTCAATCGGGGAGAGCTTTGGGAGCCGGTAAACAATGCATTCTCAGTGCATATGAATTGGATCAGATACATATATACATATTGAGAAATTGTGATGAAGTTCAACAATATTTGGAGTAAGTAATAGATTCTTTTACAAAGTTGATTTTTGTATTTGTTTCTTGATTTTTTAATTAATAGGTAATTTTTCTTTACTTTTTGTAGAGAATTTGCACAAATGCAAGCAAATATGTCCGTTCAGATGTCTAACATGGAATGGAATAAACAATTTATTGCTTGGTTTAAAGTTAGGGTAAGTAGATCACAAAAAAATGTATTTTAGAGAAAAATTCTAACTAATTAAATTATATTCTAATGTATCTACTTCTTGATAGGTTTCGAGATTATATAAAAAAGACAATAGTCCACTCATGGAGGACTTGCTCTCATTGTCACATGGGCCTACAAACTACATCACATGTTTTAATGGGTATATTGTCAAGGGATATAGGTTTCATGTACAAGAATATGATAAAAATTTAAAAACTCAGAATAGTGGGATAGTTGTAATAGGCGAAAATGATGAAGGTATGGAAACATTGATTATTATGGAGTTTTAACTAGAATCATTGAATTACAATTTCTCACGGAAAAAAAGAGTGTTTGTATTTCAATGTAATTGGTTTGATGTGCATGACAAAGAAAGAGGGATAAGGAAAGATGAATATGATATTGTAAGTGTTAACCGTGGACGATTGTTGAAACAAATGAGCCTTTTATTCTTGCCAATCAAGCATCACAAGTTTTTTATGCCACCGATCTTTCTAATAAAGGGTGGCATGTTGTTCAAAAAGTGCAACCTCGTGACACTTTTGACATCGTGCAACAAGTGAATGAAGTAGACAACACTGGAAATTTTACACAAAATATTGATGAAGGTGCAGTATTTTTTTATTGAACAAGTCCTTTTTAATTGTGATCCAAATCAATATCACCACTTTCTTTTCTAACTTGTTTATTATTTTTTAGGTACAATATGACAATTACTAAATTTGGACGTGGGATGTCATCCACATCAAAAGCAACAAAGCATGCTTTCATTGCACCAAGTGCCTTAGGAAGGGGAAAAGGAAATGGAGTAAGAACTTCATGGAATTTAGGAGCATTTAATTCTTCTTCACCTAGTGTCACAAGAGCAAGGTCTAATATAGTTACAAATAGAAGAATGCCACAAGAAAGTGATTATACGTTGCCTTCAAATCTTCATCTTGTGCGCCAAGATCATGATTTGTTACAAGATGAAAATATGATTCAAGATGATGAAAACTTGCAAGAGGATGAGAACCTAGATGATGAAGCTAATCCCTTGAATCAAACAACAGAAGGTATGCAAAACCTTAATTTTATTTATATCATGCAATTATGTCATTTTGATGCATTAATTTATCAACTTTATATCATTTTGATTGGCAATATTTTGTTAATTCGTAGTTAGTAATATTTATGTATTCTCTTTCTTCCAACTTCTCTCGTTACAAGTTTTTTGTTAAATTATCAAGTTTTTTCCCTGAGTTTGAGCTAGGTCAACTAACCTTTATACGGACAATAATGTATGTTGGATTGTTTGGAAGTACAGTTGCACTCTTAGCTTGGTACGGGATGTGTCTGCCAGGGATGCCTTATATAAGCCAAGGGTTTGGTCTACAAAGTAATGCTGTTGTGTTATGTTACTGCTTATGGTCCTGCTTGCATTCCCACATCACCCTTCCCCACAAAATTTTGATGCTTTCTCGAGTTCATCCAGGTGGCTTAGAAGCATGGAGTTTTAATCTCTATTTCTATTTTCTTTCATTGTGAATTCTAATATCCAAAAGAGTGGCTAGTCACTTGATCAGATTGCATCCACTAGATCATGCTTCATCAGGCACATATATGAAAAAATGCAAGTGCGCTGTATTCTTCTATTCTTACGTCTTCCTTCATCAGACACATGTATGAAAAATGAGAGAGCTTCGAATTCTTCTATTATTATCTCTTGCTTCATCAGGCACATTTATGAAAAAATGCATGTGGTATGATACATCCAATGAATCAACTGGTGGACGTCTTTTATTTCATGTATTACCAAGAAGCATTATAGTTGATTTTGTACTCCAGTTTTACATCTGGCGTTATGAACATGTGTTCTAGTTTAAAATTCTTGATAAATGTTACTTGTTATGATTTGTTAATGTCTCCTGAAAACAGAAAAGGATAATTGAAAGAACAAGCTTATGTTAATCAATAATGTGTATTCACTCATGCCTTATTATAACAATTGCTAATATTGACTTACTGTTAGTCTCGGATCTTACACTATTACATTTAAAATGATGAAATACATTACACTTTCTTTTCTTGACCTCCTCATGATTCAATTCGAAATGGATCATCTATGAATTATACGTTACAATTGCTTTCATTTGATTTTTATGTTATCTGTCTAGCATTTGTGATTTGTTGTTTGTTGGTTGATATCTGTGATTTTGGATTTGTAAAGTCATTTTAGTTTAGGAATTTGAGTATACTAGGCATGCTTAATATCAATTATTAACGGTAGAGGACACCATGCAAAATGTTATCCAACATTGCCCTGAGATGTAAAACATGCAATTTCTCACTGGGCAAAAGGTTTTGTCATTTTTTAATCTGGCATTAGACTCAATCTTGTGTTTGGATATTATATCCAAATTTGCTTACCTGATGACATGTCGCCACTTGGTTCAGCTTTCATTTGATTTTTATGTTATCTGTCTGGCATTTGTGATTTGCTGTTTGTTGGTTGATATATGTGATTTTGGATTTGTAAATGCTGCTAAGGGGCGTTGGAGTTTTGTAGGAGTTAGGTGTATGTATATATAGAACTTTAGAGCTGAGATATATGCAGGAGAATTAGAGAAAGGGAGTGGCACAAACATGCAGGGCTCAAAGAAGGACAGGGGTGTGATATGAATGTGGAAACTGGCGTTTCAATTGATGGGATGCAAGAGATCCGCATGGTTGCAGAACGAGGTGATCAGAAAGATGATAAAAATGATTGGGACAGAGTAGGTCTCAGTAATCGGATATTGCTGTCAGTGACCTTGAAGAGGGGTCAACTTGATGATGAATTTGATAGTTCTATATATAATTTGCATGCAAGGGATTGCAAATAATGGAATAAAAACAATCTTCCAACTTAGTGTGCTTTCTCTTTTAAGTCGTAGCATTTTGCATGTACTTCTGATGTGCTTCCGCTGTTCCTTTCGATCACTATGATAGGTGAGATGCCCATTTCAAGGGTTGTCATACACAAGTTTCGAGTTCCTTCACCACAGTGGCCTTAATTTTTTTTCTCTCCCTTTTTTCTTCTGAAAGTTCTACAGTGGTATTAAATTTAAGGCTGTTGTGGGCCAAAACCTAGGTTGTTTATCAGGTCTGGATGGGGGTGGATGTCTGTGAATTGTCTGTCCCCTTTTGGATGGTAGTTAGGACTTGGGAGTTTTAGATAGTGGTGGGGTTCTGAGCTAGCTTTCAGCTTCCTGCTTCCATTTTTTTTGGCTTAGTTAGGCAAATTGTTATCCAAAGAGAAGGTGGTGGGGTATCATGCTTGCCTATTCCAGATTGGCAGCTTGCAGGTTGTTTGATTCAAACATTCAGTCCCTGGTTGGGAACTGGTTTCTTCCATGCTTTGGAGTGCTAGTAATTTCTACTGCTATCAGATGATTTGCCAGGAAGTTTCAGAGAAACACTACAACAAAATTTGGTTTTTGTGACGCTTGTTAAAAGACACCAAAACTTTAATAAATGTCACGAAAGATCATTTGTAACGTTTAATAGACGTCACCCAATAAACGTCCTAAAACCCGAGTCATAGAAAGATCCTAGTGACGTATATTAGGTAGCCGTCTCAAAAAATGTAAACGTCACAAAATCTTCACATTTTAGTGACATTTAGATGTCACAAAATTATAAGCATTAGTAACAATTATATGTCACTAAATAACAACTCTAACAATTCTATTCTCTTTTGTTAGACGTCACAAAAGCTTCATTGTTAGTAAATAGTCACTAATTTTAATAATATTCAATCAAAAATAAGAAAAGGTATAAAATATTTTTAACATTTCCATAGCATTTCAATGCAAGTAACAATATATCATATTAGAAAAACATATCATCAAACCACCAATTAAACATCTCAAAAAGTGATCTTAAAAGCATACAAAAGAGTACTAAAAAAGTATAAAGATCCAATCCAACAACCCATAACAATATTTACTTCACCAACATCTCAGCACTTCATTTAATCATGGCTAAAATTCAAACATATGTTCCTTAGTCTCTAAAATCTAGTAAAAGCATGAACATGCCATATTAATTGTGCAAATGGAGCCATATCACGATCCAATAACCATCATCGAAGTAGTGCCGCCAACTGCAAAATAAACATTTGAAAAGTTAGCATTAAATAAGTAGTGCAAATGGAAAAAAAAGCTAAATTGTCTATCAAATGTGTTAACATAGCTACTACCAAGTTTGTTTTCCCATCAGAGAGTTTTACTACCATGTTGTGCATTGCATAGATATAATGACAAGAAGTTAGAGCATAAGAAATGAAGAATAGATATCATGAATTGCATCAAGAATTGTATCAAGTATTAAGATGGAAAACATGATATCATGTGCCACAAGGGAGGGCAAGAGCAAGCCCACTTCAGCAAGAAGTGATAATAAAAAAGAAGGAACAAAAGGTAACGAGTTGGCTAATAGAATCTAGTACAGTTCACCAGTCATATTTTTACTTTAAAAATAGAAGTGAAATATTTTTACTTTCCCAAGGCAAATTCACCAGTCATGGTCCAACTGCTACTACTGTTGCTTCCACTAGTGCTACAATTCTACAATTCGGCCCCCTCCCCAAAATCCATTAGAAGTTAATGGGTGTCTGTACACTATGCTAGTATGCTGTTTTAAATCATTTAGGAGTTCAACAGAAGACGGCAGGAGATGCAACAGTCGTCTCCCACTGTTATCTATCCTACGAAAGCTTGAGCAGGAAAGAAACATGGAGAATGGATGGAAAGCGAGGAAGAGAACAAAGTGAAGCCTTGTTTAACTTGGAGAAAGGTTCAAGTTTTGGGGTTGCCCCACTGTTGCACCTGTCTCTAGCTTTTACTAAGAAGCAAGAAACATCCACCATAGTCTACAGCCCTTTCTCTGCACTACGTAAAATGTTCAAAAAGATAAAACAAAGGACACAGCTACGGAAAGGTCTTCCATCTCCTCTCCCCTCCCCCTTTCTCTCTTCAAACTTTTACTGCTCATGCTTTACATACGCTAAGGAACTCATACGCTATACAGAAACATCAATCCGACCAACCTCAGTGACACAATTTTCACCTCAACCCACAATATATACACCATCCCACCTCTCTCTTTCTCTCTCTCTCGATGCCCTCTCAGCATCCCATCTACCTTCTGGCGATCTCGTGAATCACTCCCTTTCTATGTCCTACTTACCCTGCTACTCACAGAAAGAGGACCCAAAACTTAGCAACAGAGTGAATAAAGCTGGAGCACTGAGTCCTCCACCCTGCCCTGCCAAAAAATCTTGCATAAACGTCATACAGGGATCAGATGCAAAGTAAATAGTGCTCTCCAGAATCACTCTGCCACTCTCTCTCTCTCTGAGTACAGTTCATGACTGTAGATTATTCCAGTACAGTTCACACACATTATATCAAACAAGTACCGTTCACTGGGCTCAAGCACAAACATGTAGACAAAGAACACAATAAATAAACAATATTGAAATTTTATATTACATAGGAGCCTAAAAGAACAACACATAGATACTTCTCCTTTGATGTCTTCTTTTTCTGCTCATTAGCTAAACACTTCCAACCATTTTTTTTTTATTTTGAGAGGTTAAAAACTTCCTACTTGCTTATGAAGCATATGTATGAAACCAAATAATTTGGCAGCAAAGAAAGAAGAACAATGAAAAACATGGAGATTAACTAAAGAAAGAAGAACAATGATAAAAAAAAGAAAAAACTCACCTATAAGAAAAAACCAAATTGACGTAGTTAAGAAAAAATCAATATCAACATCCTTAGCATTTTGTCGAGAAATAAATTTTTGGTATGTAGTTAATAAAGAAGAAGAAAAATGTTGCAGGAGATTAAGTACAGTAATGAATCATATTCCAAAATCAAGGAAGGATTAGATTTCAATCTGGAGACCATTCAAACAAAATTGATCAAACAATCTATACACAATTCAGGAAAAAATAAAAATACAAATTAATCAGACAAAATTGAAGGATCACCTTAATTAGTTTCAAAATTTGTTTCGCCTTCAACACTATGCACAGGAATTGATGGAGAAACACACTTTCCTTTACCTTTTATGAGCGTCTTGACAGTTCGAAGAAGCTAAGACAAAAAAAAAAAATACTTGATTGCATGAAAGAAATAAACCACTTGATTATATAAAAATTCCCACCTCATTTATGTGCTCCCATTGTTCATTCAACTGCTCTCGTTGCTCTATATTTATTTGTTCTAGGGCAGCAATTTTTTATTCGTAGTTAACTTGATTATCCATCAACTTTTGTCATGATTTTTCGACGAGAGGACTTCCCAATAGATGGGGGCCATATCCTTTTCCTGGATAGTAATCTGACCTTGAAGTAGCACCCATAAATTTGTCAACAATATCACTAGAAGAAATGGGTGCACTAGATGATTGTGATTCCGAATGCATTTGAATTATTTTTTCCTATAAAAAAGATAATAATTATTAATCTCACACATTATATCCAAATTAACAATCAAATAATCAATTTACATAAGCTTCCATTGCATCTTGGCTAATCCAATCACCCACGCCATCTAGTACAGGTTCACGATATTGTGTTTGCTTGAAAAACTCAATTTCATCAAGCACTTGTTTAAATTCCATAATCTAAAAAATGAAATGAATATTTGAATAAGACTAATTAGATAAAGGGAATAATACATGCAGTACATATATTTCAACATCTTACAACTTACATATTCACTTCTTCGGCTGTGAAAAGACTTTGAACCAGTACGATGTGGATATTTGACGGCCTTACGTGCATCTCTAGCTTTCATTGCTTTTGTTCTCTACATATACTTAATGTTATGAAGAGTAGCTTACATTCAATAACATAGTTCATACTAAGTGAATGACTTTAAAAACTCACATTGTCCTTTAGGTGCTCAGAAGATAAAATCTCTTGCTCATCATCAAATTCTTGTTGCCACTTAGCGGTTATTTTTCTCCAATCTTCATCATGGGAACCGATTGGTCTAGCAACATCTCCCAATTGTTTCCACCTTTTTTTTACATCTGCTCGGTGTTTTTTGTAAAGTTTACTCATCCAACGATCTGCAGCTCAGAATTTGATTGGATTGTTCATTATGTCTTCCAAATTCAGGCTGTTATTGAGTTTCAGATATGGATTAATATGTATACATATATGATGGATTCATATCATAAAAAAAGAACGAATCTCTGTAAGGCAACAATTAAGCCATAAATTTTGAATGATACAAGAAAGTCATGTTGAGTACTACTATGCACATAGAATGATGATAAGTGATTAAATTACTAGTTACCTACTGATCATTTAGCTGAAGTCATCTTAAGGATTGGCAAGCTTCATACAATTATAAGTTAAACTACCTAAACACGTTCCCAAGCACGTTGCTTCTCTTCCATTGGAAGGGTTCTCCAATCGCCATCGATATACAAGGGTAACAAATCCCTACAAGCTTTTCCCATCTCAGAGGCCATTCTAGCTGACTGGTTTGTTGTTAGTGGATGACCCCCATCAATAGCAAACTCAATCTTCATCTTATCCCCTTGTCGCTTATAATCCTTATCAAGTGAATGACCTCGATAAGGACCTCTCTTGCAAGTATAAGAAGAAACTGACTCAGCAGCTGCTGCAAATGGAACAATATTAAATAAAAATAATCTATTTGAGATGCTAAGAAGTCATTGTAGATGTAAGATATGTAACTTTTACATGGAGCAACACTAGATACGGTTGTATTTATTGTGTCCCTACCAACTGAATGTACGCCTTCAGAAATTTGCCGCGAACTAGCAGAAACTCCTCGATTATTTGATATGCCAACCACATCGCATCGGCTATTTTGTATTGCCTTTCCTCCCCTTCGTTGTGCACCCTTCAAACCTCCAGCCATTTCATAATACTATCATTTCAATAATACAAACAGAAATTAGTAAAGCAACTAGAAATAATATAACAATATACAAGATAATAAATCAAGATTAGAAAATCACAAACCATGAACATTGATAATACAAGATACTTGTACTATTCAAAATCACTATTATCATAATTTTCAAGTGTCTCATCCACTTCATCCTCTTCGCATTCGCTGTCAATCTCATGTCCCACTTGGAGTACCTGTTCTGCATCTTCTTTACAAACTAACTCAGCACACACATTTATTTTTAATAGGGAATCTATATCACAATCAGCAACCGGAGATTCTGCATTTACACTTTTCTCATTTTGCATAAATAATTCTTCAATGCTCTTATCTGCTAATCCAGCCTCCACATCCGTAAACAAGGTAAACAAGGTCACATTATTATTAAGAGAACTTAAATTGTAAATGTGACGATGTTGAAATTGTTGCACCACACGCCATTCGTCACCTAATATCATATCTTGAAGATAATATATTTGCTTTACTTGAGATGCCAAGACATAAGGATCTGATTCATACCAAGTACGTGTAACTCTAATGCTCTTTATCCCATCAACTGTCCTTACATTATGATGTCGTTCATTAGTGTCCCACCACTTACACTTGAATAAGAAGACTCGTTTATTTCGAATATACGTAAGTTCATATATGTCCGTTAAAACCCCATAAAATTCTGTCGACAATTGTGAGTCTCCTTGATTTCCCTCTACAAGGACTCCACTATTTTGAGTCTTTTTCCTCCTATCGAAGTCTATTGTATGAAATCGAACGCCGTTATATACCAATTTGTTGTATCTCTTGAAACATGATTCTGGCCCTATGGATAATGCATATAAAGCTCTAATAAGAGGGTCGTCGCTTGTGTATAAAGTGCTCATCTGCATTATGTGTCATCCAACTTTTATCCATAAATAGTATGTGAACTTCTAGCAAAAAAGTATAATACATGAATTCCAAATAGATAATATAAACCATAACAACCAGAATATTTAAGAATTCTAAGAACAATACTCATGACAAGCAACCATATGGAATGAAAAAAAAAAGAAAATGATGATTGTCTGAATTGAGTTTTAAAAATAAGAAAAATGGAAAATGTGTATATAAAAATTATAGAGCTCGCAGAATGTATATAAAAATGTGTACATACAGAACAAAAAAAAAACAAGTCTTTCGACAACCATGCATTGATGATTAATGTAGTCGATAGAAAACTAAAGACTCTTTTTATATACACGTGTAATTCTTTTTCCTTTCCACTCCAGTGTTACTGTGAGACATATAAATTTTAAATTAAATTTGAAATCTTCCCTAAAAGAGAACCTACATAAAAGAATGCTTCCGTGACCAAGAAATTGGTATGACCTATCAGCTGAATCTGTGACGGAAATATGACAATCACAATTGAGTAACCCACAGAAATACTTTTCATAAAATGTTCTATATATGATCAAATGTTCCATGGCGTGGTTGGGAAAAAGTAGAACAAAGTTTCCTTTTCTTCTCTCTCTTCACGATTAAGCAAAAGGGAAAGTTAACTAACTAAGAATTCAACAGTTGAAAATTAAAAGAAAAGTTACGAATTGAAAACTCTGATATTCGTGTAATTTTCTGTGAAATAATAGGAGAAAAAAATGAACAAAGTAGTCCAAATGACAATAAAACAAATTACACGCATCCATCTGTCCCTTTCCACAGAAGAAAACAACCAAAAGATAAAAGAAATAATTATTTAAATTCGAAACAGTACCTGAGGTCACAGTACCGGGTTTTTACGCGGATCTGTCGAAAGCCCTTGCACCGATCGCATCGATCTGTGGAGATGTCTCATGCAAAAACAGCAAGAGGAGGAGGTGAAGCCGGCGAGAAGACGGAGAAGAAGAGTGCGAATTGGGAGATCAGAAAGAGGAGCTTACCGCCGACTGCTACCAGGAGAGAGGAAAGAGAATGAGCCAATTTGGGGGTTTCGGGTTTCCGTTTTGCCCTCCTCTTTGCCTATTTGCAGATCAGAACGAAAACTTTTAGGGCGTGGTGGAAGCAGAGAGTGAAATGGGGGTCATCTAACGGCTGAGATATTTTTTAAATATTTTGTAGTTATTTATATTTGTAAACGTCCCTAATCTATTTTACTTAGTGACATTAAGACATGTTACCAAATGTTCTAACATTATGGGACGTTTGTATTTTATTTAAATGTCACTGAAGGTAAAAATTGGTGTAGTGAAATTAATCATTGAAGTGCTAGTGATATCAGTGTATAATTCTTAAGCTATTATCCTCACGACACTGGACATCACTTTTTGTTACAACTTGATCTTTGATATCAGTGTATAATTTTGATTTTTCCTCTCCGAATGTGTTCGTATCATCTAAGCAGGTGCAGGTTCAAGTGCTAATAAAAAAAAGAGAAAAGTGAGAGGCAAAAATAAATGCAAAGATGTAGCAAACCTTCCTAATGGTAAGAAATTGACAGTGACATTTTATAACAACCACACAGTTGGGGAAAATCATAAGGCATTTTCAAGACATTTGGGAAAAATTATTTGTGACCAAAATATATGTCCATTGCGTGTACGCGCATGGAAAGAAATTAGAGAAATTGAGAAAGAACACATGTGGGCAGCTATTGTGGTAATGTATCTAACATATTTAATTTATGTTATTTCATTTGTTATGCAAGTTTATATAAGATTATTGTACGTGCAAATCAACTAATTAAATATATGTATTTGATGTTTCAATTTTTAGGATAAATTCGAGAGTGATGAAATGGACATGCATAAAGAAAATATTTTTGACCATATGAAAGAATTATGGAACAAGTGGAGAGGTAGTTGCATATCAAGTACGTAAAAGGTAAGACAATTGCAGATGCAGTAAAAAATATTCCAGATGGAATAGAAAAGAGAGATTGAGAATGGTTGGTCAAAGAGTTCTACCATAACAAAAGTTTTAAGGTTTGTATCAATATCAACTATTAGCCTGATGCTGAAGTTAGTGTGTCATTGGTTACTTTTAGTTCATTGGCATCATCTATTACTTTGTTTCTTTTGGATAGTTCTGAAGAAACTATTGCATGTTGTAACTTTCAAGTATGAGATAAAAATGCTACACTAGATACAGATATTGCCAACTACATGAAGAAACTACTCTGCTTTGCTTTGCTGTTTTTTTTTTCATATTGCCAACTACTCTGCAGAAGATAAGCACCCCATTTTCCTCTTTCTATTGGCTGATCATCTCTATAGATTCTTGTTACATGAGAATGAGTTGCTGGATCTTTTGTTTGTAGCTGCTGCTTTTGTTTTGTTTGAGCATTATTATTTAAGTAAATATGCTGGCTGATTTAACTTCTGCTTTTTATTTTCAAATCTGATTTGTGAGGAAAATGTGCACACTTGCATCTAAAAAGTCAATTTTCTGGCATAGAATAACTATTATAAATTTAAATCGCATTCTTTCTGATTTGTTAATTTAGGAATCAAGTGAGAGGAATGCTAGAAACAGAGCTAAGATGAGCATGCCTAATTGATCTGGGAGTATGCCGATTCGAGAAATTATATATCAGCAGGTGAACTACTTATAGTTAATTAACAATGTGTGCTTGTATCTTATTTGATATTGTAGCCTTTTTTAAACATGTAGGGAGGCAAAGATGGTAATCCGCCGGATGTAGGAACAATTTTCTTTGAAACTCGGAAAAAGGATAATAGGCTCATTAATCCCGCGGCAATTGAAAGACATGTATATTTAATTATTCATTTATGTTCACTTGATTTTTTGGCAAAAAAGTTGCATTTATTTTTTTCTTATTTATTTGTAGGCTGAAATTCAAGAACTTGTTCGATTGGAACCGACACTTACACCTATAGAAGTAGTAGAGAGATGTTTTGGATTTCAAAATCGTAGCCATGTCGTTGGCTTTGGAGGTGGGATAAAGGCAAAAGATTTGAGAGGAACAAATTCAAAAAGTGCACTACTAAATGAGTTGTGGGCCACTCGACAAGAGAACAAGTCTTTTTGAGAGGAGAATGAGTCTTTGAAGAATCGCTTGAACTCTATGGAAATTCAAATGCAACAAGTAATGCAGCATTGCTTTGGACAATCTAACGTGCAAAGTCCAGCAACACAGGGATCAGACAATGAAAACTAAATGGTTTGTTTTATGTTCTCTCTTAAATTGTCTTATTTATTTATAAGTTATTACTTTTCATTTTGTTGTTAATTCAATAGTCATTGGACATTTATTAAAAACTTTTATGTATTTTGTGAACTTTACAGATTTTAAAGATATGGAAAGAAAGAGATGCAATTCAAAGCTCAAACAAGTTATTTTACTTTTAGAATAGTGTAAGCATTTTTTGGAGGGAAGGAAGAAGATTGATGGGTTAAAAAATTTGAATGCTAAATGTTATTGATCTTGACTACTACTATGAACATTTGTTGGCATGGATAATTATTATTTTTTGAAGTTATATGAACAATCCATTCTCGTAAATTAATTTAACTTTTGTATTATAATTTGTGAGTTTGTTTTTAGTTGAATGATTGCTAAGAAAGTGCATTGTAGATCATGTGTCATTTAAATCAATGTTTGATAAAGTTCATGGTCATTAATAACTTTAAAGACTGTTAATGGGTTTTAACGATCGGATTAATGGTCACAAATGGTTATGAACGACGAAGATTATGATAATCATTAATGCATTTAACGATGATCTAGATGGTCATTATATGGATTTAATGATTTGATTATTTTTGGTTGTTGATACTTTTAACGACAAGATTATTAACTGTTGAAGATTATCAACGATAAAGATATTTCTCGTCATTAATGTATTCGACGACCAACTAAATGGTCCTTATATGGATTTAACAGCCAACTTTTTTCTGGTCATGGATGACTTTTAACGATGAGATTATTAGCCGCTGAAGATTATCAACGACAAAGATATATCTCGTCATTAATGTATTCGACGACCAACTAATGTCCTTATATGGATTTAATGATAGGATTTTTTCTGGTCATTGATGACGTTTAATGACGGGATTATTAGTCGCTGAAGATTATCAACGACAAAGATATTTCTCGTCATTAATGTATTCGACGACCAACTAAATGGTCCTTATATAGCTTTAACGACTGGATTTTTTCTGGTCATTGATGATGTTTAACGATGGGACTACTAGCCGCTAAAAATTATCAACGACAAAGATATTTCTCATCGTTAATGACTTCGACGACCAACTAAATGGTCCTTATTTGGATTTAATGACCGGTTTTATTCCGGTTGTTAATGATGTTTAACGACCGACACTTTTAAGTCATCGTTATTGACTTTTAACGGCGGCATCTATAACGACCGGTGACGACGGGAAATGCTGGTCGCTAATGACCAATAACGACCGGATTTTGATTATTAACGACCGGTTTTCTTCTTTAATGATGTGTTTTCTTGTAGTGCCTTTTTCGCATATTTTCCTTTTGTTTAGTTTTAAACTTTGATTTTGATTTCTTTCACAACATGCTAACCCATTTTCTGTATGTCAAGTATTGATCATGACCTTACAGACATTAATGAGGAGACATTTCACAGCCTGACTTAGGCCATATTGCTGCAAATCATTATCAGATAAATCCTACCATCACCGTGCTCGGACAAAATGCCTTCTCCGAACTACTGAATGAAGATCCTAATTAACACCTGATTACTTTTTTTGGAGTTATGCGAAACCTTCAAGTGAATTGATATCACGACAGACATCGTAAGGCTTTAAATATTCCCATTTTCTCTACGAGACAAAGCAAAGATCTAGATCAGATCAGTTGCTCTAGACACAATCAGGACTGGGATCAACTGGTGATAGCCTTCCTGACAAGATTCTTTCCACTTGGGAAGATTGTTGCAACGAGAAACCAGATCACATGTTTCCACCAGTATGACAAGGAAGCTTTGCATGAAGCCTAGGAGCATTTCACTGCAGGCTATGTCCACACTATAGATTCCAGAAATCAACCCCCGTTCAAACATTCTACAATGGATTGACAGTTGAATCTAAGGCATGTCTAGACTCAGGCGATGGATGAACCTTTATGGCAAAGAATGCCAACGAAGGTTACAAGCTGATTGAGAAAGTTGCCCTCAACTTTAGAAATTGGCTCCAGCAATAGTGGCAAAACAGAGAAAGACAAGAGGAAGCCAAAACTCCAGGAGCTGAAATTTGGGACACAATCAACTTGCGAGTCGAAGAAATCATGAAGAAAGCTATTCAAAAAGTGAATCCAACAGCAGCGGACGTGTTTCTCTCTTGAATACAGAGCACCGAATCCATACTTCACTCTAGGAGCAATGTTTCAGTCACCATATCATATTTGTGCTAATTGCCTTGAGATGAGTTATGTAGTTATTGAAGCACCACAACAGGACCGAGCAAATGTAGTGGCCCCATACTTTCCAAATGCAACCAGAGCCAACCAGAACTAATTCAACGCAAGACAACTCTGGATGAGAACCCAAAATCATCTGAGTTTCTATTATGGAGGAAACAACTAGATTCATCCAACACTGAATCAAGTGCCAAATCAAGCTCAGCCACCATACAGAATCCTCAATATGCCACAAAACCAAATTCTCCAACTACCTGTCCTGCAGTGATTAGCATTACCAGCACCATCCAAGTCAGTCAGAGATAGACACACCGGAGAAGATGATGCAAAATAGGCTCAAGCATCAAGAGGCACAAAATGAGAGTGTCAAGCAATTGTTTGAGAAAGTAGAAGGATTAGCTGCTCACAACAAAATCCTTGATAAACAAATTGCTCAACAAGCAGCTTCATCCTCTCGATCACTAGGCAGATTTTTGGGACAACCCAAACAAAATTCAAGAGAGCAATGCCAAGCAGTAGTGCTACGAAGTGGGAGACAACTGCTAGAAAGAAGACACTTGAGCCAACTGAACCTGTTAAAAGCCCACTAGAAGTAGTGGATCCTACTCACACTGAAAAGAAGCTACCCATAGAATATAACCAATCGGCAACTACTTTCGAAGCACCTGAAGCTCAATCCCAACCTCTACCGCTCTAAAACAAGGATGATAAAGAGAGTCACCTGATCGACCTTAGACACTTGCCTTTCCCTCAAAGGCTGGCGAACAGTCAAAGTGACCAACAATTTCTCATATTCTTGGAAGTATTGAAGAAGATGCAAATCAACATCCCCTGTGTTGAAGCCATTCAATAGATGCCAGCATATGCACAATTCTTAAAAGAAATTCTTTCAAAGAAAAGGAAAGTTGACATCCAAGAGACCTTGACTTTGACAGACGAAGTCAGCCATTCTGAACAAGTTATCACCAAAGTTGAAAGATCTGGGGAGTTTCTCAATCCCTTGTGAAATAGGCAATCTGAAGGTGAATAGAGCACAATGCGATCTAGCTAGGTGCCAGTGTTAACCTAATATCATTGTCTATGTGCCAGTAGTTGGGAGTTGTGGAGGTGAAACCAACTAACATGATCCTCCAACTAGTTGACCAATCAATCAAGCATCCTCAAGGAAGTATTGAGGACATTCCTATCCGAGTAGGGAAGTTTTTCCATCCTGTTGATTTTGTTGGACTGTATATGGATGAAGATACTAATACCCCCGATTCTTGGAAGAACATTCCTTGCTACTGCTAGAGCAATAATCGATGTTAGGAATGACAAATTGTCTTTCCAACTAGGAGATGAGACCATTGAGCTCAACTTGATCAGAGCTATGAAGCATCCGAGCCTAGCAGATGTTAATGAGGTCGAAGATGTAGTCAACCCAACCGTTAGAGAAATGATGAATCTCCTCCTAGTGAATGATCCTTTAAGAAACTACCTAACTGAAGACGAAGAGATAGCTTCTATCGCTTTACGCACATGTAGAGCTTTATTCAAAATCCTCGATGAGCCACAATCTGCCGAAGAATGTAATAAGGCTAAAACACCAGACAACCAAAACACGCCTGTCTTTCTCAAAGGAAGATCAGAGCATTCATTCCGAAACTGAAGTTCCACTAAATACACTTAAACTGCCCAAACCTGCAAGACCAAAGGTAAAGATGAAACCGTTTTCCTCTACCTTCATATATGAATTTCAGGAACCAAACTCTTTTTATCATGTTATTGCTAATTCTGCTCTAAATAAAGACCACATAGATTCATTGCTAAATGTTCTGCTGCAAATATAGGAAAGCTATAGGCTATACCCTGAAAGATATTCCTTCCCTTTGTTTGCATAGAATTTCCCTAGAAGAAGATGCAAAACCGATTGGGGACTTCCAAAGGAGACTGAACCCGATCCTCAAAGTAGTAAAAAAAAAGAAAGTAATGACACTATTAGATGTTGTCTCATTTATGCCCTTTTTGACAATAAATGGGTAAGTCTCATTCAAGTAGTTCCAAATAAAGGAGGGATGACTGTTATTGAAAATGAGAATGGAGAGAAAGTAGCTACTCTCATCACCACAGGGTGGCACATGAGTGTTGACTTTAGGAAGCTAAATAATTCAACCAAGAAAGATTATTTTCCTCTTCCCTTCATTGATTAGATGGTAGAACGCCTTGCTAGACATTCTTACTTTAGTTATTTAGATGGTTATTTTGGTTTCTTGCAAATTCCCATACACCCTACTGACCAAGAGAAAATAATATTGACCTGCCCCTATGGTACATTTTCATATAGAACATGCCATTCGGACTTTGCAATGCACCCGCTACTTTTAAAGATGTATGATTTCTATATTTTCTAATTTTGTGAAAGATATCATGGAGTTATTCATGAATGACTTCTCAGTCCATGGATCCTCCTTTATTGTTGTTTGATGAATTTATCTAAAGTGTTGCAGAGATACAAAGAGGTCAATTTTAGAGCAACTCTAAATTGAAAAAAAATGTCATTTCGTGGTACAAGGAGTTGTTTTGGGACACATCATAACTCTAAGAAGCATAGAAGTCGACCCTGCAAAGATTGAAGTCTTAGAAAGACTATCCCTCCAGTTGATGTGAAAGGAATCAAAAGCTTTCACGGATTGTCAAGCCTCTATCTACTACACAAGGATGTTGAATTCAACATGACTTCTGATTGCATACAATCCTTCCATCAGATTATGAAGGCACTGATCTCAGCGCCAATAATACAATCGTCTGATTGGTTACTGTCATTTGAAGTCCTGTGTGATGCCAGCGACATTGCAGTTGGACAAAGGACAAAGTTAGAGAAAACTTGTATATATTTTAGTGATGCCAGAGAAAACTTGTATATGTTTTTGCTATCAATATGCATGCATTTCATCTTCTTATGACTCAGAATTCAACTCTAAATGTTTTGCACAACACTAAAATGCAGCATAATTATATATTCTATACATCAACATCAATTTTTCCATTTGAAGTCTCATTTTTTTTTATCATTTTCTCTCTAGAATCTCCACTCTTGCAGTAAGATGATGCTACCGACAGGTGGGGAGGATTAAGTTGACCCCATATGTTGGTTTTTGCACTAGGAACAGGCATATGCTTTTGGCAGGCAATGCTAAGACAACCAACAACATACACTCGTTCATCAGGGGCAAACCAACCCAAACCGAGCTTGTGGCAAAGGAATCTTCCTATAAGAGAGGGGGACCATAGGAGCTTGGAGAGACAAAAGTTGTGTATTGGCTGCAAAAGGATAGGGAGCCAGAGAAAGTCTATATAAGGAGAAGCATATACAACCCCAAGGAAGGACACACAATCAGGAGATATACGGTGCGAGAAGGATTCAGGACGAAAGGCACTTTACTTGGGGCCGAAGGCAACCCCAAGAAGGAGATGATAGGGAAGAAGGGGAAAAGATAGAGTATTTTTGGGTGATATTTTGTATTCTAAACACTATTCAATTGATGGGTGGGAGGTCACCCATGGATTGTAACTAACCTGCCCGCTAGTGCTGAGAGGTGTTTATCGTGACTTGTGATTTCTATTCGTAGTCTTACCTTGTTGTTTTCACTGATTATGGATTGCCAAACTTTGCTCTTACCATAGTGAAAACCATCTAGCAATGTGATTCTGTTTTATGTCAAGAGTATCAGATGGTTAACCTGCCTAGTCGAATATTGAGAGGGATTAAAACTGGGCAGAGTCGTCATCCTTTAGGCGAATTGACTTCCTTCTTATTCCTCTTCTTTGTATCTATAATGGCACATGTTGTATTACATGTTTAGGCGTTGTATGCTCGTTGAGTTCTAGTCCGAGAGGGATATTAGTAAATACATGTCTTGTATGCGCTCCGAGAGGAGACATAGGGTTTTATCATCATAAAAGAACTCGCGAACTATACTTGTTTCTATTTCTTGTCTCATCTTGTCATTGCTTTGCTCTCGTAATCCAGCTTTTATAGATTCCACGAACTCCTACCCGAGAGAAAAATCTACTCCTTTGTTACTGTAGAAGACTTGAGAGAGCATGCAATAGTAGAGTTATTCTTAGGGAGTTCGTAGTGATCTCATAGCAAATCTGAATATGGACTTCAAATCGCCTAATAAGTTATCCGGCCTCCACAACACTAGCCTGCAAACTCCTATCGGAGAGGGCTATTCTTATCATCTAGGAATTGATTTAGCCCGAGAGGTTGTTTCACGTTCCTGGATTCTGTTCTAAAGACACAGTAGAGCTTAACTCGATCTTGATAGTAAAGTTCAATTCATTTATCCATTTAATGCGCACAAGAGTGATGATTGAATCACTTAAACAAACCCAACAACATGCGTAAGCCAAGCTATTTACGAGCACAAGAGTGCCGCAAACAAGCCAAGTGGTCTTTACTACGATGTTATCTAAACATGCATGTAGGGAGGCAATCGGATGTCTTTACTATAATATTAGAATAATAGGAAAATACAAGTCGCATGCAATGACACCTCCTGTAAACACCCAACACACGTTCTCTTTGACTATTTAAATCCTTCCAACAGCGTTTTTGTTTATCTGTTGTTACATTTATTCGAAAAAGCCTAAAAAAAGTGTGTAATTACTTTACTTTTGACAACATCTCTGCTTTACGTAATCTCTATTCCGCTTTCAACCATTTGATTTTGAGATTGATTTAAAGTTCTTCGAGGGCACGACAAAGAATTTCCTAGTGGATCGATGCTCAAGCACTACAATGATAAACCGTATACTTGTGGTTCGCATCGTGATAGTGTGGAGGTTTTATAAATTTTAAAGCTTAATTCTTCATTTTTCTAGTGATTAGGGGTAAATCGCTTGTGTAGAGCGTGAAAGATGTCTAGGGGCAACTGCTCCTTATACATAACCCTTTCTTACATGAAGTCGCTCTTTACTCACATTTATCACATACACATTATATGCGAGTTAGGTAGTGTTAGGATTTCTGCACGAGAGAAATTATGCACCGCGAGAAAATTCGAGAAATTTAAGGCGACACAGAATTGTATTAGATGGAAGAAACAGAAAAGGATTACAAGATTAGATTGTATTCTCTTTGGACCCCCTAGGGAGTTTATATATGCACTCCCTTTAATAGATGATAAGAATTACAGACCGACTGAAACTCTGAATTAATCCCCAAAAATAAGACATCTATCTCGTGATAAGAAAATAAATCAAATTCGAATAACATACAAACACTCCTAGGGGATCCCCCGGGATCTCCCTTGACCCCCGGCTCGCTGATCGAGCAGCGAGACCCCCGTAGGGGAAATCTGCTGAAGCGCCTGATTGCATAAGGGGACACATTGGGTTCAGATTCAGAAACTGGTCTCCCTCGGAGCACAAGGTTATTCACAGCAGAAACATAACCTTTGATGAGATGTCTATGCTCAAGCATAAATCAGATGTTGTTGACTCAGTAAAGGAGGGTGACAATAAACATGTGGAGTTTGGATTATTTCCAATTCAGAATGAGGAAGAAGAATCTCATCAAACTGAACAACCTGAACTTGAGGAGCAAACAGAAGAAGCAACGATAAGTCTGGCTGCAGAACGTGCTCGCAGGCAAGTAGGTCCTCCGAAGCATTATGACTTTGAGGACATAGTTGCATATACATTCCAAATAGCTGAAGAGGTGGAGTCATCTGAGCCATCGTGTTACAAGGATGCTATCACATGTGCAGAATCGGAACAGTGGATTACAGCAATGAGTGAAGAGATGGAGTCTCTTCACAAGAATCAGACTTGTGAGTTGGTCAAGTTACCATAAGGTAGAAAGATCGTTGGATGCAAGTGGATTTTCAAGAAAAAAGATTGGAAGTCCAGAAGCTGAAGGCATCAGATTCAAAGCACGTCTAGTTGCTAAAGGCTACAGTCAGAAAGAGGGAGTAGACTACAATGAGATATTCTCTCCAGTTGTTAGACACACTTCCATCTGGGTGCTACTTGCCATTGTCGCACATCAGAATTTGGAGCTCGAGCAATTAGACGTGAAGACAACTTTTCTACATGGGGAACTTGAAGAAGACATTCTCATGAGTCAGCCAGAAGGTTTCTTTATCCCAGATAAAGAAGACCAAGTCTGTAGATTGAAGAAGTCATTATATGACTTGAAGCAATCACTGAGGCAGTGGTACAAGAGATTCGATAGTTTTATAATCAGTAAGGGATTCAACAGGAGCCCTTATGATTGTTGGATCTATCACAAGAAGGTGGAGGGTGATTCCACTATCTATCTGCTCTTGTACGTTGATGATATGTTGATTGCTGCTAAGAACATGGAAGACATTCAGAATTTGAAGAAGCTCCTTAGTTTAGAATTCGATATGAATGATCTTGGTGCAGCAAAGAAGATTTTAGGGATGTAAAGGGTAAACTTTTTCTGTCTCGGAAAAGTTACATTCAGAAGATTTTATCCAGATTCGGCATGTCTGCAGCGAAGATCTTAAGTACTCCATCAGCTTCAAATGTGCACCTTTCTACAACTGAATTTATGTCTGATGAAGAAAATGAGTATATGTCTCGAGTTCCATATGCCAGTGCAGTCGGAAGCTTGATGTATGCTATGGTATGCACAATACTTGATATTGCGCATGCCGTTAGTGTGGTCGGCAGATTTATGAGCAATTCAGGAAAGGAGCACTAACAGGCAGTAAAGCGTATCTTTCGATATCTGAGAGGAACGTATGACATTGGCCTCATCTACAGAAGTGGAAAAGAGTGTTTGGTTGCAGGTTATTCAGACTCAGATTATGCTGCAGATGTTGACGGAAGAAGATCAATGACAGGTTATATTTTCACACTTGACAATTCTGTTATCAGTTGAAAAGCCACACTCCAACCATCAGTTACATTATCTACCACAGAAGCAGAGTACATGGCATTGACAGAAGTTGCTAAGGAAGACATATAGTTAAAAGGCCTTGTCGAAGATTTTGGACTATAACAAGATCAGGCTATAGTGTACTGTGACAGTTTAAGTGCAATATGCTTAGCCAAGGATCAAGTGCATCATGAAAGAACTAAACACATCGACGTCAGGTATCACTTCATCCGTACTGAGAAGATGATGAAGGTGAAAAAGGTCGGCACAAAAGATAATCCAGCGGACATGTTCATCAAATTGGTTCCTATTAGCAAGTTTCAACATTGTTTGGACTTGCTAAATATTAATAGGTGGCAGTAGTCCCAAGTTGGGACTGGCGGCTGCAGGGAGTATTTGATATCTGATTGGAGGATTCAAGTCAAGGTGAAGATTTGTTGATAATGCCTTGAATCTGAACCCAATGTGTCTCCTTATGCAATCAGGCGCTTCAGTAGATTTTTCCTACGGGGGTCTCGCTGCCCGATCAAGCCTGTGGCGGGTCAAGGGGGAATCTCCCCCTTGTGAGGGTTGCAAGGGGGCGGAGCCCCGGTGTATGTGATTCGAATTTGATTTATTTCCTTATCACGAGATATGTGTCTTATTTTTTGGGGATTAATTCAGAGTTCCAGTCGGTCTGTAATTCCTATTATCTGTTAAAGGGAGTGCTTATATAAACTCCCTAGGGGGTCCAAAGAGAATACAATCTGATCTTATAATCCTCTTTTATTTCTTCCATCTAATATAATTCTGCGTCGCCTTAAATTTCTCAGATTTTCTCAAGGTGCATAAATTTTCTCGTGCAGAAATCCTAACAATGCCTCTAGATTTTCAGTGCGAACATGGTCACTGTCAACTCTAGATCTTGCGTCGGATAATTTACCTTGTGCTTCTTCAGGTGCCTCGAAGTGTATGCTACTTCCTTACAATGCTGCATCAGGACTAGGGTTGGAAATAAGCCGAGCCGTTCATGAACAACTCGTGGCTCGGCCTATTTTTGGCCTAGTTCGGCTCAGCCTATTATCAAAATAAGTCAGGCTAAAATATTAAATAAAGTCTATTTTCTTAAAGAGGCTTAGCCTTTTAATAATTGGCCTAGCCTTATAGCTTATCAGGCCAAGATTTATTAATATATTATATATAATTTTTAATCCTTCATTTTTAAAATCTTCAATTTTGAGTTCAATATTACTATTTTTATTATATGTTTAGAAGAAATATATTAGTGGTGTCTCTTTTATTTAGTTCATATCTATTGTTTCTTTAGTAAATAAGATTTATTATATTTAATATAGTAGATCATAAAAAAATATATTTGGCTTAACAGGCTAATAAGCTAGGTCAAGCATTAAAAGTTAATAAAATAAGCCAGGCTAAGTTTATATTCATGACTTGTTACAGACTATAGACCAGGTTTAAATACTTTTATTTTGCAACAAGCTTGGCCTATTTAAGCAGAAGCCTAGCTCAACCTAGCTCGTATCCAGCCCTAATCACGACATATCCAAGGTCGGTGCCACATGCAGCATTATAGATCGCACGCTCCTCGATGGAAGGGTGAGGATCCGAGCGGAGGTGAGCTGACTGGAAGCTGCTCTCGCACTTGTCCGTTTAGATAAACTTCTCGTCCTTCTACATCAAATGGATGAACGGGGTTAGGATCTTTGAGAAATCTTAGATGAAATGCCTATAGTAGCAGATATGATGCATTCAAAATACAACATATTTCATATTATTATTTTAGTAAATTTTTCTGTAATTTGATAATGCATACATCGTTTTAGGTTATTTTTAGTTGTAATTCTAGAGTTTTTGATTTTGTCCACTAATTATTGTAATATTACAATTATGGGTGGATCACTTCATTTTTTTATTAATTGGCAGGAAAAAAAGAAAATTGGTGGCTGGGAGTGGAATTGCGGGCGTAATTTTCTTATTCACATCCAATTCAAATTCAATTTGACAATTCAGATGAGTTAGGGACGCAAACAAATTACTTTGAAGCTGGGATCACAAGGCACAAAAACATTTTGATTATCATGAGTTGGATTTTTGTTACATAATTATATCTGATAGAACCGAAATCAATTGTGCACCTTCGGCAAGATGAGTCCCAAGTTCAAAGATAATTAATGTAAGGTGCAATTGCCAATTGGTCTCTTGTCAAGGGATTACCGGCCATGGGAGTTAGGCGCAATTAGACTCTTATCTTACAATTGAAGGCACCATTGCCAATTGGTCTCTTATCAAGGGATTATCGGCCATGGGAGTTAGGTGCAATTAGACTCTTATCTTATCAATTGAAGATGGATTTATCAAGGGATAATTGAAGTAGGTGTGTGGATTGATTGTTATCAAGGCAATTGTTATGCAATTGGATTATACTCTGATCAATAGCAAGGTGGCAATTGTTATCACAATTGGATTTTACTAATATCATATCACAATTGGATTATGCAAGGCCTCATATTACAAGGCATAAGAGAAAGGCGTAAAGTTGGAACAAAATTTATCATAACCAGAATTTTATCAAAAGAAGTTTTAAACTGAACCATATGATATTAACTCGTGATCAACTTGAACACTAGTTCACACCTATAAATACATACAAGACCACCATATAAAGGTGTGCTCTAAAGTTCAGATTTCTTCCACAATTGAGTTGTGAGTTCTAGAGGCTACAATCAAGAGAGGAGAGAGGTGCAATGACTGAAAATTGATTGTTACTATTTTTTCATGATCCGAAGCTTCGACATTTTATTATCTAGGTGTAATTCTTTTGATGTTTATTGTTGTTATTTTATTGTCTCCAAAGTTTCTAGGATGATCTTCATGTTTTTAGTTATTTTATTTTAGTAGTTTTTTTATTGAAGGAAAATATTGTGAATCTTGATTTTATTATTGAATTTTTTCGATCAATTTTTAATTATATTTAATGCTTTTGATTTAATTATTTGAATTTATGAGTTAAGTAATTACATGTTTGTGGACTATTTGATTTCTTATTTCATTTAGTTAAATTAAATAATGTATTGTGAAACTAAAAATTGACATAGATCTAATAACTAGTGTGTGAAACATTAGATTTGTGTGTGGTCTGTTAATCTATACTAGTTGTGGTGTGATTAATAGTTTAGGATTTTCATTTTAATGCATCTTAATTTCAATCTTATTTTATTAAATATCAGTATGTGGGACTTCAGTTTTGATTAAATTTAAGATAATTTATTTTTCTTGATTAAATAATGGATATATTAGTTTGTGAAGTTTGTGATTTTAGTCTTGCCTAATTAATAATTTAAAAAAAAATCCATCTTAAAAAAATAATTTATCTTTCATAATTGACCTATTTATTCTTAATTTGTTATCATCACAACCATATTATATTTCTTTTATAATTTTCTGTCGTGATTTATTTGTTGAAGAATTCTTTGTGAGAAATTTCCTCCCCATTTGTTACTGTGCCGAGCTGATAGATGATCAGGTGAATCAAGCCTCTATTATTTAGATTTTTTTTCTCTCTCCGTGATATAGCGCCCATTTTGTTTTCTCTCCATTGTGCTATAATTTCGGGATTTATTTCTCCACTGACCATGCCTGGATTTGTTGTGCCCGTAACTTCCAATTTCGCCTAGAATAGATGGCGCCCAATTCAAATATTATTAATTGCTGATTACACAAATTCTCCCGATTTATCTCTTCATGACATTGCACCTATAATTTCGGGATTGTAGATTGATTATTAAGTCTGCACATCCAGCATTGATTTTCGGATTTTATAAGTCAGTTTAAAAAAAATTAATCTACTTGTAAATGAAAAAATAAGTAGAAAAATGAGTGCTTATTTTTTTTAAGAAAATAAGTCAATTAATTATAAATTTTATCAATATAAATAATTTTATCTAAACGTATAACCGAATCACTAAAATACTTCTCAGCATTTCAAATCATGTAAGCCAAACCGACCTGAGTCATTGCGCCTGCTGATTTCCTCCTGCTCATTCATGGCGTCTGTGATTGATTTGGGATATTATTGCGCCTCTTGGATACATAGTTTAAGATGAAATCCAGCCATGATATTTGCTATGTATTTTTCTGTCATCACGCCCAGCGATTTTGGGATTTTAATTGTTGTTGATAAAAATCGCAAAACTAAAATTCAGTCACGTATTTAAAAAAAAATTTTCTTGCTGATTGATTCTAGCGCCTAGCTATAATCTCTGGCTTCATGCTTTCAATTTCTGATTTTGTTTTCTGATGTGTTTGGATCGCAGAATATCACCAGAATATCTCCTAATCCACCGTGAAAATGCCAAAAACCTCATGAAATAGGGTTAATGAAAAAAATTTGACAGCACAATTATTAATGGATTTTTTTTATGCGATTCTTAATTTTTGATCATACACAATTCTCTGTAATTTCTCATCTGGTTGATTTGATGATTAACTCGCGAATTCAGCCGTGATATATTTTTTCTGTTCCTATAATGATATCACGCCTGTTGATTCTGGCCGTGATTTTTTTGAACATTTATTTTCTATAAGGCGCTACCTGATTTTCGGATTGAGATTCGATTTTATTTTCTTTGGATGATTCCACAAGAAATCGAATAAAATTGCGTTTAAATCGATTTATGTTAGGCTGCCAATTGTTTTTTATGCGTGGAGTTTTCTAACGACAATTAAATCCATGTTTGTTGTAGGGAGTGCAAGAAAAATTTCACCAACCCGAAAATTCTATCCAATAAAAAAATAGAACCGAAAAAATAAAAAATTAGGAGCTTGAATATGACTTACGATCTATTTGGTAATTAAATAATGAAAGAAATGAGATGGTATAGCGAGAGGTGGGATGGTGGAGTGTGGTGTCTCGTTAGAAATTTTATGTTTGAATAGTAAGTTGTAAAAAATCATAGCAAAGGAAATGAAATTTTCATATATTAAAAAGTTATTTTTTCCTTTTATTATATATCAAATATTTATAATATCTAATGAGTAATAAATATTTACTATTTTATCATTTAATTTATCTTTATTTTTTTGGTTTGGCTATTTTTCTTGTTTTATTATATTATTTATCTTTTTGAAATATTTTATTCTAATAGATATATATATATATATATATACATATATATATTCATATGAGAAAAAAATAACTTGAGAGAGAAAAAGAGAGATGGTGTAATTTGGTAATAAGATAAATAATTTTATTTGGTAATAAAAGAGAGGTTAGTTTGGTTTAAAATTATTTATATCTTCTTATTTCACCAATTTGGTGGAATGAAAAATATAATGTTTGAAGGACTTAGCTATTCTACTTAACTTCTCTTAACTTAAATAAAAAATATAATCAAACATGATATAACTAATTAAAATTCACCTGCCACAATTTGGGGTCCATCCAAGAAAATCGTAGTAGATCGTGGAGCTCATTTTTATTTATATAATTAATTCATATATTATCAATTCTTTTATTATACATATGATATATTTTAATAAAATTTCATACTTTTCTATTACATTATCGAACTCTAATTTAATCACTTTAAATTTTTAGTAGCATATTTTATATTTAAAATAAAATTAAATATTTTTATATTAATTTTAATTTATTAAATATTTTTTAAAATATAATTACATAAAAATAGGGCTACAAAAATCATCAAAAAAATTGACTCACTAGAGAATGATTTTTAGATTTTTAAAATGGTTTTAGGATGATTTTTTTATTTTAAAAATTGATTTGAAATGTAGCGGTTGATTTTTTTAAACCGAAAATTCGACCCCACCCGAACTTCTTTCAACCTTAATTTGTTAGTGATTTTTTTTCACATTCTAATCATTCCTAAAGTTATATCTTTTATGGATTATGATTGTCCCGAGGATCTTACGACTTGAACATTTTTTTTACTTGACATATGCTAATTGATCATATTTTATAAAAAATCGTTTGATATTTTTCACTTATCTGTGACTTATTTCTGCTATGTAGTTATGTATTATATATTGTTTTCTATTTTATTATTATTTTTATCCGATACTTGGTTGTTGCAAAAATTAATTGAAAACTTAATCACAATCAATATAACTATTCTTCTATTTTTTGTTAAATTATTTTAGTTGGTATTTTAATTGTTTTAGTTAATTAGTTCTTGGATAGTATTTTAGGTATTGAGTTGCTTTAGATTATAGTTTAGTTAAGTTATTCATAAGTCTGTTAACTTAATTAGTTATTTAGTGAAGTGTTATGTTAATTGCTTTAGTTAATTAATTCTTGTCTTTTAGCTTGAAGTTATATATCTAATTAATTTGTGTCTGTTTTTGTGCATGGAGAGATAAAATCGGAGAACTCATGCCATATCAAATCTGATTCATGAGAGGTCTTCGGTGTCTGAGGCTACTAGAACTTGATTAATCCGGAGTCGAAAAGATAGAGTAATAATTTATTCCCTGGACAAGGTGATGACTTCAAGACTCGAATTTGAAACTATTAACACCAAGCGAGAGATTGAAACTCAACTCTACCACTAGTTGAGCCAACCACTAGTTGGGACGTAATGCTATCTGACAGCCTCTAACAAGCCTAAAGGTGTGGTGGACACTGGACAGGCATAAAGCACAGGGTACCAAGCAATGGGCAAGATTCTGAAACCACCACCTGACATAAGGTGTTATCAACTCACCAACAAAGCAGCAGCACAACATTAAAGCTATTTTGTCCCCGGCCAGCGGCGGCCGCAGGCCTTGATAAAGGTAAGAAGAAAATATCCTCCCACGCTGAGGACTTATCAAGTGTTTTGTTTGTGCAGGTGCGGTCGGACGCTGGCGTGCACCCTCCATTATGAAGATCTTAGCCTAGAACTGTCGGAGCGCCTCTCGCTCCAAGATTAGATATAGGCTTAGAAATTTAATTTCATTGTACTCCCCAAATTTTGTAATTTTGTTAGAAAGCCACGTGAATTCTGTAAAAGTTAAATAGGTCATACGCCGGCTCGATCCATCTTGAAGCGGCGTATGTTGCGAAGGCACGGGCGCATCCAAAGGTATTATCCTAGCCTAGTGCGACCAGGATACTCAGGTTACCCCTATCCTCATCTCTGATCATATCATGCATGCTGCGGTTTCATTTGATGGTTACCATTTCTTGCTGTTTATGCTAGTCATCTTGCTGTGGAGAGGAACCTACTATGGAATATGTTATACAACATTAGAGGGATTAATGTTCCTTGGGCTATTATTGGTGATTTTAATTGTGTACTTTCTACTGAGGACAAGAATGGATAGACCTTTCCATGTTAATGAATCTATTAGGACCCTTAGGAATTTGATCGATAATCATGGCCTTTTGATATTAACCTCTCGAGTAACCCCTATACATGGTGTAACAATAGGGCTGGCCTTGCTAGGTTCTTATGTCGCCTTGATCGTATGGCTGTAAACCACCTCTGGCTAGACTCCTTCCCGGCACTAGATCTTTGTGCGCTGCCTCGGTGTGCATCTGACCATGCCCCTTACTATTCATATCTAATTGTAAACCCCTAGATGCAGTAGCTTTAAATATGAACACTTCTGGTTCCAGTACCCGGAAGCCAGGGAGATAGTTAGGCAAGATTGAAATTTTCCTTCTCCACATTCTTCTATCTGGCTGCCCTTAAGGCCATTCGGCGGGCAACCCGGAATCGGGATGTCCTAGGCCAGCTTGAGGTTCGTGCTGACAAGGCATTCGCCTGCATCACATGCCTTGAACTACTGGACTCCTGCTCCATGCTTACTATGGACGACCTCATCGAGCTACGTTCTGCCTATCATAGAAATTCCAGGATCAATGATTGGACATGCAAAAAAAATACTTTTTCTTGGATAAAGGAAGAGATGGTTCGATTTATTTTTGTATCAATCATGATATATGTAATAACAAAGGCATCTATTTCAAATGCATATCTCATTTTTGCACACTTCTTCACCATATTAGTATCAAATGGTGGAGTAAATTCAGAATCTCCAGGCTACACCATGGCGATAAAAAATTCTTCCACCTACTAACTACCATTCGCTGTAAACAAAACCTCATTAGATGAATACAAACAACTCCTAGCACATATACGGACAACCCCACTACTATCCAGCAACAATTCATTGATCATTATAAAACCTTGTGGGAACCATCTCCTCACCATGACATCCCAGACGAATATTGGCCTCCTCTCCTAGCTCTTCCCCCCTCACATGCTGCCTCAATCATTTGCCCCATAACCCTGGAGGAAATTAAGGAAGCAATTTGTAATATGCCACCGGGAAAGGCCCCCGGGTTTGACGGCTTCACTACTGACTTCTATCGGGAATATTAGGACATCGTGGGACCTAAGATTACCTCATCTATCCTTGGGTTATTTAACCACCTGGATATGCCTCCCGATTGGAAACAAACATCCCTCATCTTTATTCCCAAAACAAAAACCCCATCTTTTGCTAAAGACTACCGACCTATCTCTCTATGTAACACCTTATACAAAATCATCTCCAAAATTATAGTTAATCGCTTTCGTCCGACCTTGGAGGGCATCATTGATCAGGTACAATCAACTTTCATTCCTGGAAGAAATATCTAGGATAACTCCTCATTACCCAAGAACTAACCCATTCATTAGACTTAGGTCATTTAAAGTTCATGCTCATCAAAGCTGACATGGACAAGACTTTTGACCGAGTCTCGTGGCCTGCGATCACCAGAATTCTTGAGCTAATACATTATCCACCACTCTTTATTAGTTGGATTGACCTATGCATTCAGAGCCCATCTTTTTTCCTGTGTAATAAATGGACAGCCTTCCTAGTACTTCCAAGCCCATAGTGATATTTGGTAGGGTGACCCCCTCTTACCATACCTATTCATTATCACATCACAAGTTTTCTCTGCCCTAAGCTGTCTCCAGAGGGAAAATCTTTCCCTTCCACTTAAACTCCTTCTCATTAAGCCACATACTCTATGCAGACGACCACTTAACCTCCATGTGTGCTACTAAACCTAATTTCTGTCACATTAACCAACTCCTGAATATATACAAGTACCTCACGAACCAGAGGATAAATCCGCTAAAGTCAGCCATCTACCTACCTAGGCTATGTCCTCTCGTCAAAGGCAACTGCTTTCCTCCTATCTTGACATCCCAAGAGGTACCTACCCTTTCCAATATCTCGAGGCTCCAATCTCATACAACCTTATCAACTCTAAGGATAAAAAATTTCTTGTTGATCAAATTTTGCCGCGCCTCGCTAGTTGGAGACGGCTTCTGCTTAGCCAGGCAAGGCGCACTACCCTCATCAAATCCACATGCCTTGGTATTATTTAGGGTCAACATACCTCTCGTCGAGCACCCTTACGACTCTTAACAAACTCTCTAGATCTTTCATGTGGGATCCTTCTGGAAACTGACGTGGTTCTCATCTAATCAGGTGGTCTACCTTGCCTAAGGAGGATGGGTGGGTAAGCACAATTAAACCACAATGATTCTCCTTGGCCCAACTTAATCTTCGCTAAGTATCCAACGCTAAATCTATGGGACCCACAATATCACTCTGGTACTGCTTGGTCGTGGCGACTATTGTTAGATTCCATCCCTGAACTTCATATGGGATTCATGAAAACTATTGGCTCAGGTACCATCACTTTCGTCCTCTATGATCCCTGGATTTCTCCCATTCCATTATCTCGCAAACCAACGTACATAAATATGGACATCGACATCAGCACCCTCAGAGTATCGGACTTAATTATGGATCACTAGTGGAATACCCCCTTTCTGTCATCAATCTTTTGCTCGGCTCTTTGTGATGAAATTTGTGGCATTTATATACCTTTTTCGACCTATGATGATGCATGATTTTGGGTGACTGATCCATGGGATACAATTTCGTAAACAGGCAGTCCTTGCTGTCGCGGCTGGCTGGAGGGCCGTTTTGGACCAACGTTTGGTGCATTAGGGTTCCACCAAAGATCCATTTTTTCCTATGAAAGCTCCTTCATGGCAGCCTTCCTACTTTGGATTACATTCATAACTTCGACCCCTCTGTTGATCCATCATGCTCCTTTTGTGGCAATGACCTTGAAACCATCAATCATCTGTTCTTTTCTTGCCCAATGGCAATCCAACTTTGGCATCTCCTTTAACATAAGCTTCATTATAGTTTCCAGCACTCCTCTACCTGGCCAACTGGTTCCTGGGTCGAGGAGGGTGCTAGTATGGATTAGCAGTCTAGGAATAATTTGCAATCCATTTTTGCCTACTATCTTTGGAGGATCTAGAGCCTGCGCAATGATATTCATTTTCGGTCCAAATGTGCAACCGTCGACGTGCTCTAAGAAAAAGGCACTTGTTTGTCTTCACAATTTTGATACTATACATACCCACGCCCTAAGGCAACTCGCCCCCAAGATCCCTAGCGGATTCGGTGGGAGCCCCTTCCCAGAATTGGACTCTGCTCAATACTAACGGCTCATTTATCGGGGCCGGTAGAAATGAGGGTTATGGATTGATCTTAAGATCTAACATGGGTGCTTTTTATTTTGCAAGTGCAGGGGGCGCGCTTTTGAGTCTGCTTTACACGCTGAGACATGGGCTCTACTTATGGGGCTCCACAAAAGTCATTCACTTGGGATCACGCATATCTACATCAGGACAG
Source organism: Pontederia crassipes (assembly GCA_030549335.1). Classification (NCBI taxonomy): domain Eukaryota; kingdom Viridiplantae; phylum Streptophyta; class Magnoliopsida; order Commelinales; family Pontederiaceae; genus Pontederia; species Pontederia crassipes. Next base: position 48,061,249 of record CM060189.1, on the reverse strand, counting down.
ACTCGCAACTCCTTGTTAGCATCATTACCAACATGCATATCTATCCCTGGCGCCTCCGTGGCATTGCTGAAGACATCTGCTATGCACCTTTGTAATCTTGCCCCCACGAACCTCGCCTTTTGCCCCTGTGCTGAAAACATGGCACCAAATTTCCTTGCAGCTTTTGGCCGTCAACATGGTGAGCATTTTTGGGGTGATAGCCCTGCTCTGGGCCTCGCCCAGATTTCCTGTAATGAACTCTTAATGTTACCTTAATGCAAGTTCAGCTTTTCCTTAAAAAAATAGAACAAAGACTATAGAAGCCAGGCCTCATTGACCAAATTGACGTGAACCTACAGCCTGCATGCATGCTCCGTACCACCTCCCTAGTCCCTACAAAAGATGGGATGTGTGCTGCATAAATCTAAGGAGAACATGGCGATAAAGTTGACAAAATTTTGGACACTCTGACACTTCACGCCTATCTATCTGACACCAAGATGCCAAAACACTTTGACATCCGACATTAGGTTCCAAAGCTGACATCTCAAGTAACGCTCTTAAAATTCGGCCTCCATTTAGATACTGAACTCTAGGCAATCTTATGTTTGTCTCATTCTTCATAATCTAATTACATATAATATCACAGTGAAAACATACTATAATAGACATACTTAACACAACAAAAGACTTCTTAAGCAAATAAATTCCAAAATATAACTAGCCCATGGCCACATAGGCTCCATAGTAGGGAAATAAATGAGTTTATATTAAAAGTACGTGACTCAAGACCCCTAGACCATACATATTTGACTCACTAAATGATCCATAATTATAGTAAAAGATACTATAAGATAACTTGAGTCGTAACCTGACCAATTTGTGCACAATCTCGTCATCATTAGACCTTTGCTATTGATTCTATGCCTCGTCCATACATGCAATTCGTAGGGTGTAGAGGATTTCTCTTGTTGGAGTATGTTGAAACTCATGCATGCTATGATCATATAATATGATTTCTATATGTTATGTCATATGCATTGCATCATATAGAAACATAGTACACATTCATGATATAAAATACATATGCTATATGGCATGTGAACAATCATCATGATAATATAAGATAATCATATATCATCAATAAACATTAAGCTAAGTCATATTATGCATTTATTTTGCTTAATTTTAACATCTTCATTCATAACATCATATGACAATGGAACATCCATTAGCATCTCTTTAGGTGCTTACATCATCATCATTATCATCTTAATATTCCAAGTCACATAATCATACTCATGTCATATGACCATGTCATCTTTTCGTCTTCCATCTTTAATTAGATAGTTTCTTACCTTGGTGATTGAGAAGTTCATGTTGGCTCATCAATCTTTGGCTAGGTAGGCCCATTGGAGATCCTACCCTCACCATTAGGTGAGATCTTGTCTCCCCGAGGAACGAGGCACTTAAGTTAGCTAGTGCTACTTTTATTCTCCGTCATACGAATGACAACAATAAGACACCTTCATCAATCTATCTTTTAATTGCATTCATCAATACATATAACCATTCAATAAATGTTACATATTTTAATCCTACTTAAACTCATCCAGGCATCAAAATTATCTAAATGAAGAACACTCAGCATAGCAAGGCTCTTGACATCGGTCACGATCGTGCCGAAAGATATCACGGCCGTGCCGACCCCTTTGAAACACCCGTAAAGTTCCCTTTCACCATTGGGTTGTATTGGTCACGGTCGTGCCACTCCCATGGAATGGCCATGCCTTTAGTCCGTTCGATCGACTCGTCGATCGATTTGGATAGTGGAGTCTTTGCCTTTGAAGCGGTCGAACCCTCGGTCGATCGATCCATCATTCAATTTGAACAGTGAAGATCACGATGTGGACTTACCGAAGTTCACGGTCGTTCCGTCGTGAGCTCTGTAGGCTATGGCCAAGAGGAGTGACTTTGAAGTCCGAGAAGTTGCCCGACTATTTGCCCATGATTTATTATTTGGGTGTAATTCATTCTATGTTTATTGCTGTTATTTTATTCTCTCCATAATTTCTAGGTTCAACTCCACATTTTTAGTTATTTTATTTTAGGAGATTTTTATTGAAGGGAAATATTGTGAAACTTGATTTTATTATTGAATTTCATTTGATACTTTTTTAATTATGTTTAATACTTTTGATTTAATTATTTAAATTTATAAGTTAAGTAATTACCGGTTTGTGGAATTTCATATTTCATTTAGTTAAATTAAATGATGTGTTATGAAATTAAAATTTGGCATAGTTCTAATAACTAGCATGTGGAGAATTAGATTTGTGTGGTCTGTTAATCTATACCGATTTGTGCAGTGATTAAATATTAGTTTGTGGGACTTCATTTTTAATTAAATTTAAGATAATTTAATTTTCTTGATTAAATAATAGATATATCAGTTTGTGGAGTTTATGACTTTAGTATTCTCTTCGATATGGCTCAGTAGGTCACTGCCTCGACCTTCGTTGGGTCCATCGCTATGTCGTATCTTGATACGATGTGCACCAAGAACATCATCTGCTCCATTCAGAACTCACACTTAGATAACATTGCGAAGAGTCGGCGTTGGCACAGTGCTACTCCAAACTAGAAGAGTATATCAAAATTTGTCAACAAAGACAATCACAAATTGATCGAGATGCTGCTTGAACACTCTATTAATCATATCCATGAATGCTGCTGGGGCATTCGTTCGATGGACATGTCCATGAACTCATAGTGGCCATAACACGATCGGAAAGCAGTCATCGGCACATCTTCTTTGGCGACTCACAGTTGATAATAGCCGCTCCTCAAGTCAATCTTCAAAAACACTAAGGCCTTGGATAACTGATAAAAAAAGGTCACCGATCTTGGGAAGTGGGTATTTGTTCTTGATGGTGACCTTGTTCAGCATTCAGTAATCAATGCAGAATTGTAAAGATCCATCCTTCTTCTTCACAAATAGATCCGGAGCACCCCAATAAAAGACACTAGGTCAGATGAACCCCTTATTGAGTAGCTCCTATTTCTTTAGCTCTTGCAATCCTAAAGTCGATCTCCTTCTTTAGTGGTGATCCAGAGATGTTCTTTGGAAAGACATCCGAAACATCTTGTACTACCTTCATCTGGTGTAGAGCTAGTGTTTGAGCATCGACTATCGTTACACTGGTCAGGTATCCTCTACAATTTTTTTGCAACAACTTGTGAGCCTTCATGGAGGACACAATGATCTTGATGTCCAGTGTCGTTGTCCCTTATCATGGTCTTTTTGCCTTTATTGTTGTTAATGATGATCTTCTTTTGTTTACATATGATCGATGCATCATGGTACAGTCTATACCTAATATGACATCATAGTCCACTATGGGGACAACAATAAGGTCAGCTAACAAGTCCTTCCCATCCACTACAACTGGTACCTCGAAAAGGTATGTCATTATGTGGAGGGTTCCCATTGGTTTCGTTACATTCATGCCATGACTCATTCCCCTAATGGGTACATCTAAAGTAGAGGCACAAGCCTCAGAAATAAATGAGTGTGATGCACCCGAGTCAAATAGTACAACCATGGGCAAGCTTGTAATAGAAATAGTACCTCATATGACATCATTATCATGCTAAGCCGCATTTGCTTAAACATTGTAGAGACATCCTAGTACTCCTCCTATGCCTCTTCGATTCTTCATCAGACAGTCCAGGATGAAGTGCTCAACCTTGCCTCATACGATACATATGTCATTCTTTAAGCGGCACTCACTACAAGAAAATTGGGATTTTTCGATTGGGAGTTTTCGACGGACAGAAATTCTTCGCAATTTGCGATGGATTTTGCGACGGATATGGATCTGTCGGAAACTAAAATAATAAATTACAAACTCTATAATATTATTATTTTATTTTTTGACATTTATGAACATCTAAAGTTCCGACGGATACCTGTCCGTCGAAACTTTCGATGATCAAAACCGTCGGTAAGTGGGAACTAATATAATATAAATGGTATTTTATTAATATAATTATCGACTGTTCATACCATCGAAATTTTTGATGGTCAAAACCGTTGGTAACAGAAAATTAAATACTGTATGATATAGGTATACTTACATAATTTACCGACGGTCCCGACCGTCGGAAGTTTTGATGATCCGGACCGTCAGAAGTTTCGGCAATCCGAACCGTCGATTAATGTTTCCGATGGTCTTGACCGTCGATAATTAAAAAATAACTCTCTCGTACATTTTTTTTTCATTTTTCCGCTTTCCCTCTTTAATTTATACCCTTATATATATATATAACTCTCCTCTCGTCTCTACATCTTACCCTCTCTCATCTCTCTCTCCCTTTCCACGATTATCTCTCCTCTCTCTCTCTATCTCATATCTTGCGGGCGCGATGACCTTCCGGACGATGACCCGCTGGCGACACTCCCTCCCCCCCACCCCCCGCAGCCGAATCTGGCCGATGGCCGTCGGATTGGATCGAGCAATATTATTCATGATGACCACCCCATTATTGTGTAATCCCTCTTCATCACTCGAAGAGGAATCATCATCCGTTAGCTGGGATAGGCTGAGAAGGTCCGACATCATTTACGGTCCCTAATACAAAATAAATCATTAGTGGCATACCAAATTGAAGTTGTGATAATTGATATATATACATTAATGTTCTCACCTCGAGTGATGTCTACCCAGCATGATCTGTGGCTGTCCGCTCATCAGATTGTGACGAGCCAGGCCTGGTGGCTGAGTACTCGGATCATCTCCGTACTTTTCAGCCATTTTTGCATTATACTCATCCTAAAAAATTTAAACATTGCGCATTTCAAAAATAGTGCACTAACGTCAACAACCATATGAGACTTACCGGAAACTACAAGCAGTGGGCGTGACCAAGTCATTTGTCTTCTGGATCTTATGCGTGGCCTCATAGACCATGCAAAAGTCCATGGGACCGCCTTCTTTCCCCTCCTACGATAAAATTTCAAATTTTATAACATAAGTATAAGTAAAAAATTTGATAAATTGAATTTGTACGTAAATTATCATGCATCGTTGACGCTTGTCAAATCGCATCGACCCCTGTGTGGATGTGGGCCTCGAGCTTCGAAAGTCAATTAACTCTTGCCTTTTACGACTTCCTTTGCCATCGTTCATCCGTCTTTTATGAACATCAAATACTTAAACTTTCAAAAATTATAAATTTAATAAAAATAATTTAAAAGTAAACATACTTACCACTTCCTATATAAGGACTCACAAATCGAGCGCCTAATATGCCTTGGGTATCTTTGTATGCCATGCTCCAAAGTGAGGCCAGTGGACGTGACGACCTTGCGAAACTTGTATAATCAATTTCGGAGGCGTTTCATAGCGACCTCCTCAAAATCTCTCCGGATCGTCCCTAAATTAAGATCCGGATGAAACTGATTTGCCTTCTACATAATATGTTAAAACTTAGTAATTTTAAAACAATATAAAATAAATTATGTAACCCAAATAGAAGATCATACCGTAAAGGTTCGAAAAATGTTATCCCGCACTTGAATTGGGATATTTTTCTAGGATCCTGTCCCTTATGGCAAGTGGGAAAGAACGAGAGCACTGACAACCCGCACGGTACTAGCGGGTATGAAAGTGGTCCTACTAATTATAAAGAAGAATTAATTTTCAATGATAACCAAAACTATAACAAAATTTGTACAACTTAGATCGGCCACCAGTCGGCCGGATATGCTGTTTGTCGGCCGGATCTGGCCGCTGGTCATCAAATCGGTCACTTGGCGGCTGGATCTTGCCGCGGGGGGCAGATCGGTCGCCAGTCAGCCGGATTTGTTCCCTGTCGGTCGGATCGGCCGCTTGGTGGCCAGATTTGGCCATTGGCCGCCGGATGTGGCCACTGGCATCCGGATCTAGCCGTCGGATCGGTCGCCTGGCAGCTGGATCTGGTCGCTGGCAGCTGGCAGTGGGCTAATTTTTTATATTATAAAAATTCTTTGCAATAATTGCGATCACCGAAAGTTTCGATGGTCACGACGACCGTCAAAAGTTTCGACGGTTGCTATTGCCGAAAGTTTCGATGGTTGCAACGACCGCTGAAAGTTCCGACGGTCTCGACCATCGAAAGTTTTGACAGTTACGATGACCACCGAATGTTTCGACGATTGCTACTGCCGAAAGTTTCGACGGTTGCGATCGCCGAACTTTTGGGACGGTTACGACCGTCGGAACTTCCGACGAGTTTTTTCCAATCGTCAAAAATCATTTTGCGATGATCATTTTTTTGACGGATCGGTTCTGTAAAAAAAACTTGTCGAAAATTGTAATTTCCGATGGTTTTGGGTAATGTTCTTTTTTCTTGTATTGAATCTCCTCTGTGTGGCCTATTGCAATAGGAGCAATTCGGTATGCCATACTATTGGGGTGCCAGTGGCTGTCGTGGAGGCTGTGAGGCTAGGGCTTGCCTATGAGGTTGTGACTGCAATTCATGTTCATTACCGGTTAGCATCTTTTTATATAAATTTCAAAAATAATTTGTGGCTCCAATTAAATTTCAAAATAGTCTATTCATGGTCCAAGGCCAACAAATTTGTTGATATGAAAATAACTCATAGCCTTTACCTGTCAATTATTTACAAAGATAAAAGTAATTCAAAATTATTTATAGTAAATTAAATGTATGGATCCAAAATTCAATCTCTAAATTTTGATCCTTAAAGCAATTTCGCGTCGTTAGCTCATTCGTCATACATCATTTAATAACGGATACATCATTTATCAGTAGAAGACTTGATAATTTAGATAAATTATAATAAATAAAATCTTTTTCATAATCATAACATAACTAATACTTCATAAGACATTAAATGCCTAAAACACTGTTTACATCATTAGTATAGATGTTCAACAGGAACCACATCATTTATTTAACCCTAAGCATGTACAACACTTAGTAATGAGCTTGAGTTATCATCCCTAACTTAATCTTGGTTATCTGTATGGATTCAAAGTGCATGACTTTCCAATTAGAGTATGTAAAGGTCATGTATGTTATGATAACTTATCACATGCTTCTACATGCAATGTATCATTTATCATTATCATAATAACATAAACTTATAAACATGCATGCCATGAACTATATCATGAACCTTACATGATACTACATCAAGCTCATCACTCATTCTTGACATTATATTTCATTGAATTATAAATATCTTAATATACCTACTTAGTTTTAGAACTATAATTTGCAATATCATACATTAATAATATGCATTCATTTCATTCGTAAATAGACGTATATCATTGCATTCCATTTTATTGTCGTGTGCATTATACGAGTTTCTTTATAACTCCTTAATCCTTAGTTGTTGCATAACATCTTTCATTCTTTACCTAAAATTTTTTTCAAAATTACTTTATAACTTGTTGGACATTCATTCATTATCATATGATATTACTGAGGTACCTTATGAGCTCACTTGAATTAACCTTATCATATGAAAATTCTCATCTTTACATTGGAAAATCTCAAACACCATTTAAGTGATGACATTATTTCTCAAAAATCACATTTATTTCTCATCTTTACATTCAATGCTTACTTTCATTAAGTTCATCACATAACATGCTTCATCTTTACTTAATCGTCAATACAGATGACATCATTACATTGGTTAACTAGGTCATAGGGTCCTTGAGAACTTTTGTGTGATGGTATTGTTTCTTGAAAATTTTTCAATCACCATAAGATGAAAGACATTTACTTAACATCAATGAGTCTTTAGGCATTTCCTTCAATTTCATATTTTATTGGGGTCATCAATAGATCAAACATTCACTTCAATATTTCATTTGTTAGTCTAATTACGACTGAGCGTGCATTACGTGTATCTATGTGTCATATATAATCATTACACATACATACATATCTTATATACATTAGAAAATAGATTTAAAACATCATTTGTTAATCTGTGTTGGTCATGATCGTGACACATTGGTCACAACCATGCCATTAATGCTTGGTCACGATCATGATCCTTAGAATTCACGGTCGTTATAGTGTCTCACACCCTTCAGCATCTCGCTCATGGCTGTGCCTTGGTTGATGGTTGTGTCTTGGTTGATCACGGTGAACAACCCTGGCAAATGTAACGACTGTGATAGTATCGCCACAAGCATTATAGTACCCATCTTTACCCTTTGTTCCTTTTCATCGCTAACGATCGTGACCTAGACAACTTTACTCATTCATGGTTGTGACAGGTTTGTCACGATTGTGACTGAGAGACCTTTCTTCAGCCTTTTTTGTCACATCCGTTCCGGGACCTAGCATGGTTGTGCCAAGTCTTGAAAGACAAATCTTCCATCCAAAATTTCAGATCTTTGAGGGGAAGAACTTAGGAAATCATGCATATCATCTCTAACAATCTTAAAAAGACATTCATGTACATCTAATAGACATATAAGATGAATAATATCTTAAAAATCATAACATAAAGATGAATTAGGGTTCTTCCCTAAAACATACATTCATAATTTAAAGTATGACCATTTAAACATATAGACCTAAGAATAAAACTTGTAGATCTAAGCACATAATCAATTCACCCTCAATCACAATTACTACTAAGAATTAGGATATCCTTAGATCTGTCAATCCAAACAAGAAATTCATTGAGAGGGGAGAGAGGTTCAGTCCCTTGATGAAGTGATTAATTCTTATTCTCTCATCCTCTTTCAGAGGACTATACCTTTCAAGTTTCAGAAACTTATTGAGGTATTCCTCCACTGTTATGTTTTTTGTTGCAAATTCATGAACTCAGTTTGTTTCTTCTCCTTAATGTATGGAGGGAGGTAGTGATTCCTAAAGACTTTCTTCAAGTCCTCCAAGTGATCTCATTTCCATCTTTGAAATGAATTTTGCTCATTAGTGACGACTTTATCAACCAACTGATGTATAGTCAGGTTGATCTTGTGTCTGTCTCAATAGTCTATTGATCTGAGCTTTTCAATGATCACGTCCAGCCATACCTCTGGCTTATTTGGATCTCTACTCCTATTGAAGGTTGGGGGATTCAACTTCATAAATCTTTCAATTCTTGAACTCGAGCAATGAGAGTGGCTCGAGTTTGCATTTCTTTTCATAGCACAACCCATTCGGGTCATGCTTTCGATCGGTTCCTTATTCCATCCTTAACATAATAATAATTAATCACCCAGTAGTTGGTCAACTATAAACACATATAACACAACTTAAACATTAAATACTCTTAACTTTTGATGGTTTCTTATGACGGTTGTGCATCAACTTATACTTCTTAACATTACATTACTTAGGCCCTAACTATGCTTTCATACCAATTGTAACGTTCGAAAATCCACCTTAAAAGTTTTGATCCTTTAGGGCAATTACGCGTCGTTAGCCCTCTCATCATACATCATTTAATAATCAAAGACTTAAAAATTTAGAAAAAATCATAATGCATAAAAGTCTTTATACTTCTTAAGATTACATTACTTAGGCCCTAACTATGCTTTCATACCAACTGTAACGTTCGAAAATCCACCTTAAGGGGGTGTTTAGTATGGGGTCATTGGATCCTAGAACAAATAATTTTGTTCTTAAGATGTTCTTTAGATGAGAACATGCCTGTTCTAGGAGGAAGCAAGAACAAAAATGTTTTTACTTTTTCTTGTTCTTGCAATGATAATGAATGGACCCCACACAATTTTTCAAATGGTGTTTGGATGAAAAGCAAAGAACAAGCATCTTGTTCTCATTTTAACCCCATACCAAATACCCCCAAAAAGTTTTGATCCTTTAGGGCAATTACGCGTCGTTAGCCCGCTCGTCAAACATCATTTAATAATCGAAGACTTAAAAATTTAGAAAAAGTCATAATGTATAAAAAGTCTTTCATAATCATATTATAAGTAATACTTCATAAGACATTAAATCTCTAAATCCTACATTGCATCATTAGCCTCAATAATAAGATAGAACCATAGCATTTATTTAATCCTAAGTATGTGCAACATTTCATCATGAGCTTGAGCTGTCATCCATCACTTAATCTTAATTATCTGCATAAATTCTTAATGCAGTATTTTCAAGTTAGAGTATGTAAAGATCATGTCATGATAATGTATCACATTTGTGCATGTGATACATCATTTATCATTATCATAATAACATAAACTTATAAAACATGAACTATAACATGAACATGACAATACATTATGCTCATCATTCATTCTTGACATAATTTTTATTATATTATAAATATCTTAATATACAATATAAATGTTTAGCTTTAGAACCATCATCTGCAAGTATCATAAAATATTAGTATGCATTCAGTTCATTAAAAAACATACCTGACATAATATATCATTTTATTTTCGTTGTAGTGTGAATCATAAGAGTTGCTTTCTAACCCTTTAATCCTTACTTGTTGCTTAACATCTTTCATTCTTTACCTTATATTTATTTGGAATACTTAATAACCCTTTGGACATTCATTCATCTTGCTTTCATTCATTAGCATATGATATTATTGGGGTGCCTTATGACCTCACTTGCATTAACCTTATGACATTTTTATCTTTATATTGAGAAATCTCAAACACTATTTAGGTGATGATATTATTTTTTAGAAATCTCAATCACTATAAGGCGAAAGACATTTACATCATCTTTGCTTAATCGTGAGTACATGATGACATCATTACTAAGCCCATGAAAAATCTCAATCACCTTTTGGGAGATGATATTATTTTTGGAACAAGTCAAAATCACCGTAAAGTAAAAAATATTTAGTTCTTATCTCTTTTTTCATCTTTACCTAATTGAAGACTCAGGACAACATATTAGAATCAGGATCCCTAGGAAATTTCAAACAACCTTTGAGTAAAACTTATTTTTAGAAAATTTGTTTACATCTCCTAGTGACTTATAAATATTAAAAATTAATTAATAAAATATTCTCTGGCAATGATGTTAAAAACTTGATAACTTTCTTATTCATTTCCATAACTTTCTTTTTCACCGTAAAACATTTTTCTATAGATTTTAGAGCTTCCATATTCCATAGTTAAAATCTGTCCATATTACTTTTAAGTTTTTTTTTTTGTAAAAGTTTTAGAAAAATCTAGTCAATCTTATTGATACTGGAGTAATTAATTGGCGAATAAAAAAAAATAAGCCACTAATGTTTTCCTAATCAAACAGTATTAACTGGGGGTTTCAATGCCAGCTAAGCCATCCACCCAATGCTGAATCAGTAATTTCTTAGGTTGTGAACACCTGTGTACGTACCATAAAAGGTGTAAATCATATATTGAAGATCACACGATCCCCACCTACATGTTCACTGAACCCAGTCGAGATCTACTAATCAATAAAATAAAATAAAATAAATCAGCAAATTAAATAAAATAATTAATACCGTAGCAATTATTGTTATTCTATATATGCATCCTTATATTCCAAGCTCAAATATGCATAATAGATACCTAACAAATTCTCAGGTACTCGCACAAACCGTGGAACACAGAAGAACATCAGAATTCATATTTATTTCTTTATTTTCTCATGTTCAGAATGGGTTCACTTAGAAGAAGATCGGGAGGAGGTGCTATGACTTTGATGATTGCTTCTACTGCAATTCTTGTGGTTTCTATGGGCATAATCACGGTGCAGGTTCATTCTCAACCGACAGATGATGAGATTGAAGCTTATGTTAAACGTATTAACAAGCCCGCGGTTAAATCGATCATGGTAATTTCTTTTTTGTCTGCAAACTTCATGTCAAAGTGGATTTGGAGAAAGCCCTTGATTAATCATTCTGGGGTACCCCCTTTTTTTACAGGTAGAAGATGGAAATATAATCGATTGTGTTGATATCTACAAGCAACCTGCTTTCGATCATCCTCTTTTGAAGGATCATAAACTCAAAGTTTGTACACATTGTTATGCTTTTCTAAGTGCTAACAGATGCAATAAGTTGTAGCATCACAAATTAGCTTAAACTGTCTTTGAATTTGAGTTCTTCATAAATTATGATGTTAGGGTTCTTATGTTAGAAACTAATTCATATATATGATCGATGCAAATGATATATGTAGATGTCGCCAAGTTTCATGCCAAAGGAGCACGACACTGGCAGTTCTTCTCATCGGAGTCCCATATTTCAACCAAATTTCCAAAACCGTGAAGAGTGCCCGGAAGGCACGATTCCGATACGAAGAGTTCAAAAAAGGAATCTTATTCGTGTGAAGTCTTTGGAAGAATATGGACGACTCGTTGTCGGCCCCACTTCTAAAATGATTCAAGTGAGAACGTTTTGCTACTTAAAATAATAATTCTATCTTATTATATCATAAAGTTCGACGACGTGAATATTTGCATGGTACGGATGTGCACATAGTATGCCTACTCAGTGACTATTTGTATATCGCACATAATTCTTTTTTTTTGAAATTCATGTAAACTTTTTATTGTTTAATTATAGGCATGAATCTAATTGAGTTTCCAAGTTAATCTCTTCTTTATCAATCATGCAGAGGGCAGGACTCGGAACAAATAGTGTGGACAATTTTGGAGCCTTTGGCTCGTTAAACACATGGGCGGTCTACGTAGAAGATAAGGAGTGGAGTCGCGCCCAGATCCAAATCTCAGACGACACCAAGACCAGCTTCATCGAAGCTGGATGGATGGTGGGAACTGTAGTACTATATATATAGATACGCTCGACACTCGTTTTCCATTAATCCTATGTTTGGGAAAATAACATTTTCTTTTTTATCGTGTCCATTCGTATTACCCTTTTGATGAAACAGGTGAATCAAGGGTTGTACGGAGATAATAAGACTCATCTATACGCATACTGGACTGTAAGACACTCTGACACTGCCACACACACATATTATCTATCCATCTATCTATATATATATACATATATATCAGATGTAATTGTTTCTAAATGTGTATATATATATATATATGGACAGGCCGACGGAGATGGCAAGACCGGCTGTTATGACCTTCTCTGCCCAGGCTTCGTGAGTAAGAGCACAAAGGTTTCGTTTGGCAGTGTGATCGACCCTGTCTCAGTTTACGGCGGCCAGCAGTACGAAATCAAGATAAAGATCTGGAAGGTCTATTGATCGATCTGTTATATATATAGAGATAGATACGTAAAAGTTTTGAATCGTAGGTAGAGATATATTGATATATATGCATATATGCTAAGCAGGATGATAAGATGAACGCGTGGTGGCTGGAGGTGGACGGGGAACAGGTAGGCTACTGGCCAATAGACATATTCGTGAACAAGCAATTGCTCCAGGCGACATGGATCAGGTGGATGGGCAGCGTCCTGAACATGGAAAACGGCGGGCAGCACACGACGACGGACATGGGCAGCGGCGATTTCCCGTTCGAGGAGACGAGGGACTTCGAGAAGGTGGCCTACATCTCGAACATCACGGTCATGAACAGCTCCGGGGCTTTCGTGCCCCCATCGGATTCCGGAACTCTTGACTTCTTCGATAGTCCCAACTGTTACGACGCCAAGTGGTTTGGCGGCTCCAATATGCACTACGGAGGTAGCGGCCTCGGAGCTGACGGATGCACATAATATGTGCTCTCTCTGTGGCGAAAGGTATATAGAGGATGAATAAGCAAGGAGAGAAAAAAGTAAGTAATAAAGTATATTTAGAGGATGGACAGAAAACTTAGTAACGAGTTAAATAAATTTGAGTTTTGAAAATAATCACGTGAGAAAATAAAAGTAAAGAAATATTTAAATGAAAGAGAGAAATATTCACAAACGATAAAACTAGAATTACTAAAAATGTTTTATATTTGATGTTTAATCAAAAAGGCAATCACAATGACCTATTTTACGAAAATCTTTGAGAAAGTTTAAAATTAATTCGGTAAATTTTCAAACATTACAATAGCAATTAAATTAATTACATGCATAATAAAGTAGAAAAGAAAGGGAGAGATAGAGATACCAAACACAAAGCGAAATTGACGAGGTTCAACCAAACATTTGCCTACATCCTTGTTCTGACTTTTCGACCTCGAGATCATTGAAAATTCTGCTAACACTTTTCCTTAGTTGTAAATAGGACAAGGAAAAATCTTTTTATACATCACGCCTTTTCTTCACTTATAGGAGTAAAGCACATCTCTTCTATTCGAAGACTTTTCAATAAAATAAACTAATTTCACTTAGTAGTTAAAAAAATTATTATAATATCACAAGAACACTTCATAAATCTCTATTTTATAATTTGAAACCTCACACAAGAGTAAGGAAATATTTAAAAGATTTTCAACTTGCGGCTCATTATTGTTGTCCTTTAGTTTTCTAAGAATTAAGTCCACTTTTTTTTCACCGGACCTCGTTTATAGGATTCTAAAATTCATTTGGTTGTTGGGACACATTTTCCAACTTTTAGGGCTGAAATTTGTTTGTTACTATGCATTCTACCCGCAAATCAATCGTCAACTTTATCCATCGATCGATTGTTCTTTCTTACCATATGAAAAATATAACCGTTGGATGGCCAACCTTTTTCACTAACCGAATGACCAGTCCTTCGATTGACCCGCCAGTGTTAATCCTACAATAATTGGTTGATTGTTGGCTTCAACCTATTGACATGTCCTTCAATAGCGACTAGGAAGTCAATTTTTCATGCTCATTGGTCGACCGATTAATGGTCGGCCACCCTGCACTATTATGTACATTAACTTTTTGCATGGTTACAGAATGAGGTGATTTTTTATTTATTAGAAAGCTAACAAGATTATCTATAAATTTTATATATCATATATTAGTCCAAATATGAATGAAGCATAAATATTAACTTCAAGTTCATTGCATAAAATAACTTATTCCTATTTAAACTTTGTCAACACTTTAAATATAACAATAATTAATTAAAATTTGTATCATCAAAATATAATTAATTAGGTCATAAAACTTTGTTCTAACATTGAAATATAAAAATATTTTTATTAATGTTATTATTTTAAATGATGATTAATATGCATGAATTTCATTACTTTTTTTATCTTTTTTTACTATAATTAATAGTGTTTTTAGAAGTAAAAGATAATATTACTTTAGTAAATAATGGATTAGTTAAGTTGAACCTAATTGAACCGATCAAATCATCGGACCCATTTTAAAACATTACATATAATATTGAGTTGACTAAGGTGCGTTGGAAGATATTAAAATAATGTGGGCACATGTTACAAATGATTCTGGAATCAAGTGTAATAATAATAGAATTAATATTAAACACTACTAAAAAAACGCTGATTACCGACGGTCCGGACCGTCGATAATCAGCCCGAAAATCGTCAATAATGCAATTACCGACGGTTTTTTAATCGGAATCGATCCGTCGGAAACACGTTCGTCGCAAACTGATTTGCGACGGTTGAAAAAAATTCGTCGAAAATATCGACGGTTCTAACCGTCGGAACAGTCCCCGACGGTTCGAACCGTCAAAATTTTCTGACGATTGCAACCGCCGGAACAGTCCCCGACGGTTGCAACCGCCGGAACAGTCCCCGACGGTTCGAACCGTAGAAATTTTCCGACAGTTGCAACCGTCGGAAAAGGCCGGTGGTTCGAACCGTCGCAACTTTTCGACGGTCGCAACTGTCGAAACTTTCGATGGGCATCGCAACCGTCGATCTTTCGACAATTGCAACCGTCGCAAATAATTATTTAAATATAAAAAAATTAGCGGCCGGATCGGGCCGCGGCCAGCTCCGCCCGCGGCCAAATCCGGCCACAAGCCGGTCGATCCGGCCGCTGGGGGCCGAATCCGAACGCCATGCGGCCGATCCGGCCGCTGGAGGCATGATCCGGCTGCCTGGAGGCCGGATCCGGCCGCTGGAGGTCGGATGCGGCAGCCTGGCGGCCGAATCCGGCCGCCAGTCGGCCGATCGGCCGCTGGGGGCCGGATCCGAACGGCCACGGCCGGATCTGGCCGAAGAGAGAAAGAGAGAGAGACGCCGACGCGGGAGAGGGTCGCCGGTGCGGGAGGGTCGCCGGCGTCCGGCGCGGGAGAGGGTGCTCGCGGCCGGGAGAGAGAGAGGAGAGGAGGGAGAGAGAGAGGAGTGGAGGGAGGACGGAGAGAGAGAAGAGGGAGGAGGAGGAATATAAAGGGAAAAAGTGGAAAGAAAGCGGAAAAATGGAAAAGAAAGCGGGATAATGAAATTTTAATTACCGACAGTTTTGACCATCTAAAATAATTACCGACGGTTTTGACCGTTAAAAATATATTTAGTTATATATAATGTTTATTTTTTATTTTACCGATGGTCAAAACCGTCGGTAATCGTTACCGACGATCAAAACCGTTGATAATTGCGACGGTTTGGGCCGTCGCTAGTTATATTAATAAAATACTCTTTATATGATATTATTATACATTTACCGACGGTTACGACCTTCGGAATTGCGGCGGATTTTGTGACGGATGGATATCCGTCGGAAATATCGACGTTCCTAATCGTCAAAAAATTAAATAATAATTTAAAAAAATACATAATTTAATTTTTCATATCTGACGGTCGTAACCGTCAAAAAATCCATCGAAAAAAATTAATAATAATATAATAAATTACATAATTTTTTTTATTTCTGACAGTCGTGACCGTCGGAAAATTCGTCGAAAAAATTTAATAATAATATAAAAAATATATAATTTAATATTTTCATTTCCGACGATCGTAACCGTAGGAAAAGTCGTCGGAAATTGCGACGGATGGATATCCGTCGGAAATTGCGACGTTCCTAATCGTCGAAAAATTAAATAATAATATAAATCATTTCCGACGGTCATAACCGTCGAAAAAACCGTCGAAAATGGAACCGTCGAAAAATCCGTCGCAAATTGTGACGGATTTAGAACCGTCAAAAATTATCCGTCGGAAAATCGCGATTTTCTTGTAGTGAAATATGGTATATTAAAATTAATATTGGCATAAAGTAATAAAATAATTTGGCATCTTTTATATAGACTTGGGCATATGGAAGGCGCGCTAGAATGGCTCATGAAAGGTGTGGCTCAGGGTTCTAGGTCAATGGTGTAAGCTTATGCACAATAAATTTAATTTGGCTCGGGAGTGTTGACATCATGATCGTGCACTCATGTGCAATGTTTGCATGGCAGACTGGGCACCTCGACTGGGGTTTGCTACCACTCGGGATAGATCACTTGCAAAAATACATAGAGTAGGAGATTGTGGTGAAGTAGTTGTCATTTCACTACAAGAAAATCATCGATTAGCGACGCATCAATATAGACTCCAATGCGTCGCTAACCCAGCGCTAAATACAATAGCGACGCATTAGCGTCAAATCCGCGCCACAAGCTTCGCGACGCCATTTCTTCGACACTAATAGCGTCGACTTCGCGCCTATGGGTATGTCGACGCAATTACCATTGCACGGTGATGCTAATGCGACACTATAATGACGTGAAAAGTGTCATCATGAAGAGCCAACATGCGTTGCTACTCCGACTCTAAAGAGGCGCTAAAATTGTCGACGCTCATCCAGCGCTGAGTTGGCGTTACGTTGCGACGCTAATCGGATGCTAATGTGGCGTTATAATTCATTTTTCTGCGTCGCTACGACGACGCTAATGTGACGCTAAGAATAATATGTCTACACACAAATACGTCACCTTCCTCATTCAGCCATTAAATTACTACATTACATTGAAATCCACAGATGATTGCTATTTTTTATATTACAATTGAAGCACCATCAAATTACATTACATGTACATATACATTTTCATTATATCAAATTACATTATATCACATATACATTTCTATTACATCAAATTACATATATCACAATTAGATGATCTAAGCCCTACGATGTCGAAATCCGCGACAGAGAAGACGGGCCACCGGTGCGTTGGAGGAAACGACAGCGGCGGAGTAGAGGTGGAGGAGGAGGTGGTGGCATCGGCGGCATCGGAGTAGAGGAGGAGGAGGAGGCGGCAGCAGCGGCGTCAGAGTAGAGGTGGAGGAGGAGGAGGAGGCAGCGGCGATGGAGAAGAGGTGGAGGAGGAGGAGGAGGCGGCGACGGCGGAGCAGAGAGGAGGAGGAGGACGAGGAGGCGGCGGCGGCATCGGAGAAGAGGTGAAGGAGGAGGAGGGGGGTGGCGACGAAGAAGAGGTGAAGGAGGAGGAGGAGGAGGAGGGGGCGGCGATGGAGAAGAGGTAGAGGAGGAGGCGGCGGCGACGGAGAAGAGTTGGAGGAGGAGGAGGAGGAGGAGGAGGAGGCGACGGAGAAGAGGTGGAGGAGGAGGAGGAGGATGCGGCGGCGGTGGAGAAGAGGTGGCGGAGGAGGAGGTGGAGGGAGGGAGTGGTTAAAAGGGGGAAAATGTGGCGTTCGGGCAAGCGGAATCGTCCAATTAAATGAAAGGACGGTTTGGATTCGTTCTTCGACGAGCACATGGTTCGCCATTTAGCGTCGCACATTTGGCGATGTTATTGCGTCGCCAATGTGGTGCCACATTAATTCAATTCTGATAGATAATTAATTATAAAATATGTGAAATAGCATCGCATATTAACGACTCTGAAATTGCGACGCTAAGATGGAATATAGCATCACATTGGCATCGACAGTTTGAGGCGCTAAACTAGCGTCACAAAATGGCGACGCTATTCTGACACTGAAATGGAGTAGCGACGAAACTGTCGACGCCATTGAGAAGCCATTGTGTCGCTACATATATGCAGCACTAATGCGCCGCAAAGATGGCGCTAAAGTACTATAAAGTTATTAACTATGTATATATGTATGTATATATGTAATATATGTAATATATATATATATATATGTGTGTGTGTGTGTGTATGTATATATGTATATGTATATGTTTATCAAGGTTGTCTAAAAAATTTGAAAGTCATATGTCAATCAAATGAGGCCATTCTAAGAAGTATCAAGATGTATGTTTTCAAGAAAAGTAATTTTTAATATTTTTTTAAGCGCACGAAGAAAAATAGATGAATACTCTTTTCAAATTTGGATACAAAAAAATTCTAATAAAATCAGCATTTCTCAAAAAAATTTGAAAACTCTATGTCAACTAAAAAGGACCATTTTGAGCACTCCCAAAAGGTCCGATTTTTGAGAACACACATTTTTAAATTTCATAGGTGAGTCAGAAGATTTGAGGAATTTTTATAATTACAAAAAAATATATTTTGAGAATCGGAGGAAACGGAAAATACGTGAAACGTGAAATGTTTGCGTCGTCCAACCTTCTTGAGCCCTTCGAAATGCCTATTTTTTTTCATAGCAATCCAATCATCACGATTTTTGTGCGGGTGGACAGCTTGTATCAATCTATACGAGTCCATAATTTTCGTTTCGACTAATTCCCGCTGGACTCACGTCAAAGACCATCGAAAGACTTTTTTCCTAGGTTCTTAACTCTACCGTACGACCTCCTAAAATCACCAAAAAATGCTGAAAAATCTGTGTTGCTGTGCTCTATGGGAGGTACAAATTTTGTGATGATCCAACGGTCGGATATCCGGCAATCATCATTTGAAGTTCTTAAAAAATGAAGAAGCACTATTCCTCTAATTTTGAAATTTAGGAATTAGAGTATAATGCATGTATAACATATAAATTATATAAATTTATATGTATATGTATATGTATGTATGTGTGTATATGTATATGTATACAAATTAACATTACCTAAATATGAATAATAATTAACATTACTTATATAAATACTTGTATATTCTTAAAATTCTAATGTTGACGCCGCATTAGCTTCACATTAGCGATGCAAGCTTTGTGACGCTCATTAGCGCCACACCTGGCCGATGTCAATACAACGCAAGTTGCAGGCGCCAAAATCGCCTCCTGAACTTGCGTCGATTTAGCGCTGCACCGTTGTTGGTGCCAACTTGCGACGCGTCTTGTTGACGCTAATACGACGCTATAATTTATCATGCAATTTCTAATCTTGACGCATCGTAATAACGTCTAAATAGTGTCGCTATGGCACCGAGTTTAGCGTCATTTTTTTTGTAATGCGAATGCGACGCTGACGCTACTGGGAGGCAATTAGCGTCTCATCTTGTCGACCCAACGTCGTCGCTATTTAAATGCTAGTAGCGACGAATTAGCGACGCATTATTTTGCATCACTATTTTGCGTCGCTAAATGATAGTTTTCTTGTAGTGTTTGTAACGTTCCCAAATTTCACCTTGTTGTTACATGTCAGATGGAATTATTTTGGGTCTCGTTACCTATAATTTCTTTTTCTCGAGCCTTTCTTTACATTGGATATGAAAGCAAAAATAATATTAAACTATTTTTTTAACAAAGTGTGAAAGAAAAATGTACTTTTTAAGTTTTTTTCCAAATAGTCCTCCAAAGGCAAATATCTTACAATTAACTTTACATCATACAACTATAAGGAGTTCTCATGTGCAAGTATATATCAACACGAACATTGTTGATGTCCGTGTCTTCATCCTTACTTTTCAGTTCAACAACCTAAGGAATTCAAGCACGGGCATGAAATATCTGTGAATATAAAACCAATACAACTAGATAAGAAAGCTTAATAAAAATAGGCAAACTTTCAGCTTGAAGGTAAAACTAATTGTATTCTATTTTTTCTTTTTCTTTCCATTCTTTTCTATTTTGTAATTTTCATCTTTCTTTTCTATTTTTACCATCCTTTCTATTCCTACATATGGAGGGGCATGCCCGCCTTATGGGTGAGGGGGGCCTTGGTCCCCCTCAAAATTTGAATTTTTTCACTCTATATATTAATATATAGATTTTATGAGTAAATATTGAATGTGGCCCCCTTAAATAATAAAATCTACTCTTTGAACTTTTCATTGCAATTAGCCTTTTTCAATTTTCACTTTACTTCTTTAACCATTCTACATGTGGATTTTTGTTGACCAATGAGTTTTATTTGTCCTGTTAGTTTTATTTAACTAGATTTTCTAGTGATAATCATTAATCATGTTAATATGCAATTATTGTTTTAACTTTCTTTCAAAATTGTTGACTTTCACATTATCATCTATCATAAAACAATTAATGCACGTAAAAATTTCATTTTACTTACATCCTTTACCTTGTTCGCTAATTACCCAACTCTTTCTATTTCATTTGTCATGCACCAAAGAAGGGACAAAATGATCATTTAACATCTTAACGATTCAAAATAAAAAAAAAACCCTTAAAGAATTAGGGTTGAAATTGAATCGGGTACAATCAAACTGAGGCCAAGTTTGGTCAGGGCTCGGGTCGAGTCAAAGGCAACTCATGCCATGTTCTTAAACATAATCTAATCATATCTCTAGCTGAACCCGTTTGGGTTTCCATGAGCCCAAGTCGGGTTCTATCTGTCTCCGAGTTGGGCTTACAATAAAATTGCATCGGATCTACATTTTATGGAAGAATCTAGGGAATGTTATTCCATTCCGATTGTAGGAACTCCAATGTCATTTTATTTGAAAATTTAACAATTAATATCTGTTAATAAACTATACTTCCCACCAAAAAAAATATATGGAACTATCCATGTGTCACAAGAGAACATAACCGGTGTATAAACCCGACTTCATCTTATCTATTCTATTAAGAAATCATATTCAAAAGCGAATTCAAAATCTTTCATACCTATCCATGCAGAACTACATAAAACCCAAAACTTTAGGCAAGTTTTTCAATGACCATTTTCGACGATGAATCCAACATCCTTTGATATAGGAATGTATCATGAAGAGATGATAAAAAATTTCAGTTACAAGCGTGCACCAAGGATAGAGAAAATATAGTCCAAAGATGAAAGAAAAACTTAAGTGGAGAAGGGGAGAAAGATATGTGGGAAGAGACCTTTTGGGGTCCTACTTATAGGGGAAAGTCCTCCAAGTTCTATTGTAATTAGAATCTTAATCATGCTTCCTATCCATAATTTACAAACTTTTTTATTTAAACAATGAATTAATATCACTATTTCTTTAATTTCAGATTTAAAATAATAATTTATTATTATTTTATTTTCAGAAATATTTTATATATTTAAAACTCCTAATTTTAAAGTCCGTAGGAGTCTTAATACAGTCTTACATCAAACTTCATCTCTTATCATCTTTTGATTATCTTTTCTACATTCTATCTCTCTTAAACATACTTATTCCTGAATTTTTAGAATTAAATAATTAATTAATATTTTTATATTTTAATTTTTAGAATAAAATAATAATATTTTATCTTCTAACATAAAACTTTTATATTAGCTTTCATTGGAAGTCCTTTATATTTTAAACTTCTAGTTAGATTCAAATAAAATTTTGAATCCCTAATCTTATTATAATTTCAACTCCTAATCTAATTAAGAATTATCTTTTTCTATCTCTTATCTAATAATACTTTTTATTCTCATTGACACATTTCATATTTTATTTTTTCCTTTTCTCTTATACGTTCTCTAATTATACTTTTATTTCCTTTCAAACTTTATCTTTCTTTTAAAAAAATCCTAAATTTTTAATTTATTTTAATTCTAAAAACTAATTTCAATTTAAAAAATTTCAAAAAATTACAACATTAGCATTTGGCAGTTCGGAAGGAATTTTCATCTATCGGTAATACCAAAAGCAATGGCGGAGCATGAAATTTCTTTAGTGGGTTCATATACTAGTTGAAGATCTTGTCTTCTTCCTTTGGTAACTAAAACTATGTAAATAAAAATTGAATAGTAAAATATGTAAATAAAACTATAAAATAGTAAAATATAATGGTTTTTAAAGGAAACTGCATTCATTAATAACTACTCCGCTTCAGTAGTGGTACAAAAATGAGATGAGGCTCGGAGGTGGGTAATCTGGCCAAATATAATGGCTAAAAAGAAATAATGAATTCATTGGATAAAAATAGAAGGCCAAAATATGTATCAATGTGTTATAAATAACATGGTACAAAAATGGGATGATGCCCGGGGTGGGTCATCCGCCCAAATATAATGGTTAAAAGGGAAAGAATGAATTGATGGGATAAAAATAGAAGAGAAAAATAAATATCAGTGTGTTATAAAAATAAGTTGGCAAGGTGATTCAAACCTGAGCTTCAAGACGCCTAAACGCTGGGACCAGCAATCTGAAAATGAACATATTTTAAATATCGAGCACTATAAGTAATAATATAAAATTCCATTGCCTGCACTTGTAAGTAGAAAATCATGTAGCTCCGCCTTTGCTCGTGCCCTCGATACTAGCTATGGATGTTTTGAACATCGTATTTCGAAAGATTTTTTCTCGTAATTGCAAATGCTGTAAAAAAATTGCGAAGAATTTTATCTAGCAAAAATTGTCCATTGTAAATGCACAATTTTTCTTAGAACTTACCGTACGAAGAAACAATATTCCTAGTAAAAAATATTTAATATATGTATATATATCGACTATGGGGATAAATACTATTATGTTTAATATTAGTTAAATCATAGTTGACCTTACAAAAGCAAAATATTGGTGTATTAAAAAGATTAAGGAATAAAATCATCAAATTCAATAAAATAATTAATATAAAGCAATTATGATTATTCAATATATACATATTTATGGTAATTAAAGATAATAAATTAATTAAAATAATTGCAAAAAGAAATTCATAATTTTTTTTAAAATTAATTAATATGCAACAATTATGATTATCCTCTGTGTGTATCCATCTATTCCAGGTTTGCAAGTATATACGGTACTTATAGCAAACCAATTAATTAAAATAATTAATATACCATAATTAAGATTATCCTATATATACATCAATCTATTAAAAGTTCAAGTATATATGTTCCTATAATTCACAATTCTCCGTTCATTTTATGTCATACCATTGTCGGCGCGTGGAAGAGAAAACAACATCAGAAATCATTTTTATGTATTGGTGCAAGCGAAATTTGATATAATAATATTAGTTATAATTATTTTAGAGTAATATAACACAAAAATTACCATAAAAATAATTCCTACAAATAATTATTTCTTCTTAAAAATATTAGTTGAAATAATTATTTTATTAAATACATTTACTGATATAATAGAGTAAATTTATTTTCAACCTAAAATCATTGTTCTGTTTACTTGCCGTTTTATCTATAATTCTATTTTATTTTATTATCCTCTTAATAGATTCCCTTTTTTTATTCATTTCCTCCAACTAACATCTTTCCATTTATTTTCTTCATTAAAATTCTTTCCATTTCCATTGTAAACAAAATTGTTTTGGCAACTTTTAAAAGTAACTTCCACGTACATTCCCTAGTTAAATCTTTCCATTTTACTTTTAAATTATGTTTTGAAAAAAAATTAAAAAATCTTTTAATGATGCTAAGCAGTCGATTACAAAGATTTGGCGGATTCATTAGTTAGCGAATTTTAAAAGGTAAAGTCGCCAAGTGTTTTCCTAATCAATACAGTAATTAATTGTGGGTTTCATAGCCAACTAGATCAGAAAGATCCACCAAGTGTGTACTTAGTGATTTCTTAGGGTGTGAACACCTGTGTACGAACCATAAACAACTTCGCGTAATAAAAAGATCCAGCTGTGTAATTGTAATTAGTGATTTAGCAAATGATCATTTACATTCACTTACATGGTCAGTGAACCCAGTCGAGATCAAGTAATCAATTACCATGGCATTTAAATCAGCAAAATTAAATAAAATAATTAACACGTAGCAATTATTGTTATTCTGTATCCTTCTATTCCAAGCTCAAGAATACATCATATATACCTAACAATTTCTCTCAGGTACTCGCACAAACCGTGGAACAAAAAAGTTATTTTCTTTCTCATGTTCAGAATGGGTTCACTTAGAAGAAGATCTGGAGGAGCTGCTATGACTTTGATGATTGCTTCTACTGCAATTCTTGTGATTTCTATCGGCATAATCACGGTGCAGGTTCATTCTCAACCGACAGACGATGAGATAGAAGCTTATCTTAAACGTGTTAACAAGCCCGCGGTTAAATCGATCACGGTATATGTTCTCTCTTTGTTCCAAACTTTGTGTCAAAGTTGATTTGGAGAAAGCCCTCGATTGATCATTCCCGGTAATCACTTTTCTTTTACAGTTGGAAGATGGAAATATAATCGATTGTGTCGATATCTACAAGCAACCGGCTTTCGATCATCCTCTTTTGAAGGATCATAAGCTCCAAGTTTGTGCTAAACTTATCTTCTGGTTGTTTCTAGTTGACACAAGTGACATTGTTATGCTTTGCTAAGTGCTAACACATGCAAATCAATGATATCAAAATCACAATCTTGATCTTACGATCCTATCTAAGACATGTAATCTCGATCTCAATTTTAAAATCATTTTTATAGGATCGATAAGATCGTTATAGCAAGATCGTAAGATCAGTCCTACCATTTTTTTCAATTATTTTAATTTTTGACCAAGTGGAACATAAATTTTGGAGAAATAAAATTAAGAGAAAGACGATTGGCTATAATTAAAATTTTAAGAATATTTTTTTTTCACAAAATAACTTTAATATCAAGGTATATTAAAAATTATTTATACAATTGTATTCTATTCTAATCATATTATTGTTATTTTTTATTATTTCAGTCAATAAAATACTATTATATAAGTAATATGTAAGTGTTTATAGGAAGTCTTAATAGGATATTACTCAATTTAACAGTATATATAATATAAATAATTACAAGTTTATTTAAAAAACTAATTTTTATATACTTTTACATATTAGATTACTTTTTACATATATATTTAAGACCTTATAATATGATCTAACGGACCCCTTCCGATCTTTTGTAAGATCCCAACTACTTTGGATGCAAGCAATAATTAAGTTGTAGTGTCACAAATTAGTTTAGACACCTTTGAATTTGAGTTCTTCGTAGATTAAGACATCAGGATTTTTAAGTTATAAATTAATTCATATGTGATGCAAATGATATGTGTAGATGCATCCAAGTTTTATTCCAAAGGAGGACGACACTGGCAATTCTTCTCACCGGCGTCCCACTCTTCAATCAACTTTCCAAAATGGTGAACAGTGCCCGGAAGGCACAATTCGGATGCGAAGAGTTCAAAAAAGGCATTTATCAATGCAAAGTCTTTGGACGACTATGGACGACAAGTTGTCCCCCCCACTTCAAAATCGATTGAAGTAAGAAATTTTCTACTTACAATAAGAATTCTACTTCATATTATTAAGCATGAAGTTGAAGGATGTGAATTTTTGCACAGTATGCCTACTCTGTGACTATTGGCATATGATGTAGCATATAATTCTTTTTAATTCAAGGTCACGACTAATCTTAAAAAATTCATGCAAACTATTCATTCCTTTGTAGGTAATGAATCTAATTGAGTTTCCAAGTTAATCTCTTCATGATCAATCACGCAGAGGGCAGGACTTATAGCACATGGTAATCCGAATCTTGGGGCCGTTGGCTCGTTAAACTCATGGGTGGTCCACGTAGAGAGCAATGAGTGGAGCCGCGCGTAGATCGAAATCTCAGACGACACCCAGACCGCCTTCATCGAAGCTGGATGGATGGTGAGAACGTACTCGTTTACGATTTCCATGTTTGGGTTGATAACATTTTGTTTTTTATATCGTGTGTATTCGTATGACCCTTTTGAGATCAAACAGGTAAATCCAGGGTTGTACGGAGATAACAAGACTCATCTGTACGCATATTGGACCGTAGACATGCACTCTGACACAGGAATAATAATAATATATATAATGCATCATACGTGAATTTGTTTTCAAATGTATATATGCACCCCTGAATAATATATATGCATGTGGACAGGCAGACGGACATGGCAAGACTGGTTGTTATGACCATCTTTGCCCAGGATTCTTCGGTAGGAGCAGAACGATTTCGTTTGGCGATGTGATCACGCCTGTCTCAGATTACGGCGGCAAGCAGTATGAAACCAAGATAATGATCTGGAAGGTCTAATTCCATCAATCTATATTTATAGATAGATAGATAGATACGTAACATTTTAAGTTTTTGGAACATATAGAGGTAGATTAGATATATATATTGACATGTGCATATGCTTCTGTGTATACTATATGCATGCAGGACGATAGGCTGTATGCGTGGTGGCTGCTGGTAGACGGGGAAGAGGTAGGGTACTGGCCCATCGACATATTTGTAATAACCTCACTTTTTCAAAAAAAAAAAAAAGAAGGGAGTGGGATGTGAGAATTGGTCTCTCCCCCACTCCCCATGACTCTCTCTCCCCCATGACTCTCTCTCCCCTCTCCCCCAATTCTCTCCCCCACTCCCTCATGACTTCTTCTCCAAGAGAGGGGGCGGCCAGCCTATAAAAGGGAGTGAAGGACTCCCCCACAGCACCACAACTCCACTCTCCCCCTCTGCTCTCCCTCTTCATTGCTTTCCCCGGCGACCGACGATCGAGTGACGAGCAGAGTGCAGACGAATCGGCGGACGTAGAGCACACGAGCGAACGTAGGATGACCAAAAGAGGTACCGTAGACGTATAAAATCCCTTGATGAAGAAATGTAGATCATTTATCATGCGTTGCAAATCTATTAGGACGTAGAGAATTATAGAAATATCTTTCGATCCAAAATTTGCTTTATCATTATTTTCAATTTAGAATGAGATGATTATCGAATTCAGGACGGGACGACTTCGAGACGTTGGATGGTAATTGAAGTACGTCAAATCCATGTCTCGTTAATTATTTTGGAGGAACTGTCGGTTAAACATAGTAGTTTGAACATTATGCGATTGTTATTAATCTGTCCTCTTTCAATCCATATTTATATACATTGCGTAGAATTTTAGGTACGTCCATGATTAGCATTAATACTTACTCATTTATAATTGTGCCTCACAGAATTATTCATATAAGCCATGCACAATTATTAACCACTCATATTTATTCTTTTATCTTATGTAAGTACGCACGGTATCATTTATATCTAGAAAGATGACATGATTAAGTGTGTTAATAATAATAATTACATAGGGAGGGGTAGGTTGCTCTCGGAATATATATACCATGATGTATATATAATAATAATTATTGTTATTTAGTGGGAAGGTTGCTTATACCATGATGTATATATAATAATAATAATTATTATTTAGTGGGCAGGTTGCTCTCAGAATATATATATATAAATTTATATATATGAGAGTAATAATAATGATAGATATTTAAAGGGGGCCTGTTGCTCTCGAAATTTATATATCACAATGAGTATATAATAATAAGTGCACAGGTTACTCTCGGAATGTATACATATATACATGATAAGAGTAATAATAATAATTATCTAGTAGGCATGTACTCTCGGAATATATATATATATTTATATATATATTCATATACATATATGTATGAATTATAATAATACTTACTCAAGAAGGGCCAAAGTACATGTGAAATAACTAAAATGCCCTCGAGGGGCCAAAGCAATTGTGAAATGACCTAATTGCCCTTGAAGGGCCAGAGCATGTGTAAAATGACTAAAGTGCCCTTGAAAGGCCAGGGAAAAGGAAATCAATGCTGAACATTCGACTAGTCATTATTGGCTATTTCCATTATGATTAAACAAGTGACGGACCTTCGTCCGCAGGAAGGGGATAAGACTTCACCCCCTTCTCTGAATCATGATTTAAAACTCCATATTGATAAAGAAGATAAGCAAAGCAAAGATCAATGAATGGGATAGCTATGTGTTATTCAAGGTAAAGGTCAAGGTCAAGGCATTGGAGGGGCAGGTAGCTGCACTGAGGAGACAGTGTACCTACTGAGTTTAAATACCACTGCTCCTGGACCACAGGCCCTCTCCCACCTGTGCTCCGAATAAGAGTGACGCAAAGAAACACACTCTTCCCCCACGGGGGCATATATGTTAATTTCATTGTTATGCCAGAGGGACAGGTAGCTTAGCTGAGGAGACAGTGAACCTACGTGTCCGTAACGACCACTGTTCCTGGAATGTAGACCTTCTCCCACCTGCATTCCGAAAAGGTTGTGCCTGAGTGTACACCTTCCCTGTTATGGGCATCCTGGCAATATTCAAGGCAGAGACACCTCTAGCTTCCCAAGTAATTAAAGTCGAGCTCGCATAGGATAACGAACATCAAGGATCTTCTAGTAATGTAAAATACGTAATCCCACACAAAGTATAACAGAGCATGGTAATGTACAACACAGCATGGTAATGAATAAAGAGCATGGTAAAGAATAACAGAGCATGACAATGGACACAGAGCATAGCATTGTATGAAGCATTGTTAAAGTAAAGCATAAAGCAATTGGGCATTGAAATATGATAATGGACAACAGAGTATGGTAATGGATCACAGAGTATAGTATTGTATAAAGTATTGTTAAAGTAATAAGTAAAGCATTTGATTATTGATTATCATTTCATCATCTATGACTCTATAAGTACTGGGCGTTAGCTCACGGGCATTCCATGCCCCTGCTTTGGGATTTTGCAGGTGAGAACCCTGCTTAGGGAGGAGATGGATAATGCAGAGCTTCGGGGTGGCAGCACATGACTTGCAATATTACTACAGCTTTCCGCCATTTATATTCTGCATTGAATTATCAAACATTGTAAATATGAAATCCTTGAATTTCCCTTTTAGCCTTGCTTTTGTTGATATTCTCATAACCCTTTTGAACTATTCTTGTTCCCTATTTCTTTTGAATTATCTCATCACTTTTGGCATTTGTCATTTCGTAATGATAATTCTTCCGCATTTTTATATCATTATTATTCTTTATCATTTTTTTGCCACGTGAGTCATTTGTTGACCAGTCAAAGTCCAAGTCAAAGTCAAAGTAGTCATAGGCAGTGAGTAGCGCTCCCTTGGTCAGTCCGACCGTCAGCGTGGCGGAAGGGCGGATTTTGGGGGCGTTACAGTTTGGTATCAGAGCGTAAGCTCTTGGCTCCCATTGTTCATAGTAGAGTATAGACTAGTGTCATTGTCATTCATAGCAGAGTATAAGTCATTGCATTGTCCTCATTGTTCACTGGTCTCATGGTCAGAGCAAAGTCATGTGCAAGCCTCCTAAGCAACTGCAACTCCACTCCTCAAGTAAGTACCAAATAAATTCTTTATAAGAGATTTTTATTTATTCAGTCATATTATCCCTATAGATGCCTCCCCACGTCTTGAATGATGAGGTTGAGAATCCCAACGATGAGAGAAATTCAGAATCCTCCACCTCAACCAGAACGTCAGGAACGACAACCGCCTCCCCAGTGCACCATACAAGAGTTCTGGAAGTTGAAGCCACCTACCTACAATGGCGAAGGGGACATCGATGTGGCAGAAGAGTGGATTGACACCATGGAGGATAAATTTGAACTCTTAGAATGCCCGGAAAATAAACAAGTGATATTCGCTGCCGACACCCTCACCAAGGCCGCGAAAGATTGGTGGAAGGTGACCAAGGCGACCGAATTCATGGGCGTCAAGGTGGTTTCATGGGCTGACTTCCGATGGTTGTTTGAAGTCCGCTTCTTCCCTGCCTTCCAGAAGCGGTTGAAGCAACAAGAGTTTCTCAGCCTGACCCAAGGGGCAATGACGGTGGCCCAGTACCAAGGCAAGTTTGTCAGTCTTCAGAAGTACACTAAGCTGCCCATGGACGAGCTGGAAAAGGCCAAAACTTTTGTCGAAGGATTGCGTCCGGATTTGAGAGCTCAAACCCTACCCGACAACTGTAAAACTTTTGCAGATGCAGTTCAACTAGCTATTCTGATGGAAAGAGATCAGCAAGCGCTACAACAGACCAGAAAAGGGCAACAAGAAGTGGGACAAGGGTCCCAACCTCAACAGTTCAGGAGGAACAACCACCAACAACGACGAGATAATCGTCCCCGGCCATACCCAGCTCCTCAACAATACAATCATCCTCGATATGAACATCATCCCCGAGAACTACCACTTACACTCGGCGAACGTGTCTTGTGTAACTTTTGCGGCAAGACTCACGCAGGTGAATGCCGCCTGAAGACAAGAGCATATTTTCAATGTGGAGAAATTGGCCACATTGCGGTGAATTGTCCACATGGTGAACAACTAATTGAGGGAAGACTTTTCAACCTAGAAAAAGACACTCGATAGAATGACACTGAAGTCATTCAAGGTACGCTCCTTGTAGCTTAGCTGCCCATAACTATTTCTTTGATTCTGAAGCCACACACGCATTTAGATCAGAATAGTCTACTATTACCTTAGGGCTAAACGTCACAAACTTAAACCATCATATGACCATACTCACGCCACAAGAAAACCTACTCTCTATTAGGTACGTACTGGATGTCTCAATAAAGATAGAAAAAATGAATTATTCATGAATTTGATCATAATACCTATGATGGATTATGATATAATATTGGGCATGGACTAGTTAATTGTCTATGATGCTTCTATATTGTGCAAATAAAAGAAAGACGTCATAGGAACCCATAGTAAGGACAAGGTCACGGTCAGAGGCATAAGCCAAAAAGAACTAAAAGATCATGGTATCTACTATCAAGGCGCACGAACCTCTTCGGCAAAGATGTCAGGGATAACTGACAAGTGTTGTCAATACCGAAGGACCTACTAAGACATTACAAGATATAGAAGTAGTGAAGGAATTTTCTGATGTGTCCCCAGAAGACATTGGTGGACTACCACTCATAAGGGTGGTAGATCTTCATATTGAGTTGGTACCCGGTACAGTCTCAATTTTCAAAACTCCATATCGCATGACTCCGATAGAAGGTGAAAGCGTTAGAGTTTCAGATTCAGAAGCTATAGAACAAGGGTTTCAAAAGACTCAGCATCTCACCTTGAGACGCTTCAGTCCTCTTCATCAAGAAGAAAAATGGCCAGTAGGCTTTGCATATATCATTTCTCTAGTGAAGAAAAAGGGTGAATTCGGCCCATAGTCGATAGAAGACTCATGAAGAGGCGACGGAAGCATACCGCCAAGACTTATGATCAAGTTCTATTCCAAGTCTCATCGACTAAAGGAGTGATACGATTTTCAAAGGCACAACGTACATATTGGCTCTACTTCCGACATATGTCAGAGTACACAATGCCTTCTAGGCCTTATTGTTCCGAAAATATAGGCATGACCATGCCAACGTGATTCAAATCGAGGAACCAAACCTAAAAAAAAATTTAACATATGAGGAGCAACCCACATAAATATTAGAATATCAGGAAATTCAGAGAAGAAAGAAGACAGTGGCGTAGTCAAAGTAGTATGGAAGCACTATCATAGAAAAGAAGCAACTTGGGAAGTAGAGTCAGGGAGGCGCAAAAAGTTCCTCAAATTTTTTTAAGCTCTAACCTTGATATAAATTCGAGGACGAATTTCTTTTTAAGGGGGTAGTAATGTAATAACCTCACTTTTTCAAAAAAAAATAAGAAGGGAGTGGGATGTGAGAATTGGTCTCTCCCCCACTCCCCATGACTCTCTCTCCCCCACTCCCCCATGACTTCTTCTCCAAGAGAGGGGGCGGCCAGCCTATAAAAGGGAGTGAAGGACTCCCCCACAGCACCACAACTCCACTCTCCCCCTCTGCTCTCCCTCTTCATTGCTTTCTCCGGCGACCGACGATCGAGTGACGAGCAGAGTGCAGACGAATCGGCGGACGTAGAGCACACGAGCGAACGTAGGATGACCAAAAGAGGTACCGTAGACATATAAAATCCCTTGATGAAGAAATGTAGATCATTTATCATGCGTTGCAAATCTATTAGGACGTAGAGAATTATAGAAATATCTTTCGATCCAAAATTTGCTTTATCATTATTTTCAATTTAGAATGAGATGATTATCGAATTCAGGACGGGACGACTTCGAGACGTTGGATGGTAATTGAAGTACGTCAAATCCATGTCTCGTTAATTATTTTGGAGGAACTGTCGGTTAAACATAGTAGTTTGAACATTATGCGATTGTTATTAATCTGTCCTCTTTCAATCCATATTTATATACATTGCGTAGAATTTTAGGTACGTCCATGATTAGCATTAATACTTACTCATTTATAATTGTGCCTCACAGAATTATTCATATAAGCCATGCACAATTATTAACCACTCATATTTATTCTTTTATCTTATGTAAGTACGCACGGTATCATTTATATCTAGAAAGATGACATGATTAAGTGTGTTAATAATAATAATTACATAGGGAGGGGTAGGTTGCTCTCGGAATATATATACCATGATGTATATATAATAATAATTATTGTTATTTAGTGGGAAGGTTGCTTATACCATGATGTATATATAATAATAATAATTATTATTTAGTGGGCAGGTTGCTCTCAGAATATATATATATAAATTTATATATATGAGAGTAATAATAATGATAGATATTTAAAGGGGGCCTGTTGCTCTCGAAATTTATATATCACAATGAGTATATAATAATAAGTGCACAGGTTACTCTCGGAATGTATACATATATACATGATAAGAGTAATAATAATAATTATCTAGTAGGCATGTACTCTCGGAATATATATATATATATATATTTATATATATATTCATATACATATATGTATGAATTATAATAATACTTACTCAAGAAGGGCCAAAGTACATGTGAAATAACTAAAATGCCCTCGAGGGGCCAAAGCAATTGTGAAATGACCTAATTGCCCTTGAAGGGCCAGAGCATGTGTAAAATGACTAAAGTGCCCTTGAAAGGCCAGGGAAAAGGAAATCAATGCTGAACATTCGACTAGTCATTATTGGCTATTTCCATTATGATTAAACAAGTGACGGACCTTCGTCCGCAGGAAGGGGATAAGACTTCACCCCCTTCTCTGAATCATGATTTAAAACTCCATATTGATAAAGAAGATAAGCAAAGCAAAGATCAATGAATGGGATAGCTATGTGTTATTCAAGGTAAAGGTCAAGGTCAAGGCATTGGAGGGGCAGGTAGCTGCACTGAGGAGACAGTGTACCTACTGAGTTTAAATACCACTGCTCCTGGACCACAGGCCCTCTCCCACCTGTGCTCCGAATAAGAGTGACGCAAAGAAACACACTCTTCCCCCACGGGGGCATATATGTTAATTTCATTGTTATGCCAGAGGGACAGGTAGCTTAGCTGAGGAGACAGTGAACCTACGGGTCCGTAACGACCACTGTTCCTGGAATGTAGACCTTCTCCCACCTGCATTCCGAAAAGGTTGTGCCTGAGTGTACACCTTCCCTGTTATGGGCATCCTGGCAATATTCAAGGCAGAGACACCTCTAGCTTCCCAAGTAATTAAAGTCGAGCTCGCATAGGATAACGAACATCAAGGATCTTCTAGTAATGTAAAATACGTAATCCCACACAAAGTATAACAGAGCATGGTAATGTACAACACAACATGGTAATGAATAAAGAGCATGGTAAAGAATAACAGAGCATGACAATGGACATAGAGCATAGCATTGTATGAAGCATTGTTAAAGTAAAGCATAAAGCAATTGGGCATTGAAATATGATAATGGACAACAGAGTATGGTAATGGATCACAGAGTATAGTATTGTATAAAGTATTGTTAAAGTAATAAGTAAAGCATTTGATTATTGATTATCATTTCATCATCTATGACTCTATAAGTACTGGGCGTTAGCTCACGGGCATTCCATGCCCCTGCTTTGGGATTTTGCAGGTGAGAACCCTGCTTAGGGAGGAGATGGATAATGCAGAGCTTCGGGGTGGCAGCACATGACTTGCAATATTACTACAGCTTTCCGCCATTTATATTCTGCATTGAATTATCAAACATTGTAAATATGAAATCCTTGAATTTCCCTTTTAGCCTTGCTTTTGTTGATATTCTCATAACCCTTTTGAACTATTCTTGTTCCCTATTTCTTTTGAATTATCTCATCACTTTTGGCATTTGTCATTTCGTAATGATAATTCTTCCGCATTTTTATATCATTATTATTCTTTATCATTTTTTTGCCACGTGAGTCATTTGTTGACCAGTCAAAGTCCAAGTCAAAGTCAAAGTAGTCATAGGCAGTGAGTAGCGCTCCCTTGGTCAGTCCGACCGTCAGCGTGGCGGAAGGGCGGATTTTGGGGGCGTTACAGTTTGGTATCAGAGCGTAAGCTCTTGGCTCCCATTGTTCATAGTAGAGTATAGACTAGTGTCATTGTCATTCATAGCAGAGTATAAGTCATTGCATTGTCCTCATTGTTCACTGGTCTCATAGTCAGAGCAAAGTCATGTGCAAGCCTCCTGAGCAACTGCAACTCCACTCCTCAAGTAAGTACCAAATAAATTTTTTATAAGAGATTTTTATTTATTCAGTCATATTATCCCTATAGATGCCTCTCCACGTCTTGAATGATGAGGTTGAGAACCCCAACGATGAGAGAAATTCAGAATCCTCCACCTCAACCAGAACGTCAGGAACGACAATCGCCTCCCCAGTTGTCCACTGAAATAAGGAATGCTTGAGTTGACTGAAGTAGGTTGCAAAGAAAATGCAACGTAGAGTTGAATCAGTTTTTTTTTCAAACCGGATCTAAACATTGAGTTGCAACCACAAACCGTTCATCAATCCATTGAAATAAGGAGTGTTTTGAGTTGACTGAAGTATGTTGCAAAGAAAACCCAACCACACTATTTGGATCAGAACAATTTGATGGAAGTTAGGTTAATTCTACCAAATACCATCCAAAATTTTCGCGAATTTTATGAAACTTTGGTTCCGTTCAAATTCTCCATTGTTCTTGCATGTTTGCGAAAAAAATTTCAGCGAGACGCTTGAAACTTTTTCTCACGTCACAAATTCCTCCCATGTGAGAGAATTTTCTCTCACATCTGCACATCGGACATTGGTGAAAGTTCTATAGAGCAGAGCCAAACACCTTTGAGAATTAGGTGGAACAAATGTATCAAAATCAAAGGCCCAAATTTCGTCGAATCCTAACTTACATCCAAACAATCAGCAAGAACAAAAAAAATCACATCACCATAGTTCTACGAACTAAAGTTCTAGAGTTCTGATGCTGCTAAACACAGCCAACATGTTTGGCATCCGTTGGAAATTATTCATAGGTTTTAAATTTAAATTCCTATTGGAATTCACTTTTTAGAACGTAGTAGGCTTTGACGGAGGTCGTGTAATCTTCTTCGATCCAATCAAGATATATTTTTTTATTTTGAACTTTCGGCTCGCACAAATTTTAAATGCATCTTAAAAGATAAAGGGATAACTATATATAAATTCATGATCACTTTTATATTTTACTCGTGTGGAGCTATTCAATCAAACCATCTTGATTTTTAGACCTTCCTTGTTGAGCGATATGTACTATCATATAGCATATGTGAGCACGCGAGATTGGCTCCGATACTATTATATAAAATCCTTGACACAATCAAAATATTATTCGCTTTAGACTTTTGACTCGTACAAATTTAAAACACATCTTAAAAAATAAAACTAAAAGTTCATATAGGTCCATGATCACTTTCATGTTTTATATACTATTAAATCAAACCATCTTGATTTTTAAAGTCATTACAGGTCGATGGTGAAGGTGAAGCACATTGGAGCCGATGTCAAAGGTAAAGCATGAGTGTTAGGAACAAAACACATAGCAGGAGAGGTGGATGGAAAGAACAAAAAAGAAAGAACGAGTCGCAAGATAAAAAGAGATCCTAGCTGAGTTTTTTCTAAGGAATGGACAGTTTTTCATTGTTTTATTTTCTGCTCTAAATGACATCCAAATTATGTTTAAGAATTTTTCCCAACCACTATTTTTTTAAAAAGAAGGATGAAGATCATTTGGATCAATTTGTTAACCGTCCATTAGTTAGATTCGCTTTGATAAAAAGACTATTTTTTCGAATTATGAAATTGACCAGATCGACTAAGTCCGGATTGAACTAGAAAATGGGTTCAATCCGTTTTTTGAAATGCTTTTAAAAAAATAAGGAACATATTAAAGAAAATGGAGAAATAAAAAAGTATATTTAATAAAATAGGCGGGAGAATAAGTAAGGATAGGGAAATAAATAAGAAAGTATTTTTTTAGAGGGTGAATTAAAAATAAAAAAATTAATAAGGAAAGTTAATTTAAATTTGGAAAATAAAATGTGACAAATAATAATAAAAATTTATATGAAAAATAATAATATTCACATGTGATAAAATTAAACTGATCTAATCCGGTCGCATTTCAAAAACATAGCATATAATATTGAGTTGACTAACGTGCACTCGAACATAATAAAACATTGAGGGCACATATTACACATGATTCCAAAATCGTATGTAATAATATAATTAACAATAAATACGATAATAATAAAATTAATTAGTACTCTGATTTTCAAAAAAAAATTAAATGGCATCACACATATTCACTATGATATTTTTTCGAATTTCTAACCGACAAATCCGTCGGAAATTTCATGAGATCAATCGGAAAATCTAGTTTCCAACGAAAATTCCACTGAATAATGTCGGTCGACGAAAAAACGCTCGTAAGTAATGATTTTTTGATGGACCTAGAAAAATCATCTGTTTCCATGGGTAACGCCGTTGCAAAGACGCCCTTTGAAATTTTGACAAATAATTACCATTGAAATTTCTAAAAGAGGGATACCTTCATAAGTTCTAACGAGATTATCTGTGATGAGAAACTCTCACTAGAACTTCCAACGAGAGTTACTCCCGTTGAAAATTCCAAATGAAGAGCATCCTTCCAACTTTCTGACAAGTTTACCTTTTGAAAGTTTCTTAAAAGATAAAAAAAAATTCGGCCACCTCCAACCGGATCCAGCCGAGGCAGCACTTGCAGTTAGATCTGGTCGTCAAATTATTGATCTTGCTGAGAGAGAAGGATAGGGAGAGAGATGGCTATAGGGAGAGATTAAGGAATTATTTGTGTATTAAAAATACTACGGAATTAAATCATCAGGTTCAATAAAATAATTATTATACAAGAATTATGATTATTCTGATTAAAAGAGTATATCATTTGGGGCCATCGAAGCCAACATAGAAAGAAAGGTCCACTAATTCAAAAATTAATAATTAAAGGGTCATTTCATACGAGATAATACATGTATATTATTAGTTATTTTATTTAAAATTCACATGTCCCATCACATAATTCAGTTGACTTTCCAAATTACTAACTGGTTGGGATGCATTTCGACAAAAAGTATTCATTCAAAAATTATAATTTTAAATATTTTATTAATAGATAAATAAATATTATTTAACTTCATCTTATTTATTATTTCAAATCTTTTACAAATAAGTTTTATTTTTTCTTGTATTTTTTAATCTATATTCACTTTCCTATTTTTGTTTGGTTCTCTGTAACAATAACAATATGTGATTAAAATTTGAAATAATTTTTAGGGATATTTTAATAATTCGTTCTCTAATTGTTTTGACTATTACTTATATTATTGATGTACGAAAAATCATACATTAGTTTAGGCCATTTAATTTATATTTTTGTAGTCTTTTGTTTCAAGAAAGGAGAAGATTGATTTATTTTTATAAGAGATTCCTTTACATTTGATTTCTACTAAGTTTGTATAATTCCTTTAGATTAAAACGACGGAAAAATGGCCGAAAACAAGTCGAAAAGGGAAATTTCAGCAATTGAAGTCACTGTTTCTAAAGGTGTCACGGTCGTGTTATGCCCGTGCCTCTTGCTTTCATGGTCGTGCCCAACGCCGACGTGCAATCAGGCTCTCGGTCACGGTCGTGCCTCTTCGTTTAATAATCGTGATTATGTTGAAGCCAAAATACAAGATCTCAATCACGACCGTGATGGAGCTTGTCACGACCGTGACAACATGATGAAGTATGGTTGGGCCGTTTTGGAGAATAGTTTATTCACTTTTTGAATAGATTTTTTATTTCTTCTATTGGGGGATGAGAAAATCCATTATAGGGGGTAGAAGAGAACAAGGATTCCCGGAGCATTTGAAGCTTAGAGAAGCTTAGAAAGAAGAGAAGTGCAAGAACAATAGTAAAGCTCTATCGAAAACTCGAGAGAGGACGTGCACAATTGTTCTTCTTTTTCTAATCTTTTATATTGGATTTAATATTATTCTTCTTAGATTTATTCATTTATTAGGGTCATCTTAGTTGAACCCTATTTGTGTTTTGAAATCGTTCTTGATATTAGTTTAATTTGAATCTTTAATAGCATTATAATTTTTTCTTTAATGCTTTTCTTTGATTCGATGATGTGTAAATTGATCATTATTTGAGAAGAAGTAATTATTTTTATAATAAGTTTCTACTATTGATCTTATTTATTGTATGCTATAATTAGGGAAATCAAAAGTTGCTTAATTTGAGAAGTCTTAAGGTGACTTGAAAAGCTCGTAATCATAATTCAATGCATCTTTTTATTAATTAGATAAGTTAAAAATTGAAAGAATTAATTTATTCTAATTGTTCGTAAGATAGTGGTTAAAGTCTGAAACATTAGTTAACTAATTTTGTGAATTCAACTTTATTATTGATTCAATTAATTCTAACTTGATAAAATACATTGAATTTTAATGACTATAAGTAGACGCTCTAATAATCAAATTATTATTTATCCAGTGATCATTTCTTTATTCTTATCCTCTTATTTTTATTTGCACTTGAAAATAAAATTTTTCTTCATCTCTTAATTAACAAGGTTAAAATAGAATATAAATTATTACCCTCATCGCGAGAATGATAACTCTACTCATTCACTTTATTACTTGAGTGACTGCACTTGTTAGCATTTGCTATCATTTTGACACGCATCAATCATCAATACTACTTATCAAACACTATAATGTGATATTGACGATAATTTAAGTAATGATTGACAAGGAAATTATATTACTGGACGTCCAAAATTAGTGAAAGATAATTAAAATTAATTAATATGCAGCAATTATGATTATTCTACATATGCATGCATCTATATATTCTAATTCATGTATCATTCCTGTAGCTATATATCAATTGTTCATGTCGATTTATTTTTCATGCTCATTAGAGATGGAGAGGAGCCCTGAGTCGTTGCATGACTTCGACGACTGTTTCTATTACAGTTCATATGGTTTCTATGGGCATAATCATGGTGCAGGGTCATTCCCAAATCCCAACTGAAAGATGATGAGATATAAGCTTATCTTAATCAGGTTAACAAGCCTGCAGTTCAATCAATGGTGATATGTTTCTTTCTTCTTCCAAATTGTGTCAAAATTGATTTGGAGCATCTCCCTTGATTACTTATTTTCAGTACCCTTTTACAGTTGTGAGATGGAGATATAATTGATTGTGTCGATATCTACAAGCAATCGGCTTTCGATCATCCTCTTTTGAAGGATCATAAACTCAATGTTTTCACTAAACTTGACTTCCAGTTATTTCTTATTGGCACGCATGTCATCGTTATGCTTTGCTAAGTGCTAACAGATGTAATAAGTTGTAGCTTCACAAATTAGTTTAGATGACTTTGAATTTCAGTTCTTCATAAATTAAGACATCAGGATTCTTTTGTTAGAAATTAATTCATATATGATGCAAATGATATATGTAGACGTGGCCAAGTTTTATTCCCAAGTGTTGAAAATTGAGCTCTGATGTCTCCCCGGACTCTCGCCGGAGAAGAAGATGAATGAAAGGGAAGAGGATGCGATGAGTTGCAGAGGAAAGGAAAAATGTGCAAGGTCGTAGACGCTGAAAGAAAGAATATTCTATTGACAAGCAAAGTGGATACAACACATCTAATTACAACACCTAAGATCTAATGCATAACCGATACAAGAAAAGTAAAATCGCTACAAAGTTTATAACTCTATGTTCTTCCTTCAGCTCAACTACGGGCTGTTCATCTATTCGACGACGTGATATGTCTCAACACAAAGGAGGACGACATTGGCAATGCTTCTCACTGGAGTTCCACTCTTCAATCAATTGAGGAGTCCCCGGAAGGCAAAATTCGGATACGAAGAGTTCAAAAAAGTAATTCTTATTATAAAAAAACGATTGAAGTAAGAAATTTTCTACTAACAATAATAATTCTATTTTATTTTTATTATATTATAAAGGGAAAGTGATCTGCAGCGCCCACATATATGAGCATGAAGTTGAAGGATGTGAATATTTGCACATAGTATGCCTATTCTAGGGTGAATCTAATTGACTATTTATTGCTTTATAGGTGTGAATCACTAGAAAAGAATTAATCTTGAGTAACGCTTACAAATTTTGCAAACGTAATAGAAAATTGTATATAATTGTATATCTAATATAGGAAATAATAGAAGAAAGACAAAATTGTAGCATGGTCTTTATTTTTTTTATTGAACATAAGGAATACACTTATCAATAATATATTTGAATTTTCGTTCTGGGATAAAAAGTAAAGTTTGAAGCCAATAAAAAGAATAATGCTTAAGTACATCAATCCTTCTTTCCCATTCTATTATGTTTTCTAGATTCTTTTTTCTATTTCCCCTTTATACTATTCATCCTCGATAATTATCTTAATGATGAAGTTATAAGAATTGATGAAGACATCATCACACTATTTTTTTTATAAGAATTTTCTTGGTTACCTTAATAGCTATCTTAATAAGAATCAGAACTATTTCTTTCATTGTTAAACCATCTAAGAATGCACCAAGCGCAATTAAGCTCCTTAATTGTTATAATGGGAAAAGAAAGATCACAACAATATGCTGTAATCAATACGGTGGATTGGCGCATTAAAATAATAATAAAAGTCGATAGTTGGTGCTTTCCTTATTACACATAAGACTTTATGAAAAATTAGTAGTCGGCAGTAGTTGGGGTTATGTAATATTTTCATATTTGTATTCTTTATTCTGGAATAAAATTAACTTTGAACTAATGAATATTAATGATTAGCCCTTCTTTTCCATTTTATTATCTTTTTCTAAGATAAAAAAGATTTATCATTTCAAAATAAAACTTATTTGGCTAGTAAGTAAAATTAAAGATGTGATGTATTAAAATAAAAATAATATATGATGTTTCATAATTAAATAAAATTTATATTTAAAAATAAGGATACAATAGGAACGAAATATGAAATTGTTGTCTCTATACTTTATAAGATAGTAGAAGTAGCTTATAATTCTTTGTATTCAAACCTCTAAACATTACTGAATTTTTTTTCCAAACACCTATAATAGCGTTTTGATCAATGTAATCAAAATCGGACCGGACCGACTGGTTCAATCACGAACCATATCTAGGTCCGGTTACATGTCAAAAACTATTTTAGACATTGAGAATTCATTTGAATCATACCGGTTGAACTCGGTTCAATTCATATTTTGAAAAAAAAATTAAAAAATGACAAACATAGGAAGCTAAAAAAGGAAAAAAGAAAGGAATATAAGGAAGATTAAAGAGGAGGAAATATGATATGTATAAAATTAAATAAGAATTAAAATAAAAAGGTAAGTATTTAAAATTAAATAACATTAAAATTGAAAATTATAAAAGGGCATAAATAAAGGAAATAAAAAGGAAAGTGTTAATGAAAAAATAAATAAGAATAATTTAAGAAAAAAGTTATTAATATAGCATCTATCATCATCAAATAATAGCTATTAAATTAATAATAATGTATTTATATTTATATGTTAATCATTATTATTTATCATTATTAAAATTTTTAATAAATAAAAATTATGTTATATTAATTTTTAATATTATTAATAAGTTATTAATATAATATTCATATACTATATCATATAACTTATATTATATCTTTATAATTATTATAAACAAATTTATTTGAATAAAATTTGATTCAATTCGATCGAACCCAATCGAATCGGTCTAACAGTGACCTAATAACGGGTCTGCTCGAACTACATCGGATTGTAGGAGGAGGGAAGCGACATCGGAGTGGAGGGGGAGGATGTGACCAGGGCGAGGGAGGAGGGGGAGGAGGTGGCCGGGGGGAGAGAGAGGAGGAGGGGCCTGGAGGCAAGGCAGGGATGGAGGAGGGGACTAGCCAGTGGGTTGCGGGTAGAGTGT
The DNA here is from genome assembly GCA_030549335.1 of Pontederia crassipes. NCBI lineage: Eukaryota > Viridiplantae > Streptophyta > Magnoliopsida > Commelinales > Pontederiaceae > Pontederia > Pontederia crassipes. Next base: position 48,018,047 of record CM060189.1, on the reverse strand, counting down.
CCCCCGTCCGAAGGGTCGGGTGCCACATCTACTCTAAAGTCATTTCAAGGCATTTTATATGCATAATTGTTTATATATGTTAATGTACACGTTTAAGAATTGACATCAATATGAGATCTATTATTAATCAATCAATAAGGAAATATATAACTGGATTCTGATAGTTATAAGAAAATCAGAAAATGAATTAAAATTGATATAGAGCAATTATGATCATTCTAATTACACATTCATCGATTCCAAGTTCAAGCATCCGATCTGAAGCTAATAATTTCTCCGGTCGTTTGAGATATATACTAGCGCCATCTGAGGAAGACAAAAGAAAATAGGATATGTTAGAGGAAATTTTCCTATAGAACCATTCCCTTTTCTTCCACTTCCTGTTCCAATGTCATATTTCTGTTTTTTCATGTCAATAATTTGTTCACCTATGAGGAGATTGAGAGGCGCTGCGAGTTGTTGTGTGCCTATTGGCAAGATTATTTCTATTGCAGTTCTTATGGTTTCTGTCGGTATGATCACAGTGCAGGGTTATTCTCAACTGAACGATGAGGAGATAGAATTTTATCTAAATCGTGTTAACAAGCCCGCTGTTAAAACGGTCATGGTATGTTTTTTTTGTTCCAAATTTGATGTCAAAGTTGAGTTAGAGAAAGCCCTTGATCAATCATTCTCCATACAATTTTACAGATGGAAGATGGAGACGTAATAGATTGCGTGGATATCTACAAGCAACCAGCTTTTGATCATCCTCAATTGAAGGATCATAAGATCATCGTTTGTGCCCAACTTTACATTTCTTTTTTCAGTAATTTTTAGTTGGCACCTGTAGCAGTGTTATGATTGCTAACATATACAATAAATCCTTGCATTACAAAGTAGTCTAAATGTTAATTTCTCACACGTATGAGAATTCTTTTGTTAGAACTTTTTTGAAATTTATATATGATGCAAATAAATAATCCACGCAGACGATGCCGAGTTTCGTCCCAAAGACAGGCAAGATTGCCAATGCTTCTCTCCAGCGGCTCGTTTTTCATCCAATTTTGCAAAACGGTGAGGAATGCCCACAAGGCACAATTCCGATACGAAGAACGCAGAAGAGTGATCTCATTCGTGCAAAGTCTTTGGATGGCTATGGAAGACGCGATGCTGTGCCCGCCTATGAAATGGTCGAAGTAAGATAGCTCACTATTTATAGTAATCATTCAGGGTAATTTGATCCCCAGGGTGCAATCAGAAAACAGACATGCTTGTAAACCGTAATCATAAAGAACAAGGTTGTGAATATTCTATGTTATTTCTTTGGCCACCCGGTTAAAGGCTGCTACCATCAGATTAAATCCATGTTCGGGTGGACTCTCTATGGTTTATGTATATGAATCTATTTGAGTTTCTAAGTTAATTTCTTATTTATTAATCATGCAGAGGGCCGGATTAGTAGGACTCGGTGGATACGTCGGCGCCACTGGCAGCTTAAACGTTTGGCCGGTACATGTAGAAAACAACGAGTGGAGTCACGCTGACGTCGAACTCTCAGATGAGACCCAGAAAAGCTTCATCGAAGGCGGATGGCTGGTGAGAATTGCATGCAGTATTATAGATACGTGGAAAGATTCAGAATTTGACTTTCTTGTTTGATGTCAGATATTATATATATATATATATATAATTTTTTATGGTGTATTTATCCTTTTGAACAGGTAAATCCCGAGTTGTACGGAGATAATGGGACTCGACTGTATGCATATTGGACTGTAAGGCCCTATCATATCTGTATATATTTTATAAACATTTACTTCAACCCTAATATATTGACAGGCCGACGGATACGGCAACACTGGCTGTTACAACTTGCTCTGCCCGGGCTTCGTTCAGACTAGCCAAAAGGTTGTGCTTGGCGCTGCGGTTTCACCTCTCTCCGTTTACGACGGAGACCAGTACGAAATTATCATAACCATCATGAAGGTCTAATTTGATCGATATGTTATGCAAGTTAAAGAATCGTAGGTGGATATATCATACCATATGTATGAAATTGTCATATTTCGCCGTATGCAGGATGAGGTCAAGAATGCATGGTGGTTAGTGATAGAAGGGGAACCAGTAGGTTACTGGCCTGTAAGCATATTTGTGAACAACTTCGCGGACGCGAGGACGATAAAGTGGCTCGGAGGCGTCCTGAACACGAACAACGGCGGGCGGCACACCACCACGGCCATGGGCAGCGGCCATTTCCCCAGCGAGGGGTTCGAGAAGGCCGCCTTCATCAGGAACATGCAGGTCATGAGAAGCAGCAAGGAGGGCTTCGACTTCCCCGATCCTTCCACGTGTTCTGCCTTCGCCGACAAGCCCAAATGCTACGATGTCCAGTGGTATGGCACCTACATGTACTACGGAGGTCCCGGCCTTGGAGCTGACGGATGTTAATTGAGTTGGGTTTTGTCTTTACATTTTTTTTGCTCCTCCTTTGTGTCCCTCCGTCGACTTCATGTTGATGCAATAATAAGCAATATTTTTAAAATCAGATCAATCAGCCAACTAATTCGATCGAGTTTGATCGGATTAAATCATATTTTTATTAAAATAATATTATTTTATTACTTTACAATAATATATTATAAATAAAAGTATAAATGGTAAAAAAATAATGAAATAAAAGTATATTAATCATAATTTTAAATTAATCAAATATTAATAATTTATTTTTTACATTTTAAGAATATATATTATTTATCATTAATTAATTTTATATTTAATAATTTCCTTTTTTTGGATTTTGATTACTATTATCTTGTCCTCATTTTATTTTTCAAATTCATATTTTCTTTCCATATTATTTGATTTCTTGTATAAATTCATCCTATAAAATTTACTATATTATTTTGTTTCCATTTTCATATTTTATTGTTTATAATAATTAAAATTTTGCATCTTCTTATTTATGTTCATGATATTTTTTCTTTTTTTTAAATTTATCTTTATTACTATCTTTCCAATTTCAATTCAAATTCAAATTACTTTCCTTATTATTTACATACATTTATTCTTTACAATCAAATCACTTGTATTACTCCTCTTTCTATTATTCCAGATTCTCTATTATCATACACTTTCCTTCTTTTCTTTTTTTCCCATTTATTCACCTCTCTTTAATTGTTTTTGAAAAAAATTGGATTGACTGGGTTCAATCCGATTTTTTGCAAAAATGGTTTTTCTACTCTAACAGAACCAGACCGATGACAAGTTCGCGGTGGGTTCAATCCGATTTTTTACAAAAATGATTTTTCTACTCTAACCGGACCAGACCGATGACCAGTTTGCGGTTGAACTAGTCAAACCGACCGGTCCAGTCCGGTTTTAAAAACACTGATCAGAATTGTCATACACTTCTTGAAACACTATAGTGACACTAACATAACACTATTGAGAGATAAATAGCGTCACCTACTTCGGACACTATTGTATCGCTGTTGCGACTCTATTGGCATCAACTTAATGTCGCCAACTTTGAGACGCTAAATGATGTGGCTATTCGATATTTTTTTTGTAGTGCATCATAATCATACACGATTCATGAAAGAAGATGATAGTGATATTATTTTTTTATCAAAGCACTCTCAAATGTTGTGATTGTATAAAAAATTGTAGCGGTTAGAATAGCTAAAGGTTATTTCAGGCTACAATCATATGTATTAATAATACCTTGAATTCTATCAAAATTGATAACCCATCTTGACCTCAAGACCTTTCGAAATAAAAGACGCCCTTATACTACAATGGTCTAACTATGGGAGGTTAATGGGGGATATAGGCCTTCTCCCTTGCCATCACCGAGGTCGTGGGAGGCAGAAGCCTCGAGCCAAAATATTAGGGTGCATGCTGTTTATGATTTAGAATTTATTTATTTTCTTATCATGAGATGAATGTCCAATTTTTGGGGATTGATGCAGAGTTCTATTCAATACGTAATTTCTATCATCTATAAAGGGAAAGGGAGTGCATATATTAAATCACTAGAGGTTTGAACATAATCTGATTCGTAATTTTTATCTAATAAACTTTTGCATTCGTCGATGCATAATTTCTCTTATAAAGTACTACTAACAATATGTTTGCCAAAAGTAGCCAAATTAAGATGGATGGATAATGAACTAATGTCATGCCCAACTCAGTGTGATAGGAAAGACCATTTCACATCATTTAATTGTGCGTGCCAAGAAGGGAAATACTTAAATTATATATTCACGATAATAATAATAATAATGACATTAAAAGAGTATACAACTGAATTTTGAACCTCAAATTGCAGCACATGTGCTAGGTTGATCAGCATATTTTAAATGATGAATTCTCGTTATATAATAAGTCGATCGACTTGTTGCACTCTTTGCTCCCTATTAAAAATAATGAATTGGTGTGATGGACATTGCTTACAAATTTAATCGAACTTATGATGTCCAATGAATTATTTTCTTTCGTGAGTTTTGATAAATCCAAAATATCAGTGGTTTTAGGCATAGGTCACATATCATGTAATTAATTAATAGCACATTAATAATAGGATGATGATGATGATGATTTATAAATAGAAGCAAAGAGAAATTGGGTGGCACGTTTAATTTTCTTCTTATTAATAGCTACAAAGTCACTAATATTGGGCATGCAAAATGAAAAATCTGTGCTAAAATTTAGCATCACATTATCATCAAGAGTCAAAGATGCTAAAGTGTGTAAAAAAATATTGATGTGAGAATTGATAATAATAAGCTAGCAAGTGCACTAGTCGCTTAAATAATAAAGTATAAGAGTAGAATGTCGAACTCACCAGGAATTAACTTACTTAACTAAAACTAATTTCAAAATGTAATAGGAGATGACATAAAATTTGGGTAAAAAGAAATTGCAGAAGAGTAAAAATAACATAAAAGTAAAATCTAAGACTAATGATGCGTAGATCCTTAGGATGATATATTATGATAGGAATAATCTATAGTTTCTTTGAAATCATAAATATAAAGCTCAAATTTAGTTTTCAGACGGATTAAGGATACTAAAGATATGATCTTCCACATGAGTAAATCAACTATCTTTAGACAATAATAATTTGAAAGTATTCCGCACAGATATGTCTTCAATTATATTGAACTTAAGATGCAATATGTTGTAATCCCTAAACTACATAATCGCCCGCACCGATCAATTCATTCAAACCACATAATCTAATACGCCGCACGATTTCTACTAGATTACGACATGGATTGCTTCAACATAAAGTTAAGAATCGATTCGAGCAAAAAATGATGAATTAAGGATTGATCACACTAAATTCTGAAGAAAAGCATTACACATACCAATCATTTTCATAAAAACTAAACTAATTAGTTGATTAATCAAAAATAAAAAATTGTTCATACAATAAAACTTTTGTAACTAAAACTAAACAATAAAATGAAAATAAATAAACCTAGGTGCTAAGATAGATAAATTAAATATGAAAATCTAAAATATCATCCCAATAATATGTAGAACAAAGAGTGCTCTTCAGAAGCAACGATGAAACGACTACGCAATCCTCGCATGAGTCTACCACCCAGAAGTCTTCTCTTTTGCCCTTCAGAAATTCTCCTTTATTCTTAGCTTGAAGTTTTTGTTGTAGGCCCTAGAATGATCAACTCTGGCTTAGACGTCTCTAATTGTAGGGTTTCTGATTTTCAAGTGGCTTGGGAGCAAACGAAAATATTTTCCATGTGAAATAAGGTAAATTTGGAGTCTTATTGGTTCTGAAAGTTTTGCCTTGTAAAATTTCAAGATATCTGACCTAATTAGTTTCCAATTGATTCTTAAGACATACGGTAGGAGTTGGAGTCCTTGTGCATTGAGAATTCTTCCGAAAATATGTTTCTAAGTTGATTTAGGTGTCTGTAATGCCCCTTGAAATTGTTCTAACGGTCGAATTAGAGTCGAATTTGGATTTTCTACGGCCTTCACAGGGCGTGGTACAGATCTCATGGCCATGATTCGGGTTGTTTTCCTTTGATCGTGCAGCTTCGTCTAATTTCACGGTCGGTGAGAAAGTACTGACGGCTCGTGAAGAGTAATATGTCGATTTAAAACCTTCTGATCAACCCGTTAGGAATATATCACGGCCCGTTAGTTGATGGTTGTTGATGTCAGACCTTCTGATGTTCATGAGTTTTGTGTAATGGCCGGTGATAAATCTATTGGTGGGATTAACGACCCATTACGCTTTGCTCACAGCTCGTTAAACTTCTATAACCAATTTGGAGCTGTGAAACTTATTCTGATCCGTGAGAATCTGTAGTAACGGTCGTGAGAAAATCCTTCACGGCTCGTAAGTTGTCTTCGTTTGAAATATGCATTTACTCAGTCCGTGAGACACAATGGTTGGCTTGATATTTGGTCTGCCATAGTCGTGAAGATGCATTTCACGACCCATGAGATCACTATTTGGCTTTTGCTCGTGAAGATGCGCACTTGGAGCGTTAAACCATGTTTCACGGCCCGTGAGGTGGTACTCACGATACGTAAAATTCATTTTTATCAAGTCGGTTCCGTGAGGGCCGTGAATGTCTCATGGCAGGGCGTGATATATACTTTTCACGACAGTGAGAATTATGTAACGGTCTATGAAGAGTGCTCTTTTGTATCTCCATCATCTAATGAGTCCCTGTTTTACGTTACTCTTCTTTTCTTTCATTCCTCCGTCATTTTTATTAATAATTCCTGCAAGATCACAACAACTAGATGTATTAGCTACTTCAAAGAATTTAAAGAAATATATGTAAAAATATATGCATGCTATGAGCAAATTACACGAAATAAGCCAAAAGGTAAGTCTAATTATATGTTGTAAAATGCATGCATCAAACTCCCTCAAGCTTAAATCTTTGCTTGTCCTGAAGCAATGTTCAAGGCAAAACTCATGCAACAATCATCTAATTATCGATTCCACCATGTATCTTGGATATTTTCTTAGCGCCTTGTTTATTCATCCATCGCCAAAGTGTCTCTTCACAATCCAAAATATCCTAGCTTTATGAAATTTCTGAATAGAAGTCATTTTTAAACTCCTTCAAATTCAAAGTTAAGTGGTATGAAAATAAACCTTGACAATACAATATATATATATATATATATATATATTCTCTAATACTTTTCCATGCGTTAATGATTTCGTGCTTCTCCATATTGCACACAGTGGTCCATCTAATGGACTTTTCGCCGACGGATCCCAGAGCAGATGTCCTTAGGTCGCCAAGCAAGAATATCCTACGGATCTAATCATCCGGACTCACTAAGGTTCCGGATAACACATCCATACTTTTCTTATTTCATTTGAGTTGAGACTGTGGTGTTTCTCCATATTGCATAAGGTAGTTCATGTAACATGTTTTCAACAGATGCCAAAGCAGATGCCCTTAGGTTGTCAGGCATGAATCCCCTATGGATCTATTCACCCGAATGCACCCAGGTTCTGGATAGCATCTTTTATAACTTTTGTACTTTTTCTTTTCTTTGGGGTTCCACTAACCCTTCTTTCCTTTAATTTCTTTCTATTAAGCTCATCCACCACTTGAGCATTTAACAAGGGTATAATTGTTATCAAGACGGCATATAATTGTTATTAATGAATAGGAAGTAGTCGTCAACATATTCATAGCTTCACACAACATCATTCTACATACCATTAAACCCTACACTAAGGCGATAAATGATAAACATGGGATACTTTGAATTTAGCTAATGCACATGATGTCCTTGAATATAGCTTGAAAATAAGAAAATCTTAAGACAAATGGGAATCTGAATTTTTTTCGTTATGCAGTTTAAACACAAATGACCAAAAGATAACTAAATGCATAAAAGATATGAAGATGCAATTTTCTTGAAGATAGATATGATGCATGAAAATGCAACTCCCCTAAGCCTGAACTTGACACTGTCCCCAGTGTTTAAGGTCGGACTCGTAAAAAGGATACAAGCATGCTCGAAAGAAAAGGACAAAACATAACTATAAGGAAAGAAACAATCGTCTACTCCATCGATGGTTGTGACGGGGGTGGATAAGAGGGGAAAGGCGCAAAATGTCCTTGACCAACGTGGTAGTCATGCATGCGTCGAACCATAGCATCCGTCCGTTCATGTCACTCAGTCAAAATATGAACGTCGGCCCAAATCTAGCGAAGCTCGTTGGCCTGGCGTTGCTGCTTTGTACGAATGTCCTATTGTTCAGCATGCATCATGACCAATAGCTGATGCATGGCCGAGAAGTCGGTGAAGCTCGAGGCAGGAGGATCAATATGCATCGGTTCAGCGGGCTCCTGAGGTAGCTCGGGTTTCGTGGAATCTGGGGCGTCCAGTTGGAAGATAAAGCCAATTGGCCTCAATGGATCAGTCAAAGTGCTCCGGCTCGATGCAAGGAATGCACATATCAAAAAGTGCTCCGGCTCGATGCAAGGAATGCACATATCAAAATTGCTGAGACGAAAGTAGAATCCATCATCAGGAGTGCCTCTCCCCAACTCCATGGACCGAATGATGGTGGTGTTCAGCGAACAAGAACCCTATAGCTCCTGTAGCTCGTCAATGTCGAGTCCCAGATGGATGGCAATACGAGTAATGAAGCCTCCAATGACTATAAGACCCTTATCTTTATTAGTAGCCTTGAGAATTGTGCAGGCTAGAAAAGCGCCCACATTCACTGGAGTGGAGGACGTCATGCAATATAATATAAAGAGCTCTTGTGCATTGACCCCTCCGCTACTATCATCATGCCCAAATAATCCTATGAGCATATTTGAGTACTGGGTTCTGGATGTATGTGGACTTCGCCCTCTGATAATCCAAGTGTCCTTCTCTTGTAATTCACGTCCAGAATGCCAAAGCATTAAATTCCATCAGGACGCGCAAGTGGCCTTCGTTCGGGAACTAAAATATGGCATTAAAGTCGGCTAGGGCTCTCTATTGTATAGCTGAAAGGAGATAGAAGCGTGTCGACGTCCCATGGCCTTGAGATCCTCTATTTTAAGAGAGCATAAAAATTCCATAGTTATCTCCTCGTAAGTGGGCCACCACTGCTGCACAAAATAGCCCATGCCGATGTTAGAAAAAAAGGTAAGAATAAAAGCATGAAGATTCCATGATGTCATGGCAGCTGGATTTGCAAAACGAGTGGGCACGATGCGCAGAAAGTCGAGAGTTTGCTCGCGGTTGCGAGCTTGAGTAGATAGGAATTCCCTATTAGGTGGGCGAAGAATCCTTGATGTGGAGCCGATGAACTTCACACGCGGCCCCATGGTGAAGCTGGGCAGATCACGACTGTGAAGGTGAGATGACGACTTGTGAAGAGAGCCTCACGGCTATGATATTGCAGTAGCGGCCTTTACAGAATATGAAAAAAAATTAATGGGCCATTTATATGTTCTCACGACCCTTACAGAGTGTGAAAAAGAAAACTAACGAGTTGTTAATATGTTCTTACGGCCCTTACAGAATGATCGACTGAAAAAAATATTGTTTAATGGTCTTTAAGTTACGGCCAATGTGATGTTGTCATCATCGTTCTGCCGATGAGTTGCTGGAGTTATCAGAGTTGCACCACTATGAGGACTGAATTCGACGATGAAGGTGTGGTCGAGATGCGTCAGGCGGTCGTCGATGAAGGAGGAGGGGCCAGCTCTGCTTCTATCATCGGACGGAGAGGAGAGGGGGCCGCGGCACTAGACTTGTCGGAGATGAAAGTCGGGGCTGTGAAGTACGGCTTGTGACGACGCTTGGTGCTGAAGGTGCGGTTGAGATGCATTATAGTCGTCCATCGATCCTGAGAGCATTGCAGCCGTCTAGCAGAGAGAGAGATGATGGTGTAGCTGATGTCGTCGGTTGGGTCAGAGAGGCGAGAGACGATGGAACTTCACCGGAGTTGCAGAAGAGGGTTGGAGCGGCGAAGGATGTCCGCTGATGTCGAATCGCTAGTCGCGCAGAGGTCACCGGAGCCCTAATCATCAATGAAAGCTGGTGCGCAGGCCGGTCTGGGCGTCCTTCCACCTGGAGTGTCAGAGAGGTCGTTGGCCGACGAATCATGTCGAAGACAGATGATCGGTGTCGGGGGATCGCCGGAGCCCCTACTGGTGGCATTGAAAGTTGTAGAAGAGAGGCGGCATGTTGGTCGATGGAGCGTGAAAAGCGTATCTCACGGACCTATGCATAACTAGCTGACAGACAGAGGGGACTGTGAAGGACTGTTACCGGACCGTGAGGAAGTTAATGCAGGTAAGTGTTCATTGATGGGGCGACGGGATGGCTTACGAGGCATTATTGTGTTTTCAATGTGCACGACGTGTGGCCCGATCAGGGTGTAAAGGTTCGGACCAATGACGAGATGCCATGTTATCATCTAAGGAGTTTGCCTGGCTTTGTCATGGCCTGTGAGAAGGTTATAACGCCCCGCGAGACACGGTGATGGTTCGTTAACAAATGTGGGATCGTGAATCGGGCAATGCAGAGACTGGTGGGACTGTCGAAGTCACTTACGGCCCGTGACATATTTATAATGGCCCGTGGAGACTTACTGTGTGACCTATCAAATACATCTAACGCTCCGTGACCCATGTAGGAAATAATTATCGACGTTCTATCGGACCCGTGAAGACACCCTAACGAGGCGTGACAAATGGAGGTATTGAAAGAGACATCCTATGAGACCTGTTAGGAGTGTATCATGCCTTGTGATGGTCAAGGAATGCTCATGGATCGACCCGTGAAACACATATTACGGTCCGTGACTGAAGCGTTTGGCGACTGGAGATTACTAGGTGGGCTATGAAGAGGTATTAACGCCCCATGAGTGTCCTGTGAAATGTTTACCATGGCCCATTAAGGGTGGATTCGATCTAAACGTCGTGTGATCCGACTCGTTAAATAATATTTATGGCCCATTATAATCCCCTTCTCTCTCTCTCTCTACATGTAAAGGATGATTAGTTCAACATGAAAATAAAGACAACTAATAAAGGATTTATGATACTAAATTAAGTAAAAAAAAATAACTAATCTAATCAAATGAAACATATTTAACTGAGTTCAGGATGAAAGAATAGTTCTGATTTAGAGTCATTAGCTTGACTATGATATGGATATGCTGAGACTAACATGCGATGGTCGAGTAAGATAATGTAAATAAATTTATAATTAAGGAACAATCTCACCGGGGTTATTGGATGTGATCGTGAATGCGTCATACGGTGATGCTCAGCAAATGCGGTGGTGGATGATGCTCACCAACTGTAGTGGTGGAGGACGCCCAACATTTCCACCCTTATGTCATTGTCTGGTGGTGGAGGTTCTTCAAGTACAACAACTTTCATAAGTTGGAGTTATGTTTTAAGCTGTTGGTTATCATGGGTAGATGGTTTATTTTTTTACCTCTATCGCTTCGATGTGGTTGGTGTGTTTGAGGTCGGTGATGTACTTCTTTTCCCTTTAATTTCCCACTGTCATGTATTAGTCGGAGAGGTCTCTATTGATGACAATGAAGTTCCTTCTCTCCATGGTAAATTTTGAATTTGGGAAGGTGTGTTAGCAAACTTTAATGATGGCGATGTTTGTGATGGAGACGAAGTTTGAATAGTGGGGACCTCTGAAGGTGAGCTCCTCCTTCGAACTTGTCTCTCTTCCATGATATAGACACTTGTCTCCTTAATTCGCCATTGCATATTTGTTGTCTTTGCTGAAGATTTTATTCTTTTGGATGCCATCTTCTTTGATATGAATGCTGATGATGACATGGACACATGATGATGGTTAGGCTCTCGTCAATGTGCTTTGGAGATTTTGATTTTAGAGAAGTTAGTTGCGCGGCCTGACTCTCTAACATATATAGCTTTGCTTCCAAAGCATTAAACTTGAACTCCATGTCGAAAAGTTTAATCATCTCGTCTTCTTTGATTTGGTTATGAATTTGTGTTAATTGAGCCGCCAAATTTTGAATGTGTTGATCTTGGACTTGTAACTTTCTTTCAATTGTTGTAATAAGTTGAAACTCAATTTATTTGTGATAATGCTTTCTGGATCCATGGAGAAGTCTTCATGAGGAGATCATTGAAGCGTCTTTGTGTTTATTTATTACTTGATGAAGGTTTGGTGTGAACTTGGTTTTCCTCAATGTGCTAGCTGGCAGATGTTTTCTTCTTTCCCATTGAGGATGTAATAATATGAGCGTGATAGTTGAGTCGTGTATGAAAGATGTAAATCTAAAAACTTAACACAACTAAAAGAAGAGGTGAAAGAAAAAAAAAGTAAAGTCTCAAAGTAGCATAAAATAAGCATAGTAAGTAGAGAATAATTTTCCGACAACGGCGCCAAAAACTTGATGCGAGAAGTGATAACAATAAGGTAGCAAGTGCACTAGTCGCTCAAGTAATAAGGTGTAAGAGTAGAGTGTCGAATCCATGAAGAATTAACTTATTTAATTAAACTAATTTCAGAGGCTAATAGGAGAGGACATAAAATTTGGGTAAAAAGAAATTGCAGAAAAGTAAAAGATATAAAAAAGTAAACTCTAAGACTAATGATGCGTAGATCCTTAGGATGATCTATAATGATAGGAACAATCTGTAATTTCTATAAAATTATAAATATAAAGATCAGATTTAGTTTTCAAACGGATTAAGGATACTAAAGATATGATATTCCGAATGGGTAAATCAACTATCTTAAGATCTGTAATCCCTAAACTACACAATCGCTTGTACGGGTCAATTCATGCAAACCACATAATCTAATATGTTGCACGATTTCTACTAAATTACGACATGGATTGCTTCAACATAAAGTTAAGAATCTATTCAAGCAGAAAATGATGAATTAAGGATTGATCACACTACAAAGTCAATAATCATCTTAGAAATCATTAAATTCTCAAGAAAAGCATTACGCACAACAATCATGTTCATAAAAACTAAACTAATTGGCTGATTACTCAAAAATCAGAAATTGTTCATACAGTAAAATTTTTGCAACTAAAACTAAACAATAAAATGAAAACTAATAATCCTAGGTGCTAAGATAGATAGATTAAACATGAAAATCTAAAATACCATCCCAACAACATGTAGAACAAAGAGTACTCTTCAGAAGCAGCGATGAAACGGCTACGCAATCCTTGCATGAGTCTACCGCGTAGAAGTCTTCTCTTTTGCCCCTCAGAAATTCTCCTTTGTTCTTGGCTTGAAAGTTTTAGTTGCAAGCCCTAGCATTATCAACTCTAGCTGTCAGAAGTCTCTTTTTATAGGGTCTTTGGTTTCCAAGTGGCTTGGGAACAAACGGAAATATTTTTCATGTGAAATAAGATAAATTCAGAGTCCCATTGGTTCTTAAAGTTTTGCCTTGTAAAATTTCGATATTTCTGGCATAATTAGTTTCCAATTGATCCTTAGGACATACGGTAGGAGTTGGAGTCCTTGTGCATTGAGAATTCTTCCGAAAATATGTTTCTGAGTTGATTTAGGTGTCTGTCATGCCCCATGAAATTATTCTAACAGCCGGATCAGAGTTGAATTTGGATTTTCTGCAGCCTTCATGGGGCGTGATACAGATCTCACGATCGTGATTTGGGTTGTTTTCCTTCAATCGTGCAGCTTTGTCTAATTTCACGGCCGGTAAGAAAGTACTAATGGCTCGTGAATAGTAATATGCAGATTTAAAACCTTCTGATCAACCAGTTAGGAATATGTCACGACCCATTAGTTGATGGTCGTTGATGCCAGACCTTCTGTGATGTCCGTGAGTTTTGTGTAACGGTCGGTGATAGATTTGCTGGTGGGATTAACGTCCCGTTATGCTTTGCTCACGGCTGTTAAATTTCTATAATCGATTTGGAGCCGTGAGACATATTCTGATTCGTGAGAATCTATAGTAACGACCGTGGGACATCCTTCACGGCTCGTAAGTTGTCTTCGTTTGAAATATGCATTTACTCGATTCGTGAAGCACAATGGTTGGCGTGATATTTGGTCTTCACGGTCATGTGATGCATTTCACGACCCGTGATAACACTATTTTGCTTTTGCCAGAGTCATGAAGATGCACACCTGGAGCATTAAACCGTATTTCACGGCCTGTGAGGTAGTACTCACGACTCGTAAAATTCATTTTTATTTGCAAGTCAGTTCCGCGAGGGCCGTGAATGTCAGATGGCAGGGCATGAAATATAGTTTTCACGGCCATAAGAATTATGTAACGATCCATGAAGAGTGCTCTTTTGTATCTCCAACATCTAATCGGACTTCGTTTTACGTTATTCTTCTTTTCTTTCATTCCTTCGCCATTTTTATTAATAATTCCTGCAAAATCACACCAACTAAAGGTAGATGGCTAGTTCAAAGAATTTAAAGAAGTAAATGTAAAAATATATGCATCCTGTGAGCAAATTACACGAAATAAGCCTAAATGTAAGTCTAATCATATGTTGTAAAATGCATGCATCAAGCATCACGTCAATGGGCAACACAACGTTGTATTGTCCCTACTTGTGTGCCAGAATCAACACAATCATGGCGTCGACGTATGGCAGCACTAAACTTAATGCTTAGCTGTGATGCCAATGTGAGTGTGAAGTGTCACTAAGTAGTAATAGTTGTTATTGCATCGCTATTGGCGCTAGTTTGCTCATATTAAAGTTTAATTAATATGTTGATTGCATATTAATTATAATTGTATTAATAGATGTATATGAATAAGAAGTACACACATATTAAGATAGATATAAATTTTGTATATGCACACAGATATAAGTGCACATATATGTATACGAACACAAATATATATATATATATATATATATGTATATGTATATGTATATGTATGTATATATATAGATATAGCAGTTGGTAACATAAATAGTTGACATATTCATGATATAATTAGGTAATAGTTCATCTAATTTGAATATTTACGTTTATATATTTACATATTTCCATGTTCATTTGATAATGTACTTCCAAACAACTTATTAGTCAATGAGGAATCGGTGTTCTTGTTGAAAAGGGGAACATGGAGAGGGACTGAACAACCATTAACATATTATAGGAAATGTAAACTTATATTGATATAGTTAGGTAGCATAAACTTGTATACATATTTGTTAATATAGATAGTATATATATGCGTAATATATATATATATATATAGTTAATCCAATTTGAATACCCATGTATATATTATTGATGTGCCTTGAATTATGTACCATGTACTCAGAATTGTGAAAGAAAAAAATAAGAAAAAAAAGGAGGATATGTGACGAAAGCTGAGGGCTTGAGCCGTTAGAGTTAGGGTTTTACCATGATGTATTCTTGATTGCTCATAAGGAAAATTCCTTCTGGTGGCAGCCTCCGTTGTCCGTAATGTTTCTCTCTTGTTCACTGATCAAGATGGTTGTACTACGTTAAATCACTGTGTTCATCTTTTCTTCTATATTTCTACTTTGTTGTCTCTTGATTCATTGATCCTCGGTGGATTCCCAACACACACACACATATACATATATATATATACATTTCATATCTTAATTGTATATATATTGTATATCATATCTTAATTATCTATAAATTATATTTTTATCTCCTTAATTATACAATTATGAGAATGGGATCGAGCAATATAATTTTCTCCATAGTGTAATTAGAATTTCAATAAAGTTAGTATCATCATTTTCATTGTTCGGAGTCACTTTAGCCCCTAATTTAGAGTCACTACAATGCCATTTTAGTGTCTCCCATTTTCTCATGCTACTTTGTGTTGGGTTCGATTTTTTTAATCGGTCTTTTTGGCCCAATTTGGCCTCAAATTAGCGTCACATATTTTGAAGACGCTAAAAAATTTATCTTGAATCCTTATCCTCCTTTTCGTCTTAACATTTTATTGTGGCCTCTCTACCGTTGTCGTCTTCTCCGCGCCGTCGTCACTGTCATCGCTCAACCCAACCCGCAGAGGATGACGATTCCTGTTCGTCTAAGGGAGAGAAATTTCACGACAATGGGATGGTCATCGTCAATAATATTGCTCGATTGTTAGTTGAATTAATTTTAAAAATTTT
Organism: Pontederia crassipes; assembly: GCA_030549335.1. NCBI lineage: Eukaryota > Viridiplantae > Streptophyta > Magnoliopsida > Commelinales > Pontederiaceae > Pontederia > Pontederia crassipes. The sequence goes on along the minus strand of CM060189.1, from coordinate 48,001,933 downwards.
ATTATAGTTCACCTTATAATTTAAAAAATAATTCTTTTTTTTAAATTGCAGGACTATTTTCATACATATTTCTATCATGTGGGATATCACTACTCTTGTCCTCACCCACTTGGTAGAAGGGACAGGATCATGAAAAGATGTCTTGATTGAAATGAAGGATAACATCTTTCACATGTTTATTGTATGATTAATATTTTTTGTGTTTTTATATTACCTATAAAAATTACTAACTTTCATAATTTTTTTAGTAATCAAATTAGTTTATCTCTGTTTGGGGACGATACAAAGAGGTTTCGAAGAGATGGCTGTGAAAGGCCTCCAAAATCATTTATATAAATTTTGCAAGGGTGTCGGCCTTTCTATTAACTGGACATACAGAGATGCAAAGGCATATTAGGCATCCATTTTTTTATCCCGTTATAGAAAATGATAAGTTTATATTTGAATTGTTTTTACTTAATTTATCATTTTACATAGTTTAAATATTTGGTGTTGGCTGGATGAATGAAGATTGGTAGAGAAAGTCTAAAGAAGCTAAACTTAATAGACTTTTCAAGCGGAAGCCCATAGACATATAGGAGGGTCGATCCGATTTGACGAGTATCGTCGGCATATAGCAAGACTTCCATCTTTCATTTAAAACTTTTATCTTTCATTTAGTTCCTTTTGCAATTTTTAAAATATTGTTGTAGGAGGAGAAAGAAGGGGGTAATGTCAATTTTCACGTGTCTACGAGGTGGTCAATGGTCATGCCCATTGCCCGTAGAGTCTTGGTAAGTCTTATTATTTGTTTATGAAATTTAGTCTAAATAATATCTCAAGTTTGCGATTTTTAAATCTTTATGATGCATATAATGAAAAAATGGCAGAAAAGTACGAGGATGATTCTAGTACTCGTAGTAACGTATCTAAAAAATAAATAATATTTTTAATATTTTATAATACTTTATATGGTTATAAAACTTATCTATTTAGGAGACGTTACTATTTGCGAGGAGGTGAATAGTACAACAATAGATAGATACCTAAGAGGCTTAGAACAGTCATTTAGGTTTCTAAAAGGAGTAGAGGATATGTTGGTGGCTCGTTTACTCCGAGTTCATCCATGGCATTTGAGCTGACAATTGACAATATCAGAGGATTGATTGTTGAGCAAATTAATTTCTCAATAGTTTTCTTAGCAGCTCTCTCAACAGTTGACTCCATTTTTGCAGACTATTCAGAATATCGTCTAGCCTCTCAAACCCGGACACCACAAGATAAGGACCGAGTACGTCATCATCGAATGTCAGAAATAACGTAGATGACGATAATGATTTAAAAGGATAGAAAACTTTTGTAACATTAGACATGATTAAAATTTTGTGATCGCCAGAGCTGCGATGGTGGCCTCGAGAGAGGGAGAGGGAGTCGCTGCAAGTGACCGATCAATCATATTTGGACTTCTGTAGGCTGGATCAGGTCACAAGTGGCCATATCCGCCCTATAGGCGACCAATCCGGCCACCCGATTGCTTGCGGCAAATCCGACCTGCAGGCGCGGCTGAAGTCAAGAGTGAGGGAGAAGAAGGTCAGAACGGGAGTCGTTGGAGCCATAGTGGGTGATCACCGAGAGAGGGAGAGAGGGATGGATAGGGAGTCGCCGGAGCTGCGGTGGGTGGTCGCTGAGAGAGGGAGATGGAGCGAGAGAGGGGGTCGTCAGAGCAAGAGTGGGTGGTCACCGGAGCCAAGAGAGGGAGTGAGAGAAAGGGGGAGAGAGAGGGGGAGACAGATAGTGCTAGCGAGAGATGATAGAGAGAGAGAGAGTAAAAGAGAGAAGTACATATAGAGGGTGAGAGAGAGAGAGAGCAAGAGAGGGAAAATTAGGAGGAAAACTTGAACGAGAAAGTTAGGAGGGAGTAATTACAATTTTCGACAGTCCTGTGCTTCAGAATTATTGACGGATAGAAAATTCATCAATAATTTCAAACGTTGGACCCGCTAGAAATATTAATATTAAATTTTATTCATATGCATATATTAGTCGAAAATTGTCCTTGGAAAATGCACATTTTTATCAATGTTTGGTTGAATTATTTTTATCACTGGGTAATTTATTTATTTCCTGGTATACTTTATTGCTATTTTGGGCCGATACTACAGTCATGCATGAAGAACAAGCATTGGAGTTTTTTTGTTAATTATGGACATTTATTTGTATTATTTTTCCATTTTAAAAATGGTATTAGTATCCGATTGAAATTGATTGAGTGGATAATTTACCGAGTCCAATAAAGAAAATAGTAGTTGCTAATTAGTGCTTTCTTTATTAAAAGAGTGTTATTTGGAGCCATCAAAGGCAACTTAGAAAGAAAGTCCATTAATTCAAAAATTAATAATTAAAGACCGATTGGTATCAGGTAATTCAGATAGATTATTGATTATTTTATTTAAATTCTTTATGCTCCATCATATTATCTCATTTGATCGCGACTATAATTTTAATTGCTTCGATAATTTTGATTACCACTTACTAATAATTGAGATAGTAAACATCAGGAAATATATTTTGATGACAATATTTATTCGGTCAAATTTTAGTTTTAGATATTTTATTAAAAAATAAGTATCATGAAACTTCATCTTCTTTATTATTTTTTTTATAAATAACTATTAATTTTGTCTTATATATTTTTTATATATTCCGTTTCCTATTTTTGCTTTGCTTTTTTTTATAATAATATGTGATTAACTATTTTGATAATTTGTTATTTAACTATTTCAATTGTTATTTATATTACTATAATATAATATTATCGATAATTTAAGTAGTGATAATTTATTTAAGCATGTCGGTTAATTAAATAGTTACTCTGCACTGAATGAAATGGTAAAATGTATAGGTAAAAAACGATAAAAATGCACATTATTAGAGACGAATGAACTGGAGCGGATTGCTCATTAAAGCCTGTGCAACATTCACAGCACAAATATACCTTATTTGAAAACCAGCGGAGATCAGCTAATCGATTATGAACAAGGAAATTATATTACTGGAGGTCTTAAATTAGTGAAAGATAATTAAAATAATTGATATGCAGCAATTATGATTATTCTATGTATGCATGCATCTATTCTAATTCATGTATCATTTCTGTAGCTATATATCAATTAGCTCATCTCAATTTATTTTTCATGTTCATGAGAATGGGTTCACTTACAAGGAGATGGAGAGGAGCCCCGACTTGTTCCATGACTTTGACGACTGTTTCTATTACAGTTCTTATGGTTTCTATGGGCATAATCACGGTGCAGGCTCGTTCCCAGCTGAAAGATGATGAGATAGAAGCATATCTTAATCGTGTTAACAAGCCTGCAGTTAAATCCATGGTGGTATGTTTCTTTCTTCCAAATTATCTCAAAATTGATTTGGAGCAGATCCCTTGATTAATCATTTTCGGTACCCTTTTACAGTTGGAAGATGGAGATATAATCGATTGTGTCGATATCTACAAGCAACCAGCTTTCGATCATCCTCTTTTAAAGGATTACAAAATCATAGTTTGTGCTAAACTTTTTTACGAGTTATTTCTTATTGTCACCCATTACAATGTTACAATTAAGTTTCTCATTATAAGTTAGCCTAAATGTCTTTGAACTTGAGTTGCTTACAAATTACAATATCAAAGTTCTTATGTACGAAATTTATACATGTAGACGCCGCCGAGTCATTCTCCATGGATGCATGATCTTGTCAATTCTTCACGTCATCAACCAAATCTTCAACAACTTTCCCCAAATGGATACGAAGAATGCCCAAAAGGCACAGTTCCGATACGAAGAACGCTAAAGAGTGATCTCCTTCGTCGAAAGTCTTTGGATGGATATGGAAGACGTGATGATGTCCCCGTTTATGAAATGGTTGAAGTAAGAAACTTGCTATTTATAATGATCATTGTATTCATATCCAGTACTGGACAAGCAAATTTGATATGCACCTGACAGACAATCATAAAACGGTATACTGGTAGGCATGATCATGAGCAAGGATGTGAATATTTTCATACAGTAAGAACGTGCACAGATCAGGCATTCCGACTATCTGCACGTGTTATACAATTTTCTTCGTTTTCCTTGCTACCTATACTTGATTAATTCGAGATGTTAAAGGCCAGGCAGGACTATTTATTGCATTATATATATATGAATCTGATTGAGTACTTCACATTTATTCCTATTTATTAATCATGCAGAGGGCAGGACTCATTCAACATGGTGGATATGTTGGAGTCACTGGTTGCCTCAACGTTTGGTCGGTGTCGGTAGAGAACAATGAGTGGAGTCATACCGCCGTCGAAGCCACAGACGGGACCCAGAAAAACTTCATTGAAGGCGGATGGCTGGTGAGAATTGTTGTATTTTATGTACATTAATCAGAAGTTGGCTTTCTCGTTTGACTCCTGGGTACGCCGGGACAGATAATTTCCTTTTAGCATGAAGAAATGTTGATCGTGTGCATTTTATGATCCTTTCTAACAGGTGAATCCTGAGTTGTATGGAGATAACAGGACTCGTCTATATGCATATTGGACTGTAAGATATGATTCCTAAGTTAGTTCTTTACATATATATATGCATATTGGTAGACTTCATGCAGGATCAATGATAAACTTAACTTTTGAACACTTGCACTCATGCCTCGTATTGTATGTATAATATTTATGGACAGGCCGACGGATACGGCAATACTGGCTGTTACAACATGCTCTGCGAGGGCTTCATTCAGCTAAGCACGAAGGTTGTGCTTGGCGCCGCGGTTGAACGTGTCTCCGTTCACGACGGAGACCAGTACGAAATTCTGATAATCTTCGTGAAGGTCCAATTTTATTGATATATGTAACTAAATTATACATATTAAGGATGGAAAGTTTTGAATTATATGTATAAGTACGTCGTATAATTGATATATATATATATATATATATATATATATATATATATATATATATATATATATGCTGTTGCTGCAGGATGAGCCAATGAACGTGTGGTGGCTGGTGATAGAGTGGGAGTACGTAGGTTTCTGGCCCATAAACATATTCGCCCACTACCGGTTCGACCAGGTGACGACGGTAAAGTGGATCGGCAGCGTCCTGAACAGGAAGAACGGCGGGAGGCACACCACGACGCAGATGGGCAGCGGCCGGCTGGCCGAGGAGGGGTACCTGAAGGCCGCCTTCATGAGGAACACGCAGGTAATGAAGGACCACAAGGAAGGCTTCGACTTCCCGGATCCTTCCTCGTATCTCGTCTTCGCCGACAGCCCCAAATGCTACAGCGTCAAGTTCGAAGATTACGCCGACGTCGTTTACTTCGGAGGTCCCGGACTCGGAGCTGAGGGATGTTAAATGATCAAGTTTTGTGAAGTTTTTTTTTCTTCCTTGGATAGTGGTGCCGGTGCCATGCATGTCGAATAAGTTTTGCTTGGATTGCGTGGTCCCTCGACTTCATGTTGATTAAATAAATATATCACCCGATTAACTTCAATTTAATTTCTGCGTTCTCTCAAATCATCAGTCTATTTTATTCGTTACAACCAATGTTTTCATAATCGAACCGACGACCAGATCGGCTTCTTATTGAATCGCGATTGGATCAGTCGGACCGAGTTCGACCTTATTGAACCGAATTTTATTAAATAATATTATTTATAATAATTATAAAGATATACGATATAGTATATGAATATTATACTAATAACTTATTAATAATATTAAAAATTAATATAACATATTTTAATTTATTAAATTTTTTAATAATGATTAATATATAAATATAAATGGATTATTATTAATTTAATATCTATTATTTATTGATGATAGATGCTATATTAATAAATTTTATATTAAATTATTCTTATTTCTCTATTTTTTTAACACTTTCCTTTTTATTTCCTTTATTTATGCTCTTTGATAATTTTTCATTTTAATGTTATTCAATTTTAAATACCTACCTTTTTATCTCATTTTCTATTTAATTTTAGACATGTCATATTCCCTCCTTTTTTTACCTTTGTTATATTTCTTTCCTTTTTCCTTTTTTAACTTTCCTAATTTTATCATTTTTTTCAATTTTGTTCTTCAAAACTTGCATTGAACCGGGTTGAACCGATTCAATTAGAATGGTTCAACCTGTTCGGTTCAATCGGCCGATTCAATCGGTTTTTCTCGATTCAATGTCAAAACCGATTTTAACATCAAACCGAACCGAATTTCTGACCGATTCGCTATTGAACTGGCCGATCCGGTCTGGTTTTGATAACATTGGTTACAACACACGTCGTTGAGCCGTAAATTAGGCTAACGATTTCAACCGTTTGATCCAAATACGGGTAAAGATCTCAGCAGCATATCCCTAGACGAAGCATTGACGGGCTTTGGAGCTTACCAATGTTGTCCAACTTTAAATGTCCGATACATCCTCCTAATAATCAGCCTAAAATCCTCCTAAAAGGTCACAATGGCATACATTATAATTTTATCAACTTTTTGGGTATTATAATTATATGAGTGTTAAGAGGATTTTTTAGGAGGATGAGTTAGGAGGATTTAGCATTTTTGTTTGAGTAAGAGCATTTCTACATCCTCCCTCAAAATACGTAAGTCGCAGTACGTACCAAAACCATATTTCAAATTAAACTAATATTATTTTTTCTTAGCACCTAATTTACCTAAAAATTAATAATTTAGTGTGATTAAAAAATATTGTAATAATTATTGATTTAATAATTTTTTATTTAATAAATGATAATATTTAATAAATTAATAATTCATTACATGAAAAAACTCTAGTAATACCCTAAAAGAATTCGGCTTATGAATAAAAAATAAATTGAAAAAGAAAAAAACATCAACCAAATAAAATATGAAATCAAGGATTAAACCATAAAAACAGTAAGAAAAAAGGAGAGGGAATAAGCATGGTTCTTAAACATGGAACATGGTTGCTTAAGAACAAGCTAAAATCCAACTAAAAATCAAGTTTTCCATGGACTACAAAGTTTATGGACAATGAAACATGCTCAGAGGCATGAGTGAGATGAGGAAAATGATTGGGATCTTCACCACCATGAGCTTATCTATTTATGGGTGTGAAAAATCTGTTCATGGATGTGAAAATTAATGTCATGGTCGTGAAAGTCTGTCAAAACCCTAAAAGGCTTCGTCAATGGTCATGAACGCAACACCATGGGTGCAAAGTTTCCATCACGGCTATGGAACGTGTCAATTTTGTTTTGTGGATGACTTACTAAATCTTCGTCGAAAGTGGGCTCTCATTTTTTTTCACACAAAAAGGTTATAAAAGAAGGATAAAAATACCCTTGAAGAGAATCCACTTGTCCATTATTTTCAAAGCCAACAAAAAGGACTCATGGAGCATTATTTTGAGTGTCAAGAAAGGAGAGCTCGAGAACGTTCTTTAATAGGATCATCCTAGTTAAAATCTATGTATTGGAGTTTTTTTTTCTTATTATTCATTTATTTTGAATCATTAAGAGCATTGAATGTTCATGTTTAGTGCTTTTCCTTAATGCTATGATTTGTGAGTTGATTGGTGACTAGTAAGAAGTAGTTGATTCCATAATAGTTTGTAGAATTAAATTTATTTCATGCATGTCACAATTAGAGAAATTGTATAAAATGTAATATTTATTACGGTGAGTTGAGAGTGTCCTTAATTATATTTTCTATTGAATGTGCCTTTAGACTAATTATATAAATTAAAAATAAAATAGTTACTTTATTCTAATTATTCTTAAAATAATTGTTTAAGTGTGAAATATTGATTAACTAGATTTTAAGAATTCCATTTTATTATTCATTCAAATAATTTTAGTTTGAGATGATCCCTTATATTATAGCGATTCAAAGTAGGCATCCTAATCATCAAATCATTATTTATCTAGGTGATCATTTTATTTATTTCATTTGCATTTAAAATCTAACATTTTCCTAATTTTAAATTAGAAAAGTAAAATATGATCTTCATTATTAATCAACCTCTTCTAATAAGAATTATCTTTAGCATTTCTTTTAGTTTGTGTGAGCATTACAGGCCGTAGGCAATAATTCAGAATGGTGAGAAAACAAAAGACCATTAGGGATTATTTTTCGGAAGAAGAAATAAAAATGATAGAGAATTTGAGGTGCAAGAATATCATATCCTAAAGAATATTACCTAATCAATTCTCCCAATGTAAGGAAGTTTATCACCACAGTTGAAGAGAAGTTTTAAATTCAAGAAGCCGCTTTTATGAAATCAAGTATAGAATTGGAGTTGATGATTAAGATTATGAATGATGTTCGTCCACCTACTAAGTTAGAATTAAATTCCCTAGTTATAACGCCCCAAATCGATCCCCGTCACGTGGCGAAGATCAACTTGGAAACGACATTCTATAACTTTGACCATAATATTGACCGTATCTCAGTCAAGAACTGAGACATGTCAGCGGAAGAAAAGAAATAAAAAAAAGATAACTTAAATATGCGAAAGTTTAAAAGTGACTATATCATTGCTAAGCAATAAAATAAGTTTTACATCATGAATCTAAAATGCAAAAGGTAAATGAAAATTACTAAATACTCTAAAAGCCCTATGGTTCATGTGTTATCCTATCGCCAGAGCTTCATCACCACACGATTACTCCACTACGTTACTGACCTGGTCCTGTGAAAATCAAACACAGGGGAGGAGGTCCTCCCGTAAGCTTTACAGCCTAGTGGGGAACCACATGATATACAATGCATAACATGAATAGAATAATCAGAGATAAATAATAATTCTTAACTTGAACTTGAATGAATAACATGGCAGCATCATAGATCATAGTAAGAATCAGAGTATATGATAAATCATGAGAATCAAATGATGCTTAGTAAACTTGAAATCTTGCATACTTGTAAATCGTAACAATAACTTGACTTGACTTGAACATGCTTCTTGATTTTGGTTATTAATTATCAATCATGGTGACTTTAGGTGCCTTTAATTCTTGGGGTATGCCCAGCAAACGATACGACCTTGTGCGGGTCAGTGGGTGATCAAACCATGACCAATGGAGCGACCCTTATCTTGATGCACTTGGCTTGGACTGGCAACCCATTATTAATCTTTCATCTGATCTTATTAATCACTTTAAATAACTTGTAGTTCTTTCTTCTTTGTTCAATGAATAAAATGAGATCAATAAGAAAAATAAATCAATGAGATAATAGATTTTGGAAACCAGTGAGGGATCTCTGTAGGGTCAGGAAAATAGGATGAATTGTACATAGGCAATATTCAGATTTAAAAAGATAATTAATTAATAAATCTAATAAAAGGTTCTTGAAAATCGGTATGAGATAAATCAAGAAAAAGAGTTTATGTTGTAATCATAAGGCAATCGATAACGTTCATATCAAAATAAGGAAACACTGATGGGTAGAAAATCAAAAGTTGTTTTGTGGCCCGGCACGACCGTGACAACATAGTGGTACGGGCGTGCCATAAGAGGGCACGACCGTGACAGAGGGTGAGCGGTCGACCGATTCAAGAGTCGGTCGATTTGCATGCGGCTAGGCTAGTCCTGGCACGGCCGTGTCGGAAGGGTGGCACGGCCATGACCGATTGAACGTTCGATCGACCGACCTCGACCGGCTTTTTACTTAGTTTCGTCGGGCCTTAGCACGGGTGTGCACATGGCGTGGAACAGACGTAACAATAATAGCACGGGCGTGCTAGAGAATGGCACTGCCGTGACGGCGGCCGATTCCAGTCGGTTTCAATCTGAAAATTACATGAATTCTTAACGTACTTTCGTTCTACTCTAAATTCTACATCCTAGCAATCAATAAGGCAAAATAGAAAAACCAGAATTAATTCAAACAGTGAGCAATTCAGGAATCAAACAATTCAAACAATCATTCAATAATTAAACAAAACCCTAAAACTTCTTCTTGATCCTTTTCGTTTTATAATTAATTAGAGCATGGATTAGGACAATGCAGAGGTCATGCAAGATGATTTCGATTCACCCACCTTTGTTCGCGATTAATCCTTGCGTTAGTTCGTCGGAATCCTACCCTTGATTCGTTAAAAAAATCCACTTGAATCCGCCCCTGTTTCCTCCCTGTTTCCCTCTCGGTTCTCTCGACCAATCAGCGCTTGCAATTCAACAAAGAGGCTGAAGGACAAGGCGTGTGGTGCAAGTAATTGTAGTAGGGGAAAGGAAGACGTGCTTGATCCCCGGCGGCTTGCTTCCTGGTCGAAAGCAAGGTGCTTGCAGGATGTCAAAAAAAGGGGGTCCTCTTTTCGTGAGGTCAGCCATACATGATTTAATAAAGGGTTTTAAATTTTTATCTCATCTTTCTCTCTTAATCTCACTCTAATTTAATTAATGAGATCATATTTTTATCTCATCACATAATTAAATCCTTCCTTGAATCCAATCCTAATTGGACTTTGTTTATGTTTTATTCCTTTCGTGATCAGCCCAGCCGCCCCTCACGGTTTCTTTTTTTTTCTGTTCGTTAAACTAGTCATAGAGAAGTTCTGTAGATTTATTGAATTTATGGTGAAGTTCACCATTGAATATCAACTTATACACAATCTAGATCCCATTAGACACAATTGGAGATATTTCTCCTCCATCATAGTCCTCAAATTATAAGCTAAATTTTGAAAATACGGAGGGAAGAAAGATAGACCGCTGCCACTTAAGGCCCATTTAAACTTCGGCAGTCCACCAGCATTAAAATCCCACTTAGTAATCCCACTTAGTCCCCAACCTATATAAGTTGAACGCATGCCCTAAAAACCCACTATCACCTAACCCCTTCCCCAGCCTTCAACAACCCCAAAAGTCCCAAAGAATTAAGCCCCATTTTTTTTGCAAAAAAGAAGGCGAGAAGGGAAGAGGAAATGGAGCATCAATCTTAAGGAAAAGGAAGTGAAGAAGTGGATCAAGGAGAGCCAGGGCTATGAGGGAAAGAGGAAGGAGAAAATAAGATTAGAGTTTTAACTTCAACTTTAAAAGTATATTTTGAGGAGATCAAAATTCCTAATCCCACCTTAATGATGATTTGTGTGCTTGGATTAAGATTTTTACGAATCACCATTGAATCTTAAGCTAGAAGATTAGAAAAATGTTCATTGATGGTCCCCTCTCATTGTGCTCCATAATTATATTTCATTGTTGTTTAGTTATTGAAAATCATTATGTTAGGGTAGCTTATTATTTCCCATCTTGTGATTTTAGTTGAATGGATACTACGTAAATCTTATATTACTTACCTTGGTAATGTTATCAACCTTGATGATTAACTTCTTGTTATGATATGTAATAGTAGTTTATATTTGTGATGCCTCATGTTAGCATTGATTTCATAGATACAGTCGACAAGAAATTGGCTTGTATCGACCTTATATTTATTGTAACGTCAAGAATATTGTTCCTCGGTCACAGCCATTACAACTCTATAACCGGCCATGACACGATGGGTTACTGACAGGTAAGGTGGTGCTATTTGAAGGCGCGCAAATCCTTACATGCTCACAACCATTACACCGTTGTAACAGTTGACAATGTGATATGTAAAGAAGTCACTGGGTGTTATGATTGTAATGAACTGTGACATCGTAAAAGCAAGCTCCCTATTGCCAGACCATAGCGAGGCGCCATAGGTTGTAGCGCTCATAGCGAATGGGTTGAAAAATAATCATTAAGCTTGTTCACTACGGTTTGACCGTAGCGAACCTAAAAAAATCGTAGTGCATTTGACAAAATCGTAGTGGGCCTTTGGACTGGCTAAATGAGTGGTAGTTGTTGTATGGAATTTTTTTATTTATGCCCTAATTCAAATGCTAGTTAGCCAATGTGTAATGATGATGATAATTAGGGCTAAGTTAACGATTTGTAATGTAATACTCTCACTTAAATACAAAATGCATGGACAACCGAGCTTAGTAGTTTAAAAGAGACAATATGTATTGAATGAAAAAAAGTAAAAAATCTCTCATCCTTTTAACTTGAACTTGACTCGAATGCGAATAGAAATTCTTCTAATCACTCATCTATCTTGAAAATAGTGAAAACTATAAAATATATGTCAAAATTTGGGTATATAAAAATTCAAATAAATTATTAAAAATAATACATGCCATGATAAAAGTTATGAAAAATAATTAAAATATAAAGAAAAAATACGTTAAAATGTGTTTATCAGTATGTGATGAATATTGTTAGCACATTTTTCTGAAAAGGATATATTTTTGTTATTTGTTATGAAAAGGGTACTATTTGACGTCTAATCATTAGGAAGTTCATTCTTCCATAAAGTTTAATTTTTTTATCGTGATAATAGATATTTTGTGATGTTTAAGTATAGTCAGGTACATGTAATGTTTGGTGTTGTTAAGAAGATCCAAGCAGGAGTGCCCTGACTTCATAACGAATAAGCTCCATCTCTCTCTCTCTCCTCTCGGACTCCCCTGGTGCGACTAGCCGTTAGGTCTCCCTCTCCCTCCGACTCCGCCGACTCCTCGCCTGGAGACGCTATCCCCCATCTCCCTCATGAGGGTCTTCTTCCTATGCCCTCATCCCCCCCCCCTCCGAACCCGCTGATGGTCGGTGATCACTCGCTGGTCACTATATGATTTTAACCCATTTTAGATGCAATTCATACATATCGAGTCTCACTTTTGCCTATTTTTGGGCCAATTATACTTGGAATGCAAACATTGTGATAACTAGTTGATATTCCTCATTTCATACTTAATTCCATGTGCATAGAGGTTCTGAAATGCCAAAATCCATTAATATTTAAATTCTATGCCAAGTTATCATTTTGAGAACAAGTTATCATTCCTAAGTGTCAAGTTATCATTATTTTGAATGAACTTATTTTCAATGGTTTTCTTGCCCCAAATCCATCATTATCATGTATAAATCATATTTGGATAGTCACATCTCAACTTGTGCAAAGTTTTAAATCCATTTGAACAAGTTATCATTTTTCAAGTGCCAAGTTATCGTTAAAGGGCAATTCTGTCATTTCGACATGAGAAACCATTAATTCTGCACAAGGACCTTAAGCAATTATCTTATTATTGTTCTAACTCATTGCTGGTCAAATTTCATCACATTTGGATAATCAAAACTCAAGTTATGACAAGTTATCGTTTTTAAGTCATATAAGTTATCGTTTTTGGGACACTCAAGTTATCACTTTTAGGAATCTCATTCATATTTGATTTCTGACCTCACTCACTTGTCACTCTAATCAATTTGATGCCTGAAATGCTTTGAACCACCCATATTAGGACATTTTCCAAGATTTTCATAAAGTTATCATTCCGGGCCCCTTAATTCATTAATTTTGATACAAGTTTTCATTCCTGCACAACACCTAATACCATTTGATATCTGAGCTAGCAACTATCATTATCCTAATCCTTATTTGTCAAAATACCATTCAAGGACTTTGATGCTTGCTGTTTGAGGATTTGTAGCAGGGAGAAAGGTGGCCAAAAAGTGGAAAAAGTAGGGGGGACCATCTACTTTTTTCTGCACCAAAAAGGAATCTGCAGCTGGAATTTCAGAGGGGTGGACAGGTGGCTGCAATTAGGAGGATTAGAACATTTAGATGCTGATCAAAGGGTGGAAAGGAGTGATATATAAGCTGGATTTTTCTGGAGGAGAGGGGAGGCTGGTCATTCAAGGGTTTGAAGGCAAGCAAGGCTGGATTGATTCTGGTGGAGGAGCTGCTGGCCAGGAAGCTTCAAAGAACCATGAATTGTATCTGTTTCTTATCCCATTTGATGTCAAATCTTGTAAATATGAGGAGCTAAACTCCATTTCTTCTAGGATAGGGTAGTAGTTTAGATTAGTTTTGGATGGATATGGACTGTTTTATAATTCCTGCACTGAATCATTTGCTGATTTTCAGATTTCATAATTTTCTAATGTTAGTTCTTGCCATTGTTGGATCCTATTGTAATCTATAGCTGAGAAGTTATCATTTGATCTATTCCTAGTTCAGAAATGGATTAGAAATCAATGTCAAGTTCTTTATTCCAATTTAATTGAAGTGCTGATTTCTGAAATTTAGATTTCTGGTTTCTGTTTTTCTGAATTTCCTGAACCAAAATTCCTGGACCTTTGAATCTGTTTGCCATTGTGGATTTGATTAATAGAGCAACTAGAAGGTTGATATTGTACCAAATCTTGATCAGAAATGAATCAAGATTGTTTGGCATTCTTTATGATTCAAATCTGTTTATTGTTCATAATCTGATTTTTAAAAATTGAATTCTGATTTCCTGATTCCTGAATTTTCTGATTTCTGTGGATATCAGAATATGTTCTTCATTTCTAACTTGGTTAATTGAGTCCTTGGGATGTTGGTATTGTCCCTATCTTATTCAGAAATGAATCAAGATTGTTTGGGCAATCATTTGACTCAAAACCAGAATTTTCCATTGATTTTTGAATAGAAATCAGAATTCTAATTTTTCTGATTCCTAATTGGAATTTGATTTAATCAATTGAGTCCCCTGAATCATTCCCTTCACTGATAAGTGAACTTTAGGGATGTCTTGTAATCCAGAGATGGGTCAAGAATCAATTGGTAAGTCAAGTTTCCATTGGTTTAAAATTCTGATTTCTAAATTACTGAGTTGCTGATTTTTTTGGTTTCCTGAATTCCTGAAGTTTAAAAATCTGATTTCTTGGGCTTTTGAATCTGATTGTCATCAAGGATTGGATAATTGAATAGTTGAGAGGCTAATATATGTCATGATCTTATTCAGAAATGAATCAAGATCATTGACAATTCAGGATTCAAATCTGATTTTTCCAAAATCTGATTTCTTAGTTTGATTCTAATTCTATTTTCTGATTGTTTGGAATCTGATTGCCAATTGTCAATCCCTATTTTATTCAAATTACTGAGAGGTGTACTCTAGGAATCCCTTGCAGTCCAGAGATGGGTCAAGGGGCATTTGGCAAACTTGAATTCCATCAATCCACATTGCTGATTTTTTCAGAAATGTTGATTTCTGTTTTCTCATTTTTCTAACTTCTGATTTCCATTGTCAACCCTCATATTAATCCACTACTGAGAGGTAGTCTTAAGGGCTTCTTTGAGATCCAGAGATGGGCCAAGGAGCAATGGAAATTGTGAACTCATGTGGTCATATGTTTTGCATTTCCAATTGAGTGTGTTTGCGTGGATTCCAATTTATTTTGCAACCGAGAGGTTGATTTTGAATCTCCCTTGAATTCAGAGATGAATCATGGAACACAAGCACCATTATTGAGTATATTTTATCCTGGTTTGGTTGATTGGAATGATTCCATCTTTTTATGATTGTAAATGCAAGTTATCATTCCAAACTTCCTTGAATTGCAAAAAATCAGCATTGAATCTTTCTTTTGAGCCCAATGATAACTTGATTTTCAGTGAGGACCCTCTTTTGATTCAACCTAGCTAACAATTATATAATCATATATTGCTTAGTTAGAGGCCAATTGAGCTGTGGGAACAGCCATTTTCAAGTTGAATCAAAAGTTGGACATTTAGTGATAACTTGTTCCATTCCATCCTTAATTAATTTAGATGAACCCCAAATCCTAGAAGAACCTTCCTCATAGATAGTTAAACATTTTTAGACTTCATTCTAGCATTTATAATTCAGTTTTGATAAATTTCCAAAACCCAAAAATCTATTATCATTTCACTTTCCATAAAAAAAAATCTGTTTTCACTTCCCTTTGAAAATCTGTTTTTAGCCATTAAAGTAGAACTAATTTAGATTGTTTTAGGGTGCCTTAGACTTCAAATTCTTGTGGATACGACAACCTGAGTCTACTACAACTTACCTGTGCACTTGCAGCTAGTGAGTTGGGAGACCAAAAAAAAAATGAAAAAATTGACATTTTCTTAAATTTCAGCAAGTTATCACTAGAAAACCCAAATATCACTATCAGTCGGATGCCGTCCGCGGGGGTAGGCGACCTATCATCATCTTCCCCTGACAATTTCGTGCCCTGCAAAATGCCACCACTCAGTAAGTGGTTATTCCTGCTTCAGATGTCTCCCCCTACGCTGAAGTCCTCCAGCACTAACTGTCTGATCGGCCATTTCATTGGAAACCTCTCTAATCTCCACGAGGGTCTTCGTCCCATTTGGGAATCCTCTTTCCCCCAAAATATCGCAGCCCTGGTAATCACTTTTATTTCTTTATCTTTGACAATGATGCTAATCGATTGTAGATTCTTACAAGTAGGCCCTGGGAATTTGATGGTCATCTCCTCAATCTTGCCTCTGTCACCCCATTCTTTCTACTGGATGAAGCTACAGCTATGACTATTCCTATGTGGCTCTAGTTCCTCTCCCGCTCAAACTTAGGAAACCTCAGTCACCTCGACACATTGCTGCTGTGTATCGACGAGGTGGCTCTCTCGGCGACGGATTCCCCTTGCACCCATGCGTGCGTTGAGGTTCAACTCTCTGCCCCATTGAAGCAAGCTACTTGGATTTCCCTTACCAAAAGTGATTGATATCTACAAGAGGTTACATACGAACTATTGGGATGGCCTTTCTGGCCTCGCATCTCTTTGCCAGCTCACCAATCCGTGGCTCGGTCCTCCTGTGGCGGATGCACAACACATGGACAATAGCGATCCTGCCGCGAGAAACACATCTCTACCTCCGTGTAGGAAATTGCTTCACATGCATGCCTCTCCTCTACCGCGCATCTCCACCGACCAGGTGCCCTCTCCTCTATTATGCATCTCCATCGTTCACATGCCCCACCTCTGGAAGTTTTTGTACCTCACTCTTCCCTCTCTCCGAACCAGTGCCCACATTTCCCTCCATTTCTCTTCGCTCTACTGCAAACCCTCTGCCTCCCTCTCTAGCGAGTGATCCCTCTATGCTTTCTCCTTTCCCCTTCCACATTCCTCCATGAGTTCTGGCCCTTCTCCTTCGATGGCTGCCTTCCCCTCTTCTGCTTCTCCTAACCCTGTTGCTCATCATGGTGACCTTGCAGCCTCAAACCCTGATACTACCCCACCCCCTCCCCTTTCCTCCATGGGTTCCGACCCCCCCCCCCACCTTTTCTGGTTTCTTCTAACTCCATTGCAAATCATGATGACCTTACGGCCGGCGGGCGAGCCTGGCTGCGGCCTCTCAAACTGGTGATGCCCTAGTGGACTCAGCCCTTGGGGACTCCTCGACCGAGGAGCTTGAAGACCTCGACCTCGCGCCCCTGACTCCGAGAAGAAGACTCGCTTACTCCGGCCCAATGCACCCACCCCTTCCCTAACTCTTCGTCCGCGTCTAGTACCGGCGCCGGGTCGAGGAAAAGGTAAGAAAAAACTACTCTCAACCCTTGCTAACTCAATCTTCCTTATCTCTATGCAGGAGATATCGGTGCTTGACCACCGCAACCATCCATGAAGATGATTGCCTAGAATTGTAGAGGCGCATTCCGGTCAAAAGTTAGATATATAGACTTAGAAAGCCATGTCGGGTCCGTAAAAGCTAAACAAGTTATTCGGCGGCTTGGCCCCTCTTGGCAAGGCGTCTTCTATGAGGGATCAAGAGCATATTATCCTGGTTTGGCGTGGCTAGGATACCCAATTACTCATATCCTCACCTCAGATCATGTTTCGCATGTCATTGTATCTTTTGATGGTTTCCATTTCTTGCTTTCTTGCGTATATTCTAGTCATCTTCCTGCTGAAAGATCTCTATTATCGCAAATGCTTAGCAAAATTAGTTCTATTGGTTTTTCATGGGCTTTTATCGGGGACTTTATTGCATGTTGTTTGTTGAGGAAAAGAAGGGGGTTCCCCATTTCGTCTTACTAAATTTGTTAGAGGATTTAAAGATTTCATTGGTTGTCAATATTAACTTTTCTAGAAACCCATTTACTTGGTCTAACAATAGATCTGGTTTTAACTAAAATTTTTTGCCGTCTTGATCGTATGCTCGTTAATCATTTTTGGTTTGACACTTTTCTGAGTTTAGACCTATCAACCTTGACTCATTGTGCATCTGATCATGCGCCAATTATGTTCTCCTCTAACCAAAGTTTGCGCGACTTGAGTATCGCGCTGATGCTATTTCAGCTCGCATCACGCACCTTGAGATGCTAGACTCCTAGTCCGGTTTGTTTGAGGATGGCCTTGCCGAACTCCGATCGGCCTACCACCTTCATGAAGCTCTCTTTAGACAAATTAGCATCAAATGGTGGAGCAAGATGTGGGTCTCCTGGCTCCGCCATGGCGACCAAAACACTAAGTTCTTTCACTTGCAAACCACAGTTAGGAGTAAACATAACCAAATTCGCCAACTAGTACTTGACTCCGCCAAGACCATTAATGACCCTAACCTTATCCAACAACAATTTGTTGAGTATTATAAAACATTGTGGCAACCATCCCCCAACCTGGAGATTCCTGTGGAATGTTGATCCCCCTCCCGTCACTTGACTCTACTCTTGCTACATCTCTTATTCGCCCCGTCTCGCTGAGAAAATCCACGAGGTTGTCTAGGCATCACCATTTGGTCGTGCTCCAGGGCCTGATGGCTTTACCTCAAAATTTTATCGGGAATACTGGGATATTGTGGGTTCAAAGAGTACTAAAACCATCCTTGATTTTTTCAACAACCTCCACCTATCTCCTAGCTAGGGCCGCACTGACATTATCTTCGTTCCTAAAACCAAAACCCCCAGGACAGTTAAGGACTACTGACCTATCTCACTGTGTAACACTCTTTATCGAATAATGTTTAAAATCATAGCAAACATACTCCGCCCTTCGCTTTGTGCTCTCATCGATCCAATGCAATCGGCTTTCATCCCTGGCAGAAATATCAATGCCAGGACAATATCCTTACTGCCCACTTTGTTCATGTTTCCTGGTCTGCTATCATCCGATGTATGAAACTAATGAACTTCCCTGCTCTCTTTCTAAACTAGATCAATCTTTGTATTTGTTCCCCCTCCTTTTCTTGTATTATCAATGGTAAACCCTCCCCTTAATTTATGCTCACCGGAGGATCCGACAAGGCGATCCCCTCTCGCCTTATCTGTTTATCATTATCTCACAAACCTTCTCGGCCTTAATGAATCAGTCTATTTCCCTAGGCAAGGTTATTCCTTTTTAGATAAATATGTTTTCCCTTAGTCATTCTTCTATATGTTGATGACCTACTAGACTACATTCTCGCCACAAAGGCAAATTGAAAACACCTCAAGTAAATCTTTAACTATAATTTTCTTACTGAACAACGTATGAACCCTATCAAATCGGCTCTTTATCTGCCTTACCTACTTGAATGCATGTCCCCTGGCATAAAAAACAAATCTCCACTTGGTTAGGAATTTCCTTGGATTTCTACCCTTATCTCGGTGCCTCCATTTCTAATAAATTTATCACTTCTAAAGATAAAAAATTTATCGTTAATCATATAACCCCTTGTCTCACTGGCTGCGTCGGCTCCTGCTTAGTCAGGCTGGTCGAGTTACCTTGATAAAATCCACCTTATCATCCTTGCCAACCTACTATTTGAGTTTCACCTACCTATCACCTGGTACACTTGCATCACTCGAAAAACTCTCTTGGTCCTTCCTCTGGGACTGTGGCACTGGGGCTCTCACCTCGTCCATTGGTCTATTGTCCTCCTCCCTCGCGATCAAGGTGGGCTCGCTATCCGTAGCTATCATCTTATCTGTTGTTCTCTCCTAGCCTGTAGGATCCTCAGTCTTCTTAACTCTAGTAACTCCCCTTGGAATCACCTCATAGCTTCAAAGTATTCTCCGCTTCGTTTGTGGGAGCCCTCTTAACCTCTTGGCTCCGCTTGGTCCTAGCACCTTATCTTAAGTTTTATCCTGGCCTTCGTATAGGCTTCATGAGATCTATTGGCTTTGGTACTACCACATATGTGCTCTTTGACCCTTGGATATCACTTATTCATCTTTATCGGTTACCCACTTTCATCAACATGGACATTGATATCAGTACATTTACTGTCTCAAATTTGATTACTAACAATTAGTGGAATACCCCTCTTCTCTCCATTTTTTTATCAGACGCTTTGTGATACAATTTGTCGTATTTAAATTTCGATTGACGTTTGTGGGTCTGGGTGACGGACGAACATGGACTCCCTACTATTATGTATAAATACATTAGAATCAGGCTTTGCCGATGCGTCCTACTGGGGATTGCTATGAACCAAGATTTGGCGCATTCATGTTCCTGCCAAAATACATTTTTTTTTCTTGTGGAAACTTTTCCATGGCCGCTTGCCTACTCTAGATCTTATACATCATTTTGACTCGTCGTCCTTTTGTGGCCATGCCCTGGAAACAAATACACAACTATTTTTTTTCTTATCCCACTTCTTAGCGTATTTGGAACCTCTTTCAACAATCTATGCATTATACTTTTCAATTTTTTTGACTCTTGGCCCTCTGGTACCTAGATCCAGGAGGGAGCAAATTTGGATTGTTAACACCTTTTGTCTATCTTTGGTTTATGCCTTTGGGGCATTTGGAATATGCGGAATAATATTCATTTTCGATCCAAGCGTGTAACTATGGAGGTGCTCTGGGAAAGAGCCATGGCTGTTTCCATTTACTACTTTCGCGACCACGCCCCTAAGGCACCACGCCCACAAGATCTACTTCGGATCTGGTGGGAGCCCCCTCCTCAGCATTGGGCTTTGCTTAATACTGACGGCTCACATGTTGGAGCTAACAGGTCTGGGGGATATGGTTTCATCTTGTGTTCTCATTCTGGCACTTTTCCTTTTGTTGGGGCTAGGCACGGTAATTTTCATTCCGCTTTGCATTATGAGGCTTGGCCTTTGCTCATGGGTCCGTGACGTTGTGCTGAGCGAAGAATATCTCACATCTATATCTAGATAGATTCACAGCTTCTTGTCCGCATTATCTCCCTCACGCTCCCCTGTCTGTGGCGGCTTCACACTCATTGCTAATAACAAGAACATCTAACATTTTAGGTAATCTTACGTCTACTAATATTATACTTCGCCCCCGTAGTGCGAATGCCACGGCGGACTTTCTGGTGTCTATTAGCCTCCAGCATGGCGAGTATTTTTTGGGCAATAGCCCTCCTCCAGACCTCGCCAGTTTTTGTATACAACTCTACTCTTTTAACGTAATGAATGGTCAGCTTTTTCAAAGAAAAAAAATAATAATAACAAGACATCCTTTGTATCCTTTATGAATATGAGTGACAAAATATTCTTTGTAGCACATTTGCTTTAACATTACATGGTAATGTTTATTAAACATTACTACCCAAAAAAAGTAATGTTTAATATACTTTTGGTTACTAAACTTAAGAAAGCCTCTCGTTTTTTATAGTGACGGCCCTGCCCTCACTCAGTCAAACATGGGTTAACGAATTCCAAATTTCATGACGATGAAGAATAGTGCAAAATTTTATTTTAGTGTTATTTTTTAGGTTTATTTTCTATATATAACTAATGTTGTCATTTATATCCTTACTTATATGACTTCAGCTTGCGAGTTAAGAAAAATATTTTGTCATTAAACAATAATATATAGATTGCAATTCATAATTGGTGTAAAACATGACGTTGTCATGAGATCAATATTTGAATTATTCCAATATTGAAACAACAACCACTTTAGGGATGAATTAGTGATTAGGGTATTGTCATGGGAAATTAATTGTGTGTTGAGAAACGCCTTTTGTTTCGCAATTTCGATCCTTTAATCAATTTATTTATTTTATTGCAATCTTGAATCGAATATGCGAGAAAATAATTCACGGAGTACATTACCATAAAAGTTTGAACCATCTTTAAAACGTCTTATAAAAACCTAAAGTACGAGTGCACATACAAAATGTAAGTGGAAACCTAACGTAATTAACGAGGAATGATATAATTTGGTAGCGTATTTTGAAGGTGAATCAACGCATCAATTAAATATTAATGTACAACAGCTACGGATCCATATATACATATACGTTATAACTACCTCGCCAATGCATTTATGGTAGTTGATCCCTGTGACATTGGAATTAAAGGTATCAGATATATATATATACATAAGGGTGCTCTACAATATCACAACGTTTAATCTGCTAAAGTTCACATACCGTGCCTACAGGAAACAATTGCTCCGGTCTGTTTTAGCTACTTTTGTGTATGAAAGAAGAAAAAAAATCAGAATACATACTTTTGTTTTCTTTTATTTAAGCATCTGATTTTTTATTGCATGCAAGCGGTTCAGAATGGTTGGACTTACAAGGAGAACTAGAGGAGGTTCCAAATGTTGCATTGCCTTGACCACTGCTTCTGTTGCAGTTCTTATTATGTCTCTCGGTATAATCACGGTGCAGGCCAACTCCCGGCTGAAAGATGATGAGAGAGAAGCTTATCTTAACCGTGTTAATAAGCCAGCGGTTAAAACGATCGTGGTATGTTTTTTTTTGTCTTCCAAGTTCCTTGTCAATTAAAACTAGATTGGAACAAAGCCTTTCATTAATCATTTCCGGTACCCTTGCAGTTGGACGATGGAGATATAATCGATTGTGTCGATATCTACAAGCAAAATTCTTTCGATCATCCTCTTCTTAAAGATCATAAAATCCTAGTTCGTGCTGAACACTTTTTCCAGTTTTTTTTTTCTTTTTCTAATTAGCATGCGGATGGCAATGATATGCAACAATGTTAGGATAATACTAACATTACAAATTTATGAACTTATGTTAAAAAGAGAAAGTCGGGAACTTTTTTTGGTGCAATATATGTAGACGGCTCCGAGCTCTCTTCTGAAGACAGACGACGAGATCGCCGATGCTTCTCTCCAAGCTTTTTCTGTTCAACCAACTTTGCAAAGCGGTGAAGAATGCCCGGAAGGCACGATTCCAATCCTAAGAACACAAGAGGATGATTTCAAACATGTGAAGTCTTCGGATGGTGGAACACTCGACGTCCACCAAAGATTGGTGGAAGTAAGAAATTCACTATTTATAATAATCATCCCGTTCATTCATATATACATATTTGATTTGCAGTTGGTTTGCGTGGGTGCGTGAATCCGGCTGTTCTAAATTGATTCGTCGTTAATTGATCATGCAGAGGGCAGGACTGATAGCTCGTGTTGGAACCACCGGAGCCAGTGGCCAACTAAACGTTTGGGGGGGTTGACGCCCCAGAGGCTCGGGTGGAGTCACGCCGACATCGAACTCTCAGACGATCACAAAAGCGCCGTCGAAGCCTGGTGGCTGGTGAGCGCTGCAGTGTTGTTCAGAAATCTGTCTTTTCTCTCTTGTTCGAGCGTTGTAGAATTATGTGTATCCTGTTTAATATTTTGATCAGGCAAATCCAAATCGTGGGATTTACAAAGATAACCAGACTCGCACTTACGTATATTGGACTGTAAGACAATATTACATGTATACGTAAATTAGTTCGAAATATTTGTATCTAATATATATACATATATATGTACAATATGCTTTAAACCTTGCATTATATATGGAGGACAGGCTGATGCATACATTCGCACTGGGTGCTACAACTTGATGTGCCCGGGCTTCATTCAGACTAACAGAAAGGTTGCGCTTGGCGCTACCATTCGGCCTTTGTCCGTTTACGGCGGCAAGCAGTACGAGATTAGGATCAGCATCTTGAAGGTCTAATTTCATGGATAATTCGATACATAAAGTATTGTTAAGATGGAAAGTAAAGTCATAGTCTCATAGGTTGTGAAATTGACATATATGATGGTGCACTGCAGGATGAAGCGAAGCAGGCATGGTGGGTGGCCATCGGCAGGGAGGCGGTCGGCTATTGGCTAATGGAAAATAGCATACGTATCACCTTAGTTATAGTAGTTGTGATTATGCGTATACATATATTTTTTGGTTTTATGTTTCTGTCCACGTAACAGTTTTACGTAATGGTATCGGTGTTACTATAGATGGCTGGATGTGTAGCAACACCATATAAAAGCTTTTTGGAAGGATGAGTGAAAAAACAATTAAGAGAAATAGAAGAAATCAGAATCAAGATTTTCTTCTCCAAAATCCTATTTTCTCTTCCTACTCCACGGGGTGATTTAGGTCGTTGGTCACCTTACCAACATGGTATCAGAGCTGTACCACGAATGATTCAGATCGATTAAAGCAGAACCTGGTGAGATTAAATCTCCTTACATTGCTGAGTTCACAACTTCTGGTCTGGACGTCTTTTTGTGTTTTTTGCTGAGTTCATGTCTATTTCAGACTCTGGTTCCTCTTCTGTGACTACGTCGATGAACATTGATCCATCTAGCCCATTGTTTTTAAGTGCATCGGACTCTCCTGGATTAATCTTGATCCCTGAAATGTTAACTGGGTCAGAAAACTATCCTGATTGGAGCTATCAAATGTTCAATGCACTGCTAGCAAAGAACAAACATGTATTTGTTGATGGGTCCTATACAATCGACAAAGTAGAAGAACCTTTGCAGTTCCAATGGAGAAGATGCAATGCACTTGTGTTGTCATGGATCAGAAGTACTGCAACTAAGGGTTTAATCAGCAAGACATCATTCTCACAGGGAGCACATGTGGTTTGGGCCGATCTCAAAGAAAGATTTGAGAAACACAATGCCATGAAAATATATACTGTTCAGAATGAAATTTATACTCTTGTTCAAGGGTCTATGTCTATCTCTGATTATTATACAAAGCTGAGAAACCTTTGGGAAGAACTTAGAAGTATGGTACATGAACTACCTATTACAGATACTCCAAAAGACTATCATGAATACTTAGCTCAACAAAACATGTACAAATTTTTGATGGGCCTTAATGATGAGTTCAATCAAGCTCGCACTCAGATCCTCCTAATGTTCCCCTTTCCCACAATTAATCAAGTGTATTCCCTTCTTCTTGAAGAAGAACAGAGGCATAGGAAACTTGTGATGCAGAACACTACTGATGAGCAGATGGCATTTCAAGCTTCTAAATCTAGACCTATATTTGGGAAACAAAAAAGAGATTATAGTATTGTGTGCGAATACTGTAAGAAAGCTGGTCATAATAAATTACAATGCTATAAGATTATTGGATATCCTCCCAATTCCAAGTTCAACAGATATAGAAATCAAAATACTTCAAACAACCCGTAAGCCTTGAACGTTACAGTTCAGCAGACAGAATCAGTTGACAATGCATGAGATTTGAAGAAAGCCCCACTGATAACTGAAGATCAATACAACAAACTTCTCCAACTTTTGGGAAATGTCCAGGTCTCAGAAAATTCAGAAAACAATGCAAACATGGCAGGTATGGAAAATACACTCACTAAGACTAATAGTAGGTCAGATTGGATTCTAGACACAGGTGCCTCAAATCACATGACATCTCATATGGAGTGGCTCTCTGATTTAACGAAATTATCTCATAATAGCCAAGTCTCACTGCCAAATGGGAGCAGTTCTAGAGTCACACATGTTGGCAATTATATCCTTAGTAATGGTGGATGTTTATATAATGTTCTTTAAGTGCCAGAATTCAAGTTCAACTTAATTTCAGTGGCTCAGTTAGTTACAGATCTTAATTGCATAGTTTCATTCAATCCTAAGTCATGTTTCATCCAGGGATCACACAATGGATGGGTGAACCAGACTGGTGAGAAGCAAGGAAGTCTCTACTATCTAAAAAAGGAACTTCAAAAGGAGCCTACAGGGAATACAAGTAGCATTGCAAATGCAATTATCGCTGGTGACAATGTGAAGATCTGGCATCTTCGACTTGGCCATATGCCTATAGATAGGTTTCGGTATATTACTTCCATTACTCCATGAAAAAGCAAAGACACTCTGAGATGTGATGTTTGCCATTTAGCTAGACAAACAAGACTTCCATTTAATGTGCACAATGTTTCTCATCATACTACTGCTTTTATGGAATTAATTCACCTTGACACATGGGGTCCATTTAAAATACCCACACATAATGGGTATAATTTTTTTTACCATAGTCGATGACTATAGCAGGTTGACATGGGTCTATCTGATAAAAACCAAAGTTGAGAGTAATCTTGTTTTGAAAAACTTTCTCAATATGTCTGAAAGGCAGTTCAGCAACAAGATCAAGACAGTCAGAACAGACAATGGCTCAGAGTTTTTAAACAAAGGTTGCAGTGATATGTTGCTGGCAAGGGGAATTACTCATCAAACCTCATGCATCTACACCCTAGCAGAATGGCAAGGTTAAGAGAAAACATAGACACATTTTGAAGGTGGCTCGATCATTGATGTTCCAGTCCAATCTTCCACTAAAGTACTAGGGAGAGAGTGTTCAATCTGCAGTACATGTAATAAACAGATTGCCGCTCAAGGTACTAAACAATGTGTCACCTTATGAAAAGGCTTTTGGAAGGGTTCCTGATTTAAAGCATTTAAAAGTGTTTGGATGCTTGTGTATTGCCACCAACAAGTTGATCTCCGAAAAATTTGATAAAAGAGCAGTGGAATGTGCATTCATAGGCTATTCAATATCACAAAAGGGCTATCAAGTGCTGGAACTTCAAACAGGAAAAATTTACATCAGCAGAGATGTGCAGTTTTATGAAGAAAGGTTTCCTTTTTTAAAAGGTTCAGAAAAACTAACTGATGATAACTCAAGTAGAATCCAAGCTATTTTTCCCATTGATGATTCAGCTGAGATATATCATGATTATCATCCAACTTCAGAAGAAGATGGCCAAGTTACTATTGAATTAAGTAATCAGAATGTTTCCCTAGCTCTTGATCATGCAGATTCCTCAAATTTAGAAGCTGCAGATTCCTCAAATTCAGAAGCTCCCACAATGCCTGGTGTATCCAATTCTGACAGTTCAGATGAACCAACAGTCATACCTACAATCAGGCCAAAATGATCCACTAAAGCACCAGCCTGGATGAAAGACTACTTTGTTGGAAACCATGCCTCAACTAAATGTGTTTACCCAATCCAAGGGCACTTGTCATATACAGCTTGCTCTACACTGTGTACCACATTTTTAACAGCACTTTCAGGCATATCTGAACCCTATACATATCAACAAGCCATATCAAATTCTAAATGGGTCACAGCTATGAAGGAGGAGCTAAAAGCCTTGGAAAGAAACAAAACTTGGACCATAGCTGATTTACCATCAGGAAAAAAGGTCATAGGGTGCAAATGGATATATAAATTGAAACTCACTGCTGATGGCAAAGTAGAAAGATACAAAGCTAGGCTAGTAGCAAAGGGATACACTCAAAAAGAAGGGATTGACTTTAAGGAAACATTCTCACTAGTAGCTAAGTCAGTGACAATCAAAACACTACTAACAACTGCTGCACAAAATCAGTGGACACTTTTGCATTGGGATGTCAACAATGCATTTCTAAATGGTGACCTATATGAAGAAGTCTATATGAAGATTCCAGATGGATATGCAATCCAGGGGGAGTCACAAGGGAAAGTATGTAGGCTGTTAAAATCCTTGTATGGATTAAAACAGGCCTCAAGACAATGGAACATAAAATTCACATAAATATTAGTAAGCGATGGTTCATACAAAGCAGAAATGATTACACCCTTTTTCACAAAATCAAAGGGTGATGGTTTCATAGCACTTCTAGTATATGTAGATGACATTCTAGTGGCAGGGTATGATACTACATTAATTGCTTCAGCTAAAAATGCACTCGAGGCAAAAATTAAAATTAAAGACTTGGGTAGACTGAAATACTTTTTGGGCATGGAGGTATTGAGATCTTCAGAAGGTATCTTCCTAACACAAAGGAAGTATGCCATGAACTTGCTTGCAGATTATGGTTTCACAGGATCAAAACCAGCTTCCACTCCACTAGAACAGAATGTCAAATATACAACGCATGAGTATGACTTGAAAGTTGAAAACCAGAAAGACACGTTACTCAGCAATGTTGATGGATTTCAAAGGTTAATTGGTAGGCTGTTGTACCTCACTCATACTAGAGCTGATATAACTTTTGTTGTTAGACACTTGAGCCAGTTCATGCATTGCCCAAAACAATCTCATCTTGATGGCGCGCTTTGAATACTTAGATATCTCAAAGGTGCGCCAAGTCGAGGCTTGCCGTTCTCTACTAAAAGGAATAACTCTATGATTGTTTACTGTGATGCAGACTAGGCTTCATGCCTCTTTTCTCGTCGATCAGTCTCGGCTTTTTGCATTAAGGTGGGTGACTCGCTAGTATCCTGGAAATCGAAGAAGCAGACGGTTGTCTCTAGATCGTCAGCTGAGTCGGAATACCGTAGCATTGCACTAGCAGTTGCAGAAACTGTTTGGCTTGACAGATTGTTTTCGAAACTTGGGCTGCCATTGGAGAAACCCATACAGGTGTACAGAGATAGCAGAGCAGCAATCCAAATTGCCGAAAATCCAGTCTTCCATGAGCGCACGAAGCATGTGGAAGTTGATTGTTATTTTGTGAGGGAAAAGGCAATACAAAAGCTGATTGCTCTACATCATGTTCCCACTTCAGAACAGGTTGCTGACATATTAACCAAAGCACTCTCATCACGACAACATTCATATTTGCTGCACAAGTTGGGGCTCTTCGATATTTTTCAACCCCAACTTGAGGGGGAGTAATGGAAAATAGCATACGTATCACCTTAGTTATAGTAGTTGTGATTATGTGTATACATATATTTTTTGGTTTTATGTTCCTGTCCACGTAACAGTCAAGACTGTTACGTAATGGTATCAGTGTTACTATACATGGCTAGATGTGTAGCAACACCATATAAAAGCTTTTTGGAAGGATGAGTGAAAAAACAATTAAGGGAAATAGAAGAAATCAGAATCAGAGTTTTCTTCCCCAAAATTCTATTTTCTCTTCCTACTCCACAGGGTGATTTAGGTCGTTGGTCACCTTACCAACACCATAAGCATATTCGAGAACAGCAGCTTCACCGAGGCGGCGACGGTGAAGTGGATCGGCGGCATCATCGATGCAAGGGACGGCGGGCGGCACACGACGACGCCCATGGGCAGCGGCCACTTCCCGCACGAGGGGATGGGGAAGGCCGCCTTCATAAGGGAATGGCAGATCCAGAGGGACAGAGGGTTCGACTACCCGGATCCAAGCTCAGTCGCTGTGCTGGCCGACAATCCCAAATGCTACGACGCCAAGTTAGACGCGAAGGCGCGCTTGATTTACTATGGAGGCCCCGGCCTTGGAGCTGACGGATGCGTATAATTAAGCTTTGTACTGGTCTTACGTTACGTAGTGGTGCATGGGTAGCATGATGGCGGGCGCGCCTCCGGTCTCCCTCTTATTAATTTGCTGAATTGGACGATGCGAGTGGCCTGCAATGACATTTTGATCCCTTGAAATTATCGGCCCTCCACTTCATTTTCATGTAATAACAAAAAAATTCTTATTTTTCTAGTTTGACCTATCAGATTTATTCAAATTCCAACAAAGACATTGGGGCTGTTTGGCTTCATTACTATTTTACTAGAATATAACTACTTTATTCTGTTAAGTTATTTAACTTTTTTGAAATTGGTGCACGGAGTGCAAACGCATTCCGGCTAAAATGTAGGCTACTTTTGAAAATAGAAGAACTAGTCCGAGATGTGGTTGGACGACCAGGAATGTAATGATGAGAAAAAAAAAATAGATGTTATGAATTAATTTTTTATGATTTTTGAATTAAAAATAGTTATTATAAATATAAAATATAATTTTATTAAATAATAAAAATTAAAGTATAAAATAAAAATTTTTCAAAAAAATTTGTTAATAAATATTCTATTTAAATATAAAAAAATCATTTTCAAATTAATTATACTTAATGAAATATTAAATTTTTAATAAAATAATAAGTAATAAATAATATTATATTAATCATTTATTATAATTATTTTATATTTATTAAATAATTTATTTAAAAAAATTTGCGAGAGAAAAGAAAAACAAAAAAGTCACATAAAAAGAAGTGGAATAGAAAAAAATCATCTCATTCGCGTGGAATGGCCGGTTCCAGCTTTTTGCTGGAACCACACCGAATGGAACCAGGGCACATGATGCCTTGGTTCCACTTTTTATTGAGAACCAAACTGAAATAAAGCCGCGGTTCCAGTTTTATTCTCGAACCAAATACGATCATAGAGTTGTATATCTCTTACTTTTAGTGTTAGCTAAGAATATATTTTTATTTTAATTCTAAATGTGCCCCTCATCATTACATGGAATTATTTAAAAAAAATGTGAGTATTTGGATGAATATAGTAAAATAAGGCTTTATTCTCATGTTTATTTCATTACCAAATGGTCAATAACGATGAGCGCGGGAATTCACAAATCGGATAAAGATCTGGTCTATTCTTTAATTTTGTACCGTGTGGAGACCGAATCCGAATTATAAAAATTTACATATATTAAATATATTTATTAAACATACATTATACTATATTATATATTTAATTTAATTGATCATTATTAGATTTATATAATGACATTGAATAAATTGGACTATTATATTTAATTTTTTATTTATTATGATCAAATTGGACAATTAAGAATGTCTTAATTTTTTATCCTAATTCGACTAGAATGTCCTAGTCCCAGTCGGGATCATAACACCTTTTAGAAAACCCGGAGCAAGTTCTGCATTACGATTGGCATCGACCTCTTCTTGGCTACGGTCTTCTTCCCCATTGGTCGCGATCGTTTGTTCTCTAGCTAAAGTTTGTAGTGCAGTTTTCAGTTCAGCAAAAGTTGTTTCTGTTGGTGGCTCTTGGCGCCAAGCAGGCGGTTGATTGGGTGATCACAGCTCTGGTCAATAGTATCTCAGGTTGGACCACTGGTGGTACTCGCCGCGGGGCTTCAAAATAAGGTGGAGTAGATGCACATGGTTGTTGTGCCCCTTGGTGTTCTTGGAAATGAGATGGCGAAGTTCTAAAAGGTGGTGTCGGCCGCAATGGAGGTATGTTGAGCAACGTTGTGGGTTGAGGTCGACTTTTCAGTGGCAGGAATTAGAGCAGTTGTACCATAAGTGGTTCACTCGTCCACATCGATAGGGTTGTTTGGAGTGATCCTTGAATATTCTGATTTGGGTGCCAACTTCTCCAGTGTGTTTGATCTTTGAATTTATTAGACGGACTATAATAAGTTTATCGACCGATTGTATATGTTACTGTTTATTAAAATAACATGTATATGATAGGTCGATCAACTTACTATTCAATGCAGTATAATACAGCATGGTATACTCATTTTACCCGATGGATAAAGTGTGTGTGTGTGGGGGGGTGTTAGTGGGGTGTAATTATGAGGAGGGTAAAATGAGTATATGCATGCTTATATATTGTAGTATATTGCATGGAATGATAGGTCAGTCGACTTATTATATAAATGTGATTTTGATGAACAATAGGTCGATCGACTTATTATACTTCGTGTAGTATATTTAGTGCCCTCTTACGAGGAAGTGGAGATTGTGGCGTGATGGGATCGAGACAAGTGGCTCAATGGTCCATTAAGGATAGCAGGGGATAACAATTGATTAATGCTGGAAGGCAAAAGTTTAAAATTGAGGGTTTCGCTGACGACTCGTGTACCCTTCTAAATAAACATTAATTGTAATTTCCTAATGGATGACCTTGGGTTAATTAGGCTACTTTAGCAATTAGGTTCTCTTGTAATGAGAACCTCCTTAGGGTAGAGAAATACTTTTAGCGCCGCATACTTTTGCCCCTATACTTGTTTAGGATAATGTCAAGCTTGACCATTAAATTTGTGAGGTGTTCATATGATTTTCCATTTCATGATGCCAATTTAGATTTGTGACGCTCCCAAATCTCCTTTGCCATGTGGTAAGACCGAACTTGAGGGTCGCTACTAACAATGCAATGCTCTGACTAAATTGTTGATTTTGACTATTCTTTGACCAAAACATTATATAAACAGAAGACTTAATATCAGTGTTTTAAAATTGGACCGGCTGGTCCAATCGGTTCAACCAAGAACCGGTCATTGGTCTGGTCCGGTTTAGTATTAAAAACTATTTTGTTAAAAAATCGGATTGAACCGGGTCAACCCAACCAAAATCGGGTTGAAACGGAAAATCAGTTCAATCTGATTTTTTTCAAAAAGAGTAAAAAAAGGTTGAAATAATGAAAACAAATAGAGAAAAGGAAAGTATATTATAGTATTAATGTTGGAAGAATAGGAAGAGGAGAAAAATAAGGGATTAGATTTGATAGGAGGAGAAAAATAAGGGATTACATTTTATAGAATGAATGTAAAAAAGGATATTAGTAATAATAAAGTTACATTTGAATTTGAAAGTAAAAGATAAGAAGGTAATAATAAAGTCAAAGTTAAATAATAGAAAATTTGTCATAAGATGATAAAATTTAATTTATATAAATAAGTTATATTAAACTTGCAACATGAATAATGTAATAAAGTTTATAGGAAGATCATGAAAAAGGAAATTAAAAATACTAAAATGTGGGAAAATAGTATAAAGAAAGATTCAAATAAAAAATAAAGTTATTCATGAAATTAACTAATATATAATTTAAAAATATAAAAATATTTTTTTACTATTTGATCATTTAAAATGATCATAACATGCTTTTTATTTTATTACCTTTTATAATTTAATTTATAATATATTTTTTATGTAATGCAAATAATATTATTTTAATAAAAATTCGGTTCAATTCGATCGAATCCGATTGAACCGATCGAACCATGACCTAGTTGACCGACTGGTTCGATCACCGATCCGGTTTTAAAAACATAGCTTAATAGGACTATAACTAAATATATCAATAAATGTGGAAGTCCAATAGAATGAATTATAATATCGATAACATCAACTGCTAAGGCAGAAGTCTAAAGTAATGAGATAAAATTAATATCCTAAGACTACTTTATGTGCACATCACCATCACGAACATTGTCAGTCATTTGCGCTTATCCTTCATTACTCTAACTATCTGCAGGATCAATGCAGGGAAAATAATAACCCATGAGCTTCACAGCCTAATATGTGGATAATAAATCAATGGATAAATAGTAACAATAAAGAAGTATGGAGTTAGTGAAACCATAACTATAGACATAACATATAAATCAATGAACAAAAATCAATGTCATGCTTTAATATAAATCAATGAAACAAATCAATGCTTTAATTTGTCAACGTATGGGATCAATACTATGTACTTAAATAATATCAATGGAAGAAACAAGGCTAAACTCTAATTGAATCAATATAATATCTAATAAAGGATAATCCCTAGATGGTCCATCGATACAATGTCTATGAGTAGAAATCCAATGGAAGAAAACAATACTATGATTATCGACGGTAGAGGTCAATGTGATGTCTATAGGTAGAATCAAGTTGAGTTTGAACAATGCAATAAAACATGTGTAAGGACAATAACAATCCAACATGATGATCAAGGTCAATGAGATAGATCAATTCAATGCTCTCGATGACTTTACTCTATATTTCGATGCCATGTGATATGCTTTGAATCAATGTGCATATTTTTATGCTTTAACTATGTTCTGAGTGTATTTTTAATGCTCTGACTGGAAGTTGTAACCAACTTATTTATCTTTGATATTTCTATGCAATGTTATTGATTAATGTATTCGTTACAATGAGGTGCCATGTATTTCATGAGAACAGTGATTGTGAACATCACGACGATCATCCTCTCTCTAAAGGGGAGGGTATCCTTTTTTGTTACACGATGGGGAGAAATCAAGATGAGGAGAAATCGTGCATCGGGGACAAATTATTTACCAACACTGAATGCAATGTTGTACCATGAGCTCCTGTCAATCCGCAACATAAAGCACCCAAGTTTTTATCTTTAATTAATTAGGTTCTCATCTTCGCCTAGATTGGAACTTAGTCATAACGGTGTCATGACAACAATTAAGATAACAATGTCATGAAATCGGTGGAATCATATGGGATTTAAACTCTAATTTAATCTATGCAATGACAATGCTCTGAATATGCATAATCGCAGAGAGTTATAAACCCTTGGATATAATATATGCAATGAGGTAGAACTAATCGAGATTAATCAAGCAATAGATCCAAATGATAATTCGGGATAGCCATCATATTTAGGTCATGACTTGTAAATCAATAATTAATAATCACTCTCTATTATGAAAATACTCTAGATCCTAATATCGGTCGGGTCAGATCATAACCAATTAGAAATAATCCACAACACAAAGATCAATGACGATATCAATATAACCTAGATTTTCAATAGAATTAGATTATTAACAAATCATGAAACAAATAACAAGAAATCACGATATAATACATTATATCAGGATGTGTACTCAGATGGATCATAATCCATGAAACAAGAATCAAATAATAATTCATTAAACACATAACCATAACGTAATAGAAAGCAGATGCAACAGATATCATGAATCAACATTAAAATAATAATAAAATAAAGATCACATCATAATTAACTAACATAATAAGTTAAGATAGCAAACATACAATACAATCTAGGTAGAACCCGAGCCGGGTTGGGTGGAACCTGGGCCGGGTTCTGTGCTCTGGTTCTCCTGGCTGCAGCCCAAACCGAGTGTGACCTGAGCTCCAGCCAGGTCTGACTTCTGGATACAGTCTATCGGAACTCGGATCGATTAACGGAAACTCGGGCCGGGTTTTGACAGTGCATGTGGATCAGCATGGGCGTGGACCAGGCGACGGGGAACCTGGGTTGGATTCTGCACTCATCTTGCCTGACTATGTACATACTCGTCCCAAGCTGTTCAAACTTCGGTCGGGTTCTGAGTTTTCGACGAGAACAGTGGTGTGGATTGCTCGATTTTCGGCATAGTTTCGTTGGAATAAACCTCTTAGGACCAAAGTAATCATATGGAGTAAATCATGGATGATAAAAAATGATGCTATGACTCTAATTGTACCATAAAACATACAAATTTATTGTTAAAATTGATCCAGATGTTGATCCAATGATCCACCTACCTCTATGTAGATTCTCTTCGTTTGATCTTCTAAAGGTTCCCCAACTTCAATCACTCTTTGTCCTTGGTCCCTTGCACTTAGTGGGCATATTGGATGGGGAAAAATCGAGGAAAAAGTCAAGAAAAATAGCCCTAAAAGTGCTAAAAAATTCCAGCATGGTTGATACATCACCTTGATTGGTTCTCTATTTTTGGGTGAGATTCTAGCATCGTTTCCGGCGGTCAGCAGCGTGCTCGGGCTCCCTGGTTGTCTAGGAATTCATGCGGTTGGAGGGAAAAAAGAGAAGAGGTATGACAGCTAGGGCTTGGGGGGGGGGGGGGGGGGGGGGGGGTTAGTTAAGATGAAAGTTTATATAGGTAGGAGTCGAAAGATAAGGTAAGTTATAACTTTCCAATGGAACTCCTCCTTTGATTTGATTTTTATTTCCTTAACCAAATATGATATTTATTTATTGTTATATTATTTACATTTTTTTTCTCTTCTGGCCCGGGCATTACAAGATTCATATTCATTTCAAAAAAAGGTTTAGATTCATGTTTATTAGATTTTTCATTTATTGTGTTGTTAGGCTTGGTTTTTATTGTTAGTTTGTGCAAAAAGATAAGAAATGTTAAATTAATTATATTTTGTATAATATCACATGAGGGATGACGAAGTTGTATACAACATTTTGATAAGTCGGAAAATAATTTTCGTCGACTAAGATTTCCTTATTTCAAAACACACGAAAAAAGGGAATAGATCTTCATGAAAAATGTATTTTTCACTGAAATAAACACCTTTTAATCTCATTTTTCTTGGATTTTTGTGTTTAAACTATTGTGAAATAGGCATTTTACAAATGCTAAAGGTGAAACATAAACTATCTTCAATAAACCTGTATTCATTGGTTCTTTATGACTAGTTGATTACAGATGTCAGTCTCTAGAAGTTGTCCTTTTCTATTGTGGTGATACCTTCTGCTTGCATAATTTTGTCTTTCATAGATTATAAAAATAATATATAACTATAATATGATGATACTAGGCCTTACTAAAGTTAGGTCACGCCATAATCTTTGTTAATCAAACAACTTGTTTTCATCATTTGTTCTTGAAGTCCTACAACATATGTGAATTTGATTGGTATTCCAGTATTTCTTATTATTCATCTCCAAGATGCTGTTGTAATATACAAGTTGTACACGTAAGATAGATAATAATAGTAGCCTATGACATGCAACTGATGATGATTGTAACTGTCATGTATATGAAGATATGACATGGACTCTGTGTTGTACTACACTTTTTTACAAGTCTTTGAATTCTTTTCGAAGAACTTCGATCCACTTTCTATTATTGTTCTTGAATCTTCTTATCATGATATCAGAGCTCTTGAAATCATATTCGATTTCATACAACAACAGAGAAGTGATCGTCAAGATAGTTGATTGAAGATATCCAGGTTAATGATTCATCTCTTGATTGAAGACATTGAGTTATTGATATGTCGTTTGGTCATCTCTGATTCATCTCTTGAATCTTCTTGATCTTCCATTTGGTCATTTCTAATTCATCTTTTGAATATGTTGGAGTTATTGATCTGAATCTTGTGTGTGATCTTTTGAATCTCTCAATTCTTGGATCCTAGCTATTGTCAACCTTTGAATTGAATCTTTCTCGCTGAAATTTTGGTTGTGAATAATGTCTCAAGAAACTCGGAATGCTTCAAACAGAAATGTTCTTAATATTGATCAAATGAATCCATTGTATCTTAGTAGTTCTAAACTCCTTTAATTTTCTTTCAAGTTGACTGGTCTTCATAACTATGCATTGTGGAGTCGAGCAATGAAAATTTCCTTCTTGGGGAAGAATAAGTTTTCTTTTGTGGATGGCTCTTTTACTCGATAATATGTAGATGATTCTCTTAAAGGATTGTGGGGTCGTGTAAATGCAATCGTTTTATCATGGATCATGAATGCAATATCCAATGAATTATTGGGTGGAGTGATTTATTCTGAAAATGCATCTTTAGTATGGGCCGACTTAAAGGAAAGATTTGATAAACCCCATGGAACATGGATATTTCAATTTCTGAAAGGGATTCATACCTTACATCAAGAAAACATGACAATATCTACATATTTCACCAAGATGAAATATTATTGGGATGAAATGTCATCTATTATAGAGATGCCTTCTTGTTCATGTGACAAATATGTTAAATATGTACAGTTTAATCTCGACATGAATCTATATAAATTCTTAATGGGATTAAATGACACATGCTCAAACAAGCAGTCAAATACTACTTATGAATCCTCTACCATCAGTCAAATACTACTTATGAATTAGGCTTATTCTATGCTGCTTCAAGAGGAAAGTTAGACAGGAATTAATTCTAGTATTATTCTAGTGATACTGAAACTTCAGCAAATTATGCATCTAAACCTAAGAGGAAGTGGAACCTTATTTGTGACCATTGCCATCTTAAAGAGGACGACAAAAAATCTTGCTATAAGTTGATTGGTTATCCTCCAGACTACGAATTCAGAAAGAAACCAATCAAAACAGAGTAGTTCTGTAAATAATGTTGATGTTGTTATTACAGAAACTTTTGAAAATTCAGGCACATTTCCCAAGAATATACAATGTTTTACTTCAAAGCAGTATAATCAAATACTCATCAAGCACAGAAGACAGTTAATATGACAAGTGTATCGGTGGCATTAAATGCATCTTCCAATGAGAGAGGTTGGATTCTAGATACTGGTGCTACAATTCGTGTTCATCTTCAAACCCGTTACAAAATCTCAAAGTTAAAGAACCTGCTTATGTAGTAAAAATGTCAGATGGAAGTTCCACAAAAGATACACATACAGAATGTTATATGATTCATCCACAAAAAAATGATAGATAATGTGTTATATGTTCCCAAATACAGAGCCAACCTATTATCAATTTCACAATTGTGCAAAGATCTAAAATGCTCAGTAACTTTTTTTCTCTATTTCTTGTGTGTTGCAGAACCTCTCAGATGGAAAGGTGATGGGAATTAGTAAGGAAAAGAACAGTCTGTATTACCTGATGCATGGGAGGAATGATGGACATACAGATGGCCTTCAAACCTTACTCAATATTGATGAAAATTGACAACATTTTTCTTTACCACCAGTCCTTTGTTCCTTTGCTTCACACAATTCATCACCATGAATGTCGTCCCCTCTTGCGAGCTCGCCAATGTACTACGTCGGCCCCATTTTTATTTTTTTATTACTTTTATAATATTTTTATTACTTTTATAATATTTTATTATTTTTTATTATGCCACATCTGAAATGTAATCCTAAAGATGAGAAACATTTCGTGTAATTTATCCTAAGAAACGACTATCATATCTAACTCAGAATTGACGACCGTGATATACCATCAACTTTTTTTGTGAGCCCCACAAATAGAATGTTAAGTTTGTTTATTCTTCAATTCAGCCTTTCAGGAGGATTGCGATAGAATTATTTATTTGAAAACTTGTTTATGATATGCGAAGCATTTCAATATTTGAAAAGACATCTAATCCAAGATTGAATTAAACCATCTTGAAGTATTGGACATGAAATAAAGAAGTTGAAAATTTGTCATAAATTCAATTACAGTTGTTTCGGGAACTTTTTTGTGCTTCATGATTTTGAAATAAGTAAAACTATATGATATATTACCATAGGCTCTTTGAAAAGTTACCGCAAAAGCTTGTACTAAAACTTTACAAAATCAAACTACGGTTATTTTCATAAATTCCTCTTAAGCTATCGTAATTTTTTTTCACATCTAATTTCAAACTATGAATTTTTTATCCCTAAACTATTAGGATTCTTGCACTTTAGTCCTTGCATTTAGTTCTATTGTATTTTTTGTTACTTTTACTTTTGTCATTTATGAAAAAACTAAATTATCTTTCCCTTCAAAAAAACATGAAATAACAAATATAAAACATAAAAAAAATGCTGGAAAGACTAAAGTGGTAAACAAAAAAATTGTTATTTATGAGAAACATTTCATGTAATTTCATCCTAAGAAACGACTATCATATCTAACTTAGAATTGACGACTGTGATGACCATCAACTTTTTTTGGTGAGCCCTACAAATAGAATGTTAAGTTTGTTTATTCTTCAATTCAGTCTTCAGGAGGATTACGAAAGAATTATTTATTTGAAAACTTGTTTATGATATGCGAAGCATTTCAATATTTGAAATGACATCTAATCCAAGATTGAATTAAACCATCTTGAAGTATTGAAAATGAAATAAAGAAGTTGAAAATTGTCATAAATTCAATTACACTTGCTTAGGGAACTTTTTTGTGCTTCATGATTTTAAAATAAGTAAAACTATATGATATATTACCATAGGCTCTTTGTAAAGTTACCTCAAAGGCTTGTGCTAAAACTTTACAA
Organism: Pontederia crassipes; assembly: GCA_030549335.1. Lineage (NCBI taxonomy): Eukaryota > Viridiplantae > Streptophyta > Magnoliopsida > Commelinales > Pontederiaceae > Pontederia > Pontederia crassipes. The sequence goes on along the minus strand of CM060189.1, from coordinate 47,962,390 downwards.
AATTGATTATTTTCATAAATCCCTCTTAAGCTATCGCAATTTTCTTTCCGCAACTAATTTTAAACTAAGAATGTTTTTATCCTTAAACTATTACGATTCTTGCACTTTAGTCCTTGCATCTAGTTCTATTACATTTTCTGTTACTTTTACTTTTCTCATTTATGAAAAAACTAAATTATCTCTCCCTTCAAAAAAACATGAAATAACAAATATAAAACATAAAAAAATGCTAGAAGGACTAAAATGGTAAACAAAAAAATTGTTATTTATGAGAAACAGTTTGTGTAATTTATCCTAAGAAACGACTATCATATCTAACTCAGAATTGATGACTGTGATGTACCATCAACTTTTTTTTATGAACCCCACAAATAGAATGTTAAGTTTGTTTATTCTTCAATTCAGCCTTTCAGGAGGATTACGATAGAATTATTTATTTGAAAACTTGTTTATGATATGCGAAGCATTTCAATATTTGAAATGACATCTAATCCAAGATTGAATTAAACCATCTTGAAGTATTAGAAATGAAATAAAGAAGTTGAAAATTGTCATAAATTCAATTACACTTGCTTAGGGAACTTTTTTGTGCTTCATGATTTTGAAATAAGTAAAACTATATGATATATTACCATAAGCTCTTTGAAAAGTTATCGTAGAGGCTTTTGCTAAAACTTTGTAAAATCAAACTACGGTTATTTTCATAAATCCCTCTTAAGTTATCGCAATTTTTTCCACATCTGATTTCAAACTACGAATTTTTTTATCCCTAAACTATTATGATTCTTGCACTTTAGTCCTTGCATCTAGTTCTATTACATTTTCTGTTACTTTTAATTTTCTCATTTATGAAAAAATTAAATTATCTCTCCCTCCCTTCAAAAAAAACATGAAATAACAAATATAAAACATAAAAAAATGCTGGAAGGACTAAAGTGGTAAACAAAAAAATTGTTATTTATGAGAAACAGTTTGTGTAATTTATCCAAAGAAACGACTATCATATCTAACTCAGAATTGATGACTGTGATGTACCATCAACTTTTTTTTATGAACCCCACAAATAGAATGTTAAGTTTGTTTATTCTTCAATTCAGCCTTTCAGGAGGATTACGATAGAATTATTTATTTGAAAACTTGTTTATGATATGCGAAGCATTTCAATATTTGAAATGACATCTAATCCAAGATTGAATTAAACCATCTTGAAGTATTAGAAATGAAATAAAGAAGTTGAAAATTGTCATAAATTCAATTACACTTGCTTAGGGAACTTTTTTGTGCTTCATGATTTTGAAATAAGTAAAACTATATGATATATTACCATAAGCTCTTTGAAAAGTTATCGCAGAGGCTTTTGCTAAAACTTTATAAAATCAAACTACGGTTATTTTCATAAATCCCTCTTAAGTTATCGCAATTTTTTCCACATCTGATTTCAAACTACGAATTTTTTTATCCCTAAACTATTATGATTCTTGCACTTTAGTCCTTGCATCTAGTTCTATTACATTTTCTGTTACTTTTAATTTTCTCATTTATGAAAAAATTAAATTATCTCTCCCTCCCTTCAAAAAAAACATGAAATAACAAATATAAAACATAAAAAAATGCTGGAAGGACTAAAGTGGTAAACAAAAAAATTGTTATTTAGAAAAGACCAAATTACCCACCCACCCACCCCCCCTAATTTTTTTTCTTTTTTATATTTATTATTTGATGTGTTACGAACGAATGTGATAATTTAATCTTTTCATAAATGAAAAGAAAGTAACGAAAAACGTAACACAAGTAAACGGAAGGACTAAAGTAAAAAAATCGTAATAGATAAAAAATAAATAAATTCATAATTTGAAGTTAAATTACGAAAAATCATGATAATTTAAAAAGTTTGCGTAAATAACCCATCAAACTATATACCACTATTTCCATTGAACTACATTTATACAAGAGGCCACGGAAATATCATGTGCATGGAAGCTAGGGCTATTGCTGGGTGCGAGATGCAAGGGGCATTGTAAGAAATTGGCGAATTTGGGACAAAAACTTTGGGATGGGCACAAATTCTTCAGAAAGCCTACTACAAAACTGATGTAGATAACAGCACGAATGTGTCATACAAGCTTACCATTTGCGATATCAGAAGAAGCAGAGACTAAAATGAAGTGATCATAAGACAAACATTCATGCAATATTGCACTGAATGTAATATTGCAAGCCAGCGTGCACCACGGGGGGCACATGGCCTCCTCGCCGGGAACCTCCTAAGTAGTCTACATCGCCCATGTGTTACTTCAAGAAATAAAACTTGAGAACACACAATAATTGTACGTTATAATGACACTGAAGTGATATTTTGCGATTTAATAATAACATCAATTTGCTCGGAATGTTTCTTTTTTATGTACAATCTTCATGGCTCTCATGGACGTCCAATTTTCTCTTTTCATTTAAATGCTTGTAGTGATATTCGTGGATATAGTTTAGCTAAATCTTGTTGCTGGTTGAGTCCCTTCTTTACTCTCAGCACTCCTTTTATCAGTGAATTCCTCGGCTAAATTATTTATTTTTCATCTTTATAGATATCCATGACATATGCCAATTAAAACACGTGACATTTGAATCCACCAAGGGAATAGTGTAAAGGGTGGTGAAATCATACACCCCCTCCATTCAACCTCAATTTAGATAGAAGAGAAGAGAAAATCAACTACATTCCCCTCTAAAAAATTCTTATCCGAAGAAGATTGATCTTCACCTTCCCCTACTCACAATTCAAAAATCACACCTAAGAGCTTTTGCTTGAAAGATGCTGAACCACAGATCTCACAACTACATGTGATGCTCAATCAGAAAAGTCCATGCAAAGTCCAGGGCCTCACTATTTATAATCAAACAACAACAACAACAACAAAGCCTTATCCCACTAGGTGGGGTCGACTACATGGATCATACGACGTCATTCCGCTATATTCGTCGATCCATGTTCATAAGATTCGACAGAATTTTACGTTGACTGTCGGGGCCTAACACAATCCTCCTCCTTTATCCAGGCTTGGGACCGGCTATAAAACATAGGCGGAGTTTAATTTTAAGGTTTGTCATCACCTAATATTTAGTGGGAATTGAAGACAATGAGAGGAAAACATCACGTTTTCAGACAAAAAAAAAAAGCAACCACATGTTTGTGGCTACTAACAAATCAACAGGTTTATATTTGCTTGATTCTGTGATATTGAATTCCTGATGCAAGTGAACAATTTTATTGTTGATGCTGATATGATAATGAAGAGTCATACTGAACCATGGGAATATGATGCAGACGGTTATCAGTATGTTCATATATGAGTTGGAGTCGCTTGTTTTTGGGATTAAATTCAGAACTTTCTGTTCTTCAAAGAACATTATTTTAAAAAAGAAGCCTGAAATATCACATTTTCAATCCATTTGCTTCACATTTCTATAACGACTGATCCAAGAGAGTCAAAATATTTGCAGAAAAAGGTTGATTTCTTGAACAGCAAAATGATGGGTCTACATAAGACTCCTACTCACGTAATATATCAAGAGAGACACTTTGACACAATAAAAAAGTAACATAATACCCCCAAAATAACAACTAAGCTGCAGGTAGAGATAATATTTCTGATAACATCTAACAAAGTTTGCATTTTTTTTCCATGACTCAGACATAATCTCAAGATTACCAAATCCTCAAAAAGATTTAAGTTTGCAACGGAAATGATAGAAGAAAACAAACATCAATTAAGCCGTGAGAAGGACAGCGCCGCCGGCGGCCTTGATCTTCTTCTCGGCGATCTTGGAGATGAGCTTGGCCTTGACGACCACGGGCTGCTCCGGAGGAAGCATACCCTTTCCCAGGACCTTGAAGTAGCCGAACTGCGTGACGTCGACCAGAGGAGCCTTGGAAGGGTCGCCCTTCGCCTGGGCCTTGACCTCCTCCGGGATGAGCGACCAGAGGCGGTCGACGTTGATGGAGGGATTGTGGAACTTGTTGCGGAGGCGGTGGAAGTAGCGCATGCCGACCTTGCCGAAGTAGCCCGGATGGTACTTGTCGAAGAGGATGCGATGGTGGTGCATACCGCCGGCGTTACCGCGACCACCCGGATGCTTGCGGTGCTTTCCGACACGGCCGTGGCCGGCGCTGACGTGCCCCCGCTTCTTCCGATTCTTCTTAAATCGGGTAGTCATCTCTCCCGCCGCGCCGACGCCGCCGCTATCGCCGAGCTTCTGATATGGTGACGATTAGGGTTTGAAGGGAGGCGAAAGGAAACTGCTCCGAGAGTTCTTTTATAATTAGAGTGGACTGTGACGATGGGACGACTGGGGCAACAATAAGGTGAATGGGCTTTAAATGAGCCCAATTATTGCAAAGGCTCGATCAAACTTTTCAAGGGCCTAAATTTGGATTGAACCATGCGACCCGAAGAAAAACTATTCTGAGCCCGATCGAGTCTACTCCATTTAAAAATTAGAAAATGAGTTAATTCCTTAAATTTCTTAAGCTATAATGATTTTTCTATGTCTACCTCTAATATATAAATTCATCATAGGAAATTTATAAATTATATCAAGCTTTTCGATTTCACTTTAGTTTCATCTATCTAATTCTATTATTTTTTTATTTTTCTATTTATTAAAATATCAAACTACGCGCTATGAATTGGACGGATGGACTAAAGTAAAAATTATGATATAATTTAGAGACATCCTATGGTGAGTTTATATATTAAGATTAAAATCAAAAAATTACTATAGTTATGAGAGGTTTAAAGAGTTAACTCTTAGAAAATTTAGATGTAATAATATATGAAGCAATAGCTTTTAAGCAAGGTTGTTAAAACCGGAGTTCGATTGTGACCCGGGCACCTACTTGACCCTAGGTATGATATGGACAATAGGTATTGAACCCTTGACATCCAAAACCATTTAATGTGTATAAACCACTATGTTGCACTTACACATTTTAATATCAAGTTATTTTATATTATACAAAGTTTATCATTATTCATATATCAAATTATTTTCTTTGATAATTTTTTTAAGAAAATTTATAATGGTTTTTAAATGTCAAAACTTAAATATGAAAAGATTAATTAACTAATTAAATTTAAAAAATAGAAACTATAATAGCTTTCTAGTTTAAGTTAATATTAATAGTTAAATTTGAGAAATATGAATTTGTAAATTATAATTGAATATATTAAAATCACATAAAACTCATATCACTAATTAAATATGTCACATTGATTTCTTAATTTTAATTAATTTTTTAGTCATATTAGTGTACTTTGATGTAGAAATATATTAATTATTGATAAACATATGAAACTATTATAATTGATATTTTTATATTATTTTGTTAATAGCCGATCCCACCGTCTGGATTAACTAGTTCGACCGAACCAACTTGACATAAAGACTTATCCAGGTCGACGTTCGGACCATGTTTTAAAACATTGGTTTTGAGTTAAGTAAGTTGGAACATTTAAATAAAAATGAAAGTATTAAAAAGAAAGTTAAATAAAAATGAAACATAAGAATGATTTATGGTTAAAAAAGTAATATATTATTAGCATTTAACAATAAAGAAAATTTTAATAATAATCAATGAATATACGTATTAAAAAACTGGAAGTAATTGTCTTATCAATAGTAATATTTTAATATATATGTTGGTATTCTAATTTTACTAGATTACTAACTTTTTTATACATAATATAATATTTGTTATATACATATCCTTAATATTATTATGAATAATATTTTATAAAAAATCTGTTTAAACTTGATTGAACTTGATCAAACCGGTCTAATCACGACCCAATTGGTCGTTCGATTCGATCAGGTTCAATTATGAAAACATTAGTCTATTGTAACAGTATTTAATAATTTTCATGTAATATATGGGTAAAATGTGTGTGTGAGGTGCCTTCTGCTTATGTGAAACATGTAGAATCCCAAAGGGCATCAAGAGAGGAGGGTGAATTGGTGTTCTATCGAAAATAAGTACAAAATCGATTCATTAATTCTTCTAAATCAAAGCAATTCAGATAATAAACATAATATGAGAGGGGTGAGAGAGAGAAAATCAAACACAAAACCATACCTTGGTTTACGTCCCCGCTTCTCGACTTCGAGACCGTCGGAGATATTCCTATAAACACTTCCTTTATTTCAAATGGGGCAAGGAAGAAAGCCCTTTAAATCAACTACATTTTTTCCGCTTCGAGAGGCAAGGCAACCTCTCATCCTAGGAAGTTAATCTTTTCTCAAGAGGTAAGATTTGGAACCTCTTTACGCAGAAGCTCTCACAATCTTTTTAAAAAATAGTTTCTCTCTTTTACAATAGAACACTCATAAGAAGAGAAGAGAGAAAGAAGAAAAAGTTCTAAATGATAATTTTAAGAGATATGATCTTCTTTTGATTTCTTAAAATTTTGCTTCAATGCTTGAATGGATATTTTGCTTCTGACTTTGACATTCATTTTATAGGCTTCAGCAAGTGAGAAAGTCGTCCACAAATCATTCCACAATTTTCTTCTTCAAATTTTATCATTACTGTTCAACTCAGAGGCCGATTGACCGCACATATGGATCAATCGACCGGTACATTTTCTTTTACGAAAAATATGATCGTTGACGAATTCTGCACTGTCTGATCGATCTGTGTTCTGGACTGGTCGACCGGTACAATCTCGATATTCTACTTATTAAAATTGGACATTTTTTACACTGACTAGTCGACCTGTGTTCTGGATCGGTCGACATGTGTTCTGGACCGGCCGACCGGTCTTCCAACCGGCAGGTCGATCGTCCTACACTATTTTAAGCATAACATTTTTCACAGTTATTCAAATGAGATGATTTTTTATTCTATGAAAAGCTAACAGAATTCTCTATAACTTTAATATTTATTATTAATCTAAAATCTAATATGATTATAATTAATTATTTAATCAAAGTGTAGTGCATAAAGTTATCTGTTTTTCTTTAAACTTTTTCAGCATTTTAATTTTTATCTTTCGAGGTTTGTATTATCAAAATATAATTTTATATGTCATTAAAACTTAGATCCAGTAATCTCTCCCTTTTTTATGAAGACAAACCGAGAAATATGAAAAATATATAAGTTGCGAAAAAATTGTAAAATATATTTTACTCCCCCTAACACTTAACTTCCCTTACCATTATAGATATTCACATAAGTATAAATTGTAAGGGACTCTTCATATAAAGTGATATTCAGATCATATTTATCCCTCTTTTATTTCATCAAAAAGAATAATTTGTATATAAAGCATATAGGAAATCATATGTAACTCCCCCTTAATCATGCCATCTTTCAAAAAAAAAATTTATTTTCCTCTTTTGTCATATTAGAAACATGTAAAATATTGCATCATAAAGGGTTAGTATGTAAGAAATAACTCTCCCTAAATTTATGACTATTTTATAATGGCGAAATGGAAACAATTTGATGAAGGCAAAAAAAAATATATTAACAATCAAAATATGACATAAAACTTTGATACAACAATGATATTCATGATATGTTAAAATAAAGTTTAGTATGCTCCCCATATTACTATTACCAACTTTAGATGTTCTCTCTTTTCAAAGAAATAGTAATTTTGAATTTTTGAGTGAAAGGAAAGATAGATGATACTTTTACCGAAATTTTTTCGCCTTCACATTTTCAATTCTTCTTTTGCTTTACATGTAAGGCACACCTGAAAAACAATCATTTAAACTTTGGTACATAAACTTCTTTGGGTCCAATTTTATTTTTCAAAATTCTTTTTGGAACACATATCATCTCATGTTTTAAAGATTTTCATACTTTGCATTGATACGAATAATGACCATAAAATCTGCACAAAATATGTAATATGTGATTTCTATCATAGGAATGATTAGACTTCCAATAAGAGTTTTCATGTCCAAAGTATTTTCTAAAATTATCTTTCTTTACATAAGAACTAGTTTTATCATTTTTTGTGAATTTTTCAAAAGATCATTTTCCTTCTTTGTTTTTTCTGAAGAACTTGCTAGTTTTACAATATCACATGCATGTGTAATTTTCAGAGTTTCAATTTCATTTTTTAGATTTTCATTCTCCATAAAACATGTGTTCTTTTCTTCTTTTAAATTTTCAATCTCATGTCGTAATTTCTCATTTTTCTCTTTATGTGAGTAATATCTTTTTATAAGGGTGGAAAGTTCTTTATTTAGATCTAAAGAAAGATTTTCTTCAGAAGAGCTCGATGAGTCATTATTTAAAGAATTAGAGGTTACCACATCATCGTGTGCCATTAAGCATATACTTCATCACTGGAAGAGCTTGGCGAGTCACTTGTTTCACTTGACTCTTCGTACTTTTTCTTTTTATCTTTTCGAGATGTCTTTTCTTTGTGATTTTTGTATGATTTTCGGGTAGGTTTCTCATTCTTTTTTTTCTTCTTTGCCAACTTGAGATACTTATCTAGTTTTCTTGTGTAGCAAGCGAGTCTCTTTTCGTTAACTTCTTCTTCACTTGAGTCTTCTTCATTTGCATTTGCCTTTAATGTCAATATTTTCTTTTTGGGAACTCTTTCTTCTTGATCTTCTTGGATTGAGATCTCATAAGTTAGAAGTGAACCAATAAGATAATCAAAATTCAATTTGTTCAAATCTTTTTCTTCGATCCTCTTCGTATGCCATTTAGAGGAGAGTGATCTGAAAATCTTTTTCACTTTCTAGGGGTTAGTTCTTGGCTCGCCCAAGGAAACTAAGCCATTCAAAATATCATTAAACCGAGCTACCATATCATTTATGAATTCATTATCATGCATTTTGAAAGAATCATATTGATTGTTTAAAATATTCAATCTGGATTCTTTAACTTTATCGGTTCCTCATAAGTAGTGATGAGCTTTTCCCAAATCTCGATTGCAGTTTCACAACTTGAAATCCGATTAAACTCCGTTGAATCCAAAACACAATAAAAAAATATTTTTGGCTTTCCAATTAAGTTTTGAAAAAATCTTTTCTTTTTCTTTAGAATCAGTAGGTAACTTTTCATAAATATAATAACATTTTTCAACTATGTCCTACATGTCGATATCAATAGAATAAATATATGCTTGAATTCTAATTTTCTAATATGCAAAATTTGATGCATTTAAAAAGGGAGGACGACTAATTAATTGTCCTTCGGAAAAATTAAAACCACTTGATGCCATAACTCTAAAGATTGTTAAATTTTAAAATAAGGTGATCAAATTGTGAAATATTTAAAACATAAAATGATTTGATCTTAAAATAAGAGCAACCCGCTCTGATACCAATTGTAGTATCCTAAAGGGTACCAAGAGGGATGAATTGGTGTTCTATCGAAAATATCGATTTCACAAAAATCATTGTGGAAGCACAAAACTAATTCGTTAATTCTTTTAAATTAAAGCAATTCAGATAATAAACATAATATGAGAGAGAGTGAGAGAGAGAAAATCAAATACAAACACACGGTGATTGTTGACGAGGTTCGGTCACACCTTGACCTACGTCCCCGCTCCAACTTTTCGACCTCGAGACCGTCGGAGATTTCACTAAGCACTTCCTTTGTTTCAAATGGGGCAAGGAAGAAAGTCATTTACATCAATCATCTTTTCTCCGCTTCGAGAGGCAAAGCAACCTCTCCTCATAAGAAGCTAATCTTTTTTTCTCGCTCAATAGGTAAGATTTGAAACCTCTTTTACACAGGAGCTCTCACAATCTTTCTAAAAAACATTTTCTATCTTTTATAATAGAACACTCACAAGAAGAGAAGAGTGAAAGAAAACTCTAAACGATAACTTCAAGAGAATGATCTTCTTTTGATTTCTTGAAGTTTTGCTTCAATGCTTGGATGGATGTCATTGCTTCTAGCTTTGGCACTCCTTGTATAGGCTTGAGAAAGTCATCCAAAAATTATTCCAAAATTTTCTTAATTTGTCCGTTACTATTCATTTGATTCAGAGGCCGGTCGACTCGACTGGTACACTTTCTTTTATGAAAAATATGACTTTTGACAAATTCTACATTGTCCGATCGACCTATTCTGGACCGGTCGACCAGTACCTCGATCATTACAGTCTCGACATGCTGCTTATTGAAATTGGAAATTTTTTACATTGACCGATCGACCTGTGTTCTGGACCGATCGACCGTTCTTTCAGCCGGCAGGTCGATCGTCCTGCACTATTTTAAACATAACTTTTTACACAGTTATTCAAATAAGATGGTTTTTTATTCTATGGAAAGCTAACAGAATTATCTACAAATTTGATATTTATGATTAATCCAAAATATAATAGAATCATAATTAATTATTTAATCAAATTATAGTGCATAAAGTTATCCCTTTTTCTTTAAATTTTTCTGCATTTTACTTTTATCTTTTGAGGTTCGTATCATCAAAATATAATTTTATATGTCATTAAAATTAGATCCAACAAAACATTATATGAACCATTTTGAACAGATCAGAAGAAAGCGCGCTCGTAAAGATGTGATCTCATGGTTGTTGTAGATCTCGCGAGATTTGTATCTACTCCTTTAGATCATGCCCAAGTCATTGTCCCGTCCATTTTAATTTCAGATATATATACATATATATAGATACATTCTTCCTCCATTCTTTATTTTCTTTTTTCTCCTTTTCTAAAATATTTTAATATTTCTCTTTCACTTCATGCATTATGCTACCTTAAGTTTATTAATTATCATAACTTGAGTTATTAATTATTTTTAAAATTAAAATGTCACATATTTTATATCTACTTAATTCTACGAACTTTTTTTGTCAATGTGAAGAATCATATTTATTTTGAATTTTGAAAGATCTAACCATATGACCTTTATTTATTTTAACCGTCAATTTATTAAATTTTAATATCATAATTAAATTTTCACATATTACATATTGACTATTTTGATTTCATTATAATAACAAATAATAATAAATAAATGCATCCTTAATTAATGTGTGTTAAATTTGACATCATGATTAAATTTCCATAAAATATAAATTGGTTTCTATATCCATTATATTTTCAATCATAAAAAATAATATGCATAAATGCATCTTTTTATGTATTAAAATTTTAACACCATTAAATTTTCACAAATTACATATTGACTCTTTATATTTCATTATATTTTTGTTTTTAGTAACAAATAATTATATATAAATGCATAACCAATTAATGTGTATTAAAAATCATAATTAAATTTTCGTAAATTACATGATGCTTCTTTATATTCGATTATATCTTTTGATCTTAATAAAAAATAATCATATATCATTGTGTATTAATTTTTTAACAACAGTGTTAAATTTTTATAAACTTCATGTCAACTTTAAATTCAACTATATTTTCATGTTTGTATAGTATTGTGCATCTTACTATATATATAGTGGCATTCAATTTTAATTTACAGCAAGAGAACATCATTTTTTTTTTCTTTGTTATGGTGGAAGATGAAGAAGACTAATTAAGTCATTTGATTTTTCGTAGCCAACTAATTAATAACAATCAATTTCATATGATGATAAATTTATGTTTGTGAAAAAATGAAGTGAGAATCACCTTTTTCTAAGGTTTTCTATTTGTGGAAGATGAAGAGATCATCAATCTTTTCTCCTTTGTATGTTTTTTTATGTTTTCAGTTTTTTTCTCATTTTTTGACAATTTAATATTAAAAAAGTATCCATCACACATCATATGTATTCAATCCACTATCCAATTATCCAAATAATAATTATGTATGGTGTAACTAATAATATCAATGGTAATTGCATGGAATAGGAAGAGATTTTTAGAATATGAAGAGAAATTGACACCAAGTTTAATTCCTTGCATGAAATGTTAACTTTTTAAGACAAAGAGATCAATTGTAGTTTAAGAGGAGTTTGTGGCCTCCATGTCAAGAACTACGATGGATGATGTTCCACTTGTTCGACTTCAATGATGAGGAGGTTGCCGTTTCGGGTGGGAGCAATGGACGAATCCCAAAGGAGGGTATGTGCTGCATCCAAGTTTGTGTCACGTGATCTGCCCGCAGTTGTTCCGTCGAGGTCGTCGTCTCCGCTATCCTTGTCGTTGACGAGTGCAATGATAAACACACACAGGGGCTGCTCCATGATCTCTCCCTTTTCTTTGATTGAGTATGTTTAAGCATTTGTTCTCCAGCACGACATCCCCAGCATCGTGATGCACTAGGATGGAAAATTGTTTTATGGATTTAAATGGTGTTTAACGGATCCAATGGTCTGCTAATAGATTCTGTCAATCGGACGTTGACCAGATATCGGACGGCTCCGGCTAATCCATTATCTTATTGGACGGTCATCAGGCTGTCCAATAAGTGTCTAACTTCGTCCGCCCCGTTAAGACCTATCGGACCTTAACAGTCAAGCTGACAATTAGACGGATCGAACTAGTCCATTAAAATTTTCTAATTTTATACAATATCTTGAGCAAATTATCTATCCTATAGTACATAGTAAAAAAACATCATAATATGTTATTCTTAATTTATTATTATATATTTCTCATTATGCTATCAAATATAAATAAGAGAGAGAAAATATTTATATAGTTCGGCTTATAGCCTATGTCCCCGATGAAGTAGTTCGAAAATTCATTGTGCTGAACATGAAATATTACATTAGTATCATATTAAGTAAATTAATAAATTATTGATATTTTTGTAAAAAGTAATGAAATAATAAATTAAATTAATAAAACAAAAACCCACTATTTTAGTAACTTCAACTTATTAACGATTAACCGATGGGCTAACGGGAAACTAATAAATTATTGAACAAACATCGAATTATCGGTATCGGGCAAATGGATAATCCTGATATAGACCCGAGCCCATTAAGAAACTAGACAAGTCTGGGCCTAAACTCAAACGGACTAACCAATATCTTACTAGGTCGAACAACGGACGAACCGGCTCAGACAGTGGACGAACTGGGCTGCCCCATCTAATAAACACCTCAAGATTTAATTCCAATAAGGCAAAACCATAATTGTTCATTTTATTTATTTCCATTTTTTTCGTCGTCTTCCTTTCATACTCCATTGCACATGGCACTGAGCATCTCCAGCCAATGTTGTCAGGGTCGGTCAGGACTGACCCATTGGATCAGACTGACCACTGATCGGCCACAATTGCGCCCCAATTGAAATCCCAAAATAGGATCCCTCTTTGAATCAGGTTGACCAGATCGAACTAGTCAAAATTAGAAAAAATAGGGTTGAATCGTGTTTTTTGGACCAACCAAATTTTTTTAATATTTTTCGTTAAGAGATAATTTGACAAAAAAGTTATTACTATAAATTTGAAAAATATCCAAAGATGAATTTTCTCAATAAATATTTATATTGACCTATTAGTCCCCTTTAATAATACTTGTACATTCACTCTCACTTTGCTATTACTATCAATGTGTGATTATTTTTGTACTTGTTCTTTTTCCTTTTATTTAATCTTGAATTTGTTAAACTTTCAGCTTTAACTTATGAATTATGATCTTATTCAATTTTTTAAATATCATAAATGTATATAATAATAAAAATTAATTATACATTTATTATATTAATATAATATTTATCATATTAGATAAATTAGTTATGAATGAATGGTGCAAACTTCTACGACAATACTATAATATACTTAGTATAGTATAATATATATATAACTTTAAATTTATTTAATTTAGTATGTAATAAGTCAAATTAAATAGTTAACTACTAATTATACTATATATTTATTTATACAATATATAATCTTGTCATAATATTTTGGAAAAAAAATGTATTTGTTGCTTGTAACATAAAAAATAAAGATATGAAAAATATTAAAAATTAACCAATAGAAAATGTATATATAATAAATTTCAATAAGATTTTAATTTATTAAGCATACAATAATTTTAATATCAAATCTTAAAATTAATTATACATTTATGACTTATGATTGTTATTTTTTCTTTAGTATAATTACATTTTGGCATCATATATATATATATATATATATATATATATAATCCAAATATCATAACTTGATTTAATATATCATAGTAAATATAATATTTTATTATTATCCGATCGTTCGACCTGAAACGGATATTAAATTATTACTTTACTTAATTACTTTACTAGATTTAATACCAAAAATAAATAAATGAATGAATTATTACCTTGTTTAACTATACATGCATGCTTATTTTTTTCATATTTCATTTAGATTAATGATAAATATTTTAAAAATTTAACCTTAAAATATATCTCAAGATCATATGGGTAAAAGGAGTGAAATACCTTGTCATGAGTGCTGAAAAAGTCGCAGGTGCATTTGTTGTTAACTCAAATGGCATCACTAGGAATTCATATGATTCATATTTGGTTACGCAGGTTGTCTTAGGTTCATCCCCTTCAGCAATGTGAACCTGCCAATATTCCGATCGCAAGTCTAACTTGGAAAAGATCTTTCCTTTCCCCAACATGTCAAATAGATCTACGATCAACGAAATGGGATATTTGTTACGAACAGTTACTTATTAGTGTACAAGTTAGGGGAAACGGATGTGGTAGCTGATGCCCTGAGTCGCAAGTCCCAACTAGCGACTATCTCGTCCGTGAGGATAGATGTTCACGACGCAATTTGTGAAGGCCTGCGGCATGACCCCAAAGCAGTGGAATTGTTACATTTGGTAAAGGAAGGCAAGTCAAGATGTTTCTGGGAGGATTTAGGTTTGTTGTTTACTACGGGCAACAGGTTGTTCATTCCAAGATGGGAGAACCTCAGAAGGGCAATCCTTCATGATTGTCACAACTCAAAGTGGGCAGGTCATCCTGGTGCTACTCGAACAATGGCTTTGGTTGAGGATGCATACTACTGGCCTAAGATGCGGGACGACATCGAGGCCTGTGTTAGGACTTGTTTGATATGCCAGCGAGACAAGCTCGAACAGAAGAAACCGATAGGGTTATTGGAATCGCAGCCAGTGTCGGAGAAGCCATGGAAAATGCTCACCATGGACTTCATCTCTACGCTACCCAAATCAGTTGGGTACGGATTGATCATTGTGGTGGTGGGCAAATTCTCTAAATATGGAACGTTCATTCCAGCACCTAGAGAATGCTCGGTGGAATTGTGAAGCACATTGTGAAGGTATGGGGAGTTCTAGAAATCATTATTAGTGATAGGGATCCTAGATTCACCGGGAAGTTCTGGAAGGAGTTGTTCAGGTTGCTGGGCACGAATCTCAGATTTTCCACAGCATTCCATCCATAGACAAATGGTTAAAAGGAAAGGGTAAACCATCTTCTCAAGATTTATCTCAGGCATTTTGTTGGAGCCAATCAGAAAGATTTGGCCAAGTTATTAGATGTGACATAATTCTCGTTCAACATGCAAAGGAACGAGACGACGCAGAAGAGCCCTTTCGAACCTCTCACCCCGGCAGGATTAGCGGCACACCAGGCTGGTAATTGTCCCACTGCATTTCAGGTTGCTCACGGCTGGTTGGAGAACCTGGAATTGTCTAGAGCAATCCTAGATAAAGCTGCTCGCAAAATGAAAAAAGTTTGTGAACAAGAAGCGAAGGCATGTTGAATACAATGTTGGTGATCGTGTGCTTGTAAAGTTGGGTACAAGACAGTTCAAAAAGCTCCGGAAGCTTCATAAGGGATTGGTGCAGAAGTACGAAGGTCCGTTTGAAGTAATAGGCCGAGTCGGGAAGCTCGCCTATCGTGTCAACTTGCCACCAAGTTTAAGGTTGTATCTAATGTTTTATGTAGGTATGTTGAAACCTTATCATGAAGATCAGGATGATGCCGAAAGGGGCGGACCAACCAGGCCGCCTGTGAATGTGACAAAATCCTACGGCGGAGAGTTCAGGAGATTCTGAGTGAGCGGCAGAACCGACGAGCGAAGCCAAGCGTCACCGACTACTTAGTGCGTTGGAAGGACCCAACCTCTGAAGACTCGTGGGAGAAGGAACGACTTATGGCAATTCCAAAAGGAGATTGCCAAGTTCAAGGAGTTGACGAGACCGTCAACCAATTCAGTAGGGGAGGGTTGTAACACTCCGCCCAACTGAGCGGAGCAAGTAATGGGATGCATCAGGATGGGGCGCGGACGACACATGTCCCAAGCATAGGATAGGTGACGGCGGCCATGCTGGATGGCCGGTTGCCCAGCAGTTTTTGTGCAAGGGGTTGTTTTAGAGAATCTATGTTATGTAAAGTGGCTGTTGTAATTCCTAAGGATGCATTCCGCCAAAGGGTGCAAGGAGTGGGTGCGTTCACACTTGTAAGGGTGCGTTCACACTATGTGTTCACACTTGAAATGGTGCATTCACCCTACGAAGCCTTTTGGGGAAGGGGTGCCAAATGAAGGGTTGCATTGCAAGGTGGTTTAGCCAACTACCAAAGAGTTGTATTATATAAGTGGAGGTCAGCCAGAAGGTTGGATACACTAATTTGCCAAGTGTTAATAAGATTCCCTTTTTCCCCTCTATATTGTGAGCGTTTCTAAGTTTTCCTCGTGGTGAACTTTTGGGTTGAATCCAGGGCGTTCTAGTCTTGCGATTGCGACCGACTTAGGCATTGTTCTAAGGCCATCACACATCTTAGTAAATAAGCTTGTGACAGTAGCGGTATCAGAGCACATGTCAGAAACTAGAGAAACGTGCAGTGAGAATGGACAGAACGTCCCAGGTCAGAAGAGAAGAAGGACGACCAAGGCTGCGACGAGTCTTGCAAACTTGGAGGAACATCTCGATTTAGCAAACCATTGCATTGGAGGTCTTGAAGCGCGAGTAGTTGGTTTGGAGAAATTAGTGCAGGAACTAAAAGACACCTGGATGAAAGGAGTTGCGGATTTGGGGACTGCTTGGGATACCAAGTGGGAGTCTCTTGAAGAAGATCTTGAGGCAATGAGAGTCTCGATGAAGGGGCTCACGACTACGAAATGCACCAGAGCGCCTAAGTATCGAGGTCCAAATCCTCCGACGTACGGCGGAAAGCGAGAAGCAAAGTTGATCGAATGTTTCCTTTGGAAATTGGAAACGGGGTTCGAAAATAGTTGCATTACTCTCGACAAACACAAGTTCTTATAGCACTGCGTTTCATGGAGGACGCTTTGTTATGGTGGTGTCAGGTTGATGCAGACACAACAGCTTCAGTGGCTACGTGGGAGGAATTCAAGATTGAATTTCGAAGTCAGTCTATCCGAAGAACGCGACCAAAGAAGCAATTAAGAAATTGACGAGTCTGGAGCAGATGGACACCATCAGGAACTACGTCAAACAGTTCCAATCGCTCATCTTGGAGCTTTCGGATCTAATAGAAGGCCAACGTCTCTTCCATTTTCAGAATGAGTTGAAGCCTTGGGCTGCGCAAGAGATAGAGCGATTTGAACCAAATACTCCGACTACTGCCAAAAAAAGGTGGAAACTTTGGTGGACTACTCCAACGAGTCAACAAGAGTCAAGACCGGGAAGGACAAGCCATGGAAAGGCAAGTCCGAGAGGGATAGCAAGGGAGAGCCGAAGAACGATGGTAAACCCCAGGGGGCAAAGATGCCAGTGAAGTGCTTTACATGCAATGGACCTCACTATCAGCGGGATTGTCCTCAGAAGAAACTGAATACCATGGCATCGACGTCGGGTCAGGATCAGATGGGGTCCCTAATGGCATTAACAACATGCCGATAGGAAAGAGTTAGCCCGCCTTTAGCTGTAATCTGCAGCAACATATCTAAGACGTCCAATTGGTGATCAAAATAAAAAAAATGAAAACAAACTAGTAACATTGGGTGTAACCTCTCAGGAATGTAGAGTGATCATTCATTCACGAACAAGAGCATTCTTTACCTATCGACGGGATATATCTCGGATCTTTCTGTTAGGATCATAATTCCTAATAATAATAGGATTAGTTTTTTTAACTAGGATTGGTTATTTACTTCCTAATTTGATTAGCATTCATTTTTCTTTTATTTCTAGTTTTTTTTGGGTTTACCCTATAAATAACTCTTTTTAATGATACATGGAAATATAATCTTCTTTGATAATTGCTAAGAGCAAGTATCCTGAAGGCTTGACCCCCTCAAAGTGGTCTATTGGAGGTTTGATCTCCTCGAAGCGATCTAATTAGGATCCTAGTTGGACTAGGAACCTATCAATTGGTATCAGAGTTGTTCGATCTTCATCGGATAATTGTGATATCTCGATTTTTTTGTTGGACCAATAACCTAGTTATCTTCGTCTTTCGTTGTCATCTATTACATCCCCTGCTACCACTACATCGTCATCACCGTCGCTTACTATTATCAACCAACCTTTATCATAATTCTTAATAGTTTATATTCATAATCTAATATTTCAAATGTGCAGTAAAATCTATGGCTTCACAAGATTTATCGACTTCAGATATTTTAACACTAGCTGATCGTCTTATTCGAATCAAAGAACAATTTCAACGAATTTTACAAGTATTCAATGATGAAAACAAATATCAACGAGTAAACAAGGGAAATCGCGTAGAAGATGAGCTTACAAATATTACACAGTTGAGGAGTATCAGACTCGTTTCGAGTTATTATCATGTCAAATTAAAAATTAGAGCGAACATCGATTGGTGAAAACTTTTGTTGAAGGACTTCTTCCCGATCTTCGACGGGAAGTGAAAACTCGATGATCTATTATTATAGTTGCTGCTATTTCTTTTGCTTGATGAGAATAAGAACATTTAAATGAGGAGAGACATAGATCAAGTCGACACTTGAACGAATCATTCAGAAGCACATGTGCAATAATATTTTCATCAAAAGCAGAAGAGTCCAGGACTTAAGTTTCTTCAGAAATCTTTACTAAAACTTTATATCAACAAGAAGCGAAGGATATTGAAGACAATTCAGTTGAAGTTCAACCTTTAAATTCATCTACCGAGAAATCTTTTAAAGATGAAATATTTATAATTCAACTGACAAACGAGCAATCATCTCTTGAAGAATCTACTACAAAGGCATCATTATTTGAAAGTCATTAATTTGTGAAGATACTAACAAGAACTTATTCACACTTATGTCTTAAAAAATGTTGAAGACGTCAATGTCCAAAGACAAATTTATTCGTGCAAATGAATTTGGTCAATTTCGAATAGTCGATGCAAGTTTGTTCCAATGCTACCAATGCATAGCCAAAGCTACATACTCAAGAAGGATCTTTATTTTATTCAAATTATCAAGAGACATCATCCGATCAAGCATTGAAAGGAAAGTTCTCTCACATGTTTCTCTATAGCCTTGAGGACAAGGCTATTTTGAAGAGGGCGGTTAGGATATAATTCCTAATAATAATAGGACTAGTTTATTTTCTTTAACTAAGATTAGTTATTTACTTCTTAATTTGATTAGCACTTTTTTCTTTTATTTTTAATTCTACCAGGACTTATTTGAATTTACCCTATAAATAGGAACCCTTGTAACTCTTTTTAATGATACATGGAAATATAATCTTCTTTAATAATTGCTTAGAACAAATATCCTGAATGTTTGACCCCATCGAAATAGTTTATTGGAGGCTTGATCCCCTTGAAGGAATTTAATTAGGATCCTAATTGAACTAGGAACCTCACATGATGGCGAAGACGAGTCTTC
Source organism: Pontederia crassipes (assembly GCA_030549335.1). Taxonomy (NCBI): domain Eukaryota; kingdom Viridiplantae; phylum Streptophyta; class Magnoliopsida; order Commelinales; family Pontederiaceae; genus Pontederia; species Pontederia crassipes. Next base: position 47,942,665 of record CM060189.1, on the reverse strand, counting down.
AAATGACACCAGTGGGAGAGACCATCATCACATCATCCCAAGTCCTGGTTGGTGACTTCAAACAGGTAGAGAGGTGTAGGGTGGGTCGCTAGGATCAAGTTCGATTGCAACTTGAACAACATCGGGGGATGCAGCTCCAACTTAAAATTTTGCCTTCTTGTGACTCTTCCATGGTGATGGCACTCTCTTGTCATTCTTTTCTCCCAGTTTTCGACGAACAGAGATTTGGCATAAAGAACCCTTTTGTAATAGTTTAATTTAAATATGCTCAGCCTCTAAATTCACCAGTAGCAATCGTCACAAAAAAAAAAGATGCACAAATCCATGTTCGTGAGTCAATCTGATCAAAGTTGTTACAAACTTACAATAGTTGTCATGAAGAAAAAAAGAAAAGAAAGAATCAGATGTAACCAGCTGTTGCAAAGTGATCCAATTGAATGATTCAAGAACCCATGTTTTGAAATGAGGCAATGCTAATTGTGAGAAAAATGATGCGAATAACATAGGAGAACATTACCTCGTGATTAAGAAGATGAGGGAAAATCTTATATATAAAAAAAAGAAGATGAGGGAAAATCCAATAAAAGTGAACAAATGATAGTTGACAAAATTGAATGAGCAAATGCATCATCTCAAAAGTGATGCGATAGTTTCTTCATATACAAGAATAATATTGAACATGATGCATGGTAGATAAATGATGAGGATGATCATAATGGGGTTCGCTTGATAGATAAATCAGCACAGGAAAATTGACTATGCTCCATGAAGAAGATGGATGGCTCAGAATAACTAAATTCCCTAGTGAAAGATCACTAAAATCAAGAGCCGTCCATTAAGATCCAAGGGTGGAAAGCAAGAGCTGTAAATTACAACCCGTGTGTGTGATGTACACTCATGTATTATATATTTTATCAAATTGCAGGATAGAGTTCCCTAATTCTATAACATTCATATTTTCTCACTTAAGTGTTTTCACATATGTCATAACATATTAGCATATTATTTGCATGTATATGGTTGGGATTGGGTGCATTGACAAAGAGATCGAAAGGAGCTAGGAGTTGGTTCATGGCTTTGATGTCAATTTCTGCTACAGTTCTTGTGATGTCTATTGGCATCATCAGATTAAGCTCACGAACTCCCCTCTAGAAGGAAGATGATGAGATAGAAGCTAATCTATTAACAGACCTACAGTTTAAATCGATTAGGTTATGTTTCATGTAACATCTCCAAATTGACCAACGCCACATAGCGAGGATCTCTCCGAAGGCGCTACGAAAAACTATAACTTTGACTAAGAATTGACCAAAACTCCATTAAAGCAATGACATATTAGCAATAGAAATAATGAGGAAAATGGAATAACAAAATAGTGGAAGTCTCAATATACTACAGTCTCCATAATAGGAATCACATCTGAATTACATCTAAGTTCATAAATGCGAAAAATAGGAAAAATGATAACTAGGTCCTCTGTCAGTTCATGTGCTTTATTATCGCTCGAGCTGGTCACGACACATGATCTGACCTGGCCTTATGAAAATCAACACAGGGGAGGAGGTCCTCCCGTAAGCTATACAGCCTAGTGGGAATTCATATAGTACTCAATGCATAACAATAAATAGCAATAGTCAGAATCAGTAATAACTTATAACAAGATCAGATAGAGAACATAAGATCATTCGATTTGAGATATCAATGGGTAAAAGAGGATATAGATCATGTATCAATCTTATAATCATGACAAGATATAGTTATCATTCTGAATTTAACAATCTTACATCATTTACCATCATACCCATACCATTTATACATTCTCTTTACTCTTGAACCTTTCTCTTTACTTATGTGACTTTAGGTGCCTTTAGGTGCCTTTAACTTTTGAGGGTTTTACGCCGAGCAAAATAATACAGCCTTGTGCAACCTATGGGTGATTAAGTCATGGCTAAGGGAGCGACCCTTCACTATAAGCACTTAGCATGGGCTAGCCACCCTCCCTTTTATCTTTCCATCTTTCCATCTTTCTTACTTAATCACGTTATCAATTCATCATTCTTTCATTCTATAAAAGGATTGGATCACTGGACAGATCATACAAGACAAATGATTCAGTCACACAACCATTCAATCAGCAGGGGATAGCATATCACAAACATGGAAAGAATCTAGATCAATCAGCAAACAATATGAAATCTGTTTAGGATTCAGTCGACCGGTCCTCACTTATCGGTCGACCGACTTCTGGGCACCGGTCGACCGATATCTTTGGATTGGTCGATCGATGGGTCCAATTCAATTCAAGAGTTTTCGGTCTGTTGACTACGGGACACTGTTCGATCGATATCTCTGGATCGGTCAACCGATGGTGCTCGGTCAATACAGTGGGCTTCAATCGGCCGGTCAACTGACCTAAAAAGTGACTCAGAAGAAATGATCGGTCGACCGGTCTCTACTGGTCGGTCAACCGATTTCCATATCATCGGTCGATCGATATTTCTAGATCGGTCGACCGGTTGGCGCGAAAATAGAATTGGACAGAATCAGATTTTCAACGATTTTCAATATGTAATCATAGCTTACAAACAATCATCTAAACATGGAGGGATGATACAAAACACATCCATAGTCATAGGAAATCACAAATCAGGGATCAAACACAAGAATACAATCAATCCATTCCTTTTTCATTTCTTTTCATCAATCAAGACACATTTCAAGATGAACAACCCTAATTCTGCCCTAATACTAATTAAGTTATGCAGAGGGATTTCGAATTCACCCACCTTTTTCCGTGGTTGATCCCTCCTTGAAACTCTTCCGGTCACCGGTGGTCGTCCTCCCCTTGTCGTTCCCCACCTATGAGGCCATCCGATTGGAGAAGAAGGTAAGGGAATGATATTAGAATCAAAATAAGTGCAGAAATGAGGAAACATTTATTACTATGACCCTTGATGGCACATGAAAACCTCCTACAACAACATTTTTTATGGCAAAGGAGCAAATGGAGGAGAAGAGGGGCTGTCCAAGATAGGCTCTCTTTATATAGAAGTTTCGGATGGGAGAAAGTGTCCAAATTACCCTTTTTGATCTTATGCATAATCTTATCCATTTATAGCTGTCCGCTCTTTGATCTTATCCGTATGTTTATCTATTTATTTATTTACATATTTTATTTTATTTTTATTTTTATTTTTTTTCAGGTGTTACATTTCCCTTTTTCAAAATAAATTATATCAAAATTGGATTAGAGCAAAGTGCTTGTTTAATCATTTTCCCTACCCTTTAAGAGATGGAAGATGGAGAGATTGTCGATTCTCTTTTGAAGGATCGTAAGATCATAGTTTGTGCTTGACTCTATTTCACCGCTATATATTGCTAACTGATATGACAAATTCTATTTTAGTTTTTCATAAAATTATTAGAATTATGCTGTAAATGGAAAAAAAGAATCCCATGAAAATGAGAATTTTTTAACATGATTATAACTCTTTTTACTTGTTGATGCTGATATGACAATGAAGATCTTGCTGGGAATATGATGCAGAAGGTTACCATAATGTTCCGTTATGAGTAGGAATCAGTTGGTTGTCTATTCTGTAAAAGCTGGACAAAAATGAAATGGAAGAAAAAGATTGTAAGAAGTGTAAAGAATCAACAACGTAGCATTACTACAAAAGAAAAAACTATCGTGTTTATTACATGAAGCTGTCTTTTATAGTGACAGCTTTAACTGTCGCTGACGTGTTCATCGACATGTGTACAAAGTGTCCTACGTGTAACGCCACATGTACAGTTCTGTCAGCTTGTCTTCATAACGTTCCCCCGTCAAGTTGGCATGGCTTGTGTATATCTGACAACCCCAGATTGCGAGTAAATTTTTATGCTAAAGAGAATTCAGTCCTTTGTCATTACATGTGCCAGTCTAACAAAATGACAATAAATTTCTATGCGCTTTGTTCTTTCGTGGAACACGGGGTTGTTGGCAATTTGTAATGCAGCTTCATTATCGCAAAACAATTCTGCAGACTCAAGGGAGAAAAACCAAAATCTTTTACAATAATAACAATAAAGTCTTATCCCACTAGGTGGGGTCGGTTACATGGATTATACAACGTCATTTCGCTCTATTAGTAACCAAACATTTCGGTATATTATTCACTAATAGATCTTGTTCTATTAGTTCGCCAAGTGTCCGCCTTGACCTCCCTCTCCCTCTTTTAATCGGACTCCAGATTATTTGATCTACTCTTCTTACTGGCGCATCTAATGGTCTTCTCTAAACATGATCAAATCATCTCAAACGATCATCTACCATTTTTTCATTAATAGGAGCCACTCCGACTCGTTCACGTATATGGTCATTCCTAATCTTATCTAATCTTGTATGACCACACATCCATCTCACCATCCTCATTTCGGCTATCCCCACCACTTTACGTTCATGTTATCCCTTCATAGTCCAACATTCACTACCATATAACACTGCCGGTTTTGTAGCAGTATAATAGAATTTTTCTTTAACTTTATTGGGTACTTTTCTATCACAAAGAACTTCAGTGATTTTTCTCCACTTACACCAACCAGTTTGAATTCTATGATTAACATCGTCATCAATTTTACCATCTTGTTTTACAATTGATCCTAAATATTTAAACTTTATCACTTGAGGAATTATATCCTCCCCTAGCCTAACTTCCAAATCGTCTCTAAGTTGTTTATTTATGAAATTGCTATACATATATTCTGTTTTATTCCTACTTAAACGAAAATTCTTTGACTCCAACATATTTCTCCATATTTCCAATTTTGTATTAATCTCTTCTCTTGAATCCGCTAAAAGTACTATATCATCCGCAAATAGCATGCACTTAGGTACCTCCTCTGTGATACTCTCGGTTATAGCATCGATAACTAAGTTAAATAGATACAGGCTTAAAACTAATCCTTGATGTAGGCCAATTCCTATAGGAAATTCATTTGTCTCACATCCGGGTGTCCTAACCCTAGTCAATATCTCATCGTACATATCTTGTATTATCGTACATATCGTACATATCTTGTAGGCAACACTCACCCTCTTTTTTTGCAAGGCTTTCCAAAGTACATCATTTGGTACCCGATCATACGCCTTCTCTAAGTCAATGAAAGCCATATGTAAGTCTCTTCTCCTACTTCGATACTTTTCCATCATCCCCCTTAGTAAATAAATCGTCTCTGTAGTGGATCTTCCAGCTATGAACCCAAATTGTCTCTCAGAAATACTAGTCTCCATTCTCAATTTATGCTCAATCACTTTTTCTCATAATTTCATTGTGTGACTCATAAGTTTAATCCCTCTATAATTTGCACAATTCTGAATATCTCCTTTATTTTTGTAAATAGGAACTAATGTACTTAATCTCCAATCATCAGACATCTTTTTCGACCGTAAAATCTCATTAAATAGTTTACATAACCACAACACACATTTTTCTCCTAAACATTTCCAAACTTCAATCGGTATACCATCCGGTCTAACGGCTTTACCATTCTTTATTTTCTTAAGAGCTTCGCTAACCTCCGAGACTCTAATTCTACGATAAAATGACCTATTAAACTTATATTCGCTAACTGTCAAGTCCTCCAAATCACAATGGGAACCTTCACATCCATCATTAAATAGTTTATAGAAATATTCTTCTCATCTGTTCTTAATATCTCCCTCAGTAACTAAAACCTTGCCAATTTCATTTTTTATGCATCTTACTTGATCCAAATCTCTCGACTCCTTCTCTTTATTCCTTGCAATCTTGTAAATCATTTGTTCACCAGCCTTTGTCCCTAACTCCTTATAATACCCCTCATATGCTTTAGCACGAGCATCACTAACTACCTTCTTAGCCTCCCTTTTCGCCAAACAATACTTTTCCCAATTGTCAGAATTATTGTCCAAGTGTATCGCCTTGAAACAATTCTTCTTATTACGCACCTTTTCTTGGATCTCCTCATTCCACCACCAAGTCTCATTATCTCATGGTCCAAAACCTTTTGATTATCCTAAAATAGCTTTAGCAATCATTTCAACCTTTTTTGCCACATTCTCCCACATGATACTAGCATCTCCTTCTAACTCTCACACACTTTCCTCTAATAACTTACTTCTAAAAGTCTCTCGCTTCTCCCCCTTTAACTGCCACCACTTGATCTTTCGATAAAAAACTGTTCGAGATTTTGGTTTTATACATTTCATTTGCATATCAAGAACTAACAATTTATGTTATGTAGTCACCCTATGTCCAGGAATTACTTTGCAATTAGTACAGCGTCTTTTATCAGTATTTCTTGTCAAAAAAAATTGATTTGAGACCTATGAGTTCCACTTTTGTATGTGATTAAATGTTCTTCTCTCTTCTTAAAACAAGTGTTGATAATCTTAAGGCCGTATGCTAAAGAAAAATCAATAATAGTTTGTCCTTCCTCATTCAACTCCCCAAAACTAAAACCACCGTGAACTCTTGCATGTGGGCCTGCCGCTGGTAAGGTCTCCCTAAATATAAACTTTCTCGATTGTTGGTATACTTTCAATCAAACCCTCCATATCTGCCCAAAACTTCTCCTTGAGATGTGATTCTGCTCCTACTTGGGGTGCATATGCACTAATAATGTTCATAATCTCCTTTCCAATAATTACTTTCGCGGATATGATTCGATACTCAATCCTTTTAACTTTCAGAACATTCTTCCTCCATTCTGCATCCGCGATAATACCAACACAATTCCTTCCCTTTACCTTACCTGTGTACCAAAGTTTGGAACCATTTAACCTAATCTATTTACTTCCCTCTCCTACCCATCTAGTTTCTTGCAAGCATAAGATACTAATCTTACGCTGGTCCATTACTTGTGCCATCTCGAGGCGCTTCCCATTCAACGTCCCAATGTTCCAAGAACCTAATCTGACCTTAGTCTCATGAACTAGCTTCTTTAACCGCCTCCGTCCATTAGAGTGCGGTAGCCCTTGCTCATTTAACACTGCATTCAGGCGAGGATGCAGCAGCTCTTGCTCTCTTATCACTGTACCCGAGCTGTACAGCGCGTTACTTATGGGTAACGACCTAGCATTAACACAATATATTCGTTGATCCATGTTCATGAGATTCGACAGGATTTTACGCTGGCTGTCGGGGCCTAACACAACCCTCCTTTATCCGGGCTTGGGACCGGCTATAAAACATAGGCGACATTGATTAAATCCAAAACACTTCAGATGTTGTTGTTGCCATTGTTCTGTATTTTGCTTCTGCAAATGATTTCGAGACTTTTGTTTTGCTTTTTTGCCTTCCACGAAACATGACTATTCCCTAGTTTAATGCCATAACCAGTTACTAATCTTCTAGAGATCAAACACGAGGCTCAATCAGTAAGCCTTTAAGTTTGAATATGAATCTACACAATAGAAAACCCCAAGGCCTGGACTACCTTTTATATAACAAACAATTTGTTTTTCTTCTTCCAACTGTGATTCCTTTGGTGCATGCATAAATTGACTTAAAGTTTGTACAGAAAACACTATATCGGGCCTTGTCATTGTCAGATACAGCAATCGACCAATTAGCCTTTGATCTACAGATGGATCTCTAAGTGGCTTGTCCTTTTTGTTAATATTGAATATCTGATCATACTCTATGGATGTGAATTTCTTATTTACTTCCTCCATAGGTACAATGGCTCGTTTGGCAGCTGATAAACCTGATTCTGAGATTAGTTCCAAAGCATATTTCCTTCGGTTTAATACTAAACTACTTTTATTTCTTGCAACTTCAATCCCTAAGAAGTATTTCATTTCTCTCATTTCTTTGATTTTAGAACTCTTCTTTAGAACATTGTTAAGCTCAATTATCAGTGCATTATCATTACCAGTGATAAGTATGTCATCCATATATATTAACATTATAACTACTCTATCTCGAACCTTTTTGGTAAACAAAGAACAATCATTCATACTTTGAATGCACCCATTTTTAATCAAGGTTGAAGTCCACTTACAATTCGATTGTGGACTTGCGTGCTTCAAACCAGAGATTTTTCTATTTTGCAAACAAGTTTCTGATCATCAGATTCTAGAAGTCCTTGTGGTATATTCATGTATATCTCTTCTTCTAGATCTCCCTAAAGAAATGCATTATTCACATCCTTTTAGAAAAGTGGCCATGAATTCATAGCTGCTAGTGAATATGTTTTGACGGAGCCCGTTGAAAATTAAATAGATAGTTAGAATAACAATGTAGGCCCTTATTCACATATCATTTCCATAATTCCCAAGCTCTAATAATAAATAAGCATTTTAAAAGTTGAATCACATAAAACTACAAAATGCCACTGATAATTAGAATACAACATTCCATCATCATGAACAATTTTTGACAAAATTTTGGCACACCAGTACGTAGATCATTGATGATGAACTCAGAACAAAAAAAAAATGTATTCTAGATGAAAAGTGAATAAGCTTAACGTGTTACTCCTGCAGGAAACCTTGCCTTGCTTGTAGTGTTTGGAACGATACGCTCTCAATTAGCAATACTGAGATAACCCAGCCACTGTCGAGTCTGTTCTCTGCTCCTTGTATTCAACTATTGCAGAAGGAGGAAACTGCCCCGCACAGATTTCATGTATCGTCGTGATCAGCGGAAATATGCCGCACCATCCACGATGGCTGAGCACTTGGTAGACTTCCTTTGCCGTTGAGACACCCTTCAAGAATGCAACAAAAAGAAATGCACTTCTCAGTAAAAGCTATTAAAGGATTGCAGAGTACTCAGTCGGGGTTTGTATTCACTCAGAAGTGTTCATGCAAATTCAAAATTATCACATTTGCATTATCCTTGATAGTATTACTGTTACCTTCAAATAGTATCAGTCTAGCTGCTTAAGATGTGTGTAATATGTTTGCTTGTGCTTAGGCCCAAACCATTTGAAGCCAAATATTTCTTAATGGATCCTGAATTTCTTTAACGTGGTGAAATATTTTGTTCCTAATTGCATTTGTGATTCGTAGGTTTCCCAGAAGTTCTTGTAATTTGAAAAAGAAAATATCGATGTTAATGTCTGTCATATACTGAAGAGAGGAAATTTCATCAATGGAAGTGTCCTCCTATTTGAAATAACCTCAGTTAGCTAATAGTTTGATGGATCTATCTTCGTGTCAGTAATATGACTTTGCACAGTAGGGATATTAAGGGGATCCGACAAGTTGCTGCCTTAAACTTGCTAACTAGAGTCATCTTGTAAGACAGCCATATTCTCCCTTTTTTTTCCTCATCCTAATATACAGTTCACGGAGTATTATTCTTCTAAAAGCCATGTGCCTTCCATTAAACAGGAAATTAAGCAAACTTCATGTACAATGACTTTTTTTATGAGGATGCATCCTGAAATTTGTATCATAAATTAGTGTCAATGTTGATGAAGCTGATAAATAAATCTCTACAGTTCAGTAATTTAATCAAATAAGATCAGAAGGATGAATATTGTAGTTGAAATCAAAGAAATATTTTGTAAATAGTTAATTATCTTTTTCTATAAGAAGAATCCCCTTAGGCAGTGCTCATGGATTTTTTCTTTAAGGAAGTTCTACCATTTTATATGCTGCATGGTTAAGATTATCGGTAGCAGTAATGGAGACTATTAGTCTTTTCTGTATGTTTAGTCACTTAAATTTAAGAAATGATATTATTCATCTTTGGTACTTATGCACCTGGAGCTTTTGTCCTTGCAAGAGTTCTGCTTCTAGTTCATCAAAAGACCTGCCATCAAATCAAATTAAGTAAACAAGAAGATTTTAGCTAGATTAGTATGTAGGAAAGTTAGGCATTCCAGAGGTGCATGTCTAATCAAGTTTGAAGAAGTACCTCTTGCCACCATGTCTTGCAAAAGCCTCAGCCACTTTTCTATTTCTACCACCAACTACAATTACGAAAACATGATGTTTCGTTATCTCATTGTTATTAAAGAGTATGGAAATCCAAAGGTGACAGATAGATTTCATACGGCATGTAGTTACTAGATCAGCCACACCACAGCTTTCAAAGAAGGTGCTGTCTCTAACTGAAGGAAACAACATTTTTGACAATGCACGCATCTCCCTTAAACCAATCCTCATTATTGCTGCCTAATAACAGAAAGAGAAAGACTAAAAAAAGTGAGAACTTTTTTTTCTTACAAGACATGACTAGTTCACTTTAATGCAAACCTTGGTATTGTTTCCCATGTCCAGTCCATCTACAAAACCTGGATATAGGTTGACTATTAAACATCCTTTCATAAATATCTCCTCTGTCGTGATAATAAGACTCATGGTAGAAGGCAAATAAAACACAAGTTAACCTGCTGCAATGGCAATCACATTCTTTAGTGTTCCACATAGTTCTACTCCCTCTACATCCTGTACCTGCAAACATTAAAGCTAACCTTAGATGGGATAACACTTTGCTCTTTACATTATACATTATCTTTCTTTTATTTTTTAATTTGTAGTCGCAGATCTCCAATTTAATTGTTGAATCTACATAGAGAAGTTGGATGTGCTTTATTGACATGGTAGCCCTGAATGAGCAGTGCATAGTGGAAAAGTATTTCCAGCAGTGAGATACTTAACTATCAAACAATTCTTTTAGACAGCCATTTTCATTATTTCTCTGTATAATTTTTGGAAGAATTATTCACTGAATCTTGAATGTCAAAGACATCAGTGTTTAACTTTATGTTACTCTCACATTTTTGGATAAATTTTTAAGTATCATGTCACCTAATTTCAGTTATCTTTCCCCGTTTAAGAGTTGATTTGCAACAGTGAGCTTTTTGAAGATCTGTATTTGTCATTAAGTATATATTATGTTCACACATGTGATGACTGAAGCAGCAATGTCCGTACATAAAAATGTTATTGACCAAATAAAAAAATGTACTTACAACAGATAATAGGAAATATGGAGTGCTGAACAGTTTAGCCCATCTGTATGCCACTTCCTTATCTTGTCTATAGCCTATCGTCGCTTCGCTGAATTTCTCCTCAGCTATCTATCAATGAAGGTGTATTACTTTCTTGTGAAAGGATAATGAAGGGTGATAATACCAATTTGTATTATGTGAATAACTCAGAACTCCTTGCCTCATTAGCAATGTTAGCGCCCATAAGAACGCTACAGTTGACCTGAAGCATATCAGTAATCAGTTTTGAAATCATGCATGGTCCTTCCTTCTTGACCTCCATGCCTTTTATTAGAGAAATGGCCTCTGCTTTAGGTTTTATTTTGCCTACAAGTTTCTTGCATATGCCCGTGACAAATTGATGAGGTGTTACAAAGACCAGCATGTTTGCATCTTTCACTGTAAGACAAAGAATGAGATCACATCAGTGCAAGTGAACTCATCGCATAAGACAATTGGTGGCCTCCGAAAATGATAATTTTGGATGCACTAGTATTTTCTCCAGTATTCTTGTTTGATTTAGGTGGTTATATCTACATGTTTTAGTACTACTTTCTTTTAGTTATCACATTTTTCAAGGAGCTACTCTGTTATCGTTATTTATTTATTGCACTAGATCTTTCACATCTGTTTACACCATGACGAATGCTATTACTTAATTTGGTTTTATTGATGCTGAATTTTAAGTTCTGCAATTTCTTCAACTGTGAACAGGATTTTTATGATGAAATGAAAGATTGGTTCGGATGATTAACATAATGGTACTGCCCTTTTTCCCTCTCATAAAGCTATGGTTGAATCATTTTCCAAACATTTTCTGCCTACTTGAAAATAATTCCTTGGCTTCTGGAAAATCTTTTCATTTCTTAATGCATACATAATTAACCTTTAACGATAATTGTTCTGCTATTCTAAGAATTATAACCAAATGACTTTTACCTGCATTCTCAAGGTCAGGATCTGCTACTACATTTTTTCCTAGCTTTATACCTGGAAGGTACTTGACATTCTCCTGTTCATAACATTAGAAAAATATATAAAAATTACGAAAATTAGATAGAAATTATTAAATCATAAGAAACTACTCAAATAGATACATTGGCCTCTCACATTTCTTTTATTGATTGTCTCAGACAGCTTCTCACCAGTGGGCAACATTTCTTCAAAAACCCACATTCTAACTTCATCTATACCAGTGTTCAGAGTGTTAATGTTTACATTACAAATTAGCCAGATGACAAATATAGTATTTCAAAACATATAACCATGTCATGCACGATAATGACCATACAACTTCAAGGTCACATATCAGTGGACAACAATCTCATACATGTCGCATTGTTCTTTCAAGAAGAACAATTTCTTTTAGATCTCTTTTATAAATCAACATCAACAAAGTCTAGTCTATCACTTTTCAGAGTGCCAAGGTTTCAATTACACAACTTATAACATTCTAAAATTCAGGATCACATTGTAAATAGGCATAATATAGTCATATGTGCCAACGCATCTGCTGCAGAATAATCTGATCTGTGTTGCATGCACTTGGTCTGTTAACGAACAAGAATTCTAGTGAAGAATAACGCATGACTAAAGAAATAAAGTTACCTACTCTCACTAAAAAATTCCAGCATTTTTTTTGTTTGTATCCCATTCTGTTCATGTAACAATCATATGATTGACTAAACAGATTTGAAAACCAGTTTCACATGATACATAATTAGTGATTGCTAGATCACATGATGAATGATGAAGTCTCGGACATGGTTTTCGATGAGCGACTGTTGCATATGATGATCTCATAAGGCAGAAACATCAAAAGTCATTGTTTTTTTTTCCATTCTCTTAATTTTGAATAACTGAAAAGTAAATAGCTTCTTTCTAAAGGCATAAAGCCAAGCCAAGCCAAGCCAACAGGTGGAATTTAGACAACATCAAAAGAAATGACCTTCATAATCTCTTGCAAGGACCGGTCATGGACAATTCAGTACAACAAAAGCATAAAATAGCATTTGCAGAAGTAAAAGGCCGAATCTAATTGTGTCACTTGTATAACCACGCGATTAACTCTCTGGTTTCCTTCTCAAATTGTCCTTTATTTCATCCAACAACGAAAAGTAAAGTTAACTTCTATGTTCTGTTAACATTCCTTTCCTTAAAATCTCACTAAACAATTCAATTGGGAGAATTCCCACATCCTTTCATCTCAAGGGAAAAAAAAACATTCTTTGACCAAAAAAGTAAACATTCTTCCAGTTTCATTACCTGTTATTTAATTTAATTAATCATATGAGCTGTAAAAGCAACACATTGGCATGTATACTCCACATGAAATCTTCATGTTATGCCATGATCATGTCCCCCTCCTCCAATTAAAAATATTACTTTAATTTGTCCCCCTTTCATCGTGCTAATTATTAATCCCCAATAGTCAAAAGTACTATTGAATTCTGCCAGTAATTAAGATCACCTCCATTCATAATAAAATAGTGCCACAAACTGATTCAATATTTGACAGCTATAGACACAAATTTCTCAGTAGTCAAAATTGCAACCGGCCGCTTCTGAGCAAACAGATCATGGCGCACCAATTCAAAGAACACTAGAACAGCGTGATCAATGACCCCAAAGAATCATCCATTAATTCACAGATGAAACCAAAAAGAAACAGAACAATGGGCATGCAACTGATAAATGCTTGTGTCTGCGCATATACCATGGAAGTTTGGGAGCTTGCAGGTGTTGGAGGCGATGAGCCTGGCGGCGACGCTGCCCCAGTTGCCGCTGCCGATGACCGTCACCCTGTACACGGTTCCCGGGCTCTCCGCCGCCGTTGCCTGGTGGTGGTTGTGGCGGTGGCCGTTGCTGGCGCCATTGCCGACTGCCGAGCTCATAGCTTCTCTCTTTCTCTCTCTCTCCCCCCGATTTATTAGTTCTTCTTCCGAATGCAGACGAGATACCATATGAAGGAGGAGGAGGAGGAGGCTGCGCGAAAGAGGGTGGCTTTTGATTGAGGCGGTCGTGGCCGGGGCCGGGGCCGGCCGAGCCGGCCGAGTGGAGTGCTGCGAGAACGATGGCGGAGTCACCTATAAGTTTCCGCCTCGGCGCCTCGGCCCCTTTGCTTTTTTTTAGCGCTTGCGTTATTAAATAATATGACGACGATGATGATACCGATGGTGAGAACATGGCTGGGGTGGCTGGCGATGGTTGGATGGACTGGATCCATCCGCCTCACGTGGCGGTGGCAGACATTGCAGTCTATTGGATGGCGTCTGGATTGCATGGGGTCGTTGGCGGCACCATGCACGGACAAACGCCGTCCCCCCCCCCCCCCCCCCCCCCCCCCCCCCACGTTACCAAATGATTTTAAAAAAAATAAAATAAAATGTTTTCTTTTTTTTCTCTCGATTTTATTTTTTATGAGAAAAGAATGTTTGATATTGTAAAAAAAGTAATTCCTCTTATATTGAATTTAAAATTATAAGAATGTCAAACAATAATTTTTCCCATTTCATTCTTCTTGTCGTCATGGTCGTTAACCTATTTAGTTCAAAAGTCATCAACGAAAAAAAAAGAAGAGAATGAACGAGAATAATTAATTTTATTTGGATGACATGAATAATAAAAAGGTAAAGAATTAAAATTTAATAATAAATTTATTTAGATAAATTTATCCCTCATATATGTATTTATATATTAAGTTTATAAGATTAAATATAAATATATATTTTAATTGTACTTTTCTCATTCCTTCCACTCCCATTTGTAAGAGAAATAAAAATAAAATATTAAAGAGAAATAAAGGGAGAAATCTTCTCATTTTATTTTTTCAACTTAAATTCAATAAAATGAGTGAAACAAGTTCTTAACAATTTATAAAATTTTATTTCTTATTTATATTTATAAAATATATATTTCTTAACAATTTATCAATATATATTTAATGAAATATATATTTATAAAATTTATTTCTTAACAATTTTAAAATGTGAACCTACTTTTAATAAATTAATTATTTTTCGGAGTTAATAAAGAAGGACTAATTTCTATCTTTGAAAAGAAAATTAAGTATGGAAAGAATCAATAAATCGACAGAAGAAAGAATAAAATATTTGATTGCTGTGAATTTATTATTATTGAAATGTATGATTAACGAGAGACGATAACAAAGATAATTATATTAGAATGATAGACACAAATTGTTACTTAACATTGCTGCTATCAATAAATAAATAAAATATGAATTATTGGGGGCATAAAGCAGGCGGCCGGATTTGCCATTTAGACGGCTCTGTGTAGAGAAAAATATATGAAATTTAATTCTTTTGTTGATACAATTAGATATTATCAATATTGGGGGCGTTCCGGCCTGATTAAAATTATATTAGAAATTGAAACGAATTTTAAGAATTTTTAAAATTATTTAAATAATAAGATGCCCAATCCCAACCCCACTTAATTTTATTATATTATAGTTTGTTATAGACCAACTAAGTTATGTCAATGCGTCTTATTTATTATTATAACTTTTATTTCCTGAACATTGTTTTGTTAACTTAATTCATTATATTATATTATATTATATTAATAAAATAATAGCACATCAATCTTCTATGCCGATGTTATCTCAAATCGTTCCAATCCATTTCTGATTCAAATGTCGGGATTATGACGTCAAAATTAATTAGTTCCTATGCATAATTTAAATAGGATCTCATAAAAGTAAATTTAAAAACATAGAGAGGTTTATTTTTTATGTTAATGTGTCCCAACTCTCAAGATTAGTACTAAAAAGAACAACCATGAACGTGTTGACCTTTATGAAATGAATGGGTGGTGAATTATAATGAGAATCCATGAAAACAAACTCCTACGCGTAGAAGGAAAAATGGCTTTCCTCTATGTTTAAGAAAAATGGGGTATATATAATATCTACACTTTTGTCAAGTTACATTTAACTTATCTCCAAATTCATGATTCATGTGAGAACATCGCTTTTCTATTTCAAAGTAGAAAAAATAATGATATATATATTTCATGTTGCTTTTTCCTACATCTCTCTAGACTTTTCTTATGTTCACTTAATATTTCATCTAACTCTTTCTGCATGTTACCTAAATGTCTATTTTACGTTGTTCAATCCACTAGAACAAAGACGCAAAGTACTTTAGATTATTTTTTACATAAATAAGGAAGAAATGCCGTTTGCGTGAAGTGTTATTTTGAACTGCTTTGAAGAATATCCCTACAATGCAAAACAATGTGCAGAACACTTTTTATGCCCTTTTTATGATCTCAGATAAAGGAATAAAGTCTATGCATGGTTCATATTCAAAATCTTATATTCTATGCGTTTTTTTTTCATTTTTCTAACGTGTTCTTTGATGAAAGAGAATGCACTCCCCACAAAAGTGGTGGATGTAATTATTTGTAGTATTCTAAAGTTGCTAAATCAACACTTTAAAATCTTCTTTTCGGCTCATTTATCTTCTATGAACAGCTATTGCGAAAGCTTGAGTTTGTAAAAGTTCAAATGGTTGACTCGCTTAAACTAGTAGATTCTAAATTTTGCTTGTGTTGCATCGTTTGGAAATAAATGCATAATATCAAGGGACATTTTATATATTTAATCTCAGGATCTTCTTACAAGCATTTAGAAGTTAAAAGAAAAAAAAAACGGGAATCCCAATGGAAACATTGAGAGTGACATGGGGCGTTCTTGGTTATTTCATGTGCAACACATTTATATTTTGTGCATTTTGAGTTGTCAAATAGTGATATTTTGAAAGTTAAAAAATATGTTCTAAAAAATATGTCCATGACTCGTTGAAAGGTTTTATACATCAGCTGTTTCTCAACGCATTTCTTTAAACAAAGACTCCATTTTTTTCTCTTTTCGAATGATAAATATTTCTCATAACATGGAGTGTGAATCAAACTCATGTTTGAATTAAAACTGAGATATTGTTACAAGTTCTTTGACTGGCAATAAGTCCTTTCCAAATTTACTATTTGTTCCTCTATCAAAGGTGTTGCATAAATGTTTGCGATCGAGTAAATGCTCTATGAACGAACAGATCGAATCGAATTGGTAAATGGAAAGATTTGTACAAGTTATACGTTTCGTCGCCACTTTGTGAAAAATCATTATGTATGAATATGTCAAATATCAGTTACTCGATTGGTGAAATAGTCTCTCTCTCCAAAAGAATATATTTTTTTACCGACCTACAAAGAAAATATTTTGTTGCGAACGAACAAGATAGTGAAGAATTGTACATATGTAAGATCATCATTATTAGGACGGATATTTTCCACATAAAAGGAAAATCTTCTGTTACAATATAACCAGAAGTGATTTGGATCATTCAAGAATCGAAGTCGATTTACTTTATAAAAAGAAGATATCAATGAACTTCTATGAAATGGTTTCACGGGATTCAACCAATTGTCTCGATCATGGAATATGAGAAATAGGATTCCATGTTATTAAAGAATTTCCTGCGATTATTTCTAGTATGGAATGAGTCAATCATCCACTTTGTTATCTTTTTGGACAAAAATGGAATGACTATACATCGACATTTGGCCAATCTGATTTTCCAAGCGGGATCAAAATGATAGATTATTTCAAAATGAAACTGCTCTAGAGATCGAAAGTATTTTTAATTAAAACTATGAATAATTTTGTTTCAAACTCTATAATTTTATTAATTTAATATTTTTTTATAATAGTTTATCATATTACTTTAACATTAATTAGTGAATTTGCTACTTATTTATTCTTTTACATGTTTATATACAATTGCTACTCAAACTTATTCTCATGCTTCATTTTCTAATGGGTGGTAGGGGTGTGTTCACCAACCCGACCGTACCCTAAGCCAAAGGGGGTCGGGTCGAGTATAGTTTGGGAAATTTCGATCGACTTAATTATTTAATTTATTTTCTATTTTTTTTACTTTTTATTAAATTTTAATTATATATTTAATTTACAATTATAAAAAAGTTAAAATAAAATATTTTTAAGTATATAAATACTACAAAAATTTATTTTAATACCTTAAAATGAATATTAAATAATAAAAAGATAAGTAAAAAAATGGAAGTTGAATAACTTGATTTGGATCAGGTCGAATCGGATTTGTTGTCCCAAAGCGCGTCAACCGATCAAATTTGATTGGATCGAGTTAATTTATTCACGGGTCGGATCTAACTCAACCCTTAACCTTTAATTATCTTTTGATGGATAGTCTTCCATCTTGTATGTGTTCCCCTTAACGATGTGGGGCTGTTGGAGTTGCATATTGATTGCTACTTACAGGCAGGAGTGCAAGATCGTCGAGGTCATGTTTGCTGAAGTTTGCAGGAGCTTCACACATCAACTTGTGTTTTTTATATTTCATACAGTTTAGTTAGTTGTAATAGGTTGCTTGATATTATGATAAACCCAAAATTTGTTTTCAATATAATGTTATAACTGAATTATAGATAGAGTTTGTTATAGGAGAAAACGATGATCCATTTTTTTATACAAATAAAATTCAAAAGGAAAAAGCTCCTCTGCAGTGGTGTTTTCCCCAAGCTCTTGTCCTTGTTCTTCATTGACCTTCATTGGGAAGAGCTCGAGTGATCTAAAAATTGACACGGTGTTAGAGCTTCCTCTATTGAATTCAACATATTTATGTGGTCAGGTCAACTTGTTTTGATTCGAACTTCTCTCATGACTGGTTGTGATTTATGATGCGTAAAATAATGTAGCAAAATAAAATCGCTAGCAAGTGCACTAGTCGCTCAAGTAATATAAAAAATAGAAGTAAGAGTGTCGAACCCATGAGGAATATTATTAATTCAATATTTGAATTTATAAATTAATAAGAGAGGAAAAACATTGATTTTGAAAATGGGTTTTGTAATTATAAAATAAAGAAAATAAGATAATGGGATAAGATAATTGTGTTGAAGTTAGGCCTTAGGATGAAAATAGATCAAGATAAATATTTGAATCATAAAAGATAAATTTAATCTTTAAAGATGGATTAGAGTCTCCCTAAAGTAATCTAACATGATTAACTTGTGATCTCCACGACTAGCATCCCCTCAACCTAAGCATGCAGAGCTATCTTAATTTAATAAAAACTGAAGTTCCACGGCTGGCATCCCATCAAATCATATTACTCACTCCACAAACTGGTATAGATTAATAGACTACACAAACTTGATTCTCCACACACTAGTTATCAAATTTATATCAATTATTAATTTTAAATAAAATCAATTAAAATTAGTATCATGAATTCACTCCATAAACTGCTATAGCCTAATTCAAAAATCCAATTAACTAATATAAAATCATTAAGCATAATTAATAAAAGATTAAAATAAATCAAATATGGTCCAAACATTCCCTTTAATTAATAATCTCCTAAAATATAAAATCTAGAAACATGGAGTTCATCCTAGAAATTCTGAAGAGATAATAAAATATAAATCATAAAAATTGGAAGAATTACACCCAAAGTAAAATTTGGATCCTCAGATGTTGTCGGAGGATCAATCGTCCGATCAACTCTCTATCTTGGTCGAAGCCTACAGAGCTCATACACGCCATCGAAGAAAACCACACTTCAGAGCACCCATTGGGATGATGATTTCCTCCTCTATTTATAGGTGCAGATGGTCTTCATGCATATCACGATTGATAATATCGTATGGTCGAATTTAACCTTGAGATAAACTTTATGATTTTTAAATCTCGGCCACGATAAAACTTTATCCGTTTTGCACTCGATGATAAATTTTTCTTGATAATTGTCGGCCACCAAACTTGCCCAATGATTAGAGTTCTCGACCGCAAAGCTAAATTGCTGGTTAAGGATAAAACATCATGGTTTGATTTTGCGGTCGATAAACGTAATGGATGATGTGTTTTGCGACCCCATAATCAAAGCTTTTCAATCCTTTATCGCCCAATGGTACATGTTCATCTCCATTACGGCTGGATTTTTACGGCCGATAGTCTTGATTGCTGATCACGTATTGCCCCCAAGATAAAACTTCTTATTTGCAACTCGGTCGATAATCCTTGTTTAATGATAAGCTTTTGTCGCTTTGTGCCCAATGTTAGATGGGATATGAGTTTTGTGCCCAATGATACAAGGCCAATAATCACTTTGTATCGGCCGATAAACATAAGCTAACGACTTGCGACTTGAACTCTTAGTTGTACCTCGACCGATAATCCCCAGATAATAATATACTTGACTTTTCCTGCAAAATAATTATTAAAATTTAATTAATCCAACCACAATTGAAATATTCAGTGAATTAATAATTAAAATTGATAAATCCAGAATTACGACTAAAAATGAGCTAAAATGATGCATGCCATGATCAAATTATAGAAAAATTAATTAAAATAATAAACTAAAATATGTTATATTCTGCATGCATCAATTTATCTCAATTTCATTTTTGGGTTGATTTTCTGCTCAATCTTGGAAAATCGATCCCTAGTTTTTATGATGTGTGCAATTGGATCTTCATCTGGTTCTATCAATCCGTTAATTGATCTTTCAAGCCCTTTATTTCTGAGTGCATCAGTCAAATTTTGATCCCTCATCAGCTTGTAGACTCTAACAATTACACATAATGCAATATTGTGTTTTATAATGCACATTTAGAAAAGAATAAACATTGTTTTGTTGATGGATCATTTACTCTGGATCAAGTTGAAAGAAATCTACAATTTCAGTGGAAACGCTACAATACCCTTATTTTTCCCGAATTAGTAGCAAAGGAATTGTTAAGAATAGAAAATTATTGATATTACTCTTTCTAATGGCTTAAGTTTTTAGGAAGACTAAGTTAAGTGTTCAAATTTCGTTAAGTTCTAATTTATATATATATATATATATATATATATATATTCCTCCCTTAATTGTTTATGTAATGGGTTGGACTAGACAAAAATCATCAACAACTAACTTGTGAGGGGGAGTGTTAATAATAGAAAATTATTGATATTACTATAATGGCTTATGCTTTTAGGATGACAGGTTATCACATCAAATTTAACAGGAATAATTAGCATATTTCTTATAATCAAGATGCAAGTAGTGTGTGGGCAGATCTTATGTTTTGAGAAATTCAATGGGATGAAAATCTAATCGATTCAAAATGAAATTTGTTCTTGTGTTCAAAATGATCACTCAATAGCAGATTTAATAAGCTGGGGGAGCTTGAATTAATTACTCTTGCATTGCCTTCAATAGAGATTAGAAGGATTACTCTGAATATTTTAAATAACAAAAATTATATAATTTTTTTATGGGGCTCATTGATAACTTTACTCATGCTAGAAAACATATACTCTTAATGAATTCCCCTCCATCATCAATCAAGCTTATGCTATGATGATAGAAGAGCAGACGTGGCAGAGGAAGGCAAGTCAAGTAATGCAAAGAAGGATAATTCAGTTATACATGATCATTGTAAAAAGCTTGGACATAGAAAGAACCAAGGTTATAGGGTTATTGAGTTTCCACCTGGATTCAAATTTAAGGAACAATCAAATAACTAACTATGGTGCTGGGCTAGTAGCTCACTCCTCTTTCACACAAAAAAAATCAAAATTTGCTTTTGTTGTTTTCACTAAAGAATAGTATTAAAAGTTAATTCAGTTGATTAACAAGGAGTAAGGGATTGTGATAAATGATTCTACAACTATCATGGCAGATATAACTAATATGAAAGTTCATTTCCAGAACCTAGATACTTGACACAGTAGCTTCAAATCATATGACATTGAACCTTAGCTGGTTGGGAGATGTTAGAAATTTATACTATAGGACAACAAATTTGTTACATTACCAAACGGTAACATATAGTTTTTTTTTGTATTGTATTCAGATAAGAGGCTTTAGAATGTCCTTTGTTTACCATACTTCAAATTCACTTTAATATATGTGGCTCAATTAACTAAAGAACTTTCATGTAATGTTTCATTCTCTACTAATACTTGTCTCATTTAGAATCAACATAGTGACATGGTGAGGCATATTGGTAGTAAAAAGAAATATGGACAATGACAGTTTAACTCCTAAGAAAGCACTTTATGAAGGTTCTCAAAATTTAATTTATTTATTTATTCCTTTTCTACATGCAGAGGAAGAGGACATTAACTTCGATGAAAAAAATAAGTTTACTCTATCCCTTTTTACCTTTCAAGATAAATTAACTAATATAAAAACAAATAAAAGAGGAATTCCATTTAAATATATTTTTATTGACCAATTAGAATTGCCTTCCAAAATTTATAATTGTCTCAAGAGGTCCAATATACATACATTATTGGACCTTTTGAGTAAGAGTCAAGATGATCTTATGAGAATTGAATATTTTCGCATAGAAGATGTAGAAGACATATTGGACACTCTGTAGAAATATTTTGAAATGAGTTTACCTAAGAATAAATTCTCATTTTAAATCCATTCTAATTAGTTCATTTTCTTTTTTTCTTATTTTTGTTTGAAAAAATAAAAAAAGAAAAAGATTAGAAACTTATTTTTTTTTGTCTTTGTGATCCCTATTTTCGCATAATGATCATAAAAAATGTAGGTATCTAGGGAATAGTTGACTATTCCCTAGATACCTACATCATGATATTTCGTGGTTCAATAAATTTGAAAAAGACCTAGAGTTAAGGATTTATCAATAGGTAATGTCGCTCCAATACCTAACTAAAGAGCTACTATGGTACCGATCAAAAACACTGTTGTAGCTACTGGACGATGAAATGGATTTTGGAATTTATTGACATTCTCCAAAAAGGTACTTTCAATAATCCCGCCGATACTGAAACCATTAAAAGAATATCCAATAACTTATTAGGTACTGTACGGAGTATTTGAAATAGGGGAAAGAAATACCATTTCGGTAAAATTTCCAAAGGAGTTGCAAATGGATCCGCAGGTTCCCCAATCATTGACGGTTCTAGAATCGCTAAACCTACATTATATGCAATCGTACCTAGAATTACTACTGGAAAAATATAGATCATTGGGCCATGCGGGTTCCCCATAATAATTATGCCCCATTCCTTTAGCCAGTTTTGCTCTTAATACAGGATCATTCAAGTTAGGTTTCTTTGTTATTGAGAGGTGAATTCATTCTTATGGATCCATCCCCCGAAGGAATCAGACATGATAATTTTTCATCATCTGGCTCGAGCAAGAGTCAAAGAAATGATAGAAGACATAGATCCATAGAAAATATTTTATACATATCGTCACAAACATTATGTATAGATAATGGTATATGAGTTTTTGTAAGAAAAGATTTCCTGGATTCCATTTTCATGAATTGGAACTATACTATAGCATGGCAAAGAATTTTAGGTAAATGCTTAATATCCAAGTAGGCTTATAAATTTGATCATGATCAAGTGCTTTTTGGATTGTCTCATGTCTTTTTTATTGGTGTTTATCCCCATAACATCTCGATTTTTTTACATACAAAGTATTTACTTGTTACTAATGGACTTTAGCCTCTGTTATTCTTTAGATCCCTTATCTCACTCCGATAGTATCATATATTGTAATCGATGCAGAGGAAATGAATGCATTTCTACACGATAAATAAAGAAGGAGAATAGATAAAACATTCGATCATGCCATGTTACTTACTTTATTCCAGTCTACGGGATCTTACGGAGCTTGTTCATGCATGACATAATTCAAGTATGATCATAGAAAAGATTCTCCTCAAGTGAACCGGCCTATCCTCTACTACATGGGGGCTTATATGGTGGTTGGATCCGGAGACACATTTGGTTGTAAATTCCAATGTGGCAGATAATATAAATATGCATGGCCCATAATCCAAATAATACACTCCCATAATCCATCCTCTCTTCGGAAAATTCACTTCAACTATTCGTATAAAATAAATAATACGATACTTCACTTCGGAGTTGAAGAGACATATCCAAATAACATGTCTTTTTTTTAATAACCCATATTTTCTAGCAATGAAATACAATTTGTTTCTCATTCCTTCTCAATGTAATATATAATCAATTACAAATATCGATGATCTATAAAGAACCCGAAATATGATCAATCTGTATACATGCTACTTGGATCAGAAAGAAATAGTTACTCAAAGCTTCAATATCTGTCTGGCAACAACCTCTAACAAAACTACTGAAGAAATGTAGCAGCAATGGGTTGGACACATTCCCCTAGGTTGACTACATCTCATACTTGCAACTAAGACCCGTAAAGACAAATGTTTTTTCATTGTGAAGTTTATCCATTAGCAAGACAAACTCAATTGTCTTTTCTTGTCAATGTAAACTTGAAACACTTTAGTTGTAAACCTTTTGATCTCCTTCATATACTTGGATCCATTTAGAGTTTTGAATCATGATGGTTGTATGTTATCACTATTGTGATGACTTCAATAGGTTCACTTGGATATATTTAATTGAAGGAAAACAAAAAATCAGTAATGCCATTGAACAATTTTTGGCATTTACAAAAATTTGAGTTGAGAATTAAAGTCATTAGAGCATACAATGGCTTGGAGTTTGATTGTAATGTTTGTAGAGATTTGTTTAGTTCTAAAGGAATCATACACCAAAGCAATTATGTTTACACTCCATTACAGAATGGAGTTGTAGAGATGAAGCATAAAAACATATTGGAAATTGCAAGACTTGATTTTTCAATCTCAATTGCCACTCAAATATTGGGGTGGAAGTGTCGAGACAAAAGTTCATATTATTAATAGGATTCTCAATGATACTTCTACTTATGAAAAAGATTTTTAACAAGGCACTAATAAACAAGTTTCTGATAAGTTTGATAATAGGGTTGTACCTTGTGTCTTTATTGGATATTACATGACTCACAAAGGCTATAGGATCTTGAGTTTAAAACTTACAAAATTTCTATTAGTAAAGATGTGAAATTTTGTGAAAACATCTTGCCTTTCACTTTGCCAAAACAAAATGCAGAAATCAGCTTTG
Source organism: Pontederia crassipes (assembly GCA_030549335.1). NCBI lineage: Eukaryota > Viridiplantae > Streptophyta > Magnoliopsida > Commelinales > Pontederiaceae > Pontederia > Pontederia crassipes. Next base: position 47,917,662 of record CM060189.1, on the reverse strand, counting down.
AGGAACTTTTTTCTCTGTAAGTTAGTAAACAAGTAGTTGATGAAGTAGCCATAGACCATGTTCCCACTTAAGAGGACACTCGAGATCAGAATAATGAATAAGAGAGATCGGCATCATTTGAACCATTAGTTATATCTGTCATGTTAGTTTAGTTGTAGAATCATTGATCACAATCCCTTACTCCTTGTTAATCAGCTAAATCTTTTGATACTATTCTTTAGTGAAAACAACAAAAGCAAAAAAGAGGAATCTGACTGGGCTACTAGACCAACACCATAGTTAGCTATTTGATTTTTCCTTTATTAAAATTGAAGCTAGGAGGAAACCCAATAACCCTATAGCCTTGGTTCTTTCTTTGTCCAAGCTTATCCTTCTTTGCCTTACTTGACTTGCCTTCCTCTGCCACCATTGCTCTTCTTCTATCAACATAGCATAAGCTTGATTGATCGATAGAGGGGGATTCACTAAGTGTATCTGTGTTCTAGCATGAGTAAAATTATCAATGAGCCCATAAGAAATTTATATAATTTTTTATGTTTAAAATATTCAGAGTAATCCTTCTAATATCTATTGAAGGCAATGCAAGAGTAAAATTTGTGCTCGAGGAATGCTACAAATTAGAGTTAGTGATACATCTAGGCAGTACGAAAATGTACAGGGATGTCAAACATAATTTTTGGTGGCATGACATAAAGAGAGATTGCCAGCTACGTCTCCAAGTGCCTGGTATGTCAGCAGGTCAAAGTGGAGCACCGACGACCATATGGACTGATGAAGCCCCTAGGAGTGCCAGAATGGAATGCAGAAGTGATGTGATGTCATTTGGGTCATGGTCAACAAGTTTAACTAAGGCAACCCACTTCATTCCAATCAAGTGGAAGCAGTCGGTGGAGAGTCTACGTGAGTTGTATGTACAAGAGATCAATCCGACTTCATGGGAAACTTGTGGAGTCCAAAAAATTTTGTTCTGTTGTTGTTTGTCATCATAGGATTGTTCTATTATGTCATACATTGTCCCACATTTGTGATGCATGATTGATGAGTCTCATTTAGGACTCAATTCTTTAGCCCATTATAAAACACTATCGTCAAAATTTGTTGTGAATCAAAAGTTTGTGATGGTAGTTTCAGTTAGACTCTATTTGTACGGCTCAATTATAGGATCATATTCCTATTCTAGTTCAGTCCTATTATGACCTTTTTAAATTGCTCTCACGGTTCTCTTTTAGTTCAATAACTAGTAGTGTTATTCGAGCTTAATTTTTTGTCAAGTAATTTTTAGATAATTAATTTATTAGTATTTTTGTGTGGGTTCTAGTTACCTTCTAATGGACACCACCAATATTGATATTGGGAAATTTTATGACTCATCAAGTTTTCCTCTTCAACAAATGAGGATGGTGGCTCTCTTGATGAGCAAAGTCATAAAAATCATTGTGATCGAAAGAAAGCTCAATTATGTGCTTGATGCTAAATAGGCCAAATTAGGAGCTCTTTCATCTCCTTTGACCCAGATATGAAACTCTACAAAATATTGCTTCGAAGAAGACTATTGTTGATGCATGATCAAAGTTAAAAATTTTGATATGACGATGTTTTGAAAAATAATTAGCACTTGTATATTTTGTTGGTGTGAAAACTATGCTCCAAATATTTTGATGATAGCAATAAAGAGATGATGTTCTAATGGTTAGTTAAAATATTGAGTTTCATATATCAATGAAATTTCAAAAGAAAAAAAAGACATATGAAAAAGTCTGTGAAGCAAGTGGACTTCAATAGAAGTAGAGGATGACCTCTATGATAATTTCAAGATTGAGGCGATAAAGCCAATGCTCGAAAAAAATGAGCGGACATCCATTATGATGATCAGTGCCTATCAAGACAACAAAATGGATGACTGCTCACTGAGCGAATGACTGCAACAAAGGAAATTCGCAAATTTTGAATTTCAAGCGGACAATCGCTTATGATAGTGGATGCTGACTTTGCAAAATAGATGAAGAAAATTCATAAACTAGTCAACCAATGGCTCATCCCACAACTTCAGTGGGAATAACGGTCGAAATTTTCAATTGATCGAACTTACAATGGTTATAAGAAGCAGCCACCTAGCCCAATGGAATGGACGGCGTCAAAGCACAAAAACTTTAATTGTGGAACAACAGATGACCAAAATCGAGAACAGACGCCCATTTCACTATCGGTAGAATATAGCTTTAGACAATGGCTAGAAATCATGTTTAAAGAATGAGAGAATTTTTCACACTGTCCATACACACTCTATAAGACTATAAAATGATGTCAAAGCCTAAGGAAACATAATAAGAAAAAATGAACAACATTCTTGACAACTTAGAGCACTTGAAGTACATTGAGTTATAATGTTTAATCCTTTATTTCTTTCATTTGTGAGTGACATGAAATTGTAAAACAAAAAGTCTTCTAGTATTGTGAAAACTAGTGAGTGATAAGAGGTGTTCCTTACCTCTTGAGCGGAGGAGAAGAGGACGGTGAAGGTGTAAAATGATTTCTTCCTTTACGTAGAATCTTCAATGGAGTTGAGGTCAAGAAGTCGAAGCTAGGCGCAACAAACTCGTGTATGTTGTGTTTGCACTCTTACCTTTTTACTTTGTAAAATGTATTTCAATCAATTTTTTGCACCTTTGGCCTATATTTTTTAAACGTTTTTAATCCCTTCCTTCCGATATAATTCTTACAATGCCAACTCATCTCTCCCCCTTATTTCTTGGTTTTTTGTAATTCTACAATCGGTATCAAAGTAAGATTGCTCTTAATTTTAAGATTTAACAATCTTGAGAGCCATAATATCACAAGTTATACCTTTTGCTGAGGGTCAATCTATTTTTTTTCTTCCGTCAAGAGTTTATGACTCAAGTTTTTCCCATTGGATTAAGTGTGCATGAAAGCCTACTTATTTCCCTTCATTTTGAGGTTTGCAAAATAGTTGAAAAAGAATTTGAATGACCAAAGGAAAATAGTAATGGTGCATATATTAATCTCTTTTTTTAGTAAATATAATGATTTTAGATTTTTTAGTCTAGAACTTGACTCTAAAGCTCAAAGTGCATTTCATTACATATTAGACACTTACGATTTAAATCTCATTTCTAATTGTTCAACCCCTCGTGAATGTGACAGTTTTGTTAGAAAAATATAAAGCGAGCAATAATGATGGAAGGGCACATCAAATATGGACAAAGCAGAAAGTGACAATCCTATATTTACGACATCCGAGAGTAAAATTTTTTTGCTTAGTAACAAAGAGTGAGGATGATAAGATAGTTTCCAACTCCTATTATAGTTCTAGTGATAACGATGATGCGGATGATAATATCAAGTTTGATATGCACAATGAACTCTCTTCTCTAATTAAACATATATACTCTTCAAAATATGAAACCTTGATAAATAGGTTTGAAACTTTGAAGGAAGAAAATAATTCATGCACAATTGAAAAATGCTTCAAAAGAGAGAGCTTCAATAATATCATGTATCTTATGATTATTTGAAGACTGAAAATTCAAATTTTACTACATCTTACCAAAATCTACAAAAAAATTTGCTTAAATGAACAATTTTCTCTTGTTTATTCTTCAAAAGGAAGCATTAATAGAGAAAGTAGAAAACCTATTATGCATAGTTTTGATAAGAAAATTATGCCGTAAAAGAATTCCAAAAACTCGTGTGGATATTATTTGAAATATTCCTATTAGTTGAAATCTAAATATGCTTATGATCACCATATGAAAACTAAATTTCGTGTGATCACCCTCTTAACTCTATAAATTCTCATGTTTTCCATAATGATTTTGAATTTAAATGTGTGCATGATCATTTAAAAAATTCACTTAAAACTTGTCAGTATTATTTTTTTCATGAACATGTTTACAAAGTCATTTTGCTATGATTGTTTGAAAATAAGTTATGTATTGGAAAGTTGGATACAAAATCATTTGATGTGATGAGAAAGAATAAGAAATCCAAGTTTATTCAATGCGTAATCGATTTACTTGTGCAAAATAATATAATAACATTTGGTTGTGCTAGCTAAGTGAACCTACAAGAAACTTGTTTTATTTGTTAGGATAGTATCTTTATACTATTCACAAAAAGGATTATCATGTTGATATGATAGCACTAAATGACTCCATGAATGATTGTTTCACATTTTTTTTGTCATTTACTTTGAAATAACAATATGATGCTCAAATGATATCGTGTTTGTGGTGTTTGTGATGTGCACTATCTTATATCTCACTTGGACACATCAAAATAATTATAAGATTTCATAACTTAGGTATAAGTGGATTTATATTTGGGATCTAATTTACTTCATGCCACGAAAAGTGTAATCTTTTGGGTTCCATGGGCATGAATCCACATTTTCATTATTTGTAGAATCATTTTAGTAAAATTTCTTGGCATGATTTCCTCTTTATGAAACTTAAAGTTTTCACGTCGTTAGAAGCAAATTTTTACTCCTCATTTATAACATTGGATAATTTTAAAAGAGGCAATATGTAAAAGACATAATCTCTAATAGCTTACATGTTTCATTTCTTATTTCCTTGTCATGGCTTTTGAATATTATTTTGTGACAAAGGAAAAAGAAAGAGAAGTTGACTATAACTATAGGGAGAGTGTATTCAAAAGCTTGAAATGTTACTCATGTACGTTGAATATAATATTCTTGTTATATATCATGAACCATAAAGAATTTTTTATCATATGATCAAACTTTAAACCAATGAGTAAATTTACTTTTAATTAAGCATATTGCTAATGTCTCAAAACTTTAAGCAATATTTTGATTATTATATAGATTTTTGAGGCTTGTGTTATTTTTAGCCCCTAGATATTTTAAATTTATAGCTTGTTCTTATAAAGTACTCATGTTTCACTCGAAATCTAACAAACTAACAATGTTTTGAAAGTTTTCAGTCTGGATGCCCAATTCAAGGATTGAACGTTCACTTATAACGTATTATAGATGTCGTTCACTATTAGTTACTTATTGTGATCCTAAAGTAGATGATAGTTGTCGATAGCGAACGTCTAGTGTGACTAGATATACAAAAAGATGAACTTGTGGACTTTCATTTTATTCCAAATCGGACGCCTGCTAAACGACTTTGCCCTCCGTCGTTCATTCACTCTCATTGTGCATAGCACCAACGTCCTTCTCCTCATGCATAATGTTTAAATTATGACAGACTAAGTTTGAAGACAAATAAGACAATTGTCAAACAATACTTCTCTTCTCCCAATTATATTCACTCTCAAACTCAATTTACTTGTCAGAATCGGCTTTCAACCCAAATGAGAATTTATTAGCTTGCTCTAGCACTTCTTGGCAAGTCAAACAACTTGGGGGCAATATGTACTCAAATGTATTATTATTAAATGATATTTGATCATGACACATCAAATTCTGTATACGTAAAAAGATCTGATGACAAACAAACCAACATATTTTTTACTATTTTTTAGACAAAATGATTTTGTATCTTTTTCGCATATGGGACAAGCACATTTACCTTTCATGCTTCAACCACTCAGCAATTGGTATGCCCAAAAATCACTTATGGTTTATATTAATGCATCCATCGATACAAATTTTTGCTTTTTAAATTTCTCATGAGTGAGCACACCATCCTCCCACAGTGTATTGAGTTCATCCATCAAAAATTTTAAATAAACAGCTAAACTTTTACTTGGCGATTGAGGATATGCAAGTAAGTAATATGTTATCTCGTCTCACACACAGCATGGAGGAAAATTATAAAGTGTAACAAAACTAGCCAACAAAAATAAGTCATGCCTAATACCAAATAAGTTGAACCAAATGAACAACAATGTCTCAATCTAACATTATGTAACTTTGCTAAAAAAAAGTCAAATGGAGTGAATCAAATCATCTTCATGTCTCAGCATCTCAAGGATGTGTAATCAATGTTAGATCATAGCATACACCATCTTTATGCCTCTATAGTTTTTTTTTAGAAAAAATAGTTGTTGCAATATTGGAATGATGGGAAAGTGTCTAAATATTGCATTTGTCACATTCTTTTTTAAAATTTGAAAATCTTTCTTTGATTTATATCTACTCTCTCGACAAATGGAATAAGTAGTAAGTTATTTTTTAATATGATTGTGATATGTATCAATTTTTTAATATTCCAAACCTAAATATCTCATCGATATTTTGTCTGTAAAAACTTTTCGGTAACCTCTCGGATGCTGAAAGCATACTCTTAATAATGGCAATTATCTGATAAATTTTGGTCAGAATTACTCCTCGAAAGGACTCTATCGTGACTCGACTCGATCTGACCCGGCCAAATTTTGGTTGGATCATGTAACGCCCTGAAATTTGATCCCACCACATGATGAAATATCCTCTCGATGAGTTACGATCTTTCGGTACATCTTGACCCTTCATTAAACTAGTTGATCAATAAGGGTGACACATAAGTGGAAGATTTGAAAATGTATATTACAACAAATAAATATGAAATGCGAAAGTTAAAATGATAAATGAAATAAAAGAGTACATCACTATGGAAATCTAGTAACATAAGGTACATCACGTAACATGTCTAGGCATATAAAAGTCCATGCCATAGTACATAGGTCTCACATAAAACCGATAATATAAAAGACTAGACGTAAACTCTATGATAATCATGTGCGCACGCCACTTGAGCAGAAGTCATTGCACACACCTCAACCATGTCGCACAAGTAAATCAAATACATGTGCGAATCAACACAGAGGAGGAAATCTTTCCATTAGCATAAAGCTAAGTGTGAATTCAAAATAGATCCATAAGAATATGCACGAACACAAAATAGGATATCATAAATCATGAGGATCGTCATAAGGGAACAATGATAATTATAGTCCAATTCATGTTCATTAGTAGCATTTATCTTCTTTCACCAGAATTAATTTTCATTTCAGAACTACCAGTTGTGTTATTCCGGATGCCCATTTTGTGAATCGGGCAGTCGGTGATCGACATCAGCGAAAAATAAGAGTTTAAACTTTTTTGAGAAAATTGTGGTGTTTTAGAGGTCGGGCAACCCGAGTCGTGAGCACCAACATACTAATACATAGAAAAGAAAAATGGTGATTCTTCCCTTTTTTCCAACATAGATCTAATATATATACATATATATAATGAAAAAGAATTAAATTAAGAATAAGTAGGATCAAGGTTCACAAACTCTCAAGTTTTAGATTTAAACTCTTATGAGTTCACGAGTTTAACCATGAAATGGAGCAACTCGAAGTGGAATCGAACTTGGTGGTAAACTCGGGTAGACTCTTAGTGGACTCGGGTAGAATCGAGTAAACTCGGATAAACTCGGGTAAACTCGGCAGAGTCTATATGTAGAATCATCATATGCAAAAGTTAAGCATTTAACCAAGATTTGAGGTCAAAATCAAAATGAAAATAGTATTAAACATGCATGATTTAACATCTAAGAATATTTTATGTTTTAATTTGTATGACTCATGGACTATTTTGGTAATTTGATATATAACTTTGAACTCTTTACGTTTCAACATATGTTGCATCGACTTATATATTGTGCTTATATAGTGTAATGAATTGTTAAAAATAATGAATGATTATGCAATTCAATATGAGTGAGTTGAAATATGACCAATGAACTCATTACATTTGAAATTAATATATAAAAATTATTTCTCACAAATATTTTATAACATATAATGTTAAATATATACATAAGGTCAATGTACATAAATTCTATGAATTTATATTTCGAGTTTACGTCTCGAATTTACGGGACGTAAAACGAGTCAACATAAACTCTCGAGCAATGCTGTAAAACCCGACCCGGCCATCAACCCGGATCGATGGCCGGGTCAGTTGAACCGATCGGATCGGGTCAAACTGAAAGATCGGACCGGATCAAATCGATCGATTGGATGGAATAATGTAAGTTAATAAAAAAAGAAAATATGTTAAATAACTTTCTCTCTTATTCTTAATATCTTTGTAAAATGTATAATAAATAAATTAAAACATAATAAAGTAAAATAAAATGGTATAATAAGTTAAAAAAATATAATAAAGTAACTATCAATTAAATAATTATTACCTAAAAGATGATAAAATATTCATAATTATAAGTTAAAGAAATATTAGTGATATTATGAAGAAAAGTTAGTGCTTGAATTTAGACAAATATATATATAATGTGTCGTAATTTTTTAAATTTTTTTCATACTTATTATTTTATGTTGACCCGACCGGGTCACTCAAACCCGTCGGGTCGGCCGGTTGAACCCGAGCTTTTATCGGGTTTGACCGGGTTAAGACGGGTCAACCTTAAAAACGAGTTTGAGGTGACCCGCGTGTCACCCTCCATGAATGGAGGGCTTCTGGGCATGGCCGAGCATGGCCGGGCGCGCCCTGGGCGCCCGGGTGCACATGGCGGCCATGAACATCCATGGGATGAGCCGAGACATCCCAGGGACTGGAGAGCACATCTCGGGACTTCTTTATCAACCAGGAAGCTTGGTGCAGAAGATGGGACTTAGAGGATGGCCGGAACCTGGCGGGGCCATACGACATGGCCGGGTGCACATGGCCGGGTGCGCCCGGGCCATTCTGGGGCATGTCATCCCAGGACCGAACCAGACCATCCTAGAGCATCATCAGACATGTGGAGGTCGCAGGAGATCATTGGACTTGAAGGAGCATGCGTGAAGACATCTCTGGAAGGAAGGCAATGAAGAGGTGGCGGTTGTAACCGCCATAGCGGCCATGGCCGGCGGGCAGGAGGTGGCCGCGCCGGAATCGTGGTGGCCGGAGTTCACTAGGACATGTCCTATGATGGAGGGAAGTAATCCTGAAGGCAGGAACTTCAATCAAGGTGATGGGAAGATCCTGGCCATTGGATTAGAAGTTATGTAGTAGGTAGTTATGGTTGACATTTGAATTTGAATTGAATGGTTTGAATTCAAATTCTGGACAGCAGTTGGCTGATCCAAACACTATAAATACATGTAAGGTTCCCACATTCTGGGACAGGTGTTAATGAATGTCTTCTTCCCTCATTGGCCGAGTTCTCTATATGTTTGCATTGTGTGTGTGTAACTTGACTTAAGTAAGAAACTAAGTGTGAGTTCAAGGGTGTGTGAGAGTTCATCTTTGAGAGGAAAAATCAGAGTGAACAGGAAGGCTGCTTGAGTGATTTGTGGAGGAATCTTCAAGGCCGGTTGCATCTAATTTCTAGGAGAGAAATTAGGCTGTGACAATTGTGGTATCATAGCCCATTACAACCTTTGCAACATGAGTGAGGATGGCAATCAGCAAGGTCCTGTGACCAGAGGCCGTGCAGAATCACAGGTAGTCACTGGTGGTGGACCTGCGAACCAGGGAGGTAAGAAGACTCGTTCACTCTCCACTGATCCTCTCCCTCATCTCGAAAGGCATTTAGACCTCTTGGATCATACCGTCCAAGGCATGGACATGACTGTCCGGGCCCTTGAACAAGGTATGACCCAGCAGGGCTTGGCCTTAGATGAGACAAGGACAAGGGGTGAATTGAGTGCGGCCAGAATCAAGACACTTGAAGAAACCTTGGAGATCAGATTGAAGTCCATTGAAATGGACATCATGATGATAAAGGGGCACCTTCTGGACGCCACTGGTTGTCGAGTAAGGGCAGCCATACCAAAGTTCACGGGTCCGGAGCCAAAGAAGTATGAAGGTGCAAGGGATGCCACCATCATCGACGACTTTCTTTGGAGTCTTGAGAAGGGGTTCAAGACTAACAAAATTTCAGTGGAAAAGGATCAAATCGACTTGGCGGTGCGGTACCTAGCGGAGGGCGCACCATTATGGTGGAGAAGGATGGAAGAGGAGATTGCGAAAGAGAAGATCGTCATCGACTCTTGGAGCACCTTCACCAAAGAATTGAAGAAGCAATTCTATCCGGGAAATGCCCAGGAGATAGCCATGACCAAGTTGACGAACTTGAGACAAACGGGTTCGGTGAAGGACTACATCGAACGATTCCAGCCTCTAATGCTTGAAATGACAGGTACTATGGACGAAGCGACGTGGATATTCTTCTTCCTTAGAGGCCTGAAACCTTGGGCGGCACAAGAGGTCAAGCGGCAGAAGGTTGCCACCATCAAGAAGGCCTTGGCAGTGGCCGAGGCTCTCACTGAATTCAGTGTGGGGCGCGACCAGGGTGCAGCCAAGGACAAAGTTGTACTCTCGGACAAGGTGCAGTCTCACACAAGGAAGGTCGACAAGAAGGGAAAGAAGGAAAAGAAGGAGAGTAAGGTCAGCAAGGAAGGCACATCCAAGAAGTCAGTAAAGTGCTTTACGTGTGGAGGGCCACACTATGCCCGAGAATGCCCGAAGAAGGGCGCCCTGGCCACTATGCAGGGCGCGTCCGAAGATGAGGAGGGGCGCCGCACACATGGGGGCCATTATGGCCCTCACTTCAACCTCTGCATCCATCCCACTGAAGAAGAAGAAAGAGGCCACCAGGGGCCTCATGTTCACTGAAGTTTGGATGCAAGGGCAGGCGGCTATGGCTTTGGTCGATACCGGGGCCACCCACAACTTCATGGCCTTGGAGGAGGCACAGCGGCTGGGCATCGACTTCAGGCATGAACCAGGGCTGATCAAGACGGTCAATGCAGCCTCACAACCTATACATGGCATGGCCAAAGATGTCCAGGTGCGAGTAGGCAATTGGGAAGGCGCCATGACCTTAACAGTGGTGGCCATGGACGATCACCGCATGGTCCTTGGCATGGAATTCCTGGACCAGTTCTCCGAAGTTCGAGTGACCCAGGAGGGGTTATATCTTGTGTCCCAGGAGGGGACACACTTGGTCCCTTTGAAGAGGGCCAATGTGAAGTCAAAGCTGCTGTCCACCATGCAAGTGTGCAGGGGTGTCCGGCACAAGGAAGAAACTTACTTGGCTGCCCTCAAACTTCATGAAGTTCAAGGGGATGCTCCTGTCCCAGAGGAAGTGCAGAAACTCCTGGCCTTATACAAGGACATCATGCCCCAGGAGTTGCCCAAGAAGCTGCCCCCTCGAAGAGACGTCGACCACTCCATCGACTTGGTGCCCGGGGCGCGGCCGCCCGCCATGGGGCCATATCGAATGGCTCCTCCTGAGTTGGCAGAACTTAGGAGGCAATTGGAGGAACTTTTGAAGGCAGGATTCATAAGGCCATCAAAGGCACCTTATGGGGCTCCTGTTTTGTTCCAAAAGAAGCATGATGGCACATTGCGAATGTGTATCGACTATAGGGCTTTGAATAAACTAACGGTGAGGAACAAGTATCCTATTCCTTTGATTGAAGATTTGTTTGACAGGTTAGGGAAGGCAAGAATCTTCTCCAAATTGGACCTAAGGTCAGGGTATTGGCAAGTGAGGATTGCCGAGGGTGATGAAGAGAAAACAACTTGTGTTACTCGCTATGGTGCATATGAGTTTCTTGTTATGCCCTTTGGGCTTACTAATGCACCTGCCACCTTTTGTACTTTGATGAACAGGATCTTCCACCACTTGTTGGATAAGTGTGTGGTTGTATATTTGGATGACATTGTTGTGTATTCAGAATCTCTTGCCGACCATGTCAAGCACTTGGAAGAGGTGTTCAAATTGTTGAGGGAGCATGAACTTTTCGTGAAGGCCGAGAAGTGTTCCTTTGCTCAACCTGAAGTAATGTTCTTAGGTCATCACATCAAAGCTGGAGTCATAAGCATGGACAAGGAGAAGGTTCGTGCTATTGAAGAATGGCAGCCCCCTTCGAGTGTTCCAGAGTTGAGGTCATTCTTAGGGCTGACCAACTATTATAGGAGATTTGTGGAAGGGTACTCCAGGAGGGCAGCACCTCTCACTGATCTCTTAAAGAAGGATAGATCTTGGCTGTGGGCAGACACATGTCAAGAGGCCTTTGAGGATCTCAAGGGTGCTATAGTCCAAGGGCCATGCTTGAGGCTGCCCGACTATGGCCGAACCTTTGAGGTACACACCGATGCTTCAGATTTTGCACTAGGAGGCGTCCTTATGCAAGAGGGCCACCCCGTGGCTTTTGAAAGCAGGAAGTTCAGCGAGGCAGAGCGCAAGTATCCTATGCATGACAAGGAGATGTCGGCCATAGTGCATTGTTTGCGCACTTGGAGACATTATCTTCTTGGAAGTACTTTTGTTGTAAAAACTGACAATGTGGCCACTTCTTACTTTCAAAATCAAAAGAAGTTGTCCCCAAAGTAGGTACGTTGGCAAGACTTTCTGGCCGAGTTCGACTATCAACTTGAGTACAAGGTGGGGCGCACCAACGTGGTGGCGGACGCCCTCAACAGGAAAGTGCAACTTGCGGCCATGTGTAGTGTGAAGGGCGACTTCCAAGATCAAGTGCGAGTAGGCTTGAGTCATGACTCCAAGGCTGTGGAGATCCTTCGTTTGGTGGACGAGGGCAAGACTCGAAGATTTTGGAAGGAGGAGGGCCTGCTTTTCACAACAGGGCGCCGGCTGTACGTGCCCCGTTGGGAGGGCCTTCGACGTCGCATTCTCAAGGACTGCCATGACTCATTATGGGCTGGACATCCAGGTATGGTCAGAACATTGGCATTGGTGGAAGATGGCTACTATTGGCCACAAATGCAGGAAGACATTGAGGCATACGTGAGGACTTGCCTCAAGTGTCAGCAGGACAAGGTGGAGCAACTCAAACCAGCGGGTCTTTTGGAACCTTTACCGGTGCCCGAACAGCCATGGCAGGTCGTAACCATGGACTTCATCAGTGCTCTACCAAGATCAGGAGGCTATGGGTCGATTATGGTGGTAATCGACAAGTTCTCCAAGTACGGCACGTTCATCCCAGCCCCTAAGCATTGCTCGGCCGAGGAGGTGGCCAAACTTTTCGTCAACAATGTGGTGAAGTTTTGGGGCATACCTGAGGTAATTGTGAGTGACAGGGATCCTCGCTTTACAGGTACATTCTGGAGGGAGTTGTTCAAACTCCTTGGGACTGAACTCCGTTTCTCAACGGCCTTCCATCCTCAAACGGACGGCCAAACAGAGAGGGCAAATCATCTTCTAGAGATTTACCTTCAACACTTTGTGGATGCTAACCAAAAGAATTGGGCAAAGTTGTTAGATGTTGCTCAATTCTCTTTCAATATGCAGAGGAGCGAGGCTACACAAAGGAGTGCCTTCGAACTCGTCACTGGCCGGCAGCCCGTAACCCCAGCAGCCTTGGCAGCAAGGTATGCAGGAAGGTGTCCTGCAGCCTTCAAGGTGGCACACCATTGGCAGGAGGCTTTGGAAGAGTCCAGGGCCATCCTTGAGAAGTCAGCAAGGAAAATGAAGAAGTTTGCAGACAAGAAGAGGAGACATCTGGAGTTCCAGGTTGGTGACCAAGTGTTGGTGAAGTTAAGAGCTCGACAATTCAAGGCTCTTCGAAACTTGCACCAAGGCCTCATGAGGAGATATGAGGGCCCTTTCACCATCTTGAAAAAGATAGGCAAGGTGGCCTATCGTGTGGATCTTCCTGCTCATCTTCGCCAATTGCATCCTATTTTCCATGTAAGTATGTTGAAGGCATACCATGCTGACTTGGAAGAACCAGGGCGCGCGTCCGAAGTTCGAAGGCCGGTCAACGACATGTCTACTTCCCCAACTACAGGTGAAGCTCAGCAGTTGCCGGGGTCGGCAACGTCTTCAGCGGGGGAGGAATGTCACCCTCCATGAATGGAGGGCTTCTGGGCATGGCCGAGCATGGCCGGGCGCGCCCTGGGCACCCGGGTGCACATGGCGGCCATGAACATCCATGGGATGAGCCGAGACATCCCAGGGACTGGAGAGCACATCTCGGGACTTCTTTATCAACCAGGAAGCTTGGTGCAGAAGATGGGACTTAGAGGATGGCCGGAACCTGGCGGGGCCATACGACATGGCCGGGTGCACATGGCCGGGTGCGCCCGGGCCATTCTGGGGCATGTCGTCCCAGGACCGAACCAGACCATCCTAGAGCATCATCAGATATGTGGAGGTCGCAGGAGATCATTGGACTTGAAGGAGCATGCGTGAAGACATCTCTGGAAGGAAGACAATGAAGAGGTGGCGGTTATAACCGCCATAGCGGCCACGGCCGGCGGGCAGGAGGTGGCCGCGCCGGAATCGTGGTGGCCGGAGTTCACCAGGACATGTCCTATGATGGAGGGAAGTAATCCTGAAGGCAGGAACTTCAATCAAGGTGATGGGAAGATCCTGGCCATTGGATTAGAAGTTATGTAGTAGGTAGTTATGGTTGACATTTGAATTTGAATTGAATGGTTTGAATTCAAATTCTGGACAGCAGTTGGCTGATCCAAACACTATAAATACATGTAAGGTTCCCACATTCTGGGACAGGTGTTAATGAATGTCTTCTTCCCTCATTGGCCGAGTTCTCTATATGTTTGCATTGTGTGTGTAACTTGACTTAAGTAAGAAACTAAGTGTGAGTTCAAGGGTGTGTGAGAGTTCATCTTTGAGAGGAAAAATCAGAGTGAACATGAAGGCTGCTTGAGTGATTTGTGGAGGAATCTTCAAGGCCGGTTGCATCTAATTTCTAGGAGAGAAATTAGGCTGTGACACGCGGACCGTTTTGATGGCTGGACACCGATTCGATCGGCCGAGCTGGACCGAGTTTTATGGTATGGCTCTCGAGTTTGAAAACCTTAAATAGAACTCAAGATCGATCTAAACAAGTAGGTGGCGAGCTTTTAAACACAGTTGGAAACATTGTTGAGTGAGCTTATCAAAAAGAAAGAAGGAAGAACAAAGAAGATATGACGGTTCGTTATCGAGAAGACAAAAGCCAAAAACTAAATTCAATTCTTGCAGCGTTGTGTGGAGGCAGAATGAGCGCTCCTTTTTTTTTCTTTTGATCCCTCTCAACATGAAAGCCAATCAGCATGCAGAGGACCATTGATTGCCCGGCTGTCCATTCAGGAACCGTGTGTAGGGCAAAAAGGATATATATCTTTCAGCTAGCTCACTAATCTAAAACCTAACGACTTGTTCAAATCCGTGTTCCATTAATTCTCCTTGATTATTTGCATTGAAGCCTGTTAAACTTGAGGCAGGAGAGGAGTTTTATCGTTACAGATGCATAAAATTACCCAGGGTTTCATTAGCTTAATCCTTGTATATCTTAGTTGCTTGCTTTCACAGACTTCTCAAATATACATAGAGCTTGAACTAATGCCATCTCTTAATGACATCCTTCTACATTCTAATGATGACGGCAATTCCTTACGAGGAACATCTTAAAATCTAACACATATTGTCAAGAATCTTAAACAAAGATTTTTCTGAACCTTATAAATTAAGCACATGATTTAGTTCGTTCTCATCCATCCTACAAGCCCTCAAACACGTACGTCCAAGCTTGCGCAGCATGGGGAAGCACCTGTTCTTGGCCATACTAGTGGCTGAACTGGCTTTCACCCTCTGCAGGGCCATTCCCTTCACCGAGGAGGACCTCGCCTCAGAAGAGTCCCTCCGGGGACTGTACCAGAGGTGGCGCCGCAACTACGGATCAGCAGCGGCAGCTCGCGGCCTCGGCAGCGAGGACGATGGCCGTTTCAACGTGTTCAAGGAGAACGTCAAGTACATCCACGAGTCCAACATGCAAGACAAGCCGTACAAGCTGGCGTTGAACAAGTTCGGGGACATGACCAACGACGAGTTCATGAGGGCGTACGCTGGGACCAGAAGCCGCCGCCATGGAATGCTGGGAGAGAACCGCCGTCCGAGTGGCAAATTCATGTACGAGAACGCCACCGTCGACCTCGCTGGTTCAGTGGACTGGAGGAAGCTTGGTGCTGTAACTGGTGTCAAGAACCAAGGCCAATGTGGTGAGCTGTGTGATAATTCTCTCCATGCATAATAATCGTTATTGCTTTTATATCTAATTTGAGGTTAACGAATTTATCATGCATTACGATATCACACATGTCACCTTCACTTGCACAGACTTGGGCATGCATCTTCCTGAACTTCTCTTTAAGTCCTGAACTCTGAATCTGCATTCATATGGAAGAAGCTACAACTTCCTGGATTGGAGGCTTCGACAGTTTCTCTGTTTACCTTTTATTAGATTTATCATGCATGCATTTTAAGATGAACTCGTAGTTGCTGTCTAAACGTTATTACAGATTTGAGATTTATGAGGTTTGCATCCTTGTGCAGGGAGTTGCTGGGCGTTCTCAGCTGTGGCAGCGGTGGAAGGAATCAATCAGATCAGAACTAAAGACTTGATTAGTCTATCAGAGCAGGAGCTCGTTGACTGCGACATTAACGGCGACGATAGCGGATGTGATGGAGGTTTAATGGATGGAGCGTTCGAGTTCATCCAAAAGAATGGAATAACGACTGAGAAAAATTATCCTTATGTAGCTGAACAAGGGACGTGCAACACCCAAAAGGTATCAGAGATTTGAAACTGGTAACACTTTTTTGTTTAAAATTTTACTCAGAAGCTAATAAGAAAAGAGAAAACATTATGCTGATCGAATTGTCTCATGATATCTTATAAAACCTTTCAGCAATCAATATAGATTTATTATACATAAATCACTAAACTCAGATTAGACTTTTGGAATGAAGTCTGATCGAAAATACATGTAATATATGTGGCTATATCTCATTTATGCATCGATAAAAAAAAAAAGGTACAACTGTTCCTTGCATTTCAAAATAGCAAAACAAGTAACTAGCAAATGAATGAAGTCTCATTCTGCTCAATCTTTAGGGGCAATCCAATTTGGTTTCAATCGACGGATACGAAGACGTGCCTCGGAACGACGAGAACGCTCTAATGAAAGCAGTGGCGAACCAACCTGTCTCCGTCGCCATCGAAGCCAGCGGCAGCAGCTTCCAGTTCTACTCTCAGGTCTGTTTCATCTGTATCACCATTCTTGAACCTGTATTGGAGTCCCTTTCAGCTTTTTCTCCTCATATTTTCTGCAATGAGAAATCTTTGTCCTGACCTGTACATATTACGTTTGCTTTGTGTATGTGGTAGGGTGTCTTCACAGGGTACTGTGGAACAAACATAGACCATGGCAGCTGTAGGATATGGTGCCACAAGTGTCGGAACAAAGTACTGGATAGTTAAGAACTCATGGGGAGAAGACTGGGGCGAGAGCGGATACATAAGGATGCAGCGCGGGATCTCGCGCAAGACGGGGATTTGTGGCATTGCAACAGAGGCATCATATCCTGTCATAACATCCAATTCCCATCTGCAGCACTCAGAGGAATTGGACCTCATGGATGAACTGTAATTGTCTCTTTCGTGTGTTATACTGAAATGGAAGACAACAACTCCTGCCTTGTGTACTAAACTTCATGGCAGAGTCCCCATTTCACAGCCTGTATCAACCATCCTGAATTGAATGTCAATAAATTGTGTGTGCTTAATATTTGCCAGAGCAATCGTTATTTAAAAACAGATTGCATCCTCATTTCTGAATTATAACAATAACTGAATCCTCTCTGATCGATTGCATTCTGTACCAATTCAAAGTGATGCCATTGGATACACAGAATTCAGAACTGGTCCTGTGGTCCATGAACTCTGTATGAAAACAAGTAGCATTCTTTACAGCAAGAGAGATACTGGTCACAGTATGAGCAATTTATGTATAACCATCCTGCAACATAATTCAATCCTGAGAGATAGAGAGAGAGAGTTGTGAGATCCTAAATTACAGAGTTCAGATCATCTATTTCGGAACTAATCGATGTGTTGAGGAAGAAAGAGTAAAATGATTTTTTCTTTTTTTTTCTCAATCTTCGATGTTTGAAAAACGATGCCGACGATTTAATTTACCCGTCCCTACAAAGCGCACTTCCACATGTTGAAGGTTACCTCTGTGTCACGTATGTAACAATAACAAATGACAATTTTGCTTCAGTGAAAAAATAGCTACTTTTCACTCTGCTCAACTCTATTAATGTAGAAAAAAAATTTATTTTATCAGTAAAATGATTTTTTCTTTACCACTATTTTCTAACTCGATTTTGATCCCATGCCGCGTGTCACACGCTCGACAGCCGAAAGCCTGGCAGCTCGGACACTCGTCCTTTTTTTCGGATAATAAGATACTCATTGGAAATGTTTTTTGGTGTCCGGCTTGGAATTGGTATCTATCACATCATTTTCTTATCCGTCAAATCTGCTAAATTAAACATCAATTCTTTGCCAACTTAATTATATCATTTTAATTAGGATCGAAAATGAGTCAAGTCAACTCGTGACTTAATTTATTTTTTACTTAGCTCGGCTCAATCAATTATTAAAATAAGTCAAATTAAAATATTAAATAAAGTTTATTTTCTTAAAGAGGTTTAGCCTCTTAATAATTGGCCTAATCTTATAATTTATTAGGTCAAAATTTATTAATATATTATATTATATATATAATTTTTAATCCTTCATTTTTTAAATCTTCAATTTTGAATTCAATATTTATTATGTGTTTAGAAGAAATATATTAGTAGTCTCTATTTTATTTAGTTCATATCTATTGTTTTTTTAGTAAATAAGATTTATTATATTTAATATAGTAGATCATCAAAAAATATATTTGACTTAACAGACCAATAAAATAAGACAGGCTAAGTTTATATTCATGACTTATTACAGATTATAAGACTGACTTAAATATTTTTATTTTACAGTAGGCCTAACCTATTTAAACAGAAGCCTAACTCGGTCTAATTCGTGTCCAGTCCTACTTTTAATCAATTGCATGGACGTATTTTTTTCAATAATTCCAAAATCTAGTATCATTTGAATAACTGGAATCATGTATTTGGATAAAGCAAAATATAATAATAATGAAGAATTAAAAAATTGATGTGACATAAAAAAATTGATGTGATAATTAATTTTAGGATATATTTGAATAACATATAGGTATTTATAAATATAAAGTATAATTCTGTAATAAAAATAAACGTACAAATAAAAATTATTAAACTTTTATATATACTATTTAAAGATAATAACAAAACATTTAAAAACAAATGAGAAAATTATAAGTAATATAAATAATATTAAAATAATCATTTTATAATAAATATATTATATTTAATAAATAAATTATTTTGTAAGAGAAATGTAAGAGAGAGAAATAAGGAAAGAAAAACATATTTAAAAAATGGACCTCTCATGGCAAAAAAAAAAAAATTTTGAAACAAATCAACCGGGTGCTACAGTTCCATAAAAAATGAAGTGGATAAAAACTAACGTTTTATCAAAGTGTCACATTATTTGATGTCGTGATTCCAACAAATTCCACCTGGCCAAATACAACTAAAAACAAACGATACATTCTTATCCGTTTTTTCCCTTTTATTTTCCTCCAAGAAGTTGCAACACCCATTTTGTGTAACGCTCCTAATTGGACCCTTGGATTCAGCGAACGTCCAGATCGAATGAGTTGCCTAACATGTATTCTATTTTATTAGTATAATATTAATTAATAGGTAATTTATATAAAAAATATCTAGTATATATATAATATTACAAAATATGAAATGCCAAAAGAATTTTAAAATTTTAAAAATAAGCAAAAAAAATATACTGAGATATTTTTATATGTAAAATTTCACTTCTATATCTCATAGCCAATCCAACTAGAAATCTAACTACAACAATTATTTCTTACGTCCCTAGGATCCGAAAAACGATGTCACCTATTCAATCGCACGTTACTACTAAGCACAATGACAATAAATTTATAAGTATCAAGAGCAGAGGGAAGGGGTTCCATGGGTGCACTTGCACCCACTCAAATTGTGAAAAAATAGTACTAATGTTAGGTTGTATTATCTTTAGAGTTATTTGCATAAAGCTCTCTTAAACTATCGCGATTTTTCGTATTTAATCTCAAATTACGAACTTATTTTTTTGTATCTCTAAACTATCACGATTCTGCTTTTGTTATATTTTCCATTACTTTTAATTTTTTCCATTTATAAAAAGACTAAATTACCCTTCCCTCCATAACATGTCAAATAATAAATATAAAAAGAAAAAAGAAAAAAATTAGCGGGAGAGTAATTTAGTATTTTTCATAAATGACATTTTTTTGTTTAGCATTTTATCCTTGCAATGATTTTTTATTTTTTATATTTGTTATTTCATGTTTTTTTCTAAAAGGAGGGTAATTTAGTCTTTTCATAAATGAAAATAAGTAAAAGTAATAGAAAACAGAAGTGAACGGAAGGACTACAGTGAAAAAGTTACGATAGTATAGGAATCCAAAAAAATAAGTTCATAGTTTTGGATTAGATCTGAAAAATCATGATAATTTAGGGGAGATTTATGAAAATGACCATTTATCTTTATCTTATAGAGTTATTTGATTTTTAGCATTATAGTTTAAGTATCGTTTTTATCAAAATTTCTAATTTTAATATTCTTTTTATCTTTATCATAAAATGTATATATATATATATATATATTTCTGTGTGTGTTTACTAATAATTATATATATATATATATTCCTTTTTAGGAAAATATTGTAACGCTTAAGTATTCCTTCTTTCATCTTAATTTTCTTCAAATTTTATTATATATTTTAATTTTATTATATACCCTAATTTTAGTATAAGTAGTAATGAATTGATTTAAATAAACTTTTTATTTATTTTAATCTAAATAACTATATAATAATATTTAATAACATAGCTTTCATTTAATTATGTTCATATTGTAATAAAACATATAAAATATAACAATGATTCTATTTTTTTTTTTGTTCTTTAGTTTTGTAATGTCACAAAATATTCACTATCATCCTTTTTAGTTACTAGAACATATGCACAAACTTCATTATTAATATATTATTATTCTTGATATTTTTATGCTTCGATATTTATTTCAAATATTGCAAAGAATCTCTTAATTAGAAAAATAATAATAGATATCTTCAATCGGTCTTATATTGTAATGCCCCGAGACCCACCCGATCTCACATGCTCAGAGTCTATATAAATATTTTTTGCGAAAAATGAACTATATAAAATGCGGAATTGATAATAAGATCGTCTAACAACCTAATAATGTCAAGGAGCTGAAAATGTTCATGACTCCATTATACTAAATATGTGAAAAATAAAAGACTAATCCAATAATCTAGTAGGATTAAATTCTACACCATGTGCAATAATTCTATCACTGAGCCTGACCATCTGCATCACCATCTTCTAACATCTCACCTATATGAATCCAGATGCAGGGAAAAACCCACAAGTATAAAAATACTCAGTACGTAAGGTCTAACCATAATAATATACAATAAATCAAAGTGCTCAATAAATCAATAACAATATAGAACGATAAACAATAGAGCATTAGAGAGATCAATATAGCAGGATATAGCTCAAAAATCAATATCAATAAAGCAATAGGATAAATCAATAAAGAGGATCAGGTAAGGAGTCATATGACCAATCAATTAACAATTATGCCTTATCACTATGGCGCTATCCGATTTAACGATTTTATTTGTATATCAATATCAATGGTCATCGGCCAATAACAATCTCAATTCGATGGACGGAGGCAAAGTCGGTCAACGCCAACATCCGATTGACCATGATTCGATTCGGTTCAATTCTATTCAATTCAATTCAATTCAATCTTTGGAGTTATTCAATTCAATAAGGAGCGCTCAGTCAATTAAGGGAAACTACATGTCTCTTTCATGTAGGCTAGTGGGAGATCAAACTACGGCAAGCCGCCATCCAATAATAGCGCTAATAATAGCTTCGTGATGGCGGGGACCATGGCCATCACAGGACAGACATAACTTTTCTAAAGGATGACGTCTCAAACATCTAGGTACACTATCTGTCACATACAATACGATAATAATAATGGCCCAAGGGGCTTAGAGACAATGGAGAACATGAAGACCCAACAGTTTCCATCTTTTATCTTGTTTATCCTAAAGACATATCTTTAACAATTTAATTTAGGTTAAATAAGGATCCAATCAGGGAAAAACTACTGGATCAATATTATGGTTAATCTCATAATCAAGTAGAATAATAAGATCAATAATTTCAAGTCAGATCTGAAGGACATGATAAGGTCAGATCTGTTAACAATTATAGTCATAGATGTTATGAGCAATTAACCAGAATAATAATTCAATTATCTATAATAGAATACCCAAGATTATGTCTCTAGAACTCGGCTCGCGTCAGGTGGAACTCGGACCGTGTTCGAAAAAATACCATACCACCTCGGCCAAGGCAAACCCGGGCCGGGTGTATAGTGAGCCCGGCCGGGTCGGTTAGTTCACGTTCAATCGAAATCGCGCTGCAACCCGAGTCGGACCGAACTCAAAACCCGAGTCGGGCCAATAGGAACCCGGGCCGGGTTGGTCAACCCGATTCGGTTTCGAATCCAACTCAGTCCGGATTCAACGAAATTTGAGCCGGGTACAGCAAAATCCGGGCCGGGTTCTGGCGCCGATGGAGAAGTGCGTTCCAACGCGATTTTTCGACCATCACAACTATGTCATACCATGTTCAAATATGCATATGATATATCAATGGAATCCTAGTACTAAGGAGCAGAGGATAGGGTTCCATGTCGCGAAAAACCGACGATAGGAATTCTCGCTACGTACCTAAAGTTGGCTGAAAAACTAACTGGATTTCCTTCTCTGAAAATCCGCACGAACGCCGAATTTTGGCCAACGATTGCTCTCTGTCCACGTTCTGAAACTCATGGCCACCACTTGGAACTTCTTCTCCTATATGCAGGCTTCGAAACTAACCACCGCGTACTCTCTTGTTACATATATGAAATATGTTTCATACATTTATTGAATTAGAGCATAATGTGCATCCACTCAATTTAATTTCCGCCTCGGCCACTGATGACAAATAAAACTCCTAACAAATTTTTTCTAAACGTCACATGTTAAATTAATTCATTCATGTCAAGATTGGTCTCCAAACTTTATTTTCTACAAATTGTATTCCTCCACTTTACATCTTTCCCATGTGATCTTGATTAGTTATCGCAGGTTTTTCGACTTTCCGACGCGACATACGATAATTAAATTATGGTTTAATTAATAATTTGATGTTAACCATGGCATCAAAAGCTTCATTGAGTTATATTAATCCAGTCCAAAGATAAAACGCTTCATTAATTGTAACAAGATACCTTAAACACACTTGCTCAAATATTAGAAAACATAATTCAAATTTATTAAAATTTGTCTGAATATTTAACACTTAAAAAATGCATTTCACAGGCACGAAAAATAAATGTCAAAAAAACATTCTAAATGCATTTCTTATGTTCAAAATATCAATGAAATTCATTTGGAACTTTCCAGATGAGTGAGTTTTTTTTTTGTATTAGCCAATGGGATTTGTTGTACGAAAGTTCACATCTAGTATATTTTTAAATCACAAATTATTTTTTTAAGAGTATCAATAATTTGTATTAATATTCTTAGTTTTTTTTGGGAAAATTATCTCCATTATGAATAATTGTTTGTGCACATTTTCCAATTTGTTGCTTTATGTTCAGTTCATGTCAAAATTATCCCTCAACTTTAAAATTTTTTTTCAACCAGTAGGCAACAAAATTTGAATTTGAAATCATAGACATCCAAATATCCTCGATTGTGAACTATATAAATTAGGAAATAAGAACCATGTGAAATAAAAATTGACCCTCGATGAATCATCATGACTTATAAATATTTTGAGATTGTTTATTTGTGGGCCATGATGATTCAATTGTGATTTATATATACGAGTACTTTTTGTCCCTCCGTAATTCTTAACCCCTATACATTAATTAGAATAATATGATTTGGATTACTATTCCATCTCTTTTTCCAAAATTCTTCATATTATAATATCTTTAATATACTTTATCTTGATATGGGGGTGGTGAAACGATGGCATGACTCTGAAATTCCATGATGTGACGTGGCGTTGACAATGTGACACCGTCAAACTTGCGAAAAATTCGAAACTCCAAGAGACAACAATAAGCCAAATTTGAATATTTAGGAAAGGAATTCCAAAATGTCAATCTGAAAATTTAAATGACATATATGATATATCTTGCATGACCATTTTGCCGTTGCATTATATATATATACTATAGAAATTTATTACAAAGGTCGAAGGATAAATTATTATAAAAGGAAATATATTAAAATTTTAAAAGTGCAAATAAGCACATCTAAAAAAATTGAAATTTGAAATGAAATTTACCGATGCATATTCTTGAAGTGCGAGAAGTGTGAACAAAAAAGCTCGTGCTAAGTTTGACAAATGTGGATGGTGGACAAAGACCCTTGTCGTCGTGCCATTTGTATTCTTACTTTGGAAGAACTCGTTCAGTGTTGTGTGATATATATTTAATATTTATTCTTCCCATCTAAAAAACTCTCGTCCTTGGGCAGAGAGAGAGAGAGAGAGAGAGAGAGGCATGATCAACATCAAGCCTCGTTGTTTGGAAGATGTGTGTGAGTTGGGTATTTTATTATTAGCCCCCATAATTAAAACGACGACGGTTGGTTTCTATTTCTTCTGACTTGGACTGAGTTCCCATTGGTTAATATAAGCGCATGACCAGTACGGACTGCATGCAAAATAATATAGGTTTCAGATTATGGTCGCCATTGCAATTGCCATTGCCAATGCTAGTTAATTCAAGACTTTTATCAATTTGCTGCATAATTAAGATTTTGTTACTGGTGATCGTAGTTAGTGAATTGGAACTTGAAAGTTGAAACCTAAACTGTCTTGTTGAGATAAATCGTAGTCAAGGAGTAAATTTCCGAAACTAACTTCATCATTTCCAATTCACGTCGATTGCTTAGAATTGCTTACAAAATGCCTCTGGATATGGAATGCAGTAGGCAACACAGAAATGTTAAAAAGTCTGCATCCAATTTCTTTGTCGAGATCACTGATCGAGTCTTAGGTCACTCCTATTGGATCGTGCCTACTATGCAAAATTATGTAGAACTTTGAAGAAATAAAAAATAAAAAACAGATGTTACCTTGCATGAAAGTGGAAAGAGATCGATCAGGGGAAATAAAGTTGCAAACTTTAGTTACTACACACAATGGCACACAAAAGTGAGAGGACTGTGTTAAACCTAAGAAGCATATATATGTCGTCTATATTCATTTTTGAACCACCAATCACGCATGAATCTCAAGAACGTCTCCAGCTCCTTCCATCATGGTCCACATGAATTATACAGTCTGGTGATGAAATCTGTTCTTCAAGCTTCATGGCTTCAGCTCATTGTTGATCGGCCTTCGCCGCCTCACAGCTGCATAATCTTGGCTCATCCATGGAGGCATCATCGTCGTCGTCTCTTCATGGTTCCCCTTTGTAGTCTGTTGCCTCTCATGCAGCCTAATGGCAACTTCGGCACATAATAGAGACAATAGTGCATGGTAAAAAAAATTTTGCATGATATATCACTAACTCGAAATCTTCAGTGTAAGTAAAATGAGGGAGAGGAGAAGATGAATTACCAGCTGTTCCTTCATTGAGCGATAAGAGTGGACCTGCAAGAATGAGAATGACCATCCAAACCACAGTCCTCGCACAACCCATGCTACCTTTGCCACTCACTTCTGCCCGGATTTAAACTAAGAGAAAGTTAAAGCTAAGCAACACTAATCTATTCAAGTCAAAGAAAGGGAGAAGAGCATGAAAAGGGGGTTGAAGTAGTTGCACTTTGTCCCTATGATTTTTTTTTTTTACCGAGTGGACCAGTCTAATTCAGCACTGTAATGAGATTCCCACCAATCTAGTGGCCTTACATGCTGTCCTTCAAGCTTTTGGGGAAGGCTGAAATCTTCCAGAATATTTTTGTCTCATGTGAGCACCACTTTGAAGAGTATGCACATGGAAGTTAAAAAATTAACAGCCCTAGTGAGCAGGCATGGTCATATTGACCAAGGGTTTGAACTTTGAAAGTATGCATTATGGGGTACTTAATTTAATTAACCTTCAAGCAAGCCACAAAACAATGGATATAGGAGGGAGGGATCATCTTGGTATCCTCCCTGAACCTATAATAGGCCTAATGATTGGGCCACACAAATTGCTGAAGATACAGAATGAACCCTAAAAGTTTGATAATCCTCATCTAAATTGTTCTCCTATCAGATAGATAGCTAGACTTGGATTAACAAAAGATTCAGCAGCAGCAACATAAAGGTGATCATGCAACAGAAAGAGAACTGCTGCTCCTCCTTAGGTGTGTAATGTGTATTACTTGACCATAATTATGTCGGAGCTGAAGCTGGATTTTATCTTCACCAACATGGCAACATGTTCACAATTTTTCTTCAGTCCTGCTGTGCGCATTGTTTTCTGTCACAGGTGTGGAGATGAACCTATGCAGGGCCTGCCACCGAACATAAAGAGTACAAATGTGCCTATTTTACACCTTGTTTGACTGTTGAGAAAAATGCTTTTAACGAGAAGAAATAACTGATAGAAAGGCAGCTAATTAGACCAGAATCCCGGAGCATTAACAAGCTCCAAAACATACTCGCCATATCAGAAATTTTTCAACAGCCACGTAAACTGATTCTCTGTAACCCCGTTGCGTCACGATTAAGAATTTCTACCAAAGGGTACATGCTCGATTCCAAATAACAGAAATTTACACCCAAAAAACAATAAAAAAAGGTCGCATACTAAAGTTCAACAAACTTTTTACCCTCTTGAAGGGTGCATTTTAGTCATCTTTTGTCCATGTCCACGAATTCAATTTTTGAGTTGTAGCTTCTACTGCTCTTACTTGCTGCAGATGTCTTCAGTGTACTATAAGAAAAGGTAAAAGGAAACTTCTTTTCTCAGTTACATTTCAAATATCTTCACTGGGACTTTCAACCCGCAGGGAATCTTTTGCATGTTGTGCTTTGAATTGAACATTTTGCCTGCGACTATATTTCCTCTCGGATCAAAACCCTGATAAACTCAATGGACAAATCTTCATTCCCTTGATCATATAAGACAGTAATATGATATCATTACATACCTTCTCAATATGTAAGCAAACCCAGA
The DNA here is from genome assembly GCA_030549335.1 of Pontederia crassipes. Taxonomy (NCBI): domain Eukaryota; kingdom Viridiplantae; phylum Streptophyta; class Magnoliopsida; order Commelinales; family Pontederiaceae; genus Pontederia; species Pontederia crassipes. Next base: position 47,890,482 of record CM060189.1, on the reverse strand, counting down.
ATCAATTATATCGTTTTAAATTGCAGTGGAACATCTATGAAACAAAAGGTGGTAAATATTCCTACTCCGCAGTTAACAGAGTTTGACCCTGTCCGAAGATATCCGGAATGTCATCCCATTTTCCACGCTCTCTTGTTTCCCAGTACCCACCCATGTATCTGTAACAGTCATCCTCTCCATCTTTCCTGAACCACCTCGGTTTCCATCCCTTCTCCTGAAGTGTTCTGGCCTGTGCGAAGAAGTGAGACATTGTGAGCCAAATTGTAACTCCTTCATAAAGGGATCACTATTGTCAAAAAATAATTTGGCACAATACATCCAATATAAAATAATTAGAAAAAAGTAAATTTTGCATGAAAATTATGAACAAAAAGTCTTCTCCCAATCAACATGCAACTCATTCAGAATGGATTTTACCAAAATCGTCTTCCCAATAAACAAGACTATGAATTGAAGGGCATGTAAAAAAATGACAATCAAACTTAGCAAATACAGAATAATGGTAGTTCAGAAATAAAACATGAGAAAATACCTGTCTTTGTAATTGTTCAAGCCTGAGTTTCTCTGCATTTGCCAACTCATATTCGCCATTCTCCAAGTGTCGCTGATCTGGTCTTAAGCGAGAATCTGTTGGCGGTAGCTTCTCTTTCAAGGAGGGTGTCAATTCATTCAATGAAATGGCGAACCGTGTCAGATTATATCGTGTTTGTGTTACAGACTTGTTCCGTTCCCAGAGAAGCACAGCCTCCGACATCGGATCATAACCCTTTGGCTTTGTACTTGGATCACCAAGTACATAATACATAGCCTCATCCCACTTTCCTATAAGCATGGCAACCTTCTTTCCAGTTCTATTGTCTTGTACAAATCCATGAACCTGGATGGTGAAGCAGCTTCACTCAAATAAAAATGAAAAACTTGTTTATCTTTTTTTGTTATTCTCCCATAAGTATCAGGTTTTTCATTAGAAAATGTGACTAGCGCTCTCAGAAAAAGGAAAAACAATGACTGGTAGTCAATTGTAATTCAGCCTAAGCAAAGCTAAATAGACATAGAAACTTCTTCAGGAAACCAAAAAGACAAATCTTTAAACTTGAAATGAGAAACAGATACATCACAGGAAGTTTGTATGTGGAGACTTGCTAGTATAGGGTGTATATCAATATTATGCAGTGCTCTTCTACAATCAAATGTCTCCAGAAAAGCGCTTATCTAAAATATCCTATTCTATACATAATATCTATTTAATATTTGAGCAGTCTATTATAGCAATTTTATCTTATGAACTCTCATAAGAAGTAACTTATCTTCTGAACATTTAAAACTAACAAATTTCAATTCTCTCTATAACTGGAAAAAAGGTCCATTTTTTTTCCTCTCTGCATATTCCTCTAAAAAAATATTCTTCTAATAAACTTTCTACAAATGAGACATTATCTACATATTCCTCTAAAAGAAATATTCTTCTACACAAACTCTCTTCTCAAGATGACATAGTACCTGATGTGGATTACGGTCAATTATAGATTGCTCTTTGAATTTCAGCTTGCAAGAGTATTGGCCACTGCCTTTTATGCGCATTGTACCATAGTGATCACAGTAAATTTTCCCAATTATTATGTTATATATTGAGGTGGTGACTTTACTCCATTGAAAGGACTCTCCATCTTCAAACTGGAGGGTAAGAATGCCAATGGGATCAAGCTGAATAGACCGGCCCCAAAACTTTCCTTTCAGATTGGAGTCACCCCAAAAGTTCCATCCTTTACCTTCACAGTGACAAGCAACAATCATAGGATGATGACTCACCTGAAATTACAGCATATTTAAACCAGTTTAATGTCATGTTAACATCAATGTTATAATGCTACAGAGAAGATGGCATGAATGCATGGTTGTTTTTTCCCTCAATTCATGCATTATTGCAAGAGACATGATTTAGAATTATCACCAGCATTTGAAATATTGAGCAAAAAGAAATCTGACCTTTTCCGAGAAAAAACGAAGACCCTTATCTGGATAGTCAGCTTCATATGTCTCACCAAGAAGAGGGTTAAAAGGTTTGCATTGCCGACCCTCAGTTGAAGAATATCCAGAAACAGCAAATGCAGCAATATGGAGCATCCTCATTAGGCTGTTTCCCTGTTACGTAACAAAATGCGCTTTATAGGCTAAGAAGAGTTGAAAATGCAATGGACATTATCCTGGCAGATAAATTTGTCATGACATTTGTTACATCCATCAAGTATTTCAAATAAGGAAAAAAGGTAAGTCATAATTGCTTTCACATTTTCTACGCCCCTAGCCAAGAAACACGTAGCACAAAGTGTTTTTTGTTTTTCTTGAGAGGTAGCACAAAGGGTTTCTTATCTACATGTTGCAAAGCACTTTTTTTTTAGAGCAGAAAGGATGACTACCATTTTGGTAGACATCCAAATTTATTAATAATAAAAAGAGGTTACATCATAATTCAACATAAGTAATTGAATGCTGAATTTCTCCCTCCAACAAAAGTAATATGTTCCAAAGGACTTGGTTAGCCAGAATTTATGTACAACATGAGAAAAGTTTATGGTAAAGAGATGAAAAGTAAAGTAATAGTGGGCAAACAGCAAATTTTTTTTTCTCGTAAGTCAGTTCTTAAACAACTTACAAGAAGAAAATTACTTTTTTAAAAGTAAAAAAGGATAACTAGGTTATGCTAGTCATCCAGGTATATATAAATATATCAATGATCAGAAAATGTACATGTGTGATCACAAAAAGAAGAGAATTACTTTTCTTTTCTTATCACCAAAGCCATTCATCTTTTCTGCCAGATCCTTATTTGTAACCGTGATGAATCTATCATCAAACTACTATCAGCAAGCCAAGGTGACCAACAAATTAGTGGAATGGCTCTACATATTAATTGTAACGGAAATTTTGTCGAACTAAATGCGTAGGAAATTCTGACTGAAGAATCTTATACCTCTTTTCCCCATTCTAATGCTCGATCAACCAAGTGAGAGTATTCCAGATCCTCAAAACATTTTTGCAGAGAAGAGAGTGGCTCATTGAAATAAACAGGAAGACAAACTCCAGAGAGATCTTTTCCAATATTTTCCTTAATTATTGACCACAACCCAACAGGTTTCTCTTTCTCCTTTGGTTCAGGCAGTTTCTTCCTTCTCTTGACATAGGGATATTTAACAGTTTTAATTTCTACACCTATCTCTTGCATACGAGTAAAAAAACAGGAATCATTTCCATGTGTCAAACCATTGCAACTGTTAATTAAAGCTTCCCTACTACGATATGAGGCACTTCTTAAAGATTCTGAAGATAAAAAGTCCCTAGTATCAAAATACATTCCATCATCTTCATCTGTTTCAACATCTGCTACCTGACTTTCATTGTCTACTTCAGAGTCAGTTACAGTTCCCTCTGAAATCACTGAATAGAAATCTGCATTATAAATGTAAGACAATCAACAAGCTACGTCTTTATCTCCAAGAAAAAAAAGGTGTGTGATGTATCCAAACAATATTTTCTTTAACTAACGCAAAATGCTTGTAACTAAAAGAGTGGGAATGTATATTCAAGTAAGCAAATGGAAATTGGACAGCAGTCAGACAACAAATAAAGCTTATAACAAGAACACTGTAGGACCCCGGCATTTTCAATGATGCAAAGTTGCAAACAGAGACAAACAAAAAAATAGAGGGGGAATCCATTATTATGGACTGAGGATGAGGAGACTATTAGCTTAAGATAATCTGGGAAGATTGTAAATGTAAAAGAGCTACAGCCTCAAACTCTTGTAAATAAAAGCTAGAGTACCTTATTGTGGCATTCTCTCCCATTTTTCCCATGGATATTTATACATCTATACTAGTTTTATTCTTAGTCAATCAGGAAGTGGGATTCCAGTTCAAGAGCACTCTCATATTAGTGGACGGTTAAAACAAGATTAAACTCATATTACAACATATACATGTTATAAGCTATTGTGCAATAAATTACATATGGCTGACGATACAGATTGCAGACAATATTTCTTTTTTTCTTTTTTGAGGAACCACAGACAGATATTAACTTGTTAAGTTAAACAACAACAACAACAATAAAGCCTTATCCCACTAGGCGGGGTCGGCTACATGGATCATACGACGCCATTCCGCTCTATTCGAACAAGACAATGCTTGTTAAGTTAAACATAGTTCATAAAAAATATAAGGCTGCAAAATGGATCAAGACAATGCAAAGACCACTAAATCTTCCATTTGCCTGCCCATGTGCTTCACGTTCCTTTGTTTCATCCACCACTGTAGTCTCCAATTCAACTTTTTCTGTCTGCCAAAAGAACATTGGTTAAGTGACATAGTTATTTTCACTGCTTTAATAAGCAAATATACAGAGAATAAACACATACATGCATGTTCTTGCTACATCACACAAACAAATCCTAACTATAAAAGATACATACATGCTACTTAAACAGTCGATGAGAAATCTGTTTATTCTTAATTTTTAAAATTCCATTGTTATCATGATTACACTTGGACTATGTTTGTTTGGAGATTTAAAAAAACATACCCTGTAAAAGAAGAATCAGGAATTTGTTCCTTCTTGCTATCATATTTTTTAAAAGTAAAAGGATGATTAGATTATTGCTATCCTAGTTTGACAAGAAAAATAATTCAACTAACACAAAATGAAACATAATTTGTCCAAATCTAAAGAAGAAACATGAGTCACATTTCTTTCCTTTATTTGCACTTTCTCTGTCATGCAGCATGCTACGCATAAGAAAATAAATTAATTCATATTTTGTAACTTTTCCTTCTGCACAACAAAACACCAGAAAATAATTTTCTTGTTGTTTTTCTCCGCCTATGTTTTATAGCCGGTCCCAAGCCCGGATAAAGGAGGAGGGTTGCGTTAGGCCCCGACAGCCAGCGTAAAATCCTGTCGAATCTCATGAACATGGATCAACGAAGCGTCGTATGATCCATGTAGCCGACCCCACCTAGTGGGATAAGGCTTTGTTGTTGTTGTTGTTGTTGTTGTTTTTCCTACTGTTTCAGTTTCCTAGTTTAGTCATCTAGGCTACTTTGCAAGCAACCACAAATAATAGAATGCACTCAACAGAAAATATAGATACTTATCAAAATCAAATATAAGCAAAAACAAATAATGTGAGAGAGTAAATTTCTTTTTTATTTATATGCATCGAGAACACCTTGTATGAAAGTAGTTAGTTCATAAAGTTATGGCAAAAAATAAGTCATATCACATGTACTTCGGGCCTGTTTGGCTTAGCTGATATAGAATAACTGATAAGTTGAAGTGCTGATAAGTATTTTATTGGCTGAAACTTATTTTTAAAAATAAGCAGTTACACGTTTGGATAAAACTACTTATATTAATAATAACTAGTTAGTTATGAGACAACTGACTTATTTTTTAAAAAGAAAATAAGCACCCCTCCCCCTGCTTATTTTTTTTACTTATAAGTAGATTTGATATCTTCTTATCAGTCGAATTTTTAAGTTACCAAACGCTAAGATTTTTTTAAACCAACTTATAAGTGACTTATAAGCTTAGTCAAACAGCCCCTTCAGCTAAGCAAAAAATCTCCAAAAGAAACAACCGTGTAGATAGGTGCATAGCTCCAAGCTATGCCTCCTTGGTGCAGTTTACCCAACAACTTGCTATTTTCACACATTGTTTTATACAGTGTACACAGAATATGTTTTTTTATGCTTTCATAGATTTTTCTAGCTTTTCTGAACTTTCTTCTATTGAGAGAAATATATTATATATTCATTCTTAAAGTAAAGAGTGACAACAGAGCTCTGTGTTTATTTCAATGTTATTTATGCAAAAGAAATCAATCAGGCATCATTAGAGATAATAATATTTACAAGAAAGATGAACAGAAATAAACCAAAATAATAAGGAATTCGCTTCCATTGGACTTGTTTTTCATGTATCTTTAACATTTTATTGTGGCTTTTTCAGACGTGTAAATAATACGATCCTTCAGGGGAAATTTCACCTCCAATTGCCTTAATGTATCAAGCAATATGTCATGCTTTTGTTGGAGAATAGACAATTGATTCTGTAGTTCAGACACTTCTGACAACATTATATGCTCACAGTCTTGGACTGCTGCTTCACTAAGCCCCTCCTGCAGCAATCTGCCACGTAATTTCTCAGTTGAAACAGTGACTTCTACGGTAGGTGAAAATTCATTATATGTTGGCACGCGGGGTAGATGTTCTTTAACAGACAAGAGTGCTTCAATCCATGAAGTTCGATCTTCCCTAGAATCACACCGTAAATGAAGAGTTTTCATGCCAGTAAATATGTATAGCCTTTTGTCATCTGATTTGCTTGCACGAATTGAAGAAACCTGAAAAACATATTCACTGTTCAGTTATTAGAATTAACTTATAGATGACCAATTCATTTTTTGAAAGAATATAGATGACCAATTCTAGTAACTTAACATGATAATAAAAGTCATTTTGTACATCACAGGATAAGATACCAAGTTAATTTACAAGCCCACAAGAAAGAAAACATTATTAAACTAGAACATAGTTGAAGCTCAACTCTTTACTTCTCACAAGGTCTTCTCCGCTGTTCTTCCCACCAAATCCTCTATGTTTAAGGCTGTGCATGTGAGCATGTGCAAGTACACACTTTTTTTTAGTTACAGATTAAAAGTACACACATTTTACCAGCAACAGTTTATTTATTTCGACACGGGAAAGATTTGTAGACATCAAGTTTGCATTAGAACTGTCAAGAAAGAAATGTGAAACTCCAAGAAAAAATGTCACTATCCCACCCCCACTCACTCAACAAAAGTTTTTCTTTATGTAACATCTCCCATTAACAACTATTATTACCTATCTCATAAATTTAAGTTTCTATGAACAAATCTACAAAGCTGTAAAGTAGATAATTAGTTTTACATAAGTTCCTTCAAGAAAACGAGCAGCCTGAGTTCCAACCTTAGTGTCATTCAACTGTATATGTGAAAATTTCATATAGGCAGATCATGTTTATCTGAGACTTTCAACTGAGTTCTTTTATTTGAGATATCTAGTGTTGAGATGGCTCATTGAGGTTTAGTCAAAGACCTAGTCAATATAGCAAGCAAAATGGTAGAAGATATACCTATGGGAGCATTATTTGATGTTGCACCAGTTCAGTATGACCTCAAACACATTTTTTTTTCTTTCATTTGCTTAATGAATTTGAAAAAACTTTAAGTGCCTATACACCCAGTGTATGATATACATATGTACTATTTGCATATTTTCTCTCTTTAGGAAACCAGAGTTTTTTCTAAAAAAGGGAAGGATGGTTGTCCACATGAAAATCATCCAAAATTATTAGTGGTTGAATTCATATACATATATATATATATGATTATCTCAAAGCCACATCTGATCTCTCACTTGGGAAGGTCACGGAAAACAATATTAGTAACATAACAGCGCTCACCTCGAAAAACGAACTCATTCTGCTGATTCCATACAGCCTGTAGGATTGCACGTGGCAGCAATATATTTCTTCTCAGCGTATATGTTTGGACCCCGTGAGACAAACCCCTTTGTTTGAGAGATCTCCAAAATGCTTCTTCCAAACTCACGTTTAACCAACCACAATTGGATGCATGCCACACGTCTCTGGCTAGTATGCAGTTAAAAGAGATGGGATATTGTCTCGTCCTACACAACAGATAGTCCACAGCTGGTATCAACACTAAGAGACATAACCAGTCGTTGCCCTCTCACCGACCAGGTGAAGAATAAAATTCGCAGCAGAGCACGATTCCTCCACATTCTCCTACAATCCTCCAAGAATTCAGTATCCCCTTGGTGGACTCCATTGCCTAGACGTGAACAGGCCTCCCTCTTCTTGAACCTACCAGAGTTCATTTTTATTTTTGAGGAAGATAAGCCAGAGCTGAGATGGCTCACTGAAGTTTTGTCAAATTTCTAATCAAGATAACAAGAAAACTTGCACAGTCTACCATGGGACTATACATGAGGTTGCACTAGTTCAATATGTTCTCTAACTTTTTTTCTTTCATTTGCTTAATGTACTTGACTTTAAAGTGCTTATATGCCCAGTACAATATAATATAAATATACTATTTGCTTATTTTCTTACTTTAGAAAATATCCCATACAAAACATCTGTTTGAGTTCGTTCCAATCCCTCAGTATCAATATATCTATGCATAGACGAGGACGAATCTCCTCAAGAAAAAAAAAATAGACAAGGACAAAGTCCTTTTTGCCCTCCAAACCTAGATATGAAAAACACTTATCCTTTAACAAAAGAAATACCCAATAAACTCCTTCCAATAATTCTGAGTTAAAAAAAAAATCTAAATTTACAGTTTTTCCATTCTGCATGTCACAAATTTCTCTCTATTACAAAACATGAAGAAATGACTGAAATTCCCTCATTTATAATATTCTGCCCCAACCCTCACCCGACTTGGTATTTTTGACATTATAATATTCTACTCCAACCCTTGTACAGTCCAGAAATCTCTTTATCTTAAGATAGTTTTGGATGTTACCATAGTTCAGTAGGCATCCTTAACATGTGATGTTGTAGTCACATATTTTAAGAATCGGGTGCATTCTATTGCATAGAATTTTCTAATGAAAAAGTCATAGATCAATTATCATTTACCCATTCCCATACATCCCTGATCAGAGTTATTGTATCCCTGATCCTAAATAATGATTGACAGTCTTAGTACCAAGTGACAACATCTCTTATATGATAAACATGTATCTAATTTGCCCAAACTATACTCAAACAATATTTTATAACTAGATTAAGTTTCAATATATCAAGTAGGATATTTTTTCTCAACATTTCTAATGAAACTCCAGATGAGTCAACTTATTCTCTTATCTCCTAGTAAAACAAAACACGCAACCATAAAAAGATCTAGCATGAGCCAAGATGCTAATGAATCTTAGACTTTCAACTTTGTGCTTATAAGCTCTCAAAGTTCTTTCAAAACTACAATAGTATGTGTATCTTTTTATTGCCCTATTTGGTTTGTCTAAATTTCTTGGTTATTGGTTATACTTTTTTCTTTCTGAAAGTAAGAAGGATGTCAGACCTTTTGTCTGATATCCATGTTATATATTTTTTTTTAAGAAGAAAAAGGATGACCACCAGAGTTGTAGTTGTCATCCAGCAATGTATAGAAGTATGAAGAGATGTATAGGTGTAGGCTCTCAAGAGAGCAAAAAAGGGTGACTAAGATCACAAAAAGAAACCGCTAGCCAAAACCCCACTCCCTAATAAGAAAGGAGATGTAGTGTACAACACGCTCAGGTTGACACCGCTCCCCACAAAAAATGATATGGTTGTGCTGTAGCCAAATGGCTTAGGCACCGGCCAAAAAGGCCATCAATGGCGCTCGCCAACTCTGTCTGGACATAACATGTCCCCGAAGGTCTGCCACATGGACTCTAGATCTAACGGAAGAGTGATCGCAATGGTAGTATGCTGCCATGTACCCCGGGATGTGAGGTAATCAAAAAATAGGTGGGTGATGTCCTCTGCTGACTCGCTGCAAAGAACGCATGAAGTGTCACTGTGTGGTGCCCACCGCGCCCTGCAGGACCATGTTATTCACAAATGGTAATTACAGATCAGAGTGTGTTATAAACATCACAGGTTTGTCCACTCATTAATCGATCCTCTTGCTTTCTGCAATGGAAATTTCTGGATCATGACTCACTTGTTAGTCATCCTTCTTTTTCCAAAAAAAACTCTTGTTTCTATCCTTTTATTGCCCTCTTTGGTTTGTTTAAATTTTTTGGTTCTTGTGTAATATCTTTTCTTTTTGAAAGTAAGAAGGATGTCAAACATTTTGTTTTGATATCCATGTTAATCATAAATAATGACTAAACAAAATGGTAACTACAGATCAGAGTGTATTGTTAAACATCACGGTCTTGTCCCCTCATTAATCAATCATCTTGCTTCCACTAAAATGCTCATGTCCAAAGACCATCTCCTTGCGCTGTTTCCAGATGTTCCAAAGTAAACAAATAGATGCAATTAAGTAGTACTTGAAAGTATAACTAAATTCATTCTCCCTCTCAGAAGAAAAAAGACCAAGTTCATTCTTTCACTATAGAGCTTTCACTCTCATGGCACTGTTGTTTCTCATCCAAATTACTCAACTTACGGGACAAGCCTTCTCTGGCTCCAGGTTATCAAACCTGCATAGTTTTAAGAATATTTTGACCTAAAACTGTAGACTAGAAAAATGACCGCACCACCAATGTAAAAGCCAATGTAAATCAAATAATCATTTGGACACTATTTTTTCATTTTTTTTTGTATTTACCAAATCACAATCCCAGTTGTGTATCATTGTTGTATTATTTTGATGACGGCTTATTTCCAAGGTTTAATCCCCAAAGCAGTTCATACAGTCTGTCAATGAAGAACCGCATCATCCAGAAATAGAAAGAACTGCATGGTAAAAAAGTATCTAAGCGAGCAACCAAAGCAAGCAGAGGCATTCGAAGCTGCACCTTCAAATGCACCTCTCCGAACGGCTTCCACTGCTTGGTCGGTACTTTTGCGACTGGCGGCACCGCTGTGCTCCCAGCTGCGCCCCCGGCCTGCTCCCTCCTCAGCCTCTTGAAGGCCTCCTCCCCGATCACCCTCACCCCAGCGCCACACGCCATCCCGACGGCCGATATCCTGTCCGGCCCGTGCACCTTGTAGTACGAGAGCACCCCGTCTCGCAGCAGGAACCACCTCGACCGCCACCCTCTGCCAAAGTTCACCCACTTCCAGAGAATTCCAGCCACCACCTCATGGGAGGACGGCGGCGGCGGCGGAGGCGGAGGCGGCGCGGACGACGGGACGGTGCAGGCGGACGCCCTCCCGTCGCCCCTTCCCTCCCCAATTCCGGCTCCGTCCTCTGCCTCGCGTGCCGCCGGACCCCCCTCGCCCGGGGAGACACCCGCAACGACGCCTTCGGCGCCGCCGCCGACTGCGGCCTTGAACGAGCCCAGAGGCTGGGAGGTGTTGGGGCGGTCCGCCGGGTCCAGTGAGACCGGAGCAATGCAGCAGAGGGGATTCATCGCCAACTATTTGTACATATTCTTGCTATAAGGGGAAAAAATTAAAAAAGAATAGGAGGAGGAGGAGGAGGAGGAGGTCATAGTGGAAGTGGGGGACAAGAAGAGGAGGTGGAAGTGGTGTTTTGGTGATGTTAGATCTGGAGGAGGAGGAGGAGGAGGAGGGAGGGAGGGAGGAGGGGGGGAGAGAGAGAGAGGGAGAGCGTCTGTTTGCAGGGGCGCGGCAGATCCATTAAATTCGATGATGGGGGCAAGCGGCAGGCGGCAGGCGGCAGGCGGCAGGCGGGCAGGCAGGCAAGCAGGCAGGCAGCAGTGCCCGTGCCAGTACGAGCAGCAGCAGCCAGCAGCCAGCAGGCAGCGAAAGCGAGCCCCGGGGTCGGATGGGATGTTGGGGGCGTTGTAGGCCTCCATCTTGCAATCGGACGGGCGAAGGGTTCAAGATAGGAAATGTCCAGGAGAGAGAAAATATATATATTATTTTATTTTGAGTTAATTTTATAAACTATAATAAATTTTTGTGCCTAATTCTGAATTATAAACTTGTCTTAAAATTTTATCACGATGTTTAATTATTTTTTTATTTATAAAAAGATTTAAATACCTTCATTTAATTTGAAATAAATATTTTTTATGCTTCATTCATATAGATGAAAAGTCAAAATCATGAAAAGGTATTTTAATCTTTTCATAAATAGAATAAATAAAAAATAGAAATTTTAACAAAATTTGATGAAGCAATTTAAATGAAATTTGTGATAAAATTTATGGATATCACTTTTAATAAGTTCGTACTTCAAAATTACACCCGAAAATTTGAAGTTTTAACCCTTTTATTTGTATTCTTTTGCGATTTGCGATTGCTGTTTGCTGTTTGCTTGGTCGTTGGGGGGAGTTTCACCTTTTCGGAAGAAATTATTAAAAAGCGCAAGACCGACATTCTTTTAATGGCGATTTTACTTTTAGGCAGAATTCTCAATTCGTTATGATTATCTTTTCTTTGGGCAGAATTAAAGAAAAATAAATAAATTTGGCAATGGGACGTTACCTGTTTTTCTACGCTTTAGAAAATCTATATACACAAGAAAAAGTGCAATGTCATATTTTATGTTTATAAGATGTGTATTCGTTGAGGAAATAAGGATTTTAGTTCATGTTCAATCGGTGATTATATTATTATTATTCATATTCAAGAAAACTAAATTTAATTAACTAAAAAAATAAAAGTCGGGGTGGTTGATTTTAAGTGACAAGTGAGAAGTGAACTATCTCATCTTACTAGGAGTGAAAGTAGTTGGATTTGGATCGAATTTTTTATCCAAAAGAAAATATTTATTACTTTTTAGATCAGTTTTTTTAAAATTAAAAAAATATCATCCTAAAATTATTTTTAAAAAATAAAAATCATCATCTAATTCGATTTTTTGGAGTAACTTTTTTGAAACCTTATTTTTATATAACTATATTTTAAATATATATGTATAATAAATTAAAATATTTAATATTATATTCAATATAAAATATACTAATAAAATTTTAAAGTTATCAAATTAAAGTTCGATAATGTGATAGAAATGTATGAAATTTTACACAAAAAATATTATGTCTATAATAAAAAAACTGATAACATATGAATTCATTATATAAATAAAAAACAAGATCCACGGCCTACGATTTTTTTGGGTGAGATCTTAATTTTAGCGGGTGAATTTTAATTTATTAAAAAATTACCCTAAATTATATTCGAAATTCTAATTTTTAAACTTTTCAAGTTGGTCAGATTTTTCTTACGTCCCCTAATCTGAGTTATTGTTCTTTTTGTTTCAAAATACATGTAGAATCTTAATTAATTATATTTTAATGATATAAAATTTGAATATTTAAAATTATTTTATTGAACGTACTAGAAAAAATACTAGTGGTTTATCGTTGAACTTATATTTAGTATTTGATTAGGCACTCATTGCATTTAGATTAAGAAGTAAATATAAAATTATATATAATTATCTTAACTTTTTTAGTATAAAAAGTCATCCCCAAAAAATTATGTCTACAATAGTGTGATTCTATCATGCTGACAATATAAAATTCATACATTTGGAACAAAGATCGAACATTTAGAAAAATGATCACACATTCTAAACCTATAAGTAGAAGAACTTTGCAAAAAAAAAAAAAAGGAAGAAGACGTTCGTCCGATTCAAAAGAAAATCAAATGCTCATTTCGCAAAGTTCGAGGATCAATTTCTACGAAATAAGAATTGGACGTCTAAACCTTCACCGACAAGCAACATGACTATTAAGGTGTGTTTGGTTCATTCTATATTTTTTATATTCCTAGGTATCTTGATGAGAATAATGGATTCTTAATATTTGATTAGGTGTCATTTGTAATGTAATTAGGAATGTGACATTCTAATTTTTATTAAATGTTGAAATTTCATTACTCCCATAAATGATGCATTTCTCACATTCCAACCATGTCACTGTGGGCCTAATGCGGGAGGCGACACCTACGGTGATGGAACCGAACCACGTGGAGATTTGTAACTTTGCTCATGTGGAACTAAGAAGCAGAGAGCACATAGGAGCAAGAGAGAGATAGAGAGAGGGGGAGGGGAGGACTCGCCTGGCAGCTCTAGTAGAGATAGAGAAGAGAAATAGAGGAGGAGGAGGAGGACTCGCTTGGTATAATCGTAAAGATAGAAAAAAATAAAGAGAGGAGAGGGAGGGGGAGGACTCGCCTGGTTTCAACTCTCGTAGAGATAGAGAAATGAGAAAGAGAATTCGTCTGTGCCTAGATTATTTTATTAAACTGAAACAAACATTAAAATTCAACTTTGCTTGAAATATGATTCTTTAAATTACATTCCTTACATATTTATATTATAGGTAATATTATATATCTTAAACCAAACTCACCCTCATGCGGCGTTTGACTGCAGAATTAGAAGAAGAATATGATTAAAAGAATATGATTATTTCATTTTGAAGAATATTTGTAGTGGTTTTCACGATGTTTTGGATGAATTTGTAATTTCAAGATGTTGATCAAAATACAATATTCTAATAATTTTTTATGATGTTTGGATATATTATATGGTTGTTTGGTCGTATTCTGCCGAATAAGCAAATAGTTCACCCTATATTCCTGCGCCAAACCGCCCCTTAGTGACTACATATTCTGGACGTCCAAAGATATAGAATAGTGCAAAATGACTAGTTTTGAAATTTAAAGCATTTGAATATCTCCACAAATGTGCATACACACTTTCAAATTCACCTTAAGACATAAAATAACACAAGATTTTAAAATAACACTTGAAGCACTAGAGGTTTATTTGTATATTTTTCATCTTCTATCATTCTCTCTTATTCTTTTGTGACGTATTCATTGTAAAAATGAAAATATGTATGAGTGCTTTATTGCAATTGAATTATGAGTTGATTTGCATAAGAATTTATTACCTTAGGTTTTGGATTCGAAAAATATTATGGAGATTAGGCTATAAGAGGTGTATTTTATCTCTTAAATAACAAAATATTGATGAAAGATTTTCATTTTCCTGAGAAGAAATGTGTGATGTTTCAAAGTAGAAAAAATATAGTGTTCTCTAACTAATTTATTTCTTGTGCATGAAAGAGTGGGGAATATTTGATGATATCTGGTCGGAACTCATCAATAAATTATCTTTGCCTTTTTTGTGCATTATCTTCTACCTTCATTCTCAAATTGAATTTGGTGCTTTAGGGCTTGATTTGATAAATTGATTTTATCAATTTCAAAAATTAGGTCACCTCCTCCCATCCCACTGCCCCTCCATGATGTTTTGTGATTCAGTAATTAATATCATCTCAAAATCTCTTATATTTGTAATTTATTCATCTTTATAGTTATGACATTAAATAATTTTATACTTGAGATTACTTGATTGTTTTTCCACTAGTTTTTTTATTTTTATAACTTTTATTATTAACAAACTAGAATACACGTTTGCATTTGTTCTATAAAATTGGATATTTAGGATGTGGTAGAAAAATTATTTCATGCTAAATATAGTGAAGAAGAAAAACACTTTATGAAACTTAATTAGAAATTATTTTTTCCTATTGTACATTTCAAATAAAATAAAATTTGAAATGACATGCTTGCTTATTTAATGATATTGTTAATAACTTGGCCTCTTTAGGCAAGCCTAAAACTAACACTCAAAGTATGAACATTTTTTTAGTTTTTTTTTTCAAAATATCATATAAATTTTTTTTATTGATGATCAAAATATAAAGGAGTTGGATTTTCATATCTTTTATGATAGTATGCAACAACCCTATAGGTAGAGGGCTTTCTGTTGACATAAGTTTTATAGCTCAATTGTCATATTTTGATGATATCAACTTTGAGTGTTTTGGAGTTATCAATTTAAATCATAAAAAAAGTTTAATTAGGATTGAGTAATTTTATGCACTTGACTTTTCATTAATATCTATTTGTGTTCAAATTAAATTTAAACTAAGGTAAATATAAAAGATATATATATATTCTTATATATTTTTTAAAAAATTATATCTTTTTAATAATTATATAAAAAATTGTACAAAAAATGAAGTTTAAGAGATCAATTTGAAATAAATATTCGTATGCACTAGACCTCCACTTCGTATTTGATTACGTTTCCAGTATATTTTGATTGGAGGTAAATATGAAAGTTATAAATATTTCTCTTAACTTTTTAAAAAAATAATAAAAAATATTTCATTTGGATAGTAGTGAAAAATTTTATGTATAAAGGAGTGCATGCCTATGAAACTAACAATGAACATAATGATCAATAAAATATTGGTTAGAGAGCAATTTAATAAAAAAAAGAGGTTCCAATATTCAAAAATAAATTTGGAGATTTAAAACTTTTTTGAAAGATAGAAAACAACTAATTCTGAATGTCAACTATTATAAGAAATCTTGGAGACTAAAGAAGTTCAAAACATTTCAAAGAAATCAAAACTTTCAAAGAAAAGAAATAAGAACTCTTATGAAGTGCATTTGAACTTACACTTGCAGTTTTTTTATTTTTTCACTATTACTATATTGTGAAAGATTTCAATTGTAAAAGTGAAATTAAAGAGTGTTGTAAAAACTTTATAATAGGTGGTTGAGTTTCTAAATAATAAGATATTATGTCTTATTTATTGAATCGAGAAAAACGTGAATAAAAGCTTTCAAGGAGTAAATATTGTCTTGTCTTATGAAGTAGAGAAGAAAGTGGTGTAAAATATGTCTTTCTTGCTTTGTTTGGAACCAAGAAATTGTGTTAGTGATTCGAGATTGAGAAGTAAGAATAGGAACGTAAAATAAAGTGTTATCGAACTTTCTTTATGAATTTCTTTTCTTCATATTTTTTTCTCTTTTATTTCTCTTGCTCTCATCCTATTGTTTAAGTACTATTGTGTTTGATATTTAATTGCCATGAATTTATTTTTTTTCCTTATGCGCTTGATTTGATGAAATCGTAAAACACCACCTCATCCCTCCTCTCATTTTATTTTTATTGTGATTTGAGTACTATTGTGTTTGACATTTAAATTTTACGAATCCATTTTATGCAAAATTTCTGCACTTGATTAGACAAAATTGGTAAAACATTATTTCATTCATTCCCATCTTAAATGCATTGTCCACCTAGTGCATTTAGGATAGCTCCCCTAGGAAATGTGATGAGTTGGTAGAAAAGCACAAATGACTTTCTTAATTAAAAATTTATTGTTTCAATTATGGTTGCATTTTGTGTTTTATATTTATTATCATAACACTAATTTAGTTGTTTCATAAATATTAAAAATTATTATTTTCTAATAAAACATCATTTATATGTATTAACTTAGTTGTTACAATTTCATAAAAATAATTAATATATATTTTATTATTGTTATAATAACTTTATTTATATTATAACTAGCTTTTGAACGAAGGTTTGAACTTATTGTTTCCTAAATGATATCATTTCTAACTATTATGATTTATTAAATAGTTAGTATATGTTGTCTTATTTACTAGATGTAAATCCATGCATATTTATTTTTGCCTATCACATAGATGTTAGATCTAAAATGATAAAAAAAACATTAATTCCAAAAATGAAAATTTTGAATATTATACATTAATTTATCATGGCAATGTTTAATATAGAATTTAATGTTAAAGAGATAACAAAGAAAAAAATGTTCATGTATATTACGATAATAAACATAACCAAAAACTTTTTTGTAAAAAAATGAGATTTGTTAACTCTTTCAAAAAATTGTATTATATTGGATGAAGACCAAAGAGTATAAGAAACATTATCCAATATGTATAAAAAAACAATTTGTAGATTTCAACTATTTCAATCTCATGTCAACCCCTCTCCAATCTCATTTCTAGCCCATCCTATTAGGATCTTCCTTAACTTATAAAATAAGCTTCAATAAAGAACAATATGAAAAAAATAAAACAAAAAGGTCCTTTAGTCGAAGGTTTTGACAATAAAGAAAGTTAAAAGTTAAAAGACGAATTAGAGATTTGCACACTATATTAGAAAATTTGATAAATATTTCAAGTTGGTCAAACTAAAAAAAGATCAAATGAAGATAATAATAGGCGGCAAATCCTTAAAAGGGAAGATGAAAAAATATGAAGAGTAAAATTAAGACGAAAGTGATTCCTCAAACTCTTCGTTAAGCGAAAAATATTTATTCTTGTGCTTGGCACTACCTTAAAATAGTGTTATTAGAGTTTGATTGTAACAACCTTGATTTTTGTGAGTTGAGAAAAGAATATTTTATTATTTTGGGAAATATGACCATTAATTTTATTATAATATTTTATTATTTTGAGAAATATGTCCATTAATATTATTATAATTAATAATTACAAAAATAAGAGAAAATAGGGAAGGAGTTTAATTAAGGATAAGATGCATCATGGGATTATAAATAAATTTAGAATTATTTAATTATTGGATCAAAATTTGTTAAAAGAGAGTAATTAAAAGATTAAATTTGATGGGATTGGAAGTTATAAATTGATTGGAAATGAGTCCTATAAATAAATCCTTAGGGCCGGCCGTCAAAGGAGTTTTTTTTTTGGTTCTCAGTGTTCGGCGACAATGGCATGGCATTTCGTGATAGCTAAGGCGTGATTCGATGTCAAACGGCTAAGGCGTAAAATAAGGTAATAGGGGGACCCGTAGGTTTATTATTTTCACTTATGACATTATAATAATTGGATGATCAACTCTGGTCGCCTAAAAAAGTTTGTGCCACGATGATTCTCGCAATGCTGGGTTTTACGTCGGAAGAAAAAAAATAATTATAACAAATAGGATGAGAGGCACGCTAAATAATTTGGAGAGAGAGAAAAGGGCTTACGGGAGAGAGATCAAAGCAAGTCTTTTATCAACAAGCCAAGGGAAAATAAAGATTTACGGAAGAGGCGTAAGGTCGTAAGGGAAGTGTTGAGAGAAAAGAGTAAAAGAAAAAAAAGGAAGAGTTGTGAGAGAGAGAGACCGTGACAAAGGAGAAAAGAAGAAAGAAATAGAGAGAGAATTGAAGGAGAGAAACTGTTGTGATGTAAGGAAAAAAAAAGGAAAAAAAGGGAGACAAATCGAATGGGATACTAGGTCAAGGTGTGAAATGAAGTAGAAGGAGAATAGAGGAAAAAAATGAACGCCCATCATTTGGCACTGAAGGAAAAAAGGGAAGAAATTGAAGGCACCAACATTACGGGTGGCTAAGGTTGGAATTAGAGAGAGGAATTATCTTTTATTTTGTTATTTGCATTTTTTCGATGAGAAAATTTCTTACGCCCAACCGAAAAAAGAAATAGCAAATAAAAAAAATAAGGAGAGCGATCAGGGACTCACTTATTTTAATATGATTAGTAATTGTTAATTGACAATTTTATTATAATTATGTTGTCATCCTTATGATGATTTAATAAATTTAAAATTATTGTTTATTCTAATTATATTATTAATGATTGTGCTAATCATATTGTTATCATTCCTGATTATATTCTTATCATATTTAATCATCATATCAGATCATATCATCATTATATTTGATCATATTTTGTTATCATATCCAATCTTATCATTGATTATGGTACTGATCCAGTAGTCTTTCTTATTGAATTTTGTTTCACCTAAATTAAATTGCTAAAAGATAGACATCTTAGGTAAACAAAATAAAAGCTGAAAGCTAATGGAACTCCATATTCTCTGATTGTCTTCAAGCCCCCAGGCCATATTATTATTAAATTGAATTGAATGTGATAGATAATAGACCTAAAGGTTTGAGATGTCATCATCCTTTAAAAAAACTATGAATGTCCTGTGTTTGGTCATGGTCTCCCGCCATTTACGAATCATTATTAGCGTTATATTATTGGGTGACTTGCCATGATTTGGTCCGCATTGGCCTACACGAAAGAGATATGGAGTTTCCCTTAATTGACTGAATGCTCCTCATTGAATTGGATAAATCTGAACATTATAAATTAAATTGAATTGAATTAAAATCGAATCGAATTGAGTTGAATTGAGATCGTATTAAATTGAATAGATCATGGTCATTTGAATACTGGCATTGCCTCCGCCCATTGAATTGAATGGAATTGTTATTGATCAATAATCATTTATATTGAATTGAAAATTGTTAAATTGAATAGTGCCATGGTCATTAGGCATTATTAATATTGTTGATTATTAAATCAATATTAATCGATCATTTGACATTTTCTTGATCCTTCCTATTAATCTATGGCTTTATTGTTCTATTGTTATATTGAATTATCGATCCATTGCTCAACTATTAATTGAACAATGCCATATTGATTAGGTAATTATTAATTGTTTATCGTTATTGATTGATCTTTTGACCATAACCTGATATAATTTTTCATATTTGTAAATTATTATATTATTAATTGATTATTGTATTGATTGCTCAATTGACTCATCATTGATCATATCTTATTTTCGTTTGAGCATATTGATTGTTTAATAAACTCTATGTACCGAGTATTTTTATACTTATAGATTTTTTCCTGTACCTGGATCCGTGCAGGTGAGAGAGCTATAGATGATGGTCCTGCAGGTGGCTATACTCAGTGACAAATAAATGTTGTACATGTTCTAGATTGAGTGGTCTAGTTTCTATTATTTCCACATTTATTAGAATTGTGAATTTATCGATATTTTAATCATTTTGAATATTATGTATTATTATCTATTATTATTGAAAAAGTCTTCCATATTTATGGTTTACCGTAAAAATATTTTAAAGAAGATTGTGTAACATCTTTGGGACAATTTTGAGCACGTGAAAGTCACATGGGTCTTGGGACGTTACATTGATGTCAAAATGCTTAGTTTGACATTTGGTAAATGCATTCACAAAATAATGGAGAGCATGTTAATAATGCCTTAAATCCATTGGAAACTCATTTGGTCCCCAAGATGCTTTAACGTAAATGGCATCTTGCACTATGGGAGTCTTGCAATTGAGGGATTAATGCAGGAAACTCATTTGGTCCGCAAGACGCTTCAACATAAATGGCAACTTGCACTATGTGAATCTTGCGTTGAGGGATTAATGCAGAATCATAGTCGCTCTTTAATTCCTATCATTTATAAAATGAATGTTTGTATAAACTTCCTAGGGGTCTGATCATAAATAAATTTAATTTGTAACCCTTTTTGTTTTCATCTAATAAAATTTGGGATCATCTTGAATTCTCAATGCATAATTTCTCTAATACAGAAATTCTAACAAATTGGTATCAAAAAGAGGTTTCGATATTGATCGTCCAACATGCATAGAGATGATATTCACAACGTGAAGAATGAGAAATTCACAAGGCAAAATAATTCAAATTAAGATGTGAATACTTTTGAAATAATAAGAAGTCTGGACGCCGCTCATAAAAGTGTCAAAAAATAAATCAGAGGAAGATTCGAAGGGCAAAGCAAAAGAGATCGACATCAATAATTTGATGACACAAGAGGAGAAGGCACACTCGATGATTATATTATGTCCGTAGGTGATTATTGAAGTCGCCGATGAAGAAACAATAGTCAAAATTTGAAAGTCTTTACATGACAAAGTCTTTGACCAATAAATTATTGTTGAAGTAATGTCTGTCTCCCTTCGCATACAAAAAAGGTATTCTTTTGAAAGATCATCTTGATCAAATGAATACACTATCGATGGTGTTAAGAAATACAGATGTGAAAAATGCGGATGAAAATGTTGCCCTAAGAGTTAAGAAATAGAGGTGTGAAAATTGAGGACGAAGAGATGTTGTCCTACTTTTTTTGGTGTCTTTTTTTTCTATCATACAAAATTTTTGTTCAGTCTGCTACCATTGGAAGAGAGACAATTATTCTAAAAAAAAATAAGATCGAGTTACACACTTGTGAACTTTGACATAAGGCATTTGGCATTTGACACAACATTGGAGACTCAGGCTTCACAGTTGGTGACGATCACATAGAAGAGGCATCATCCAAACCCTAGAAAAGGTAAGATAAAGAAGAGTAACATCAATCCAAAGGACATCTCCAACTATTGCAAAGAATTGATCATTGGAAAAAATATTGCCCAAAAAAGAAGGGCACAATTGCTGTAGTAGTACACCAGGGTTGCAAATTTAAAGATGATGATTTGGTTCTCACGATGTCTAATGAAAGATGTTTGGATGAGAGTTGGATTCTGAATTCAGGATGCTCTTATTATATGACTTCATACGAAGAGTGATTATCAACTTATCAAAAGATTGATGGCACAAAAATGAAAACATTCGAAGTCTTAAAAAAAGTAAAAGGCTTTGATGGAGAACTAGACATCTAGAAAGATGAAACATTTCATACCGATAATAGTTTGGAGTTCTATTAATTGAATTTGATCATTTTCTACAAGAATGGAGACATTGTCAGACATCGCACTATCAGAAGAATGCATGAATAAAGCATTTTTGGGAAGGGCATGATGTATGCTCTCAAAATCTAGTTCGAATAAGTCATTCTCGACTAAGGCTATCAACACAGTATGTTACTTGATGAATTGGAGCCCTACAATTGTGATTGATATCAAAACTTCTATTGAGATATAGTTAGAAAATTCTGCTGATTATATTAACTTAACAATTTTTTATTGTTTAACATATTATTATGTCAACGAAGAAAAAAAGGACCAAAGAAAGGATCTTTGTGGAATATGGCACATGAGTAAAAGGCTACTAAATCGGGTCTTCTTCAAAGCATAAAGTTATTCACAACAAAATGCTCCAGTAGAAAGTAAATGTTGTTGACTCAACAAATGAGAGTATAAAAAAATAGATCAAATTTGAATTAACTCTAATTCAAAATGACGCAAAAGGATCTCATCAAATTGTACAACCAAAACCTAAAGAGCAATTAGAAGAAGCAACTTCAAGTCTAACTATCGATCATTCTCAGTGGTAACTAGATCCTCCTAAGCGATATGATTTTAAGAACATGATTATATATGCATTCCAATAGCTGAAGAGGTGGAGATGTCAAAGGCATCGAGCTACAATGATATTATTACATGTGCAAAATCATTATAGTGGATTGCGACAATGGGTGAAGAGATGAAGTTTTTTCACAAGAATTAGATCTGGGAGCTAGTTAAGCTAAGAAAAGCTAGAAATGTTGTCAGATATAAGTGAATTTTCAAAAATAATTTTGGAAGTCTATTGAAGACATTAGATACAAAGTAATCTAATTGTAAAAGGCTAGTAAAAAAAAGAAAGTAGACTACAACGAAATTTTCTCTCATATTGTCAAGCACACTTTCATCCAAGTGTTATTTGCCCTTGTAACACATTAGAATTTGAAGCTTAAACAATTAGACATGAAGACAATATTTCTATATGAGGAAATTGAAGAAAACATTCTTATAAGTCAATAAGAGGAATTTTCTATCCCAAGCAAATATGATCAAGTCTATAAATTGAAAATGTCATTATATGTGTTGAAGTAGCCTCCTAGATAGTGGTATAAGAAGTTTGATAGTTTGATGGTCAGTAAAGGGTTCAATAAGAGTCTTTCCTATGATTGATTTGTTTATCATAAGAAGGTGGAGGAGGACTCTACTATTTATTTTTTCTTGTACGTTGATGATATGTTGATTGTTGCAAGGAACATGCTAGACATCTAAAATTTGAAGCTCTTTAGTGCAAAATTCAATATGATAGATATTGGTGTAGTAAAGAAAATTTTAGAGATAAAGATTTAGAGGAATCACATAAATGATAAACTTGTTTATCTAAAAAAATTACATTTAGAAGATTTATCTAGGTTTTTAGATAGGTATGTCTACAACGAAGACTTAAGTACTCCATCGACGTCAAAGGTGCATCTTCCCACAACTACATTTATGTCTGATGAAGAAAAGGAGTACGCTTGAAGTTTCATATGCTAGTGAAACTAGAAGTTTTATGTATGTTATAATATAGAAGACTTGATATTATGCATATCGTTAGTGTAGTTAGTAGATTCATGAGCAATCCCGAGAAAGAGCATTGGTAGATAATAAAATATATTTTTTGATATTTGAGAGGAACATCTAACATTGGCCTCATTTACAGAAGTGATAAAAGAGTGTTTAGTTGCATGCTATAGATGTTGATAATAGAATATCAATGACATGTTATGTTTTTACTTTTGGCAATTATGTTAATTAAAAAGTCATACTCTAGCCATCAATTACATTGTCTATTACAGAAGCAGAGTACATGTCAGTGGAAAAAAAACTGTTGAGGAAGGCATCTGTTTAAAGATCTTGTTAGAGATCTTAAACTACAACAAGATTAGACTATAATATATTTTGACAATTGAAGTATAATATGCTTAGCCAAGGATTAAATGCACCAAGAATATCGACATCAGGTATCACTTCATCCATATTGAGAAGATGATCAAGGTGAAGAAGGCATGATAATCCTGACACGTTCACCAAATCAGTTCCTATTAATAGGTTTCAATATTATTTGAATTTCATAAACATTGATACTTTACAATATTCCCAATATTGGAATTGACGACAAAGTTGTTAGATATCTATTTGATGATTTAATTTAATGTGGAGATTTATTAATAATGCCTTGAATCCTACTATAATTGAAAATCCATATAGTCCCAAGATGCTATGAAATAAAAAGGCACCCTCACACTACGAGATCTCGTTGCCCGACTAGTGAGCATGTGGAGGGTAAGGGGGCGAAAGGGACGGAGCTCCCCAGATTAAAATATTATGGTATATTCTATTTGTGATTCGAAAATGATTTATTTCCTTATGAAAAGATATATGTCATATCTTTAAGAGACTAATGTAAGTCAGTCTATATTTTTTATCATATATAAAATGAGCGTCTATATAAACTTCTTATGGATCCAAATAAAAATAAATTTAATTTATAATTCTCTTTTATTTTTATGTAATAAAATTTTGCATCATCTTAAAAAATTTCAATACTGTACGTAAATTTTCTCTTAAAAAATCCTAATAGGGGTAAACGTACAACAATGAGTAATGCCAATATTTTATCCCACTATTCTCCATGACATTGCACTAATACCTTACATTCAATTCATTCATTACATTTTCCCTAAGTTCAACATATAATAAACTAGTAAATATTATTTATTTTAGTTCATGAACTAATAATTATTTTTCTTATATAAAAGAAGACCCAACCTATTTTAAAATATTAATTTCCACAAAATTATTCAATATATATATATTAATACAATTAAACTATTTTATCTTTGATATGAACATAAATTTCAATATATTTTATTATATATAAAACATTATAATTGAATAATATATTATATTTTTTTAATTATTTCATTTTTCTTCATCAACTAATCTATTATGTTTTATCCTTTATCAAAATAAACTGACCTTTTCAATTTAAAACGATCAATGTTTTTAGAAAAAATATCCAAGATAGGATAAAGTATAATTTATTAAATTTATCTAATAAACTATTTATTTCTTTAAATTATAATAAATCATTAAGATTTTTATTAGCTTGTTCTTATGCAAACATATCATTTTTTCTCAGCTTATCTTATTATTTTATTAATTTTATCTTGTCATTGGTTGAGTACATTTTGTTACTTTTTGTTATACATGCTTGATTAATTATAATTTCATTTTTTTATTTTTTTCTTAATTTGATATATAAATAATTTACTTATTATATTATGATAAAATTCATATGATGCTTGAATTGAATAATTTATCACATTTTCAAGTATGCTATTTTATATGCATCAACTAATTTTATTATAAAACACTTATTTATCAATATCCTAAACAAACCTCTATCATCTGCTAACTACTATACATTGTTTGTTATTTGTTAATTAAATCACTGTCAAATGCCCATAGTCATGAAGTATATTTTTACTCATTTAATTTTAAATATCATTTAATGCACATAAAGAATTTTTTTATCTTATGAAAAACAATCTAAAAAATATTGTTAAATGAGTTTGAGAACTAGACAAAGAAATTGAGGCATGATTTATGGAAAAAGTATTTTTAAATAATTCTTTGAAATCTAATTGTGCATCTTATTAATCTTTGAAATGTGCAAAATTCAAAATGGTCCATTTTACTAAAATAAACACGTAACAAAAAGGTATTAACTTTAATACATTTTAAAAGAAAAACAATTAAAAGAAATTGCTTTAATATTTTCATGCTTATATATTCAAAATTTAAGCATGTTTATAACAAACTTTTGAAATGTAGGTTGTGATAGCGTATCTATGAAGAATTCTTCTATGCAAAATGTGTTATTAAATACTTTTAAATGAAAAGATTAAGGGCAACTTAGCCGTAGAAGCAAAGTTACCTTATTCGCCATTCATCTAAACACATCAAGTAATCAAGTATTTATCATTTCAAAAAATAATCTCTCTCCCTCTCTCTCTATGTATATACTATCGACGATAATGTCAAAATATTTAAAACGTGCCTAATTGACTTAAACAAAAGTTTTCTTTTGTTTTCAAAACTATGATGGTCCAGACTAGTGTATAAATATTTTTATTTAAACAATAACTTATTCTCATCTTAATTTGATACACAACTTTAAATACTGAATTATATTATGTTTTTTCAGGTAACAATGAATATATTATGCTTTTTTTAGGTGACACGGGTTATATACTTATATTATGATCATTTATATTAATTTAGCTTTCTTTTTTTTTTTTGGTTGATGTTGGCAGTCGGAAGTTGTAGAACTTTGTTTAAACTTTTTTTTTAAAAGTTTTGATAGTTAATAATATGCTTGGCAAAAATTGTGAACGTCTTACGGAAACATATATGCATGTAATATCATACTTCATGTACCATTTATTCCGTTATATAAATTGACGTGCTAATTATTTATAATTATAAGATTTGAATTTTTGACTTTTGATCTGATATTATATTAAAAAAATTGATGTGCTAATTATTTTTTTTAAAGTTTAAACGAGCAATCACATCAATAATTTTATATAAAAAACGAAACAAAACAAAATAAATAATCATGACGTCATATTTGTTAGAGAGAAAAAGAAAAATGGAGAGAAGGTGGCGTGCGTGAGTATATCATCTTAGATTCAGGGGCGAACGTGGTGGTCGGTCGGTCGGACCGGACCGGACGTCTCTGTCTTCTTTTTCCTATTCTTACTCCACCAAGTCCACAACACCACACCGCACCACGCCGCACGACAACAGCACTACCTCGCGAGATCTCCTCCTCCTCCTTCCACGTCCTCCCTCCAAGTCTCAGCGCCGGCTGTTGGATCGCCGGACGCTCCCCGCCGTCCGTTCGTTCGGTCCCGTTCGCGGCGGCGACGGTCGTGGCGGCGCTGTTGGCGGGCACGTCGAGCTGCCGTCATCGTCGCTTCTCTTCTTCTTCTTCTTCTTCTTCTTCTTCTTCTTCTGTTGCTGCTGCTACTTGTTCCAGTGTTGGCTCCGCGTTGGGATCTCCCCCTGCGCCGACGCACACGGCGCAACTACGATGAGCTGCTGCCCCCGGCGGCGATACCATCCTTCGGATCTCACCGGTAGATCCACTTCTCCTTTGCTCGCCGCCGATGGACGCCGCATCTCGGCCCGCCGTGGTCATCGACAATGGCACCGGGTAGCCACCACTCCACCAGCAACACAACAAAAGAGTTTGTTGTGGTTTCCTTTGCTTTGTTAATGTCTTGCTCTTGAATGGAATTGTCGGTTGGACGATCACATAAATGGAAATTTTGTTCGTTTCTGAGTCGTTCCTCTACATTATGATGTCGATTGGAAGATCAGATGGGTTAAAGGAAAATCGACACGTTGATTTCTTCATTTTGATCGGAAATGAAGGATTTTGACCTCGTAGCTGGTCTCAAAGGGACACAAAAAGACCTATCCATTTCATTTGTTTCGGCGTCTCTTGCATGATGATTTCTTAATCTAGAAAGGAAGTTTGGGGCTTTGTTTTGGAAATTATTTGACATACTTAGTATGTTGAGATCTGTTAACAATTTAGCGATACAAATTTGAATCTTTCATGATTTTAATGTCTGTTTTCTGGTCGCATTGCTGTGGATGTTATTGCGTTCATGATTAGCTCACATTTTTCTTTATAATGGTTAGATACACCAAGATGGGATTTGCTGGCAATGTTGAACCTTGCTTCATCATCCCGACTGTAGTTGCTCTAAATGAGTCTTTCTCAAATCAGTCGAAGAGCTCCAATAAGGGGAATTGGCTAGCTCAACATACTGCAGGTGTCATGGCTGATCTTGATTTTGTAATTGGTGATGAAGCTTTGTCACGTACTCGCGCCAGTAGTAATTATAGTATTAGTTACCCTATCCACCATGGTCAGGTATAATGGCAGCAAAGAGTTAAATTGCCAAGGCTGTGTGCTGTATTGAGTATGATGTGTGACGATCTTTGCAGGTGGAGAACTGGGATACCATGGAACGATTTTGGCAACAATGTATCTTTAATTATCTCTGCTGTGACCCTGAGGATCATTACTTTCTTCTGACCGAGAGTCCACTTAGTGCTCCAGAGACTCGCGAGTATACAGGAGAAATCATGTTTGAGACATTTAATGTTCCTGGGTTATATATAGCTGTCCAACCTGTCCTTGCTCTTGCTGCTGGATACACTACTTCAAAGGTTAGTTTAGTCAATCAACTAGTCTCCCAATTTCTTTAAAGGCATATATTTTTTCCTATTGTAAAAAAGTATCATTAATATCTTTTCTAAAATTATTAGGTGACATGATTCATCTTCAATACTCATATAATTTATTTTCTCTTTTTCCTTCTAAACGTGTATTTTCACATAGGTAGCAATCTTTCCTGATGTCTTGGTTTAGAATTTTGAGCCCCCAAAAGAGGAAGACCAAATCTGATCAATTCTGGTCTCTGGAACACAAACTTGTAATGTCACAATGCAAGTAAAAGGTGAAGATTGCAAAAAGATGGAGTAGATAAGATGGGCCCTCTGCTAGTAATTTCAGCATTATGCATTTTTTTAATAAAGGTCATTTAGATGCAATATTCTTATAAGGAAAATAAATAATTTTGGCTTTTCTTTAGCCATGATTGCAATTAGGTTATCGTATATTCTCTGTCTCTCTCTCTCTCTCAAAAAAAAAAAATGTTATCATATATACTTCCAACCTGTAACAGCATAAGGTGTATTTCATCCTGTGACCAAACTGAGTGTTAGGTGTACTGTAAGTTATGGGAGATCCAGCAGGCAAAATACATACACACATGTCCAAGGTGACCTATTTGGTCTCCTTTCTTGCCCTCATTATTCTTCTGAAAATCATTGCTTTTCAGTACTAGTGATACTAGTTTACGTTTAGCTTAATTAAGATTAAGAGTCAAGTATTCAACAAAAGAGAGTGATTGCCTGGATGCTTGCAAAGCTGTATGGCATATATTGAGACACTCAGAATTGTGCATTTGCTGCGTATGGACATTTAGGGTACAAGGATGGATGATAATTGTGAAATTACAAAAGGCTCAAAATTCCCTTGAGTGCATATCAACTATAGTGATTTGGTTTCATGACTACTGATTTGATGTATCTTATAGCTATGTGATATCATACAGTAGTTCTTAAACAAATATTTTCTTACATTTATTTTAGGGGAAAAAGGGTGGGCTCCAAGTTAGGGTGTCATCCATAGATATATATCACTATGATAAGGAAAATGTACAAGTGTAAGCTGTCAAAGCGAGAGCGACCAAAAAGCAGGAAGTGTACAACCACTACTCAAAACCCCACTCCCGAATAAGAAAAGAGCTATCGCATACAATACTGTCAACATGCAATCTCTCCCCACAAAAAATTTCTTACGTTGATAAAAATTCCCCACAAAAAATTTCCTTGCAAGAGCAATTGGAGACATGGAGTTCAAGCGGAACAAATTTTTGCCTGCTGAAAAGCAGATAGTAACTGCTGATCCTGACATTAATATCGTAAGTTCTGTGTTGAACACTCTACCCATGGTCATAAATACTGAAAGTTGAAGTTATTTTTATAAATTCTTTTCAGATAGTAAATTCTTTATCCATGTTATCTGATCGTTGACAGGTCGAGCTTTGTGATGACGATGAATTCATTGTATTGGCATGTGATGGAGTTTGGTATTGGTCTTTTCACATTTTTATAATTTGTTCATAATTTAGATGTTAGAAATGTTTTCTGCTACAATGGCCAGGAAGAGCATTCATTGTCATCCTTCTGATTTGTTCACGATGTAGATTTTGTACTTTTGTGACCCTTTTCTTTGACTTTATAGTATCATTTTACCATCATTTACTCCGCCTATGTTTTATAGCCGGTCCAAGCCCGGATAAAGGAGGAGGGTTGTGTTAGGCCACGACAGCCAGCGTAAAACCCTGTCGAATCGCATGAACATGGATCAACGAATATACGGAATGGCGTCGTATGATCCATGTAGCCGACCCCACCTAGTGGGATAAGGCTTTGTTGTTGTTGTTGATAAAGATTTTTTTTAAGTTCTAAATAAATGTAAAACAACTATTATTTCAGTGAGAAAATTACATATTTTATGCTTTTGTATGATCAATCTTCTGAAGAATTATTGAAATAGTTTAAAAAATTATCAATGAATATTTATGTAATTTAATAAACTCCGCCTATGTTTTATAGCCGGTCCCAAGCCCGGATAAAGGAGGAGGGTTGTGTTAGGCCCCGACAGCCAGTGTAAAACCCTGTCGAATCTTATGAACATGGATCATACGACGCTCGAATCTCATGAACATGGATCAACGAAGCGTCGTATGATCCATGTAGCCGACCCCACCTAGTGGGATAAGGCTTTGTTGTTGTTGTTGTTGTATTTATGTAATTTAATAGTAGATAGTATAACACTTGGCAATATCTCTTCTCAGTGTGACATGACAGGAGTTGTAGTTGATGTGGGGGATGGTGCCACACATGTAGTGCCAGTTGCTGATGGCTATGTGATCGGAAGCAGCATAAAATCCATTCCTCTTACTGGCAAGGATGCTACTCAGTTTATTCAGCAACTTATGAAGGTATATTATTTTCATCCTTTCATCATGACTCCTGCAATTGTCTTTGCCTTAAAGTTGCAACCTACTTCAATATTGTCAAAATGCAATGACTTTTTTACATTTTCTGAAATTGAACATTACTTTAACCTTGATGCTAGAGCCTTAATAAGTGCCAGCTTGAATTTCTTTTGTCCCTCAAGAAAACGTAAATTCTTGGTAAAAAGCAATTGAGCATGAGTTTGTGTGTGACACAATTCACTGAAGTGGTTTGATCTCAATGTATATAATCTTCTAGCAGTGGGGAGGGTTGCAAACCACAAAATTACATATAGATCGATGAGTGAACGTCCTGTGCTTTTTGCTATCTTTTGGGCTATCTGGTTACAAAGAAATGACACTATTAAGCAATGAACGATGCAATGACACATTATTGTGGCTTCTACATAATTGTGTTAAATTATGAACTACTTAGTTATGTTAACTTTTTCTAAAAGCATCAATTATGTTGGCCTTGCTCTCAGAAGAAAATTATGTTGGCTTAATTTCTCTTAAGTTTACCCCCAAAAATGTTATCTCGAATTTTTATTGTCAATCCTTTTTCCTTGAAATTTCCAATTTTGTTCATTTAAATGCCATTTTGCATTGGTCAATTGAAAATGTTTTGAATTGCTATATGTGTATGTACAATATCCGTATCACCTTTTCTATTGCATAGGAGAGGGGAGAACACATACCACCAGAAGAGCTGTTTGACGTGGCAAAGAAGGTGAAAGAGCAGTATTGTTACACTTGTTCAGACATTGTCAAGGTATTCATGATTTAATTTTATGATGTTGGGAGCTGCTTAACCTGCATTTTCTGGTATAATGATTTGTTACTTAGCATATCACACTTTCTTCCCTCAAAAAAAAACATCGCACTTTCTATCATTACCTTTAGCTTTTCTGCAATTGGACACCCACATATTCGATTTCTGATGGTATGTCTAACTGTGTTTGCATTGGAGATTTCACTTTAGCATTCACTATGTTGTTTCATAACATTTATGCCCTTTCTTTAGGAGATGAAAAATGTTCTTGTAAAGCTATCTTGTGCAGATTCTTGTATGAGGTTCAGTATCTTTATATCGTTTGAAAATCAAATTACCTGCTGATTGAAGAGGCCAATGTTTCATGATGATTTGTATTATCAGGTGAACTGCAACCAAACTATTGCATAGGAGGATGAGTGGATGACCACATTATGCATATGGAAACTTACTTGAGTTATCCTGAACTGCTACAGTACTTGCAAAGTTAGCCACCACACTAATCCATTGGAATGGACCTATTTCGATGTATCTTTTACAACCATTGGAAAAAAGTCATACTTACTGTTTGGATGTCATTTTGAGTAGAAAATAAAACAATGGAAATCTATTAGTTCCCTAGGAAAAAAACTTAGGTATAATCTCATTTTATTGTTTCTGTGTCTCAGTGCCTTCTTTTTTTCCCTCTTTACTCATCCACTTTCCAACTCCGCCTATGTTCTATAGCCGGTCCCAAGTCCGGATAAAGGAGGAGGGTTGTGTTAGGCCCCGACAGTCAGCGTAAAACCCTGTCGAATCTCATGAACATGGATCAACGAGTCGTATGATCCATGTAGCCGACCCCACCTAGTGGGATAAGGCTTTGTTGTTGTTGTACTCATCCACTTTCCCTACACCGTTCCATTGTGCTTTGGTCTCAAACTCTCATGCTTTGCCTTTCACTTGGGCTCTGATGGTGCTTTACCTCCACCGCTGCCCCATTCCAGCTCCATTCTGTTCAACCTCCATGAAACCATATCCCTATCCATCTCCAATCTGCTCCATCAAGATCCAGCTTCGCCTCCGCCACCTCCTCCTTGCTACAACTCCGGTTTCACCAAACTTTTCCTCTTCTGCAGCGGGTTCTGCTTTTCCTAAGGCTTCATTTTCTTTTCTCTTTTCTTTCATGCCTTTTGTTCGCCTTTTCTTCCCTTGCACTCCCCTATAAGGAAAGTTGTTTCTCTGTAGTGCGATCATGGTGGGCCAAGCAGCATCGATGAATAGTATGTCTCAAACATGGGATTTCTTCTCAGGTTTGCCCATTTCTGCTCGCAGAGAGAGAGAGAGGAGAGATCACCGAGAAAGAGAGGAAGAGAGGGATTGCCGAAAGTGATTTCACAGAGAGAGAGAGAGGGGTGGGTGTTGTGACCGAGTGAGGGAGGAGAGGTTGTCGAGAGAGGAGAGAGAGATTGCCAGCAGACACAAAGACTGGCAAACCAACATGCACGTGGCATTCCCTTTGAACCAACAGTTTCATTGGTTTGTTAATTTTCAATCCATGTCTATCCAAACATCACCCCTGTTATCCATTGAAAAAAAAAGGTTAGGGAGGTCACCTTTTCGAAAGTGAATTCCGATTTGAAAACGATGAATAATTTCCAAATCTTTTTGAACTTGCAAATACCTACATGTTGTACTTATCAAACAAAATCATAACCATCATGATCCAGGTAGAATATAATGCAATATTGCTTCATAAATCTTCTTATGTCAGTGTTACAGTCATATAAAGATGCATCATATATAGATCTTTTGTTGATGAACTTGACTTTGTATTTACCTTGTGGAATTGTTTGATTGTGGGGACTCTTGCATGATTCTTAGACATCTGCACCTTGGAATCTAGTTTTCCACTTACAACGTAATGCTTTTCATGTTAATTTGGTCAAGTGTTATAAGCACTTGCGGATGGTAATAATGCAGCACTGCACTATCACGCCCTACACCATAGCCAAAAATGCTAAAAAAAGGTCTGCAACGGGTACTGGGGGTTTGGCTTTATAAATGATCATATTGATTTGCCATTAGAGTTGCTGGAGCAGGGAGATGATTATGGGGTGGGCTGTGACGGATCATGGGAGTGACAACACATGCTTTCCATTCCCCAGTTCCCCTTCTTTTCTAATTGTCATTATAAAGATGTACATCCAATCTCAACTGATGTAGGGTTGCTATAAGTATATCCAAAAATATTGTGACAACTCTCATTTATCTGAAGAAATGGAGAACAACAATTTTAAATGAGAACAATTAAATAACATGTTTCATTGTGCCAACATGAATCAGCTCCAAACTCTGTTAATATTCAATAGATAACCTGAGAACTTTTACAAGCTATGACTATGCAAACCACATAAAACTTTATGTGCCACTCTAATTCCTGTTGCCTAATGGTACTGCCATATGTGGCAGCCATGCTAGGAAAAATCAAGTGAAATTTGCAAACAGAGGAATAAGAAGTACCTGTTGGATGATTAAGTTAATAAACTGTTGGAAGCTACCTGAATCCATAAAAAAGTTGAAAATCGAGGATTGGTTTGATTGGTCTTCAAATTCTTTATAAAACCTTTGTTCCTCATTTGGAATAATGAAGATTTCAGAAGTGTAGGAATTTAATATTGTGTGTCTTGAGGCCTATAGCCTCTCAAAATTATATCTGCATAAGGTTAATTGTGATTCCCAATTCTCCTAAAAAAAATTGTGATTCCCAATTTCTCCCATTATAAAAGAGAGAAATGCAACTTATTGCATCTGCACATTAAGTTTCATATCTTATAAGAATTCATACAGCTGTTGCCAAAAATAAATTACATCACTTGGTAGGTTTAGATAGGATATACTACATGACTATGTGCCTTAACTAATACACCATATTGGTACATCCTTTATTAATTCAATACAAGTGGATGGTTGCCTCTCTTTTCCTTTCTTCTTATACAACAACAACAAAGCCTTATCCCACTAGGTGGGGTCGGCTATATGGATCATACGACGCCATTCCGCTCTATTAGTAACCAAACCTTTCGGTATCAACAAAGCCTTTTCCTTTCTTCTTATGTGGATTCAAAACTGTTAATATTAGCCAACCATCTTTAGCAATCTTGTAAAGCAGTTTAACAGTGTTCTTGTCTCTGGAATTTGTAGTAGAGGTTTGTGTCTAGGGCTGTTGCATCATCTCCAGCTGACTGAGTACTGGACATGATATTTTTTGTTTTTGATGTTTTCAGGAGTTCAATAAACATGACAAGGATCCTAGCAGGTACATTAAGCAATGGACTGGTAGAAAACTAAAGACTGGAGCACCATATTCCTGTGACATTGGATATGAACGATTTCTGGGTCCAGAGGTTTGGACACCAATCTAATGTCTAACTTGATGCACTAGCAGTAGCATATTTATTTTGAAAATTAATTTTTGTGAAAGACTCTTTGAAGATTGTGATTTAAGTATGCAAATAAGTTGTAAGTGCCAAAATTACATTTTCTCGGTTATAAACTGCTGACATTCAGATATGGTTGATTGACAAGCTCCTCAAATCAAAAGAGTTATTCTTAATAATTGAGCTGAACCGCTTTTATGTTCATGATGACTTTTGAGGAATACATCAGTATAATAAGTGTTAAAACATCATTCTAATTAGGAAGTTCACTTTTTTCTTCTAGAATTGGTGTGTTATGGTGTGTTTTTTCTTCCTGATGTATTATTTGTTGCAGATATTCTTCAATCCAGAGATCTACAGTAGTGATTTTATTACTCCTTTACCTGCTGTTGTTGACAAGTGCATTCAGTCATCACCAATTGACACCAGGAGGGCTTTGTATAAAGTAGGTGTTATAAGTGTAGTTCCATCAAAATGGAAGCCTAATTTTGCCTATTCCGATTGTTTAATATTGTTTTTTTTCTTACTCAGAATATTGTGCTTTCTGGGGGCTCTACCATGTTCAAGGACTTCCATAGGAGATTGCAACGAGATTTAAAAAAGATTGCTGACACACGAATTAAGGCATATGATGGTCGACTTGTTGATGTAAAAGTATGTCTCACTGATTTTTTCTTATTTTTACATTAATATATGTAATACTGACTGCCTAATCCTTTTGCTCCAGTCTCAGCCCATAGAAGTTAATGTTGTCAATCATCCTATCCAGAGATATGCAGTTTGGTTTGGTGGCTCTGTACTCGCATCTACCCCCGAATTCTATGCGGTAATTTTCTATTCATGAGATACGACTTCTTTTTCTTGTTGTAAACTAAGTTTCTATCTATGAAATGTGGAAAGGCTCTTATACTTATGTGGCCTTGATTGCATTCAGCATATGAAGATATACCAGGTTGGCAATTGTAATAATGACTACGAGTGGTAGAACTTAAAATGTAACCGAGTACCGGCCATGATAAAAATAAACTGTATTGGTGCAGCATAGACCCAAGCTAACAACCGAATTGTGATGCAATTATGAATAAAATATCTCAATTACTTAGATAATTTTATACTTTTGTTCCTTCCTCGTGCAGGTACATCTTTTGTTTCACAATTTTATACTCATGGATGACGCTAATCTTTACCAGTCATCTGTTTACCTTAAAAGAAGGACCTTTTTAGGTGGCTAAAAATCCACATAATAAGATGAGCAGAGTTACCTTAAGATGGAACTGAAGAGCAAGCTACAGTCATTTAAGCCTGTTTATGCAATTTCACAGTTTTATATCAAAGGATAAACCATTCATTAGTAACTACTATGCTCGTGAGAATGAATTGTTTATATCATTATGTTGCTTAAGGATTTTCCTTTCGACCGTCTTTCAAACAATTTTTGAACATGATCTGGTAGAGAAAGGAGGGTTGTGTTAGGCCCCGACAGCCAGCGTAAAATCCTGTCGAATCTTATGAACATGAATCAACGAATATATTAGAGCAGAATGGCGTCGTATGATCCATGTAGCCGACCCCACCTAGTGGGATAAGGCTTTGTTGTTGTTGTTGTTGATCTGGTAGAGAAAGGCTTCTCTCAGTTCCCTTCTTCCAGCAGCTGATTCCCATTTATATAGGTGGAGATTCTATTTGAAAATATTTACATGATACTGTAAATTGTAGTAACTATTACCCAATGCTAGAGGTCCCACATAGCCCATTTACACTTGCTTACTGAACATTTATCTTGAAAGATATAATCGTTCACACATGATTTTGGAGTGATGATAATCACACGTGTGATGTATATAATTTTTGCTCTATTCATTCACTTGGATATTATCTTTCATTTGGTTATGCATATAAAAACCACATTCCTTTTTCAGGCCTGTCATACAAAAGCAGAGTATGAAGAGTATGGAGCACGCATATGCAGGAGTAATCCTGTATTCAAAGGAATGTACTGAAATAGAAATACCTTGTTCTGACAGCTAAACTTACCCTCATGTGAAAACTGTGGCGCCAGAGTCCCAACCTCCAATGTTTGTTCCAACATTGCTCATCTGTACAGACAAGAGAGAATGGAGAATGGATCCTTGTACAAGAGATGTACATTAGATGTTTCCGGTATTCAAGCTCATTTCTATGTTGTCAATTCATTTATATATTTTTTCCTGACAAGTATCATACAGCAAAACATGGAAGATCAACGCCTTGGTGGATGAGCAAATGATAAGAACTGGATGTTCTTTATAGTTTCATCATTAACTTCACCATACCATTGTTAATTAAAAGTATGGAAGTAGAAAAATCTGTTGAGGAAAGGCTTTGATGATTTGGGACATTATATAGATTTTAGACCATCATCCCTGTTCCTGATATATAAAGAGTAAGACATTGTTCTGTGCTTGCCATTGATTTTCCGTTTAACGAATTGAAAGGGCCACTTCATTCGCACTATATGCAATCAACCTGGTGATGTATGCTCCAAATTTGTGCATTAATGCGTAGCATGGTTTGGTCCTAGTGTATAACTCTTTCTAAATGTGCAATCATGGCGTATGATGCTGCTCTGCAACTAGTGCAACATTGCACCTGATTTTTCTTCAAATGATGAGTTTTTTTTTTTTAGTGAGTGATTGCTGTTAACTCCGTCTATATTTTATAGCCGGTCCCAAGTCCGGATAAAGGAGGAGGGTTGTGTTAGGCCCCGACAGTCAGCATAAAATTATGTCGAATCTTATGAGCATGGATCAACGATATACCGAAAGGTTTGGTTATTAATAGAGCGGAATGACGTCGTATGATTTATGTAGTCGACCTCACGTAGTGGGATAAGGTTTTGTAGTTGTTGTTGTTGAGTGATTGCTGTTACTAATCTGATTTGAATGTTATAGCACTGAGGCTTTACCCTTTTTCTCCAACATATGTGCATTATGAATTGAGGTAATATAATGTGACATTTGTTTTTGACCGTTCGGTTGGGGAAAAGAAATTAAATGAGGGGAAGGGGTAACAGGTTTATTCAATTTAGCTGAATCTATCATGGAAAAAAAAAGGTTGGTCGTTCTCTCATTCACCATCTCATTTCGTTAATTCCAAATCAAAATAAAAAAGTGTATACTAATTATCACAAAGTTTCATTCATAATCTTATAGATAAAATATATTAATATACATATTATATATACAACAACAACAACAAAGCCTTATCCCACTAGGTGGGGTCGGCTACATGGATCATACGACACCATTCCGCTCTATTAGTAACTTCGTTGATCCATGTTCATAAGATTCGACAGGATTTTATGCTGATTGCCGGGGCCTAACACAACCCTCATCCTTTATCCGGACTTGGGACCGGCTATAAAATATAGGCGGAGTTATACATATTATATATATTTAAATAAAATTATTGTTTTAACTTTATTTAATCATATCATCTAAACAAAACAATTTAATTATTTACCTTCGCAGCTTGGTAGGGCTTTATCTCCAACACCCTCCATATACCGTGACAACACATTTAGATATTAACGGGCCATGTGGTTACCTAACGTAATGTAATATGGTATTCCTCAAAGAGCAAATATAATTATATTCTAATTCATGTTTGATCGAAGGAGAATACGATATAAAAACATAATATTTTATGACTAAAATGTTTTATTATAAGTAATTGATGTTTATTGTTATAATAACAATAAAAATATTAATATAATAATGTATGGATAAAATTTAAAAAATAAAATACAGTTAAAAAAATGGGAATACAAATATTTTGGTGTTTTCTAAAAGTTTATTATGTTTTGAGGAATAAAATAAGCGGTTTCATGTGTGATTTTTCATGATCAAATTATTCAAATTCTAACTCGGGCTTGGTTGTATTCCAAGAATACAACCTTATTATGTCATTTATTTCACAACCAACAGTCCCTAATAAATATTAGCAGCATATCATAAAAATAAAAAACAAAAAGAAAAGAAGAAAATCCTCACCCATAAGTCTTACAAATTGTAAGCATGAAAAGTCATAATTTTGGAATTTTCTTTTAAACTTGATAACAATGTTTTGAAACATTTTGCCTTAATTTCTGCCTTAGAAAAGTAAACTTTTGTGTAATTTTTTTCTAAAAATGTTAGCTTTTATTACAAAAATTTAATAAATGGAAATTAATTTAAAATCATGTTTACAATTTTTTTTGCAAGAATAATATCCCTGGCCAAGTTTGTGTGTCTATACTCCCCAAAGGACAAAAATCACAAAATTGCTATGGGAAGGAGAGAAAAGAAAGTACAAATAAAACACTGAGACCCCATTTGGCACTTTGCTGGAGGAACAACTTCCTCCAAGTGCAACACGAACACACACAAAAAAAAAAAAAAAATCTTGTCATCATTATTATGGGGTCCGCGATTTAAAAATCACCCGTTTGGAGAAAAAAAATCAGGATTAGAGGTTTATTCACGAGATTATTAGTGATCCAAATGGGGATTACGAGGTCTAACTTTAACTAGGGTTACGCCTTGGCAACGCCAACTTTTTTGTGAAAAAAAATAAGGACGCTTATAATATATGGAGAAACTCAAATTCTAAGAAATTTATAGGGAGAGTCGGATTCAATAGGAATGTTCACGCGTCCGTGAACAAACCTTACCCTTGGTCGGGACGGATCGCCCCACCACATATTTTTTTTATTTTTTTCTTATTATTTTATATTTATTTAATATAAAAATATTTATTTTAAGATATAAAATAAGTTTTCTAAATATTTAAATATTATTTCTGCATTTAAAGTATTTTATTTTAATTTTTAATTTTTTAAAGTAAATATAGATTTAAGTTTAAATAAAAAAGAAAAAAAATAATAAAATAATCGGGTCATCGGATCGGGTCGAGTCGTACTGATCCGACCTAAGATCGGATCGAGTTCGGATCGGACCGGATCCGACTTGACTACCAACTCGCTAGTTTGGGTCAGGTCGAGTCATCGGATTCGTGGGTCGGTCCGACCCAGTAAACACCCCTAAGATTCAAATAAGAAACAAAAAAAATTTAAGACCCTCTAAATTTTGAATCCTCTCGCTCTCACTGTCTCGGTAACGAGACCCCCTATTTGTCATGATAGGAGTAAAAATATATGCAATTGAGTTAAGATTAAAGATATTATGAGCAAATCTTCAATTTGACTTAATCAAAATATAAGTACACGCCATTTTCAACCGCCCCCAGCCTCTGCTTTAAATGACCGCTAATTGTTTATTTTCAACATGTCCAAGCAATGTTGAAATTTGATACAAGGAATTGACTTGGGAGTTGGATTGTTTAGAATGTCATCCTTGATTTTGGTTCTCTTCTATGTATTGATGTAATAATATTTAATTATAATTTATTTGATTCTTTCATTATGCATTTGATATTTGATATTTGATTAAGCATATGCACTCAAATTGTCATTGTACACTAGTCTAATCTTGCCGAAGTCCAAGGCCTTCAAGGGGCATTTTCCTATGGGTATTTTCTTTTAAATTATTGATAAATATAAACTTAAATTATTTGAGCCTATCACATTATTTTATTTTATATTATTTTAATTTAAAGATAAATCTAAAATTATCTACTAATGAAGATGGTTTATAAAGTGTCAATTCACATGAATTAGAAGTGAGTATTTATCAAGACAGCCTCTCAAGTGGCAATATGACTTGTACATTCTTTCCATTTTACCCTTTCTAATCTTACACAAATAAAATAAGAAATAATATAAAATTATATAACAATATCTACCATTATCACCATCATAATTAACAATGCTATTATTATTATTATTATTATTATTCACATGAATGTAATATTATTATTAGTTATTATTTGAATATTCATATATTATTAATTTATCATCATCATTTTCTTAAAAAATATATCAAATGTTTATAAATATATTTATTTAATTTGTTAATTTTATTCATTTAAATTACATAAACTTGAACTTGACATTAGTTATAGAAAGTATTTTAGTAAAAAGTGTACATTGCTTATTTGTCTTTTATTATAACTATTCAAAATAATGACATAGCTTGTTATAATTTTTTTTTTCATAATTTGAATACGAATAACTTTAATAAAGCATTTTTATCTTTTTTATATACTCCCAGATGTCCTTATCATGTATTATTAATTAAGATATTATTAAAAAACATATTTTAGAGATGGTTTGAATGTTTTTATTTATTATTTTAATATTGTAGCATGTTGATATTCTTTAATATCTCAAAATGACATGATGGGTACAGTGAGAGATTGCTGCATTGTATAACTTGGTGGAAAAAGAATAATTTTGTAATAGTTCTACTTATATGCAAAATAAAATTGGAAAGTGCCGAGTCGAAAAACATTGAATAAAAATTTCTCAATATTAACATCACTACTACTTTGATTTAATTGAATTTGTCAGTAATTTCTAAAAAGTATATTTTAAACAATAAAGAAACGAAAACTTCATAAGCACTATATAACACCATTTTCTAGCTCCTTTTATTGCTTAAAACTATATTCTTTTCTTTATTTTTTTAGTTTTTTCTAGGTTTTGGCTCATTAATTTAGCAAACAAATAGCACAAAAATTGTTGCATTTCCAGGAACACCGATTCCAATTTCTTGGGTACCATTTAATTTCTTGCTAGAATTGTCAGATTTAGAAATTAGAAATTAACATTTTTAATCAATAAAGAAGCTGAAAGTTCATAAGCACTACACAGAATGCAAATTTTCTAACTTTTTTTTGTTGAAAATATATTATTTTTCTTATTTTTTTGGTTTTTTTTCTAGGTTTTGGCCCACTAATTTAGCAAAAGATACCACAAAATTTGTTGCATTTCCAGGAACAAGGATTCCAATTTCTTTGAATACAACAAAACAACAACAACAACAACAAAGCCTTATCCCATTAGGTGGGGTCGGCTACATGGATCAAACGATGCCATTTCGCATTCGTTGATCCATGTTCATGCGATTCGACAGGATTTTACGCTGGCTGTCGGGGCCTAACACAACCCTCCTCCTTTATCCGAGCTTGGAACAAATTTTCTAACTTTTTTTTGTTGAAAATATATTATTTTTCTTATTTTTTTGGTTTTTTTCTAGGTTTTGGCCCACTAATTTAGCAAAAGATACCACAAAAATTGTTGCATTTCCAGGAACAAGGATTCCAATTTCTTTGAATACCATTTTAAAATCCTACTACAATTGTCAGATTTTCAACAAAACAACTCCTTGTATTTATCTTTTTTAACAGTCACAAGGCATGGAAGAACAAGTATGAAAAAAA
The DNA here is from genome assembly GCA_030549335.1 of Pontederia crassipes. NCBI lineage: Eukaryota > Viridiplantae > Streptophyta > Magnoliopsida > Commelinales > Pontederiaceae > Pontederia > Pontederia crassipes. The sequence goes on along the minus strand of CM060189.1, from coordinate 47,848,136 downwards.
ACATATCTTCTTGCAAGATTATATGGAACACCTAAAAAGCTATTCAAATGCTGGAGAAGATAGACAAGAACTTCAATTTTCATCCTCTTAAGGGAACTCAAGTATGTGACAACAAGTTCCCATGCTAAAGAGCTACATTGTTGTACATATCATAAGATACATCATTATGGAACGAATTCACTCGAAGAACTTCCCATTTCCATCCCCTGCCATGTAAAAACACCACAAACAAGCTACATCACAGCTAAAACATACAAATACCCAAATCCCACATGCACATTTTACAAGGTTTTTAAAAGTTCAACCGGCCCATATTCTGTCCAGCCGGTCGAAACTCTTCCTTCCTCTCTCCAGTTGTTCAGGGTTCCTCCTAGATTTCTCAAGACAATCTACACTTCTTCTTGACTTCTCAGTATGTTCGAATGTGATCTTTAATTTCTCCAGCTTTTCCATGTTGCTAAGTTTTTGATCCTTGGTTCTTGACTTTTCCATGCTGGGCCTAGGTTTCTCTCTACGATCGATACTCTTCCTCGATGATTGAAAGTCAGTACTCTTTCTGGGAGGTTCAAACTGATCTGCGTTTTTCTTCCAGGTCCCTCTCTGAGCAGGTGGTTTCTCCATTGTAGATATAAATTTCCTGAGGTGCTTGATGTATTCTGGATATAGTTCTAAATTACAATGTTTCCCTCCTTTGATCCAAAGTGGTTCGTACTTCTCCTTGCAGAGGTCCCAAAGTTGCTTACCATGAGAAGAATTCACTACTTCGTCTGATGTTCCCTGTGGGCAAAGAAGTATTCATGAAAAACGGCATTCACTGCTCTCAAAATGAAAAAAAAACAGCATTCACGGTTCAAGAAAGTTATTAGAAGAAAGGGAAGAAAAAGGAGAAATCAGGTGTGGCTGCTGGACGGAATCCAACAACTGCAATGATTTCTCAAGGAAAATTGCATATGCTAACAATCTTTGTAATACTAAATACTAATAGCCAAAACTCATTTGATTGTTCATTTGCTCATTAAAGAATGAAATGAAAACAAAATAACAGGCTTCTTAATCCTTAGTTCCTACGATTAGCATGAAAGAATACCTGGAAACCTGAAAGAGTATTTGCAATTGGTCCAATCCAATTTTCTGTATAGACCAAATAATGAATAATTTCCCTAGTCATTTATTTCAACCCTCAGTAACAATAATTGCCAGAACCTTCCAACCTGAGAGACTATCCTTAACCATTCTGGTGCCTGAACGAAAGAATGATCATCCAACTTTACCTTAAAATCATCAAAGACAAACTGTCCTAGTTGGTCCACTGTAACTTCACACTAGGCTACAACACAACAAATTTTCTCAAATCTACTTTTGACGGACTGAATGTGGTCAATATGGGCGATGTCAAAATGAATTCAGCTTCAGAACCTTTCTTTCTAATACATATTGGTGCCCGAGGCAGGAATCCTCCTGCGATTATGCTAGGAAAATAACAATTCCTCATCTCCCCTAGTTTATAATGCAAGGATGGGCAAGCTATGGGTCATTACAAACATCCAACAAATATATTTTTTTAATACATTGCATAATATGCATCCCACAAACTTTTGCAAAAGGAACATTGATCTCGGAAGAAGCAGTAGAGAACCTGACTTGTGGAAACAAATGGCAACAACAAGCTTTCATGAGCTGACTAGAACAAAAGCATGTGATCCCATTGATCACCAGCTATTCCTGGGATGAGTATCAAGGGCAAAATAAGCATCAGAAGTAAGGTGATGACGAGATGGATGCACGAAAGAAAAAAAGTGCAACTACCAACAGTTGTTTGTTTCAAGTGGTCGCAGCTTGAACCCAAGTAAGGAGAGGTTGCGTGATCGAATCGTGGAGGCGCCACCATTGGAACATGGTTAGTTTTTAATGCTCTTGCCTTCGAACTAGGTTAGTCAGGTCCCATCAGGCTTCTGAATACAGTTAACACTCAAAGGAATGCAACAACACAAAATTCCAGACTTCCCACATTCCACTGAATCAAGGTCCAAAGGTACCAAAATATGGAAAGAGACAAAACCATGTTTATCCATAAAAGGAAAAAAAATACAAAACTATGGGAACGTTTACATGAGAAAATACAAAAGGAAGAGGAATTATGCCAAGAAGTAATGACACCATTATGCGCTACCTTCCTGAAGCTCAGACAAATTGGTCAAGTTGTAAGATAACAAGTGTACTATTATCTTCCCAAAAAGAAAATGAAAAAGTAATGTATAAAAGGCAAGATGACATAACCAACATTTATAAGAACTTAAAATGCAAGAAGACATGACTTACGTGGATTATTAGTACAGGGCATTCGACTGATGGAATCTTGTCAATATTCTGCACAAAGGGTGAATTGGAGAAAAGGAAATAATATCCAAATAAAGTGGGATAAAAAATAATTTTTAAAATAAAAGAAAAAATGTACCCAAAAAAGAAGAAATAAACTCAAGGCATCAATCATAAATTATTCACCTTATAGATGTCAAACCAATATGTCCGCTTTACAGGATACATTACTCTTAGACCAGATAGTATAGGACTGTGCAAAACAACAGCTCGTAAGCCATTTAGCCGGGTAGCTAAATCCAGAGTTGGTCCACTTCCAACAGATTGGCCATAAAGGATAATCTCCTCTTCCTTAGTGCCGTAGTTCTCAATGAGGCACTTATAAGCAGCCTCTATGTCAGCATAAGTGTTTTGCTCACTGGGCTGTGGAGAAAGTGAAAGCAATGATAGGCAGCATATGCTTTAGAAGGCATGAGCTAGAAAATGGCAAGACTTTATTCAACAGTATATTATGCCAATAATTGCTTAATAATAGAAACAAACCTTTCCAGTGGACCGCCCATATCCAGAGTAATCATATCTGTATAAGTATGAAATTCTTGGTTAAATTGCACATATCATTATGGTATCAGCATAAAACTGGCAGAGAAATAAGATCTAAGTAAGCTACTTAAGCATACAAACATGAAGTTTGATTCTCTAAAGCAAGATCTGAAATTGCAAACTCAATCATTTCTAGTTCACTACCAAATTTCCCTCAAAAAAAGTTCATTACCAAATTTCCATACCAAATGGAAGTTGTACATGCACTATTGTGCATGCACACATTATAAGACAACGTAAAGGATCACACTTGCAATTTCCATAAAGATCAACTTTGAATTTTCTGAAGTCTTGCACATGTTGAAAAAATTGAACAGAAACAAAGAAACAGTGTTTTAACATTATTGAAAAACACAGATAATTATAAGCCAACGAAATTATGAAGAAACAGTTAATCTTTTGGATCTTTAAAGTCAAATGAGTCTTGCTATAAAAGTACTACTGCAAGCTGATTAGTTGGACTATGTAAAAGGGAAGGTTTGGTCTTCAGTGCTAACTTTCAAACCCCAAGCATATTTAAGAAATCGTAATAATCTTTTTTTGAAAGTAAGAAATCAGAATACAGGTCACTTGATATGGTTTTTGCAATAATTTTTAGTCATTTGGTGATTCTAATTTACCAAGTGCAAGGAAAAAGGTGCATATAGACACGTAAACCTCTCCCGATTAAAGGGACTCGCGACTTTCTCGGAAATATAAATAAACATTAAGAGCCACTACGCGCTCCATTACGTGCATGCATGCATGTAGGACAAGCTTTTTCAATGGAGGACATGCAATCATGATTCACACACAAAGTAAAGACAATAAGTTGCGTGGGGTCAGAATCTGTGATCTTGCTGCTAAGAAATTCAGCCAATCAGGAGATCCTTTGTTAATATGAACTCTATAGTTTCATTAGACTATACCTAAAGAATTTCTGCTTATCAATACCTGATTATGGAAGTAAATCAAAGGCAGAACGGAAAATCAGAAATAGCCCTAAGGCGAAATAGGAGTTTATGTTGAAACAGCACGACTTTGAATGAACTTGCATTCCTAATTTTTTTTTTCTTTGAATCTATTACTGGCCATTAACTCCGCCTATGTTTTATAACCGGTCCCAAATCCGGATAAAGGAGGAGGGTTGTCTTAGGCCCGATAGCCAGCGTAAAACTCTGTCGAATCTCATGAATATGGATCAACACGAAGCGTCGTATGATCCATGTAGCCGACCCCACCTAGTGGGATAAGGCTTTGTTGTTGTTGTTGGTGAATCTATTACTGGCCATTACAGAAGATATTCTTTTGACAGTCAAAAGAATGTTACTGATCTGTTGTTACCAGATCCACATCTTCATTGAAGAATGACGAAGTTTCCCATCTTTTTGTGTTTCAAGTCGAACTCACAATTTAATCCCAAATCTTCACACCAAAAGAATATTTTTTTCCTTCCTTTCTTTTTCTTTTTAGAATTGCGATTGGGCAGTCAAGTAAACTACAGAAATTTATCAGCCTAAATCTTTTCTTATCATTCAAAATTAAATTATTCATGACAAAACCATCTCAACAAATCGAAAATTCAGAGCCAAAGGTTTGATCTTCCATTCAGAAACCCTCTCAACTCGACCGAGATTGGGAGTTATATCGATCAAAAGCAAAACTTCAACTCAAAACCTACTCAATCCTGCCCGAGATCTAAACATTACATCCCGAAACGAACTCAAGGGGGATTGATAATGCACGAAACAATCAAATGCAGGAGGGGACGAGCAGCACTAACCCCAGCAGGTTGACTCGAAGGTGGACGCTGAGCTCGAGGAAGAGCTCGTACATCTGCCCGAGGTCGGCGGCGTTGCCGTGGGAGTAGAGCAGGGTGGTCGAGGCCATCGGATTGCGCACGTACACGGCGACGATATCGTTCCCCCTGCGAGTACGCAGCCGCAGCACCTCCACGTTCTCCCGGTGCGGGAAGCGGCTCAGCGTCAGCAGCCCCGCCCCAGCATCCTCCACAACCTCGTACGACGGCGGCGTCGGCGGGAAGAACGCCAGCTTCGCCGCCACCGACGACGTCACCCCTCCCATTTCTCTCCACCACTACCAGCAGCAGAAGCAAAAGGATAAAAATCCCAACTTTATTTTTCTTGGCTCTTCGTTTTGTTCTGTTCTTCTTGTTCCATTTGTCACAAAGAAGGGTGAAGAGAGAGAAAAATAGTGAAACAGCAGAGCGGAGGAAAAGAATAAAAAGGCTCCAGTGCCTGTCACTGTGCGTGTTTCCTTCTCTCCTCTCCTTTTTTTTTATTTGCCACCTTTTTTCTTCCTAATTTTGTGCTAAAGGTGATGATGAGATATTGATGTGACCTAATTGCAAATGGATAGCTTTATGGAAGATTGTGAAGGTTTTTGTTAAATAAATAAATAAAAAGGATATTTTGATAAGGGAAAGGGTCTTCATGTTATTTAACTCTCAAGCTTTCTTTTATTTAACTCTGATGCTTCTTTTGGACTCTGGACTTCAAAAAAGAGATAAATGAGATAAATGTATATTATAAAACTTACTCTCAACCTTTGTTTATTGAACTCTTGGTGGTTTAAGTAAATCTAGAAATTAAATTTTTATATAAAAAAGTCTTTGCTAATAGTTTTATTCCTTATAATAATGAAATATGAGATTGGAAATGACACATTAATTAAATTATAATCTTTTTTAATGGTACGGATCTCGAGTGATATCATTTGTGAAATTTCGATTAAACATTTCAATTATAACGCAATAGAAATACATTTGAACACAGGATGAAAGTTCATTAACATACCATGGAGGCTCTTTCAAAATATCAATTAAAGCTCATCTAGTTGTAATCTTGCATGAATCTAGACATAAGAGAGGCACACTTTTTATTAGTTGTATCTAAGAATCATATTCGATAAAAATAATTTATAATTTAATAATGAATCATCAATAACTATTATCATTCAATATAACTTACGATTAACTCAATGTACGATCAAATAATTATGTACGATAATATTTTTTCATGATTCATAACCATATCCATTTAGAACAATAGCATTGTTTCATTTTAATGCCAAAGTCAATGTCATTATTAGCTTAAAACACCAATTATATATGAATCTAAAGTGTCAAATTAACAATTGTTCCATATATTTAATTAGTTATCCATTCATTGAGGTACTTGACTTACCTAGACGCCAATTATGACTGGCAGGGTTTGTGTCGCAATAGTACCCCATTGACACCCCGAAAGTGTACCAATCCATTTACTCACATCCGACTCCAATACAATTCAATTAACAATATGATAAGAGCCAAGTGATTAATCAATATGTTCATTCAATTACGACTTAGCATCCAATTCGGCATCTAGAAGCATCAATCAATCAAGTCATGAAACAATCACCTCATGGCACCATTTTAATACAATTCAACATGATACATAGCTAATTGGTCTTGAAACTACCATTGCATACAATTAAACATTTAATCGTGGGTAAGGGACATTGCGATAATAACACATCAACATGACATAGCAATAACATTTACTTTGGTTAAGTGGAATATGAGAGCACTTCTTAGATTTAATCATCTAATTAAAAGCAAAAATATTATAGAAAGGTCATTGCTAATACAAATTAATGAGTATTTATATTTGGGAAAATGAGAAAATTCCACGGTTCGTAATGAAATTGCCATGCCGTGACTTTAATTTTCATGGGTCGTCACTCTTTAGTCATGCCCTTTATAGTGAGCCTATTTCCCATTCATGACTCGTTACACCCATGTAATGGTCTTCATCATTAAAGCTACATGCAAATTCGTGCCTCGTTAGTGTTCATCCCATTTCAACTCACAAAAGTCACGGCTCATGACTTCAGTGTTATGATCGAGTCAATAGCGTGCAAATCTATGTATCCAATTCATGACCCTTAATATCTAGGTAACGGGTCTGATAGTGGGGTTGCAAGGTCGATATCAATTGTTGCGGCTCCATGTGACATCAGCTCGTAACTCAAAGTTATGAGTCTTTATGTTGTTCACATCCCAATCGTGTTTCATGGCTCATGAGTTCGAGTCATGACCCATAAAACTCGATGGTAACTTCATAGTTATGTGTGGCTACTTGTTTCACGGCTTGTGACATCCTATCACGACCAATGAAATTGATGTTCGACCTAAAAACTATCGAAGTTTCTCCTCATTTACTAAGGTTCATCCATACATGGTTGACTCATTTTTGCCTAAGTTTTAAGCAATTTAAAGTTCCCAAACATGAGCTTCATTCCTTGTCTAGCATTCATTCAATCCAAAATAACATCCAAGAATCTAAAATGTTTTCACTCCTAACTCAAGTTAGAAACAAAGAAATGTTCACCTTATTTACACACCTTAATCCCTAACATTTTGAGAATTATCCTCTCCTTCTCCTTGCTCGTCTTCTTCTATCAACCTCCCCTAGGCCTTAAACTTCGTGCACCTCCTCTCCACCTTGTCGAGCACCTAAGACATGAGAAGCAAAGGGTGGTCACGGGTCCTGATGATATCCGTTCAGGTTAGATGTGATCCAACCACAATCTGAAGGGTGATCGAGTTAGGTATGAGTTGAAAATTTTCAACCCGATTCGATCCACCCGATCCAACGACCTGATATTTGTTTAAATATTTTATTTAAATTTAAGCCCATATTTGATGTAAAAATCTTAAAAAAGTTAAAATAAAACACTTCAAGCATGAAAATAACATTTAAATATTTAATAATATTATTTTATAGTTAAAATATATTTAATAATATTTTTATATTAAATAAATATAATATAGTAAGAAAATAAATTTAAAAAATTGGTGGTCGGATAACTCGACCCAACTCGATCCATACTAGGTTAGATTGGGTCATATTTAGCCTCTTTAAATGTCTCGTCCCAACCTGACTCGATCCGACTAAATATTGTTGCGTAGGGTTTATTCATAGATCGAGTTTGGTTACGGGTAAGATCCAATCCGATCTGTGAACACTCCTACTTTCAACAAGTATGCCAATAAAAATGGAGAGAAATAGGGAAGAAGAGGGGGAAAATTGAGGTTGGTCTTATAAAGAGAAAGGACCATTTTGCCCCCTCCCCATCCACAAAAAATGTATTTCAAGGACATGGTCCATGGATTAAGTACCTATAACTTTTGTGTATACAATATGCTTGACCGTTGCACACAGATAGAATACAAACATCTTTTACATGTTTTTACATGCTACTTAATGCATTGGAAGGGCAAAGCACTCATGCATTGCCAATTTTAAAATTCAATTTACTTCTTATTTGACTGCTTTATTCATATCTTAGGCCTTGATTGTATTGGGAGAAAGAGTAATAAAAATAGGAGTAAGGGAAGAAAAACAAGTTTACTTTGTTTGGTTGGATGGAATAATTGTCTTTTTTCCAACCTCCAAGTGGAGATAGAGGAAGGGAAGGTATATTGAACAATTTTAATTCATGAAATGACTTAATTTGGAGATACATATGGAAAGGATGAAGTAATGAAAGAGGAAGTCATTTGTAGTTCTGATGACTTGTCATGATCCATCATATTAGTGAAAATAGAACTAGCTTATATAATCTTTTATTATTAAGTAAAATGAGTAAATTATTTTGTAAATTAATATCCAAAATTTTCTTCTCCAATTCCCCTATTCAAATAAGGTTAAAAATTTTCCTCTTTTTTTCTTTTCTTCCCTTTCCTCATTTTCCCTTTTTGTGATTCTCCTCTCTTTCCTTATGATTAATTATCCAAACAACGTCTTATGTAATATTAAATAAACTTATTAAAAAATTAGTTAGATAAAAATTTTAAAAATGTAAGCACACCTAATTAAAATAATATAACTTGATTTATGCATCATAGATATAAATTAGTTTTTAGATATATATTTAAACATATATTTGATAAGATAACATTATGAGCTTGTGTTTTGCTTTGACCCATAGATGACAACATACAATTCATGAATCTTTTGGTAACAAAAATAGAATAAATGAAGAAATTGTGGATTTAACCTTTGCTGGCTAAGGTTTGGAATTGTTTTGTTCTTTATCCACTCTGACCTTCGATGTTTACTAATATGATGTCAAGGACAACATTTTTTTTTATCAAATTGATAAAACTCCATTTTTAACGTCCTAAAATTTGATGGACACTATGCCATCAATTATGTTGACCATTTCTATGACCAAGGTTGGTCAAGAATGATGAAAAATCAATGGATGACGATGACAATTGTGAACATGAATGTGGAAGCTATAACAAGTGACATCGATGACTATATAATCCAAGTACAAAATGCCTTAAAGGTCTCTAGCCATGTGTAATGGAAGACTGAGTCACATTGCCGAACATCATCAACTGACTTTGTAAGATCTCATGTATCTACGATGATCAACACAAGGAAACAACTACCTCGTAAGCAAAATGCTTAGTATGATAACATCATAAAAAATATAAGTTATGAAATAATTTCTTAGAGCATAAATATTTAAATAATCATAATCCTTCGATCATCATGCTCAATAAATCGAACTTCTCTATAGACAGTAGGTCATAATTATAGACTTAATAACCTAAATATTTTCATCTTGTATCATGAATATGATACCCGATTAACCTTTTAATGTCATTAGGTAACAATCATTATCAATATCGTACCTCAGTAATTCTAATAAAAGGAAATGGCATAAGGATTCTAATTTGACATGGGGGGAGTCCATGACTCTTTTTCATATATATATCAATAAAGGTGTAACAAAATCAATAGATCATCATGGTCAATGAAATCATGAATCATTACTTAAATATCAATAAGACTGATATACTATAGATCAATATTATTTCAAGAACAATAGTGTACAACTCAAGACATATTGACATTAAGGCTTCATAGTTATTCTAGGACAACAATCAAGATATGATTAACGATAAATTTTACGGTAAACTTTTGATCATTAGTTAATATCACATCTTGATTCAATCATACCCTCCATGTTTCATTAAAAGGATCATAATATCAACTTTCATTGAATGAATAGATCTTTGAAGTCATTTCAATGGTAAGGATCATAAGAAAGTCCATCTTTCTTGATAACATATCAACATTCTTTTTTTAATAACAACAATTCATTTATCGATATCATTCATTAATAAACATAAAACTCTTCTAGATGAGTTATGCTACTCATGGGAGCTTCTCCTTTCTCCTACATTAAATGATTCAAATTAATGAATCCATATGATGATAAAGAATGAAACTTATGTACAGTATCAAATCGATTGATTCTCATATTGACCTTTGATCCTTATACCGATTTATTCTATTTCTATTGATTGGAGCTCTAACTTGCTTTCCCTCACTTGATCAATTAACAAAATGAATGATATTAGATGAAGTTAAGTGTCATACAAAACTAAGTAATATATCGTGGAAAAGTCATAGTAAGAGTCACTTTAGAATCTATGAGGTTACCTCTAGAATTCAATCCATTATTATGATCTCCAAAATTTGGATAAGATAGAATAGAACTAAGTTCATACTGAGTTAAGTGTTACATTATAAAAAAATATTGTGTGAGTCACCTTTAGAACCCATATGGATCGCCTATAGAATCTATATATCACTTTATGATCTATTCCCATGATGGGGATAAGGTAGGAAGGAACTAAATTCCATGCGGAGTTAAGTACTACATCATGAGAAAATCATGAAGGGAGATACCTCTAAAATCCATACGATCCACTTATAAGATTCACTTACCTACTACCATTATTGATGAACAATTGATTTCATAATACAAAAAGGTGTATATCCTCTATCAAACTAAATGTTCATTTATACTTCCATAACTGTTCATCTATATCATGATCCTAGAAACATAATCATCACATGAAAACATCAACCTAATTAAGTCTCATCCAATCCCTTTAACATGTGGATAAAAGGATCTCATAATAGGACATCAAATTATCCAAAGTCATAATAAGCAACATTAATAATCATCAAAGTTGAAATGATTGAAATCAAGATTGAACTTAAACAACCTTTAAATTGATATAATCATATCCTTTAATGTGGAGGACAGACCTAAACATCCTTAGGCAAAAATTAAGAATAAAATCTATCTATAATGACAATCATATACACCTACTTGGCCATCATCCATACAAGAATCATGAACATTCATTTTTCATTTATGAAATCAAAGTGATCAGCATTAAAATGATGTCTAAACATAGTTCAAATCTTTGTAATTATATCTAAGATCATGGTGAACATATCAAAGTATTCATAGGCAAATGTTTATACATGTGATATATTCGAAATCATCATCATGAAAATCTAATTAACCCTTACCACAATGAGGATCTAATACTATTCAATCATATCATTTTCAAAGGTCAAACGAAGTCCTAAACACACTACTATTCATAAGAGAAAAAAGTCATGACTTAGAACCTGCTAACACACTTTTTGGTCGTTTGATCCAATTCGGTTGTTCTCTAACTTGTCTCGCTCGATTGTCTTCCTCCTTCATTCTCCTAGTTCTTAACATATCCAAGGTCTTTTCCTATAGCTCTCTTGCAGCCCATAGCAAGGGAAGAAATAGAAACCACCAATGATACAAAATGGTGTGAGTGATGGAGTAGCCAAAGGAAATTGTGGGGACTTGGATTTATATAAGGAAAACAAGTTGGGGTGTCTCCCTTCATCTCCAAGAGTTATAACTGTGAAAGGTCTCATGGGTTGAACCTGAAAAGGTGTAAGAGAGTTCTTATTTGTTTTTGTATCCTTTCATCCCAAAGGTCATAAGTGTGAAAGAGTGTTTTCTAGTTCACATGAGTGGTGTGAAAAAAGTGGAAGAGAATTCATGTTTAGAGCTATGTCCCTTCATCCCCAAGGATGATAATTTGAAAGGTCCTTTTCATATTCCCATGGATTGAATAAGAGAGGGCGGAAGTCCTTTCATTACCAAAGGTCATGAGTGTGAAAGGGTGCCTTTGAATTCCAATTGATAGTGTGAAAGGGTGGAAGAAAGTTGACATTTTAACTTCCATTTTCTTTCTTATACGTCAAATTTCATTTGTGAAACCCTTCTTTTTTTTATAATTTAATTGACAAAATTGAGGCATTACACCATGAATCCAAATTAATAATTATCTCGTGTTGTTTTTGAGATACAATATTATTAATTAACGACACCAACCAAATTTAATAATATAACTAATTTATATACATAACTTTTATACAATAACATCTCATCAACCAATTTATGAGTTGTTTGGTAAAATTTAAAAATTTCTAAGGTAGAACAATTTTTTTATGTAGTTCATTATTTATAAGTAAAGACACACATACAATAAGTATGCATCCAACAAATTCCTTTTTAGGATATTACTATAACCAAAACTTAAGGCAATAACAATGTATTAGTTTGGTTCATATTGAATAATAATAATAATAATAATAATAATAATAATAATAATAATAATAATAATAATAATAATAATAATAATAATAATAATAATAACTGCTATTATTATTGTTATCATAATCATTACTATTATTAGTATTGTAGTTGTTGTGGAGATGACGATAACTACAAGAAACCTGCATAATAGCGACGCAGATTAGTGTCGCAAAACAGGCGATGCTAACACGACGCCATTAGTGATGCAACAACGTCACCTTAGCGTCGGAAAACACTCGACGCACTAGCCTTAATTTAACGTCGCATTAGCATTACAAAAATGCGATGCCATGTTGGTGCCTTCTCGACGCTACCGCGACACTATAAATGCGCGCATGAACACGCAAATGAGCAGAAAATATTAGCACCCCGTTAGTGTCGAAAACTCAGGATGCTGCATTGCCTACTTTAGCGCCTCAATAAAGCCAGCGCCAAGGTGATGCTAACTTAAGAGCTTATATTCAGCATTGTAGTGGCGTTGGCAAGTTGTGGTGCTAAACAAGTTGCACCGGGGAAGTTGTGACGCTAATGTGGCGATGTCATTTGTCAAAGTTAGCATCACATCCTTTCCGATGCCAATGCGATGGTGAATGTTCAACGTCGTGGAAGTGTCAACAGTTGTGGTACTAAAAGAGTTGCGCCATGCCTACTGTGCTGCCAATGTGATGCTAATGTGGCGCTGAATTGATGTGTCGCTAATGTGACACTATATTGTCACATATTACTTCCTACACTAAACTTTAATTAATAAATTAAATGTTAATTATTATTGTATTGATAGAAGTATAAGAATATACATGTATGCATATAAGTATAGGAATATACATACATACATACATACATACATACATACATACATACATACATACATACATACATACATACATACATACATACATACATACATACATACATACATACATACATGCACACTAATCATCTATTAATTATGTTGATATTGGATTAGCACATAGATCAGTATCCAACTATTTGAATCAAGATGTGCAACAACTTCTCGATGAAAGATATAGTATGTGGAAAAAATATTTTACGAATATGGAAACTAAATGCAACAGGAAATACAAGAACAAATTATATAACGATGACGACAACAACAACAAATCCCACAAGCTCAACAAAGAAAATGAAAATGATGATAAGATAGATGGTGCATGTGATGAGGAGGACAACAAGTAGCATTTATTTTGTATAAATAAAAAATTAATTAAACTTTTTGTAATTTATGAAATATTCATATTTTTTACAAATAAAATTTAAACATATATTCTAATACTTAAATAATTCAAATATAACTTTTAAATATTTAAATAATTAAAATAATTATATCCTTTTATTTTTTATATTTGAAAATTTTGACAGATCTTGTTCCGTCAACAACTTCGGATAGATTTTTTTGTGGAAAATTGAAAAGGGCGATTTTCCCTTCTCAATTTTCGATGGCCAAATCCATAAGACATTTTGAACGAAAAATTGTCCTTCAACATTTTCAATGGATTTTTTCAACATAACTTGCAAAGGAAAAATGATCCTTCACAATTTTTGATGGTTTAATTTGATGCAACTTCTGGCAGATATTGCAATCCGTGACAAATAATTTGCAATGAGCATTTTTTGAATGAACATAATCCATTATCAAAAAAATAATTTCCAATGGATTTCATCTGATTTGTGACTAAAAATTCCATCGCAAATCATGACTTTTTTTGTAACATTTTTTCTTCACTAGGGGCTATATCTCTCTTAGCTTTTTCTTTCTCATGATGGCGGTATAAGAGATGAATCCCAAGAAGAATGAACCTGTAGGAGGATGATTCTCGGAGGAAGGCGATGACATGGTGTCCAAGAGCAACTAGTAATAACAAAAGTTGAATATTCACAAATTAATCGTCACGGGATATCTTAATGTGGATTTTTTTCGATCAGCATATATATTAGGATGATCATACTCGAATTCTAGGACTTACTATTTCGACCATCACATGATTCATTGTGATTAAATTTTATATTTTATTCAGTAGGCAAGACCTAAACCCAATGGATTTGGAATCTCCCTATGCTGAAGCCATGACTAAATTAAGGAGGTCATGATTGCGATCTCAAAGTTGCAATCACGATCAGATGTCATGACTTGGTGCAATTGTTGGTGATCATGACTTGTGTGATAAAAGATTGCAATAGGCAAGGTTAAGATCACAACAGTTGTGACTTGGAGTGATTGCCATTCATAACTTATGTTATAGATGATTGCACCTTACACATGTCCTACCCCCACACTGTTGCACCATGTGTCCACTGTGACATAAATGGTTCCAACGGAAAACAAGGATTGGTAAGTCGAAGATCTTGGTTGGAGCTCTCAATCTCTCATCGAGTGGCTTTTTGTAATAAAATCTGACCCAAACTAATTTTAGTGTGGCTCAATGTACTCCTTGATTTTTTTTTATTTCTTAATATGTTTATCTTGTTCTACATTCCTCTTAGCTTTATGGAACATTTGATATTTCTAGTAAAAATCGTCTTAGCTTTAGGAATTTTTCACTCCCATAATTATTATGTTCTTTTTATATTTATTGTTATAATTATTTTCCTTGTGTGTCATTATATACTAGTCAAGGTTCTAAGTTCTAACTTTGGGTGGGTTCTGTAACGTGTTCAGAAGCCTATTAAAATGTATTTTGTTAGCTTTATAGTAGGCTAATTTCCACATGATGAGATCTGTTTTGAATCTTTTATCGTGGTTAAGCATGTTAAGTATATTTACTGCAATGTTGAACTTGTTTGCATAACATGAATTTTATATTACTTTATTAACACTCTTCGTCCAAGAAGATACCATGAATAAAGAGTAGGAGAACTTGGTTTATCTATTAACCAGTTAATTAATCGAATTAATCTAAAATTATTATTAAGTAGCTGAATATAGGATGGTTTATCTATTAACCGATTAGAAAATTGAATTGTACACATAAATTTGATTAAGTGGATAAAATAATGTTCGATAACAATGGATCCATTTGGTTCATGCTCACTTATAAAAAAAATTATAGATCTCATGTGTCCTTTCACATGCATATCTTTTTCTTAACAAATTTGAAAAGAATCATAATAAAATAATGAAATACGAGTTAAAGGAAGAGCTAAATATATAACTTGTAACTTCGGCCTAATTAAACATTGTTCGGTTTGAGTTTATGTTCTATGTAAATTAAAAATGCATCTTCATAAATAAAATATATAATTATTATAATGCTTTGAAATTCGATTTAATCATGTGACAAAATCTTTTCTAGGATCGTTACCGTATATTTTTTGTTGACAAAGATGATTAATAAATGTGCCATATCAGTGGAAGATTTATAATAATAAAATATACAACTTCGAAACATAAATGGGAAAACTAAATCAACATAAATAGAAATGTACTTAATGTACAAGCTCGATAATAACAAATACAATTCATAGTCGTGCATACATCACATAATACATCATAGACAACTAAAGTTTGTGCTGTAATATGTGATATAGTCTTAACAAAGGACTAAACATAATATAACATGACACTATCTATGTGCACATGCCACCCAAGCAGAAGTCGTCACACACATATATCAATCGAACAGTGCAGGAGATCAAGAACTTGCAAGGATCACCACATGAGAATAAATCATTTCTTTAACATAAACTTATGTGTGATAACATCATGCGTAAGTTATAAGGATGGTCTATTAAGTATAAGCATAAAAAAACATAACAAATTGTGTAATGTAAAAATTCAAAATAAGATTCATTTCATGTAACATGTGTGGAAAATGATATGATAAACAATCTTTGACCATGATGGTAAAGTCACATCTTAATAGTTCATCTTTCACTTGGAAAGATATTTAATCACCATTGTTCTATTTTTATCATCTTAAGGACATAGTTGTTCCATCATCATTTCATCTTTTCATTCATCATGTGATTCATCTTTTCATTTCATCATTTGTACAGTTGAAAGAGCTCTCCAATTTAGGATGAGTCATGTAAACAAAATCATGTGTATCCCCCTTTGCCATCTACAGCCAATGGAGGATCAGTACCATGGAGTCTTGTAATAGGGAAGGACGCATTGCCTCTTGGATGGAATCATTTTTGTCAATTAGGATGGAACAGCCCCACACAATAGGAACAATGGCTTACAATGTTTTGCCTTGATTAGACCACATAGTTTCAATGTTTTACCCTCAATTCCACTATCTGCCCATCCGTAATCATGATATATTTAGTTCTTTCATTATATGTAGACAATAGCAATCCTCAGTTTTCATGTTTTATCCTTTCTAGCCTATTATTTTATCTTTTGGTCAAAAAAGACCAATCAAGACTTATGAGAGCAAGGTCAGGATCATCATAAAGAATCATAAGTAAATTTCATGAAATAATATGGACAAATTTGCTTATGGTTAGTTCGGTAATTCAAATCATATATCTTCTTTGTCCAACTTTTGAAGGCTAGGTTGAGTGGTCATTCGGTCTTTAAGGTTCATCGAACATCCAAGGGGTTAGGCGGATGCCTAGTCTCAATACATCATTCGGTCATTCAAAGATTGAGTGTAATCTGGATGCCCGATAAGTCGAGCTGACGTTCGATCTTCCTTGGATGAAAAATTGTGAACTCTCAGTCGAGTTACATAATATTTAATTCAGTTCATTTTTCACCTATTGTCCATTACAGGTTTTGGTCAACCGATTAGATAAGTCTCACTTCTCGATAAATCATAGTGGATGACTGGGTAAATAATAGTGGATGACCATTTAGAGGATTGGTCGTGCAGTATGATAACTATCTCTTGTTGAAGAGGAGTGGACGCTTGCTCATAAGACCGTTCGTCCATTTCTCCTCGGCAGAGCCATATGTCAATGTGGAGTCCTTAGCTAGGTTTTCAATCAATTTTGCATATAAAAATATTCCTAAGTGTAAATAAACATAATCCTAACATTAAAGGCCATATAAACTCATTCTTAAGTCCATTTCATAATGAAGTAGCATACATGCAACTTCACATCAATGTATACATCTTTTCATTCCTAGTTCATAAAATCATAATAAAGATCACTTACAACTCACGTTATAGCAAAAAAATTATGGTTCCAGAGGCTCATCCAAGTAAGTAAAGATTCATTTTTACTCAATTTTCGTCCATAATCTTCTAATACCAACTAAGCATTTCATAACTTATCATTTTAATTTCATCTTAGTAATATCATAAAAACTAAAACCATGGTAACTTCACTAACCCTAAAGCATGCATGGAATCCAAAATCCACCAAAACATGGCATAAAATATAGATAACGATCACTGCAATTCTAGGCCTCAACTTCAACATATAATTAAGTCATCCAAAGAATCATTCATAGCAATCCATAAATCATGCTTATCATAGAAGATAATCATAGTCAATTGAAATACTCACTACTAGCATGATCCTAAGCTGAGAATCACCCCTAGAACGTGAAACTATCCTACGACTTAAATACTAAACATTACACATTTTTAGTCTCTTTATGGTTGTTCCTTCAAGTGCTCCAAGCTTTAATAGTTCCTCCTCCTTTGTAACACCCCAAAATTCAATCCCGTCATATGACAAGATTTCCACTCGGTGCGCTACGGTCCTTCGGTACATCTTGACCCCAGTTGGTCAATAAGGGTGACACTCAGCAAAAAACTTTTAAAAATAAAATATTACAACACTTAAGGATAAATATGGAATCTAAAATGATAAATACAATAAAAGTGCATCAAATAGTCCAACACCAACACGTATAGGCATTTAAAACTCCATGCCAAGATATAAACTAATACATAGGTCCCATACATGACACCACATATATAAAAGATAAATATAGATTCTATGATAACCATGTGTTCCCTCCACTTTAGCATTAGTCACCGCACACACATCATTCAAGCCACGCAGGAAAAATCAAGTACTTACGAGGATCGAAACAGGGGAAGAAAAATAGTCCCGTTAGCATAAAGTTGAGTGTGAAATCAAAATAAGTCATAAGGATGATCCATAAGCATAAGCATGAAGGAAAAAAATATAATAACATATATCATATGATTCATGGGGATCATCATAAGAAAACAATGGTATGTGGAGTTCATTTCATGTTCGTCGATAGTACTTATAATCTTTCATAGAATCTTTCAATTATCTTTATCGTTCTTTATATCTTTTCATTTTGTTGAAAGAACTCTTTAATTTTAGAAAATTCCATACAAACACACAAGTGTGTAATTTTCTAGACCATGAATAGACCAGTGGAAGACAAATAAAATAATAGTGCCCCATACAAGGGGGAGAACAACCTTACACAAGACTGAAAACATCCTCAAAAAGAGGTGGAGTGCCTCACACAAGGCTAATAACCTCCACAAGGAGGAATGCTCCTCAAAAGGTTGATAACCTCCATCTAGGTAGGCAATGACAACTCTCTATTTCATCTTTTATCATCGTTAACCTATCAATCTATCTTTATTGTTAACCTATCAATCTATCTTTAAATCACAATGATAGACTTTAGGGAGTAAAGGTCAGATCCAAATTTATCATGGAGCAATCATAAGGATGTCAGAAAAATTATGTGAAAAGGATTAGTAAAGTTACGATTGTTATATTAAAATCATAATAACATCCTGTCCCACTATCAGTTGCCCGTTAAGTCGAGCAGTCATTCGTACTAGAATGGTTCATAGGTCATCTGATGGTTTGTGTGGACACCGATCAAGCAAGCATCATCGATCATCCGCTAGGTAAGTCAGACATCAGGTCTGAGTTCATCTTTTAGTCGTTCAAAGGCTAGGTATGGTTCAAATTCCCTGTAGGGTCGAGTGGATGTACGATCTTCCTGGGCGGGAAATGACGACTCTTGGCCGAGAGTTTTGGATGCCTAATGCACTAACTAAGCTATTCTGTCTAGGTCACATAGTTCATGTTTCGATTCATGATTATCGATTGATCAGTACGAGCTCACGATTGATCGTTGAATCATGTTTCGGCCTTAGCATTCCAGATCAGATGCTCAGTCGTCTGGTCTAAAAACCTTTAATTTTTGCATAGAAGAAACTGGACATCCGGTCTTCCATTTTATTTGATAGAGCCACAAGTCATTGCAATGTCCTTAGATTTTAAAATGATTTTCACACTCAAGATATTCCTAAATACATTTAACACTATTCCTAACATTTAGAAAATTTCAAAGATTATATGAGAGCATATTTATATCATTTATCATCATAAGCGTTGCAAGAACTATAACATCATGCATATTTGCTTCATATCACTTGAAATCTTTAGTTTCATCAACAAGGCATTTACATTAGATATTTAGTAATTAAAATGTGTTCCAAAAGTATTGTAGGTATTCTTAACAATCTAGTTATTTTCTTTTATATATAGTCCCATAATCCATAGCATTCAACCAAAAAATGTTGTCATTGAAATATAATAGACATCAACATAACAACATAATCTATAACTTTATCTTATAGACCTTAATGATGCATAAAATTTATAGAGAATTTCATCATTTATAGATCATCACAATCATAACCAAATCAATAGTTTTCAGCATGAAATGTACTTAGAAGATCAATCAAAATCATCTTGAAGGCATGGTATTATTAAAGCTAAAACTTAAGCATAACCCTTGATTAGCATGATCCTCTACCCAAAAATGTTCTTAGAGCATGCAAGCTAATAGGAATACTACTTTATGACTTGGATCCCGAAGTCACACCTATTAGTCACGTTTTTTGGTCCTTAATATTTGTTTTCCTTCCTCTTTTGTTCCCTTCATGATTTGAACTTGCAGGACCTTCTCCAAAATCCTATGGCTGAACCAAATAGTCGACCAAAACACTACAATGGAAGAAAGAAGAGAATGAGTGCATGAAGAGAAAAAGCACCACATGTTTAATGAGTCTTTATGAGGTATATAAATTGGAGGTTTCATCCTCCGAGTCCCAAGAGACTTGAATGGAGAGGGGTTACATGAAATCCCCATTTAACCGCTACAACAATGATCAGGAAGATTTAAATTGATCTTCTATTCATTTTTGTTCTTTGAGCTTCCGGATGCCCACTCTATGAAACAATCATCCGGTGGCACCCTGTCTGTTTTATTGGCTGTTGCGATTCTGGGTGTGTGCTCTATGGAGTGTTACACTTTAATAAAAGTGTTGAATTTTTATGAAATTTGGTGTGTTACATTATAATACCCATAGAAAAAAAGATTCATCCTTAAATCTTGCACGAGGTATGACTTACCAAATAGGTGTGAAAACTCTTTGCACATCTCCAACTCGAATTCCCATGTAGTCTCCTTCCCATGATGGAACTTCCATGTGACCTTGACCTACGACACTTTCTTGTCCTTCCGATGCTACACCTTGCATTTCAAGATTTTCGTGGGTTACTCCGCATAAGTCATATCCTCTTTCATATTTGGCTCTTCTATCCTTGATAAATTAGTGTCATCATGTTTGTATTTTCGGAGCATGGAGACATGAAAAACATTGTGCATTCACTCGTAGGAAGGAGGTAAGGCCAACCTGTACGCTCATTCACCTACTAGCTCCAAAATCTTAGAGGGACCCACAAAATGAGGACTGAACTTTTCTCATTTGTTAAACTATATAACTCACTTCATCAGAGATATCTTTAACAACACTAGGTCTTCAACCTTTAACGTCTCTTCGTTTCTTGTCAGTGTAGATCTTTTGCTTAGATTGTATAGACTTCATTCTTTTCTTAGTAGCCTCCATAGTGTTGGCATACTCCTGCACTTAACTCTCCGCTCATAGCTGCTCGCTCATCGACCTCACCTTAATGTGCAGAAGAACGAAAAGGTCTCTCGTACATCCCCTTGTATGGTGCCAGATGCAGGAGTGGAAGTTATTGTTGTGTGAGAACTCTATCAACAACAAATTCTCATCCCAACTACTATGCCAATGTAAGGAGTAAGTTTGAAGCATATCCTCCAAAGTCTATATCATCCTCTCGGATTGCTCATCCATTTGAGGGTGAAGGTTGTACAGTAGCTCAACTGTATGTCGAAAGCCTTTTGCACATTCTTCCAGAACCTCGACGTGAATCACAGTCCAACACAAATTGAGATTGGAATGATACGAAGCTTGATGACCTCTCATACATACAACTCTAATAGACTCTCCAATGACTGCTTCCACTTGATTAGAATCAAGTATTCTACCTTTGTCAATCTATCAACCACGACCCAGATGACTTGATGTCCTCTTTGTGTCCGAAGTAACCCAGATATGAAGTCCTTCTCTCACTTCCATTCTAGAACCCTAAAGACTTCATAAATTCATACGATTGCTAGTGCTTTGCCTTAACTAGTTGACAAATAAGGCATTTAGAGACGTAGTAAAAAATTCCCCTTTTCATGTCATGCCACCAGAAGGTGCGTCAAACATCCTGTACATCTTCGTGTTGTTCGAATGAATCACAAACTTTGATTTGTGGCCATCATCGAGCACATCCCTTATAATTGTGACATCATTCAAAATCCAAAGGCGATTTTGATACTCGATTTTTTTGTCAGTGTCGACTTTGAAGTTTTTTTATTTGTGCTGGCATATCTTAAGCATCATTTGCTAGTTTTGCGGCAAGAATCTACTCGGTTGCAATTGGTACATCATTAGTATGACCCCATGTGTTGTAGCTCTTGGATTCCACTGGTTGATCTCCTTGATATCTCATACCTCCGAAGTTGTAGAAATACCAAGGAAGCCTCTCATTTCCAACTAAGAGCATCAGCTATGAAGATAATTTTTCTCGAGTTGTAGTTGATTGCAAACTCATAGCCTTTGAGTAACTCTATCCATTTTCTTTGTCTCATGTTTAGCTCCTTCTGAGTGAACACTTGAAATTCTTCACCATAAAGATTATGAGTCAAATAGTTTGCCCCATGCTTCTTCAATTATCTCGACGTATAGGCCACTACCTTCCTGTGTTGCATCATGACCCATCTTAGGCCAGTGCCACAAGCATCATTGTATATGATGTACAATGATATGGTGAGAATTGAAGCGGAGATTAGATGGTTCTTCAACTCTTGGACACTGTTTTCACACTTGAGTACGAAAACCATCGCATATAACTCAAGATTGTGAGTCAAATAGTTCACCTCATTTTTCTTCAGCTTTCTCGACACATAGGCTAATATCATCCTATGCTGCATCATGATACATTTTAGGCCGGTGCCGCAAGCATCATTGTATACCGCGTACCCTACACTCTCTGATGGTATGGCAAGGATTGGAGCGAAAGTTAGATGGTTCTTCAAGTCTTGAAAGCAGCTTTCACACTTGTCCATCCATACAAAGTTCTCATTCTTCTTCGTCAGATTGGTGAGCGGAGTTGCAATTTTTGAGAAATTGTGGATGAAACACTAGTAGTAGCCCATCAAATTGAGAAAGTTGCACATCTCCATCGCATTCTTCGTCTTACCCAAATTGGTCACTACTTTGACTTTCGTTGGGTCCACCGTGATTCCGTTCTTGGACACGATGTGTTCCAAGGGCATCATCTCATCCATCCAAAACTCATAGTTAGAGAACTTTGCGAAGAGTTGGTGTTGACGCAAAGTCTCCATGACGATCCATAAGTGCTCTCGGTGTTGCTTCGAGTTGAGGAGTAGATCAATATATCATCCACAAATATGATCACGAACTAATCTAAGTGTTGTCTGAAGACTTTGTTCATTAGACCCATGAACGCAATTAGGTCATTCGTCAGTATGAAGGTCATGACTATGAACTTATAGTGGTCATAGTGTGATCGAAAAATAGTGTTTGACACATCTTGTTTTGCTACCCTCAGTTGATGCTAGCTGCTCAAGTCAATTTTCGAGAATACTGATGTCTTCTCTAACTAATCAAAGAGGTTGTTGATCCGGCGCAATAGTTCTTCGCGATGACCTTGTTGAGCATTTGTAGCCAATGCACAACTATAAAGAACCACCATTATTCTTTACAAACAACACGGGAGCACCCCAAGGAGAGGCGCTAGGCTGGATGAATTTATTATGGAGTAACTCTTGTATCTCTTTCTTTAAATCTTGCATTTATGCTTGGGTCATACGATAAGGAGCTTTGGAGATCTGTGATGTCCCTAATACTAGATCAAAGTCTACTTCCCTCCTTGGCACTAGTCCATAAATGTCCCTCTAGAAGACTTGAGGAAACTTGCAAATGATATCAATCTAATGTAGGCATGGGGTAGGAGCATTGGCTATCATTACATTGACAAGTATCCTCTCCAGCCCTTTTGCAGCATTTTGTGCACCTTCATTGCCGATGTAATCACTTTTCTATCCAGTATTGTCATTCCTCTAACGACTATCTTTGGGCCATTGTGGGGCGTCGATAAGAATCTTCATCTATTTATATAGAACTGATGCATCGTGGTATGATAGTTAGTCCATACCAAGGTTAATGTCGTAGTTCACCATGGAAATTATAATAGAATCAATAGAATTTTTTCCACCCACTACAAATGGTACCTCGAAAAGATACTTCACCATATGGAGGGTCCATGCATTGTTACATTCATCTTCTGCATCATTTTGGGTACATTACATGTAGAGGTACACACCTAAAAAATAAAAGAGCTCAAAACACTCGAATTAATAAGAAGACATACTATGAAGAGAGTACCTTAGTTAATGCCATAATCCTACTGGACCGCATCAGCTTGGGCCTTGTAGAAACATCTATACATGCCTCTTGCACCTCTTGAGTTATTTGTCGGGCAGTCCCTCACGAGTGATTGACCTTGCTGCATCCAATGCATGTGTCATTTGTCATGCAGAATTCTCCTTGGTGTACCATATCACAATGTGCGTAATTTGGCAACCCTTGGTGTTGTGGTGTTGGTTGCTGATGTGATGGTGACGAAGTCGAGGCCTACCTCTCTGGTCATAATTTGTTCCCAGCATCAATAATACATATTCAATACATCACAGTCTCATCATTCAATCTTCTTTACGTCACATGTGGTTGACAAGGAGCTAGTTGAGATTGACAAGGAGTCTCATGTTGTTGGTACGACTAGTGTTGTCAAGATCGGACTGGCTGGTCGGGCCTTCAACCGATCATAAATATAGTCCAAAATCACTTCCAAAACTGAAATGGAGATTGAACCATTTCAAACTCAAGAAAAGACTGAACCGGCCGGTCGGACCAATCGGACCGTCGATCGATCTTAAATATAGTCCAAAATCACTCCCAAAATTAGAATGGAGATTGGACCACTTTGAACTATTTCAAACCGTTCAAAACTGATGAGAATCCGTCAAAATGGGGTAGAGTTAATCGACGAAAGGTAAAAAAAAATTAACAAATAAAAAAAATATTTTGGCCAATGGTCTACTCTTGTGGCTCATTTTATAGTGGATGTTTTGCTTTCACTGTCTTGGTGCATCTAATGTGGGACTATTCACTTGTACATGTCTCTTTTGCTCTACTTGTTTAATAACTAAGTTTTGTCAATATTATTATTGTGTGACTATTTATTTGTACATTTTTTAAAACAAATAGTTTTTTCTCATTTATTTAATTTATGAATATTCCTTTTACTCTCATTTTATGTCATTTTAATTTATAATCCAACAATATTTTTCAAATATTTTGACTTCATGTTTCATATAAAATATTTATATTAAATATTAGTATAAATTTATGAGTTATTGATCACCTCTTATTTTACTCGTCTTTATCAATAATTCAGATATCAATTTTGCCACATTTGTATGAAACCTCTGTTTAATTATGAAATATTGATTATTATTTTGCCCTTTTTTGAATTAGTCTCTTGGAATGTAACCACTTTTTGAATTTTGAATTTCAGGAGAAAAAAAAGGAGATAAAAGGAGCTTGGGGAGAGAAGATAGGAGGCTGGCAAAAAAAGGAGGACATGAACGAAGAGGAAGATCCTAAAAAAGGACAATTGCAGTACTTGGAAGGAAAAGAATGAAAGAAACTTGTATTTTTCCTATGTCGATGCTCGGCTAAACCTTAGATTCCTTGTGCTGTAATTGTGTGTCTATTGTGGTTTGATCTCCTTTTCATGCTGTATTTCTGGATAGCTATCTGATTTTGTTTAATGTTTTACTATGAGTGGTTTGTTTATGCTTAGTCCTTATTGGATCGAGAGATCGTCTCCTTTGTATGATCTATCTTATTCGAAAGAAAAGATAGTCATTGTTAGATCATTCGCAACATCATTTCCTTTATCAACACTCTAAGTTCAAAAGTGGCCGAGAGGTCCACCCTATTGCATTGTGAGATGAGAGTCCGCAATGGCCATAGCTATTTTAGATCAAATTATTGCCAAAGATTAGATCCTTCACAATATATTCATAAAAGACTGAGAAGTCAACTTCTATAATGGACCAATTTGAGAGATCAATTTGCTATCAGTTCTAATCCATACATCTTCGGCTTGATTCCTAACATCCCGAGAGAGATCCAGGGTTGTGTAGGAAGAGTTAGAATGTTTTTATAAGTTAAAATCGAGAGATCATCCTCCTCATTTACGGATCACATCACAGTAATAGTCGATTCACCATAAAGGAGTCCTCATCTTTCTAGGATCTTTACTTCGACAATTTCTCTTTATTTCTTTCTTGCTATTAGTATTCGTGACAATTTTTGAGATATAACGAGGTTTTAATTAATCTAAGTCAATGGGGTTACGACACTCGTGGTTTCTACTCGATCTGTATACTTGCAGTAGTGTGGACTCTAAAGTAATTGATTTAAAACTGAATGACATTTAGTTGTTGTGAGAGATCACGACTCCAAAAGTCTGCACCAAGTTTTGGCGCCATTGCCAGGGACTTAGATTATTCTTTCCTATTTATATCTCTTACCATTTACTTTCCCCGATATCACAATTCTTTTCACTTTTAATTTCTCCATTCATAGGAACCTTATATGCCTAGGGCTAGCCGCAAGCAACGCTTGAATTAGACCATGAGATTGATCGAACATTCGGAAGGAGAGTGCATGAACATAAGAGTGAAACACCTTCAGCAGAAGAAACAAGTCACACTCAACCAGTAGATTTGAACTGAACTCTAATTCTTAAGAAGAAATGATGGCTGAACAACAGAATCAACAACAACATCCTATCCCTTCCCTTGAAGAACTCTATACTCCCATTGCTGATGGACCGGAGTAAGCTATTTTGAAGCCAACCATTCAAGCTGATAACTTTGAACTGAAGTCTTTCTCTAATTTCAACAATTCAGGAAAATCAATTTAGAGGAACCCCAGAAGAAGATCCGAACCAACACCTCAAGAATTTCTTGGAGATATGTGAGACAACAAAGCTAAATGGAGTCTCACCAGAGGCACTTGGACTAAGAGTTTTTCCTTTTTCACTAAGAGGTAAAGCCAAATAATGGCTGCAATCTCTTGAACAAAGAGAACTAACTACTTGGGAGCAATTGATGAAGACTTTTCTATCTGAATACTTTCCTCAAAGTAAGACAATCAGGATAAAAAATCAAGTCATTGGATTTTTTCAAAATATCAAGAAACACTCTACGAAGCATGGCCAAGGTTTAAAGCATTACTCATGTCATGCCCTCTAAACTATGCCTCTAAGATGGCACTTGACAATGCTGTCGATGACGTCTTCATAAAGACAAATGTCGATGAAGCCTACCAGCTCATTGAAGAGATAGCAAAAAATCAACATTCGAGGCCCAATGAATCTATCTAGGGGTGTTCACTGGGTCGAATCGACTCGGTGAACCCAATGACCCGGTCGGGTCGGGTCGGGTACGGGTTGGGAAATCCCAACCTGAGTGGACCCGACCCGACTCGACGACCCCAACATTTATTTATTTTTTTAATTTTTTTACATTTTTAAATTAATTGTAAGCCTATATTCAATTTAAAATATTAAAAAATATTAAAATAAAATGTTTTAAGTATGAAAATAATATTTAAATATTTGAAAAACCTATTTTACACTTTAAAATAAAATATTAAATAATATTTTTTATATTAAATAATATAAAAATAGTAATAAAAAATTAAAAAAAAAAGAAAAAATGGTGGTCGAGTAACCCGACCATCCGACCCGACCCGACCTTGATCGGGTTGGGTCGGATTTGCCTCTTCAAGGAGGTTCGACCCGACCCCGACCAAATTTAGGCGGGTCGGGTTTGTTCATGGGTCGGGTCCAACCCGACCCGTGAACACCCCTAAATCTATCACATCTACTCAAACACGATTAGAATATATTGTCGAGAAGGCAATCAGTAGACTCGGACTCAAGGAAGCCACACCAACTGTCAACATGATATCTAGATGCTGCGAGATATGTGTTCACCTGATCACATTCTTTTACATTGCGAGCTACTGAAGCAGCAAACTCATCAACATCAAGCAAATACAGTAGGGTCCTATCCTTCTAACAATGACCTTTATTATAATACATTCAACCCTGGATGGAAAAACAATCCTAAGTTCTCCTATAGAGACAATTATGAGCAAGCTCAAGCCCCTGTTTGACAGAATATGGCCAATCAAAGAATGCAACCTCATAATCCCCTATTGATAAGGGACAATCATCTACGAGTAAGCTTGAATAAATGATGGAGAAGTACATGTGTAAACAAGATAGTCTCATGCAAAAGATGTTTGAGAAGATCGAAAATCTCTCAATCCACAACAAAATGTTGGAGACACAGATAGCTCAAACAAGTTGCATCATCTTCTAGACAATCGGGAATCCTACCGGGACAACCAGAACAAAACCCGAAGGAGAAAGTCCAAGCTGTAACACTAAGGAGTGGAAGAATAACTGAGGACAATAAAAGGACAAGAGTAAAAACTTCAGAACCAAAAGATAAGGAAATCTCAAAGCAAGAAGAAGTAGCCCAGTCATATGCTGAACTAAAAGAGCAGGAGGAAGTCAAACAACCGAAAACTTCATAAGGCCCTTCTAACTACTCTCCATGAGTGCCATTTCCTAAAGCTCTTGAAAGAAGTCGACAAGACCAACAATTTGGCAAGTTTGTTGAAATTCTAAAGAAGCTTTATATTAATCTGCCTTTCGTTGAAGCCATTCAAGAAATGTCGGCTTATGCTAAATTTCTTAAAGATATCCTATCAAAGAAGAGGAGAATTCAAGAGAATGAAACAATAGCATTGACAGCTGAAGCTAGTGTCATTAATTATTCAAAACAAATTGCCTCCAAAACTCAAGGATCTTGGAAGCTTCTCTATACCTTGTGAAATAGGAAATCGAAGAATTCAAAGAGCCTTATGTGATCTAGGGGCCTATGTAAGTGTGACCCCTCTCTCATTGTGTAGAAAATTTGAAATGGGTGATATTAATCCCACCAATATGTCTCTCCAATTAGTTGATCGATCCATTAAAATTCTCCAAGGAATTTTGGAAGACATACCGATCAAGGTAGGGAATTTCTACATACCAATTGACTTTGTAGTCCTGGATATGGACGAAGACAATCAAACACCTATTCTTTTGGAAAGACTACGGTGGGAGCAATGATTGATGTCAAGCAAAGTCGTCTCACATTTTAGATTGATGACGACATTGTGGAGTTTCGATTGAATCAGATCATCAATTGCCCGAACATGGAAGATTACCACTTCCAACCTGAGCAAGTGGATCCTTTGATTCAGAAAGTAGCATCTGTCATTCACATATCTGATCTTTTAGAAGTCTCCTTTGGAGCCCAGGAATCATCACTATGGTGTGAGGAGAAGCTCGACTCTTAACAAGGCATATGCTACCTACACTAATTCAAGATTTCGATAATGTACAAGAGAGTTAACCACTCAAACATGAAAAAGGATTAAGCTTGAAGAAGCAGTTGAAACTTGAGCTGAAGAAACTGCCCTAGAATCTTAGATATGAATTCTTAGAAGAAGACTCTACCTATCAGGTTATTGCCAATGCAAACTTAAAATCAAACCAGCTTTGAATGCTCCTCAAGTTGAAATCTTATAAGCATGTTACATGATATACCCTTGATGATCTTAAAGGAATCAACCCCTCCATTTGCATGTATCGTATTCCTATGGAGAAAGATTTCAAACCATCTATCGAGGGACAGAGGAGACTCAATCCATCAATGAAAGAAGTGGTAAAGAAAGAAGTACTTAAGTTACTAGACGCATGAATCATTTGTCCCATCTCAGACAATAAATGAGCAAGTCTCGTGTAGGTCGTGCCAAAAAAAGGTAGCATGACTGTAATCAAAACAAATTCAGATAAATTCATCTCTACACGTACTGTCACAAGCATAGACTTCAAGAAGTTGAATAAAACCACCCAAAAAAATCATTTCCCTCTTCCTTTCATTGATCAAATGCTATAAAGACTTGCGAATCATTCTTATTTCTATTATCTAGACGGATTCTCTAGGTTTCTTCATATTCCCATCCATCTAGAAGATCAGGAAAAAATCACTTTCACATGCCCATTTGGGACCTTCGCCAACAAAAGAATGTCATTCGAATTGTGCAATGCCCCCTCAAGTTTTCAAAGGTGCATGATATTTTTTCTAATTTTATTTAAGAAATCATGAAAGTTTTCATGAATGATTTCTCAATATACGGAAGCTCTTTTAAAGATTGCTTAAACAACATCTGCAAGGTATTACAAAGATGTGTTGAGACTAATCTAGTACTGAACTGGGAGAAATGTCACTTTATGGTACAAGAAGGTGTAGTATTGGGCTATATTGTTTTAGGCAGAGACATTGAAGTTGCCAGAGCCAAAACTTAAGTTATAGAGAAATTACCTCCACCTTCAAATGTCAAAGGAGTAAGAAGTTTCCTTGGATATGCTAGATTCTATCGTCGATTTATCAAGGACTTCTCACTCATTGCAAGGCCATTGACAAAGCTCCTATCTAAGGAAGCTGAATTTATATTTGATGAAGACTGTCTAAAATCCTTCAATACACTGAAAAAAAGCACTCACGGCAACTCTAATTATCCAGCCACCCGATTGGTCACTACCATTCGAACTTATGTGTGATGCTAGTGACCAAGATGTTAGAGCAGTGATAGATGAAAGATAAGAAACAACATGTGATCTATTATGCTAGTAGAACTATGAATGAAGCACAGATCAATTATGCCACAACAAAAAAAAAATTTTCTTGGCAGTTGTGTTTGCAATGGATAAATTTAGATCTTATCTAGTAGGGTCCAAAGTTATTGTATATACCGATCACTAGGCCATTCGACACTTGATTTCTAAGAAAGATGCCAAGCCTAGACTCATTAGATGGATTCTCTTATTGCAAGAACTCGACTTGGAAATCAAAGATAAAAAAGGAGCAGAAAATCAAATTGCTGACCATCTCTCTCAACTTATATCATAAGAGAAAAATGACCTCGAAGAATACCAAATCATCAATGATTCTTTCCCAAACAATCATTTGTTTTCAATTAAAGCTGAAAAGCTTCCATGGTTTGCTGATAATGCTAATTACTTAACCTCAGAAGTTCTACGACCAGATCTCTCCTACCAACAAAAGAAGAAGTTATTCTCGGACATCAAACATTATTTTTGGAACGAGCCATTTCATTTTAACAAGTGCGCAGACGGAATGTATCGAAGATGTATCCCTGAAGAAGAGTAAACTATAGTATTTCTGGAATGTCATTCATCCCCATATGGTGGCCATATAGGACATCAGAAGACTAAAGTCCTACAAACAAGTTTTTATTGACCAACTCTCTTCAAGGACGCAGTAAACTTTGTTAAATCCTGTGATGCTTGCCAAAGAATGGAAAACATAGGCCGAAGAAATAAAGCACCTCAACACCCAATATTAGAAGTGGAGATCTTTGATGTATGGAGAGTCAATTATATGGGTCCCTTTTCCGCCTCATTTGGCTATAAATTCATTCTCCTAACAGTAGACTACGTTTCAAAATGGATTGAGACAATTCCCACAATCGCAACAGACTCAAAATCTATCACCAAACTCTTCAGGGATACTATCTTTCCAAGATCCGAGGTACCATAATATGGAGTCAAGCACAAAGCATCCACTGCATATCATCCATAGACCAATGACCAAGCAGAAGTCTCCAACCGAGAAATCAAAATGATTTTGGAGAAGATAGTTTTGGTAACAAGAAATGATTGGCATAAGAAAATCAATGAAGCACTATGGGCATATCGCACTGCATACAAGACTCCAATTGGAATGCCACCATTCAGGTTGATCTACGGTAAATATTGTCATCTACCAATAGAAATGGAGCATAAAGCATTTTGGGCCATCAAAACGCTTAACTTTAACTTTCAAGTAGATATCGGAAAAAGACTCTTGTAGCTCAATGAAATGGATGAACTCCGGCTAAATGTGTATAACAATTCTCATCTTTTCAAGGCACACACAAGGAAATGGCATGACAACCACATACTACAAAAAAAATTCAAAGAAGGTGATCAAGTTCTATTGTTCAATTTCTGCCTATGACTTTTCCCAAGAAAACTCCAGACGAGGTGGTCAGGACCATTTATTGTCAAGAAAGTCTATCCTCATGGAGTTGTTGACATAAAAAATGGAAACTCAGATATTTTTAAAGTTAATGGATAATGACTAAAATGGTACAACCCCGAAGTCGAGGAATTCAAAGAAGTTGTATAGTTACGATCGACCCATTTGACAATTCAATCACCATGTCGAGCCAACGACTCTAAAAAATGCACTACTAGGAGGCAACCCAACCGAATAAACTGTCATGTGCCACGTCAACAACCACATAAGCCTCAAAGTCTTTCAAGCTTAGCTGAAAAGTGCATTACATAGATTTGATTGAGAATCCCAACATGATCTATTAACATATCTTCACAATCGCCCAAACTACCCACTTCCTCCACATACACCAAGCCGGTGATGCCTCAAATTTCAATCCCCACTATATTTTCTTTCTTTCCTCTCCCGACTTAGCCGCTCGCCGCACCCCTCCCCTTGATTTTCTGGTCTTCGAATTCTGATTTCAGCTTACGAGGATACACACCACCGATCCTCATCAACTTGTGGGTTGCAAGTTGAGAAATCCAATTTTCCAATACCTCCATATCCTGCTCACCAACACCATTCTCATTTGCCCCTATGATCGAGACATGGATCTAGTCTCAATTGATGAACTATACATTCTGTGGTCTCTCTTGACAAACACAAAAGTTAATTTTGGAGCCTTCCTCATGAAGACCATGCTTCAAGAAACAACCAGTGAGTGTAGTCTTGTCTTATGTGAAAATTACATCTCGGTGATCGCCGAACATTGCATATTCCTAAGCGATGCCGACCATTTACCTACCAACAAACTGGACTTGGACAACTTTAGAGAAGACGGAGTCCTCATCACTACTGATGGCCAACATTCTTGGAAATAGGCCGATTCCACTACACTTCTTCCACTTCCAAACTAGGAAAGAACAAGGATTTTGCAGGGAAGAAACTGGTGGATGAACAAACTTATCCAAATCCCCCGACCAATTCTGGCACTACCCCCCTTTCTCTATGAGCCAACCCAAATTACATGACTTCCACAAGCCCCTGAACAGCTCGAAAAGCTCGAGCAGTTGCTTCTTCCTCATCTTTAGCCCCACATGCCTCTCATTTTGCGCCCGTCACCTTATCAAAATACTTAAGGGTACGAAATAAATCAGATTGATTTTTTCCAGCAACTCTCTATTGGAAAGCCCTGTACAACAATCAGTCTAAGAGGTTTGAGTGAAAACTGGAAAAATCGTACGGATTTTATGAAACCATGTGCTATGGATCGAATCCGTAGTCAATCCCTCCGAGGATGACTGGAAGAGACCGTATCTGAGTGACGATCTTGTTTACGAACCACCTTGACCTTTTGATCTTCCTGTACATCCATTGTCCACCTTTTTTAAGAGAAAAGGAGTCCACTTATGTTTCACTCCTAATCTTAGAACAGGTGACCAATTTGGTGGAAGCCAATGCTCGATAGCAAGACAATATATAAGCCTTGAAGGATTAGCTCAACAATTTGGAACAATAGGGCTTCAACAACACTACCAGAATCCAAAACATTGAGATAGTCCAAGATTCTGTCCTCACCACCTTCTGTGACATACAACAAGTCATTGACCGCTTACTGCAGCTGGCACCTCCACCCGGTCCCTCTTCCTGGCATGATCAACATTGGGGGCAGTGTTGAATCCAACCTTAATATGGAACAATTGATATTTGAGAATATGAGATGTTTTCGCTCCCCCAATAATCATATGTTTCTGTTTGATTTTTTGCTTCTTTTCAAGTCATGTTCAAGGACATCCTGCTAGTTAATGAAATTCGAAGTGCTTTATGATTACCATTTGTCGTCTTAGTATTGGGTCATGGTTTGAAGAAGGATGCTAAGTGAAGTTATAGATGTTCGGCGACGAGCCTTGTTCATGCAAATTTTTATTTTATGATATCTTGTCAATAATTATATCTTTATTGAATACTCCAGTGTGGCCAAGCTCAACAAAAAGTTACACAAAGAAGTGAAATTAGCAAAAAGAAAAGAAGAGCTAGTGGAGCCCCAGAAGGCACAAAAAGGTGTATTTTGGAACCCAGGTGAATTCGGGTAATTATATTCGTAGGAGTTCATACCCAGCGACCTAAGCAACCGCTTTGAGATCCCTCGATCAAAAACCTATTACATAGACCACCTGGTGCACTATGGATAATCACATGAGTACCGAATTAGTGAAAAAGAAAACAAAACAGTAAAGTGCAAATAAATGAATATAAGCTCATATTGCACTTGTGCATTCAACACTAATATCTTTATTTTCAAGCATTTTTACGATATCTCTGAGCTAAATTTGGAGGAGTTTAAAAATATTCTACATTTAGAATTCTCACTAAGCTAGGTTATTTGGAAAAGTGGAGAGACATTAGACGATGGTTGTGTAATCTGAATACTAAGAATAGTAGCACGCAACATGTTGGATACAATGAGTTTTGCTTTGAACATTGCTTGAGGACAAGCAAACATTTAAGTTTTGGGGAGTTTGATCACCTCTTATTTTACTCATCTTTATCAATAATCCAGATATCAATTTTGCCACCTTTATATGAAACCTTTATTTGATCATGAAATATTGATTATTATTTGGCCCTTTTTGAATTAGTCTCTTGGAATGTAATCACTTTTTGAATTTTGAATTTCAGGAGAGGAAAAAGAGGAGATAAAAGGAGCTTGGGGATAAAAGAGGGGGAGGCTGGCAAAAAAAGGAGGGCAAGGACAAAGAGGAAGATCGAAAAAGGAGAATTGCAGTTCTTGGAAGGAAAAGAATGAAAGAAACTTTTATTTTGCCTATGTCAATGCTCGGCTAAACTTTAGATTTCTTGTGGTGTAATTGTGTGGCTGTTGTGGTTTGATCTCTGTTTCATGTCGTATTCTTGGACAGTTATCTGATTTTGCTTAATGTTTTATTGTGAGTGGTTTGTTTATGCTTAGCCCTTATTGGATCGAGAGATCATCTCCTTTGTATGATCTATCTTATTCGAGAGAAAAGATAGTCATTGTTAGACCATTCGCAACATCATTTCCTTTATCATCACTCTAAGTTCAAAAGTGGCCTGAGAGGTCCACCTTATTGTATTGTGAGACGAGAGTCTCGTAATGACCATAGTTGTTTTAGATCAAACTATTGCCAAAGATTATAATCTTCACAATATATTCGTAAAGATTGAGAAGTCAACTTCTATAATATCCAATTTGAGAGATCAATTGACTAATCCATACATCTTCGGCTTGATTCCTAACATCCCCAGAGAGATCGAGGGTTGTGTAGGAAGAGTTAGAATGTTTTTATAAGTTAGAATCGAGAGATCATCCTCCTAATTTACGGATCACATGACAGTAGTAGTCGATTCACCATAAATGAGTCCTCATCTTACTGGGATATTTACTTCAACAACTTCTCTTTATTTCTTTCCTGCTATTAGTATTCGTGACAATTTCTGAGGTATAACGAGGTTTTAATTAATGCCAATGGGGTTATGACACTCGTGATTTCTACTCGATCTGTATACTTATAGTAGTGTGAACTCTAGAGTAATTGATTTAAAATTGAATGACATTTATTTGTTGTGAGAGATCACGTCTCCTAAAGTCTACACAAGTTATTTCCATAAATCACCCATAAACTATCACGATTTTTTACATTAAACTATAAACTTAATTTTTTGGATCCCGAAACTATCGTGATTTTTCCATTGTAATCCTTCCGTCCCACTTCTATTACATTTTCCATTATTTTTACTTTTTTCTCATTTATGAAATGACTAAATTACCCCTCATCATATAACACATCAAATGACAATTAAAAAAAGAAAAGAAAAAATTGCTGGAATAGGAACTCGGCGACTCCAAGTGTGAGTCCAAGCTCCTCCCTCTGTTTGTCCTCCTCTGTCTCCCCCGCCGCCGACCTCCCGTCATCCCCATTTGACGCCCTGGGAGTGTCACTGATGGCCTATGAGATCTTCATCTCCATCTGTCATAGCTACATTCCCCAATCCGAGTGGACGATGTCATCCGACGATGACCAAGGCACGCTGTCCGGCCCGTCGACTTTGTTGCCGCCGTTGCAGCGGTCACTGAGCTCACCGGCGGCCAGCAAGATGAAGGAGGCACTAGGGACCAAGTCGTCTAAGAAGGGTGATTCCCGCGCCAGCCCCGGGGAGAAGGAGGGAAGCCCCACATCCAAGTCGAAGAAGCCGATGACAGAGCGAAAGGGAAGGGGGATGACCCCCCTCCCCCTCATGCGTGTTGATGATGAGTGAAGGCCTCCCGCGATCTTGTCGCCGGCGAGATCACGCCTCTCCCTCGGAGCAGGGGGTGTCGACCCCTGCATGCCGTCGTCGCGGAGCAGGGGGCATCGACCCCCTGCGGGCTGTCGTCAGCGATTGCAGGGGGCGTGGCCCCCCTACGATTTTTCTTTTTTCTTTTAAATTTTAAAATATTAAAAGAGATGAGGGAAGGGGTAATTTTGACTTTTCATAAATAAGAAAAAAATGAAGTTAAAAGAAAAGTTGACAGAAATCGACGGAAGGATTAAATTGGAAAAATCACGATAGCTTATGGATCCAAAAAAATAAGTTCATAGTTTAGGGTAGATGTGGAAAATTGTGATAGTTTAGGAGTGGCTTATGGAAATATCCCTAAATTTGTTAGCTATTAAGATAATATGTATTAGTTTAATTTTATTATCTATTAGTATAAGTTTAACTTATGATGTAATTTTATATGATTAATGCAATATGTGATTGGATTGAATATATATTTTAAATTATAATATTTTATTATTATCCAGTCCGACCAAATGGTCCAATCGGTTCAATTGGGACTTATCCTAGTATATGTCTAGTCCGATTCTCAGAACATTTGGGTATGGGTGATGACAACGATCGTGGCGAGCATCTCTTCTAGGTGAACGACAGTCCTCCCATCTCGGCTTGGCGGGATGGCCAAATAGGTTCATGTCTACGATGGTCCACGAGACAACTCTCTCTAGTATGGTAGGGTGCAACCCGTTTATGAATTACTCTGCCCGATCCATTTCGTCCAAGTACTCCATACTGTAACGCTCTAGTTGTACGAACTTAGTGTGATACTTTGCCACAGACATGTTGCCCTGGCGCAATTTTTGGAACTCTTTTTTCTCCTTTCTCTTATACAATGGGACTGGATCACCCTCTTGAAGCTGGCCCATCCTACCACTTCTTGCCCTTGAACTTTGTGGCTTGCATGGTCTCCCATCAGTCCACTGTTTCGGTGAGCATATGAGAAGCATAAAAGGACCTTCCCGATTCTCTGAACACTACAACATCATGAAAGTGTGCTCATGGAGCTAATCCAATGCTCCTTTTTGAAATCAACTATCCCTTCAAACTTGGGAGGCCGTATCTTCGAGATGGCCTAAATGGTGTCCTTCCCTATCATTGGTTCTGGTGTAGGAGGTGGAGGTTGTTAAACTAGTGGAGGGAGCTCCTCCACAACTTGTCTCTTTGGTGTCGAGTTAAGCTCCTCGTGCATCGAGTTCAAAGTCCCCACTGTCACACCCTATTTTCCTGCCACATCTTGGGATGAGGCTAGGACGTAGTGACGTGCAAAGCTGGGATGCAAGCGCCGCACACTTTGGCAGCACAGGGACAACATGCCCCAAGACGTCCCAAGGAGCTTCTAGAGGATCTGGGATATAACCAAAGCATTTGGGACGAGCAGGTTCGGAAGACGACATGGGGAGGCTCCATGAGACGCAGGAATGTGCAGGCAGCACATTCCCTGCCCACTTTGGCAGAACACCTAGTTTGGCAGCGGCATGGTGTGGTGCGCACTTGGGCAGTAGGAGGGCGATTCCATCCGTCCCAAACTACCTACAAGGAGGACAAGTGTCAAGAAGGACAGTTGGCCATGAGTAATCGTTAGTGGTTACTCCCTGGAACGAGGATGGCAGCTAGAAGGATATGATGTGGCGCATCATATCAGCCGAAGATCATGGAAGATCTCGAAGGATCTAGCCAGCCACCTAACTCCAGGAAATCAAGAATGATTAGGAGGATCATTCCAACCAAGATCCTGCAGAGAAGATCAAGGAGGATCTTGAGGAAATCAGGGAGGATCTTGAGGAGGAGATCTTAATGCCAAGAGGGGGTTTTGCTACAATCATGGAATCGAGGAGGAACCCACGATATTAGCCAGGGAATCGAGGAGGAAGATCCCATGATATCAGTTAGGAGAAGATGATATCAGCTAGGGAATCAAGAGGATCCCAAGGAGATCGGCCAATTCAAGGAAGGAGTTAAGATTGTAACTATCACATTCTTGTATAAATAAACCCTCTGAGTTGCCATGTACATCACCAAAGAGTCAAAATATATAAGCTTTCCCCCACACATCTGAGTGCTTCTCTTGTGCATTGTCTTCTTTAACTTTCGTTGTACAAGTGTGCGGTCGTCGAAAGAACGTCCGATCAAGCTGCTTGGCGCCCTCAAGTAGGAAGGTTCCAAGGCTGGCACGGCTAAGTTCTAGAGAGGAGCTTTAATCCATGACACCATGCCCAAGTCCACGGCCTCAATCTCATTGGATTGTTGAACACATTGTTGGAGTCATCTATAACATGTAACATGCATTCAATAAAAAAACATCTTAATCATAAAAATAAAACATCTTACTTGACTTTTGCGGCGGTTGGTGTGGCGATTGCTCTGGTAGGTGCACATGGACTATTAGTAAATACGTCTATATCTAGGTCAAGACAGCTTGGCTTTAATTTCATAAATGTAACATCCCAAAATTTGTCACTACCACATGACAATATCTCTTCTCGGCGCACTACGATCCTTCGATATATTTTGACCATTTTGTTCACCTAGTTGGTCAATAAGGGTGATACATCAGCGAATACTTTTAAAAGTAAAATATTACTGCATTTAAAGATACATAGGGAAACTAAAATTATAAATAAAATAAAAAGTGCATCACATAGTCCAACACCAACACCAGGACATATAGTTATTTTAAAGTCCATGCCATGATATGAACTTGTACATAGGTCCCATACATGACTCCACACACATAAAAGCTAAGCATAGACTCTACTATAACCATGAGTATATGCCCACCTGAGCATTAGTTATCTCACACCTATCAATTGAGTCGCACAAGGCAAAACAAGTACCTACAAGGATCAACACAAGAATGAAGGAAAAAATATAATAACATATATCATTTGATTCATGAGGATCATCATAACGAAACAATCATATGTGAAGTTCATTTCATGTTCATCAGTAGTACTTGTCATACTTCACTTGGAAAGGCATCATTATTCCATTTCACTTCTTTCATAAGGACATAGTCCTTTCATTATCTTTATTGGTTCTTTACATATTTTCATTTTATTGAAAAAGCTCTACCTTTTTTAGGTAATATCGTGCAAATACACAAGTGTGCAATTATCTAAACCATGAATGGGACAGTGAGGGATCGTCATGGCAGTGTTCCATAAAAGGGGAAAGATGGCCTCACATAGGGGTGTTCACGGGTCGGGTTTGACCCGACCCGTGAACAAACCCGGTTGGCCAGGTCGGGTCGGGTCCCCCCTTTTTTTTGGCTGTGACCCGGGCCGGGTCGGGTCGGGTGGTCAGGTTACTCGACCACCCTTTTTCTTTTTTTTATTTTTTGCTTAATTTTTTAATATAAAAGTATTTATTATTTTATTTTTATTACAAAATAAAGTATTTTTAAATACTAAAAATATTGTTTTAAATATGTATATACTTTTCTACATTTAAAATAGTTTATTTCATATTTTTTTAAATTTTAAATGATATAAAACTATATATTTAACTAAAAAATAATAAAAAAGAAAAAAAAACATCGGGTCGGGTCGGGTCGGGTCAACTCGGGTTGGAATTTTCCGAGTTCACTAGGTTGACCCGACCCGGTGAACACCCCTAGCCTCACAATAGGCTGATGACATCTAAAAAGGGGGTGGAGTGCCCCACACAAGGCTGATAACCTCCAGGGAGTGTGTTACACAAAGCTGATAACCGCCCATGTAGGTAGGTAATGACAACCCTCTATTTCATCTTTTGTCTTCATTAACCTATCAACCCATTTTTTTTATCACAAGGATTAATCAAGGTCTTATGGAGCAAATTTCGTAGGCAATTATGTGGACAGAGTTAATTATGTTACAATTGTCAAATTAAAATCATAATAACCTTTTGTCCAACTATCAATCACTCGTTGAGTCGAGTGGTCGCCCGTTATGAAATAGTTCATCATTGGGTCATGTGGATGTCCGATTTGATAGGATCATCGATCGTCAATAGGTAAGGTGGACACTCGGTTAGAGTTCATCTTTTGGTCGAGACCCAGTAGGTCGGCTAGACATATGATCTTCCTGAATAGGAAACAATGATTCTTGACTGAAAGTTTTTTGGATGAACGAAAGTCCAACCAATCATCCGGTATGTCTAGGTCATATGGTTCATGGTTCAGTTCATGATTACCAATCGACCAGTGCGAGTTCATGATCGATTATTAAATCATGTTTCGGCCTTGGCATTCCAGATTTGATGCCTAATATGTGGATCAATCATCCAGTCTGAAAGCCGCTACCTTTTATCGAGAAGAAATTGGGCGTCTAGTCAGGGGACTAGTCTCCTATTCTATTTGATAAAACCACGTGTCATTGCGGTGTCCTTAGATTTTCAAATAATTTTCACATTCAAGATATTCCTAAACACAATTAACACTATTTCCTAACATTTAGCATAGTTTAGAGATTATATGGAGCATATTTATATCATTTATCATCATAAGCATTGCAAGAAATATAACATCATCCATATTTACTTCATATCACTTGAAATCTTTAGTTTCATCAACAAGGAATACATTTGACTTCCAGTAACTAAAACATGTGCCAAAAGTAACCTTGGTGTTCATAACAAGATGTTCATATTCATTTATGCATGGTCCCATAATCCAGCCTTCATACTACAAAACCTTATTATTGAAATTTAATAGGCATCAACATATGAAATTTATCCTAGAGACCTTAAGCATGCATATAATTTATAGAGAAATGTTATCATTAATAGAACATCACAATAATAACCAAATTGTTAGTTTTTTTAGCATGAAATGTACTCACAAGCTTAATCAAAATCATCTTGAAGGCATGCTATTTATTAGAGCTAAGACTTAAGAATGGATATTAGCATGATCCTAAGCTAAAAAAACACCCATAGAGCATGAAAATCTAATAAGAATACTACCCAATGATCTCGATTCTGAAATCAGACTTGTTAGTCACGTCTTTCAATTGTTTCTTCGTTGATTCA
Organism: Pontederia crassipes; assembly: GCA_030549335.1. Taxonomy (NCBI): domain Eukaryota; kingdom Viridiplantae; phylum Streptophyta; class Magnoliopsida; order Commelinales; family Pontederiaceae; genus Pontederia; species Pontederia crassipes. The sequence continues at coordinate 47,806,720 of CM060189.1, read as the reverse complement.
AGATCTAGCCTCTTCCTCTCCTTCCTCTTTGGTTCCCTTCATGATTTGCATATGCATGATGATGTGAAGAAATTATATATACTTTTCATCTATATTCAACATGCATTTATCTCATGTTTTACTATATTCTCATGCTTGAACACATGTTTTATTATTGAAACTACAACTTCTATTATTTCTCCACATCCATCTTCTAAATATCATATTTCTAGGACATTATTACTTGTGTTGATTACTTTCTATGCAAAAATCCTAATCAATAATTCATATGGGTATTCAGGTGCATACCCCCCCCCCCCCCACACGCATAAGAGGTAACACAGGTGTATTCTCTTAACCCGGACAAACAAATTTGAGGATAGACGATGCAGATTCATCAGCCCAATTGTCCAAAGCAGCAAACAACGAAGAAAACATGCATTTTCAAGTCAGTATGACAGATTCCATTGCACAAAAGAGAGGAAACTTCATATACACCTTTATGGGCAGATGTGGACAAAAAAGGCTGCTAGGATAGTGGACAGATGACAAGTCAAGGAAAAGGCAACAAAGAAGGACCACTAGGAGTTTTCTTTTGCTTGGACAAATAGACAGGTGCGAGTTGGAGACAGTCATGCAACACCAAAAGAGCATGAAGGACCAGAGCAACAACCATGAAGGACCATAGCAGAACCACATCAGATATTCTTTATTGCTAGCTAATTTTGGACAGGTGGCAAACTAAGATATAGGAGGGAACATTTCTTTGGCTTGAAAAGTTGAAGAAAGAGATGAGAAAGAAGCTGAAAAGCAGTGGACAAGTGGCACAATCTCCTGGGCTATAAAAGAGCAAGAGGATTGAAGAAGAAAGGAGGTTCCAATTTGGCTGAGTTATGGGATCCTTTTTGCTGCTGAAGGAGATTGGAGATGAGGCTGCACCAACAGACTCTCTTTTTCCTTTTTTCTTTTATTTTTCTTTCTTCTTTTCTAGTTTTCGTAATGTGTAACTAACCAGCCAGCTAGTGGCTAAAAATATTGATCATGACTTTCGTACTCTGTTCTTACTCTTCTTCGATGCTTTGATGACTAAATAAATGTCGAGCTTTACTTTCATTTCGATGACATCTATTTTGATCCCTGGTTATTATATATCTCTTGACTTTTCGGATCTGCCTTTGGATTTGAGCTCACAAATCATCTTCATCTTGCACTCCCGATCGAAATCGATCTTTGATGAAGACGATTCTTGCGCGATTTCTTATTTTCCTTGTAGCTATATGTTAGGGGAGTTTTCTGGATCATTGTCGCCTTGCACCTTCGACTATAGGGATACTATAGGCTCTACGCGATCGAACCTAGAGAAATTGAGCTTTGGCGACAGTGGTTCATAGTTTGAATCTTCTTTAGAGTTAGCAGTGACAATTTTTCGTTGTTTGGTTTAGACATCGTACATCTTCCAATCCGAGACCTGAAAAGTTTAAGCATATTTCAAGCCTCTCGCAATAGATGACCGTATTGAGTTGGGGACTCAGATGATCCTAAACGAATTCGAAAGGTGTTCATGTGTTCTTTCCTCGTCATTGCTATTTTTTATTCCTTCTTTTTTATTTTGGAAGGTTCTACCCGAGAGGGAACATCTCTGATCCTCATTTGTAATCGGTGACTCGAGCAGGGCGGATGATAAATGAGTTACTTCTGAAGAACTCCCATTAATGTTTAATCATATTTTCTGAATCGGTCCTCTCTTCCCCTCCAAATCGTCTAAACAGTCTCGATGATACACTAGTCTCTTGAATTCTATCCGAGAGGGTTGTCCGTATTCCACTAAGGCGAGTATGAGCCAATCGTAGCCGTCTTGCCTTAAGTGTATTTCTTTTGAATACTTGATGCTCAGTGGACACGAGACCTTAACTCAAATCCAAAAGAAAGAAAGCTCAATTTATAAAGCGGAGCATCGTGCACGAGAGTGATGATCGCACCAATTCTATAAACTCCTTCATGTGTTCAACATAGACTTCCTGCAAGTATTAGAGTGTCGCGGGTAAGTCAAGTGTCTTCCCCATCATGATTGACTATATACATGCGTGAAGGGGCATTCCATCATTTTTATCCTGAATGAAGTTCAGAGGACGTAAGTTCCAAGTGAAACATTCTCCCAGCTTTAGTGTTTAGTTACATTCTTCTCTGTCTACTTTGACATTAAAAACCCACAAAATTAGTGTAATCTTATTTGTTGTGATTTCTAGTTTATAACATTTCACTTTATCATTTTGAACAACATCTATAGACTGATGCTTTTTCTTCAAACAGTTTAATTAAGTGTGAACATTTCAACTTTGTCTCTATGGATCGACCCTCAAGAACTACAATGATATTCTGTATACTTTCGGTTCTCGTAGTAATAGTGTAGAGGATTTATAAATTTAACACTTCATTCGACATTCTTCTGTATTAACGATATACAAACTTTATGCGAGTCACATGACCTTCTCCAAAGTCAACCAAGGAATTTTGACCAAGCCAAACAGTGGAGAAAAACACAAAAATGGAAGAACGAAGAGAATGAGTGTATCAAGAGAAAAAGAGAACCATAGGTTTAATGGGTCTTTATGGGTTATATAAATGGGGGGTTTCGTCCTCTGAGTCCTAAGAAACGTGAGTGGAGAGGGGTTACACTAAATCTCCATTTAATAGCTGCAATAATGGTGAGGAATATCAAAATCAATCTTCTTTTTGTGTTCATTGGTGGCGCCTTTTATGTTTTGCAACTACTACGATTTGATTGGGCGCCCATTCTATGGAGCAATCCTTCGGTGACAAACATCAATAGAGAATAAAAATTTTATAAAAAATTTACCTTACTCTAGTGTTCCCCACGTGTTCAGAACCTACTTATCATCTTCCAAAGTTCTTTGGACGAGCCCAAGCAATGGAGAAGTCAAGAACAAGATGAAAAATGAAGTGGTGCAAGGAGATGAAGAAAAAAGAAATGAAATGAAAAATGTGATTATAAAGAAGAACAAATCAATATTTGTGCCCTATAATCCTCAAGGCCATGAATGCGAAGGAATTCATCATTTCTCATGAGTTAGTGCGTAAAAAGAGGAGGAAAAGACGAATTACCTTTTCAACCCAATACTCATGACCGTGACTTTCGAATGTTCACTCTTTGGAAAAGCAGTTCCAAATTTATTTTTTTCCAAATTGTTGAGACTTTACAATTACATATAAGTTCTATGACCATTTCATACTTTGTTAATGTGAAATTATTTGAATGAAATGATGCAGCTCAGGAACTAGTAATGCTTAAATTTTAAATTGTAAAAAAATTAAATTGTCAGTTCAACTAGCTTGCAGGAAACTATATAATAATCATGTTCAGAAACTAGTTATGAGATTAGTGATGGCACACGTTCAGGGTGGGGGATCCCCCGCCTCGACCTAGTCGATCCGTCCCCGCCCTGAATCCCTAATGCGGGAAAAAATTAATCCCCCTCCTCGATCCTCGTGGGGACCTCAATTTCTCGATTTTTTAGTTAAAAAGTGTGAAAAAATATAATATTTACATAATATTTATACAATCTTAATACAAATAAATCATCGTTACTCATTACATGTTCTACAATATAGTCTTTTAAAACTAATAATTTCTTATTACATGAAAATAGCAAAAAAAAAGAGAACTCTATGACTACACTGTGCATAAAGGTGGACAACCATTGGAAAAGTTTTTCGGTCGACAGTCATTGTGACATCATCCTCCTCTCGCTTCGTGTCCATCCGTCATCGCGAGCACTGCCTCCTTCAGCGGCTAGTCATTGTTCAAAGCACCGCCTCCTTCCACATGCAGTCGTTGTCGGTAAGCGCCTCCTCCTCCATCAATCGTCACCATCGCCCAGTTCTGAGCATTGCGACCCCTCCTCCATCGATAGTCTCCCCCCCTCCCCCCCTTCTCATGCGTCGTTATCACCTCCTCCTTCACGACGACCTCGCCCCCTTCCTTGATGGTGATGAGAAGATGTTGCAAGGGCTCAGACATGGAAGTCAAAGTTGCCACCCCTCCTCCTCCATCGGGCATCATCGTCGCCCTTCTGTAGAGCCCATCGTCACCTCCCTTCGGCATCATGTGTTGACACCGCCCCCATCACGACCGTTGATCTCTGGAATAGAAGACTTTGATAGTGTGCGTGGCGATAGAGTTGATGGTAGGGGTCGTGTTAGGGTTTGTTTGGATTGAGACAAATTTGTAATAATTTTCCATTTCATAAATTATTATTTTATCTCGTATGAATATTACATTTGTAATTTTTTATAATTATTCTTTTATAAGTATTTATATCTCATTATTTACTTTTAAAATAGATGAATAAAATAGTTGAAAAAATAAAAAATAAAATAGAAAATATAAAATATAAAATAGGCTAAAAGACAAATTGAGTGGTAAAGAATAAATATTTATTACTCATTAGATATTATAATACCTTATATATAATAAAGGGTAAAATTGATTTTTTAGTAAATAAAACTTTCATTCTCCAATCCATTATTTTTTACAACTTACTATCTAAACATGAACTTTCTAATGACACGTCACCATCCCATCTCTCACTACATAACACCATTCCACCCCTCTATTAGTTAATTGTCAAATGCAGACTTGGGAGGAATTTTAAGATTAGGGAGAAGAAAATATGGTTTCTTTATTACATATATATATATATGTATGTATGTATGTTTGTATGTATGTATATATATGAGATAGTGGATTATTGAGATGTAATATATATGATCTGAGAGTTGATATTTGAAATAAATTATATAGAAATATTAAGACACGGGGGTTCAAGGACCCATGGGGCGCAGGCAATCCACCCTGCTCCAATTCTCTAAACCAATTTACCTTTCATTCCTGACCTCGTGAGGATAAAATTCTTCGAATTCGAAACCTTGACCGGAGATTTCCTATGGAGTCCCATATGTCATCCCTCACCTTAGTCAGGATGTCGGAGCGCATGGCGGGGATGAGCGCGTCATGCACCTTCCCGGCCATGGCCTACCCCGAACATGCCCCAAGAGCACGAAGGCTCTTTGGGACTAGGGGTGGCAATATTCCCCACCCCCGCGGGGCCCTGCGGGGATTCCCCATTTGGAGCCCTGCATTCGGGGATATTTTTCCCTACGGGGGCGGGGGTGGGGGCCAAACTATCCCCGCCCCCCTTTTCGGGGATCGGGGCGGGGGTAGTTCCTCCCGCCCCGTCGGGGCCCCAAATTCTCGATAAATTATTTATAATTAATAATTATTATAATTATATTTATTAGATTACATCTGAATCATTCATTTTACACACACACACACACACACACATATATATATATATATATATATATATATAACATTAAACCCTAACAACCCTCTTCTTTCTCTCTTTTCTCCCAAGTATCAAACCCTACAGGACCCATTCGGCCGCCCCAAAACCAGTCGCAGTCGCCGACCGCCAGCTTCTTTCGTCGGTGATCAATGTCGTCTCCGGCGGCCGAAAGGGGCGGCAGCGTCCGAAAGGGGCAGGTCTTCGAGGGCGGGTCATCGTCGTCGAGGGCGGGTCATCATCGTCGAGGGCGGGTCATCGTCGAGGGGATCGCTGTGGTCGTCATCGTCGTGGGCGGCGGCCGAAAGGGGCGGCTGCATGAGGCATCATTGTGGTCGAGGGCGTCGTCGTCGAGGTCAGGTCGTCATCGTCGAGGGGATCGCTGTGGTCGTCGGCGTGTGGTCGTCGACGTGTGGCCGAAAGGGGCGGCGGCCGAAATCGTCTGCGCAGAGGCAATTTCGCCGCCGCCCCTTTCAGTCGATTTTGCCTCTGCGCAGTGCGCAGAGGCAAAATCGGCCGAGTGGTGGCGATTTTGCCGCCGCCGCCGCGAAATTGCCTCTGCGCGGTGCGCAGAGGTGATCACCTCTACGCGCTGCGTGCAAAGGCGACTCACAGTGACGTCTCTGCACGATGCGCGCGGAGGCGAAATCGCCTCTGCGCGCTGTGCACAGAGGTGATCACCTCGCGCACTGCGCAGAGGTGACTCCTCATCCCTATGCGCAGAGGTGAGTTACCTCTGCGCACTGTGCAGATTTTTTTTATTTGTGATTTATTTATAATTTTTTAATTACCACATTTTATTTATTTAATAAAAAATTCAGGGAATCGGATTCCCCACAGGGATTCGGGGCCCCGCGGGGATTGGGGCGGGGAATAAAATTTCCCTCAAACCGGGAATTCGGGACGGGGGCGGGTCGTCGGGGGCGGGGCGGGGGTGGTGTCCCCTGCCCCGAACAGCGGCGGTTGCCATCCCTACTTGGGACGACAAGGTGGGCATGTGATGAGCATGGAGGCGAGATGCACTCCTACTCCTACTTGGAGTATGACTCCTAGTCTGAGTCGAAGTCGAATTAGGGTTTCAAGGCTGGACGACAAGGAGGCATGGTCGGCAACCCGAAGACATGGGGTGAAGCACGTAGGCTTCATGGGATAGATTCGTTGTCCAAAGTGGCATAATGCCAAGTTGCCCACTTTGGCAAGGGATGACAGGCGCGGCACATAGGGCACGACGTGGCGGACGCGGCATGACGGGCGCAACATGGCAGAGCGAGGCATGGGCACAGCATGGCGACGGGAGTCTAGGGCAATTCGGCCCAACCCAGAAGATCGACAAAAGGTGTCAAGCTTTGAGAAGGAAAGCAAGTCCAGACGGTTTATCTATTAAAGGAAAGGTTGTGGTTGGAAAGAGATAAGTTGGGAACTTATCTCGTGGCCGGCCGATTAAGGGAATATTGCCGAGAAGATAAAGCATAAAGGAAGTTTTGCATATTAGGAGATCGAGGAGGATTCCTTAATTAGTGGAAAGATAAAATAGGGAGGTTGAGAGAGGGGTCGACTTTAACTTGTATAAATAGAGGTCTATGGCCGAATTTTGTATTCATATATGAATTAATAGAGTTCCAAGCTTTTCCCATAAACCGTGAGCTTTTCTTGTATTGTACTTGTGTGATTTTTGTTGTGTGCAGGGCGAACGAGTGACGAGAGAGGGAGGACGACAAGGTTGTTGAAGTTCTGGGCGTGTTTTGAATGTGGATGTTTAGAGCGTACCAGGCGGAAGATGAGGAGATTGTCATCCCTAGATGAGAGAGACATCATTTTTTTCATTGCCCCCTTTTTTTTTCCTTTTCCATTTTCCCATCTTCGTTTTTGGATTCATTCAAGTGCTAAAGAGGGAAGAGAGAGAGATACTCATTTTCTCATCTTCGTTTTTGGATTCATTGAAGTGCTACACAGAGAGAGAGAGAGGGGTGAAGGAAGGACATGAAGAATGATTACCGTCTGATTAGTATGAATTAGAGGGGCTACCGTCAGAACGGCAAATGAGAAGATAAAACCCACCTTAATTTTTTTTCCTTTATTCTTCTCTCTTTTTTTTCAGTTCTTAATACTATTTTGTACATGATCTGAAATGTAGAACATATAGATTTAATAATCATCCCTCAAAATATTTGTTTCGATTACAAAGGTATTTTTATGCAGTACACTGGATAAAAAAATTGAAAGTAAAAATTAAATGTTAACTATTTCTCAACTATTTGCTTTCGGGATGGATGACGCAGTGACCAGTGAGGCCGGTGGGCGTGCGTGCCCTGCCCTGCCCTCTGCGTCTCAATGCTTTTAGATCACAAAACGTGCACTGCCTCCAGCCCACGCTTTCTCTCATTTCGTGCCCAACCCCTCTCTCTCTCTATATATATATATATACCTACTTTTTTATTTCGACTTCATCGAACTACGCGTCTCTCCCTCTCTCTGCCTTCCCTCTCTTTCCTTGCTCCTGCCTCTACCCCTCTCGGGAAGAAGAAATTAATTATTAATACATGTCATGCACGAGAGAGAGGAGAGAGAAAGGGATCGGGGACCATTGCAGATTTGCAGTGCACGGAAGGAGTGGGGTGAGAGAGATGGAGAGAGATTAAGTTCGCGAGGAGGTTTCCTCCTCCTGATTTTGAACAGACTCTCCGTCATCTCGAAGAAAAGGAATAATGTTTAAGATATTCGATCATCGAACTAAAATTGTCTAAGATCGATCCGAATGGAATTCAATGATCAAATTGAATAATATAAAATAATAAAATAATTTAAAGTGATTATTATAATATTTGTTAATATGTAATATTAAATAATAAAATAGAATAAAATTAAGCATAAATTAACTCATTAATCAATTTTTCTAAATAAAAAAATATTGTGATATAATTATAAATAAATAAAATATTGACGGAATTTTATATATGTAATAAGGAAGGAAGTTGAAATATAAATTTTAATATATATAATTCTTAAAAGCTTTTATAATTTCTTTTATGTTTTATTTCTTTTACATTTTATAACTTAATCCGGCTGAGTCGGTTAAATTCGTCGGGTCAATCGGTTGAATCTAAAATGTGCTCGAGTCAAAACTACTCAATCAATCGAGTTTTGAATAATTTGTGGACCATTTTAGTACTTGAATACCGATCTGATCGGTCCAACAATAGAAATTTGTTAAACAAAAAAGAAGAAAATCAACAACAACAACAACAAAGCCTTATCCCACTAGGTGGGGTCGGCTACATGGATCATACGACGCCATTCCGTTCAATCAAGAAAAACAAATCGTCGGGTGATTTTTTCCCCACTTTTCACGTTTTAAAATCCAACTTTTCTTACATACTCTTTTATTAGATGACGATTAGTAAGCAATTTGTTAGTCACAACAAAAATTTAAGTGTAATTGCTTCGCCTATATAATTTCCTTTTGAATTTAATCCTTCTCCATATGAACTCCAATTTTTCAAAAAGTATGGATTTGAGCATTCATATCCTAATGGAATCTTAAACATGGGCCGAATTATATATATATATATATATATATATATATATATATGGCCATCCGATTTGAATGGACGGCCTTGATGTGTGTGCGTCGGTTTAGAGAGAGCATATGCAGTTTAGGGTGGAGGGGGTTCGGCGAGTTGGCGAGGTCGTCTCTCTCGGCTGACATCCGCGAGCATGATCAATCTTGGCTGACGCGATTCATCTCTCTCGGGCGACATCTGATTAGCGTTCGTGCATGGAGGCGAGTTGGTAAGGTCGTCTCTCTCGGCCGACATCTACGAGCATCATCTCTCTCGACCGACGTGCATCATCTCTCTATCGGCCGACATCTGATCGAGCGAGCGATGATAGCGCGTGGAGGGCAATCGGGTGGCAATCTTGATCTACGAGTGCGAGCGCAAAGAAAAGGGTGATCAAGCATCTCTCCTTTGCTCCTTCTACCTCGCCGGCGCAATCTACCCATCTCCTCTGCTCCGATCTACCTCGCCGATGGTTGCGTCTCTTCTCCCTCTCTCCTCCACGATCTACCCCTCTTCTACCTCGCCGGTGCGGCATCGAAAAAGGGGGACATTGCCCCCTCTGCAACCTCACCAATGACAAAGGGGGTCGACGCCCCCCTTTCACGCTCGTCGGCGTGCGATCTCACCGGTGAGGTCGCAAAGGGGGGCCAACGCCCCCTCCCTTTTTGCTGCCACGCCACAGAAGCCCTCATCGCCTTGTCCAAAGCCCTTTGTCTTCGAAGCTGTTGCCCCCTCATCCAAAACCCTCGCTGCCCTTGTCATCTCACGATCGATGTCGCCTCGCCGGAGGAAATGCGCTGAAAGAGATGACGGCGCAAAGGGAGAGAGGCATGAGTCGCAAGAGACGCTTCCTTCGTTCGACCGCTTTTGAACCGACGTGCGAGACGGATAAAGGGTGGATCACTGCTGATTCAGTGCACAAGAGATCTCGGCCATTTGATCAAAATCCAACACCCCAAGATGCAAGGTCGCACTGTGTGTCCAATGAGTGTGGTGTCACCTTAATATATATATATCACATTGGGGGCGCACTGTGTGACCACTAAATTTGAGCCATCGATCGCGCATCAACGGTTGGATCCACACGCATTGTCTTCCTCCTCTATCTCCCCTTCGCAGCTTCGTCTCCGCCTTGTGTTTCTCCGCTACAGCTTCTTCTCTGCTCACCACTTCGCCACCGCCTCCTTTTTCTCTCTCCACCATGGGTCGCATCCTTCTCGTCATCGTCATCGTGGGAGCCTCGAGAGTTCCCTCCGCCCTTCCTCGTGCTCTTCAGGGCGAACTCCCTGCCGTCGCAGACCCGGGATGAGTTGCAGAGCGCGCTTGTTCCCCCTTCTCACTACCCTCCACCACCGGTCGATCGCCTCCTGTTCCTCCCTCCCCCATGTGCCACCCTTTTCTGTTGGTGACCCCTCTCTTCCATCCGCCACCTCCTCCTCGCCGCCAAAAGCTCCCTCCTTTTGCTCTCCCCACCACCCCTTCCAAACCCCCTGAAGCCATCCTCCCACCATCTCCTCCGCCACCTGATTCGGCGAACGCCGACAGCCACCTTCGTCTCCATTGACGCCTCACCGCTCCATCCCCACCTAAATTGCTTGCACTCGTCTCACCATCTCATGCCCATTCTTACCGAAATGCGCGAGGCAGAGGAGGACGCAATCGGACGTCGCAGATGAATTGATCACAATGTGTGTATCATGTATACACATTTTTAGTGTAGTTGCTAAAGCTTGAAGATTTGGTGTAAGATGCACAATTGTACAAAATAGAGGGCACTGAAAATTAAAAAATAATAATAACAACAAAATAATTAAGTTTTTCTCCTGGAATATAATGAAACATGGAACTCAAATCTTTAGCATGCCTTCAAGAAAACATGCCTTATTATTAGAGATGAAAGTGGTTCGGATCGGACAATTTTTATGTAAAAAAATGACCTTCAAATTTCGTGTAAGTTTTTTAAAACGTAAAAGACCACTCTCGAAAAGATAATAGTTAACTCTAAGTTCAACTTTTTTATGTAAATAAACTAAATTATTATAATTTAAGATATTATAGTCAATTTTGTACAAACTTTATTAAAATAGATTAATGATTTGATGATATTCAAGTTTAACTACAACATAATAGGTCAGCAGTATACTTAATCTAAATAATATGGGTAAAAAATGTAAAACTATGAAATATTATTTGAAAGTTGAAGCAATATTTAATTATAATATTTTTTTAAAAAATATTTGGTTCGAATCGAGTCCCTCCAATTTTTTTTTTTGTTAAGAGCCCTAATTTAAACGAGTGATTTTATTTATTCTAAAAAACTAACCTAATTTTTAATTCGAGTCCAAATTTACGATTTTTTTTGGTTGGTTTTTTTCGTTTGATTAGGTTTTTCGGGTGGATAAGTTTTTTTGTTATTGTAACGTGGTATATTAGTTCTTTCATGTATTTTTGTTTCATTTTGCAGGACCTTAAGCGTCTTAAATATTTTTTTTATTAAAATAATAAGTTACCTTTTTTCGATAACAACTCAGATGTGGGAGCGGGAAAGGATTAATACCCGGACCAATTTTAAATGAACAATTTATCCTAATTTTTATTAAGCATGTTTTGCTGGCTATTACACAAGAACATCTACTTTTTTATTGTTTTATTTTATTTTTTTCTCCTCTTACCATGTAAGTATCCATGATTTATATTTTCAAGTAATTTGGATCGTACCTGGTCACATATCATCTGATTATTGGGTATAAAAAAATATCTCTCACACAGAATAAATCAGGATCAAATTTCAGACTTTGCTTAACCTCCACCCGGTCGAGAATTGAATAGTATAATATATGAGGATCTTTTATAGGTCCTGGCACAAGGTTAAAATTCTAGTCTCTCGACTTCATGTCCGAATAAAGCGGTACCTATTAAAATATCGCTAGTTTCTATCCAAGATCCCAGCACCACAACTCCATTAATAAAAAAGAAAAAAAAGACCATCCTATTTATTTGCACTGATAGCACTAACTTTACTTCTCTCCTTGAAAACTTGGCTGAAACATGGAAGAATTGAAATCTTATTCCGAAATGATCTATTAATATGCTAATAAGTCATTTTAGGAATTGCTAATTATACATAGTGAAGTGAAAAAAAAGCTCAGTTGGTAGAGCACCTCGTTTACACGTGCGCCAATTCTTTTCAATGGAGTGAATTGCTAGAAATATGTAAAGTGTATGACTAACCCAATAACGAAAGTTTCATCTTATCATGACCCGACCAAGTCAGGCTTCTCATGGATTCCACATGGGCAAGGAAAGGCAATGAAATTAACCCTTCCTCCTCTTACTAATACTACAGAATGTTTTTGTAAATTATGGCCAATACTAGAATCCTACTTGGGGAGATTTGATTCATTCCCCTTCTAGAAGTATTTTAGTGATAGATTCTATAGGGACACCAAAAACCTCTGCCCTTCCATCTCGTAGCAGTTGACTTTGCTTAACCCTCCACCCCACCCCCACCCCCACCCCACCCTGTTTTGTTTTGTGTCACCTAAGAAATCTTAAATCCTAGTTAAAATAAAAGATGAATTTAACGAAATAAGACATACCGAGTCAATAAATAAATATGAGTACTAGTTGAATTCTAATGAAATAAGCAGCAAAAAAGATATAAAAATTCCCTTAAAATTTTAGACAACCTTAAAATTCAATTAATTGCATTTTCCCTTGATCGAATGGATGACAAGGAAGGAATAGCCGATCAACTCAAAGTAAAGCCCCAAAACACAAATACTTCAAAAGCCCAAATCAAACCATAACAACACTAGAGCCCAACGAAGCAAATGCGAATGAATATACATGATTTTAAATTATATATATATATATATTATATATATTTTTAATAAATTATATATATACATATGTATGTAACCAATTTTCTCGAAAACTTGAATATCTGTGTAGAGCAACATTTCTATATTTATTATTTGGGAAACATATAAATATACAATTAACTATATTCTTGTCTCAAAGTTCAGCAATATTTAAAATTAAACCATTTTTCCCTCTTCCTATATTGATCTTGGTGTCCATATATACATGACTTTGTCAGTAATATCACACGTGTATCGTTTCACGATTAGAACGACATTGCAAGTACATATCGTGCAAGGAACAGAATTTCAAATTTATGCCTAAATTAAGACTTCATTACATGGTGTATTATATAACTCCTTCATTATATGTTATATGTTATATTACAGTTCTCCTTCATTATACGCGGCTCAATTCGTGCGGTGTTAAATAGCATAGTATTATTCGTAGATTGAAAGTTTATCGATGGTCAAACTCGTGCGACGTTAAAAAATATAACTATTCACAAGTTTGCGGTCGACTCACTCATCATCGAACTCAACTAATCTAAGTAGATCATCTTGAGTCGCGTATAATGACATGTGAGACTCTCAATAACTTTTTTTATATAAAAATTTGAACTCAAAATCTTACTAAAAAGGAGTAATTTCTCACTCCGTTCCAATATTTTTTTTCAAACTTTAATAAGTATTATTGTTGGGTCAAAATCATCCGGTACCATCGCCCATTGTTGCATCATATATATAAATGTTGCAATCCAGGGTTAGGAAAAAGGTGATATGATATTGTGCGTTGTTGCAGTGGACAACTGGCTAATAGATAGATGACATATATTCTAATCAAAACTTTTCCTTTTCTTTTATTATTATATTTTTTTTATCAAAGTGGATTAACCTTTAAATGTGGATTCTTTGATCACAACACACCCTTATCCTCGTGCAAAACAAAGTAAAAGACATTACATTTGTATAACTATATATATAATATATATGTGTGTGTGCATGGTTTTGCCACAAATTGATGGAAACCTCTAACAAAAAAAAAGGCAATGCATAATTGAGGTTTCTGAGGTGGATAGCAACTATATATGCTTTTTTTAGAACCGGAGGAATCAAAAGTGGACAACAAAAGGAAAACAAATTGCCATCACAAAGGCCAAATTCTTCCTTTTTTGAATGGTATGTTATAAAAAGTTGAAAGAAACTAAGGTAAAACTTGAGGGAAATTAAACTCTCTTAATTTAAAGAATCATTATACTATAATGGACTGAGAGTAGATATAACTAATGAGAAAATATTGGGTAATCAATTTAGAATGCAATATTAATAAGATTGTGTTTATTCAATCTAGAGTAAATAAAAAAAAGAGAATCAATTATGATTTGGATTAACGATGAAGAATAAAATGCTAATGACTTTGTGAATTAATTATTACTAGCGATTTTTTTTTATTAAAACAAAAGTGTGCATACAAATATCTGTAATAATAATAATTATTATTATTATTAGGAGGTCTCATTTGGGTTGGGGACTTAACTAACGGCTTGACTTACTTGGACCTTGAGCCGGTGGATATATTAATTAAAACGACATTAATTTTCCACTAGTGATGAGTTTATTCTCATTATACCACCTTTTATTATTTTTTTTAGTTGAAGATAATTTCAACTTGTGATGCTAATGAAAAGGAAAGGAAGAAAAAAAATGGAAAGATTATTAATTGTGGACATGACAAAAGGTGTGGACCTGATATGCAACTAATTAAGCATGAATTATTAGGGCCCTAAAAGGCTTTTATGTGCACTAGGAATCAAAACTATGACATGAAGACTCATTATAATTAATTAATTAATTAATTAATTAGTTATTAAGACGTGTTGGTCCTCTTTTGCTTTTTCATGAGTGAAACATGTTCCCCTGTCTTTTGGAAGAGTACCAAATTTACAATTAATTTGATTAATAATTACTGTGCATCATGCAAAAAGTGGTGCATGGCTGTGGAATTTAAATAACTTTTTTACAAAAGAAAATTTTGATTTCATGCAAGCTTTCTTAATTTAATAATTTGAAAAATATCTTTGCTGCTTAGTACAATCGATTAGGGTTGAATTGGTCTTTAAAGGGCACTTGAATGCTTTTGGCACAAGCAATTAGTACTAAGTGTCGCTTTTGATAAAGTGTGATTTGAGTCTTGATGCATTGGAGTGTTCAAACTGCACGTGACCAATTTAAATTTCAAAAAACATCTCCCTATGAGTTTTCCATTAACATTTAATTAATACGGAGATGGATAAAGAGCAGAACGATATTTTCATGATGACTTCAAGAATTGAACCGGAGATTTTCATATGAGTCTTTGATAACTAATATGTAACAAATGATAATGAACCAAAGAAAAGAATGCATAGTTTCATTATGAAAAATAAAATGAATCCGTACAAAAAAATAATAATAAGCAAAGGCTTGCATCTAATTAATGCAAAGAATCCATATGTTCAAATAGTGTCTTGCATCAAATTCTAAACTATTAACTCTTGACAAATCTGCTAATGAATTATTCCAATCAAGCAAGTTTACTTTTTAGCTACATTAATAATATACTCAATTGTATCCACCATATGTTTTGCTTTTTCGTAGCATAGTAAAAGTGGAATGGGGATATTATTGACTTCAAAATTTGAAAGATGCTCCTATTGGAATGGTGTTTATTAGATTGCACAGTTCAATCCGTCCGTTATTCAACCCGATATGATAACGAGTAAGTTCGTCAGTGTCCGATCCGAATCCGTTCAATAAGTTATCGGACTTGGACGGATAATAGTTCAGTATATGATTGATATCCGTCCGTTAACTAACAAATCATTTGATAGGTCACCCGTTAATCCGTTAATAATATAAGCTAATAAATTTATATACTAATATTTTCCTAATAATTGGGTATAAGTTGTTTATCCATTATTAATTTGATTTATTCTATTCATAATGAAAATAAAAAAAACAAATGAGTAAAAAGATAAAAAAATAAAGAAAATTATGAGAAAACTGAAGGAAAAATTAATGACACTTTATTTGTTATTTTATTTTAGTATCAAGAAAAAATATAAGAAAATATAGAAAAAGAAATGCCAATTTTAAAATAAATGAAAAAAATCAAATTATTTTTTTTAAAAAAATTAATGAGCTTGTTAGGTGCATCCGCTAGTCAATATGTCCGTTAAGACTTATTAGACTTTAACGGACCGGATAAGTTTTTAAAAGTATTAGATGCTCTGATAATAATTCGTTAAATTAACTAACTTGTTCAACCCATTCGATGTCCGGCAAAACTCGATTAACTAAAGCTATTATGAGCCTGCCCAATCCGTTAAACACTAATGCCCTATTCTATTGTGAGGGAAAGATAATAATTTCCCTCTAGCAAAGTAATCATATTTATGGTACCGACCCAATTTGGAAAAGAAAATTTGACCTAATCCAACTCATCCCAACAGGGTAAAAATTATATATATACACAGAAATCAATAATATTGGACAAATGGGCGATCTAGTCGAGTTGAAATTCGATTTCTGACCGTGGATCTAAGTCAACCAATGGAAGTGTGATCAAGATTGGCGACCTGATCAATAGTTCTATCCAATACTGAACTATTGTGTGTTAGTTAATAATAATCCTTAACAAAAAAAAAGTTATTATTACATTACAATATTCTTGCCACCGGCAGAACAAAAAAAAAAAAACAAATTTGATATACTAAAAGAAAAAACACCCCCGTTCTCTATTTTGTTATTCATCGGATAACAAGTATATCAAATTTAAAATTTTAAATAAAAAATAAAATTTTATTCATAATTTTTAATTCAATAATTTAAAAATACTAAAATAAATACCATGTCCTCCTTTAGAAACATTCGTCTTCATTTTATCCTATATTTTATGTTCACATGCAACCTCGACAAATTCTGATTATTACCATTATCAAAATATTTAGATAAAAGCAAGTTTTCATAAAATACTAAGGGTGTTTTATCTAATAATAATAATAATAATAATAATAATAATAATAATAATAATAATAATAATAATAATAATAATAATAATAATAATAATAATAATAATAATAATAATAATAATCCAGAAAAGTAGCATAATATATAGTTTGACAAAATAGAACGATTTGATATTGTCAGGGTAAATAATAAAAGTTTATAAAGATTGACAAGGGAAAATAGAGAAATCCTCGGACCAATCAAATCAACCGCTGCCATTTTATTGACCTTTCCCGTCCTTCCACGTGTCATTCTCCGCCGATCCTTCAACTGCATATATACTCCTCGTCCCTCCCCCGAGCAACTCCGAAAGCTCACGACATGATGCTGCCGTTTTGCCTCTTCCCATGCTCCTCCGCCGACCACTGTAACGACGCCGCCGGAGAAGGCGGCGACGGAGACGGCGCGTGCGACCTCACGGCCGTCACCTCCTCCGACTCCCCTTCTTCCAGTTCATCCGCTGGCGGAGCCACCAACAACTCCGAGGACTCTTCGGCCGCATCGCTCGCCTCTCTCCGCTCTCTCCTCCCCTTCCCCTCCTCCTCCCCCATTAGCCCCGCCCATCTCTGCCTCACCTCATTAAAGCCCCTCGCACTCTCCTCCTCTGTCTCCGCCCCTGCGCTCGCAGCAGCTGCCGGCGACGGCGCCTCACGACCGCCGCTTCTTTACTCCGCTTCCGAGACTGGGATCGCCATCTTCGACCTAGCCGCCTTCCAGATCGTCGAGACCCTCCCCGGAGTCCCCGCCGCCGGCGTAGTGAAATCGCTCGCCCTCGCCACCGACGGTGCGGCCTTCTTCACCGCCCACCAAGACGGCCGCATCCGCGTCTGGCGCCGGTCGTCCCGCTCCGACCGGCACCGCCTCGCTGCGTCCCTTCCCACTTCCTCCGATCGCCTCCTACGCCTGCCGCTCCCCTCCAACTACGTCACTGTCCGCCGCCACCACCGCCGCCTCTGGATCGAGCACGCCGACGCGGTTTCGTCCTTAGCCGTCTCCCGCACGGGCGACGGCGCGTCGGTCCTTTACTCCGGCTCCTGGGACAGGACGGCGAAGACCTGGCGCGCCGACCGCGGCCACCGCTGCCTCGGCTCGGTCCGCGCGCATGGGGACGCGGTGAATGCCGTCGCCGCGTCCGGCGACGGCGTCGTCTACACGGGCTCGGCCGACGGGAAGATCCGCGTGTGGGCGCGACCGTCCCCGCAGCATGAAGACGGAGCCGGCCGCAGCTGGCTACGCCGCAGGCGGCGAGGGGGACTGACGATGGTGGCGGAGCTGGAGGGACATCGCTCGGCGGTTAACGCACTGGCTCTGAGCAACGACGGGAATGTGTTGTACTCCGGCGCCGGCGACAAGACGGTCCTCGTGTGGGAGCGCGAGGAGTCGGCGAGACACATGTCCATGGCGGGGGCCCTGCGGGGGCACTCGAGGGCGGTGATGTGCCTCGCCTGTGCCGGCGACGTGGTCGTAAGCGGGAGTGCTGATCGGACGGTCAGGATTTGGAGGAGGAATGGAAGCAACGGTGGCGATGGAGCGGGGGGACGAGGAGGGTTCAGCTGCCTCGGGGTCATGGAAGGTCACGTTACCGGAGTAAGGTCGGTGGCGGCGATTCCGGTGGCAGCGTCGGCGGAGTCCGACTCCGAGGCGGAGTTCCGAGTTTGCAGCGGGAGCATGGACGGGGAAATCAGGGTCTGGCGGGTACGGATTTCGGGTACAAAAAAGGATCCGATTTGTCGTGTACATAAAAAGAGAGGTGGAGAATAATAAAAGACATTGGACTGCTTTTTTTTTAAAAAAAAAGAAAATTAAAAGGAGAAGGAGAGAGAAAGAGTGTGAGAATCGGGTGCTTGCCTTGATTTTTGTATTTGTTTAGTTTCTTTTTTTTTTCTTTTTAGTTTTAGTTTCTTTGATTTGTGAGTTTTGAATCAGTTTTGGGTGGAGCTATTGGCTAATGACTCGTTGTGTGAAAAGATTTATGTTTGCATTAACTATATGTTGTAAAAAATATTTTGATTTATCTGCAATAAAATACATATTTTTCTTTTATGGATTATATTACTTTGTGGGATAAATGCACCTTCTGCAGTTTGAGAAATTAAGATCTCATTTATAATTTGTTTGGCAAACTTTTAGCCAAACTTAAAAATAAGAGAAGTAATTAAGTTTAAGGATTTGTTAGTTATGCTTAATTACGCATGTCCTTTGCCTTGAACATGTTTTAAGATGTCTCTGTATAGGTAATAGAGATCAAGCAAAGGCACTTCAAGAAAATCACCACCTGTACTAAGGTGGAAGTGATAAGCAATTCATTCGCGGTCTAGAGTTGGAGTTTTTAAAATTTTTTTTTGGGAAATCTCTTATAAAAATCATAAGATAATTTTATAAAAAATGATGAGACTTTTAATTTGTAGAGAATGCGTATAATCATTATCATCGTATAAGATCCAAAGAAAAAAAAAAGAAATCATACTTCCTTGTTTTTTTTTTGCTTTATGTCAAATCTGTTTAAATTTGATCTGACATTTTTTCGTTTGTATTCTTGTTATTTAATATTATTTAACATGTTTAAATTTGATCTCATACTATATAATATTATTATATTTAAAAAGTTGGGTGAGAATCAATAAAGAGTACTGATTACAATATTAATTAATTTATTAGAGAAATTGCATGGGAACTAAAATCGAAGAGCCACATAGGACAAATAGAAAAATGTGGAATAAAATAGGATGAAAAGTAAAATTTAAAAAAATGGAAATGACATTAAGAATTGGAAAAGTAACAATTATAAGGACATGATCCAATTTATTATTGGAGAATTAAGTAGCCTTGACCACAGAAACAAAAGCATCTGATTACCTTCTCGATGTGTCAACTATATATATAATGACAATTAGATGCTCTCCATCAAAATTAAGTTACCTTCCAATTAGGACCAGGAACGGGGAATCTGTGGAAGTTTGCCCAAGTGATCAATTTGTCCCCCTTTTTTTTTCTTTCTTTTTTACTTGAATGCCTATCTGCATGCAGTTTCACATGTAATGCAAAGATTTAATTATATCACAGTGGGCAGCATGCTGTCTTCTGATTGATTCAACTATTTAAGGATATTTGCCAACGAGATGAAACATGAAAACCTCACAAAAAAAAAACAGTTGTTTACGTGTGTATATCAGGATATATCATTATTCATAAGTACTAATTAATGAGTATGATATAAATATAATACACGAATTATATATGTACCATCCTATCTAGATATATGGATGGAGTATTATTATATACCTAGTTTGAGATTATATAAAAAGTGTTTTCAAGAAGATATTATGTGAGTAATTAATTAATGTATTTCCCTTTCGAACATTAAATAGGTGCAAATTGATGTGTGAAATGATGAGGTCCACAGGGATTGAAGTTGGTGAGTTTGGATTCAGCAACTCTGGTATTTTAGCTTTCAGACCTGTACTACAAAATATATATATGGTATTTTAGCCTGTTGGAATAAAATAAAATTAGGTTTTCTCATTTGTCAGTGTCTGCAAGCCGACAATATATTCATATATGAAGTTCTCAACTGAATATGTGCATGCAAATGGAACAGAAGACAAAACGTTAGATTTATTTATTTGAATAACAATTAATATATGATTCATAAGAAAGGGCATTTTTGGTATTTAATTTATCGACCTCTTGTATGCTATAATATACTATACATATACTACACCTACAAGTGTTAAATTTGAATGGCCAAATCAATAATTAATTTGTTACCGCATGCAACTTTCCCAACTCTTTATTTGGAGTAGAATCCATTTTATGTATTAAAGTGGAAAGAGAAAACTAACCAAAAGGCATTGACACTATCTATCCCAAAACATTATTATTTTCATAAATGTATGATGTGTGAGTGAGGACAAATCTAGAGATAAATTAATTCATGGAAGTTTCGAAACGAACGTGCTGATAAATTATGGACGAGAGGAGAGTGTCTGAAGTGTTTGCATGTGCTCCACATATATTTGTATGATGCAATTAACTTATAATTGATGGCCTAATTACCATGTCTTCGGCAGTACCTTGATCTAGATCTTGCTAGATAGATGCCATGGAATTAATCAGATCTCGACGTGCATGAGTATATAACGATCAAGATGACAGAATTGATCACTTGCGTATAAATTCATCACCTGTTTCTTCTATAAGTCAGTTTATATGAAGTGCATGCAAAAGTAATTTAGTTCGATAAAAAAACATGCTCTCATTTACATCCTTACATTAAAGTTGGGGTATATTTCCTCCATGGTTAATAAGTCTTCAAACTTATGGACTTTTGGAAGTCATTAGGAATCCTCATGTAAACTATAGGCTCTTCTAGTCGGATAATCTTAACAATGAATGTTTGAGCTTAATAATGTCGAAGATGTTAAATTAACTTTCATCATTATCCAACTATGTGTGTGCGCATCTATCCATGATCCTTCTAAACGTTGTGTTTGTAAGTGTGTATATATATGTATATAATGTATCTCAATTATGTTAGAGTTGGTGAATACTTCAAGGCCCCTTGTTTCTCACACCGGGTTCGCCCACGTGAGCTTAGGGGAATCTGAGTATTACCCAATTAACAGTATTGCTGGCGTACGAACGAAAGGGGGGGTTCGGGGGGCCCCGCCCCCCGACGGCGGTCCCGCTCGTCGGTGAGCGGGCGGGGGTTCGGGGGCAGCGCCCCCGAAACCTAGACGGGTTTTGGGCTTTTGTTTAGCCGGTCCGTGTGGTTCGGATTAGGTTTTTTCTCTGTTTGTTTGGGTTTTAAACCCGGTTTGGAGAGGCTATTAATAGCCTAATTTCTGATGTAATTTTGTGTGGCGGCTGTAAACCTAAACGATATAGTGGAATCTCTTTGCAGGACGTAGCCCTTATCTCAAGGATGAACCTGGGTAATTTCGTGTGTCTCCTTTATTTTTCTGCAATCTCTCTGCGATCTTCTCTCCTTGTTCTCGGATTTTCCCATCAATTGGTATCAGAGCACAGGTTGTTCGAGGAATTAGGGTTTATTCGAGATGTCAGGAGGATCGCGGATTGAGATAGAAAAATTTGATGGAACGCGATTTGATCTCTGGAAGATGAAGATGGAGGATCTTCTCTGTGATCGAGATCTTTGGACGGCAATCGAGAAGGAGAGACCAGGCATGGAGGCGGCGAAGGTCGCGGACGAGGCCTCCTCCAGTCAGGCAGATCCAAAGGCGATCGAAGAGTGGGATCGGATTGATAGAAAGGCGAAGGGTTTGATTCGGCTGTGTCTCGCGGATTCAATTCTTACGAATGTGATGGGCGAACCTACTGCCAGAGATCTGTGGAGGAAGTTGGAATCCCTATATCAAAGTAAGTCGTTGGTTAACAAGTTATTTCTGAGAAAGAAATTGTACAATCTTCGGATGCAGGAGGGTGACTCGTTTTCTACCCATCTTTATAACTTTAACACGGTGATCAGTCAACTTGTATCAATCGGTGTTAAGTTTCAAGATGATGATAAGGCAATAACATTGCTCTGTTCGCTGCCGGATTCATGGGACAATCTGATTGTTGTGATTGGTGGCGGGGATAAAGAACTTTCGTATGAAAGTGTATGTGCTGCCTTGTTATCAGAGGAAATACGGAGAAAGGGATCAGCAAGTTCTGGTAAAGAGGCACTGGCGGCCAGAGGAAGGCAACCAGAAAGGAATCAAAATCATAGAGGGAAATCCAAATCTCGTGGGCGTTTGAAGAGTAAAAATAAGAAGGTGCAATGCTGGAGATGTCAAGAGTGGGGCCATCTGAAACGAGATTGCAAAAACAAGCCGGTTCATAAGAAAGAAACTGAGTCAACCTCGGACAAAAAGGAGGCTGAGGTAGGGGATATGTATCTGGCTTCTGCATGTACGGCACAATCAGATAAAGATGTCTGGCTTATCGACGCTGGTGCTTCGTACCACATGACGCCTCATAAACACTGGTTCTGTGAATATGAGGAGTACAATTGTGGGGATGTCATGCTCGGAGATGACACTGCGGTTCAGATTATTGGACGTGGCAGGGTGAAGTTGAGGATGAATGATGGCACGGTGAAGATTCTACCAGATGTGATGCATATACCACTTATGAGCAGGAGTTTATTATCTGTTGGTACAATGACTGACTCAGGTGTTATATTCAGTTGCGACAAGGATTTGTGCAAGATGATCAGAGGGTCGATTGTAATTGCACGAGGGGTTCGCTATGGCACGTTGTACAAGTTGCTCGGAGAGACAATATCTGTGGGCTGCAGATTTATTTCTGAAGAGACCAAAGAAGATGAAGACAACAAATCTATGTTGTGGCATCGGAGATTAGGCCATATCAGTGAAAAAGGACTCTCCACTATAGCATCAAGTCAGATGGTAGAAGGAGTTCCGGATTGTTCTGTGGGCTTCGGGTTCTGTGAACATTGCCTCCATGGAAAACAGAACCGAGTCAGTTTTCAACACACAGGTTCAAGAGCAACGAAAATTCTCGAACTGATTCATAGTGATGTCTTTGGACCAACTCCGACTCCATCTATTGGAGGGTCCAGGTACTATGTTTCTTTTATAGATGATTTTTCGAGATACAGTTGGATTTATTTTATCAAGAATAAATCAGATGTATTCGATAAGTTTCGAGAATTTAAAGTTTTGGTGGAAAATCAATTGAGCTGCAAGATCAAGGTTCTTCGTACAGATAATGGAGGTGAATTTTGTTCAGATAAGTTTGAGCAGTTCTGCGTGGAAAA
The DNA here is from genome assembly GCA_030549335.1 of Pontederia crassipes. Lineage (NCBI taxonomy): Eukaryota > Viridiplantae > Streptophyta > Magnoliopsida > Commelinales > Pontederiaceae > Pontederia > Pontederia crassipes. The sequence continues at coordinate 47,783,121 of CM060189.1, read as the reverse complement.
TGGTATTGCTAGACAGAAGACAACTCCATATACACCTGAGCAGAATGGAGTAGCTGAAAGGTTAAATCGGTCACTCATAGAGAAGGCCAGATGTATGCTGAGTTGGGCTGAATTGGGGCAAGAATTCTGGGCAGAAGCTGTAGCCACAGCAAACTACCTGAAGAACCGCTCACCGACCTCATCAGTGAAGGATCAGACACCTTATGAGGCAATGTTTGGGAAGAAGCCAAATTTGTCTCATGTTCGGGTGTTCGGATGTGACGCATATGTTCATATACCCAAGGAAAAGCGGGGTAAGCTTGATAGTAAATCTGAAAAGAACATATTTGTCGGATACAAGGAAGGGATCAAGGGCTACAAACTGTGGAATCCAAAGTCAAGGACTATTGTTTACAGCAGGGATGTTGTTTTCCGTGAATCACGTTCCCAAGTTGAAGTTCAAAAAGGTGATGAACCTAAGAAAGTGGTAGTGCTTGAAGAAGATTCTGATTCTGAAACTTCAGAGGTGGATGCACAAGATACTTCAGTTGAGTCTGTTATAGAACCGGATCAAGAGGACTCGGTTAATGAAGTTGAAGATGCAGATTCAGATGAAGACCCAGATATTGGTACTACCATACCAGTTCTCAGGAGATCGACAAGAGAAAGAATAGCACCTTTGAGATACTCTCTTAGTGCTCTGAGTTCGTTTCATGCTTTGAGCATCATCGGCGAAGAACCTAGTTCTGTAAAAGATGCAAGGTCTATGGATGATGCAAATCAGTGGGAGCTTGCTATGGCAGATGAGATGCAGTCATTGGATAAGAATGAAACATGGAGTTTGTGTAAATTGCCTAAGGATAGAAAGGCAATTGGTTGCAAATGGGTGTTCAAACGAAAGCTGAAACCGGATGGGTCTGTAGAGAAGTACAAGGCGAGGCTGGTAGCTAAAGGGTACTCTCAGGTTGAGGGAGTCGACTATGATGAGATTTTTTCTCCCGTGGCGAAAATGACTTCAATCAGATTTGTTCTATCTCTGGCAGCAGCATATAATCTTGAGGTAGAGCAGATGGATGTGAAGACGGCATTCCTTCATGGGGACTTGGAGGAAGAGATATATATGAGGCAACCAGAAAGCTTTGAAGTTCAAGGTAAAGAAAAGCTGGTGTGCAAATTGAAGAAGTCTTTGTATGGATTGAAGCAGTCGCCAAGGATGTGGTACCAGAAGTTTGATACGTACATGCTCGAACTCAAGTTTGTACGTTCAGATTCAGATCATTGTGTTTATGTGAAGAGAGTTGGAGATCAGTTTGTCATTCTTACACTGTATGTGGATGACATGTTGCTGATTGGAAACAGTATGAAGATGGTGAATTCAGTGAAGGGTTTGTTGGCCAAGAAGTTTGAGATGAAAGACTTGGGACCAGCGAATTTTATTTTGGGTATGCAGATTAGAAGGGATCGGCAGAAGAGAAAGTTGTGGCTAGGACAGGAGAAGTACATAAAAGAAGTGTTGAAGAAATTTAACATGTCGGACTGCAAGCCAGTGGGTACTCCTATGTCTATAGGAACCAAACTTTCTGCAGAGCAATGCCCGAAGACGGATGAAGAAGCCGAAGAGATGGACCGTGTGCCATATGCAAGTGCAGTGGGCAGCTTGATGTACGCCATGGTTTGCACGCGTCCAGATATAGCCCAAGCAGTGGGAGTCTTGAGTCGGTATATGTCTAACCCAGGCAGGGAACATTGGAATGCTATCAAGAGAGTTTTCAGGTACCTTCGTGGAACTTCAGATTTTGCTTTGTGCTTTGAAGGTGCGGGAAAAGGAAAGATGCTTGATATTGTGGGCCATGTAGATGCTGATTGGGGTGGAGACATTGATAGTAGACGGTCCACTAGCGGATATGTTTTTACATTATTTGGGGCTGCACTAAGTTGGATGAGCAAGAGACAAAGCGTGGTGGCACTTTCTTCTACAGAAGCAGAATATATGGCTCTTACTCATGCTGCAAAAGAGGCCATATGGCTACGACGGTTGTGCTTGGAGCTCGGATTTGAGCAAGGTGCTATAGAGGTGAGATGTGATAATCAAGGTGCTATTCAGTTAGCTAAGAATCCCGCATTTCACTCACGCACAAAGCATATTGACATCCAATACCACTTTATTCGGGAAAAGGTGGAAAAGAAAGAGGTTCAGCTTGAAAAGGTTGATACAACAGAGAATAGTTCTGATTTTCTGACTAAAGCAGTTACAGGTGTAAAGTTTGAGTGGTGCTCTACTGCTGTCGGATTGAAGAAGAATGTTGCTGGCAAGGCTCTCATTGGTGTGAAGTATCCACCAAGTGGGAGAATGTTAGAGTTGGTGAATACTTCAAGGCCCCTTGTTTCTCACACCGGGTTCGCCCACGTGAGCTTAGGGGAATCTGAGTATTACCCAATTAACAGTATTGCTGGCGTACGAACGAAAGGGGGGGTTCGGGGGGCCCCGCCCCCCGACGGCGGTCCCGCTCGTCGGTGAGCGGGCGGGGGTTCGGGGGCAGCGCCCCCGAAACCTAGACGGGTTTTGGGCTTTTGTTTAGCTGGCCCGTGTGGTTCGGATTAGGTTTTTTCTCTGTTTGTTTGGGTTTTAAACCCGGTTTGGAGAGGCTATTAATAGCCTAATTTCTGATGTAATTTTGTGTGGCGGCTGTAAACCTAAACGATATAGTGGAATCTCTTTGCAGGACGTAGCCCTTATCTCAAGGGTGAACCTGGGTAATTTCGTGTGTCTCCTTTATTTTTCTGCAATCTCTCTGCGATCTTCTCTCATTGTTCTCGGATTTTCCCATCAAATTAAATAGATAGAATTCAATATATGCAAGTAAAGTCACTGGAACGATCGAGCTTAAGAACTTCTGGTTCTGGACAACACCCCTATCCTTTTTCTTATCTCCTTGCAGGTCATTGTCATGGTGCAAGAGACTGCCAACCAGAAAGGCAAACACGAACTTTATGATCGAACAGCACATGTTATCTTGTAGTTGACGCCGTGATGCCGACTTCTGGGACACATTCTGATTCCTGTTGCTAGTTAAACGAACGGAAGTCTGTGGAATCCATTTATTTACACACACTGTAAAACAAGCCAGCCATTGCATGGTCCGCGACTCGTGCATATGCATGCAAGTCCATAGAGATGACTTCTTCTAAGTCCAAACTCCATCGAGTTATATATATATATATATATATATATATATATATATATATATATATATGCCTTTCAAAGTTTGGCATCCAGTGAGTGACCCTACTTATTTATTTCCTATACATATATATAAGTTTACTGTAAAGTTGTTCAACATAAAAGAAAGGTAATTCTCAGGGTCCAACAGTTGTTCATCGTTCAGAAGGGTTTGCCGATAAAATATGTGTACATGTCCTCATGCACTTCAGAGTCAAGAGTTGCCGCACGCCTCTTGCAATCCCCCAGGTTCTAAGCTGTGAGAGATCTGAATGTGAAGGAACAGTGCACATATTTAGATGATAATTTATTATAACAAAAATTTGCTTCATATTATTAACAATAATTATATTCATCATATTCAAAATTTTATGAATTTATCCTTCATAATAAATATAATTATTTTTTTATAACTTATCATATTATAAAAATAAATCGTCTAAACTATTAATAAGAAAAGATATAAAAAACTAAAGAAAAATATCTATAAAATTATTTGACACTCACTCACACGAAAAGTATTTGACACATACATTAGACCCTATATTTGTAAAGAGACCCATTATGAAAATCGTTGCAGTTGACGCACTGGCATTTATTTAACTAAATAATTAACATGTATAGGGCAAGTTTACAATCAGTTGCTTTAGTTGCTAAAGAAGTTAGAAGTCAGAACAAGACTAATTAGTGTATATCATGATCCACAAATTAAGCTCTAATAACATAAAATTTATTCTGCAGGAACTTCAATTTGTTAAGGAATCGGTGAGCAATGCCAATGTGACATTTTTTTTTCTCTCAAACATGGTAAACCATATCAAATGAGCACCCACTTTTTTTTTCTTTTCGAGGAAGAAATGAACATCCACTTTATTACCAAAACCCTAGCTAACTTTGTTAATTAGCGGTACACGTTGTCTATGTGTCAACTGTCAACTATTGTAATGCAGATGCGAGGGTAACGTAAGTTATTATTTAATATGACCAATTAAGCTCCAAGGGGCTCCTAATAATTAAGATGTGCTAACTAAGGGTTTGCTTATACATGAGCGTTTGCTCTTAATTAAAGACTTCAAATCATGCGGATAAACATCGCATCGTGCTGATGATGCATTAAGGATCTTGACCGTCAAGTGGCTTAATTAATTTACAATACAGATTAAGGATCCATAGTTAATACATACTACTACTAATTAACTAAGATCAAGACTCTCTAAACTCTAAAGTAAAAAAATATTTAAAGAACTTTATATATTCACAACTACGTACATGCGTATACCCACTTAATATCCTATTGTCTTGTCATTTTCATAATTAATTCTATGAAGGCCTTTTAAACAAATTCTGATCAGCTAGCTGATCTATTAGCATATATATATAGCACTAGTGTTCATTTAGTCAGCTTCACTCAGGCTCAAGAAGGCAAAATACATACATGTGTATATATATATATATATATATATATATATAGAGAGAGAGAGAGAGAGAGAGAGAGATAAGAATATTGTGTATGCATTTTGAATCACTCCATATGAGTCATCAAATTATAATTATTTTAGTTATAACGACTGAGATTTAATCACCTATCATAATTTTGATTCAACAAAAAAAATCCAATTCAAAATAAAAAATGGCCGTGCATCGGTCTCCTCTCCTCTATTGCCGCCGACCTCTCCTTTGTCGTCAGACTCTTCTCTGTCTTTCATCGCCCGCTGACCTCTCCTTTGTCGTCGGACTCTTCTCTGTTCTTCGTCATCCTTCAACCTCTCCTCTCTCTTTCCTCTTGCCAGAGACATCTCTCCTCCCTCCTCCACTTTCTCCTCCATCTCAGTCGGCCCCCTCCTTCGTCCCGCAAGACACCGCCTCCACGATGGACACAGCTGACCCTCCTCTCTTTCGCAGCTTGCTGCCATCTTTGTCGCTTCTTTTTTTGTTGCTTTGAAGGTGTTGACACTTTGAGGCAAAGGCAGCGAAGGTGCCAACGAGGTGGAGGCCACTGCAAGAAATCTATTAATTAGTGACATAGGTGTGGCGTCGCTAAAGAAACGCTAAATCGTGGCTAAAAGCGTTAGCGTCAACATGGCGTCGCAACAATGGGACGCCTGTATTTGATAACCATTAGTGTCGCAATGGCGCCAAGAGACACGACGACGCTATTCGCATCACACGTCGACACTATTGCGACGATATGATGACGTGAAAAGTGTCATTGCGAAAGGCTCATGCGTGTCGCTAACCCGACGCTAAAGAGGCGCTAGAACCGTCGACGCTATATGGCGACACTACTCAAACGCTAATAGACTGCTAAAATAATCATTCAAGAGGGCGCTACTTTGATTCCAACACGTCTCTAAAGTTGGAGATGCCAATGTGATGCTAATGTGGCTCTATATATGATATGTTCATCTAATGAACAAATGCCCAGAGATGATCAAATATGGCGGAGATGATCAAATAAAGAGGATCATTTCGCATCCAATACATCAAATTTCACACTTCCATTACATTAAATAAAGAAAGAATGATTCGTTGCATCAAATAAAGACATCATTTTGCATTTGTTCATCGCACACCACACACTGCAATCGGGGCGGTCGAGAACACGCGGGCTCGGGCAGTAGCAAAAGTAGGAGGAGGAGGAGGCGGTAGTGGTCGTGGCGTCCCGTTGGCATTGGGGCAACAACAAGAGTAGGAGGAGGAGGTGGTGGCGGTGGCGTCTGGGCAGCATCAAGAGTAGGAGGAGACTACAAGAAATCTGGCTATTAGCATCAACATGGTGCCATATTAATGATACACCTGAAATCGATAGCCATTATTGTCGCAATAATGCTCGAAGCCGCACCGATGCCACTAGCGTCAACTATCGGCGCTAAACTGACGTTATGATGACACAAAATGTGTCAGCGTGAGGAGTTAAAATGCGTCGCCAAATCGATGCTAAGGTGGCATTGAAGTATGCGACGCTATTCCAACGCTAATATGGCGCTATACTTGTTGTTATTGTGGCGCTATGTAGACATTACATCATCGCTATAGTAGCACCAAAGTTGTCGCGTTGCGTCTCTAATGCGTCGCTAACTTGATACTAACTACATATATTCATTCGACGCTAATGTGATGCTAAATGTTGAGACGCCACTGCGACATGAAAGAGATGCTAACTACATATATTCATTCAACAAAATCGCATTACCTTGCACATTCATCGATTGCTAATTTGTTACATTATAGTTGAAGCACCATCAAATTACATTACATGACATATATTTTTTCAATTATATAAAGTTAGATCAAATTACATCTATCACAAATAGATTATTTAATCGTTCTTATACATCAAATTACATCTACGACAATTACATCAAGTTACATAATATTACATCAAATTAAATCGTTCTTGAGCTCTTCATTTCAATCATCCTCGGTGATCAGGACGAGGCACTCGAGCAGGGCCATGCGCTTCCAAAAGCTGAGGCCTTGGACGTCAACCTCTTGCTTCACCTCTTCGAGCATGAGGATGCCCCGGCGCACACGGTGGTAGGTGGGTAGCTTCTCCTCTTTGAACGTGGGGGCCTCCTCATCGACATGAAGGGGGTGGTCAGAGGGCAAAGGGGGTGGGGTAGCGGTGGTGTTGTTGGCGAAGTCATCGGGGCGGAGGGCGAAGGGAGAAGGGCGTGGGGCTAGCGGTGGTGGTGACGGCGGAGTCATCGGGGTAGAGGGCGAAGGGAGAAGGGGGTGGCGTTGCGATGACCAGTATGACGAAGACAACGGCAGCCACTGTGGTGGATGGCCAGGGTTGAGGGGAGACGGACGGACATCATCAGGGTATGGATTCAAAGAGAGAGGAGGGACGGTGGATTAATGAAAGAGAGAGGAGCGATTCAAAGAGAAAAGGTGGATTCAAAGAGGGAAAGAGGGATCGGTGCTATGAAGCGTCGGATTAAAATAAAAAATAGTTAGGATATGTTATGCGATGAGCACACGGGTATATATATGTACCAATGTGTGTATGTACATTAATATTCCTCATATGTGTGTATGCTTGTATATGTATATTGTAACACCCCACGATTTTATCAAGGGTAATATAGTAATTTTATAATTCAATAGAGTGTTTGATAGATTGAAGGAAATTAAATCCCATTAGGAGTAGAAATCATAATTAGATTTAGATTAAGAATTTTAACTTGATTTGAAGTCTAAAAGAATATCTAATGGATATAGGACTCTCAAATGGGTATATATATGTACCAATGTGTGTATGTACATTAATATTCCTCATATGTGTGTATGCTTGTATATGTATATTGTAACACCTCACGATTTTATCAAGAGTAATATAGTAATTTTATAATTCAATAGAGTATTTGATAGATTGAAGGAAATTAAATCCCATTAGGAGTAGAAATCATAATTAGATTTAGATTAAGAATTTTAACTTGATTTGAAGTCTAAAAGAATATTTAATGGATATAGGACTCTCAAATAGGATAATATTGAAAGTATTATGGCTTAAAAATATTTCAGCCATTATTAATCCAAAAATTAAATGATAAATTATTATGAAATTTAAATAATTTCGAAAATTAGAGAAAATGAAAGAAAAAAATAAAGGAAAATTGAAGAGGAGTTTGATTAGTGATGGGATAATTTAATTAATTTCGGAATTTATGTATTTAATTATTAGAATGAATTAAATTAATTAAATAGATTAAGTAAAGGATTAAATATGAGTTGGATTAGATATTATAGTTCGAGCTAAATTAAAGATTTTTAAAAACTCTATAAATAAGGATGGGGATACGAAACTTATTTTTTTGGGTGCAATCATCTTTGGCTTCATCTTCGTTTTCGGCTTCGTCTTGGACGACGTCAGGGAGCAAGGCGTGCAGGTACAGGGAGATCTATGTTTATTATTTACAAAAGTAAAAATTAAAATACGTCAAGAGAGGTTACGGCCGCAGAAGAAAGGAAAAAAACGAAGGGGCTGTTTGGATGCAGAGATCAAGTTCTTGGGATAAGGATAATGTTTCTCACATATTTTGTATTCCTATTAACTTATATCAGTTTGTGTTTGGTTGCAAGTAGAATATATAAGTTGTTGTTCTAAGTTAGTGTTTGGTTGACAAATGGATTAGCCATAGAATAAGCCCACGTTCTTGAACAATTTTTTTTCAGAATGACAACTTTGCCCATAGTAAAGATAATTTTTAATTTGAAATTACATGGCCTACAAATTTTTTATTTTTCTATGCTCAAAGCCTCATAATCGAAGGTCATATGGAACATATTCTATTTTTTTTTTGCGACTACATTTTTTCTATCATTTTCCTGCAATGGCTTCATCTTTTTCTCATTTTTTTCCTCCAATCACATCTTTTTTCTTATCTTCCTTTGTTCAACACCTCATCCAAATCAATTCTGTTAAGATTTCCTTTTGCCATATCTTTTCATCTTTTTTGTACAACAACAAATATTCTGAAACTCATCAAAACATTGCATTAAATATTCATTCACTATTCATAATTGTAAAATAGTAACTCATCAAAATATTGCATTAAACATTCATTCACTATTCATAATTGTAAAATAGTAACTCATCAAAATATTGCATTAAACATTCATTCACTATCATAATTAACATTCACAATGCCAGAATTGGAATAAGCTAACTGAAAATAAAAGAGGAAATTCAACTATTTCATTACATAGTATTTGGCAAAAATGTCTACATGCATTTGACAAAAGTGCTCCCACATCAAAACATTACTAGTTGAAAAATACTAACAAACTTGGTAACTCTCTTTCCCACATCTCACACTTCCATAATTATTGAACCATACATGTACAAATAAGTCACTAATTAACTCAAATGCAACATACTCTCAAATGCTAATGCATCAGAACCTCCAAGTCCACCAAACTTTAGCATTCCCACAATGTCAGAATTACTACAATGCCATGCCAGCACCATAAAAATTAACAACATGTGAAATACTATGATCAATCTTAAATATTATTATCCACCTTGCGCCGCATTATTTCCTGCACACAATTTAGCAAGTTAATAAAAATCATAAAATGAATGAAAATGATAACAAAAAAGCCTGCGGGTAAAAAATCAATAACATACTTGAATGATTTCGATGGGCATTCCAAAGTGCCGTAGCAATGCAAGAACGAAGTTGATCACCTCTACTACCTTCGTCTGCTCCAACAGGCATCATTGGAATTAAATCACCAGCATCAATATCCGTGGGGTCAAGGTTTAAAGTTGTAGTGAAGTAGTAGTCATTTCCATCATAACGTCTTATGAAATTATGCATCATGCAACATGCGACTACTATACATTGTTGCGTTGTAAAAGGATACAGAATTTGGCACTTAAGGATTCGAAATCGTGCCTTCAAAATACCAAAAGCCTTCTCAACACAATTTCGTAATTGTGCATGTTTATGATTATATAAATCCTTGAAATTTGAATGCCTTTGTGCTCGAGGGTTATTGTACGCACCCAAGTGGTACCTACCACCTCGATAAGGAGCTAAAAATTTATCAGAATTTGCATACCCTGAATCAACCAGAAAATACTTACCTTCGGGAATGACAAATCCCCCTTCTTCAATACACCAACGGAGAACTCGCATATCTGCCGTTGATCCTTCCCAACCAGTACAAACGAAAAGAAATGAATAATCAAATGAGACTGCAGCCATAACATTTTGTGATATGAAACCTTTTCGATTCCGAAATCGGGATTGCTTTACTTTTTTTACAACAGCTGGAATATGTGTCCCATCTACTACTCCGATAGCATTCTGTGATGAAATATAACATGTAATCAGAATGATAGAAATATGTTTAACAAAAAAATGAAAACACATGGTACATAACATACCGTAAAATATGGGTAAAAAAGATGATTGCCACGGATTCAAGGATGAACACCAATAACTCCATTGGGCATTGAAATAAAGTCATGACTTAGGGCACAAATTGTATTTAAGACATTGTTAAAATGTCTTGAAATTGTCTCACCAGAATGTTGATATACTTCACACATATTTCTATTTGACACTGCTTGTCCTATGCAATATAAGAAATATGACAATTGTTCACGTGCTGTAATATTTTTTGTATTAGCTATCAGACCTCTTGAAACAAGTATCTCCTCGAGCTTCAAGAACATTGCATTGATCATCCTATGTTGATCATAACCTCTTTGTGGATGTCCATTCAACATGTCAGTAATTATTTGGTGTCCAGAAAAAGGCCGAGTTCTACAAGGGTTCTTTGCATTTGAAATAGGGCACATAATATTAAATATGCCACTACTTTCAAGTGTTCTCATTACAAGCTCATGGTATTCCTCCTCATCTTTCAATAGTTTTATCATATGATTGTTGTACATCTACAAGGTATCAACATTTTTTCAAAAGAAAATTAGCATGAACTCTACCATATTATAATATCATTTTGATTAAGCACAATGTCTAACATACATAATAAAAAATAATAAACAATATAATTTGCAAGAGTAAAATTTTAGCGACACATGAAAAAGATTTCTATAAACTAATATAATATGCCAACCATGACAACATGTCATCATCAATGTCATGAAAGATAATTATATAAAATGTAAAATAATAAAAGAAGTATTACAATGTGTAAAATAGGTTAAACAAGATTAAAGTAACATCATATGTCATTCATATTCCATTGTCATATTACACACCATAATATCCAAAATAAACAAAGTAACCCACATTATAAAGCCAAAATGGGTACTTTGTTAACATTGCACAGCAAAAACGAAATTAGCAAGTTGCCTAACAATACACATCCAAAATATGACATAGTTATGTCTTCATAAACACACCCAACATCTAATCAATCTAATGAGTTAGATGAATTTGCTCCAGTACTTCCAAAATGTCTGCAAAACACAAATGGTGTGCCAGTAGCATCATTTGGCCTTGGTGCACTAAATTGAGAAATATTTCTATCACATTCAATATTTGGAGTTGATGGTATGATGCTGCTTTGGCCGAAATTGCTACTTGTAGGAAATGTAGGAACACCCTGTCCTGGAAATGTCGCACCAATACTAGTTGTAGAGGTAGATCCAAATGCAAAAGAAAATTCAGCGGAACCCAAATTAGTAGTAGGCACATTGCTAGTGAACGAGTGAGAGTGACATGTAGCTTATTGCTTCCTATAGTATTCAACTATTTGTTGTGTTAACCATGGCAATAACATGTCATCATCACATGTCATGAAAGCCCAACGATTTGATGCATCTTTGAAACACTCCACAAGTGCAACTTTTTGCTCTACACTCAAATTAGGAGCCTTTTCACGTAGTCTAGCCCAACATATTTCTCCAGAATAAAATTGTTCCTTTTGATAAATCTCATGTGACATTTGTAACCTTTTCTTTCCTTGCTTAGCAAGATCAATCATGGCTTGATAAGCACCTGAAGGTACTTTAGTTTTATGTGTTGTTGTGATAGAATTAGGCCTACGTCTCTTCCCAGTAGATGATGATGGGAGAGCATCAGATGAGATATCAACATGGAATGCAGGAGATTCTACGCTTGGACTATCAATTGGGACATCTGACATGATTTGATCAAGTGATTCATTGTCCAAAGTACGAATAGGTGCAGATGGAGTGTGAGAACCATGATTTTGTTGTTCTGAATTTTTCTTTTTACCTTCTGAGTCCACCTCATCTACATTATCATCGGAAGACTCATCAGAGCGTACGACTGAGGGCATAGCAGTGGTGTTTCATCGTCTTCCGGTAGCGATATTTTTTGCAAATAAGAATATCAAGTCCTCATATACAGGGAAAGGCTTGTTCCTAATCCTGGAATAATTCTTGTTTATCTGTTAAATAACAATTGAAGTTAGTCCCTAAAAAGTATGTTAAAGACAATGACTTATTATACTTGTTCATAACTCACCGCGATAATCTCATCCCACATGATGTTATCTCCTATTGGCATATGTTTTTCATAGTCCCAACCCCAACCACTTTTATTGTGAATATTTTGATACATGTTCAGCAATTTCTTCAACCCTTTCAACCTATTTTTGAGATGATCCACATAAAGATTTTTTTTTCATATTCTCGTTATATGTTTTAGTCATTCTTATCCATGTTTCAGGGGAGAAGACACCATTAATGCAATTTCCATCTAGGTGTTCTTGTCTCATTATCCTTAGTAGCAATACATCACAATCTAGATCCCAATTTGACAACCTCTTTTGTTGTGATGAAGTTACATATTCTTTTGCGGATTGAGAAGTCATCTATTTGTACATTTATAATTCACATATGAATATACAATTCAATGTAAATTGTAACCAAGAAATACAATGGAGATTTCATATGTTATAGATTGAGAAACAATAAAACATGCACAAGACACAAAAGTCATTTTTAATAAAAATCATTAAAAGGTAAAGTAAAAATGTATATAAAATTTGTAATCATAAGTTGTGAGTCATGTCTAACATTTTTGTTGGAGAAAATTTTCTTGGAAAAATATTGTGAGATTCATTAGAAAATCCATCTGGTGAAGAGAGAGAGAAAGTGATGGAGAGAGAGAGAATCCATTTTCAAAGAGGGGGTCACGTTCTTACACCTAATACGATAGTTTCAAACCATATGTAAAATATTCTACTATTATTTAATCTAAAAAATTATGAAGAGCCAATTTATCATGTTGATATCAACAAAGAGAGAGAGAGAGGGCCACGACATCCATAAAATTAGGATCGAAAGCACCAAGAGGGGGGGGGGAGTTGAATTGGTGTATAAAAATCTAGAATAAAAAAATGACGTTGAAGTAAATTCAAAGCAAATACGATCACAAGGAAGTAAATGATAGGTAATAAAAGCACAAGAGAAGCAAGATAAGTAAGAGAAGAGAAAGACGCGATATATTGATGAGGTTTGGCCCAACTCCTTGGCCTACGTCCCCGCTCCGACTCCTCAACCTTGAGACCGTCGGAGATTCACTATCCTTCTCTTTTCTTATAGGGAGAGAATAACCCTTTCTACACCACAATGCCTTCTTCTTTGCTCAAGAGGTAAGACACACCTCTTCTTACAAGGAGCTCTAAAAAACTATCTAAATAAGAATTCCCTTCAAGACTCTTCTTCTTACAAATAGTATTCTCACTAAGAAATTAGAAGAGGGAAGGGATGATTTGCAACTTTGGCTCAAGAAAAATGCTTTGGATTTGAAGGGAGCTCAAGAGTGATTTGCCTTGCTTGGATGATCTTTCTTCAATCTTTTTGATCCCTTTTATAGACTTTTCTTGAAAATTTGACCGTTGTAAAGTAGTCAAAAAAGCTTTTGCTGTCAGTCCTGAATCGGTCGACCGTTTTGGTATCGGTCGTCCATTTTGCACAGTAACTAGCTGTTATTCTGTCTATTAATTCTTCAGCGGTCGCCCATTACCAAATCGGTCATCTGTTTATTAAAAAAATTATATCCGTTAATTTGTCTTTTTGTGTAGTTTACCGTTGATAGTAGGCCGCGGAAGAATTGTAGCCGTTCATGCTTTCATAACGGTCGCCCGATAGTGAATCGGTCGCCCGATTCTGAAGTTCATTCTATTCTATGATTAGCGGATGATCCAGTCTTCTATTTCGGTCGTCCATTCTCTTCATAATGGTCGACCGGTGATAAATCAATCTTCCGTTTTTCCACTGTTATTCCATTCTGTGATTAGCAGACGCTCCATCATTGATTTTGGTCGTCCATTATCTGTCATAATGATCGACCGTTACAAATCGGTCATCCATTTTTCACGGTTGTTCCATTCTGTGATTAGCAGACGCTCCATCATTGATTTCGGTCATCCATTATCTGTCATAACGGTCGACCATTATAGTATCGGTCGCCCATTTTTACTGTAGATAAAAACTTCGGCTATTTTTCTTCGAAAAATGTTAAACCTGTTCACACTCTCACTTTAAGTATAATTAATACATCATCTTCCTTGTTTGCTATCATCAAAATACATGAAATATGGTCTTGATACCAACAATCTTTCCCTTTTTTATGATGGCAAACAAAGTGACGAGGAGGTAATTAAAATATCAAAATTATAAATTCCTCCCCCTAAATTCATGCTTGCATATATCATTTACTCCCCCTTAATCAAAGCATAACTTCTTTTTGTAAATATCATGAATGTTATATCATATATAGTGAAAATAGATCATGACTCACAATTCTCAATACAATCCACATTATAAACACGAGCAGTGAACACATCTCATAAACATGACAATAATGTTATAAACATGAGCAGTGAACACATCTCATAAACATGAAAATAATGTCATACATAGTGATAAAGTCATACATCGTGACATACATTCCTTCTCCCCCTTTTGACAACATCAAAAAAAGGAGGAAACAAAAAAAAAAGCTAACATAAAGATACACTAGACATCCGTCACTAACATAATGAGAAACTAAACATCCGGAGCGTCATCGGGCGGGGGCGCAACCTGCTCATAGGGAGAAATGTTGAATCCCTGAGATCGGAAAAACGCAAACATACACTCTTGTTGGTGGCGCTGATCAAGCTCTATGCAGTCGATGCGCGCCACCATCTCATCCCACTCACTACGTGTCGGTATTGAGTCCCAAGCTCTCGTCGGCGCACGTGAAGAAAGTCCGGGAGCCTGCGTAGGAGCCGGCGTAGGAGCCTCTGTGCTGGCCGCATCATCGGAGTCCGAGTCCTGATCATCGTGGTCTTGAGTGGAAAAGACCCATTTCTCATTCACAAATACGAGACCCTTCCGTCGCAATGTGCCTTTCCCAATGATATCGGTCGGTCTCTCAAAAGTGATAACTCAGACTCAGGAATAGGAATGCGTTTATGACAAAAAATCCGAGTTAGAAAAGAACCAAAGTGAAGGATCATGTTATGAGATTTTCTGGAATCGATCCTTTCTTTGGTGAAGATGAAATGATAAATCATATACGCACAAAGTTGACCGGAAGACGATCAGGTCGAAGAAGGCAATAAAGAAGGCGGAGGTCATGGAAAGTCATATCAATAAAATGGTCAGAGCGAAGGAAGAGGATATGACTAATGATATGGTGGGCAACAAGAAGTGGAGGAGACAACTTCTTTAGAAGCCCTTTTATGGGAAAGCTACGCACTTCACTACGAAAGACAACTTCAAGAGCGTCGTCTATACAAATGTCCGTGGGCCACCTATGGGATACAATGTTTAAGAGTCCTCGGTTTGGGATATTAAAAATTTCACAAATTAAGGAATCAGTGAGTTTGATGGTATGACCTAGTACGTGAGATGTCACAGTAGATTTTGGACTCTGAGAAAGATAAGTTGGCATAGAAAAGTCGAACCAACCTAGGATAGACTGGTTCCTTGACATCAAGGAGGGGAATCCAACTGATCCTGCCAAAGAGATCGTGAAGCATGCGCATATTAAGGGATGACCAATCTACTCGCATGCCATGTGCTACCTCCCTAGTAGAATATAAAGTCTCAAAGGAAGATGCAACGGAAGCATTAACAAAGAGAGAAGAGTCGAAATCATGAGGAGGTGTTAGTGGAGAGTCCGATGATGGACGAGAAGATGATGCTAGTTCTTTCCTCTTGCAAGGACCAACACATGTCTTCCTCCGTGGTGGCATTTGGACAAGATCAAATTTTGTGAGTAAGAGATGATAAGTGAGAAGAAATGACGCGGAAGGATAGAAATGGTCGACCGTTATGAGAAACGGTCGATCGTTTTTGTCCAAAACACATGATATATCATTTGTAAATGGGGAAATGGTTGTCCGATATGAGAAACGATCGACCGTTTTTGTCCAGAATACAACAATATATCGTTTGTTTAGAACGATCTTTGGATTACAACTTCACACAAAATCTAAGATTGCAACTATCACAGAACCTAAGGACAGACAATGGGATGAATTTGGACAATATGAAATGATTTGAATCGAAGAAAATCCGAGAGAGATCACAATATCAATGTCGAAGACTTGTCAAACGACGAACATTCAAAATTAGGTCATGAATTTCGGATGCGAATCACATTCTTTGTCAATGTTCTATCGAACTTACATATGATTCGAGATGACCTAAGAATCGTCCTTAAACGATTTCGCCGGCGATTACGGTCGACGACAGCGACAATGGCGACTATTACAGCGGCGACAGCGGCGTCGGTCAGAGGCGACTGCAACGGCTCTGACGACGGTGACGGCGGCGACTGCGGCAACGTGGATCGACAGCGGCGGCGCGCAGCGGCGATAGTGTCTGCGGCGGCGGCGCGCAGTGGCGACAGTGTCCGCGGCGGCGGTGACTGCAAGGCAGCAACGACGATGGCGAGAGGGTTCGCCGGCGAACGAGATCACCGACGGGACGAAAGATGTTGCCGACGGTGAATCGGGCGGCGAAGATTTCAAGGTCGACCGATTCGTGAATTTGGAAAAAAAATTCCGATTTGGTTTTTATATCGCATTGAAAATGGTCGACCGATATTATATCGGGCGACCATTATCTCATAGATATTTATACTTAATACGTTTTATTTTTATCGGTCGACCAAAATAATTTCGGGCGACCGTTCTGGAATTGAAACAGAATCGATCGTTTACTGACTTAACGGGCGTTCGATCAGCGCATTAACAGTCGACCGTTACTAAAACGGACGATCGATTTGAATATATGTGTTGTGCAACACAATTTTGATGTTCAATTCGATTCACAAATAATACTTGCATAACCAAGTCACTTATGAGTTGAATTGATAGGCAATTAGGTTCCTAACATTCTAAGTTCACGTCTAAGCATACAAAATCTCTCCTCACTTAAGGGTTTCGTGAATATATCCGCAAGTTGAATTTCGGTAGACACATGTTCAATAGCAATGTCTTTGAGTGTCACATGTCCTCTAATGAAATGGTAACGCAAATTAATATGTTTAGTTCTAGAGTGTTGGATTAGATTTGTAGTCATTTCTATTGCACTTGTGTTATCACACTTCATGGGTACACTTGAACAACTTATACCATAATCAAGGAGTTGTTGTTTTACCCATAATATTTGTGCACAACAACTACCGGCTGCAATATACTCGACTTCAGCGGTAGAGAGTGCGATGGAGTTTTGCTTTTTGCTAGCCCAAGAGATGAGAGAGCTACCAAGAAAGCAACACATTCCACTAGTGCTTTTCCTATCAACTTTACATCCGACAAAATCCGCATCGGTATATGCATGTAAATCAAAAGATGAGTTCCTATCATACCAAATGCTTAGATCATAAGTATGCTTTAAATAAAGTAATATTCTTTTAACAGCAATTAAGTGAGATTCTTTAGGTGCGGATTGAAATCTTGCACACAAGCATACACTAAATATTATATCCGGCCTAGATGTCGTTAAATAAAGTAAACTACCAATGATACCTCTATACTTCTTTTGATCAATAGATTTTCCTTTCTCATCTTTATCTAACTTTGTTGTAGTGCTCATGGGAGTTGAACTTGATTTGCATTCATCCATTCCAAATCTCTTTAACAACTCCCTTGTATATTTCTCTTGATTAAGAAATATTACATCTTTGTTTTGCTTGACTTGTAATCCTAAAAAGAATGTGAGCTCTCCTACAAGACTCATTTCAAATTCTTTTTGCATAAGAGATTCAAACCCTTTTGCACAAGTTTTCATTAGTAGCACCATAAACAATATTATCAACATAAATGTGAACTATTAAAATATCATCTTCTAAATGTTTTAAAAATAATGTAATATCAACTTTTCCTTTTTGAAAACCAAGGTGCTCAATCTTTCATACCATGCTCTAGGAGATTGTTTTAGTCCATAAAGGACTTTAGAAAGTTTAAATACATGATTAGGAAAATCTGGATTTTCAAACCCTCGAGGTTGCTCAATATAGACTTTCTCATTTATAAATCCATTTAAAAATGCTGATTTTACATCCATTTGAAAAAAGTTTAAATCTTTTAAAACAAGCAAAAGCTAAGAGCATTCTAATAGCCTCATGTCTAGCAACGGGAGCAAAAGTTTCTTCAAAATCAAATTCCTTCTAATTGTGAATAGCCTTTTGCCACAAGTCTTGCCTTATTTCTTATTATGATTCTATTTTCATCTAGCTTATTTCTAAACACCCATTTTGTACCAATTATTGGATAGTCTTTTGGCCTTTCTATTAGCTTCCAAATTTGATTTCTTTCAAAACTATTTAATTCTTCATGCATAGTATTTATCCAATTTGAATCACTCAAAACTTCATCAATATTGCTAGGTTCAAATTGAGCAAGAAAAGCTGAAAATGCACATAAATTTTTTAAAGAGTTTCTAGTCATTATATCTTCATTTATATTACCTATAACTTGATCCAGTGGATGTGATGCATGTTTTCAATTTCTTGGAATGATTTGATTGTCCTCCACTTGTGGTTCTTCTATTTATTCTACATTTGAGATATCCATTCTATTTTCTTCCAATTCTTCATTTTGGATTTGTATGTCTTCAAGATGTCGTTTCATTTCAACTATTTCTTCCTCATCATCATTCACTTGCTTGCTCATAAAAAAATCATTAGTTTCATTGAATTTAACATTGATAGATTCTTCAACAACTAATGTTCTTTTATTATATACTCTATATGTTTTACTAGTGATAGAGTATCCAAGAAATACACCATCATCTTATTTTGCATCAAATTTCCCTAATTTGTCTTTAATATTCAAGATATAACATTTACAACCAAACACCTTGAAATATGAAATATTTGACATTTTTCCATATAAGATTTCAAAGCAAGTTTTCTTTTCAAGGGGTCTAAGTGTGACTCTATTTAAAACATAAAATGATGTGTTTACGACTTCCGCCCAAAAATACTTGGATAAATTACTTTCATTTAAAATTGTCCTAGCAATTTCTTGAATAGTTCTATTTTTTCTTTCCACTACTCCATTTTGTTGAGGTGTTCTAGGTATGGAGAAATTATGTGCAATTCCATTTTCCTCACAAAACAATTCAAATTTGTAGTTTTCAAATTCACCTCCATGACCACTTCTAATTTTTGCAATTCTCAACTCAAGTTCATTTTGTACTCTTTTTGCAAATTTAGAAAACATATTTATAGTTTCATCTTTACTTTTTTAAAAAATAGTCTAAGTAAAACGTGAGAAGTCATCAACAATTACAAATACATATTTTTTTCCACCTAAACTTATAATATCAATAGGTCCAAATAAGTCAAGATGTAAAAGTTCTAAGGACCTATGTGTACTAATAACATTCTTTAATTTCAAAGAGCTTTTGATTTGTTTACCTTTAAGACATGAATTACAAACATTATTTTTCTCAAATTTAATTTTAGGTAAACCTCTAACTAACTCATGATATGAAAGTTTATTCAACAACTTAAAGTTTACATGTCATAATCTTCGATGCCAATGATTTATATCATCATACATAACACTAAGACATTTTTCACTTTTCCAATTTTCAAAGTCAATTTTGTATACATTATTATACCTAAAACCCACATGTAAAACTTTTTTGCTTTCATCTAAAATCAAACATTAGTGATGGTCCTTTTAGGGACCCAAATTTTCTTCATACCACTCTTATCCTTCTTAGTATCAAATGAGCTAAAATCAAGTCCATTTTTGTTAAAATGTTTTCTTTGTGTTGATAGCATTGCATCTAGCATTTTTCTACCATTTGTAAATTTTTCAAGTTGACCTTTTAAACTAATATTCTCATTATTCAAAATTTCGCCACTACATGTTTGTTTATCATAAGATAGTTTCAAGGTATTGTTTTTCATTTTTAAAGCTTCAATCATAAATTCCAAACTAGAATTCTCATCACATAATAAATCACAATTTTTACAAACTCTAGTATCATGTTTAATTTTTAGATTTTCAAATCATCATGCTTTTTTTAAGAGATCTATATTTATCTATAAGAATTATAAACTCATCATGCATATCGAAAGATTCGCTATCACTAAATTCGGATGAGTTAGATAACACTTCTATTTGCCATTAGACAAATGTAAGCTTCGTCATCATCACTTGAGGATATGTTTGAGTCATTTTCTTCATTTTCATTTTCATTCCACGTGACTTGAAGAGCTTTACTTTTCTTCTTCAAGTTTTCTCCTTCCTTTTCCTTCTTGACTAGATTTGGACACTCATTCTTATAATGTCCAACCTTCTTGCATTCAAAACACGTCACTTGATTTTTACTTAATGATTTTCTTTTTGAAAAGCCATCTTTCTTCTTTTGTTTGACAAATTTAAAATATTTGTCAAGCTTCTTAGCGTACAAGGCTAACTTCTTCTCATCTTCACTTATTTCACTTTCTTCCATCTTTGCCTTCAATGTCAAGGTTTTCTTTTTGGAAATACTTGTTTCTTCATCTTCCTTGACTCCAATCTCATAAGTCAACAGTGATCCTATGAGATCATCAAAATTTAGCTTGTTTAAGTCCTTCTCTTCGATCATGGTTCGCTTTGTATGCCACTTGGAAGAGATGGACCTGAGAAAATTCTTCACTTTTTGAGAGTTAGTTCGTGGCTCGTCCAAAGAAGCTAAGCCATTCACAATATCATTAAAACGCACAACCATTTCATTTATAGACTCATTTTCATGCATCTTAAAAGAGTCATATTGATGATTCAAAATATTAAGTCTAGACTCCTTAATCTTATCGATACCTTCATGTGTAATGATAAGTTTCCTCCAAATCTCATAAGCACTTTGATAATTTGAAACACGATTAAATTCTGTTGCATCTAAAGTACAAAAAAGATGATTTTTTGCTTTCTAATCTAATTTCACAAGTAGTCTTTCACCTTCGGTGTATTCCAAAGGTGACTTTTCATGCAAGTCAAAACCATTTTTAATTATATCCCAAATATCAATATCAATATCAATAGAGCATACGTAAGTTTGCATTTTAATTTTTCAATAGGTAAAATTTGAAGCATTAAAAAGTGGAGGGCGATTTGTGGATTGACCTTTACCCAAGGTAAAATCATTTGATGCCATAGTTCAGAAGATGTTTAAATCTTTAAAATAAGAGCAATCTGGCTCTGATACCAATTGTAGGATCGAAAGCACTAAGAGGGGGAGGGTGAATTGATGTATAAAAATCTAGAACTGAAAAATGACGTTGAAGTAAATTCAAAGCGAATACGATCACAAGCAAGTAAATGATAGGTAATAAAAACACAAGAGAAGCAAGATAAGTAAGAGAAGAGAAAGATGGGATATATTGACGAGGTTCGGCCCAACTCTTTGGCCTACGTCCCCGCTCCGACTCCTCAACCTTGAGACCGTCGGAGATTCACTATCCTTCTCTTTTCTTATAGGGAGAGAATAACCCTTTCTACACCACAATGCCTTCTTATTTGATCAAGAGGTAAGGCACACCTCTTCTTACAAGGAGCTCTAAAAAACTATCTAAACAAGAATTTCCTTCAAGACTTTTCTTCTTACAAATAGTATTCTCACTAAGAAACTAGAAGAGGGAAGGAATGATTTGCAACTTTGGCTCAAGAAAAATGCTTTGATTTGAAGGGAGCTCAAGAGTGATTTGTCTTGCTTGGATGATCTTCCTTCAATCTTTTTTATCCTTTTTATAGGCTTTTCTTGAAAATTTGGTCATTTTAAAGTAGTCAAAAAAACTTTTACTGTCAGCCGTGAATCGGTCGACCATTTTGGTATCGGTCGTCCGTTTTGCACAGTAACTAGCCGTTGTTCTGCTTGTTGATTCTTCAGCAGTCGCCCATTACCAAATCGGTCGTTCATTTATTAAAAAAATTATATCCGTTAATTTGTCTTTTCTGTGCAGTTTACCGTTGATAGTAGGCCGTAGAAGAATTGTAGCCGTTCATGCTTTCATAACGGTCACCCGATAGTGAATCGGTCGCCCGATTATGAAGTTAATTCCATTATGTGATTAGCGAATGATCCAATCTTCTATTTTGGTCGTCCATTCTCTTCATAATGGTCGATCGGTGATAAATCGATCGTTCATTTTTCCGCGATTGTTCCATTCTGTGATTAGCGGACGCTCCATCATTAATTTCAGTCGTCCATTATCTGTCATAACGGTCGACCGTTACAAATCGGTCGTCCATTTTTCACGGTTCTTCCATTCTGTGATTAGCGGACGCTCCATCATTGATTTCGGTCGTCCATTATTTGTCATAACGGTCGACCGTTATAGTATCGGTCGCCCGTTTTTACTGCAGATAAAAACTTCGGCTATTTTTCTTCGAAAAATATTAAACCTATTCACACTCTCACTTTAAGCATAATTAGTACATCATCTTCCTTATTTGCTATCATCAAAATACATGAAATATGGTCTTGAGACCAACAGCTTACACATGCCATATCTAAAAGATTGTATTGTTACTTCATCTAAAAAGGGATCTAAAAAAAATAAAAATATGGGTTAAGAGGGGGAATCAGTCTATATATTCATCTTGTTGTTAGAGAAAGAGAGAGAGAGAGGTGATGACATGTTCAACCTCGTAAAAACATCTAGCAATTTTTAACATATTTGAAAGATTATATTGTTACTTTATCTAAAAAAGGGATCTAAGAAATACAAACAAGGGTTAAGAGAGGGGATCCATCTTTCCAAGATTTGAGCATCAATCTAAGAATTTGAGAATCGAAACAGATTTATAGAAGAGAGAGAGAGATTTGAGTGTGAATCAAATAACAAAAAATAGATCTAAGAGAAAGAGAGATTGATTTGAGCATAAGAACCGTAAATAGATTTACAAGCAAAAAAAACTAAAAAGCAAAAAAGATCTAAATGCAATCAAGAAAAGGAAAAAAAGATCTAGAAGATTACCTTAGGCAGAAAACAAAAAAGATTTTTTTGATCTTGATTGTTAGCAGTTCCTTCAAAAATCAAATAAACATCTGGCAATAGATTTTGCACAGTATTGTTGATGGTGAAAGCCCGCTGGAGCAGAAGCTAGGGCATTGAAATGGGGCATTGAAATGGATTTCTCCCAAAAAAAAGGGTTCGTGCCTTTTTTAGATGAAAGAGAATTTTTTATAAAAGACAAGTCATACCCTTGCATTTTTTAATACCATTCGACGGGAGCTCCAATGTTCCAGCCTTGTCTAAGAACTCAGCTGCTCCCATGTTCACTCGTGATCCAAAATTAATTTTGGTGGGTCCCATGTTGCATGAGAAACGAGCGTTTGGATGTAAACCCCAAATTGTAGCTCAGTTCTTGCACTTGTTCCTATACCAAACGATGCCGAAGAGAATCGAATTACGGCCTCCAAATAAGAGAGAGAAGGAGATTGAGAGAAGAGGTGGAGAGAGAATAGCACAAGGGAGAGAGATGATTTGGCGGCCGATCAAGAGAAGTAAGAGGGGAAAATAATAAAAAAAAAGGAAAGAGGGGAGTGGTTCACGGCCACCAAAGAGGTTGAGAGAGAAGGAAAGCAAAACTTGGAGAGAGAAAAAAATAGGATCCTGAGAAAAAAAAGGGAAAAAGAGGTCTGCAAATATGATTAGAGAGAGAAAAGAAGAGTGAGAGGAAAAAATGTGGGCACAATGATAAGGAGAGAGAGACAGATAAGAAAGAAGAAATATAATTTTCTTTTATTTATGATTTTCTTTATAAAAGTTTATTTATTTATAAAATTTCTCGGCAAGGAAAAATATATACAGAAAGGAGAAGGACCATGAGTAATTATCATTAAAAATTTGACGTTCGTGCAGTCCACAGGCAACAAAAATATAATTGGTTTTTCAACCAATTTAAGATACGCAGGGGGATCCCCATGGCGTCGGTTTTCCGCGACATGGACCCGAACTCTTCTCCATTTTATAGAGATTACATTATATATTGTTTGCATCTATTAGATATCGTATGACATAGATAGGATGAGCGAAAGTTGTCGGAAATACAATTTCCCGATGACGATAAAACTCGGCTTAGGGTTTGTTCTACCCGGCCCGAGTTTAACAGAATTCGGACCGAATCGTAGTAGGAATCGAACCGAGTTTCATGAACCTGGTCCAGGTTCCCATAGGCACGACTCGGGTTCCATTACTCGAGTGTGACGCGAGATTAGAATAATAGAATTGGATCGGGTTTCGATTTATCCGACTCGGTTCCAAAGACTTATTAATAATGGATTGAAACCGAGCCGATCCGGCCCGGGTATTGGATGACTGATATGGAATTGGACAAAGATAGACCCGACCCGGATTCTGATATAGAAATTGGAGAAAGTGAAATAGATGAACCAACCCGGATTTGTCCTAGTGTGGGTTGGATTCCGAAGATTTAAAATATACTTTTAAATAATTATAAGATTAATTGCATTGTTTAATAGCATTGATTGTTCATGACCATGCATCGATATGTATTGGTCTAGTGATTGTTATGTTGATTGATGATAATCAACTATAATTGTAATATGCTAAGTGATAATAATTGACTATGGTTTCATGACATATTGTTCAATTGGCATAAATTGATAACTAATGGGATTATTGATATTGATTGTGCATCGTCCAAGTGACGATATGGAAAATTGCTATAATTAAATTGTTAAATTGATAATTGAGACCGTCACGGTCGATGGAGGCCGTTATGATCGATGGAGACCCTCGTGGTCGATAGAGATTCTTGTGATCGATTGAGGCCCATTGGGTCGATAGAGGCTCATGGAGTCGATTGTTGATTGCATCATGGAGGCCCTTGTGGTCGATTGAGGCCTTTATGGTCGATGGAGGCTCATGGAGTCGATTGTTAATAAATAATAATTAATGAAGACCCTTGTGGTCGATTGAGACCTTTACGATCGATGGAGACTCTCGTGGTCGATTGAGGCCTTTATGGTCGATGGAGATCCTTGTGATCGATAGAGGCCCATTGTGGTCGATGGAGACCGTTATGGTCGATGGATGTGTTCACAATTGAATTAAATTATTAATTGAATTGAATTGTTAATTGAATTGCGCCCTAATGGCTGATTGGTAATTGAAGTACTCCATAATGGACGATGGAAAATTGAATAGATAAATTTTTAATAGAGATGATAATTATTTATTGTGGCTTTCACCGACTTATGGTCAATTGGTAATTGATTTAAGATAACTGAATCGAATTGAATGTATATTGGTCATCAGTAATTGATGACATGGATTATTATTATGATTGGTCAAATTGGTTATGATTTATTGATTATTGTCGATGTTATCTATTCTGATCAATTATATATTATTGTTGTTTATTAATAGTATTGATATTGATATTGATCATGGTTCATATAGTTATTTTTATGAGTGACCTTACGTACTGAGTTATCACATTGGACTTTGCTCCTGTATTTGGATCCATACAGGTGATGGTGATGACGATTGTGAGATGGTTGGTGGCTTCTCTGACAAGTGATATGCACATGGATATATGATCCATTATTGTATAGATATGGGCCATAACTCACAGGTTATTAAATATGATATAGATATCTTTCGCGTATTATAATAGAATGTTGTAAATTAATCTTCCGTTCATGTAAACCAGTTTATTGACTGGTCAAAGTTAGAGTATAGAATAGAGTGACGTCGCCGAGATAGCCTTCTGAGCAGGCAAAAGGAAAAAAATCTCGGGACATTACATATATATTGTCCTTCAAAGATGCAACTAGGGTAGCAATTTGTGCAGTACTATTAATCCAAGACAAAAATGAAGTATAACACAGGAGCAACAAGTAACGGGTAGTTTTGACATCAGATCCTGGGTCTTATTTAATTTGCACATGCACATTGGATTTGTCAAATACAGATGTAGCTGGCCGCCACACCGCAAGCACAATCGTAGATTTCATATTTAATATTTAAAATTAGACTTTACACAATAACAAGGTAAGTTAAGGTGTTTCACATGTCTTTATGATAACATGTGGCAAAGTTAAATATTCAATATGGCGGATGAGTTGGATATGGATAAATAAAAAAGTTAAGTGATTTAATTTTTTAAAATCAAGCGACTTAGACCATAATTCCACAAACAAAAAAACATCAACGACTAATGACACTTTTTATCAGGGAGGAGTCGTGCATGCATGCACGCATGCTTGAGTTCGATAAATTACATATCATCCATTAAGAAAATAAGTGTAGTAACAAATGACAAAACATATTTTTATTATAAAAAATAAAATTGGAAGGCATACAAATTACGGAATCGAAATCCAAAGTCTTGCCGGAACAAACAAATTTAGGAATTCATATTGACTTATATTGTTACGTTCTATTGGAATAGATCATGTTTGACATTTGAAGAGTTATTAGATAGAAAGGGAAACGACAAGGAAGTCCACAGTACTCTACCCAAGGCCCTAAGACTATATATATATATATATATATATATATATATATATATATATATATATATACCAACCTAACTACCTACTAGCTAGGTATAATGTGCCTATATATTTAATACCTATACACACACTCTGACGCACGTACCGAACCACATCCATCGATCTAAGATGGATCCACCCAACTCACATCACTTGTTGGTGTTGGAGTTTGATTTATTATATATGTTTGTCACATGCATGCATCCCTAGCTCCTCCCCCCATGCAAGAAAATTCCACTCTCCTTGTCAAACAAATGGACTGGATCTTGTTGTGCAAATGTCAAAGTGATCATTATTTATTCGATAAGATACATTTTGTCAACAAGCACATATTTTTTTTTCTCAATATGGAAGAAGACAAACTAACTAAAATGCTGTAAATTTAGCCATCTTTAGTACGCAATTGTTTAGACTTGCCTAAATAATGGAGAAGTTGTAAGTAGTAAGTATAAGGGTGCGGTAATTTATATGTTGTTTGGATATAGATCTTGAAGTTAAGTAATTAGATAAAAAAATAATATTAAAGAGAGTCATATATTATATCATATTTTTTTACAAAAATATAGTTATGCCTTTTAACTATTCGAGACTATATATTAGGATCCGATGGAATATATGGTGGATAGTGCAGATCGAAAGGAACCGAAAGGCTCTCCCTCTTATCAACTGGATCAAGTTTCATTCATTATATTCAAATTTTTATTTCACTTTCTTTTTCAGGCAATTTGAGATTTTTCTTTAATGTTCCACAATTCCTTCGCATCCTTTCATGTTCCTTGATTTTCTTTGATATTTTTTTTACCACGAGATCATTTTTACAAAAATTAGTATTGATAATAATGCTTTGAATTATATTCCAATTGGAAATTGTCTGACCCCAAAACACTCCGAAGTAAAAGCGTATTCGCACTACGGGAGTCTCACCTTCGTTCTATTTTTTAGGAATTAATTCAGAATTTCAGTCGATCTGAAATTCCTATCGTCTGTAGAAGTGAGTAATCTGCTCTTCTGATTTTTTTATCTAATAAAATTTTGCGTCTGCCATAAATTTTTCAACTTTTTTGTAGTGCATAATTTTTCTCGTGTAGAAATCCTAACAAATATATTATTTATATATCAATATGTCTAAAAAATATTGTAGCTATATTATATATACCTTTCCCTTGGGAGAAAAGGAGAAAAAAATGAAGTCGAAGCCTCTTTTTAATCTCTAACCCGGCATGATAGCGACCACACTTTGTGCATGTTCTGTTGGAGCGAAAGAAATGGGACCGGAGATGCACGCAACTTGTTTCTGCTGTGGCCGCTTTTTGAGAATAATAAAAAAACGGGACAGATTGCAACTACAATTCATGCATGTTTCATGCATTATATATATATATAATTTCTTCATTGGTTTACTTGTCAATTTGGTTAATTCGATTAATAGGACCACCATTGTTTTCATTATTTTTACATTTTTTTTCAATTCAAATTCACCAATATACAAAAACTACAAATACTTAAACTAAATTTGATATTTGGACAAAAGTGAAATGATGAATTCTTACTTAACTGATTATTTCAATAATAAAATTCGCAATTATCAATTTTCTGTGATTCCCGAATGTTGTTACACTTTCAGATCACCTTTTGGCCCTGCGTTGAGATCTAGTACTCAACCTCCACTGTAGCTGCACGATCTGCAGAATACATGAACCAGAAGAAACATTCGAGTTGGGAAGGAAATCGCAAGAAATTTTTTATTCATCCATCAATCTTACAATTTTGCTCTTCAAAGTTTTTATAGAGACCGACATGCACAAAGAAATCATTATAAATGACTAACTTACTAATTACCTAACTCCACGTTGAAAGTCAATGAACTCCAATAGTTAGAAAGTTGACACTTACGTATAAACAAACATATGTGTAACGCCCCTAAATAGACCTACGCCACGTGACGAAAACCAACCTGAGAACACTATGAACGTTATGACTTTGATCATCTTATTGATCATATCTCAATCAAGAACTGAGACACGTCAGCGGAAAAATAATAAAATAAAGAAAAATAATATAAGTTACGAAAGTCTAGAAAACCATCATCTCTAAATGAATCTTATAAGATTTATATCATAGGCTCATAAATGCGGAAGGAAAAATAAGTAACTAAATATGCCATATTGTTCATGTGCTTTATAGTCGTCCAAGCATCATCGTAGCATACGAACTCAACTCACACTACAAGAAAAGTGAGATTTTTTTATGGACCATTTTCGATGGAAAGCAATCCGTCGCAAATTGCGACGGAATTTGAGACGGATAACAATCCGTCGAAATTTTCGACGGTCCAGACCGTCAGAAATATAAAAAATAAATTATGAAATTTATTATATTATTATTTTATTTTTTGACGGTTTGGAATATCAGAATTTTCAATGGCTCCCTATCCGTCGCAATTTCCGACGGTCCAACCTGTTGAAGTGCAACATTGAAATGAGAATGCTTCGGTGCATGGATACACTAAGATGTCTAATGGCAAAATTGATATCAAGTTGAGTATGAGTCAAATAAATGAGTCTCCCAACTAGTCGTGTATCACAAAAATTTAACTAAAAATGTGAACCATACTCCACTGAAATAAGTTTAAGGTTTTGTTCAAAAGGTGCTTATGTAGGCTTGGCGGCAGAAAATCCAACATCAACAAGAAGACTCAAGACATATTTTCTCTATACCGGAGGATTATCGTAATACTTCCATGCCCAAGAAGCACTTTAACTCACTAATGTGGAGAAATTATGCATACCTTTCATTTATGTTCAAGATGCATTCATCTCATATTTTTTCTATATTCTCATGCTCGAACACATGCTTTATTGTCGAAAGGTAACTTTTATGATTTCTCCGCATCCATATTCTAATATAAAGTAATTTGCATTTTTGAATGACATTGCTTGTTTTGATTATTTTCCATAGAGAAGTATCAGTAGACAACACAAGGGGGCATGCATATATTGGCCCCAACTACGCACCACATAGGGGCATGCAGGTGGATACAACCACCTGGACACTTAGATGAATTCGAAAGAAAGTATCACATCTCAAGAAGGAAGCCTATCCAAAACAACAAACAGTTTGAGAAAGACATATTTCCGCGTTAGGGTTGCAGATTCCCTTGCACTAGAAGAAGGAAGTTTTATCTACACTTTATGGGCATATAAGGACAAAAAGAGTAGCTAAAAAAGTTGTAAAGGTTAAGAGACAGTCAAGGAGGGACCACAAATATATTCCTTTGATTAGAAAAATGAACACAACAAGACAAGAAAACAACTACATGAGTGGATAGATGGCACCAAACTTTAAGGCTATAAAAGGACAAGAGAGTTGTCCATGAAGAGGGTTTCCAATCTTCGAATCTGAATCTTCACTGCTTGGTAGAAGAGGCTGCTGCAGCAGTCTCCCTTCCTTCTTTTGTTTTCATTTTCCTTTTTTTTCTTTTCTAGTTTCTTTATGTGCAGTTGAACATCCAGATAGGTTGGGGGATCTGTGATGAATATTTATTCTTTTGAACCTATCTTTTTAATTAAGTTTATGATATGCAACAGTCAATTATCTTATATTATGCATTCATTATTCCATTGCTGATTTCAATTTTATGATATTGTGGATTGCCAAATGTGTTTTTACAAATTGTTTATCCATTATGCCTTAGCCCGAGAGGATGATATCTTCCTCAGATCAAGCCTCGAGAGTGGGAGCTTGAGATGTGTTCATTTCGAAAGGTACAATGTGACTTAATCTTTTACTCTTCATTTTTTTTTTGCTGAAACCTAGTGTTTAGTTCGGACAGTCTTCGGTGAAGGTGATTCCCACTAGAGAAGGTGTTCACAATCCTTAGCCAAGGCATGCGAGCCGAGAGATTGGACCGATGCTCGCCAAGGTTCAGTTGAGGGTGAAGCACTCAAGCTTCTTCTATTTTTTTGATTTTCGAGAGATAATTTCTTACTTTTAGAACTTCACCAATCACGGCATGAGTGCCAAGAGATGGGGCAATGAATGCGTTGTCTAAGGAGGTGTTGGTGGTCAATCCGCGGTAAGGCTGAGGACCCGAAGTACCCCAAGGTCATTCATCTTGATGAAGTTCTTCTTCGTCTGAACTATCTTAGTTTTACGATGTTGGTGACTTTCGCCTGAGAGGGTAATCTATTCCTCTACTGTTGCATGTGTGCTAAGAGGTGAGACATGAGTTGTATCTAAGGAGTCATTGGTGACTGACGCCAGGTAAGGTCGAGAGGTCTGCTAAAAGTTTTCTTTACATTTTCTCTTGAATCGAACTTAAGGGGACCGACTCGAGAGAGATTATCATTTATCCACATTTAAATTTGGTCGAGTGGTTAGCTAAGTCCTAACATACGTCTTAGGATTCCTCCAAGTCTAGATGTAGGCTTCTACTGCTACCTTACAAGTTTTTATCTCGGTTCAAGAAACATAACTTCTAAAATAGTCCCCTAAATCCTAATATTTATAGTCCCCTAAATCCTAATATTTATCTACTCTGATCTGTATCTACTTTTATATTAAAAACTTATAAAAATTAGTGTAGTTACATTTGTTGTAATTTCTACTTTGTAGTATTTATTTATTTTTCATTTTGAATAGCATCCATAAACTTAAGTTTTTCCTTAAACTATTTCAATCAAGTGTGAACTTTCCAGCTTTGCCCCTATGGATCTACCCTTAAGTACTATACTGATTGTTGTGCACCCGCAGCCTCATCATGTGTGCTAAGGATTTATAAATTTTAAAGTTTATTCGAGGTTTTTCTAAGAAGTTGGAGTACTCCAGTGCATGGAGGCATCCATCCCCTTATTCATCCTTTTTCCACTCAGTACATGATTTTTATGATGTAATATGCCATTCCACTCAAATCACACACATCAAACACCATCGAGTCACTAACCAAGATCTTTCATCTTTATATGAGCCTGTAAAGAGTCTTTAGTTGTAGCAATAAGATCTAAGTTGTTACTTGAGGATGTCGTCCATATATATGAGAACAACAAACTCATCACCTCTTATTTTAGTGAACAGGTACATGGCCTGTTTGGCTTAGCTGATATAAAATAGTTGATAAGTTGAAGTGCTAATAAGTAATTTAATGACTGAAGCTTATTTTAGTTAAATGACTCTAAAGTCCTTAATATTGTAATAAAGGAAATATGTGAAGAAAAGTTATGTATATTCTAAGGGCAAAATAACATATTCATTGTTCAAACTGGTCAACTTTTTCTTCTCATATAAAATAAGTTGGGTCCCTAATTTATTTTTTCTAACTTATAAGCAAATAAAATAAGTACTTATCAATTTTTTTCAGTTACCAAACATGAAGAAAACTTCAAAATTGCTTATAAGTCAGATAAATAAGTGCTTATCATTTTTTTTTCAATTACTAAACATGAAAAAAAACTTCAAAATTGCTTATAAATCATTTTGACTGATTATAAGCTTAGCCAAATAGGCCCATAATTGTTCTAGCTTTGAGAAAACCCACATGAGTGAGTTTAATGTTCCATTGGTAAGAGATTTGCATTAAGCCATACACTTGCAAACTTTTCCTATTGTCTACCCTAGTTTTGAAACTCCTCGGGAGTGGTCATATAGACCTCTCCAAATAAATCACCATTTAAGAATGTATTGTTAACATCCCATTGAAAAACAAACCACTCATTTTGAATCATTGTCGTTAATACAACTCTAATGGTAGCTGATTTAGCCAATAGAGAAAAAGCTTCTTTGAAGTCTACTCCCATTTTTTTATTGTACCCTTTAGCGACAAGTCTGGCCTTGAGCCTCTAGACTTCACATGTGAAAGTAAATTTGATTTTATACCCATTTACATCCTACAAATTTTTCTTGGAGGAAGGTCTGTCAATTCCTAGGTACCCAATTCCTAGGTACCAGTGTTATTCAAAATTGTCAACTCATCTTGCATAGCTTTAATCCATCGAAGATCTTTAATGGCTTGATTAAAAGAAACAAATTCCTCCTCTTTTGAAATAGGAGTAGCAAAAAAAATCATACTTAATAGAACATGCATGAAAAAAATTGTACTTTCTAAAGAATACATTTTTTTGTTGAATTTGCTAACATAACAACATAATCTTGAAGTCAGCTTGGGGGTTTTACATTTCTTTTTGTTCTTTGAGTTTTGGTATGAGAGTTACCTCTCTTAACTCTCTTTGGTACTTTGATTCTAAGAAGATTCACTTTCACCAATGATTTCTAGATCGGTGGGATCTTGTCTGGATGGAGGAATGACCACTTCAATGGTAACATTAGTTCCAAAGAAATCAGTAATCAATTGCTGATTTGAAGCATCAGAAGAACCTTTCTGAAAATTCTTCATGAATGTATCATCTTTATATGGAAAAAGATCTTCGAAAAACTTGATATCTCTTGAAACAATTACTTTGTCTGAGAGTAAATCCAACACCTTGTAGCCTTTGTTCACCATGGAATAACCCAAAAAATGCAAGGGTGATTTTATTTATCATACTTATATGAAATGATTTTATTAATCACATAACATAGACAACCAACCACTTATAATCCAAAAAACGTAAGGATGAGCTCGTTTATCATACTTGTCTGAAATGATCACATAACACAGACAACCAACCATTTTAAGATGTATTAAATATGGACTTCTCTTTAAAAAAATACTTCATAAGGAGAGAGATTGTTTTAAAACTTTCAAGGATAACCTATATATGAACAAAAACTTGAATCAACATTCCCCAATGGGTAAATTGGACTAGAAAAATAAGGCCCTTGCAACTTCAAGAATGTGCTTATGTTTCCTCTTAACATTGTTGAGGAGTGTAGATACAAGTGCTTTGATGTATAATGCCATTGTTGGAAAAGAGCTCTTTGCATTTTGAATTATGAAATTCCGAACCATTATCCGAACAAATTATCTTAACTCTAGAATCAAATTGATTTTCAACCATATTAAAAAAAATTATTCATTTTTGATTAATCAAATATATCAACAATCATCAATCTAAGTTACAAACTAACTTATTCCATTATAAGTGCAAGTTTTAAATGGTCCCCATGTATAAACATGAACTAATTCCAAAGGTTCATAAACTTTTCTTTCTGTAGAACGAAAAGATAGTTTGGTTTGCCGAGCCAAGGACAAACAACACAACGGTGTCAAATTATTATAAGGATTTACAACTGAAATTAACTACATCTTATATGTAGGTAAATGTCTAAGTCTCTGATGCCAAATGTCAAAATAGATTATTCTCCACAGCTCTTGTCACATTGTTGACTCCATGGAAGAAATCCTTCAAATAGTATAGGCCATACCTCACACCAATTAAGGTCTCCTTTCCATTCTTATGGACCTAAAGAAAGGCAAAATTTGAAGTGAAAGATATCACTGAGTTTAAATCCTTTGTCAATTGACCCACAAAAATAAGATTAAAATGAAATTCTAGCACCAAAAGAATATTACTAAGCTTAATCTATGTATTTAAGTAAAGAGATCCACAATGTGTGGCTCTAGAAGTATTGTCATTTGGCAATGAAACAATATTCTTGGTTTGTAAAGGTTTAACATCCACAAGCCATTCAATATGTGATGTCATATGACTAGAATCCTCATAATCAATAAACCATTGTTGACATGAAATAGAATTGAAATACTTGCCACATGACTAAAATGATCTTGAAAAGTTTCTCCTTGATTATTTTGCGACAGTTGTAGAATGCATTTGTGTTGTTCCTCTATGAAAGAAGTCGAGACCTTCAAATAAGAAGAATCTGCTTGAGGCACTATTTCTTATATCTGATTAGCTAAATTGCCTGAATTTGTAGTAATCTTATTCTTGTTCTTGAACTTTAAATTAGGAGGATATCCAACTAATTTGTAGCATTGATCAATTCTATGTCCAAATTTCTTATGATGATTGCAAATTATATTTGTATCGCTCTTTTGTTCTCATAAATAATCTATTTTTTAGCCCCAGCTCCAGCTAATGCAAGCTGGTCTGAATCAACATGAACAGACTTCTACTGTCTTTGTTTTTCTTCCACAAGTAAAGAATGAGCATGTCTATAGAAGGTAGCGGCAACATCATGAGAATTTGAGACCTTACATGATTGTGATCATCATTGACTCCCATTAAGAATATATATAGCTTTCTTTGTTCTAGAAACACTATAAGAAAATATAGCTTCTGTGATGAATTTTTTGTGACGAAATAATTCTGTCACAATATATGATAGACTTGTGAGAAATTTGTTTGTGACCGATACAAATTTAACATTTTAGTGACTAATGTGTGACGATAATATTTGTCACAAAATCATTCGTCAGAAATTCATCATAATTTTGTGACGATTTTGTGATCACTAACTTAATTAAAATATTAGTGACCCAAAAGTGATAAATATAAAAGCGTCACAATATATTTGTCACATTATGGTCACATTTATTTATTTATTTAATCTATTGTCACAATAGTATCACAAACATTTAATATTCACATAAAGCATTTAAAGCTAGCAGTTCTGGTGACATCAGATTCAATTCTTCCCACAAATATTTCAACTTAGAAAAATATTCAGAAATTGATAAACCCTATAAAAAATTATACAATTAATTTTCAATCGAGTATACTTGTATAGAATTGTGCTTTTAGAACCGTCTTTCAAATCAAGCTAGAGAGTGTGAGCACTTTGTGAGTAAGAAACCCTAATAATTAATCCTTTTGTAGTAGCGCTAACAATCCATGATAAAATCGAGACGTTGTACCTCTTCCACTAAAATTGAAAAGCAGGATCAACCTTGTCAATCATGAAAAATCCATTGTCGAAGACATGCTTGTTTTTTTTTTTGCCAAGAAGACATTGAACATCACATCACTCCAATTGGAGTAATTCTCTATCCGTATGAGTCTAATGGACTCATGAAAAGAGGATTTAAAACATCGATGGCGATAGAACTAGATCAAGAAGTATTAGATGAAGACATCTTGCAGAACAAAGGCACAACAATACATTTCAAGACCAAAAACAATCTCAAGCTTCAAACTTGAGAACTAATGAGGCCATATCGAGCACAATTTCATAGAACTTAAGGAATCATAACAACTTATCTCAAGAATCAGATATGGAGTCAGATATGAAGAATTTGAGGGTGACTTTGATACCATAAAGATCTGGTACTCGACCTCCTCTATAGTCGCATGATATGTAGAAGCAAAGGCAGAGGCACCTACACGTGCAGGCACTAGGTAAATAATGTTTATGGAGTTATTATCAGAAGGTAGTAGGGTTGGTTAGTGCTTATAACATATATACAGCCGCCTAGGTATCAAATCTTGCCACCCGCCATGTCACCTTCTAGTCCTACTATAAGAGTAATCATGATTTTTTCATTAATTTTAAGCAAATGTCTTCTATGGTCACTGACCTTCCCTCCTGCTATAAAAGAAATGATATTTTTTTCATTAACTTAAGCAAATATCTTCTATGCATAAAATTATTAATTTCTTTTCTTTTTCTTCTCTTATATTTACAATTGCAATTAACTATGTTTGGTTCATAATCAATTATTTTAAATACATGGTAAAAATATATTTATTTATATTTACCATTTTATCTATTTAATTTGAAAATATTAGACATATATTTAATTAATCTTGAAATTATATCTTAATGTTGTCAATTATTGAATTTTGAATTTTTTTAAAATTATCGTAGTCATTCAAATAAATCATCATGTTACGAACGCTCAACTGATAGAAGAGTTGAGTCTCAAGATTTCGACGAGTGCTAATAGTCTCGGGTTCTAGTCTTGGAGTCATCATAGTGAATATAACAATCACTAATCGCTTCGAATTAGTTGGATGTTAATAGCCACATACACTGAAAACCCTTTCGCAAATTGGACTGACATAAAAAAATTATTATATTTATCTCTTAATTTTTTTACTACTAACAATTAGAATTAATGTTATGAAAAATAAATAATTTGTGTTTGATGATTTGATTAAAATGTGAACCCACTGAAGAGAAGTTCTGACTCCACCATTGTGTAGAAGCCATGAATTAAACGAAGAACATTCAAAGTTGGTAAGGAAACTACAAGAAATTTTATTCATTCGTCAAACTTACAATTTCATTCTTCAAAGATCTTATAGAGATCGACACGTACAAAGAAATCATTATACATGACTAACTGTTGTTACAAAGAAGTATTACATGCAGAAGCTCTAACTCCTACTACGTTGAATGCCAATGAACTCCAACGGTTAGAAAGCTGACAACTGCATATAAGCAGACATATGCCAATACCCTTATCATTAAAAATTACCAAATCAACAAAACTTATGTTTGTGCTACAATAGGAATCCATTATACATTTCTTTTTGGATTAGTGATATGTGGCATTCTACAATGTGCTGCCTATCGAGGAAAGTTATATGGATTCGCCAAAAATAATTGAAGGAAAAAAGACGTTTCTTGAAAGTAGAGGCTATGGATATATAGATGATTCAACAAATAGAAAAAAGAAGTTTAGAGCGCTACTTGTCTTTTTTTTTTTAATTTCCTAATACATTTCATAGGGATTCGATTTCTAATTCAGACTCAATCTATTTTTTGGTAACCAATGGATCGTAATATCATAATAATAGGCAGAAAAGAAATTAGATCAATTAGAATTAGTAGATCTGTTCTGCCCAAAATGGAGAAGCTGGAGTTATGAACTTATAATCATAGAATCGACTCGATCATTTGATTATAACTTCATTCCATACCGGACGAGACCATAATAGGGCTATGCACATTCATAATATGAGGAGGGTTCATTCGAGCGTATGTAAATAGAGACTATGTTTACATATGAATCCCTACGTCATTACATTCTATTTAGGATTAGGTATATGCATAATCAAACTTGTTTTTGGCATATCTATTGTTATTTGGGTACCATATTCACTTTTTTTAACTTCTATTGAATCGAGAAATAGGTTTCATTGTACATTATATATAAATATATATATATATGTATGTATGTATGTATGTATATGTATATATAAGGTATCCTCTGAATAATTCAAATCGAAGCAATTTGATGTATGATTCGTGCCTATGTGACATGATCAATTGATAGAAATACTCCAATGCTACAAAAATGGAAATTGTTCATTGAATAATGCAAAAAGGGAATTAAATTAATTAGATATAGTAATCTACGTTATGTATTTCGAGTTTGTGAGAATTGTTTGAGTGAAAAAAATCATTCAAACGGTTCTCAAAAACTCGCACAAAAAAGCACAAACCTTTCATTATACATGGAATAATATCCTTATCTATGTTTCATCTAAATTTCTTTAATTAGATGTAAATAAACCATAACTATGCAAACATATCCCTAATAGATTGATTCCAAAATAACATATCCAAATTATAAGAAATCCTATAGAAACTACAAGTGAGGAATTTGTACCTTGAAAATTTGGATTTGTTATAGTATGTAAATAAATCGCGAATACGGTCCAAGTAATAAATGCCCAAGTTTCTTTAGGGTCCCAACTCCAATAAGATCCCCGTGCTTCATTAGCTCATACTGCTCCACAAAGAATGTCTATGGTTAAAAATGTAAATCCCAAATTTATGATAAGATAACTCCAATAATCCAAATGCTGAGTTGATGTTTATAATAATTTTGAAATGAAAGAAAAAAAGTCTTTTTAAAAAGATCAAATATGGAATCTCACCAAAGAAAGATAATTTAATTAATAAACTTTTATTTTTAAAAAATATTTCGATGTTTTTTCGAAATGTAATGGATCCACGTAACAGAGCTGCATAAATATCATATTCTTTCACATGAAGAAATCAATTATTCCACAAACTTAATTTTGTACGAAACAGTGATTCTATTTTTACATGAATGTGCCTAAGCACAAATTAAAATTTGAATATGATCCTATATATATATATATATACACAAAATATTCTTTTTATTTAAGAAAAAATAGGAATAGAGAGAGTAGACAGAAATGAGAAATATTGCACATTTTTTCAAAAAAAAAATATTTACATGAAGAGCAACTTTTGGACTCTCTTATGATGCCCGATTCGTTTAGGGCCATAATAATAAGCTCAGACATAAACGACATTTGTTGCAAAATAACACTCTATCATGATGGCCCATTCGTTTAGGCCCATGATAACAAGCCCAGACATAAACAAGATTTGTAGCAAAACGTTATAATCCACCAAAATTAAGAACAACAATTATAACTGATATATTTTTCACTTAAGAAAATAATTTTAGTTACCACTGTCTTTTTTTCATAATTTTTTATGTCCAGTTTAAATAATCGAGAATCTGATTAACGTACAAAATATCAAATTATAATAATAGGAATTCCAATAAATTACACAAATACCGCGAACAAACTGAAAAAGGAAGTGCATATACTTTGCATAGCTATTTTTTTTCCAAATATTTTAGGAAGAGGGCTTGGTTAATAATATGTTCTATATATAGTATATATATATTTGAAAAAAAAGATATATCACGTCATCACGACCGTTGGCGAATCTTTGCACTCCGATAGTCCGATGAGTATTTTTCTTCAAGAACAAGAATGGCGTCATCTCTGCAACATGTTCCGAATCCGACTCCACTTATAATTTGGGGGTTCTCCTGAGCGTATATATATGCACATCCACCATCTCCACTTCTTTGCTCTAATCGTCAAATCCGAGCTCTCTCTCTCTCTCCCCCCTCCCTCTCTCCCTCTCCCCTTCGATTCAAGGCAACCGAGCGATCGCGTGTCCGCAGCTCGATCTCATGGCGCCGCCGCAGTGCCAGACTCCGCCGCATCTCTGCGCCAACGGCTGCGGCTTCTACGGGAGCGCCGCCACGAACGGCCTCTGCTCCCAGTGCTACGCCCAACGCCTCAAGGCCGATCGACAACCGGAGATGCCTTCTTCCTCCGACGATCGTAAGATGGCTGCCGCCGCCGTCGTCGATGCTTCTTCCAGTAGGATTACTGCAGCATGGCGCGAAGATGCTACCGCGTCGTCGTCGCCGTCGTCTCCGGATCCGGAACGGCGGAGGAACCGGTGCGGAAAGTGCAACAAGAAGACGGGTCCGGTCGCGGGGTTCCGCTGCCGCTGCGGCCTCACGTTCTGCGGCGCGCACCGGTACCCGGAGGAACACGGCTGCGTGTTCGACTACAAGGCCGCCGGAAGGGCCGCTGTGAGCCGGAACAACCCTCTCGTGAAGGCGGACAAGTTGGGCGATAGGATATGATGCTGCTGCTGCTGCTACATGCCTTCTTGTGCGCGCAAGGCTTACAGATGCTTCACGCGCGCAAGGCGTTCGATTTTAGTAGTCGCTCTGGTAGCCATGGGGATGCAAAATTCACTGACTGGGTTTAATTCTTCTAGCTCTGGATATTTTGTTCCTGGGAATATGTAATATGTTTTGCTTCTGGCAATATGTAATAGCAGAATATAAAACACTGCAAAGTTGATTCATGATATTACTAATTTGCGCAAGAATTTATTTACCAAGCACACGTTATTTTTCAATAATCGATAACAAATTTAAAAAGATAAAATGAGAAGGGACATTAGACATATATATCACAAATGAATCATTAGTAGGAAAATAAGCTGAGTAGTACATGACAGAAAATGCATTAACAAAGAAAGAGTCCCGAAAAAAATACAGAAATTAAATTTAAGAAGATTTTGTTTCTAGTTAAAATAACTAAAAAAATGAAATAACAAACCAAAATTCCATTAAAATGAAAAGGACATAAAAAATCATTAAGAAAAGTCTTGAAAATTTTTTTTTTAAGATCTATTTTTTTAGTCTAATGAAAATAGTCTTTTTACTAAGATCTATTTTTTTTAGTTAAACGGAAAAAAACTAGAATAGCTTAATAGAGGAAAGAAGGGAACGACGGATGAAGAAAACAAAATAACTAAAAAAATGAAAGGTAAGAAAGAGTGTACTGGGGAAAATGTGAGAAAAAAAAAGAGGAGATTGTTACCTCTCGAATTGTTCACACCCTGAGAAGTTGGGATAAAGAAGTTGAAGTGAAAAAAAAGAAAATTAGAAGTAGGAGAAAAGGATCTGTTGAGAGAAAATCGTATTTTCCGACGGTTTTATCTGTCGGAAAATCGAAAGAAATCATCGGAAATGAAAGTTTCGCCGACGAAAATGATCGGTCGAAAAACGAGGCGTCATAAAATAATTTCCGATGGTGCAAAAACATCCGTCGAAAGTTTTGATAGTTGTAACCGTCGAAATATTCTGACGACGGTCGTGACCGTCGAAATGTTCTGGCGGCCGCAACCATCACAACGGCCGTCGGGCACCCACGGCAAGATCCAGCCACCAGGCAACCGATCAGGCCGGAGCCAGCCGGATCATGCCGCTTGGCCGAACGGCTGGCCCAAGTCGGCTGCGGTCGGATTGGAGAGGGAGATCGAGAGAAAGGAAGAGAGAGCCGGAGAGAAGGAGATCGGAGAGGAGGGAGCCTGAGAGGAAGCCGAAGCCGAGCCGGAGAAGAATCACTGCCGAAGGGGGAGAGAGCCGGAGAGGAACTCCGAACCAAGCCAGAACCACTGCCAGAGGGGGAGACAGGAAGTGGCAATGAGAGTTTGAGGGGAGAGGAGGTGAGGGAAGGAGAAATATAAACGGTTCGGTCCGTCGAAAGTACCGACGGTCCGAACCTTCGATAATTAAATAATTAAAATATATATCATATTATATATTATGATATGTATGATTATAATATTTAATTTTTTTTATAATTACTGACAATTTAGACCGTCAAAAGTACCGACGGTCGGAATCATCGGTAATTAAAAAAATAAAATATATTACAATATTTAATTATTTTATAATTACCGACGTTCTAGACCATTGAAACTATCGACGGTCCGAATTGTCGATAATTAAATAAATAAAAATATATATATCATATTATATATTATGATATATATGATTATAATATTTAATTATTTTTACAATTACCGACGCTTTAGACCGTCGAAAGTACTGACGATCGAAACATCAATATTTTTAAAAATAAAATATATTATAATATTTAATTATTTTATAATTATCGACATTCTAGACCGTCGAAACTATAGACGGTCCGATCCGTCGATAATTAAATAAATAAAATATATATCATATTATATATTATGATATATATAATTATAATATTTAATTATTTTTATAATTATCGAGGGTCTAGACAGTCTAAACTTCCGATGGTAAGAACCGTCGGTAACTCTAATAATAAAATACAAATTAGTTAAATATTATATAATATTTAATTACTTTTATTACCGATGGATGTGAGCGTCGAAACTTTCGACGGATAGGCATGCGTCGAAAAATATCGACGTGCTGAATCGTCGGAAAATTAAAAAAATAATATAATTGATTTCATAATGTATTTATTTTATTTTTTACGGCCAAAATTTTCAGAAATTCCGACAGATGCCTATCCGTCACAAAATCTGACACAAATTACGAATGAAATGTGACCATTGAAAATTGCCCGTCGAAAAATTCTAATTTTCTTGTAGTGAGAGAAGGGTCTGTTGGGAAAAGTTTTGTTTGGAAAAAAAAGAGAAAATGTATTGGAAAACTATTATAAAAATATAACTTATAAGATTTATTTTTTTATAAAAAATAAAATAGGATACAATTCTAAAGATATCTTGTTAAAGATGATATGTGATATTTTAATAACTTATATATTGTTGGGAATATTGCATCGAGGATGATGAATAATTAAGACAACGAAGTAGAGAAATAGAAAAGAAGATGAACATGGTGATTTAATATGGTAAAATATTTTTTATTAATATAAATAAGAGATAAATATTCAAAGGCAATTGAGATCATCATCAAAAAAAAATTTACTATGAGCAAAAGACAGTAGATAATGGTAAAATCATAATGATTCAAGTCTTTCATTTTCTTTCGTCACATATCTTCATTCTTTTTTTATTATTTTTTCTTTCATAATTTTTTATACAAAGAACATAAGGTATATATATATACATTATATATATATATATATATATATATGTATGGGTGTGTTTCCAACCTTTAGCCATCTCCATGTACATCTACTTCTCATAATTAATAGATATTTTAATGTTGCACAAATTGTGTGTGTACTGTACATATACAAATTATTTTTATCCAACAATGTGATCTCCATCTCAAATCATTCGATAAAAGATAAAAGTTAATGAGTAGGTAGAACACTCATAAAAAATAATCTAATGAAAACTAAAATTTATTTTTAAATGAACTATTATATATTAAACTAATTTGATAATAAAAAGTATCATTTGACGCTAAACGAAATCACGTTAAAATCGTGCATTGCCTTTGTTCTGTCTAGTTTTGCCAAACGCAGGTAAGAACCGCGTTCCCATAAGAGAACTAAAACCTAAAATTAGGTCGGATCATGTGACCTGGTTCTAGAATCTCAGAGGACTGAGCACTGGAACTAACTTTTTTTTGTCGATTTTTTGTTTTTTGTTTAACTCTTTTTTTTTTCTTTTCTCTTACACATTTCTCTTACCCAAATTTGAGGCGTGATTCAATTTAATTTAATCCAATCTCGGGTCAAATCAGATTTACTCGATCACTTTTTTTCTTTTTTTCTAAAATAGTATTTAGTGCAAAAATGTATTTAATATTTTTTTAAAATAATAAATAAAGTTTTCAAATATTTAAATATAATTTCTAAATTTAAAATATTTTGTTTATTTTTTATATTTTAGATCACATCTAATTTTAAAATTAAATAAAGAATAATGTTTTAAAAAAAAGAAAAAAGATAACGAGTGCAAATTAACAAAAAAATTCAAGTGAATGTTTTTAGCGACACCAAATTTAAAAGTATTTAAATAACCAACAAAGTTCATAATAGAAGAATTTCGAAGTCTCGCGTTTTTCTTTGTAATTTAGTTTAACTGGACATCGACAATCAAAATCAATGCTAAGAATGATAATGGAATTCATATCTTTAGATATAGAAAAGCTAAGACTATCTACAATTTTGTGCATTAAGAGTTAAGTGAGATATTAAATAAAATTAAAAAATGTAACAATCTTACAAATTATTAACATACAAGTATTTGAGGATCCATTAATTGTTTCACTTTTATCTTCACATTTATTTCCTTTTATGAGAATGGGAGAAAAGAATTTTGAAAGATGAAAAAATATGAAAAGTGGAAGACGCAAAGGGTAAAGGG
The DNA here is from genome assembly GCA_030549335.1 of Pontederia crassipes. Lineage (NCBI taxonomy): Eukaryota > Viridiplantae > Streptophyta > Magnoliopsida > Commelinales > Pontederiaceae > Pontederia > Pontederia crassipes. The sequence continues at coordinate 47,739,124 of CM060189.1, read as the reverse complement.
CCACGGCTTGGAATAAAAAAAATGAGAGAAAAGAAGTGTCGAAATATAAAAACATAAAGAAGATAGAACAGTTATTGAAAATTATTTAACAGTATTTAAATATAAAAAAATTGCATCAACTCGAACTCTTTGATAAAGCAGTGGAATTTCTAAATTTTGTTATTAAATAAAATTAATATTATGTTATATTATTACCAAATATATTATATTTCTTCTCTCTCTCTCAATCGAATCCCAAATAACGTAGGTAGGATTATGTCAACCTGCCTGCCAGCACAAAAGATGTATGCGCACGTACGTTTGCACTATTATAAATATAAGAGACAATATTATCGTTCCAAAAATATAATTATCATCTTTTTTCTTATTAATTTTGGATAATTTTATTATTGAAATATTTAATAAATAATATATGCAGTCTTCCTTATCATCCCCAGATTATAATTTACTATTTTGAATTCGAATAAATCATAATTTTAGCTCCCAAACATTTTTACTAAAATTTTCATGCATTTTCATCAACAAACAAGGTTTTTTTTTTCAAAATCCAGTCACTTATACATATTCATTTTCGAAATATAACTCAAACATAATTTTTTTTAGAAAATAAGTCATGGTTAATTTTCATCACTTGTGGTGAGAAACAAAAGTGTTATTTTTTCACAATTTTTATTCTTTTTCAATTCTTATTTTAGGCACGTTCCATGATAACGTTCTTGGTGATATAATCGAGTAAAAGGAAATACAGTGTCTTCTCCATCATTTTCAGGAAGATAATTTTTTATGAATAAGTAGTCGGCCACTTTAATAATAATAATAATAATAATAATAATAATAATAATAATAATAGAGAAAAATGTATATGTAGAACATTTGATGTATAACAAGTGTAGAGCACTAATTTTATTTATTAAATTAATAAGTAAATGTGATTAAAATCAACATCATAGGATAATTAACAAATATGACTAATTCAATTATTATAATTTATTTAATCTTAAATGTTATATTTTTTATTATCAAATTACTCAAATAAATACATATTATTTCATCTAACAAGTATATCATCAATTTAATAATAATAATAATAATAATAATAATAATAATAATAATAATAATAATAATAATAATAATAATAATAATAATAATAATAATAATAATAATAATAATAATAATAATATAGTCGCCCGAGTCCGAGTGCAATTAGGACTCAATCTCAAGGGTTCCGAGTCCAAGAAACGCTTCCACTTACACTCGGGTTCGGTGCATAAATTGGTAAGCCCTATAAATTCACGCCACCACCACCACGCACGTCTCCTCAACTCCTGTGCCTTCTTTCTTTGCGTTTAGAGCCCTCTCTTTCTCTCTCTCTCTCTCTCTCATCGTCTCCGCATCTCCGTCTCGCCACGAGTTGCGTACTGAACCAACGCAAAAGCTACTTGCTTCGCTCGCGCGGTCTATCTCACTCCCCTCTTTCTTCGGTCCAAAGCATCAAGGAAAGCGTGCTACGTTCCGCAGCTCTCATGGAGCCCCAGTGCCCGAGCTCGCCGCCCCTCTGCGCCAATGGATGCGGCTTCTACGGCAGCGCGGCCACCAACGGCCTCTGTTCCAAGTGCTACGCCCGATCCCTCATGGATCATCCACCCGTCGCGGCTTCTTCCCCTGCTCCGCTAGCCATCAGCGTCGTCATAAGATCACCCCCCGCGCTGCAAGAAGCTGCCACTCCGCCGCCGCCGCCAAGGCGGCCGGGGAACCGGTGCGGAAAGTGCAACAAGAAGACGCCGCTGGTCGCGGGGTTCACTTGCCGCTGCGGGTTGACCTTCTGCGGCGCGCACAGGTATCCCGAGGAGCACGGCTGCGAGTTCGACTTCAAGGCCGCCGGAAGGGCGTCGCTTGCCGAGAACAATCCTCTGGTGAAGGCCGACAAGTTGGCGGACAGGATCTGAGGGATCCGCAGCGCCATGGGTGCATGCGCGGTGTTTGATTTTATTGTTCTTCCAGTGTTCTTGATTTTTTGTCGTGCCGAGAGGTTGATCAAGAAAGGTCTATTTTTTTTTCCTCCTCGGCCAAGTAATTTAGTTCTTTATGACGCTACAAAATTTGTAATGTAAGTGTTTTGTTGGGGGTACATTAATGGAAGCTTTTGCAATCTTTTTGCAGAATATTTCAGAATCTTTTTGCGTAATATCAAGAACCTGTTTTAAATTCGATTTATTTTATGGCTGTATTTGAGTATATTTTTAGTGTGTTCTTCTTATCATTTCTGCGAAATTAAATTGAAATTGTTTTTAGTGATTTTTTTAAAATGAAGCAAGATAAAGTTGAACGGATGTGAAAAAGGATAATACTATATATAGCATTAAGGCTGAAGTATAAATCTATAAAAATATGTCCAAATCGATAGCAATAATTGAAAATTTAGACTAAGGTTTAGTTTTCTATAATATTAAAATAATTTGTTTGAATTACGGTCCTTACAAAAATCAAAGGCGCTTAATCTCTGCCAACTTTTTTTTAAAAAAAAATTAGAAGTAATTTTTTTACTATCACATAATATATTAAAGTTTTACTGCTTATCGTACATAATATTAGTACATCATTTATTTTAAATTATTGTTGTGTAGTATTAAGTTATTTAAAAAAGTTGAAAAAAATTTATACATCATAAAGTAGAATTTTAGAGTTTAATTTTCAAACATTCAATACGATTGATTTAACGTTTATTTTATTTTAAAAAAATTAAACTAGAGATCGATTTTTTAATTTCTTTTTTTTTAAATAATAATGATCTTACATGTTTTAAGAAAGACTCAAAATTTAGAAATTAGTTTTCCCGTGAAAAATCTCCTGTTTCACCTTAAATAAGACATACTTGTTAGGGGTGTTTAGTGGGTCGGGTCGACCCGCAAACCCGATGACCCGACCAGACCCAAACCAGTTTGGGTCGGGTCGGATCAGTGGTCGGGTCGGGTACGGGTTGAAAAAATTCAACCCGAGGTGACCCGACCCGAATGACCCGATTATTTATTTTTTTTTAATTTTTTTTGTTTTTATTTAAACTCAAGCTTATATTTGATTAAAAAATAAAAAAAAATTAAAATATAATATTTTAAGTACAGAATTAACATTAAATGATTTAAAATTTTATTTTATGATTTAAAATAAATATTTTTAATATTAAATAAATATAAAAAAAGTAATAAAAAATTAAAAAAAATTGGGACCCGGTCGGGTCGGATTTGTTCACAGGTCGGGTCCAACCCGACCTGTGAACACCCTTTACTTGTAATATTTTCTCCCTTCATTTTGTGGATTACAAACCATCGCGCATCATCTCGGTTCCTAGATTAAATTTTTGTTATTTTATAAAAAATAAGCAAATATCATTTTATAATGAATCTAGGAGATTATTCCTTAGATATAGGAAGAGTTTAAAATCTTACTTTAAGCAATCCAACTTTAACAAAGATCTATAATATCATTTTAGGACGTTGCTTTTAAATATTCAAGAATCATCCTGCATCCCCATGCACCTACTTAAGCATGTCCATAAATTTGTTCATCTTGCTTATATCAAGAGATATGCATGGTCACATGGACATATGACAGTGGTATACAAAACTTTTGTTAACAACACATCTATACTTAAGTAGGAATGTTAGGATCCATGGACACAACAACACTGTAACATTCACTGTAATATTCCTATATCCTTCGGTAGGTAGGTTAGTGTCACAACTAATTCTACGACTAAGTCATAATCCTAATTATTACAACTTTTAATCTTATTTAATTATTTTAGAACAAATTTGACAAAATATCCTTTCTTATTTTATTTGATGTTATTTATAGATACACATAATAAATACAATTATATTCATCAACGTTTAATCATAAAATATAAAATATATCATTCACATAATGTTATTATTTTTATTTCATACGCTATCCAACATATAGCCCTACAAATATTAAATATCATATCACCTCACAAATTATTTCTATCATCATCTATTTCAACACCTATGTTTCTATAATACATGGGTGCTTTTAAAAACAAAAGTGAAAAGGAAATCAAAGTGCTCTAGCAGCTCGACTACTTCTACATGCATCAAAAGCAAGCTCCGAATCGATTTAACTCGAGAACTTAGAGTTATCTAAAAATTTCAACAAAAATAATATGAACAATAATCGTTTGCTCAATGAGTAAAATAAAAGTACAGCATAGAAAAATAATACGAGTACAAATAACATTTAAATAACCATATTTTATATATGAGAAAGCATTTAAAGCCTAACACATATAACATAGGTTATCAAAAACCATATGAACTTTCACATAAATAAAAGTAACTCAAAATATAATCATATTCATAATTAAACTTCACATGTGTATCATTGCACATACTCAACATGATTCATATGTATCCCTCCATGAATATCTATCATACAATTAAGCAGAGCTTCGTAATCATGAGTCTCCAATACGCAGAGCATGTCATAAGTCAATACGTATCTCTCTATAATCATATGTCATACAATTAAGTAGAGCTTCATAATCATGAGTCTCAGATACTCAGAATATGTCATGGATTACTATGTATCCCTCTATGATCGTAGGATCGTAAGGCACTAAGAGAGGGGTGAATTGATGTTAATTCGAAAATATCAATTTTATGAAAATCATCGCATAAACTTAAAATCGTTTCGTTAATATTTAAACCAACACAATAGCAATCAAATCACATTCATTATAGAATATGAAGGAGGGAGAGAAAGATAAATACAAGATGCACGGTGGTTTTGTTGATGAGGTTCGGTCACACCTTGATATACGTTCCCGCTCCGACTTTTCGATATCGAGACCGTCGAAAATTTCACTAACACTCTTCTTTCGTTCCAAATGGGGCAAGGAATTAAGACACCATTTACAACTTGTCTTTTCTCCATTTCAAGAGGTAATACACATATTTCAATCGTAAGCTTTCACCCATTTTTTTCGCTCAAGAGGTAAGACACAACCCTTTTTCACTCATGAGCTGAACAACTATTACAATATCACAAGAACATCCACTTTTATAATTTGAAACCTCAACAACAGTAAGAGTGAAAAAAATGAAAAATTTGGAACTTGCAGCTCAAATGGACTTTATCATTCCTACACGGGTCCTCTTTTATAGCCTTCTTAACTCCATTTAGCCGTTGGAGCTTGTTTCCCACTTTTTAGTCCGAAATATGACTGATATAGTGCATTCTGCGCTCTGACCGAATGACTGTTCTGCCCCACCGATCGCTCGATCCACATAGTCGTTGAATAAAATAAACTTCGATGAATTCTACACTGACTGATTGACCAACCAGTCGATCGATGCTTCGATCGACACCATCTCGACATTCTAATAGCTTAAAATGGTTGATTCCTGCATTTTCTCGACTGGCCGGTCGGCTGGTGCTTCGACTGGTGTGCCTGATCACTGTTTTGATCGGTGTGCCTGACTGGTCGACCGACATCATTTGGATATTCTGTTAAATTTAATCGGGTGATTTTTGTGTTGACCGGTCGACTGGTGTGCTTTGACAGTCAGATCGACCACTCTACATTATTTTGAGCATAACATTTTGCACAGTTATTCAAATGAGATGATTTTTTATTCTATGAAAAAGTAACATAATTCTCTATGACTTTGATATTCATTATTCCAAAATCTAACGATATCATAGTCAAATATTAATTCAAGATTCGGTACACAAAGTTGTCCATTTCAAATAAAACAATTTAGACCTTTACTCTTTTATGCTTAACTTTGCATACCAATATTCAAATAAGATTATATTTGATTCTATGAAAATATAACAACATTATCTATAACTTTTTTTTATTAATCTCTTGATCCAAATATTAGAATACTCAAATATTAGGTGCAAATTTAGCACATAAAAATATCAACTTCAAATTGAACATTTCAAACTTCACTTGTTTAAACATAACTTTTTATGTGGTTCTCCAAATGAAGTCATTCTTGATGCTTTAGAAAGATAAGAGAATTATATATAACTTTTATATTCACCTCTTAATGTAAATATTATGTGAACATAGACAAATATTAATCGAAAGTTTAGTGCATGAATAATTCATTTATATTTAAACTTTTTTGGCATTTTTAATATAACTCTAATCTTTAGAGATTTGTATCATGAAAATATAATTATATAGGGCATAAAAAATTTGCTCCAACTCATGTGTCATACAGTTAAGTAGAGCTTCACAATCTTATATCTCGAATACGCAACTCATAACACAAGCCACTACGTGCTCGCAGAACAACCCCCAAAGGACAAAGACACTTGATATATGCTATCAAAGGAATCATGCATGTCGTGCCAAAGACTTTTTTCTTTCAACTAGCATGGCCAATGAACACATGGGGTTTTATAATACCAAAGCAATATGTCATAACTGCATATCGATATTAAGTAAACTTTATTTTAACCTCGTATGCATTGTTCCTTGAAAAATATTTTCATGTAAGAATTTGGTCATCTCATAGGGAGTTCTTGAAATATATCATAAATATATTTCATAGCTTAAGATATGTTTTTAATAATAATAATAATAATAATAATCCTTGCTTGAAATACTATAAATAAAAGGGAATAACATATATCATTTTGTGATATTATAAATTTACTCACTCACCTTATACTTTATTCTTTTAAGAAAATTACTACATTTTCTTCCTTTCACTTGTAGCTTCATGGTTTCCTACAAGAAATAATGCCATTTCACTTTCTAATTAACAATAATAAATAATATGCAACGCATGCTCATGATGCATGAACACTTGTTCACCTTAAAATGCATATAATATCTTTTAATACTAATTTCTAATTTCAAGTGTTTATATTCATGTTCTATTTCACACTTGAAACTTCTCAATCTTTTAAAACTTAACTAGGTGTCGTCTCAAAATTCCAGACTGAGTTTCTGTCAATAAATAATTCATAACTTCTTAACCATAAAGTCAAATCTTATGATTATGTATTCATTAGAAACTAGACTTACGACTTCAAATCCCTAAATATCATCAACTAATTTTCAGAGAGTAATTTATAAAAGTCAAGGCAATCTGACCTAGGATTTGTGTTTTGACAAACTTCATGATACAGAAAGAATAGTTTATATCTTTCATAATACATGTCCATTTGATGAGATCCTAATTTTCTTTTTAGAAACTAGACTTCAGTTGTATTTAAGGATAAAAATGGTAAAATTTAATTCCTTGTATGCTCTTCTAAAAAAATAGTTAATTCGACTTGGGTTCTGTCCATGTTCTAAAACCAGATAGAAGAAATCATGCGGGATGAAAAAATCATTTCTCAATATATACAACTCCAAATTGGATGTTCACACTTCTCGTAGAATAATTGTTAAGTCTAATTCCAAATTTAAAATATTACTTCAGAATATCCTAATTGTGTCATAATTTACAAAGTGAGCCTCTCTCTGACTCGGGACAGAACAAGAGACGAGTGAAGATAAATTCATAACTTTCTCTATAAAACACTTTTTAAGTGATTTCAGAGATCATGGAAAGCTAACATGGAAAGGATAAATCATGTCAAATTTCAGTATTTATGGAGAACTAATCACGAAGAGATGATCATATGAATTTGATGGTAAGTTTATAATTAGGGAATTCACCTTAAACAAATGACCTTGTCGAATTTCTTCAGGTCATCCTACTAGAATTTTCATCCTGGAGATTTTTTTTGTCTACTAAAGGATAAGAATAGGTAAGTTATATATTTGTTTCAGATTTTTAACAAGTCATATGACAGTTCAGAGAAATACATTAGTAAGCAGCTAGTAAGCTACCTACTTTAGCTACTTAAGTTCCCATTGACTGAAGTAAAGGTCCAATCATATTATTTTATTAAAAATTAGTATTTAATCTCTAATTAACCATCAAATCGATGCTTGATTGTAACACTCATCTAGAGTCCACCATTGTTGCATCATCAGTATGTGTTACAAGAGCCCAAGTGTGTTGACATCTCCTCTTGCATTGTTGGTTTCCACCTATCATCATGAAGAACTTCTCGATAAGTTCTAGGTACATCCACATTAGAGAGACCCGAAACAAACTATTAATAGGAAGGAGTGAGTTTCTCCATGAAGAGATGATTGGAGATACAATATGCAAACTTGCAAGAGTGCTTGTCTTTTCTCATAGTTATACATTTAAATCATTGGCGGATTCCTAAAAAACGTTACTAGTGGGGGTAAGAATAGACTCATCAATCTGGCTATCCAAATTTGTCTCTTTTTGTTCATCACCTATAGACACATATAACATTTACATATGAATATAAATTTATTTGATTATTAATTATACGTAACTATAATTTGTATATTGATGTGCTATCAATAATAACATTAGTTGTGAATAAAAAGAGTTCAATGTTTCCTTTCTGCAACTCTATTTTGTTGAGAAGTATATATGCATGATGTCTAGTGGATAATGCCAAGCTCAGTAAAGAAAGAAAGAAAAAGATTAGTGCTAATTCTAATTCATTTTCAGAACATACACTTTTGACATTGGCAAAGAAAATAAAATTTTATTTTATCAATAAAAAAATTGATCACAATGCCAACATCTGAATTTATTTTTCAACAAAAAAAACCAAAATAGATTCTAAAGTCACTAACAATAACAAAATAAAAATGATGTACATATAAATTAGGAACACGACTCGAACCCCAAGAATTTAAAGAAGTATGATGATGTTTTTCAAGTTGACAAGCATCACACTAAAAAAAAAGACTGCAAAGGGATATGTGGAATGACTTTATGAAGCTTTTGAAGTGAGACGTGACCAAAATGGAGCTACTAAAAATGTAGAAGTCCTCAAGGGTAAAAATAATATGATAGTTGAGTTATTTGCACATTTGACTAATTTATAATCAACTAAGAGGAAAGGGTGAGAATGTAGCATGTCTTTCAACTACATGGAAGATGTGAGTTGAATCTCTCTAAAGTTCAGTAAGTAACAATTGCCCCTGAAGTAAACTAATTGTTATCTCCACAAAGGTGTTGAGACACACCTAAATTGACAATGCACCCTGTGATAGATGGTACAAGCAAAAGGACTTGTGTCAATCTCAGCACTAGAAACTGAGGATGAAGAACTGGATGATATATGATGCTTCAACTGTGAGATAAGGTCCTTATATTTGATGTCTTGGGATGATGAGGTAGTGGGTTGAGTGGAATCTTCAACTACATTTTTGGCAGAGGTACGATGCATATGCTTTTGCCAACAAATTTGTCTGTGTCCCAACCTATTGTAATAGTTGCATTGCGGTCGTCTTGCACGTCAACCTCCACAATCTCTACTAGTGCCATGAGCGCAACCAACATTAGATTCACCAAGACCATGGATGGAAGCAAGGGGGACTGCGTCTCAAAACTATGAGTAGCAAGAATAACCATTCGGCTAAGATGATTGAAACATTCCTCCATAGGTGGGTTTTTTGCTGAGAAAGACCCCTACCATTAGCATGTCCCTATATGCCTTTTGATCTTCACACTCATAGGTTAGAATAAGTTTCTCAAACATTGCATATAGCGAGGTGTAATAAATGTGGAGAGGATGCTTATTTTGCTTGATCTAATGAATATCATAATTTCAATTGAAGAATCTTAATTTTGTTTTTTGCTTGAGAGCTTGTGATGGAAAGATAATTTAACATAGCCTTGATTGGGTTTAATTAGGATATCATTTACTAGCTCAAAAAATAATGTCCCTATTCGCTAGACTTTAGCAAGGACCTTATCTTTTTTTAGGAAGCATATTTCCTAATTTGACTATGGGCTCGGACTCCATTAGAAGATGCTCCTTGTCATGAGACTCCATAGCACTCATGAACTTCATGAACCATAACTCAAAATTGGTTATGTTCGTTTTGACAGTTGGACCCAGGTCCACAAATAGTCATCATGTTGTCCTTGTTATCAATTTGATCTACAAGAAAGCGAGCCTTTGAGAGAATGTAGGCAGCCAAGAGGATGCTTCTACAATAGAAATGTGCCTAGAAGGAGATGCAATAGCCTCCTCAGTTGGTAGTGAGTGGATCTGAAGCACCTAATGTAGCGTGAAGGAGATGGCGACTAGGGTTCTTTTGTGGAAGGATCAATGTTTCTCAATTTAGGCACAGAACTCACTTCTTTAATATCATACGTATAATAAGAACATTATTTCTCATTGATAAAGGAAATCCTAAGGTGTCTTATATAGAGGAGACCAAATCAAGAATTACAATAAAAGGAAAGTATATATTAGGAAACTAAAAAAATCATAGGTTGTAGATCGACTCTCAACATAGGAGCTACAAATGATCATCGTTGTATTGAATGTTATGCTATATGTTGGTGTAACACTCTAAAATTTTTCGAAAAGAAAATTATGAGTTCATGCTGACATCATCAAAACAAAAGTCCGCTGGATAGAGTGATGGCTCGAAACTTTTATAGATTTTCATGAAAGTGTGTGAATTAAAGACTTTCCTCTCCCAAATTTAAATGTCTAAGCATGGAACTCATGAATGGATGCTTTAGGGGTGAAAGGGCACCATTTTCATCCCTTCAACCCTATAAAGTCACATCCCACAACTCATTTTCTCCTCTCATTGGCATTTTCTCCCATTTGTCTCTCTTGCTTTGGTGCAGATTTGCTTTGCTCTGAGACATTCCAAATGAAGAAATGGAGGGTTTTGGCATGCACAAAGTGAAGGAGAAGGAGGAAGAAGAAGGAACTAGTAAAATGGAAGAGCAACCATAAGAAAGGACTTTTTTGATAAAAAAAAGTGTGTACAAGATCTCTGTCATGTAATGTGTTTTCTAAAAGTAGAGACATGTTTAGGATTCCTTATGATCATTGAAATAATGACTTTTGATTGATGATTTAATCCTTTTAAGATAAGCGAGACAAAAGGGTCAAACTAGGTTCATTTTCATCCTTATGACTTTATTATGTGCTCCATACATATTGTACTTCCCTATATTACTATCATTAGCCTTTAGATGATTAATGATCTTAAAGTAAATACTTTTACCCAAATGGGCATTGACAAGGTCGTTTATGAAATGATATACATGAAGCATTGATTTTGTCTCATGCTCTCTTAGATGATGGTGAACTTACAATGATTATGATTTAATGATGGAATCTTTTATGGATTAGTTTAATGATTTTAGAAAAGATATGTGACATGTTCTCATATGTGAATTTATTAATGGATGAAGCGATATGATGATTTGGATGATGTTAGAATGCCCTTTGTTCATGATCTATATGTTAGATGAATGTTAATTTATGTTTGGAAGTGATTTGGCATGAAGATTTAATTGAAAACCTAAGGATCATAGTGATATGCACCTTTGTCGAAACATTCGGACGACCAGTTTGAGCAGAGGTCCAAAAGTTCTCGGTCGAGAGTAGTATGCAATAAGACCAGACATCCGAAACTTGGAGCAAATGTTTGATATGATATGAATTGGTCGACTGCTCATCGAAACGTCGCAACTTGTATATCGAATGTTCAAGTGATTTTCAAACCTAGCATCAGATATTGAAACTTGGTCAATAAAAAAGATATATAATATGAGTACTAATGAATTCTTTTCAGCCAGATGATTAGCTATTAAATTGGGCATCCGAAATTACGATGTAACCGAGACATACTCTCACACATACTATCTAGAGCAGATGATCAAAGGCAGACAACCAAAGGATGTCTACTTCACAATGGTTGGACTTGCCATCCAACCACTAGGACCAAATATCCGAACCTCGGACTGGACATCCAAAACTAGTGCGGTGTTGTTACTCATGTTCTTTCTATGAATCCAAATTGAAACAATCATTTTCTATCCGATCTCAAACTAATTATACTGCTAATTGGAGGTGTTTTCCTTGATCTCGTATCATTGATTTATCTGACAAATCCAATTGATGAATGATGGATGAACCGCATATAAAATCATTTAATATGTAAAGTGACTCGTGATCATCCTAATGATTTATACTACTGATTAGATGATACATAATGGACCTTCTATTATATCAAATCAATTGACATATATGATGATCCTTGATGTTCTTATTGACATATCCTATTGGTTGGAGCTACTCTTGCTCCCTTATGATCTGATTTGGTCTTTATAACTTATCAACATACCTTATTTTCCTTTACAATGTTGCCCAAAGTGGCATTTGATGTTTCTATATGATTCATGACTTGATTGTATTCCATTGCTACTCTTCATGGAACTCCTTTTCACTGTTATATCATGATTTTCCTTTCCTTTCAGGCATCTGCTTGATACATGTACATGATGATCAAATGCTATCTCATGCGAGAATTGTTAACAATTAAATGCTAGCAAGTGTACTAGTTAGTCTCTCAAGTAATAAAGTGTAATGAGTGTAGTATCGAACCCACGAGGAATTAACTTACTTAACGAAATTAATTTCAGAGACTAATAAAAATAATATGTTTTGAGTAAAAGAGTTGTAGAAAATAAAATAACAGAAAAAGTAAATAATAAAATGAAACTAAACTACCGATGTCTAGGGTCTTAGGATGAATTAAAATAATTAAGAACAAACTTATTTAACTTCTATATTGATTGATTTAATAAAAAATAATCAAATTCAACTTTTAGATGGATCAGAAACTCCTAAAGTATGATCTCCCTAACTAGGTAAATAAACTATTCTTAATCTTAATAAGATATAATACTTTACTCGACTCTATTCTCAATCCTACTCATATTAGAGTGCTATGTGTTGTGATTCCTATATTACCAAACTGCTCATTCAAGTCAACTTGGTAGACCACGCAATTTAATACTCTGCCCACTTTATTAGATTACGATATGATTTGCTTAAAGAAAAGTATGAATTAATAAATTGATCACACTAACCCGTTAATAAACAACTATTAATTCAAAAATTAAGATACTCCTATGTTCTTATTTTCAAAGCATAGGTTGCAAGCACAAGCATCACTTCTAATTGTAGTAGGGCTCTATTTATAGTATTTCACCCTTCCATGTGATCGAAGAAGAAACAAAAATCTTTTTTATGTAAAATAATATAAAGTCAAAGTATAATTGATTCTGAAATTTTTTAAATTAATATAAATAATCTTATAAAATGCATGTAATTAGAAAATGAATCAAAATAATATTAAATGCAATACTAAATATATGTTGATTTTTTCATGCATCACGATTAAAGACTATTGATTCATCGAGCATTGATAAAAAAAAACACTTATCCATTGATTTTTATTATCAAAACTAGGACTGACCATTATTATTATTGTTGTTATTGAAATGATATTGACTCATCATACATCCATCATATCTATGTCACATATCATACTTTCATTGGCCATGATGATATATCATTTTCCATTATGATTTTATCGATGTAATATCATTATTGGAGCTCTTATCAAGTTAGATCCTTTGAATACCCCTATATAGAATATCAGGGGTTGAATTAACTTATGATGATTATAAAGATTCTACTAAAAGATTTACTATTTATTTGATTAAGGTTATAATGATGAGGACCTTAGGATTTAGTCTTGATCTTATGAATTATTATTTTTTATATTGATTACAATATGTAAACATTTATGATGATATAAATGCTTATAATCAAATGAACAATTGCATGACTTATTTTGTTATCATACTAAACTTTTTTCTTGTAGGATAGTTTTTTTCTTCTATGTTGATCCATGCGGGTACAAGATAGTCTACATGGATAGTTGTGGTGTATGCAGCAATATTGCTAGTGCACATGGTAGGATTGTTTTATGGGGTAAGGGAAGTTGTGGACCCTTCTAGGGTCCACAGCTGTGGACTACCGTCGATCGCAAGATCGACGACATTTTTGAAAAGGGATGTTTGCAAAGGATGCACGATCGGCCCTTCGGATCGGTTCATTTGGGATTTTGGTTTTTTTTGAACCAATCTTCACCCTATTTTTTGCAATCTCGCTCGATTTTCGTCCCATTTTTTCTCTCACTCGATCTTCACCTCGCCCTATTTTCCCCAATCCTGTCGATCTTCGCCCCTCATCGCTAGTGCTTTCAACCCCAATGAAGCACACTGCTGAGCTCATTTCGTTTGTCTCCGAGGAAGAACACTGTTGCTTGTTCCATTTCCGAAGAAGCCCCCCATGTTGTTGCTCGCTTCGTCTCTGATGAAGCACGCCATTGCTTTTGTCTCCGAGGAAGAACGCTGTTGCTCGCTCCATTTTCGAAGAAGCCACCCGCGCTGCTACTCGCTTCGTCTCCAAAGAAGCACGCCACTACTTTCAGCTCCGAGGAAGAACGTCACTACTCGCTCTGTTTCTGAAGAAGCCACCCGCGCTGCTGCTCGCTTGGTCTCTAAGGAAGCACGCCACTGCTTTCATCCCCGAGGAATAATGTCTCTGCTCGCTTCATCTACGAGGAAGCACGCTGCTTTTGTCTCCGAAGAAGCACTGCTCACTTGTTCAAGGAGGCACACACGCTGCTTCTTGAGTCTCCAAAGAAGCACACACGCCGCCGCTCGCGCCTCCGAAGATCTTCTCGTCTGACTTCGAAGATTGGCTACCCCCTACCGTGCCACACTTCTGAAATGCTCGTAGTTGCCTATTGCACCGAAAATGAATGAACGAGTTAAAATTTTATATTTTTTTAGGAATGACATTGTGTTACGTTCTATGTAAAATATTAAAATAATAATAAAATAGTAAAAAAATCATTTCCTCTCTCTCCCGTCCTCGCCTCCGATGAGCCCGAGCCGACGAAGAGCATGGGGGGCCTCCTGATGGGAAAATCCGAGAACAAGGAGAGAAGATCGCAGATAGATTGCAGAAAAATAGAGGAGACACACGAATTTACCCAGGTTCACCCTTGAGATCAGGGCTACGTCCTGCAAAGAGGTTCCACTATATCGTTTAGGTTTACAGCCGCCACGCCAAATTACATCAGAAATTAAGCTATTAATAGCCTCTCCAAATTGGGTTTAAAAACCAAACAAACAGAGAAAAAACCTAATCCGAATAACACAGACCGGCTAAACAAAAGTCCAAAACCCGTCTAGGTTTCGGGGGCGCTGCCCCCGAACCCCCGCCCGCTCACCGGCGAGCAGGACCGCCGTCGGGAGGCTGCCCCCCCCCCCCCCGAACCCCCCCTTTCGTTCGTACGCCAGCAATATTGTTAATTGGGTAATACTCAGATTCCCCTAAGCTCACGTGGACGAACCCCGTGTGAGAAACAAGGACCCCTGAAGTATTCACCAACTCCAACATTCTCCCACTTGGTGGATACTTCACACCAATGAGAGCCTTGCCAGCAACATTCTTCTTCAATCCGACAGCAGTAGAGCACCACTCAAACTTTACACCTGTAATTGCATTAGTCAGAAAATCAAAACTATTCTCTATTGTATCAACCTTTTCAAGCTGAACATCTTTCTTTTTCACCTTTTCCCGAATAAAGTGGTATTGGATGTCAATATGCTTTGTGCGTGAGTGAAATGCGGGATTCTTAGCTAACTGAATAGCACCTTGATTATCACATCTCACCTCTATAGCACCTTGCTCAAATCCGAGCTCCAAGCACAACCGCCGTAGCCATATGGCCTCTTTTGCAGCATGAGTAAGAGCCATATATTCTGCTTCTGTAGAAAAAAGTGCTATCACGCTTTGTCTCTTGCTCATCCAACTTAGTGCAGTCCCAAATAATATAAAAACATATCCGCTAGTGGACCGTCTACTATCAATGTCTCTACCCCAATCAGCATCTGCATGGCCCACAATATCAAGCATCTTTCCTTTCCTTGTACCTTCAAAACACAACGAAAAATTTGAAGTTCCACGAAGGTACCTGAAAACTCTTTTGATAGCATTCCAATGTTCCCTGCCTGGGTTAGACATATATCGACTCAAGACTCCCACTGCTTGGGCTATATCTGGACGCGTGCACACCATAGCATATATCAAGCTGCCCACTGCACTTGCATATGGCACACGATCCATCTCTTCAGCTTCTTCATCCGTCTTTGGGCATTGCTCTGCAGAAAATTTGGTTCCTAGAGACATAGGAGTACCCACTGGCTTGCAGTCTGTCATGTTAAATTTCTTCAACACTTCTTTTATGTACTTCTCCTGTCCTAGCCACAACTTTCGCTTCTGACGATCTCTTCTAATATGCATACTCAAAATAAAATTCGTCGGCCCTAAGTCTTTCATCTCAAACTTCTTGGCCAACAAACCCTTCACTGAATTTACCATCTTCATACTGTTTCCAATCAGTAACATGTCATCCACATACAGTGTAAGAATGACAAATTGATCGCCAACTCTCTTCACGTAAACACAGTGATCTGAATCTGAACGTACAAACTTGAGTTCGAGCATGTACGTATCAAACTTCTGGTACCACATCCTTGACGACTGCTTCAATTCATACAAAGACTTCTTCAATTTGCACACCAACTTCTCTTTACTTTGAACTTCAAAGCCTTCTGATTGCCTCATATATATCTCTTCCTCCAAGTCCCCATGAAGAAATGCCGTCTTCACATCCATCTGCTCTACCTCAAGATTATATGCTGCTGCCAGAGATAGAACAAATCTGATCGAAGTCATTTTCGCCACGGGAGAGAAAATCTCATCATAGTCGACTCCCTCAACCTGAGAGTACCCTTTAGCTACCAGTCTTGCCTTGTACTTCTCCACAGTCCCATCCGGTTCAGCTTTCGCTTGAATACCCATTTGCAACCAATTGCTTTTCTATCCTTAGGCAATTGACACAAGCTCCATGTTTCATTCTTATCCAGTGATTGCATCTCATCTGCCATAGCAAGCTCCCACTGATTTGCATCATCCATAGACCTTGCATCTTTTACAGAACTAAGTTCTTCTCCGATAATGCTCAAAGCATGAAACGAACTCAGAGCACTAAGAGAGTATCTCAAAGGTGCTCTTCTTTCTCGTGTCGATCTACTGAGAACTGGTATGGTAGTACCAATATCTGGGTCTTCATCTGAATCTGCATCTTCAACTTCATTAACCGAGTTCTCTTGATTCGGTTCTGTAACAGACTCAACTTAAGTATCTTGTGCATCTACCTCTGAAGTTTCAAAATCAGAATCTTCTTCAAGCACTACCACTTTCTTAGGTTCATCACCTTTTTGAACTCCAACTTGGAAACGTGATTCACGGAAAATAACATCTCTGCTGTAAACAATAGTCCTTGACTTTGAATTCCACAGTTTGTAACCCTTGATCCCTTCCTTGTATCCGACAAATATGTTCTTTTCAGATTTACTGTCAAGCTTATCCCGCTTTTCCTTGGGTATATGAACATATGCGTCACATCCGAACACCCGAGCATGAGACAAATTTGACTTCTTTCCAAACATTGCCTCATAAAGTGTCTGATCCTTCACTGATGAGGTCGGTGAGCGATTGTTCAGGTAGTTTGCTGTGGCTACAGCTTCTGCTCAGAATTCTTGCCCCAATTCAGCCCAACTCAACATACATCTGGCCTTCTCTATAAGTGACCGATTTAACCTTTCAGCTACTCCATTCTGCTCAGGTGTATATGGAGTTGTCTTCTGCCTAGTAATACCATTGTCCACGCAGAACTGCTCAAACTTATCTAAACAAAATTCACCTCCATTATCTGTACGAAGGACCTTGATCTTGCAGCTCAATTGATTTTCTACCAAAACTTTAAATTATCGAAACTTATCGAATACATCTGATTTATTCTTGATAAAATAAATCCAATTGTATCTCGAAAAATCATCTATAAAAGAAATATAGTACTTGGACCCTCCAATAGATGGAGTCGGAGTTGGTTCAAAGACATCACTATGAATCAGTTCGAGAATCTTCGTTGCTCTTGAACCTGTGTGTTGAAAATTGACTCGGTTCTGTTTTCCATGAAGGCAATGTTCACAGAACCCGAAGCCCACAGAACAATCCGGAACTCCTTCTACCATCTGACTTGATGCTATAGTGGAGAGTCCTTTTTCACTGATATGGCCTAATCTCCGATGCCACAACATAGATTTGTTGTCTTCATCTTCTTTGGTCTCTTCAGAAATAAATCTGCAGCCCACAGATATTGTCTCTCCGAGCAACTTGTACAATGTGCCATAGCGAACCCCTCGTGCAATTACAATCGACCCTCTGATCATCTTGCACAAATCCTTGTCGCAACTGAATATAACACCTGAGTCAGTCATTGTACCAACAGATAATAAACTCCTGCTCATAAGTGGTATATGCATCACATCTGGTAGAGTCTTCACCGTGCCATCATTCATCCTCAACTTCACCCTGCCACGTCCAATAATCTGAACCGCAGTGTCATCTCCGAGCATGACATCCCCACAATTGTACTCCTCATATTCACAGAACCAGTGTTTATGAGGCGTCATGTGGTACGAAGCACCAGCGTCGATAAGCCAGACATCTTTATCTGATTGTGCCGTACATGCAGAAGCCAGATACATATCCCCTACCTCAGCCTCCTTTTTGTCCGAGGTTGACTCAGTTTCTTTCTTATGAACCGGCTTGTTTTTGCAATCTCATTTCAGATGGCCCCACTCTTGACATCTCCAGCATTGCACCTTCTTATCTTTACTCTTCAAACGCCCACGAGATTTGGATTTCCCTCTATGATTTTGATTCCTTTCTGGTTGCCTTCCTCTGGCCGCCAGTGCCTCTTTACCAGAACTTGCTGATCCCTTTCTCCGTATTTCCTCTGATAACAAGGCAGCACATACACTTTCATACAAAAGTTCTTTATCCCCGCCACCAATCACAACAATCAGATTGTCTCATGAATTCGTGAACAGAGCAATGTTATTGCCTTATCATCATCTTGAAACTTAACACCGATTGATACAAGTTGACTGATCACCGTGTTAAAGTTATAAAGATGAGTAGAAAATGAGTCACCCTCCTGCATCCGAAGATTGTACAATTTCTTCCTCAGAAATAACTTGTTAACCAACGACTTACTTTGATATAGGGATTCCCAACTTCCTCCACAGATCTCTGGCAGTAGGTTCGCCTATCACATTCGTAAGAATTGAATCCGTGAGACACAGCCGAATCAAACCCTTCGCCTTTCTATCAATCCGATCCCACTCTTCAATCGCCTTTGGATCTGCCTGACTGGAGGAGGCCTCGTCCGTGACCTTCGCCGCCTCCATGCCTGGTCTCTCCTTCTCAATTGCCGTCCAAAGATCTCGATCACAAAGGAGATCCTCCATCTTCATCTTACAGAGATCAAACCGTGTTCCATCAAATTTTTCTATCTCGATTCGCGACCCTCCTGACATCTCGAATAAACCCTAATTCCTTGAACAACCTGTGCTCTGATATCAATTGATGGGAAAATCCGAGAACAAGGAGAGAAGATCGCAGAGAGATTGCAGAAAAATAGAGGAGACACACGAATTTACCCAGGTTCACCCTTGAGATCAGGGCTACGTCCTGCAAAGAGGTTCCATTATATCGTTTAGGTTTACAGCCGCCACACCAAATTACATCAGAAATTAGGCTATTAATAGCCTCTCCAAACCGGGTTTAAAAACCAAACAAACAGAGAAAAAACCTAATCCGAACCACACGGACCGCCGTCGGAGGGCGGGACCCCCCGAACCCCCCCTTTCGTTCGTACGCCAGCAATATTATTAATTGGATAATACTCAAATTCCCCTAAGCTCATGCGAAGTCGGTGTGAGAAACAAGAGGCCATGAAGTATTCACCAACTCCAACACCTCCCCCCCCCTTTGTTGTTCACCGGCGCTGGCAGGGGGGAGGGGGGCTCGCCCCCCCTCTGCGGCCTCCGGCGAGGTCGCAAAGGGGGCGAAGCCCCCTCCTTTGCTCTTCGCCGGCAAACAACGAAGGGGGGCGAGGCTCCCCTCCCCCTTGCTCTTTGATGGCTTGCTGACGTGGCGGTGCCACGTCAAATGCTCTCCTGCGTGGCGGAAAGAGTGCATCGTCACGTCAGCAGACCGATCGGAAAACTGACTATTCTCGATCGAGAGAGCATTCCATGCAATAAGTTTGAAAATGGAGGGCATCGCTGTTACAAAGTAAAGTTGGAGGACATCGTTGAGCAAACTTGAAAGTTGGAAGGCATTTGATGTAATTTACCTTGAACTTTGCTGATGCATATTATTTGTTTCCATGTGATTACAATGACCTATGAAAATTCACTATAGCAACTTTGAGAGCAATTCATTACAGCAAAGAAAAAAGAAAGGCAACTTACACAGAAGAGGTTCAATCAGTAAGTGGAAAAAGAATTCATTCTAGACAAAGAAGCAACTTATTTAAAAAAAAATTAATCAGTTGGCCTTGGAACTGGAAAATAGTACATCACCATGCATAAGGCTGAGGATAATGAAGGGATCTAAAGCAACAAGCTGAACTGGAAAATAACATAGAGAATGAAGATAATTTGTGGGAGTCCTTTCAATATAGGCTTTGTTTTTTTTCCCTGGGTTTTCTAGTTTCATGGATTTATAATTTTGGTTAGGTTTATTTTTCTTCCCTGCAATTGTATAAAAGAAATTTACTATTTGTCAGATATGTTCCAAAAGAATATGTCTTCAAGTTCTTGTCAGCATATGTTGTTAACAGTTTATGTCTCAAGATGAATCTAGTTTCCTACTAAAACCATAAAAAATCATTCAACTTTTTTTAGGAACAGCAGAAAATGCAAGCTAGTGATAGATGTAGGAAAAGAAATTACCAAGACGTCTGGGAATGCAATGAATGACGATGCAGCCCATGACAATGCGGCGAGAAATGCAGGGCGCCAATTCGCAAGCGCAGATGTAGGGCGCAGAGAACAAATCCGGCGAAGCCAAATCAAACATATTCAAGGCACGATGGCCGGAGCAGCGAGCAGCAACATCTCCCAAATTGCAGGTATAGAGTCACAGCGGAGCAGCGAGCAGTAATATTTCCCAAATCGCAGGCGCAGGTCACAGCGGAGCAGCGAGTAGCAACATCATCTCCCAAATTGCAGGCGGCGTAGGGTCACAGCGGAACAATGCGTGATCTCCTTTTTCAAACCACTCCTCCGAATCGTTAAACCGAAATCCCAAATGAACCGGAACGAAGCTGCAGGCCTGTCACGCATCCTTTGCAAACATCCCTTTTCAAAACTGCCATCGATCAAGATCGACGGCGGGTCCGCAGCTTCCCTTTCCCCTTTGTTTTATTATGTTACTAAATGCATATTGTATTGCAGCTTTGGATTCTGAATAGTTAAATAATGTCCTGCATATTGATGTAACATGTGTTATATGACTATTGTGCTTCCACATTAATGTATCCCTCATTGTTTAGTTATATTATTAATTAAGTCTTTCTCTTGGCGTTACCAGTGATGTCTATATAGCTAAGAACCACAAGCTAAGATCTAATATTGTTCAAATATTAGATATTCTTAGTCTAGAAGTTTCTTCACCCGTTTACAATTTAATATGTAAACCATATTGTGACTTTGATTTAAAAATGACATTGAAAATTTGACAACTTCAAATCCACCCTCCTTTTTTTATATGGGGCAACGCAACCATCCATGGTTTACTGTCGAATGACTATGTTACATACATGCTAAGTAATAGACGAGTAAAAACAAAAAATTATCGTTTATATAAAATCCCGACTTACTACAATGTTTTTAATATAACTTCTCACCCTCGGTTATGCAACATTGCCATGACAATCTGATGATTTCATATCAATCCATATCATTCCAGTGACAATCAATCACTTGTAATACACTTTTCTTTTTTTTCACTTCATCTAACGTATTTGTGGAACCTAAACTTTTACATTCTCAATCATCATACTTTTCTAGGGAGTGCCTTGCATCATAAATATTCTTTTGTTTCTCTTTTTTATACCAAAAGTGTACATCACATGCATATCAAATCTTAACTTTGCACAATTTAAGCCTCTAACTCTGGATTTCTCATCTCAATTCTCAATTATAAGTTATAAGAATCCACACTTCATTTCATTTCATAAAGTATGCTGTAAATTACAGCCCATCTTCTTATCCCTTTTATTTGAATTGGAAGATGAGTCTATCACCTTTTTTTCCTTCAGTGAGAACTATCCTTTCTCTCTCATACACTCTCCCTTCCCCTTCCTCAACCCCTTCCTTCTCTCTCTCTCTCTCTCTCTCTCTCTCTCTCTCTCTCTCTCTCTCTCTCTCTCTCTCTCTCTCTCTCTCTCTCTCTCTCTCATCTCTCTCCTTAGACTCATCTCACCCTCTCTTCTCCGTCGTCTCTTCTTCATCTAGCTCTCACCCTCTCCCTCTTCACTGCACTCTCCTCCATCAATCATCATCGATCCTCCCTGTCTTTTCACTGAATTTTTTACACAGTGAAACACGAAGCAAATAATGGAATAATTAAAATTTGTGCTCGTAGCATAAAACTTCATAGCATACACTTATGTTGTTTGAGTTATGCCAAAGAACTCAGATCGACGTGAGTTCCCGAGATCCGCATTCTTCATGAACCAGTATTGTTCAGTGTCACGTATCTAATTATGACAATAAAACTTTTAGATAGATTTTTTTCTGCAGACATATATAAAAACTCCAAGTTGAGATATGCTTTGGGAGAAGCTGCTGCTTGTTGCTGCTCAACCCTCACTGGTGCAAAGTCCTAACTTCTTATTACTCAATAAATTTTATTTTTATTCTTGTGTCAAATCGTTTGCTTGATTACTCTCCTCCTGAGTTTCAAAGTGACTAACATATTCTTATTCTCAGAATTCAGGAAATAACTCAGATAATTAATCATGTTACTTTCTACAAGCTGACATAAATTAAAAGGTGAAGAAAGGGGGAGTCAAGGATAACAAGAGATATTCCGTACAATCATTCAAAGCATAATTATGCTATCCTGCTTTATCCATGTAATAAGAAAATAATTTCTTTTGCTTTTGCCAATGCATTCAAGCAAGAATTGGATGAACACAGAGGTATCAGATATGGCTTTTCAAAGGCTGAGTTCAGTTCCTCATGGATTATTGGTACACCAATGCAATACTCCTTTTTTTGTTTAACTAATACAACTATATGTTTATCTATTTCATAAATTAATTCGTACATTTAATTGCGGTCAGATGTAATATTACACGATAGTGATCAAAATTTTTAATTTAATTCATTAATCAGTCACATTTTCATCATATTCCCCATCAATTATTTTAACAACTACAATAAAAAAATTGAACATTGAAGCTTTATTAGACTGTTAATAAAAATTGCAACAGGCACCGTTTGTCATTAAAATGTATTCTAAAATATTTTTTGGACGTATAGGTTTTTCACTTTTTCAGTTTAATTCCTTTTTTTTCGATGAAGCTTTACTAGACTGTTAATAAAAATTGCAACTTTTTAGTCAGGTTAAGACGTGTGTCCCTGCATTAAGCTTTTATTCACCCTATTATTATTATTATTATTATTATTATTATTATTATTATTATTATTATTATTATTATTATT
Source organism: Pontederia crassipes (assembly GCA_030549335.1). NCBI lineage: Eukaryota > Viridiplantae > Streptophyta > Magnoliopsida > Commelinales > Pontederiaceae > Pontederia > Pontederia crassipes. The sequence continues at coordinate 47,715,491 of CM060189.1, read as the reverse complement.
ATTATTAGGCCTTTGCTAGTGCTAAGCTAAGATGTGAAGACAAACTTTGGGACTGTAAAGGACCAGTGGCGAGCCCCACATGAACACAATTGGATGGAATTGGCTCGTGGCCGAGGGATCTTTGCAGAGTCCTGGACATGAAGCAAAGGTGGTCGGCTCAATTGAAGGCTTTATTCGCTACGTTCTTTCCCTTTTGCCGCGGCCTCGTTGCCTCCATTTTCATATATAAATATGGTCCCTAACCTGTGACGGAGATCCACAGGCCATCCGCAGCTGAGCACTCCTTCCTTGATCAGCGCTCAGAGCTTTGTGAAAGTATTGCGTCATGGCATTGGCGCCGACCTCAGCGTCTGTGGCGCACAAGTTGCAGGCGATAAAGGGAGAGCGCCACCTCTTCTCCTCTTCGGATGACGCGGCGGTGATGAAGCAGATCCAGGCCACGCACGCCCCTGACGGCCGTGAGGTCGACACAAGGCCCCTCCTGCGCGTGGTCGAGGATGTCCTGCAGAGGGCTACTCCTACTGTCGTGGTACGTACTATACCATTATCTCTATATTTAAGGTTTTGATTCTCTCTCTCTCTCTCCGTCTCTCTCTCTCTCATCCATGCATGCATGCATGGAGATTCTGCATCCGCTGATCAACTTTCTTGTCGAACCGCCTGGTCACCACGCAGGTTCCACAGCAAACTCACATGGAGATCGTCGAAGACAAGATGCATCACGTCGAAGTCGTTGGAATGTTGGAAGCACTCTCATACACGATTCACAGGCTTTCGTGCGAGGTTTTTTTTTTAATGATCAATTACGCTTTCGCATGGCCTTCGTATTATTAGTCTTACAACGGAATTGTATATGATTCAGATTACCTGCAAATGCTCTGGCGGAGGAGACGCCCATGCGACGACGCTGAGCCTGTTCCACACGCTATCGAACTACACGTGGGATGCGAAAATAGTGCTCGCGCTGGCCGCGTTCGCTGTGAGCTACGGAGAGTTCTGGCTCACCGCCCAATTCCACACCGTCAACCCCCTGGCGAAGTCGCTGGCGCTGCTCAAGCAGCTGCCGGACATCCTCGAGCACACCGTCGTCCTCAAGCCCCGGTTCGACGCCATCAACAATCTGATCAAGGCGATGCTGGACGTCACCAAGTGTATCATTGAATTCAAGGAGCTCCCCGCTGAGTACATTTCACAGGACATCCCTGACATGGCCATGGCCCTGGGGCACATCCCCACAGCCGTGTACTGGACCGTTCGAAGCATTGTTGCCTGTGCTGGTCAGATCATTGCTCTCATAGGCTTGGGACACGAGTATGCCTTAATTAATTCCTGACTCCACTGGGTAAAAGCAAATTTATAGATAAAAACAGTGCAATTAATCGATCATATTTTTGCTCTCTGTCCGCAGATACATTAGCTCCACCACTGAGGCATGGGAGCTTTCAAGCTTGGCACACAAAGTTAACAACATCCATGGGCACCTCACCAAGCAGCTGTCCTTGTGCCGTACACACATTGGTTAGTATATAGTATATACTATACATGTAACCACGACTGTCCAGTATATAGACATGTCGAAAGAGTAATGCTGCTGTCTTTGTTCGATGCAGATGAGAAGCAGCACCTTGCAGCTTTCCAGACCCTTTTGCGCCTCTTCGAAATGATACACATCGACAACATGAAAATTCTCAAGGTACTGATCCATTCCAAGGACGATCTGCCCCTGGTAGAGGGTTCCACCAAGAGGAGGGTCAGCGTCGACGTGCTAAGGCGCAAGATGGTGATGCTCTTCATCTCCGATCTCGACATCAGCCAAGAGGAGCTCTTCGTGCTCATACAGATATACAACGACACGCACCAAGGGAAGGTCGAGAGGAACTACGAGGTCGTCTGGCTCCCCGTCACCGACCGTCACGGCCCCTGGATGACTGCCAGGGAGGACACCTTCAATCGCCTGTCTTCCATGATGCCCTGGTACTCACTGTATCACCCTTCGCTGCTGGAGCCGGCCGTGACCAGGTTCATCAGGGAGATTTGGCACTTCGACAAGAAGCCGATGCTGGTGGTGTTGGACCCTCAGGGCAAGGTGGTGTCCCCCAACGCTATCCACATGATGTTGATTTGGGGCAGTCTTGCCTTCCCTTTCACCAGCAACAGAGAGGAGTCCCTCTGGCGCGAAGAGACCTGGCGGCTCGAGTTCCTGGTCGATGAAATCGATCCCGCGATTCTCACATGGGTACGTACACATCACATGTATATACTATTAAACATTTATACTTTGTATGCTAAATTTTGAAGTTGACCCAACAACAACACTAGTACACGATGACATGCACGACTGTTCTTTCCTGATACAGGCGAAGGAAGGGCGATACATCTGTCTGTACGGAGGAGAGAACATAGAGTGGATCAGGAGATTCACGGGCCTGATGAGGCGCGTGTCGCAGGAGGCTCGAATCCCCCTCGAGATGGTGTACGCGGGGAAGAGCAACGCCAAGGAGCGCGTGAAGAGGATCGTCAACACGATCGCGACGGAGAAGCTGAGCGGGTACTGGCAGGACCCGGTGATGGTGTGGTTCTTCTGGGTGCGCCTGGAGAGCATGTGGTACTCCAAGATGCAGCACGGCCGGACCATCGAGAATGACCCCATCATGCAGGAGGTCATGACGATGCTCACCTTCGACGGCAGCGACGAGGGGTGGGCGGTGGTGAGCCGGGGCTCGGTGGAGATGGTGAAGGCCACCGGCGGCAAGATGGTAGACTGCCTCGCGGAGTTCGACAAGTGGAAGGGGACGGTGGAGCAGGAGGGCTTCATCCCGGCGCTGGGCAACGCCCTGCTGCCGTACCACACCCACGAGCACTGCTCTCGCCTCATCCTCCCGGGCGACACGGGCATGATAAAGGAGCAGGTCGTCTGCGCCGAGTGCAAGCGCCCCATGGAGCAATTTGTGCTCTACCGCTGCTGCAACGACTGATGAGGGTGCATACGTACGGCGCCATGGGGACCCGGATCGAGCATGCGTGCACGCTGCTTAATTTACGCCACCTTTCTTCCTTCTTCCTGGATCGATATGATGGTTTTGGAGGACATCCGTCAGCGATCCCATGCAGCCGCCTACTTTACTACCAAGTTTTGGTAGAATTTAAATAAATCCGCCAGTGTGCATGCATCGTTCAATCGCTACAGTTTGTTTCCTATTATATATATTTTTGTGTGTGCCATATAATATGATATGCATGTATGACCAGTGTTCTACTTCTGTCAGTTCCCTACATTTTTAATTAAGCTGTTTATGCTTTCCTGTTTGTTAAAGTTACTATTATTACAGTAAATAAAAGATATGTTCTCCTTGTTGCCTAATTGATCTACTCGGAGACTCTTCGTCATGATTAATTGTGGTGTATCAAACACAAAAGGAGTATTTTTTTTGTTAGTAAATTTATTAAGCTAAGTAATTTGATTCGAGAATTTTGGATTAAATAAAAAACCATGAGTATATTTATAAAATAATAATGGTTAATAAAAAATTATTAATAAGTTTCCGTACTTATACGTTTAAATTCTTTTTTTTAGGCTGAACAAGAAATATATATATATATATATATATATTTATGCAAATTGGATTGGGTATTCAAATTGGTGGTGTTTCAAAAATTTGCAGTCTCCCGCTACTCATTTCACTTTTAGGAAATAGGTTGGTGTGGGCAATGTATCCGGCTTAATGAAGGGAAGTTGTTGAACGTTTTGGATCGGATCAAATTGAAAAGTCAGCCTGGATGATATAAGTTAATAAAAAAATAAAATAGGTTAAATAATTTTTTCCAAAGTTGTGTTACAGATAAATTATAATATAATAAAGTGAAATAAATTAATTTAATAAGTTAAAATTAATTAAATAGTTATAAATAAAAAATAACAACAATACATGACTAAAAAATGAAAAATTGGAGCATAAATTTCAAACTAAAAAAATAATTTTTTTGCCCTATTTTTTTTTCATTTTGACCTTGTCAAGTCGTTTGAATTTGAGATTTGACTACATTTGATCGAGTCAAAGCAGATCAAACTCAAGGTCGAATTTGAAATGACACATAAACTATTTTGATGTGACTGATTGATTCATCCGATCGGGACAAATGAGGTCTTACAACATTGAGTGTAGGAGGGAAATGGGATGGGAGCTGGGAACTAGGACGGGCTGGTAAGGGAGCCATTCTTTTCACTTGGAGGACTTGAAGTGTTGCGACTGTCGAGGCACATGGGAAATGAGATTGTCGCATTCTACGCATGCAAGCCAATGGATGCAACTGTTGTGTCGACCCTGGGCAAACATATAAACTCTTCTTAAAGCTCCAATTAAACCGGTTATATATATATATATATATATAGAGAGAGAGAGAGAGAGAGAGATACTAGTACAATGAGCATGAAATCCTGCGCAACACTTTCATCTAAGTCATTCATTTTCGATCATTGGCTCATATCAAAATCAACAAACCGTTAGTGGAAACTTGATAAAACTACTTACCCTTTCGATCACTTCCAGGTGAAAAAAAAGGGCAGACTTCTCCCACGCCTACCAACTTCGATCTCCCTAGCTGTGCATCAATAAACTATGATGTGAGTTTTCAAATAGATCTAGAATACAAAACATCTATAAATTAAATTTAGATCAATTAAATCAGTTGCTTTAAATCTTACAAACCAATAATATCTCAATTGTCATATCTTAAGTTGAAGGTCGACTTATAATCTTTGATAAATTGATTTCTCCTTGTTGATTCTTTTTTTCCTAACAAAAGGTAATGAGAAGAGAAAGGACTAAATCAGTAAATTAATCATGTTATTATTTTAATAATTTAAAAGGATTCAATTTATAAATTAAGGAATTAGCTTTAACCATTAACTTATTTAATTCCACACACACTTTTTGTTATGAATGGAATACTTAATGTAATCTAGAGGTACAAATTAATAGCAACACAACATAATAATAAACCACAAATTAAAATTAAATATTCTCACATGTTTTCGCTTGGACAAATTGCTAAAGCATTTATGCTTAATAGCATAACATAATATAAATTGAGCTCATCATAGCTACCTATATTTGATACTTTGTAAAGGTGAGTTATGGCAGTTACACATTATCTCTTTAATATATTTTCTTCCATACACCATACCACTTGAAATGTAACTAAGTATGTACTTTAAGTTATATATACCGAATCACTACATTGTGATGGAAATAGGTACGCTCGATCACATGACTAATATGCTCTTAGCTGTGGAGACTTGAGGCGCCTGGCAGGTATTAACAATTATAGGGAGATGGGTTACACTCATGTTTGGCTCAATGTGGATTCAATGATCCTGATGAAAATTATCAACAAGAAGATCAAGTGTCCCTAGAGACTTTGGAGCATGTTAAATGAATTCTGGCATGATTGTTCTTCACTACAATTTGTTTGTAATCATTGTTTCCATGAACGTTGTCGCGGATTTCTTAGAAAATTTTAGTTGACAAATTGCGATCAATACTTTTTTGGGGTAGCAGTTCTCCTCCAGAGGTTTCTCTATCATATAATGTTTGACTCATTGGGTGCCTTTATTAATAGATAAGCAATCATTTTTCCCTCTATTAATAGATAAGCAATCATTTTTCTTTAAAAAAGGTTATACATATTTATATATATATATATTCCTTAATATCCATCTATACTTTCCTAATATAAAAAATGATGATACACAATCAAAATTAAAATTTTAAATACAAGTAAGAAACAATTTTATGGAGCTGAAATTGTCAAAGTACCATCACAACCATTAATAATGATTGATACCAAAACTCATACTTTTGCACATGTGTCCTAAATGGTTTTTTTTTTTGTTGAGAACCCTTCATCAAGAGACCAACTATCATTTTATCAACTCTAGTTTATCATATTGACAATCTTTATTTCATTAATCTCCTCTTTAACAATGGAAATCTTGACTTTCATGAGCATTACATCTTTTGAATACTTGTTCATTTTGGAAAAAGAAACTATTGTGGTATTAAGGAGCATTAAAGTCAAATAATGCATGCATGATGGTTGATTTGTGCATCTATTTTTGGATACCAATTATCACCTTCAATGATGCATGTCTTTGGATTCTCACAAAAAAAGAAAAACACCTCCATTTAATAAGTAATCAATTATCACCTTAAATGTAACAGATTTGTTGTAAATGTGAAAATAGATGGGCTATTCAATTTTTTTCTAAAAAAATTAAACTATTAGGAAGATAAACATCATTAATTTTGTAATCTTAACATTCTTCATCATGTGGGTGTTGTTACCAACTTTGGCCTAGTCAAGTCCACTACGTGGACTATTGGATAGTTATGTGGAGCCTAGTTTTAGGCCTAACTAATTAGTTAGTTATGGTAGAAGAATAGGGAAATTGAGGAAAATCATAACTATTTTATTTGTTAGACATGGAGTTATAAAGAATCAGAATAGATATTTGGTTTTCCTGTATTGTTGACTCAATAGCGATTATGCATCATATATTGATGGCTATGGCAATGCATGTATCACGATTGACATATGAAAAGTACATTAAATCTTTTTTGTGTGTACTAAAAAATTAATCTGTGTTGGGTCATTATGAATCATGTACATGAGAGAAAGAGAGTACAAAAGCACTATTTGAATGCAATAATTATGTTCCAAAACAAAAAAATAATAATTTTACTCTGACCTCATTTTTTTAACTAGAACAACCATGTTTTGAGCCTCCTAAGAACATATAAATCTCACTTTCTATCATCATTACTAGTGGGCCCCACATGATGAAAAATGTTCTTTGGATAAAATTATAGGAACAAAACTAGTTCAATCCCCGTACCAAACGAGGCCAAAGAGAGTACGAGTTGCCATGTTCTGTTGCACACTAGTGGAAAATTGAATCTTGACTACCATATTAGCTTATTTGGTTTTTAACGTCTTTGATGTAAAACATGTCTAGATATTTCTTGTGACCCTAAAAAATATGTACACTAAATAAGTTACAATGCGTAAGTAATATTTAGAATCAAGGCTTAATTAATAACTTATGCCTCATGGACTATCAAGTTTAACACAATTGTGGTGTCGTGTGTTGCATGTGTGACATTTGGATTATTAGACAACCATAGTATTCTCAAATTTTTCGAGATGTTTTGATTATAATAAAAAAATATAACATTATGTAATTTTAAAATTTTGAAAATTTTCATTTTTCTCAAATACCTCTTCTCAAACAAAATGTTAGTTTGAAGTTTTATTCCATTTCCATGTGGAAGCTCATCAAGAAGAGTCATAGGCTTTTATATTAAGAATAATGAGAAGAAGAAAGGATTAGTGAATGAGTTTAGTTTTAAATTATATGTATTGAAAAGGTGAAACCATTTTCAGATGAAGTCATTGAAATGAGAGCTTTAATTCTATGGTTTTCTTATTGATGCATTGGTTGATATAGATCAAAGGATAATCTATGCTAGAAATAGTGGGATTTAATGGATCGAAAAAACTAGGCTATTATCGTACCACCTAATAGTTTTTAAACCTTGCATGGCTCACTAATATCCAATGTCTTCGGATGGACCAAATAGCACTTAAGTCAGACAACTCATTTTAAAAAATAAATTATCCTCTTAACTTTTCTCTAATTTGGTATTATTATGTGATGGTTTTCTTATTTTAATATTTTCTTCTTGTTATGTTAGTAAACAATACAATAACTAAGGATAATTAATTTTCACTCATTTTTAATAAATTTTTTTTATTATTTATTCATTAATTTTCTTATTAGTAATACACTGCGTACATCACATCTATTTTATTATTAACTATATTATTATATAAGTTTATTATTGATATTATAGATATACACTATAGAAGTAATACTTAATTATATTTAAATATTTAATGTTATTAACGAATTAACGGTTGGACCAAGATTGTTAATATTGTGAGCAGTCTATAGTCCAAAATTGAGTTAACTCATATCAAAATAAAAAAATGGAAGTGAACTTGGGGTAAGAAAACATTGCTCCTTGTCCTTAGAAATTCACTTCATCACAACTAATTCAACCTTATAATCACTTCACTCTTTCCTTATTGCCAATGAACTTAATTTCATTCCTTATTGATAATTAGCACTCGTGTGAGTATTACTAAGTTGTTGTCATTAAATTATATATCCTCGTCAACCACAGCATGATAGATTCACTCATTTTTTCTATATTTCACTTTATTTTTGTAGATCTTTGTTTTCTTATTTCAATTGTTCGAAATGATAGTTCTTAGACTTTTTTCTCTTGCACTTATAGAATTTTATCTTTAGAATTGTCCTACAAACTTATTAAGAAATCTTTTGGCTTCATAGGTAGTGACACAACTTAGCATATTAAATAAAAAATAACAATTAAAATTTGATTTCGGCGAGTCACTTTTTTTTTTTGTTTTACAACATCTAAGTTTTGCAGTACATAATTTTATTATTTGTTTGTTCACATATCTTTTGTTTCTAAACGTTGCATCATCTATTTCACAAAAATCATATTTGTAATATAATAGAATATAATATAATTACATTTATTGTGAAATTGTTAAAATTTACTAGCTCCTAAATTTTCACTATCATCTTCTTGAATAATACCATATGATGTAATTTTTTTGATAAATAAATTTATCATAACTATCATTATCAATTATTAAATAGTGCATGTGCAAGTGTAATATGTTATCGATAATAGTATTAATTATTTTATAATCAAAATGTTATAAATATAGACTCTAAAATTTTATGATGTAATCGATACTAGTTTATGGGACACAACGAATTTAGACAACCTAGGGTTGAAAATACTATATGAATTATGAAAATCAGATATCATGCAAGTGATTCACCCATTATTGTTCGATTCATGATGAAAGGTTAATAAAAAAATACAAAAATAAAGCATGAGCTATTCACCACAAATGCAAGTTTACCTAGAATTCATTAGTTATTGTATTTTAACAAGTTAAATTTGTAACTTGAGTTCTCAAGTGGAGTAGGACCAATGTAAAAGACTTCTAACATAGTGATCAAATATAAAAAAGGATCAGAGATTCGACAGCCAGCGTAAAATCCTGTCGAATCTCATAAACATGAATCAACGATGGCGTCGTATGATCCATGTAGCCGACCCCCCATAATGGGATAAGGCTTTGTTGTTATTGTAATAAAAAATATTTTTAATTAATAAATTTATCATGTATCATGAATTTAACGATGATGGATGAAGGTTTAATGGTGCTACAGGGTTGAAATTATATAAAGAACTAGTTGTTTTTCTAAGCAAAATTGCATTTCTTGTAATTTTTTTCTTCACAACAATATATTACAAAAAAATAAAGATATTACATGGAGGAAATGGAAAATTATAAGATAATTAAAATTGTACATCAATAATTTAAAAAATCTTTTGAAATTCATATATGAGATATTGCAATATTATTTTTGCATTTTTTTTACAACAAAAGGGCACATGGTACAAGATTGTTTGGGAACACTTGAATCCGATAAGGATCTGAAATAAAATATAGGATTTTTTTTATTTTGAAAGATAGAACTAATGAACGTTAACAATTTAATTAGTAATGTTTAGTTCACACTAGATATGTTAAACAAATAGGAATTTTTAGTCGATTTCCCATAAAACAAATTATCCAAATTCATCACTGATGAATAGTCCAGTAGTGGGCCTACTATTAAATTGAGATTGGGCTTTTTACAATTATTAGCACCCACACAAATAATTTGTCCAGCTAACATTTTGCATTTATTTTTACTGGAAAAAAATAAATTATTTCGTATTATTAACAAGAAACAAAATAAATTCTTTTCAAATACATATATTTTTGTCTTTTGTCTAAAAAGACCCCTACTTTTTAGTTGTGAAAAAACAAGAAAAATCCTTATCCATCTTACGAAACCTCCTGCCCTCGATGATGATGCAGCTGGAAGCTACGCGACGTAGCCTCCGCCCACACGTCGCCGTCGGAGCCCGCATCGTGGCATCGAGCTGTCCACTGTCGCCGGTGCTGCCGGCATTGAACGCGGCGCTGCGCTCTAGCTTAAATACGCCATGAGATGACCACGATGCCGATCCCCTCTTCTGCGGCTTGCTGGCGCCGCTGCCTCTTTCCTCCGCCGCTGAAGGATCCTCCACGTGGAGTAGCGCTTCTTCGGCCACTGGCGGGCTTGCTCGCTCCCTTGCCCTCACTTCGGCTTCGCTACCGCGGCTTGTTCTGCTCTTCTCCTCCTCCATCCTCTTCCTCTTCTTCTTCTTCTTTCGAGGAAATCTCCGGGCGCTCTTCTCCTGCTTTGCACCCGTGGCTTCGAATGGAGGTACATGATTACTTGCCTTTGGATCCTGTTTGCGTTTGTTCTTTCTTTCTTTTCCGATATTTGTTGTGTGTTAGGATCAAGTCTCCCGCTTATTATTTTGGTTCGGGCATTTTCACATACAGAAGAACCAGTGATTTCGACGTGACCTCTGCTCCGCAAGTGAATTGATAAAACTTCGTCTTTTATTAGTTTGGTTGATGCATTTTTTGATGCAAAAGTACCTGATATTTGTAGTGTTTAACTTAAGGTCATGTTCAGATTGTTTCCAAGTTTAATTGGCCAAATGCCCCTTGATGAAATCATGTGATAGAAAACTTTTTAGAATCTGAACAACATGGATGCTTTGTTGAGATTATCTAACGCAAAATTCTTATGGTGCAAGCATTAGATTGAGAGACTTGAGTTAATGATAATTCAGCACTGGAACCGGGAAACATTTGAAAAATAATGGGCTCATTTTTTTTTTTTGAGAAGATAAAGGATGTGAGCCAGGTGCTCACATCCATTTTTTATTCATTATAAAAATTTGTATCTATTACAAAATATCTTATAATCTCGCCCACTCACTCACCAAGTTTCTAGCCGCCATTACAATGTTATCACCATAACACTTTTCTCCTTTGAAAATGCAATCATTTTGCTGTCGTCATATTGCCCATAAAATCGCAATTGATCATCGTTGTCTTTTTTATACATATGCATGTAAATTATTGCCATGCCTGCCTTGTCTAAATGATCGCCAAAACGCTATCAAAGAGCTCACATCCTTTGATAATCATTCGTTGTCTAAATAATGGGCTCATTTTGCCACCAGGTAAGGAGAGAAATGGTTGCAAAACTAATAATCATTTCACTTTTTTATGGTATTTCTCAAGAAAAGAAAACATAGGACATCCTTCGGGGAAAAGTTGAAGTACAATTACATTTGCATTTAGTTCTTTTATCAAGAGTGCTACAGATATCATGTGATGAGAAGCTGGATTGGCATATGTTCCTGACCTATCTGAATGTTGAAAAACAATGCGTAACAATGTTTAAGTGTTTACTTATGCCAGATGCAAATGCCTAATGAGGACTTTCGGGAACCCTTTTGGATGGTTTTCTTGTTATAATGTCTGTCGTTCCTGCCATCATTCCATGTACACTACAGAGGCTTTATGATCTCCATGTTGTTTAGGAAGCCTTCAGTGGTAGCTTGTTCTGTTTTCACTAGCTCTGGAGGAAGTGCGATTTGGCAGTAGTTGAAAGTTCATCCAGTTCATGCAACTAGCTGTTGTTTCATAAGCATGGAGATATTTGTTTAGCTGTTATTATGTTTTCATTTACTTAATGGATCATTCACCTCCATGCTCTGAGTTTTTTTTCTTTGTTGGAAGATAAGACTTAAGAGGATGGTAGGTAGCCATCTGCTTGTATTAGAGGAAACTCTAAGCAAAAAAGTTGTGACAGACAGTATTATTGCTGTAACATCTTTCCCTTCCAAAAATTTTGTGGTTGCATTGCTGCACATATGGTGCCCATGGGCACGACCTTCGGTCATCCACTCTGATTTGTCATGCGTACTGAGTGTCCTCAATGAGTCCCAAAAAGTGTTTGTGCCAGATGTGTCAACTTCAACGAGTCCTATAATCCCTGATATAATCCCTGATTCTTTAAGTTTTTTGACATCAAGATTGCTGCATTTTGTTCCGAGGACACTTGAATGATGCTTATTCTTTAAGATAGTTTATCCAATCTTCCCATTGTCTGATTGTCCTATGTCATAAGCATGAGATGAGGGCACATAGTAATATGACGATTTCTTAAGAATGACTAATATGTTCCCGTCTATTTTTCTGCAGCACTTATGGGCAGGAGGATCCACTGATAAGAACAAAGGGCTAGTGGAGCAACTAAAACGCTATGGAATTATTAAGTCAAACAAAATTGCGGAAGTTATGCAGACCATTGATCGTGCGATCTTTGTTCCTGAAGACACCCCAGCTTATGTGGATAGCCCTATGCCAATTGGTTTTAATGCGACTATATCAGCACCTCATATGCATGCCACTTGTCTAGAACTGCTGAAAGACCATCTGCAACCAGGCATGCATGCCCTGGATGTTGGCTCAGGTGTTATATAGACTCATTTAACTTGTATCTTTTTTATAAAAAAATTTTCTATCATTCAATCAATTATATATACATGGATGACAACCAAAATTGCTAGTCATCCTTTTCCTTCTCAAAAAAAAATAATATCAATTTTCATCTGCTAATCCAGAATATACTCTAATCATTTGGTGAATATTCATTTCCACAGATAAAATTAAGGTCATTTTAAAAGTTAGATGATAAAGCTATATTGACAGTTCTTTAGAATTTGTATTGGCAGTTAACAAATAAATGCTTTATTGTGATTATTTGTTTCATCTTTATGACAACTTCTTTTATATGACTGCCTTGTATGGGAAATTGTCATATATGACAGCTCTTTCTCAAAGATTTTATTGTAGAATCCTATTTAGAATCTATGGGGCAGTGACAAATACTAATCTACATAGCTCAATACTGACCCTGTATAAATATTTTGGAGAAGAGCTAGATAACATTGACTGTCTAAATATTTTGGTCTGCAAGCAAGCAGTCATGAATATTAATACTGGAGTTTTCAATGAAATGGCATGGTTTGTGAAAGATGTTCAATAATGAGTTTGTAGTTGTCAATTTAGTGCATGTTCTATATCTGTTTTTTTCTCCTTTTATGTTTTGTTTGTTTTCCAACTCCATCTGCCAAAGTACAGCTTGTTTCCATTGTGGCTGACAGTTAGCAACATTTCTGTTTCCTTTTTTTCTGTGAAGAAAAAGGATGGTTACTGAGATTTGGTGGTCATCTGTATACAAATTAAGAATAAAGGTCAACAATGTATAAGCAATTTCCACTAGTGGAATGCCAAGGATGATAAAATGTACTGCTTTACCTGGAATGCCCACTCCCGAATAAAAATGAGACTTGGTGTACAATATTGTCAACATAGCATGTCTCGGCACAAAAAATGATGTGATTACACTGAAGCCATGGCCCAGGTGATGCGCCAAAAAGGTCGCACACTCTTCAGCACTAGCTGCCTCGACTGCCCAAGGCTCCAAGTGAGTGCCGAAAGTCGGCCACTGAAATGTGTATGTTTGGGCACTAAAGTAGTCCTCATGATTGGGCACTCGGTCTTTGTACTAAATGTGTATGTTTTGCGATGGCATTCGACTCGTTGAACAATGATCTAGAACCGAGTGAGAATGTCTTGGGCCTATTGTTCTTGGTTATTTTCAGAAAATCTTAATACTATAATTGGCATTTGAATTCCTAACTTGTGTTGGTTGTTACCCTTGAAAAAACTTGTCTTATATTTTATATGCTTGTGGGAAAAAACTTTTCTTGCAATGTTCTTCACTTCAGCTTCACTCCGCCTATGTTTTATAGTCAGTCCCAAGCCCGGATAAAGGAGGAGGGTTGTGTTAGGCCCCGACAGTCAGCGTAAAACTCTGTCGAATCGCATGAATATGGATCAACGAATAGAATAGCGTCGTATGATCCATGTAGCCGACCCCACCTAGTGGGATAAAGTTTTGTAGCCGACCCCACCTAGTGGGATAAAGTTTTGTTGTTGTTGTTGTTCTTCAATTCAGCTTTTGCTTTTCATGCTGTAAATTGATTTGTTTTAAGTATTCTTGTGGTATATCATGTAGGGACTGGGTATCTAACTGCATGTTTTGCATTGATGATTGGCCTTGAGGGTCGAGCAGTGGGTGTCGAGCATATACCTGAGTTAGTTGCTTCTTCTGTTGAAAGTATCAAAAGAAGTGCTGCCTCATCCTTGTTCAAAGATGGTCATCTCTCTGTACATGTTGCAGGCGTGTTTTCGTAATATAGACATACTTTATTACTTTTTCAGTTGCCCCCAAAAATGTACTTGTTAAGTCTTGCATACAGAGCAGGTTTGTTTCATTTAGTTGCAACTATTTTTGGATTAGGTTATGAGGTACAGAAATTTGTGAACATTTTCTATTTATATACATTGGATTAAGATTTAGTGATGGATCAATATCAATTTCTTTTTTTCTAATTTGAACTTTTAAAACTAAAAATATTATCCATCATTGAAACTCATTGCAATGTTGAATATGTGTTTAAATGCATAGTTGTTGGTCCTCGAGTGGAACTTATGGTGTGATTTATCTGAAGTACAATTATTCTGGCTTAGTATTTTGATTATTCTACATTAGTAACAGATTTCATTTTGCAAAAGCCTCTATTATTTTTGTCCTCCTCGGAAGGGTTTGTTGCTTTAGGTACCTTGTGATATTGCTGACTTGAAAATATTCATGACTTGAAAACAAATGATAAATTTTGTTTGCAAGAAAGTTTTTATAATAAATGGCTTGAGTTCTTTTTCTCTCGAAATACATGGACAATGACCATCACTTTTCTAAACACTGACTTGTAGAAGTATCTGAAAACGCTGTAAGTGATATTTTGATGTAAACAGAATTGATGGATTCATTTATCCTAAAATCTGAAGTTGAACAGCCCATAATTGCTGAGCATAATTGTTTTTAGAACTGAGAAGAAGGCCAAATGAATTAGTGGGATAAGAAAACTGTGTCATGGAGGTAGGCCAAGGTTTTAAAACTACGTATATTTAGAAGATTGAGTTTTGAATGGATTCAGCACGTACAACTGTGTAGTGTGAATCATCAGTGGAAGAAACCTGTTAATGTGAATTTTGGTAACATTAGTAGGACAAGAATCTTTTAAGGACAGATGGCAGGAGCAGAGAGCTAAAATCCAAAGTATTATTCCCTTGAGATAAAGAAGTAATGATGAGAGTGCATAAAGGAGGGAGAATAAGGCAAAAAAAAAGTGAGAATAGATGGATAGATAGCAACCCCGGAACAATGAGATGAAAACATGTTACTGTCTTGTTTCCTTTGACATTAGAAACGTTTCAATTTCTTCAAAGCTTGAGGAATAAATTTGATACCGTTACAAACATCTTTAACTCCTGCATTCATGAGATGTATCCTTCCAAGGCTCAAGCCTCAATCAATCAAATAAGCAAGGACTCAAAGCCACATGTCTTATGATTTTTGGCATGATAATGCCTCCAATCCAAGATGAATTTTTGCAAAGTTGATTACTTTACTATCCTCAATAATGTCTCATAATGGGGGTTACTTTTAAATGACTAGTCTGTCTTCTCAGTCTCAGTTCTAGTTCTGACCTGCAACCTATATCTGTAAGCCTGTAGCCTTCAATATAGCATTTGCATCCGTCCCTGTAAATTCAAGTCTCACTGGTCATGATTGTGACCAGGAATATTAAGAACAGGATTTGTATCCATCCTCCTAAATATACCTACGAAGGCTGCATGTCAAATGCCAATCACTAGTATTTTCTGCAGATGGAAGACTAGGATGGCCAGAGCTTGCACCTTACGATGCCATCCACGTCGGCGCCGCAGCACCAGACAATCCTCCATCCACTACAAGAAAACTGTCTTTTACCAATGGTCCTAACCGTCGGTAAATTTGTCAGATCCGTCGGAAATTGCGATTTCCGACGGTTCTTTCGACGGACAATGATCGTGTGAAAAAGACTCGTCGCAAATTTTTTGCGACGGTTTCTTCTGAACCGTCGGTATTACAGACGGTCTAACTGGCGGGCGCGGCAGTCGAACGCTAAATATCGACGGTGCGAACCGTCAATATTATCGACGGGCAGGACCGTCGATATATATCGACGGTTTGAATCGACAATAGTATTGACGGTTCGAGCCGTCGATATTTATCGGCGGCTTAAACCGTCGACAGTATCGGCGGTTCGTGCCGTCGATATCTATCGGCGGCTTGAACCGTGGAAACTATCGACGGTTTTAACCGTCGATATATATCGGCGGCTTGAACCGTCGATTTTATCGACGGTTAAAATCGTCGACAATATAGTATCGACGGCTTTTACTCATGGGCTATGACCGTCGATAATTGTGTACCGACGGATATAACCGTCGGTAAGTATCGAAAAAATCCGCTGAAAATTGTAATATTTCAACTGTTTTCGACGGTCAGGACCGTCGGAAACGTAAAAAAATTTAAAAAAAATCTTGAATTCACAGATAATTCTCAGATAATACAACACATTTGATAGTTCAATTGAATGGCACATATTGAAATATAATCCATCACAGATTGAAATATCGTAATTCACATATAAAGCACATCACATCACATCACATCACAGATAGTTCAAACATAAACAATAATCCATATGTGTTGTGATAATGGTATCCAAACATGAAACATAATCCATAATTCACAGATTCAATAACGTCAACTATAGTGGAACGAGATAATGGAATGGCGTGCTTAATTCACAAATTGAACGGCATAACGTCTTCGTCACGACGAAGAGCTGAAGTTCAATTCGCATATAATCTTCGTCGCAAAACATCACTGCACAAAATTGAAAATAGAGTAAAAGTTATAACATATAAAATGCAAAAAAAACATGAATTCAGTTTTGAAGATGCGTAATCACAATATAATTGAATCTAAAATGTAAAATATAAAAATACAATTTCAATTTAACATCAACATAATTTGATAAATAATTGATTGAGTATCTTCAAAGTTGATAAATCTAGAAGATGCGTAAACTAACAATCTAACGCTGAATCTCAAAATCGAACAAAATCGAGCGTAAACTAACAAGTTTATACTAAGTACTGACATTTACATGATCCAACTGTCTGCACTTCATTTTCGATGAAAACTTTGAAAGTCTACAGATCTAACTGAAAGGAGTGATGATTAGAATCTAAGTTAGTGTCAAAGTGCATATGAATCTAATGAGTACAATGATGCATCAGATTAAAGCAAATTCCAAAAATAATTATGTACTATATATGAATCTACCTCGGCGTCGTCGTCATTCAATTCGCCACGCATGAAGGCACGCATCATTTTCTTCATTTCATCCATGTTACGACGTTCACGTTTTTCGAATTCCTGTCTGACCTCTTTCCTAATCTTGATGGTCACCTGATCCACAATTTCTTGCATAGTAGAAGGAGATGAACCTGAAATACTTCATCGACCATATCTAATATCTGTGTCACTCACAGAAGATCCAAGTGCGTAAATGCGACCCTTCTTCACGCCGACGTGATCCGTCCAAAGTTGTCTTGGGGTCAACGGTGTGGTCCCCTCTTGCGTGGCTTGCGTAATATGATCAACTTCTTTTGTTTTATAAGACTCCTGAAATATAAAGAAAATAATTAACTACAAACGACGACTAGGTGATCGACTGCAAAGTTTTGTTAATTAATTATTAACTTGCAATTTAGAAAAAAGTAAAGGCACAAAAATTTACATACATATGTCTCCCGGGCATAACTCGAGACCCATTCTTTGTTCTTCTTCTGATGGGTTCGGAGAAATATTTCGTCCTGAGTCGGTGGTCTACCCGTCTCTTTCTCCTGCAATGAGATAATATTTTAAAATTTGCAAATTACTTACCATTTTCTTAAAGTATAATATTTCGTCCTGAGTTCGGAGAAAGACCTTACCATTTTCTTAGCAATCGTGCTCGTGGATAGACATCCACCCGAATGCAAGCACGCTCCCTGGTCGGACTCTCGACTGGTTTTTGCTTTTTCGCATCACTTTGTACTCCTCAGTGGACCACTTTCCTAACAATTCGATCCAAACGGCCTCGGGGATCCAATTGGGTCGTTCTCCGTCAGTTCGAGCTTCAGAAAGCATCGCGGACAATCTCTTTGAGCACCGAGAGTTAAAAGCCTTCCACATTTTTTCCGTATGCTCGGGCTCCCACCACACATCAGCCTGTAAGTGTTTAAAAATAATTAATGTGCATGACGAAGAAAAATATTAATTATGATGTTGGCTTCTAATGATACCTGAAATTCATTAAATAACATCTGTCTCGTGACATAAGGAACTTCCCTCCATGTAAGCCACGCTTCAGTATACCTATGTCGCGATACTTTAGTAACTGCTGCAGCCACTGGTTTCGACGGTACAAATCTTGAAGGACACAAAATTATAAAATGTCATGGCTGAATCAAAGCATGAGTAAGGATTCGATATACATAAAATAACACTTACCCTAAATTCCCATCTGGCTGCACGTATGACGAAGCCTTGTCCGAGCCTTCCACGGAACAATGAGCTCTGACGGGTTGTTGTGGCAATTGTGTATCCAAGTCCGCAATATCAGTGTGAGAGGAAGGACCCGGCGGAGAAGAACGTTCTATTATGCGTATGCCCGTGGCTGATCGAGGAGCTGACGGAGGAGAAGAACGCTCTGTTATGCGAATGTCCGTGGCTGACGGAGGAGCACACGGAGTACTGAGAGCTCTAGGGACGACCGGCTCCTTTCCTTTGTTTTTACTTTTAACAAATCGATACATCTGCATAGTATAAAATTTATTACAAGTCAAATTCACAATTGACAAAAAATTCAAATGTCACAACGTCTCGACCTGACTATGTTCGGCTACGTCTTGTGTTGCATCTTGAGGAACGGAATTGTACGTATAACTCGAGAACCAATTCCTAATATCCGGAGGCACTTATAAAAAATAAACAAATTAATTCGAATAAGCTTTTGCGAATGACTTATTCTGATCATTATTTCAAACACTCACGAGATGGTAGCGAATATAAGAATGCATCGTCCGCGTCAGACATTTGTTGATCCGATTGTTTGTTCACATGCATCGCTAACGCCTCAAACAAACTATTGCCTCAAACAAAATGAATATGAGTCGTAAATGAACAATCCATAAGATGACAACATTCGTAATAAAATATTCTAGTTGTAAGGTAAAAATAAATTGATAATTCGTGACGACAAGTAAAGACACATTTACTCATCATCTGAATTTCCACATGACTGGTACCCGTCATCATCATCATCAGAAGTCGTCGTAGTTTCAAATTCATCTTCGTCCGAATCCTTTTCATCATTTTGTATGTCGATGTTATCGAAGTCTTCAAATACGTTTTCCGAATCATGTAGATCATCGACTAATTCGGTGTCGACAATAGGGGCCACAGACGTCTGCGAGTCATCTTGAAAGGCACATTGCAATGCACCATCAACTTCTATCCTGCTTCTTGCCTTCGTCTTTATTACAACCCACCATTGTGATTTGTCCCTGGTCTTCTCCGGATATGGCACATAATATACTTGTCTTGTAGAAGACGAAATAATGAAAGGATCAAAACGATCATAACACCTATTGTGACGTATTTCAACTATTTTGAAATCTTTGGGAACTCGCATCCCCCTCCTTTCCTTTGGATCAAACCAATTACACTCAAATAATGTGACTTTATTACCTCCAGTATATTGTAGCTGAATAATGTCTTTGAGAACACCGTAGTAGTCACGCTCATTTTTTCTGTCCGTGGATCCCACGACACATACTCCACTATTCACGGTTTTCTTCCCGATCGACCAAGTTTCAGTGTGAAACTTATAACCATTCACAAAATACACCGGCCAACTTTTCACCTCTCGAGCGGGTCCCCATGCCAAATTATGGAGACCAGTCGCCGTGCCGGTATTGAGAACCTAATATGAAAATAAATGAGTATAGTAGACGCTAAAGACATCAAATTACTTCAAATATTTTGATAATTACCTGTTCCTTAAACCACGGTGCGAAATCATTCTCAATTCTATCTTGTACATGTTCTTCAGGGACAATGTAGTATTGCAAGAAAGCATTACATACGAAGTGATGGCTAAATCAAAATGGTGTTTGGGAAGACGTTAAACAAAAGAACGCATGGATATTAAACTTACTTAATGTAGCTTTGCACCTCCGGTGTGTTTAGAAGGACATGATTCGTGGCAGACTTGAATTCTGCATCACTGAGCCATCTACTCCTTAGCTTCCCAAAATGTCATCATAACTGATTGAAGAGCGACAAAGATGCCACATCAGACTGTTCTTCTGAAACTTCATCATTTCGACGGACTCTAGTCCTCGCACACTTAACATGGGACTCGAAGTAGTAAGAACAGAAGTATGAAATCTCCTGAATCATATACGCTTCACAAATGGATCCTTCAACACGTGCTTTGTTCTTAATCGTCCTTTTTATTCGATTGAGATATCTTTCAAAAGGATACAACAACAACAACAAAGCCTTATCCCACTAGGTGGGGTCGGCTAATCTTTCAAAAGGATACATCCATCTATATTGTACTGGTCCACCTACCCTTACCTCATATGGCAGATGAATAGGTAAGTGCTCCATGGAATCAAAGAATCCCGGTGGAAATATTCGTTCCAACTTACATAATGTTATCGGAATATTACGTTCCAATTGGATCATATTTTTCATCGTTAATGTTGTAGAACACAATTCTTTGAAAAATATGATTAACGGTGGAAAAATAGTCTCTATCGTCTGAGTCAATTTTTCAAAGAATTGTGTTCTACAACATTAACGGTGGAAAATATGATCCAATTGGAACGTAATATTCCGATAACATTATGTAAGTTGGAACGAATATTTCCACTGGAATTCTTTGATTCCATGGAGCACTTACCTATTCATCTGCCATATGAGGCAAGGGTAGGTGGACCAGTACAATATAGGTGGATGTATCCTTTTGAAAGATATCTCAATCGAATAAAAAGGACGATTAAGAACAAAGCACGTGTCGAAGGATCCATTTGTGAAGCGTATATGATTCAGGAGATTTCATACTTCTGTTCTTACTACTTCGAGTCCAATGTTAAGTGTGCGAGGACCAGAGTCCGTCGAAATGATGAAGTTCCAGAAGAATAGTCTGATGTGGCATCTTTGTCGCTCTTCAATCAGTTAGGACGACATTTTGGGAAGCCAAGGAGTAGATGGCTCAGTGATGCAGAATTCAAGTCTGCCACGAATCATGTCCTTCTAAACATGCCGGAGGTGCAAAGCTACATTAAGTAAGTTTAATATACATGCGTTCTTTTGTTTAACGTCTTCCCAAACACCATTTTGATTTAGCCATCACTTCGTATGTAGTGCTTTCTTGCAATACTACATTGTCCCTGAAGAACATGTACAAGATAGAATCGAGAATGATTTCGCACCGTGGTTTAAGGAACAGGTAATTATCAAAATATTTGAAGTAATTTGATGTCTTCAACGTTTACTATACTCATTTATTTTTATATTAGGTTCTCAATACCGGCACGACGACTGGTCTCCATAATTTGGCATGGGGACCCGCTCGAGAGGTGAAAAGTTGGCCGGTGTATTTTGTGAATGGTTATAAATTTCACACTGAAACTTGGTCAATCGGGAAGAAAACCGTGAACAGTGGAGTATGTGTCGTGGGATCCACGGACGGAGAAAATGAGCGTGACTACTACGGTGTTCTCAAAGATATTATTCAACTGCAATATACTGGAGGTAATAAAGTCACATTATTTGAGTGTAATTGGTTTGATCCAAAGGAAAGGAGACGGATGCGAGTTCACAAAGATTTCAAAATAGTTGAAATACGTCACAATAGGTGTTATGATCGTTTTGATCCTTTCATTATTCCGTCTTCTACAAGACAAGTATATTATGTGCCATATCCGGAGAAGACCAGGGACAAATCACAATGGTGGGTTGTAATAAAGACGAAGGCAAGAAGCAGGATAGAAGTTGATGGTGCATTGCAATGTGCCTTTCAAGATGACTCGCAGACGTCTGTGGCCCCTATTGTCAACACCGAATTAGTCGACGATCTACATGATTCGAAACACGTATTTGAAGACTTCGATAATGTCGACATACAAAATGATGAAAAGGATTCGGACAAAGATGAATTTGAAACTACGACGACTTCTGATGATGATGATGATGACGGATACCAGTCATGTGGAAATTCAGATGATGAGTAAAGGTGTCTTTACTTGTCGTCACGAATTATCAATTTATTTTTACCTTACAACTAGCATATTTTATTACGAATGTTGTCATCTTATGGATTGTTCATTTACGACTCATATTCATTTTGTTTGAGGCAATAGTTTGTTTGAGGCGTTAGCGATGCATGTGGACAAACAATCGCATCAACAAATGCCTGACGCGGACGATGCATTCTTATATTCGCTACCATCTCGTGAGTGTTTGAAATAATGATCAGAATAAGTCATTCGCAAAAGCTTATTCGAATTAATTTGTTTATTTTTTATAAGCGCCTCTGGATATTAGGAATTGGTTTTCGAGTTATACGTACAATTCCGTTCCTCAAGATGCAACACAAGATGTAGCCGAACATAGTCAGGTCGAGACGTTGTGACATTTGAATTTTTTGTCAATTGTGAATTTGACTTAAATTTTGTACTATGTAGATGTATCGATTTGTTAAAAGTAAAAACAAAGGAAAGGAGCCGGTCGTCCCTAGAGCTCTCAGTACTCCGTGTGCTCCTCCGTCAGCCACGGGCATTCGCATAACAGAGCGTTCTTCTCCTCTGTCAGCTCCTCGATCAGCCACGGGCATTCGCATAATAGAACATTCTTCTCCGCCGGGTCCTTCCTCTCACACTGATATTGCGGACTTGGATACACAATTGCCACAACAACCCGTCAGAGCTCATTGTTCCGTGGAAGGCTCGGACCATGCTTCGTCATATGTGCAGCCAGATGGGAATTTAGGGTAAGTGTTATTTTATGTATATCGAATCCTTACTCATGCTTTGATTCAGCCATGACATTTTATAATTCTGTGTCCTTCAAGATTTGTACCGTCGAAACCAGTGGCTGCAGCAGTTACTAAAGTATCGCGACATAGGTATACTGAAGCGTGGCTTACATGGAGGGAAGTTCCTTATGCCACGAGACAGATGTTATTTAATGAATTTCAGGTATCATTAGAAGCCAACATCATCATTAATATTTTTCTTCGTCATGCACATTAATTATTTTTAAACACTTACAGGCTGATGTGTGGTGGGAGCCCGAGCATACGGAAAAAATGTGGAAGGCTTTTAACTCTCGGTGCTCAAAGAGATTGTCCGCGATGCTTTCTAAAGCTCGAACTGACGGAGAACGACCCAATTGGATCCCCGAGGCCGTTTGGATCTAATTGCTAGGAAAATGGTCCACTGAGGAGTACAAAGTGAAATGCGAAAATGCAAAAACCAGTCGAGAGTCCGACTAGGGAGCGTGCTTGCATTCGGGCCGATGTCTATCCACGAGCACGATTGCTAAGAAAATGGTAAGGTCTTTCTCCGAACTCAGGACGAAATATTATACTTTAAGAAAATGGTAAGTAATTTGCAAATTTTAAAATATTATCTCATTGCAGGAGAAAGAGACGGGTAGACCACCGACTCAGGACGAAATATTTCTCCGAACCCATCAGAAGAAGAACAAAGAATGGGTCTCGAGTTATGCCCGGGAGACATATGTATGTAAATTTTTGTGCCTTTACTTTTTTCTAAATTGCAAGTTAATAATTAATTAACAAAACTTTGCAGTCGATCACCTAGTCGTCGTTTGTAGTTAATTATTTTCTTTATATTTCAGGAGTCTTATAAAACAAAAGAAGTTGATCATATTACGCAAGCCACGCAAGAGGGGACCACACCGTTGACCCCAAGACAACTTTGGACGGATCACGTCGGCGTGAAGAAGGGTCGCATTTACGCACTTGGATCTTCTGTGAGTGACACAGATATTAGATATGGTCGATGAAGTATTTCAGGTTCATCTCCTTCTACTATGCAAGAAATTGTGGATCAGGTGACCATCAAGATTAGGGAAGAGGTCAGACAGGAATTCGAAGAACGTGAACGTCGTAACATGGATGAAATGAAGAAAATGATGCGTGCCTTCATGCGTGGCGAATTGAATGACGACGACGCCGAGGTAGATTCATATATAGTACATAATTATTTTTGGAATTTGCTTTAATCTGATGCATCATTGTACTCATTAGATTCATATGCACTTTGACACTAACTTAGATTCTAATCATCACTCCTTTCAGTTAGATCTGTAGACTTTCAAAGTTTTCATCGAAAATGGAGTGCAGACAGTTGGATCATGTAAATGTCAGTACTTAGTATAAACTTGTTAGTTTACGCTCGATTTTGCTCGATTTTGAGATTCGGCGTTAGATTGTTAGTTTACGCATCTTCTAGATTTATCAATTTTGAAGATGCTCAATCAATTATTTATCAAATTATGTTGATGTTAAATTGAAATTGTATTTTTATATTTTACATTTTAGATTCAATTATATTGTGATTACGCATCTTCAAAACTGAATTCATGTTTTTTTTGCATTTTATATGTTATAACTTTTACTCTATTTTCAATTTTGTGCAGTGATGTTTTGCGACGAAGATGATATGCGAATTGAACTTCAGCTCTTCGTCGTGACGAAGACGTTATGCCGTTCAATTTGTGAATTAAGCACGCCGTTCCATTATCTCGTTCCACTATAGTTGACGTTATTGAATCTGTGAATTATGGATTATGTTTCATGTTTGGATACCATTATCACAACACATATGGATTATTGTTTATGTTTGAACTATCTGTGATGTGATGTGATGTGATGTGCTTTATATGTGAATTACGATATTTCAATCTGTGATGGATTATATTTCAATATGTGCCGTTCAATTGAACTATCAAATGTGTTGTATTATCTGAGAATTATCTGTGAATTCAATATTTTTTTTTAAATTTTTTTACGTTTCCGACGGTCCTGACCGTCGAAAACAGTTGAAATATTGCAATTTTCAGCGGATTTTTTCGATACTTACCGACGGTTATATCCGTCGATACACAATTATCGACGGTCGTAGCCCATGAGTAAAAGCCGTCGATACTATATTGTCGACGGTTTTAACCGTCGATAAAATCGACGGTTCAAGCCGCCGATATATATCGACGGTTAAAACCGTCGATAGTTTCCACGGTTCAAGCCGCCGATAGATATCGATGGCACGAACCGCCGATACTGTCGACGGTTTAAGCCGCCGATAAATATCGACGGCTCGAACCGTCAATACTATTGTCGGTTCAAACCGTCGATATATATCGGCGGTCCTGCCCGTCGATAATATTGACGGTTCGCACCGTCGATATTTAACGTTCGACTGCCGCGCCCGTCAGTTAGACCGTCTGTAATACCGACGGTTCAGAAGAAACCGTCGCAAAAAATTTGCGACGAGCCTTTTTCACACGATCATTGTCCGTCGAAAGAACCGTCGAAAATCGCGATTTCCGACGAATCTGGCAAATTTACCGACAGTTAGGACCGTCGGTAAAATGTAAAAGGCAGTTTTCTTGTAGTGTGAGATCGGAAAGAATCATAGTTGTTATCTCACAAAGAATCATAGTTGTCTGTCGATATCCTCTAAAAGAATTATACATGTTATTTTTACTTTTATCAATTTTAATATTTTGTAATAATTCAATATTTGTTATGAATATGATCTTATATGATATGAAAATCACATTTTAATAAAATATTATACTTCACTAGGATAAAATAATATATATTCTTGTTTTAATATTATTAAGAATATATCATATTGTTTCACATGATATAAAAATACTTATTAGATTTGAAAGTATGAATACAATATTAATGATCAATATTTAATTAACTTATATATAAATATGACATTTGTGAACAAATATATTATTTTAATTATTTTATAGTACAAATATTTTTTTGTTTATTAGATAGGATTTTACGATCTCCACTCGAAATCCATTACGATCCTACCTCCTTCTGGACAACCTTGATCCGATTCACATAATCGATTACGATTGGCCATTTTATTCTTACACGTCGCATTACATAATTTACAAGCTATTAAAATAAGAGTACTTCCATATCCTCAACTTTTCAAAATTCTGGCACGGGCAAATGGTATGTCTTATAATTTCATCAATGTTTAAGGGTAAATCTTTAGAATGTAAGTGTTAAGAGAGAAAATTAGGAGAGATTTGGGAGGATTTATAATAGTCAACAGAGCCACACTTTTGAGTTACATCCAATCGGCTAATGATTTTCAATTTTCACCTCTCCTAAACTATTACAATTTTCGCGTCTAACCATACAAACTTATTTTTTTATATCCTTAAATTATCATAATTTTTTTCACTTTAGTCCTTTCGACTACTTATGTTACGTTTTTCATTATTTTTATTTTTTTTTCATTTATGAAAAGACAAGATTATCTCTCCCTCTAGAAAAATATGAAATAACAAATATAAAAAATAAAAAAATCGTTGAAGGATTAAATGGTAAACAAAAAAATTTGACATTTATGAAAAAGATTAAATTACCCTTTCCCATTTTTTATTTTTTATTTATTATTTGATGTGTTATGGAGGGAGGAGTAATTTAGTTCTTTCATAAATGCGAAAAATAAAAAGTAATGAAAAAAAGGACTAAAATGAAGAAATCGTAATAGTTCAAGGATACAAAAAAAATAAGTTCGTAGTTTGAGCTTAGATGTAAAAAATTTAGGAACGATTTATGGAGATAACCCCCAACCTAATAGCAATTTGCCTCAAAATAAGACTCGACGACAATCCCTATGTTTAAAGACATCTATTAAACTAAAATGTTTATAAGAAATAGATACTTATAAATTTTGAGGAACAAGAGTATGGGGGAACCTTAACTACGTTTAAGAAAATTAACAATTTTTAACTATATATCCTTCTAAATGCTAATTGTGAAATTTCAACTCTAGTTAATCGCCACTTTTAAAGTCATGTGTTCTTCACTCTTCCCCCCTCTCAAACTAAATTTTGTTTGTTTTTTTCCCTTTTTTGTTTGTTGCAGCAGTAGTTTCATGTTCATTCATTATAATTAATCAGATCGATAATATTAAGTAACGATGAATGTAGATCGAAAAAATATTAAAAAGTAAGGAAAATAAAATATGTTATATAACATTAGAGGGTAAGAAAAATCGATCAAGCCAAGAATTATGCCGGTCCCAAAGAATCAAATACTAGCTTCATTACACAATAAATTTAAGTTATAACAATAATTTTTTTAAAAAAAAAATGTGGAAACTTTAATAGAATTACAATGTTATACCGTAACATAAAATATTATAACATTATAATTGTGCAAGTGATCGTATATCTTATAAAATAAAAATATCATAAAAATACACCCATTAATATTATATTTATAAAATAGCGATATTGCAAACACATGCACCACGTGTTTTCAAGAAAATTCTAAATAATATATAGCATAAATCTGTTGGAGATACTGGTAAAGGTTTGTGCAATTACTTTTAGATATCCATGTAATAAATGCAATTTTTATATAACTGAATAAAAGCCGGTTCCTCCAAAATTAGAGAGGTAATTTGTTTATTGTATCTAATGGCCAAGTATAAAGCTTTTACAAGGTTCCCAATTGTGACCTTAATAATAATAAACTCAACTGATAACAAATTATAGTCAATTTGATGGTACAATTGATCAGCGAGATTATCTCCTTACTGTTATCATTAGTGCCAATGACAGAAAAAAAAGTCATCTAGAAAGTTATCTTTAACATCTTTTTGTCTTAAATTGAATTAGTCAGCTTAAGAATTGAACTTAGGGCTCTAAAAAGATCATAAACTTCGGAATAACATGAACTAATTGCAAACATTGTCAAGCTAATGCATAACTCTAATTTCCACTAGCAGATTTGTGGCCTAAAAGAAAAGGGGAAAAAAGCAAGAAGTGACTACCAGATATATTTGTGGTCTAAAGAAGCTAGCAATTCAACAATCCAACCCACGTAGCAGATTGGAGGGCGTTGAAAAGATGCAAGCAAACAATAATAAGTATCTTTGGATTACGAAATAACAAACAAAATGCCATAGAAAAGATTTTATCATCGGTGTTTTCATGCAACCAGAACTTTAGCTTTTGCCAAGCCTATTGTGCATGGTAACCAAAGAAAAAATGATTGGAAAATATAATATATTCATTTCACTCTTTAGAAAGTAGCAAATGAAAGATTTGATGGGAAAAATCAAAATAAGATAAGCAAAGATCCTAAGAGGTGTAAGGCAAATGAGATGAACTCAAACAGAAAGATAGGATGAAAGACTTTCAGACATAGGTACACTTATTTACTGGTCATACAAGTCTAATAGAAGTGCTAAAGTCTATTACCTGAAAAAAAAATCCTAGTTCCAGCTGACTCACCGATCGAGCTACATGTATAAATGTATATTTTCCTTTAAAATAACTTGACACAATATGATGATTGGTTGCTGGAAATGTTAACATAATCATACTTAATTGAAAACAGAAAAACCATATCTCCATTTTTCTCCCTCTTTTTTTTTTTGTCTTTAGTACTCTACAACTATTTTTGTTCAAGAAAGACAGGAAGCACTGAACTGTCTCCAAGCCTCCAAGAAGAGGTATTTGGTTTTCAAATTGTACAGATATGAACAGGAGAGTATGTAACACCAAAAGATAAGCAAAACTATTATTTACTGTTCTTTCTTTTCTTCTTCTTTTTCCAATAAGTTCTTCATTGTTCTTTCTGATTTATTGGTTTAAAGTTCCTATGGGCGATCACTGCATAGAATGGGTCTGATTGAGATACTCCTAGCAATCTCATGATTCCACTCAGAGGGGAGTTGTCAATTTTCCCAGGCAATTTTTTTATTACCTCAGGCTGCGTGAACCCATCGACAGATTGGAAGTACTGGACAACTAACTGAACTCTGCTATAATCTGTTCCATCCCTCCAAGCACTGATAGCCTTCTCATAAAACAAGCGATTGCTGAAGCTAACAATGAACACCCCTCCAGGCCTTAGAACACGAAATACCTCCGCAAACACCTGCAAGAGTCAAATCAGTTTACTAATCTGAAGTGAAGTTATCAAGAAGGTTTGCTAATCAGTAACTGCCTCATTTCGTTTAGACAATTAGTTTCCTTACTCCTGTATACAGTATACAGCTAGAAACGAACAATAAAATGCACTCACGCGGCTGCCACAAAAGTGAGACCCATTTATTACTGTAGGCGCCTGATAATACAGAGAGAAAAAAAAATTCTGCAAGAGACTTGGCAGATAGAAGATGCAATTCTACCAGATAAGTGCAGTCAATTATTTTGGAGATATTAAGCCACCATAAAAAAGAAAACACAGATATGAATTTATGCCACATTTGCGAACTAAAATATAAAAAGAACGTATTTTGGAGGATACAGTGTGCATATTATCTAATCATAGCACAAAAAAAAATGATTGATTTCATCTCAGAGGAACCAATTTGCAACTAGAATTACAAAAGTCAGTGAATTATTTGTACCTTCTCTGGCCACTGCAGGTACTGGACGCTGACAGTGCAAAGGACGGCGTCGAGACTGCAGCTGTCGAGCTGCAACTCCTGTTCCGTGTTCAAATCCTTCACAAAGAAATAATCTAGGCGCTTGTTTCTGGCCAGCTCCTGTGCGTTGAGCCCGTGGCCCACAACGCGGCGGTACTCCACCTCCGGCGGCAGGTGGCTCACCCACGAGCTCATGAGGTCGAGCAGCGACCATCCGGGCTCCAAGCGGTCGCGGTAGAGGTCGGTGAGGGCGGCGATGAAGCCGTCGTCGACGTGGGTGACGAAGCGGGGGAAAGCGTAGAAGTCGCGGTCGGGGCGGGGGTTGAGCTTCGTGCGGCCTTCGCTTGTGAGGACGAGACGCTTGACCTTGCCGGCGGATGCTGCTGGAGATGGCGAGGAGGAGTTGGAGGAGGAGGAAGACGAGGCGAGCGCAAAGATCTGGGGGAGACGGAGAGGGAGGACCGTTGCCATGTTGGTCTGAGACTTGACGTGGGGGATGGTTGGCGTTGGACCTGGACAAGTGTTTTTATCTTAGACCACCAGACATGTCGGGTGGCCCAACAAAAATTTTGAAAAATCTTTTAATTTTCGTTTAAGGTGTTTGATTAAATGTGAAAAAGATGATTATTGCAAATGTGCCCCCATCATCTTTATATATAGTTTTATTAGAAAATGCAGTTCCTCCAGGCAAATCAAATTATACACTAATTATAACTCAGAAAGAAAGCAGAAGATCTCCTCTTCAAACTTTGGGTTTAAGTCAATTCTATACTTAAGGTCATGCCAAGCTTCTTTTATTGGCCCTAGTGTCACGCCCTAAGTCTTCGTGCCCCAAACTCGAAGACGTGCAGTTTGCACCCTCCAATTCGGACGCAGCCTCCTTCTCGGCGTCCGACGATCTCTGTAGGACAACCTACACACACCCCAAGGAAAAAGGAGAGGCTCAGGCTTGGAAAGGAGGAAAAGCTTTGAATTTTTTAGGCAAAATTTGGATGTAAGATTCTGTAAGATTCAAAACCTCTCCTAGTGCTACTATGCACGGAGGGAAATTCGGACCCCAAGTCCTAGGCGCACCAAAACTTGACTGCCATCCGCTCGTCAGCTCCTACTCAAACTCGGACAGTTGTTGCACGTCCCTGAGCTTCTTGAGCACGTCCCAAGTTCTCCCAATCACTCTAGGAGCCCCTGATTGATTGTAGGCCAACATGCTCATTGCTCCATGTCTTCATGCATGTCGCCAAGTCCTACTCCTATTCGGATTAGGAATCCTACTCTTACTAGGAATAGGAATACCATTCGACCTCAACCCCGAAAGTCAACACACCTGCTCGTCGTCTAGCCTCCTTGGAAAACTTTTGGGACGACTGGATTCCCCTTTTGATGATATCCCTTCCGCTACAAAGTAGGCAGCGGACGCCTGCCTGTGTGCACATCATCCCACGCCCCGTCCCAACAGATCCTGGGATGTCATCCTCCGCAACTTTTGCCTGTCTTCATGTGTCGTCAGTGTACTCATGTCATTGCTTCGCTTGTCCCAACCGTCCTTGAGGAGTCCTCCGCATCTTAGTAAAACTTCTTTAACATGCTTACATGGAACACCGGATGGATCTATCGTAGGTTATAGAGAAGCTCCACCTTGTAGGCCACCTTGCCTACTCACTTGGTGATGACGAAGAGACCCCCGTACCTTCTTAACAATTCTTAGTGTAAGTTCTTAAGTGTTTTGAATTGGCGCGTTTGAAACTTCACAAGAACCTTGTCTCCCACTTGAAACTTGATGTGTCTCCATCTTTGATTGTAGAACTTCATTTTGCGCACCGACTTGTCCAAGATGACCCTCAATGCCTCGAGGTTGTCTTGCCATCCTCGAATCACATGATAGGCTGCGGGGCACCTTCCTGCATACTTGACTGCGAGTCTGGCCGGGTTCACATGCTGACTGTGACTATCTCGAATGCACTTTGTTGCGTCGCATCGCTTTGCTGCATGTTGTACAAGAATTGTACAACATATAGGAGCTTGGCCCAATCCTCTTAATTGGCTACCATGAAGTGCATCAAGTATACCTCTAAAAGATGGTTGACGGGAATGAAAAGCGGTGGAGAATTGAAGCTTTGTCCTTGGGAGTTTGAAGAGTGCTCTCCAAAAGTGACTTGTAAACTTCGGATCTCGCATCTCGCTGACAATGATCTCATTTACGCTCTAGTAAAGAAAGAGAAGTGCAAAAATGCAGGATCTATCTGATGCATCAATTTTTTTCTTCTATTTTTCATACAAGTGTGAAAAAAATGTGTTTCTTCTGCACTTGTGTTAGACAAGGTTTTAATTATTTTGCCCAGAAAAGTGTTTTTATTTTCTTTTTTGGTAGTCAATCGTCCATATGGGAAAGTGGTGCCGAATCAATGGGGTGACGAGTGACGACAACAGTAACAGAAGGGCAGGTACATCCGAAGAACTTTCATTATCTGTCGGGAAACTTGGATCAAAGAGAAAACTGGCAAAAATAGCCGAAGCTGCCTTGGACAATAAATAACTCAAGGATACTCATGGATTATGTATATTGTTTATAGGTTCTAGCTAGTCTTTGTCATTGTAGTTGATATTCCATGTAGAACCCATTGACTGCTGGCCTGAGATGCCACAAATTCCCCTTGATCAACATCCTCAACTTATCACACCCATCACTTGTGAGGAAATCAAGGCAGTCCTCTGGACTATGTCTCTGGGCAAGGCCCTAGCCTAGATGGCTACACTGTAGAATTCTACAAAAACTATTGGAACATTATTGGACCTAAGATATGTAGTGAGATACAATCCTTTTTCCTCACTTCTCAAATGCCCCAAGCCTGGTCTGATACTACCCTAATTTTCATTTCCAAGAAGCAGGTTCCTAAAACCATTACTGATTACTGCCCAATATCTTTATGCAATGTCATTTACAGAATTACTGCTAAGATAATAGCGAATAGATTAAAACCTCTGCTCAACAATCTAGTTGACACTGCTCAATCCGCTTTTGTAGCAAATCGTCTCATACAGGACAATATAGTAGTTGCTCAAGAATTGGTTCATTCTATGGGGAAGGGCAAAAAAGAATACATATTAATTAAAGTAGATATGGAAAAGACATTTGACAGGGTGTCCTGGCACAGTATTAATATGATATTAAATCACATGAATTTTCCTGCTGCTCTCATCAATTGGATCATTGCCTGTGTTACCTCTCCAAGATTCAAATGTTGTATAAATGGCATCCTCTCTCAACCTTTCAATAGTTATCAAGGAATCAGACAGGGGGACCCCCTATCACAATATCTCTTCATTTTGACCTCCCAAGTGCTATCTTCATTAATCAATACTAGTGTTGGTTTAGGAAATATACAACCTTTCAAGTGTGGGGCCTTTAGCCTTAGTCATCTGGCTTACGCTGACGACCTTCTTATATGCATTGCTGTCACTAAGAGGAACTGTGTAAACCTAAACAAAACACTTAAATTATATGGCATGTTAATCAATCAAAAAATGAACCCACAAAAATTTGAAATTTATCTCCCCCCTAAATTACCCTATAGGAGAGTGCACATTATTAAGAATCTGCTTGGTATTCAAATTGGTAAATTTCTTTTGATCTACCTTGGAGTACCAATATCTTATAAAACTATCCCCAAATGCAAACTAAGTAACATGACTGATAGGATTTCATCTAAAATGGTCGGATGGAAAAAAGGCCTACTCAATCAAGCTGGTAGACTTATACTCATTAACTCGGTCATGAATTCCATTCATATTTATACCTTAGGTGTTACTCATGTTCCTGCTGGTATCTTGACATCTCTTGAAAAACTAACTAGGGAGTTTCTCTGGGACAATAATGGGGGTAAGAAAGGCTTACACCTTATTAATTGGACCACTGTCCAGCTTCCTAAGGATTTAGGTGGGCTGGGGATTAGGGCTCTTGCAAATATTCGTGTTGCTTTATTTGTTAAAAGAATCCATGCTCTTTTGAATGGAGAATCTAATATGTGGACTGATCTGATAAAAGAGAAATATGGTAATTTTCATCCCTGGGCCAATGTTTTTCATAATATTTCTAAATGTTCTAAACCTCATAATGCCAATTCTTGGGCTTGAAAAACTTTTCTTAATGCCTCATGCACAATCAAGCATGGGTTTAGTAAACGTATTGGCAATGGTAACAACACTGATATTATGCTCGATCCTTGGATTTTTGATATCCCTCTTGCTGTTATGCCTACATTCATTAATGTAAATGTTCTGTCCTTACTGCATAATGTCTCAGATCTCATCAATGATAACGCTTGGAACATTAATTTGATTTCATCTGCTTTTGGCCCCAGTCTAATCTCAAAGATCACCTCAATCTATCTGCCTCTAAACATGTCTGCTACTAATGTCAATGATATGTCTCTTAACATGCCTGCTCTTATTGCCTATAATGATACATGGGTCTGGACTGCTAATGCTCATGGTATTGCTAATGCCAAGAATGTCTACAATTTCCTTTGTAGTGATAGCGGCTCGACCATTGCATCTGGACGACTTTCTTGGAAGAAAATTTGGCAGATCAAAGTCCCATACAAAATTTCTATTTTTCTTTGGAAATTAATGCATAATTGCTTGCCTACTAAAGACTTCTTTATGTGTTTTGATCACTCGTCTAACGCTGATTGTTCTTTCTGTGGTTCGAGTGTGGAGCCTATGCCCATTTATTTTTCAACTGTCCGGTATCGTTACAATTGTGGTCAATCTTCCAACAAAAAATGAATTTCGCTTTTTCATATATGGATTCTTGGCACATTGGAGATTGGATCAAGGAGGGTCACATGCTCGACCGGAGATCTAACAGAATTTTTCTTTCACTTTTTGCTTTCTGCCTATGGGGACTGTGGAATGCTAGAAATGATCGTCATTTTTCTTCCAAGCAAGCAACCATGCTTTGCGTCTGGGAGAGGACTGTCACAGCGCACTTGGAATATGCGACTACCCATGTTCCTGAGACAATTAGCCCCCAAGACCCCATCCGGGTCCGGTAGGAGCCCCCGGAGGAGTACCCTTGGGTTAAGCTTAACTCCGACGGATCCTTTGTGGATCCATCAAGGCCGGGGGGAGCAGGATACATCATTCGTAATGCTAATTATCGTTTTGTCTCTACAGGTTGTTGTCAACGGAATGCTAATGATGCTATAGAAATGGAGGCCTGCTGTTGGGACTACAAGATTGCAGAGTAAAGGCCTATCAAGTATTAGAGTGGAGACAGACTCGGAGGTCTTAATGAACATCATCAACAACAATGCTCCTTGCCCTTGGAGGATCTTAAATATCATGCAAGCAATTTTGCTTCTCATTCAAACATTTCATGTTTGTATTGTTACTCATTGTAATAGACATTGTAATAGGGTTGCTGACTTCCTTGCGAACACTGGGCGGTTGCAAGAAAACGTCATTTTTTTGTGAGGAGACTATTCCTTGTGAGCTCCTGAGCATCTTGTATGATGATGCGCTTTTGCATGCAAGTTAATGTTTAATTAAGTTTTCCATTAAAAAAATTTCCATGTAGAATATATATTAGCTAGTCTACAAAAGAGAGTTGGAACCATATATAGAAAAGCACATGTAAGAAATATGTAACAAATATATAAATTACTATATGGCTGTTCAAGTTCAAATATAAAACTGCGGTTTTATTCT
Organism: Pontederia crassipes; assembly: GCA_030549335.1. NCBI lineage: Eukaryota > Viridiplantae > Streptophyta > Magnoliopsida > Commelinales > Pontederiaceae > Pontederia > Pontederia crassipes. The sequence continues at coordinate 47,679,965 of CM060189.1, read as the reverse complement.
CAGGTACAGTTCAATTGTTTGTATATTCACTTGATATCCCACTTTCTTTCAACATAATCTAGATATGCTTTTTATGCCGCCATTTTCATTTGAACAGTAAGGAAGCTGCAATATGTTATTGCAACACGAGAAAGGGTATAGAAAAACCAGTTAACTATGGAGTCTAACTAATGGCCCTGGTGCTGGTAACCAGCTTAAACCATTGCCTCTCAGGATCACAGTTCTTGTCTCCGCTCAGGCAGCTGCACGTTGTTGTGATGACGCTGTGGCCGTCTGCGCCAACGTCCAGGCAAACTACTGCACTGCCGTTTTTGCTGTTGCCGGTGGTTGTCGTGGACCAGTGCATCTGGGACTGGGAGATCATGTCCCACTTCGAAGACGGGCAGTCACAGCAGCCGAGCTCCACTCGCCTGCCATCTCCCAGCGCCTGGAGGCACAAATCCGTCCCCTTCATTTCCAATGTTTTTCGTGCTGTGTAGCCCCAGCCATTGGATTCATGGCACGCTCCGAGCTCGAGCTGGTTGGAGTTCAACTGCGTCCTCACTATGCAGAAGCCGGTCAGCGGGTTGAAGATGACCATGGACGGTGGAAACTCAGAAACTCCTTGACCTGCATGCCACATGCAACATCGATTGCTTGATCTAGACTGTTCCAGGATCGGTCAAATTGCGTTAATTTATCTTGCCTACCTCGGAAAGGTTGCTGCACAGATTGAACTCTTCGGAGAACAGTGGCGTTCCTGGGCCTGCTCCAGTCCCAGCTCAGCATGCCGTACACCTCTTCCAGGTCATACACGCCTTGCCTTAAGTAGTAGCTCCCTTGCAGGGTCCAGACCGCCCAGTCGGCGTCCCAGTCGGCGAGGACGGCCATGATGCAGCCGAAGTACCGGTTGTCGTTCACGTTGCCGCCCCTTTGGTCCAGCCCGAACTCGCTGACGAACAGCGGCCACCCTTGGTCATGCAGGAAGCCCGCCCTCCGCTTCACGCTGGCGGCGATGCGGCCGCAGACGTCGTTGGCGTTGCCGTCCTTCCACGAGCTGCCGTCCGAGAAGCCGTACCAGTGCAGCTCGAACACGAGCTTCTTCTCGAACGTCAGCTGGACCGTCTTGTGCGTCAGGAAGCTCAGGTCGTTGTCGAAGCTCAGCCCGGACAGTATTACGAGCACGTCGGGGTTCGCGGCGTGCACGGCTTCTGCGCCCTCCTGCATGTACCTGCGTAGCAATCAGTTCCGAGGATCAAACCTACTGGAATAATACATTCCGATAGGAATTGCATGATCAGGGTTTATTACATATGTCACCTGAACCAGTCGACTGAGTTCTGCCGAGGTCCCCTGAGCTCGTTCCGTAGGCTCATTCCGACCACGGCGTTGAACCCTTTAAGCGTCGTGGCCACGTTCTTGAGTCCCTGGATCCAGACGTTGGGATCAAAATACGCGTCCCCGAAGAAGTCGTTGCCGTCTGTGTTGCTGCAGCACCAGCCGGGCTTGCTTATGTGGTTGTCCAGTATCACCATGATCTTGTTGTTGCCAAGGTTCGTCACAACACTCTGCAGACCAAATATTTATCATGTATAAGCATATATATATCTCATCATGTTAATGAAATATTTTTATTGTATGTAATGGTGGAGTACGATTAACCAAAGATGAAATATTTTTAAAATTTACCTTCTTGAAATTAAAAGAATAAAATGGATCGATCGTGCATGCAAATGAAATATCGACATTAATAAAGAAAATAATAAATTAATGAAGCTCGCCTTGAAGGCTTGGATGAGCGTGAGATCGACGAAGGTCGGGTTGTTGACGACGAGGCCTCCAAGTGACTCCACGAGGTTGAGGGCCTGGAAGGACTGCCGGACGGTGAGCCTCCCCAGGCTCTCGTTCGTGAACATGAACGTCGGCCAAGTGAGCCGGACGCAGTTGAACCCCATGCCGGCGATCTGCTTCGAGATGCCGTCCAGCGGCCGCTTCCCCAGGCCCTCCGCGAGCATGCCCTCCAGGTGCGAAGGCCAGTTCGCGCACGCCAGCTTCACCCGCCGCCCGCCGCCGTCGACGACCCACCGGGAGTTGGTGAACAGCGGAAACGCCGCAGACGCCATCATCCTCTGCAGAGATGCACAGACGACGAGGCACAGAAGAAGTAGAGGCGCATGGACGAGCACCGGTGCAAGGGAAGCCATTAATGCTTTGCTTATTGCTCGCAGCTTTGCGAGTGAAACACGGCATATGGAGGATGGAACATAAACTGCATGCAGGAACATGTATATATATGTAGCTAATGCCATCGAATTAGGTGTCATTTATTCGGCACAGCTACCTCATTTCTTTCAGAGCTTGCCGGGACTCAAACTCGAGGTACGTAGTAAGTTTCACATTTCATATTCAAAGTTTATAAATGTACTAAAATTGAGAAGGATTGAGATTCTTGCGCGCATAAAAACATTTTAATAAAAAAAATTGAATTTATGATAAATAATAACACATATTATCCGAGCAATTCGACTATTGCTGTGAAAATGACAAAAAATATATTAGTAAAATCTATATGGCAACTGATCACATATATATGATAGGAAGTTAATTAATGCACTTGAATTTAAGTAAACCTGGTGGTGACACGGACGTCAGCTACCTCACTTGTCTTTATTGCAGGTAGTTGATATTTATGGAACGAATATGCATAGTTGTTCTCTAGTTTTGTTACTGGTCAATGTGGTAAAGCTGGTCTGTTCTGGTCCTGGCATTAACTTGCAGGCACTGGTTATTAATTGAGTACACGAAGAATCTGTTGATGTTCCAGAAATGAGTAATGACCACTTGGCAAACATCACATCCTGCTTTTACTGCTTCTCTGAAGCTGGCTGTAGATCCATTATATGATCAATCAGACTTGAGGATCAACGGAATGTTACCTATATATTTGGGCATAGCCGTTCGAAAATGAATATTCTAAAATCTCTATTTTATAAAATTTGATAAGAAGAGGTCATATATATATATATATATAAACCTCCTCGTTACCCGGAGTGCCATGTGGGTAGTGCACTCAATAGCTTCTGAAAGCCACTCTACATTTAATTGCTCCAGAAAGAGGGGGTTTGGGGGCTCCGCCCTCCGAAACTTAGACGAGTTTTGAACTTTTATTTAGCCGACTAGTGTGATTCGAATTAATGGTTAGAGTGCACAATAAAAGCGTGCTAGATGTTAAATGTTAGGAAGACAAGGATGTTATGTTTATAATTTAGATAAAAAAAATTTGAAGACAATTTTTTTCAAGAGGGTATAATGTAATATCTTGAAAAATAAAATACCAAATTGACCTAAAAAAAAGTATCTCAAAAGAGAGGTTGTTAGAGGGGCCTTTTGATCTTCTAAAAAGAGACAATAAAACTAACTATATATAGGAGGGTTAGGAGAAGAAGAGATCAAGAGAAGAAGAAGAAGAATGGATCAAAAGGATTTTGGACAAATCCCTAGGTACGTAAGGGCGAATCCTTTCCAATCCATCTAACCCATGATTGGAAGTTTTGACTTGATTATTGGCTTAATGTTGGATAGTTAATAAATGTCTTGTTCTTATGATTGTTTTGCCCCAATTGTTATTGAGCATGGGGCCTCCTACTGCTAATTGATGTAAGGAAATAGTTAGGGGTCCCAAGGATTAGAAGCATGTTCATCTTTAATATGTCCAGATAGTGTATGCCATGTTCCAATGAGCTTTTGAACATGTGTTTATTGTCTAAAAATTGTGCACGATATATCATTGGATAGGTCTTGAAGTTTAGCTTCTTACTGGAGTTGTGTACAAAAAGTTATAGCTAAAGAATCAACCCACTGCCAAACTTGCTCGGGTAGCAGTGCCATAGATTTGGAAAATTCACCAAAATTAATATTTACTTAATCTGAGAACAAAAATTATGGAGTAAATAGGTGATTAGGTCATCTTTAACAACTTGGATTCATCCCAAAAGGGGATGTTTGTAGGAATTTATATTAATGCTTTAGTGTTCTTCTATTAAATTGTTTAATGAGTGTATCTTATAGTAATTATAAGAATTTATGAGAGTAAATGATAAAAGGATAAATGTTGGTAATTTTATACGTTATTATCCTAAACGTGTGTTCGTTGCACTGCCATTTAAGATTACCTGACAAATCTTGATTGTCTCTCAGAAAGATCGTGACTTATTAAATTATCACCAATGTACATTACTTTATTTAGTATGCATAGATAATCTATCTAGCAATCCATATTAGTTATTTATAATAAACCAAATATTTATTAGTTAATATACAATTTTTACCAATATACCCTAATCAAAATAATTGTGTTTAAATATATATAATTTATTTTTAATTCCATAAACTTAAATCACAAACATATATTCTCATCCATAAATTAAATTAGAAAATAGTTACTGTATTTTTTAGAAATATGATAATAATATAAATATAATAATTAACTAGGATTTATTTGATTAATTTTATCATTTATTTAATTAGTTCATAATTTATCTAAATAAAACTTCAAAGGGAAAAATGTGAAAAATGAAACTAAAAACATTGCAACTCAAGTGCAATATGCATTGCCACCACTTAGACTTATCACTTCATAGGCAATGTGAGTTACTTAGACAATTCAGATTACTCATTACATGCCATAAGTTAACATGGTAATGTAGTGCATCCAGGTAATTTAATATCGCATTACTTGATAATATACAAAGATTACTTAGAATAAGGGTAAACTATGAAAGAAAATTAGAATCACTAAATTGAATGATTTATAGAGAGAATTATGAATTTTAAAACAACAAGGTGTCAAATATGTCCTTATTGAAAATAAATATGTAAAAGTTGAACCCATTTTCCTTTCCAATGAACTTTTGGATCGTACGTGTTTAATTGATTTTGGATGAATATGAGTTGTTTGATTTGCTGGCTTTATGAGATTGATACATATTCTTGGATTTGTGTTTTATGGATTTAAGGTATGGATGCACATTTCCCTATTATTGGTCCCTCAAATGGTAGTTCACACTTTTATATGCTTTGATTTAAAAAATACCAAGTGGATTTTTAAAACATCATGGGTAGAGTGTAGAATTGAGTGTAACATGATTCTTAGCAAGTGGTAGGAGAATGTATCAGTTTTACTAATTGAAGCTGTCATTTCAGGTACATATCGGTCGATCGGTTTGATCGATTGAGAATTCCTAGCCACTCGGGGTAGCAGCTGAGTGTGTCCTTATAGAATAGTCGACCGAGTGATAAAGTGGTCGATCGCCCCTTGGATGGCATAATGGCTAGTAAGTCATGACTTTTTTCGGTCGAGTTCTCGGTCGACCGATTAGAGTCCAAACTTCGACCGACCACTATCGACATTTTTCGGTCGATGGGTTATCTCGTCCGGTCCATAAATCGATCACATTGTGTCGACCGTCCCCACACTAAAATATTGATTTGCAAAGTATGGAATTGCAAATGTTTTACTAATGGTTAATCAGATTGTTATGGTTTATCAAGTGCCTTTATTGATAATTGTTGAATGTTTAACATGGATATTTTTATGGATAAATTAGTCCTATGTGCTAATCATATTAATGATAGTTTAATCTTGTTATGCTAATGTTGAGTTGATGATATGATATATTTGCACATATTGATACACTTAGAATATGAAAATGCATGCTAAGCTATAGGACTAAACACAAATATTGATTTAAATGTGCAAGGTTGTTTGTCAAAAATTGGCTCTCGTTGCATTGATTAATTGTTATGGGACCCGGATGTGGGTTATTGATATCATTTTTTACCAAAGAGTGTGCTAGCTTAGTCAATCCTTATTGTCTTCAAGGATCACCAAGTACCAACCTCCTATGGAATGCTCACTAAATTGATTGTCTAATGTTTATATAATAAAAAATATGATATAGTTATATATATAATATAGTTATAATGCATGATTAAATATTTAAATATACAAATAATAAAAAAACTTCATGCGACATTTTGTCGGGCCAAGCTCGTGTGGGCCATGCTCTAGCACCCCATTGGATTGTCTGCAAAGAATAACCTCTTTATATGGTTGCTACCTCTTTTTAATATTTATTTATTGATCATTTTAAATTTTAAATAGAGAGATAAAATACTAATGCAATATTATTTTTTCTTCAAAATAATTAAATGGTTACATAAGTTAAATGTTACTTAAACACTTTTTTTAATATTTTATTTAGCCTTTTTATAAAAAAATAATTTATTTTAATGATGATTGTGACTGAGACTTTTGAAAAATTAAATACAAGGTCTCTATCCATTAAAAACTATCTCCTCTTGCTAATAATTAGATTTCTATATTATTTTATATTCTATCTCTTTTTTCTTATTTAAAATCTTTAATGATGGCTGTGATTTAAAATTTTAAAAGTAGAATTATAATGTGTGAAGATTTTGAAAAGTTGAATGTCCAGATACAAGATTAAGTTTGAGTGAATGTGAGATAGAAATACTAGCGTGGCATTTGACTTTCTAAAACTATGACGTATAAGAGAGAGAAAATGCTGATGTGGTGCTACATCATTGTCACATCAATAAATTCACTGAGAAATGGGCAATAATCGTTTACGATGACTGTAGCTGACATATTTTTTAAGTCCGATGATCGTGGTGTTACAAAGTTAAATTGGATAACTATATTAGAAATACCATCTAAGTTGAAAATCTGTTGTCGAAATTTACTCCCTCTTTTTCAATATTCTCATGCACTCATTCTTCCATTGGCTTCCTCACTTCCAAAGGTTTGGTAAATATATTTATTTATAAATTAATCTATATGACTATATACACTAGTACTTATAAATGATATTATTATCTTATCATCAAAATATTATTTATTATTTTTATTTGTGTTAACTAATGAATGATTTTTTTAGAGTTTAAAAACTTATTTCACAAAAGAAGAATACTCAAATTTAATTTTTTTTTAAAACATAATTAACTACTATAATAGTGATAATTTTATATACAATTGTAAAAGATGTGTATATTATTTCTCTTAAATTTCTAATAGCTTTTCTATTTTTGAATTATTATTATTATTAAAAATCTATTACATTGAATCCATTTAATATATATAGTGATTATTCACTTTATGGACCATTATATGGTACACCTTATATTAGCAGTAATGTTGGTGATTCTAATTATCTATCAGCATAGGTTGGTGAATCTTTCAAATGTGTGGAAGCTACAATGTCATCAACTAACTAGTCAATTACTTAAACTACCTACATTAATTATTTGATCACTAATATCTTAATATTTCTTCAGGAAATGGTGCAATAGTGACACCCACAACCACAAGACCATCAAGCTCAAATGCTCCCACATGAAATGATATACTAGGTAAAAAAGGATAACGAAGTTAATTAGAAGAATTTGGAATTATTCTATAAAGTTATAGATGGAAATAATCCAAAAAAGACAAGTGACAAAGTTACTTGTAAAATTTACAAAGCTACCTATGCTATCCTCTTCCTCAGGCATCAACAGTTAAAATGATACCTAAATCATATTCTATAATAATTAGAAAATAACTTTTAACGAGTCAATTATCGTAACAAACTCAATTAGTTACACCTGATCGTGACATTGTCATAATGATTTGCAAATTACAAATGTTATAGAAAAAATGATTAATGAATACGGTCATAAAGATAAAATTTTATATCTTGATAATGTAAGTGCTAATAATTGGGTTGTACAATTTTTAATTTATAGATTAATTTTTTTTAAAACGAACATATTTTTTCATCAAGGATGTATATATCATATTATTAATTTGTGTTAAAAATGGTTAAAAGAGATTGTTAGAGTTCTTAAAAATAGTAGAGCACTAATTACAAATTTATGTCACTATGGACCTTTGAGAGAATTTTTTTTAAATAGTAGAGCACTAATTAAAAAATTGTCATATTAATAATACCGTGTGTAGAAAATTAAACACTAATGTGTAAGATGGAATAGTACCTATGACATATGTATCTCATTTAAACAAGCAATCGATAATTATGTTTTGATGGTGATATAATGTTCACCATTTAGAATTAATAATTCAGAATGGAATGTATATGGAATTGTTTGAAATCTATTTTAGAATTATTTGTTATTTACTCTCCCACTTCACATTAATAATTAATCAACTTCATGAAATGACTTCATTGAAAATATGAATTACGAGATGAACTTTCTAAAATAATTTATTTGATGCAATCAAAATTTTTAGAATATTAAAATAATTTACCACTCATATGAAAATGTAACAATAATGATGGAACCTAAATCTAAGGGATCTAATCCTAAATGACATGTGAGAAAAAGTAAAATTTATTTTCCAAACATTATAAAAGAAATCATTTTGAATTAAAAATTGACAATTTTATTAATGTAGATTATAATTATGAAAATATAATAAATTAATTATATAATATTTATAAAACAAAATTTATTATATGTAGAGAGCAAGTATGCTCAACCATCCACAAGTAGTAGTCAGGCTTTGTAATAATAAATTATTTTCTAAATTCATATATTCTATTAGGAGGTAGATTAAGAAATTCGGATGAAGCTCCTTCAATTTTAGCTGTCCCTTCATATAATGTACTACAAAATTACTTGTCATGTCAAAATAAATATTTGATGATATTGATCTTTTGAACTAGTAGAGATTAAATGATCGTACGTATCTAATTATTTATATTTTAACTCGAGATCTTTTAACCATTCCTATATTTACAATGACATCGGAATAATTTTTTTTGTAAGTTTTAGGATATTGAACGGGAGAAGAAATAGAAAATTTTAAATGTATAGAGATTTGTATATTACTAAAATATTGGTATGATGCTGGTGATCAAACTCAAGGTCAAGAATTCTTACTTCCATACATGAAAAATGATAATGAAAATGATGCTTCCGATCACAATTCTTCATAAATTTATTATTATAGAATTGTAGTTTTAAACTCTTTATAAAATTGCATTATTTTTATTTTTATAATAAACTCCCATGGACATAGGTTAAAATAGTTGAATCATGCAAATCTCGGTGTAGATAGTAATATTACTTTTAGTATATAGTAGATTAGTAGTTATACTAGTAATGCTATAGTAATATGATATTATAATATTATGAATTATAGAATAATTACATATAGTATATTACTTTTAGTATTTACTATATTTATTCAAAACTTTAGGAGGCGTTTCTAAAAGTAATCTTTCTAGATTATATATTAATCTTTTTATTCATATGATACCTAACAACCTTTCTTTCAAAGATTTAATGGGGGTCATACACCTTATAAGGCGTAGGTTGGCAACGAGACGACGTTGGGCGAGGCGCGAGCGGCGACGAGCGAGGGCGACGACGAGGCACGAGCGGCTAGGCAACGGCAGCTACGACGAGGCAAGGGCGAGGGCGAGGCGCAATCTCTCCCTCTTTCTCCCCGATCCGACGACGATGATGATGACGAGGTGAGGGAGGGCGATTGCAGGGGATCCAAGCGGCGGGGCGCGAGCGGCGGCGAGGCGCGAGGCGATCCGATCTCTCCCTCTTTCTCCCGATCCAGCGATGGCGATGAGGTGAGGGCGGTTGCAACTCGATCGCGCACAAGAGAGAGATCGGCGACGGCGGCTACTGCCCCTTTGGGCGCGACTCTAGGCTGATCGCGAATCTCCTGTCCTCCCCCGGCGGTCGTCTCCCTCATGGCCAGCATCCCCGCCCTCCTCCTTCCTCGCGGCCAGCGTTCCCGTCGTCAGCCTCCACCTCTTCCTCCGCGCCATCCGTCTCCCTTGTGGCCAACGTCCTCATCGACGAGGACTCCTCTAGCATTCCGCTTCTGCCCTTTCCGCCGGTGCGCCGCCGTCGCTCCGCCTCCATCGGATGACAAGAAGAGAGGTAGAAGAAAGCATTCATTGTCATATTAGATCTGACGGTGGGGGCTGAGGCATATGGCCGTCATACGCCTAAACAAGCCTATGATGGCCATTAAATCCTTCTTTCAATTGCTAAACAAAACTATCTAAACATGATTGGACCATAAGATTGCCTAAGTTGAACTTTAGGAGGCCTTTCCCAGATTATATATTGAACTTTTTATCAATGATTTAAAAACCAGATCGAAAATCGGATTAGCATGTAGATCGAAAATCGGATCAGCATGCAAACCGAGTGGTCTGATCGGTTCAACCAGATTTTAACTAGTTAGACCGAATTTTTATATAATAATATTATTTATAATTATTTAATAGTAATATGATGTATAACTTACTACAAAAATGATTAAATCAATTTAATAATTATTATAAATTAACAGATGTTAAATTAATTAGTAATTTTATTTTATTAGATATATTATTAATAATATAATCATCTAAATTTAATTTTAACCTAAAATAATAATTATATTTCTCTTTTTATCTGTAATTCTCTTTTTTTAGTGTTCTCTTCATAATATATTTTCATTTTATTTATTTCATTCACTAACCTCTTTTTTTATTTTTTTATTTTAAATTATTTCCTTTTTTCTCTCCCTAATATTCCATTTTCATATAAAATCATTTTTAATATAAGATATAAAGAAAAAAATTATATATTAAATTGGACTTTTAGTCTCTCACATCATCCCTCCTTAATTAATGGTTCTCTCTCTCTTTTTCTCTCTCCTTAATTAGTGGACTTTTTCTCTTTCTCTCTAATATGAAATCTGTAATCACCCTCCTGAAGTTTCTCTCTCTTTCTCCTTGACTACACTTTTGTTTCTCTCTACGTATCATTTAAGACCTTTTCCATATATCTTCAGTTAAAAAAATAAAAAAATCGAGTTGAACTCGATTTACTGGTTCAACCTGATTTTTTCCATTTAATCTGAACCAACCCGATTTTTATAAATTTTCAATTTTAATAATGAACTGGACCGAATTTGAAATATGTTCGCGATCGGTCCGAAAAACTTACACATGATTGGGCTATAAGATTGCCCAAATTTGAGCTTTAGGGGGTTTCCCTAAAAGTAATATTTCCTGATTCTAAAGTTAAATTATATAGATCCATCATATTATTTTGTTTTAATTTGTAAACAATAAACAATCTGTCTAGTAAATTACTTGTAAAATGTGAATTGACGTTGCCTAAGAGGGGTATCCATTTAAATTGTCATTCAAGTGACAATTTAATTTTTATTTTCTTTTCATTTTTGTCCTTTTCAATCTCATACAAAGAAAATATGAAATAATATTAAAAAAATCATGTTACGGCAATGACAACAAAAAAATATTATTACCAATTTACTATCACAATTAACAATATTAATTTACTTAAATGATCATTTATTATTATTTACTTGAATATAATATTATTAGTTATTATTTTGAATGTTACATATATGTATTACCATTATTTTTATTTAAAAATATATAAAATATTTATAACTAGGTTTATTTAATCCATCCATTTTATGAATTTTTATTCTGACTTTTTAGTCAAATTATATAAATTTTAACTTGACATTAATGATAAAAAGATATTTTTATTAAATATCATACACTATCTAGTAATCTTTTGTTATAAATAAGCAATGCTATTTGAATTCTGAAGAGATTATTTATATAAAGTAAATAAGATAACATACACTATTGGTAATTTAATAAGGAACAATTTACTGGGTCATGTGAAAAATAACGTAACCCTTAATAACACAAATTATTTACTTGTGAGTTGTATGTGAAATGTAAACAAGTAATGGTCCTTATAAAAGAAAATGATAAACAATAAACAACCATTTGCATTATTCATATGTTGATTTATTCGATCTAATTGATGTCACCTGTTTGTAAGTGAAGAATATTGTGAATGTTTCGTGATCAAAATTGGAAACAGTAAATATACGCCAATATTTGAGTAATTCCGTCAAACACCTTGCTATCAATCGGATTCGGACGACTCTCTCTTCATTCTCCAGCAGCTCGCAGAGGAGCATCCACCTACGAGTGTCTGCGAAATCATATGCATGAGCCGTCCGCATCCTTCTTCTTCCTCAACTTCGGCCTTGGCTTCATCGGTTTCAGGTGGCGTCTCTGAAACCCGACCATTGCCCTCAGTGCCGAGAGCAGCGCCGCCTCCACCTGCGCCCCCTTGCCGTCGTCCGGTTCCAGCACGCGCAGAGCTCTCGCCACCGCTTCCACCGTGCTCATGCACCCCTTGAACGGCTCCTTCCTCAGCACCAGCTCCGACTCGAACATGCTCTCCCCCTCCACCCTCTCGCTGTATTCCCCGCCCCGCAGCGACACCCTCTTCGCGAACCCCTCCAGGAACGGCGCGCTCGCGGCCGCCATCTCCTTCGCCTGCCTCCACGTGCCGTCGAGCACGATGAGCACGACCTCCCGCACCCCCTCCTCCACCCTCGGCCGGTGCGTTTCGGGGGCGAGATCTTCGCCTCCGGGGAAGAGGAAGAGGACGGTGGCAGCGGCGCGGTCGCGGTAGAGGGAATCGAGCAGGGGGTGGGAGCCGAGGCGGAGACGGCGGCCTTGGATGGAGTGGCAGCGGACGAGGGACCTGGAGAGGAGGGGGAGGGTGGCGAGGGGGTTGCTGCGGAGTTCGTGGGGGTGGTGGAGGACGAAGACGGTGGTGGAGGTTTCGAGGGGCTCCGGCGGGATGTGCGCGCAGATGCACACGCTCACCGGGCGGCGGCACCCCGTCCTACACATCTCCCTCCGCGCCGTCGTATTCTTTTCGTCGTCGTCGGATCCGCCGGCGAGAAGGAAGTTGGAGAGGAGCTCTGTTGCTGCTACATGCTCGTCCTCTTCCATGATTTAGGAGAACTCGAGTTTTGCTTGGTGTTGGGTGGACGGGTCGTCTCGTCTCCACTGTGCAAATCATTTATGCAATGTCCGAGAATTGCGAGCCCAACTCGTGCCCACTGGGCTTCGTGGATCTCTCAAGTTATATTAAAACGATAAAAAAATATTTTATTCATGTTATATTACAAACGCAATTCCCGTTTTTTATCTCTCAAAGTTGAGCATTTTTTTTATTGACCTACAACGATATCAAATGTACTATTATTCAAACGAAATTGTGATATTTTTATGTATTCGTGTTTTTTTCAGGGATCTATTTTGTCTACTTTCACATTTTGTTTACTAATTACTTGACTTGAGTTTGAGTGTGCTTTTCTATCTAATTTCATATCATAATTCATCACTTCCAAGTTCCAAATTCATATAATAATTATTTTCTCACTAAAGAGAACAAAAATCGAAAATACATGTAACACTAACACTCACCGGCGGCATTTTCCGTCACGGTGAACATATAACACGGTTCGCTTCTGAAAATTAACACGGATTCTAAAACCCTTCACCGCTGCTCCCTCAGCTCTTCTCCTCCTGGTCATTGTACAGCGATGTGGCGCCGCCGCCTATCCCTCCTCTCTACTCGCCTCCTCCACGGCCATCTCCATCGCTCTCCGCTCTCCACCTCCTCTCCATCCTCCTTCGTAGCTACTCTCGCCGGAGCTCTCTCGCGTCCGATCCTGCCATTGGCGGCAGCTCCTTCGCCGGCCAATGGGATCTATTGGAGCGCGCCCTACAGTGGAATGGCATCCACGGGGGTGTCTTCCGTGAGCCTTTTGCGACTGAACGATCTGAGGGATAACCCCGGGGCGACTCACAAGAAGAAGCGGAAGGGGCGGGGTATCGGGTCCGGCAAGGGGAAGACGGCCGGGAGGGGGCACAAGGGGCAGAGGGCAAGGGGGACGCACAAGTTCGGGTTCGAGGGGGGGCAGACGCCGCTACGGCGTCGGCTCCCGCGGCGCGGGTTCAAGAACCCCTTCAGTCTCACCTTCCAGGTATTCGATGAATCGTCCCGTTGTCATCATTTGCACAGTTGCCATATGTTTAATATGCTGCAACATGTTAGTAAATTTGTAGTATTACTACATGATGGCAAGATAAATTACTATACATGATTTGGATGAATGCTAAACACTATGAATTGTACTTTTGATTAACTTGATTCAATCGAGATCCAAAGAGCATGATAGATTTGGGATAAAGTTTTACTTGGGTTCAGCCCACTCTACGACTTACAACCAAGGATGCCTTTTTCTTTCAATTGTCTTTGACTTTTCTCTACATATCTAAAGCATGCTGCCATCATTGACAAAACAACATAGTTGAGCCTTAAACTATCTCTCTAAACTGAAGGGAAAGTGAAAAGAAATTCTGGACTGTTTGCTAACCAACTTGTTACTGCTTGGGGTTCTTTTGAATCTTGTGGCATACCAAATACAACTGGAAAATCTTATGGATATGCAAAGAAAGAATGAGATGGAAGATGTGAGTTTTGAAGAAAATAAGGCAGTCATAATGATGCAGTAAGGAGAGGAAATCAGCAAGAATAATGAGAAATCAGGCTAGAAGATGAGAAAGATTGATAGAGGAACAATTAGGGTTTATGAGAAAACCACAAAAAATTGTAATTTTGATAAAAGAGAGATTATGACGGCTGAAAACCCTATTGGCAGCCTTAAATACTAGAGTTACAAGAGGTTATAAACTACTAATCAATCTCCACCCTTGATTAATCCACTTTTAATCAAGACCGTTATAACTAATCATGATCCTTATAACTAATTAAAAGGTCACAACGATGACTAATAAACTAAAACACCAGTTTTAATTAAAATACTTAATTTAAGAAAAAAAGCTCCTACTTCAATCTCCTCAACTTGAAAATTTTGGCTCCTTGGAAAAAACTTGCTCCACATCAACATACATTTCGGCATCGATCTTCTTGAGCTCATCTTCATTAATCCAAGTGCTTTCAGTAGCAGGTTTACCCAACCATTTAACCAAAAATCTTCTATATATGTTACCTTTACGAGAATTGACCTCTTTGACATCCAACACATCTTCAATAACATCAGTAGAAACTTTGGGATGTTGTTCCAATTGATTTGAAACTTCAGTTGTTTCCATATCAAAGCCCTCGAAAGCATACAAATCTGAGACATTGAAGATAGGACTGATTTGCAAATTTGATGGAAGCTCAATGAAATAAGCATTCGAACTTATTTTCTTTAGTATCTTGCATGGTCCAAACTTCCTTGACTTGAGTTTGTGATAAGTGCCCTTAGGAAACCTCTCTTGCTTCAAGTGTACAAGGACTAAGTCGCCTACCTCAAAATCTTTAAGACGCTGATGTTGATTGGCTGCATTGGCATAAGTTTCATTACTTGATTTCAGGGCAGCTTTTACCTCCTCATGCACTCTTTTAATGTGTTCAGCAAAGGCCTCTCCATCGTCACTGATTCTCGCATTTGGTGGCAAAGGAACTAGATCAAGCACATGTTGTGGTTTCAATCCATAAGCAGCTTCAAAAGGTGCCTTCTTGATTGTTCTATTGACAGAATTATTATAAGCAAATTCTGCTTGCGGAAGAATCACATCCCAACTTTTCACATGATTTCCAACAAGACATCGTAATAGATTTCCCAAACTCCTATTAACAACTTCAGTTTGCCCATCTGTCTGGGGGTGACATGTGCTAGAAAATTGCAATTTGGTGCCCATTTTTTTCCACAAAGTTCTCCAGAAGTGTCCTACAAACTTGACATCTCGATCTGAAACAATAGAAGATGGAACTCCATGCAATCTCACAATCTCTTTAAAGAACAACTCAGCAATGTGTGAAGCATCTGAAGTCTTCGAACAAGGAATGAAATGTGCCATCTTTGAGAATCGATCCACCACAACAAAAATTGAATCATATCCCTTTGCTGTTTTTGGTAAACCCAAGACGAAGTCCATGCTTAAATGTAACCAGGGCGTCTCTGGTATTGGCAAAGGAGTGTATAACCTTGTATTTTGTGAGTTGCCTTTACCCAGTTGGCAAGCTGAACATCTTCTTACTATGTTATTCACATCTTGAAACATTTTTGGCCAAAAATAACGATCTGCCACCATCGTCATCGTCTTATCTCTTCCAAAATGACCTCCTAGTCCATTTCCATGAAGTTCCCTCACAATTTGCTCCCGCAAAGAACCTTGAGGAATGCAAAGTTGATTGCCCTTAAAAAGATATCCCTCGTGTAAGCGATAAGGCAACAATTCAGACCTTTTAGGCCCTTCTAGGTCAACAAATATTTAGCTGAAATATGGATCAGTTTTGTATTGATTTTTTATCTCTTCAAAACTAGTTACTTGAGTATTCATCACCAACAATAACGTGGATCGCCTACTAAGGCCATCTGCCACAACATTAGACTGCCTAGTTTTATATTTCACGGAAAAACTGAATTGCTCAAGATAAGCACTCCAGGCAACATGTTTTTCATTCAACTTCTTTTTAGAGTTTAGGGGCTTCAAAGCTTGATGATCAGAATAAACAACAAACTCTCGGTAAGCCAAATAATGCTCCCAATGTTGAATAGCTCTAACTAAGGCATAAAATTCCAAATCATAAGTAGAGTATCGCCTCTTCGCATCAGATAATTTTTCACTGAAAAACTCCACAGGTTTACCCTCCTGGTTGAGAACTGCACCAATTCCAATATGAGATGCATCACATTCCACAACAAATAACTTCTCAAAATCAGGTAGAGCAAGAATAGGGGCTTCGGTCATCAGTTTTTTTATGAGTTCAAAGGCCTTTTGTGCTGCATTTGACCATCTAAAACTATCTTGCTTCAAGCATTCTGTAATAGGACTCATAATAGAATTGAAATTCTTGATAAACCTCCTATAAAATGACGTCAAGCCATGAAAACTTCGAACATCCTTCGTGTTTTGCGGAATAGGCCATTCCAAAATTGCACGAACCTTCCTTGGATATGGTTTAATACCTTCAGTTGAAACAACAAAACCCAAAAACTCCACTTCGCGGGACATAAAAGAACACTTTTTCAAGTTGATAAAAAGTTTCTCTCGCTGCAATGCTTCGAGAACTTGTCGTAGATGCACTAAGTGCTCGTTCACATCTTTGCTATAAATTAGAATATCATCGAAATAAACGACAACACATTTGTTTAGGAAAGGTTTCAATACCTCAGTCATTACTCGCATGAATGTATTTGGTGCATTAGAAAGGCCAAAAGACATGACCAACCACTCAAATAACCCATCTGGTGTTTTGAACGCTGTTTTCCATTCATTTCCATCTTGTACTCTGATTTGATGATACCCACTTTTCAAATCAATCTTCATGTACAACTTAGAGCTAGCTAGTTGATCAAGCATATCACTCAAAATGGGTATTGGAAATTTGTATTTCACAGTAATTTTATTAATAGCACGACTATCCACACACATCCTCCACGAACCATCCTTGGTGCAAGCAAAGCTGGACAGGCACACGGACTTTTGCTTTCACGTATCAGACCCTTAGATATCAACTCTTCAACTTGTCTTTGCACCTCAGCACGTTGTTTAGGTGGCATCCTATAAGCCGGCAGATTTGGTAAAGAAGCTCCTGGAACCAAATCAATTGCATGTTGAATACTTCTCATCGGTGGCAGACCTTGCGGTAAGTCTCCAACAATCAGATCTGAAAAATCCTTCAAAATTTGCTCAACTTCAGGTGGTTGGTGGGATATTCCTCCAAGTGGTTCGCCTCCAACTATCTTGTTTGCTAACACATAAACAATCCCAACTTCTTGGCATACTAATTCAAACTTCTCAGCACACAAACAACCATTAATCTTATTATTTTTAGATGAACTAGCATCTTGTGTTTCCTCTTTCATTGGATACAAGGTGTACTTTTTGTTACCCCTGTGAAAAGAATGTGTTTGGTTTAGTGTGATGCTCCATGTCATGATCATACAACCACGGTCTTCCTACAAGAATATGCCCAACATCCATAGGCACAACATCACATAAAGCTTCATCTTGAAGATTACCTCTCATAGTAAATTGTACCAAACATCGAGTAGTGACAGGAATTTCATTACCTTTCTTAAGCCAACGAATTTTGTAAGGATGTTGATGTTTTTCAATAACCAATCCCAACTTCTCTACTGCATCTTTAGAAATGATATTTTCCATACTACCACCATCTATAACTAGATCACACACCTTCCCGCCACAAAGAACACGTGTTCTGAAGATACTATGCCTTCTCCAATCTTCTTCTTCTTAAGTTGTGTTTGTTAAGACACTTCGAACCACCAACGATTCTCCTTGAACAGGAAGAACATCTATTTCTTCACTTTCATCCACATACTGATCATAAATAGGCTCTGACTCTTCATATTCTTCATCTTGCAACTCCACGAGATTAACTCTTCGTTGTGGACAAGCATAAGAATTATGACCCTTTTCACCACAAGTGAAACAACGAATGTGTGTTGTTTCCTTTAAAAGTCGTAGGTGCAGAATTATTTTGTCCACCGTAACGCATTACAGCTTTCCCCTTATCATCATTTTTATTTGCATGAGTTCCTTGACTGGTTTATAGCCGGTCCAAAGCCCGGAAAAAGAAGAAGGGTTGTGTTAGGCCCCGACAGCCAGCATAAAATCCTGTCGAATCTCATGAACATGGATCAACGAATATATTGTGCGGAATGGCGTCGTATGATCCATGTAGCCGACCCCACCTAGTGGGATAAGGCTTTGTTGTTGTTGTTGTTGAGTTCCTTGACTAGTTCCTTGTGCAGATGTGTTATTTTTTGTATTTCCAACAGCACCAGTACCCTTTTGCATAACGCCTCTTGAGCGCCCTATTAAAGGTCTACGTGCTCCATATCGCCATACTCGTTTTTCAGCCAATAAAGCTTGCTGTCGGGCATCTTCAAGAGTACACACACGAGCAATAGGCATCTCATCTCTAATAGATTGGTTAAGCCCAGCAAGATAACGAGCAGCTACTTGCTCATTTGTTTCATTCAACCCAACACGAATTGATAAGTTGTTAAACTCTGAAGTATACTCTTCAACATTCATACCTCGTTGTTTCAAAGAATGAAACTTTTCATATAAATCCATTGTATAATCAGCGGGTAAGAATTGTTTTCGCAGCTTCGTCTTCATATGCTCCCAGGTGCCAATTTTCTGTTTACCTTGTCGTTCACGTTGTTCTTCAATTCTCTTCGACCATTGAAGCGCTGTCCCCTTTAATTTCAATTTTACAAATAACACTTTTCTATTTTCTGCCATAGGTTTCCACTCAAAATAATTTTCCAGACCATGAACATGGATCAACGAATGGCGTCGTATGATCCATGTAGCCGACCCCACCTAGTGGGATAAGGCTTTGTTGTTGTTGTTGTTTCCCAATCTAAATAATCATTAGCATGCATCTTTCCATGAAAATCAGCAACTTCAATCCTAATTCCACCACTGTTCAGATCTAGGGCATGAATCAACCTATCCTCCAATCGACCTCGCATCATATTTGTATCGGCTCCAGCTTCATAAAAGGGATTATCAAAATACCCTTGATCAGTATCATCTTCCAGACTACCTTCCAATATGTCTGTTAGATCATGGCCACCTTCCGGAATCTCCATATGGGCTGCCACACGTTCCTGTCGCTGTAAGGCTTGAACACTTCGCGACAAATCTTCAATCATTCGTCGAATCTCTGCCATCTCTGCTTGCTGTCCAGGGTTGCCACGTCCTCGGCCTCTACCACGTCCAACCATGATTCAAAAACAAAGAAAACCCTAATATTTTGTAGGATCTTTTGCTCTGATACCAATTTGATGCAGTAAGGAGAGAAAATCTGCAAGAATAATGAGAAATCAGGCTAGAAGATGAGAAAGATTGATAGAGGAACAATTAGGGTTTATGAGAAAACCCCAAAAATCTTTAATTTTGATAAAAGAGAGATTATGACGGCTGAAAATCCTATTGGCAACCTTAAATACTAGAGTTACAAGAGGTTATAAACTACTAATCAATCTCCACCCTTGATTAACCCACTTTTAATCAAGACCGTTATAACTAATCATGATCCTTATAACTAATTAAAAGGTCACAACGATGGCTAATAAACAAAAACACCAGTTTTAATTAAAATACTTAATTTAAGAAAAAAGCTCCTGCGTCACATAAGCGTAAGCAACTTACATTACGATGAAATTGAAAACAATTCACCTGAAGCTCACTAGACAGAAGCCAATACTAATTGTTTGTTTGTCTAATACAAAAAGGACTATAAAGTCTTAAAAGTACTAGGAGTAAGGCAATTTTCAACAAGTTATTAAGTTTCTAATTTTCATTTCCATGAATGCATTAGGATAAAGTATTGCATTGATTTTGAGTAGAAAACAATGAGTCCATCTTCGATCTTACTTTGTAAGCCAGCAACAAAAGACTTCATACAATGCTAACACCTATTCTCTCACGGTCTCATCTGATGTACAGCAACCTACTTTTTATGCTATTTTGTTAGCAGACTTTGTTATGCTATTATCAAGGTAAGATTTCCAGGTTTGGACAAGATAAAATAGAACATCTCTGTTCCACATGCATCCCATCTAACTATTGTCCTCTTTCATTGATCTATAACATGGATTTGCAAAATTATATCAATTCAATGCATTTAACATGTTAGTACATAATGAATTAGGTTCACAATAAATTAAATATAGCTTGAACAATTTCATAACATATAACTTATAAAAACGATTTTCATTGTAAATACAACATATAATGTATTTTGATATACTTCATTGTTAATAATTTCTTAGAAGAGACGAACAATGGTGTAAAAAAAGATTTTAACTCTGCACTTCTGCCAGTACATATTGCCGCAAACAATAAGTTGCAAAGTTTTTTCTGAAAAATCATTGAGACCTGAGAGTCCTTAGGGCAGCATTTATAGGAGTTCCATAAAAAACTCTGATTTACAGGAGAGATTCAAGCTTTGAGTGACATGTAATTATGCATGCAAATATAAGGAATTATACATAAAATTTCTTATATTAATAGATTTTTCAGAGGTTATTGGCATGCCTCTGCAACTGTTATTGAATGATGACAAATGTTAATTTTGGATTTTCTACTTTGCACCGAGATATTTCCACTTCAAGCTTATGGATTAATGACATACTAGTACCTTTGTCTTTTAAAAGATGGTTATTTTGTTACAGAAGTGCATTTCTTTAGGTGATTGTAGTAATGAACTGGTGATAAAACCATTTAGGACTTGCTTCGAGAATAAGTATGTGTTTGACATTGTTTTTCTTGCTATGCTGTTTTTTTTTTCTGACTGGTATTGTTAATGTTTATAAGCAATTTCTAGATCAAGAACAGTTGTTCTTTCAAGTGCATGTGTAAGAAATCAGAATATTGATGTTTTTGGCCTAATATGGATTGATAACAGACATGTTTGAGCATGTATGTGTTTCCATTTTGGATGTTCTTCCGTTTTACTATGTATACAAGCTATTAGCTACAAGATATTAAGGAAATATTCACGAGGTTGAACTTGTGGTCTTCATGAAATTTTTAATCGCTTTTTTACTGAAATATCTGCTTATATCTATATTTGTTTGTACCAAAATGGTTTTTTCTTGTGATAAGCCTGTAGGGCTGGGAAAGATCGCAAAACTCATAAATGCGGGAAAGATTGACTCATCAGAACTTATTACAATGAAGACTCTTAAGGTGCCTAATTCAATTGTTTGTAGGAAAGAATATATTTGACTGTTTCATATTAATGTTGAATTTTGGTAACCATAGGATACAGGTGCAATAGGAAAGCAAATAGAGGATGGCGTTAGATTAATGGGTCGTGGTGCAGAACATATCAAATGGCCTATTCATCTTGAGGTAAACAGCCTCCAGCACTTTCTTTTCTGCTTTTAAATCAACCTTGCTACGTGAGAAGAATAGTAGTTTACAAGTGTTAAAGTATGGTCTGGTTGGCATTCAGTGACTTTCTCTAGTGTTGTCCAATGACAAAAGGGAAAGTTCCAGCATATACCTGTAATTTATATTGGATTTTCTTGGAAGGGACCTTTTATTTGATTTAATAGTGGGATGCAGAAATCTACCATGAGTTTAAAATAAGATGTTTAATGATGCCTGTGAAGATGTTAGGAGCTTCTTATTTTAGTAAATTTGGATTTTCTTATATTGTTTATTTAAGCCGTCTTAAATCATTGTTATGGAAACTAACAATTGTTTGATCATAGAGGCAGATTTTATTTTTTTTTGAGGGGAGAAAAGGAGAAGATCTAGGCTCAATAGTAATCCATATTTATTAAAAGGAGTAGTGTATATAATATACAATGATGTTACAAAGTAGCTAAAAGGACTCTCAACCTAAATATGAACACCTCAGTCTCTATGCAAAGATCTAGGCTGGTTGATGATATTTGCCACATAACATTTGACCCTATTCAATATAACATCATTTCTTTGGATCCAAATTAAACGGGTACCATCTGAGTCAGTGATCTGAAGACAACTTCTTGCTGAAGCTGACCACCTCTCCTGAAGCTTTTCCAAATGTGCCAATTGTCCTCACATGTGTCCAGTCCACTTGTTACCATACATGAAAAAAATTAAATGGGAATCTCCCTGCTCACCACATAAGTTACACATTATGTCTGAATCTGGTGTCCATTGAGTTTTGTAAGTCCTTGTTAACAGTCTTCCTCGACATTAAAGCCATGCAAAAAAACTGAATTTTAATAGAGCTTTTAATTGTCATAGAGATGGATTTTATGTCTAAGTTTCATTTTGTCATGCTGTAGACACTTAGAGATGTCATTCTATGTCAATTAGTCTTCATATTGTTTTTTAATTGAATTATTACTTCTTTTTATCCTGCTCTGATGGTTCCATCTATGAAAACTTATTGCAGACTAATTAGTTTGGAATCCACTCATCTTTATATACTAAGAAGAACACTATTACCTTGAGCCCTATCATGAAATTGCACTATTAATTAACATAAAATCCCCCTCAAAAAAAAATTAACATAAAATATTCACGTTAATGAAACTATGTAAATCATCTTTTTTGAGGAAGAGGCAAATCAATGTTTTACTTTAGTTCTCCCAGTTATGATATTCTACATAAAGTTTCCTTCAGATTAAGCTACATTTTATGAAACAAGACAGATGTTTTACTCTTTAATGAATAGCCATCGGTCAGTCCAAGAAATCCTATATACCATTTTATGGAGATTTGAAATCTTCAGGTTTCAAGGGTCACTGCCCGGGCAAAGGCGGCAGTCGAAGCTGCAGGTGGATCTGTAAGAAAGGTATATTACAACAAACTGGGTTTCAGGGCTCTTCTCAAGCCAGAGTGGTTTGCCAAGAAGGGACGCCTAATACCAAAGGCTGCTCGCCCCCCGCCTAAGCAGCGAGATAAGGTTGACAGCGTAGGCCGCTTGCCTGCTCCTACAAAGCCAATACCTTTCACAACTGAGGAAAAAGATACTGCAGAAGCTCAGGCAGCGATTTGAAATCCTTGACATATTGCATATGGAATCTTTACAGTAAATTGGCACCTGTTGGTTCCGATTGGATGTTACCCATGAATTAACCATAGTGCCAAACCATTGCATGCAGATGAATTAGAGCACTGATATCTGATGTCTTCATAAGTTTGCATCAAGTTCTTTTCTCTTCTGATTTAAAATAATCTCAGGTACTTTGACTTCTAAATCTGGGAGCTTTTTGTTTTTCGATGTCTAGGTTCCATTGAAATTTCTTTTCTTCTGTTCATCGTGTACAAAATGATCACATCTGTGAATGCATGTGGTTAACAGCTTTTGGAAGATAGTGAAGAAGTATTTTGTCACAACTTATCAACAAAAATAATGTATACTAACAATTTTTTTGAGAGCATGTATACTAACAAATGCATGAGAAGAAACAGGAAATTAACTATAATGGTGTTAGGATTTTTGTACAAGAGAAATTATACATCGTAAGAAAATTTAAAAAATTTAAGTTGACATAGAATTTTATTAGATGAAAAAAATTAGAAGAGGATTATAAGATCGCTTTTTTTATCTTTAAGGAGTTTACGCACTCTCTTTTATTGATGATAGGAATTACATACCTGTTGAGATTTTATATTAATTTAAAAAAATGACACATATCTTATGATAAGAAAATAAATTAATTCCTTAATAATCTTATGATAAGAAAATAAACAAAATATGTGAGACAAGTTTTCTTTTATTTTGGAGTGGATCCAAACAAGTTTCAATTGAAGTAAGATTTAAGGCATTATTAATAAATATCCACCTTGAATTGAATCCTTCAATCAGATATCTAACACCCTTTGTCGTCGTGATAGAATCCTTATAGTTTAATGGCTCTGGCAACTTCATCTCTTCAGCTACTTAAAATGCATATGTAATCATGTCTTCAAAGTCATAATGCTTAAGATGACATACTTACCTGTGTGGACGTCCTGCAACTAGATTTGTCGTTACTTTTTATGTTTGCTCCTCAACTTCATATTGTTCAGCTTGATGATATTCTTCTATTTCATTCTGAATTGGAGTTAATCCAAACTCTACCTATTTGTTGACAACCTACTTTGAGTTAACAACATTTAATTTCTTCTTGAGCATAGCCATTTGATCAAAGGATATGTTTCTGCTGTGAATAACCTCGTGCTATGAAGGAGACCAAATTTTGAAATCTTTTACACATACACCATATTCTACGAAGACTCCTTCTTTGATCTTTAGTTCCAGCTTTCCTTTGCTGACATGATAATATGCTGGACAACAAAAAAATTTCAGATCAGTATAATTAACAAAATTATCTGACAATACCTCAATAGGAGTCTATAGATCAATCACAGTTGTAGGACTCCGATTAACAAAGTAGCATGTTGTGCTAATAGCCTCAACTCAGAATGACTTGTTCAGAATATAATTAGAGAGCATGCACCGTGCCCTATCCAGAAGAATTTTGTTCATGCGTTCTGTTACACCATTCTGCTGTGGTATATCTCTGATGGTGCGATGTTTAGAAATGTCTTCATCCTTGTAGAACCGATCAAATTCAGACGAACAAAACTCCAAGTCGTTATCGGTACGAAGACGTTTCACTTTTTTTGATGTCTAATTCTCTATCAGAACCTCCCACTATTTGAAAGCTTCGAATGCCTCGCTCTTGTGCTTCATCATGAATATCCATATCATCCTTGAGTACTCATCTATCATAGATAGTATGTAAAACTTCCTAAAGATGGAACACGAGAGGGCCCTAACAGTCAGCGTGGATGTAATCGAGTGTTGTCTTCGTCTTGTGCAGCTTTGTTGAATTGTTGTCATTTTTGCTTGTCGAATATAGTGCTTGCAGAATCCGATTTCAGATATCTTTTGACCACCCTAAAGATTGCGCTTACTGAGGATGCCCATCCCTTTCTAGCTCATATGTCCAAGTCGCATGTGTCACAATTTGAATGTTTCTGATTCTGATTTGAATGAACTACCTTTTGCAGTCACATCAGAAATTACTATCATGTAGTATGTACAAGGACTTTTGCCTGATTCCTCTCATGACTTTAACATCACCATTGGTGACCGTGATAACACCTCCTGCAGCATCTATCCAACATCCTTTGGAGCCTAGAACTCCTAACAATATTAGATTTTTCTTCAGTTGCGGAAACATACCTCTAACAATGTCCTCATCCGATTGTCATGAGTTCTGATATGAATTGAGCCAATTCCAACTATTTTACAGTCTGCATCATTGCTCACGATAATGTTTCCACCATCAATATTCTGATATGTTGACACCACTCTCTATGTGGAGTCATATGATAGAAACATCCTGAATTTAGAATCCAAGTCTCCTCCAAACATTTCTGATCAGACACCATGATAGTCAAATCGTCATCATCAAATTCGCTACTATGGTGATTCTTCTTCTTGGGGCAATCCTTTTTCTAGTAATTCGTTCTTTGCAATGATTGCAGATGTCTTTTGGATTGACGTTTTTCTTCGACTTACCCTTTTTAGGGTTTATCTTCTCTGCGATTGTTACCAAGCCTGTGGTATGAGTCTCCACAACCTTTTCAGATGTCCTATGACGAAGTTCACGAGTATGTAGACTCGATTTTACTCCTTCCAGAGTAATTGTGTCTCTTCCGATGATAATAGAATGAACGAAATTTTCGTATGACAAAAGGAAGAGACACCAACAAAAGTAGGGCAACATTTTCATTCACAATCTTCACATCCATATTTCGTAATTCCATCAACAAAGTATTCATCTGATCAAGATGATCTTTTAGAAGAGTACCTTCTTGCATGCGGAGGGCGAACAAACGTTATTTTAATAACAACTTGTTGGTCAGACACTTGGTCATGTAGAAACTCTTAAATTTCAACCATAGACCAATCGTCGTTTCTTGATCGGCGACTTCAATAATCACCTCGTCCTCCAGACACAACATGATATTTTGCCTTCTCCTCTTGTGCCGCCAAATTTGCGAAGTCAGACTCTTTTCTTTGCCTCCGAATCTTCCTTTTTTGATTTGTTCTTCGACACGTTCATGAGTGACGCCCAAACTTCTTGCTGTTTTAAAAGTGTTCACATCTTGATCTGTCAAAGACTAAAACTATTTCGCCCTGTGAATTTCTCGATGTTCACGTTGTGCGATGTCATCTCTACGCCTGACGGTGGATCGATGATGAAGCCTCGCTCTGATACCAGTTTCTTAGGATTTCTACATGAGACAAATTATGCACTGCAAGAAAATACGAGAAATTTAAGGAGATAGCATTTTATTAGATGAAAAAATCAAAAGAGCATTACAAGATTAGATTCCTTTATCTTTGGACCCCTAGGGACTTTATATAGGCACTCTTTTTTACTGATGATCGGAATTACATATCTACTGAAACTCTATATTGATATCAAAAATAGGGCACCTATCTTGTGATAAGGAAATAAATTAATTCCTTAACAATCTTATGATAAAGAAATAAACAAAATATGTCAGACATGTTTCCTTTTATTTCGGAGTGGATTCAAATAAGTTCCAGTTGAAGTAGGATTCAATGTATTATTAACAAGTGGCACGAATCATAAATATAGTATAAAAACTTTTGTAGCTGATCCTCATATACAATACATATATACACATATATGAAGTTTGAGTAGATAGTCGATTGAAAAATAACAATATTTTCATTGTTGTTTGCTTACATGTGAAGTATTATTCGTATTTTTATACTGGCTTTCCGTCTAATGAATATGTAATCAATTATCATGACTACTAACATCAATAAGTTACACGAACTAATCCACTAATATTCATTATGAAATGTTCACTAAGAAATAAAAGATGGATTTAATGCCCATCCTACAAAGTTAATTTGGTAGGATGGTCCTCCCACCATTCTCCATCGTCTGATGGATGATCGACGCAAGGGTCCGCTTCGAAGATCTTGCCTAGGGAACGATTTCCATTCGCACTTTCTCGCCAATCGCATTCAGTTCATTGTGTCCTCGCATTCTCATCTCCCAATCGATGTCGTCGTTCTGCCTTGGTCGTCGGAGCTTCATCACCAACGAGAAAGGTTAGCTGCAGTTGATTTAATCTTGTTTCTCTATTCTACCCTTGCGATCTCATCTATCCATCGTTGCCTGAACTTACCGTTGTTCCCATCGCCAGAGCTTCACCGTCCGGAACAATATGTTGTGCCCGTCGTCCCCTGAACTTACCTGGTCGCCGAAGCTTCAACGGCCCGACAAAGGTTAGAGAACCGGATCGCCGATTGTTGTCACTACAGTAGCGAACTCGAGCATGGAACTCGTAGTTGTGCCCTCAACTCCCATCACCATAGATCGACGATCGTCATCACCGTCGCCTTTCGGAGAGCCAGTTTGCTGCCGTTCAGAGAGCCGAATCACCACAGTTTGGAGCAGACCACTCACAGCAGTGCGGGCAGGAGCCCCATTTGGTGGGATGGGTATTTCTTCTTTCTTCAAACCGGACTCCTCATGCTCATGGAAGCACATCGAACCGGACGGTTCACTCTGACGGAGCACATCGAACCGATGTACAAACTAGCAATATTGTTCCCTTGCTTTGACGGTGGAGAATGGTGGGAGGACCATCCTACAAAATTAGCTTGGTAGGATGGGCATCAAATCCATAAAAAATATTCCTAATACTTTAGTTAGTCTCGGCTTCCGGATACTCTCCAATTCATAAAATAAGTTTATACGAGAGAAGAGAGGAAGATAAGGAAGCCGAAGCGCAGACTCGATTCTTCTGCCACTGCTTTTTTCTTTCTCCTAATTTCCAACATATATGAACTATTCCAACTTCTATTCATTCCCAATTTCTCTTTGCATGCAAATGAGCAGTTAAATTCAGTTTTTGTTTTCCTATTTTTTCCCCTGGGACTGGGAGTGAGCAACAACTTTCTTTCTTTATTATCTAAATTCAGATCTTGATCAGTTGATCATGACCTTTTTTCATTTAAATAGTGAACTAATTTGTTCCAGACACGTCCAAGCCATGACAAAACATCTTTCCCTTTTGCTGGCTTTCCCTTTGGACCCAAAATCATATTCAGCTCCCCATTTCTGCTTATGATCTTGAACCATTGGCTTTCTGGACTGCAACTCCCTCCTTTGTTCAGACACTTGCAGGGGTTCGTGAGAATGCTGCCATCTGAGCTCACGTCCAAGCATAATAAAGTGTCGTCATCGCCGGGAATTCTGGAAGCAAGGTGCATCCCGGTGTCGGAAACGAGCTCCCACCTTGTGGCTGAGCCGTTACAGTTGGTCCCAAGCCTTGCTGTCTGTCCCGCTCCTCCGGCGCCCAAGCAATAACTTTCAGTTTCTCTGATCATTAGATTCTGTTCTCTTGTATAGATCCATGCATCTGACTCTGCACAGGAGCCCAGAACAAGCTCACTCGTTCCGTTGTTCACTACAGCACACTGCCCAGTCAAGGGATGGAAAATGACATTATATGGTTCCTTGATTTGTAGTCCAGGACCTGCACCATGAGATCAGTCACATTGTGCCTGGTGAGCATATCACTATTCAACAACAACAGAACGAGAAACCTATAATATATTACCTTGAAAGGGAGATTGCAATGCAGCAACTCTAGCGAGAAATTTTGGATTCCTGACCTTGCTCCAGTCTGCACTCAGAACACCATATGTCTCGTTGTATCCCGGCTGCCCCTCTCTGACGTAGTAGCTCCCTTGCAGTGCCCAGACAACCCAATCAAGATCAAGTTCGGCCATCACGCTCAGAAGGCAGCTCAGGAAGCGGTTGTCGACGATGTTTCTGCCTGTTTGATCGCCCCCGAACTCGGACAGCAGCAATGGCCAGCCTTGCTCCAACAGGAAACCTCCGCTCTTCATGAACTCTGCAACTGCATTCGCACAAACTTCGTTCACGTTTCCATCTTTCCAATCGCTGCCATCCGAGAATGCATACCGGTGGATCTCAAAGACGAGCTTTCCCTGAAACGTTAGTTGCACTTGTTGCCGAGACAAGAAACTGAGATCCAGGTCAAAATCCAGGCCTGACAGAATGACAAGGAGCCTTGGATTTGCTGAATGCACCACCTCCGCTCCTCTTTGCATGTACCTTGATCATGTAAAAAAAAAAGTTGGACAAGCGAACCATTTTAGCTCTGACCTAATTAATTTAAAGCTGTTTTTGTGACATGATTCCTGGTCATATGTATACCTGTACCAGTCGCAAACATTCTGCCTGGGTCCTCGTAGCTCATTTCTCAAGCTCATGCCTACAACTTCACCTGTGCTGTTGAACAATGTTGCCATCATCTCTAGGCCATGCAGCCATTCGTCAGGGTCGAAGTAAATGTCACCGAAGAAGCCATTGCCATCATGCTTGCTGCAGCACCATGCTGGTTTGCTTATGTGGTTGTCCAGTATTATCATGATGTTGTTGCTGGCCAGATTGGATACCACAGCCTGTAAATAAAATGCTCGCCGTCAGTTCAAATTGTACAAGAAAGAAGAATCAACTGAGCCACCTGTAGAGAACAAAAGAGTGCCAAGTTCATATATCTTGTTATCACACTAAATAACATTAATTATCCTAGTTAATTTTATGGCATTTATGTATTTTGTTCGAAGGCTGTTGAAATGTCGTTAGCATCAATTTTAAAATATCGCAAGGCTAGGCATCCATAGCTCCAGCATGAATGGTGCATTGGGCTCCAAGGAGGAAGCTGTTTCATAAAAAAACAAGTGTGCATTCAGCACAAAGGGAAGGAGGAAACAAAAAGTTGGTGATGTTGTCACACCATCGAAGCAAGGAATCACTAAGATATGAATCCAATTAATTTGCGGGCGGTGCAAAAGGTGTGGTGGGCAGTAGCTAATTAACTCACAATTGTCAAAAAGAGAAACAATTTCCTATCAGAAAGAACAAAAAGAAAACATTGATCAGCAAATGGAAAGAAGAGCTAGTTCATGAAGAAAGGTTCCATCAAACATGATGCTATCGAATTATATGTTTCTCCTTTGTTGACCCTTAGATTTTTGTGGGATTGTAGTCTTACCTTTCAACTTTTTGCTAAATTTACTTTTTATAATTATTTTTACTTTTTTCCCACTTTAACTGAGTGACTCAGTGCTGAAAAAGGTATAGATATTACAGGTCTTCCAATCGAATCTTACAGCAACTAAAAGAACCATCAATTGTTTTTAATTCAAGGTACATTCTGACCTCAAGTTGATTTCGACTCGACTTCATGCTTTTCTTTAGAGGAAGGTTGATTTGATTCTTTGCCAAAATCACTTCTAATCAGATTTTTTGGAAAAAAGTTCTCATTTTTCTTGAAAAGTCAACTTAACCGATGTCCGAATACTTGAACCTACTCGTGTTCTAATGAGTTATACTTCAAATAGGTGTTCATCATAAGTTGCTCATGTGATAGAAATATTACCCCTCTGCAGCGTTTTTCTCCATGATAGTTAAATTGATAGTTCAGAGTGTATTTAAATGGGATGGAGCATAATGATGAGGTACATGTGATAGAAAGACTAGATATGATAGATTAATTTTAGTGGAATGGTTAAATAAAAATAAATATTATAAATATAAAATATAATTTTGTTTAAAAATAAAAGTATAAATTGAAATTTTTATTAAAAAAGATTAGTTAAAAATATATATTATTTAAATATAAAAAAATATCTTTAATAATTTATATTTAATGATTATTAAAAATTTAAATAAAATAATAAAAAATGTTATATTATTCCTTTATTATAAATATTTTATATATAATAAATAAATATTTTATATAAGAAATGTAAAAAGAAGAAAAAACTATAAAAAAAATTGCAAAATAAAAAATAGTCACGAAAAAAGGGAAAACTGGTTCCACCAAAATGATGGAACCAACTGGAAGGGTCATGTGATACTAGTTTCGTCCTCATTTAATACGATTTGAAATCAAGCCGCATCACGTCGTTTGGTGAACCAAATGGAACCAGAACCAACTAATGGCTACGTTTGGCAATCGGGACCAAGGGACTAAACACAATCATTAGTTCGATTTGATTATATAGGACTAAAGAACCTCGTCAATTTAAAATAATAAATAAATCAAATTGGGGGACGGGGCCTCACTACAAAGGTGAGAAAAGTTAAGGCCAGTGGTCATCGGTGAACCCGATGATCCAAAATAGTTTAGATCGGGTCACGTTCGATCCGATTCAAACTCGACTTGATCATGGAACAGGTTGAGTATGGATTAAATTTTTTCAATCTGAGTCGACTCGACTCCATCCGACAACCTAATTTTTTTAAATTATTTTTATTTTTATTTAAACTTATATTTGATTTAAAATATTAAAAAATGAAATAAAAATATTTTAGGTACAAAATAATAGTTAAATAGTTAAAAAAACTTATTTTATGCTTTAAAATAAATATTGAATAATATTTTTATATTAAATAAATATAAAAATAGTAAGAAAATTTTTTAAAAAAGAAATTAAATGATCATGTAAATCGATCATCCGACTTGACTCGATCACAACTGAGCCATGTTGGGTCGGATTAAGCCACAAAAGGACTTTGATCCAACATGACTCGTGAACATCCCCTGAGGTGGGAAACAATTACCTTGAAGAACATTGGATGCAATGCCTTAAAATTTACTTACACCCTAAAACCAGAATGTGAAAAAGAATTGGCAAGAGAAAAAAAAGAATTGAAAAGAAAAGAAAAATAGAGAATATTCTGTGGAAATGAAGGACTGCATATGGATTCTTGCGTTGAAGGTACGTTTATGATATGTTAATGTTCCTTTTTCGTCATAGCAAGATCTTTTATGATCCACTCCTTTATTAGTGAATTTTAACCTTTTATTTATATTTATACAACGAATTTTTTTATATTAAAATTAATGTGCCAACGCATCTTTATTTTTAACTACTCTTGTTTGTGTCAATCCATCTTAATTACTCCTTTGTTATGCAAAGAATTATGATCAACGTTTGTTATGCAAAGAAACATGTTACAAGTGATACAGGGTGGACATGAACAGAAACAAACTAACTTAAATAGATTAAGTCTATTTGTAAAGTTCAATAAATAAACTAAATCGTGAGATTATAATATGTCAAAAAACCAAATTTGGGTCGATTTATTTATTAGATTTAAGAATTCTGACCTATCCTAATAATCTAATAAACCTTATTTATTAATATCACATATTTTAGGTTGTATTTATAAAATTATATGTTAGTCGTCTATGTTTGCATTATAAGCTAATAAACTAGGTTTAATATACACGCTAAATCTAAATGTCTGAGTTATTTTTTAAAATCAAAATAGACCGCGAGCCATGACGAAGAAGTACTCATGAATGATTTGATTTTTGTCCACCCCTATGCATCATGTATGTGCCAAAAAATATATAGTAATTATGCTTAAATCATATAATTATTTCAGTAAAGTGTTTAGTATTTAATTAACTTTATTTTATATAACCAAACAAGTCATATTTACTTCTCTTCTTTTCACCTTACTAATTATAGCCATTTCAATCTCTTTATTTCATTCTCTTCTCGTTGTCCCATAAACTTAAAAAAAATCCACTTACTCTGGTCGACCCCTAGGACTAACTCTACTAACGGGCAAAATTATCTTAATTTTTCGTTCGAACATCAAATTAGTTAGCTATGGATTTCGATTGAAAAAATTAGCATAGAACATTTTTTCCTATTATACTGTTAGTATCTTCCTTTTTTTTTAAAAAATATCTTTGGCATAGAACATTAGTTAAACTTAAAAGTTTTCTGTAGACATATTAATTAGTCAATTCATTATTGGGAATCTACTGATCCAATGCAACTAGTGTAACGGGGGAGGGGTTGCAATATAAAATAATATAAAAGTAAAAAAATAGATCACTTTTTTTTTTTAAAAAGTCATTTACAAATAAATTTATGATACCATTTTATAAATTTTTATGTAAAAGCTGAATAAATTCATTGTTAATCATTATATAGGATATGTATCTTTTGCAATATATGATAATAAATGCTATTGGTATCAATTAGAACGTTCAAAGTGTAAAATCTACAAATATATTACAATTGATTATGTCATTTATGGCTGTAATTATAACAAGATATATACATATTTGATGTCCATTATTTTGGGGGGCAATTAAGTTTTAGTATATGTGTGACGTCCACATTAATTATCATAGGGGTTAAAACAATGGGTCAGTGTGGGGAGGGGGGTGTATTGTATGCCCACAGTCACACTAAACAAAGAAGAAAACCATACTAAGAAATTGAAAAAAAAAATATGTCCACTGACATCTCTCATTCCCTTTAATTTCTGATAGCGAGAATTTGAAAGAAATATCTAAAAATGGAAAGATATTGTTTATAGAGCAAGTTAGAATTCACTTGATGGTGCACTAGAGAAAAAAATGTGGAAAATGATGACAATAAGTAATATATATGGTATCATTTGCCGTATTGATCGGAACACTGCACCATGACATATATGATACGGTGCAATTTTAGTGGCCTTTACCTGAAATGCCTGGACGAGGGTGAGGTCGAGCAGCTCCGGGTTGTTGTCCGCGACGCCGGCGAGGGACTCGACGAGGCCGTGGCGGGTCAGGGACTGGCGGAGGGTGCGGGAGCCCAGGGAGGCGTCGGTGAGGAGGCGGGTGGCCCAGGTGAGGCGCACGCAGTTGAACCCCATGCCAGCCACCCGCTTGGAGATGGCGTCCATGGGCTGCTTGCTCAGGCCCTCGGCCACCGCCGGCTCCAGGTGCGCCGCCCAGCTCGCGCACGCCAGCTTCACCCGCCGCCCCCCGCCGTCCACGATCCATCGCGATCGCGTGGATAGAGGCAGATCGGGAACTGCCGCAAAAGCTGCGGAGGTGAAGGTTGAGGACGAGAGGAGGAGGAGGAGGGGGAGGAAGAAGGAGAGGTAGAATGGACTGCTCATGGTGTTATACGTAGACATGAACAAATGCATAGAAATTGCATGCACTTTATGGTGACTTGTGAAGGGAATATAAATATTTCCTTCTTCTTTTGTTTTCGGCTATATTTTATAAAATGTCGAATGTCAAGAAAAAGTGGTGGATAATGATCTTTTTCTTTGGTGCGCTTAGAACACAAGCTCTTTTTTTTTTTCTTTTCGGTGGGAAGAACACAAGCTCTTTATATCCGGTTGTGCCAGTGGACGGTACTTATAGTTTTGTTTCTTAGGAAAAAGACTACTAGTCTATATTCCTTTTTTGGAATTGTTTCTTTAATAATCAGAAAAAACTTACCAATTTCCTGGACCATATGATGATTTTACATTTATGAAGTATATATTTTATTCCTTGTTAACATGTGTTTACATATATTTATGAAAATTGAGTAATTGTACACGTAAAAGCATGAAAATAATATATATATATATATATATATATATTAGTTTTAATCATTTTTAGGTCAGGCTGATCGAATAGCTATATATATATATGTTTTATTTATAATAATCTCGTTCTATTCTCAATAATTAATAATGTACCATACGAACACCATCAAAATCCTTGATTATAGGGGACACACATTAATTCATTTCAAATGCTTAAAATGGAATATCGAACAACAATAGGAATATATTATCTTTCATACTTGCCAAAAGAAACATACCAGAATTGTACCGTGTGAAATGCATAACATATTGAATGCAGAGTCTTGTACGTTGAGGGTTAAGAGGGAACGAAATTTTGTATATGATGTTTACATAAAAATATTTTAATATTCGGGTTTGAAAGTATAAGTCATGTTATTAAATTTTACTTTTTTTTATTCCACCAAATCGGTAGAAACCATTTTTAAGATAAATATATCCTTTAATAAAATTATTATTTTTCATCTTAGACCATTAATTCTTTCTATTGTTCATCGTTCTTCTTCAACACAGGCGGCATGACTCTCTTTCTTTTTCGGTAGCCTATCGTCGGTATCTGAAAAGTGGTGCCGATTGTTCAACTCACACGACGCTACTGAGCGCATTGTCTACAAGTTGGAAGGCTGGCCCACCATTAAGTCCAACTAATCCGGTATGATCGTCTCGGATGTGTGCCTGACAATGACAAATAAAACTCTCAATAATTTTTTTTTATATTCACAAGTACTCAAATTCGAGACCTCTATTTAAGTGATAAAGAGTCGTTACCACTTCACCCCAACTCTATTTGGCGGCGGCATGGCAACTCGCGAGCGGCACTTCTGCAACACACGCGGGCGGCTTACCACGAGGCTTTCTTTTTCTACTTTTTTTCTTTCACGTGTCTTTCTTTCCACTACTTTTGTCCTTTTCTTTAGCTTACAATATATATATATATATATCATATTATCTAGAACGACATCAGAATAGTCGGACTCGATGGTGAATCGAGATTATAATCCGTGATCAATACGCATAATCCTTAGCGCCAACTAGATTAGACGATCTAGTTGGCCGCTTTCCGAACCCTGAAATAGCAACTGAATAAAAAAAATCTCATCCTTTCTTCTTTCATTGATTTCACGTTCCTCCTCCTTTGATTTTTTTTCCTTTCTTTTGCTTATATAATTTTATAATATGCATGCCCTTGATACGTGACATGTAATGTCCGATATTTTTAAAAAATAAATAAAATATATTTTATTGATCAAATAGTGCTGGAAATTATTATTCTTTTTATTTGAATGAAATAATTTCGAAAATAAAAAGGGGGAGTTAAATTGGGGATAAGATTTATTATGGAATTATTCAATTAATTTCGAAATTTATTTAAAATTAAAATAAATCTGAATTAGTTAAAGAGATTAAATAGATGAATAAATTTGAAATGAATTAAAAAAATTGTTAGAGTTTAATTGAAAATTTATAAATCATATAAATAGAGAGATTAGAGTCGGCCATCCTCATTTATAAGAAAATTGTTTTTTCCTTCGGAGGCGTGACGTCCCTGTGACACATTATTTCACACTTAGTTGGCATAAAGCAGCGAGAGGAGAAAAATCACGCCACGAGAAACCAACGTTCCTAGGCAAAAAAGGAGACACATTATTTCGTGTCCAATTAATGTCAAAACTCGAGAGCAAATTTGGAGAGAGAAGAGGTTAAAAAAGAGTGAGAACATGAACTCGCACCAGAAAAAAAAAGAGAGAGAGAGAGAAAGTAAATCAGATTAAGGCCCCACGATGAGGCGTGAAATGACGTAAAGAGAGAATTAAGTGTGCATTTACTATATTATCATTCAAGATTATTTGATAATTTATATTGCCTTGTTGAAAAATTATCATTTATTAAATTATCTAGTAATTTATATTAGTTATTTATAATGAAACAAAACTCTATGAGTTAATATACAGTTTTTATACCCCTAATCAAAATAATAATGTATATATATAATTTATTTTAAATTTCGTAGACTTAAATCACAAACATATTTTCACTCATAAAAGCAAAAATTATAAAATAATTAATATTTTTTTTAAAAAATGATAATAATATGTTCATAATCATTAACTAAGATTTATTTGATTAATTTTATAATTTATTTAATAATTTTATAATTTATTTAAATAAAATCTTAAAGGACAAATGCGAAAAGTAAAATTTCAAATATTGTCGCTTAAATGACAATGTAGATTGTCACTTCTTTCATAAGCAATTTATATTGTCACTTCGTAAATAGAGTTGTTTAGGTAATTTAAATTATCAATTACCTATTACAAATGAACAGACTAATATGATGAGCATAAATAATTTAATATAATATTAATTGATGATCTACTAGAAAAATTATACCTAGAAAAATACCTACTAGAGGGATCAATGATAAGATCTTTGGGCATTCTCACCGTAGGAAGACAAATCCACAGAGATGGTGAGAGAGGAGTAAAACCAAGAAAAAAAAGGGGTTAACTTTAGCGCCTATAGAAAGAAAATGGGAAAGAATGTCCGATTTCATTTATTAGTTTCCGACCAGGAAAATTCATTTTATTGAATTTCTTGGATCCAAGAAAAGGGTTGGAGAGAAGGGACCGAGAGTTGCATTACTATTTTTTATGTATTAGTCAATATTGATTTTATTGTTCTTGTTATTATTTAATATAATTTTTTGATTGTATTATCACTTATTGCCTAGATTATAATATTATTCATTTATCTTATTATTGGTTGTATTATTGACCTATTTAGTTTTTTGTTCAGATCTTGTCTAATCAAATTAAAAATTTATCAAAGATATACACTTTAAGTAAATAAGGTAAAAATCGAAAGCTATCGAGCTCATGTCTACTACTATCACTAAATCGGAACCAATTGAATTGAATGAGACAAATAATATAAAAATTATGATTGTCCTGTGTATGATCATTAGTCTACCATCATATACGAATCTATTAAATTGAATTGAGCTTGTCGTGACACTAAACCCCACTAGTCTACATGAAAGTGGCATGGTGTCTCTTATTTGACTGAGTGCTGAATTGAAAATTGAATTGGATAACTCTGAACACTATAAATTAAATTGAAATTGAAATTGAATGGAATAGAATTGAATTATGATCATTTGGGTATATTGACATTGAGCTGACAATTGTTATTGCCTTATTGAATCGAATTGTTATTGGGCAATGACCATTGATTATCAAATTGGAAATTGATGTATTGATCGAATAATTGATAATTGGAAATTGTTATTTATTTATATTGGTCTTTTGATCATAGCCATTTGATCGAAGATCGACGATTGAGATCCATGCATCGGCGATTGAGATCCATGCATCATGAATCGCCCCTTTTTTTGGGGTTATTTTATTTTTTCCTCAGATCTTCCATTTTAGGGCATTTTGTCGTCTCCCTCTCCCAAAAATCATGTGGCTCCCTCTCTTGCCAAAAAAACCTTCGTATTCATACATCTATGCCTGAATGATTGTTCGGCAACCTTATGGATCCTCATGGTTGCGCCTTCACTGAGTGCCCCTTTGGCAAAGCGACATTCGGTTACGACCTCCGACTGAGCGACCTGTTGCGCGATGCCTGTGCCTCGATTGAGCAACCTCGCTCGCCACCTCCGGCTGAGTGACTTGCTGGGCCACGCCTGTGCCTATGTTAATAATACCTTGATTCTACCCCAACTGAAAACTCGTTTGGACCCTAAGATACTCCGAAGTAAAAGGCGCCCTCGCACTACGGAGGTCTAGGGGGGATCCAAGGGGATCTCCTTGGAGGGTGTGAGGTGTGTTGTGGTGGTGGTGGGAGGGGGGGAGGGGCGGAGCCCCCTAGGCGAATTTTTTTTGGGTATTCTGTATTTGATTTGGAATTGATTTATTTCCTTATCATGAAATATGTGTCATATTTTTGTGAAATTAATATAGAGTCTCAGTCGGTCTGTAATTCCTATCATCTATAAAAAAAAGTTCTTATATAAACTCCCTAGAGGGTCATTTAGTAATTGGAACTAGAGTTCCACCAAGTTCCCATAATTCGAAATGTGTTTGGATGGAGTGAAATTTGATGACGAGAAAAAAGATGGTTGATGTGATAGATAAAAATAGATGTGATGGGTTTTGAAATAAAAATTAATATTATAGATATAAAATAAAATATTATTAATAAATAAAAACAAAAGTAAAAATTTAAATTTTGTTTAAAAAAATTGTTAAAAATATATTATTTAAATATAAAAATAGGTTTTTAATAAATTATATGTAGTAAAAGATTAAAATTTTTAATGAAATAACAAGTAAGAAATAATATTATATTAAATAATTTATAATAAATAATTTATATTTAATAAATAAATTATTTTATAAGATATAAGTGTGAGAGAGAAAAAATAAAGAAAGAAAAAAGAATAATAAACGAAAATGAAAAAAAAATGTCAAACACGACAACCGAAAAGAAAAAAAACATGTGGTACAGTGCTTGGTGGAACCGAGGGGAAGAAAAAGAGATCATGTGACCTTTTCTTTGGAATGGGGTTGAACCCGTCTCTGATTTCATCAAACGTCACATCATTGTTAAAATCGACTGAGGTCGCATGATTCCAGTTGCCAAATAGGGCCTAGAGTTTCAAGCAGAAAGTAATTCGTCTTGTAATCCTCTTATGTTTTCATTAAATAAAACTCTGTGTTGCTTTAAATTTCTCATATCTTCTTATCTTGCATAATTTCTCTCGTGTAGAAATCCTAAGAGCCTCGGCTGAGCGAGCTCGTGACCTCCGACATTGCGACCAACTGGGCCACGCATGCGCCTGGACTGAGCGACCTTGCGATCTCCAGCTGCGCTCCGACTACACCTCCTTCAGGAAGAACTACGCTTTGCCGGCACCTCCTTTAGGAAGAAATCATAGCAGCGATTAGCATATGATGTCATCTTCCGTCAATTTGGTCGCTTGTTGCACCGATCCAATCCCATGTGGAAGATTACTACTAACTCGAGGTTCTCAATCTGCAGAGGAGGTGACGTCAAAACATTCAGAAAGCTGCACATCCTTCAGAAAGCTGTACATCCTTTGATTTCTTTGTGCCTATCAGGTGGTGGCGAACTCGCTGAGGTGCTGTCCAGGTCGCTTGAGAACATACGCAAGACAAACTGAGGTCACATTTTTTTAACGAATAAAGGAACAACGAATTTTGGTATTGCTTGACATGCTCGGTGAGGACGAGTTCGAATGTGCCTTCGGCCCTGATGTTAACTTTCATTGCGTACATTTAGTACTTATTATTGCACATTGTGAGAATTTCTAAAATTTGTTAATTCTACAAACTTTATCCTACTCTGTATGTTTTATCTGTTCTTGGTGCCTAGAAATATAATGTCATGCTGTTCAATTTTTTCTTAGGGATATAGAAACCTTGAGGAAACATATTACTGTTAGAGGATCATGCATTTCTCTGATCTTTGGTGTCCGATGACAATTGTGTAGATAACTAGGACTTCATGTCTTGTTATCATGTTTTGCCTAATAACTCTTGCCCAAGGTTTACTCAGATGTTGAGATATATGTTGTTTACTTCCTAATTAATTTTCCCTTGTTTTCATTCTGTTGCTGACTTCTTGTTTATTGGAAAGTAGCAAATTTTAGATTTAACAAGAGCCTGAAACCAAGGTATTTTGTTGCATAAAAAATTATAAAAAAGAATTCATCAAATTTAATTTTTGCTGCTATATCTTTCATAGATTACAAATTGTGCTATTGAGGAGGCCAATAATGTCATCCAACACGAGCAATTAATATTGAGGAGGCATGTTGTGAAGATCAACGAATGAACAAAGGTATGCATAAACTTAGTTATGTTGCATTTTCTCATGTCACTTGTGGACTCAAGATATGTTTATTTCTTCTACAATATTGTGCAAGATGTTGACAAAAATGACAATATTGGATTGGAAATTATAGGTGAGACTTTTGAACAATCTACTGCATAGTCAAATCTTATTTTGGAAAAAAACCCAAAAAAGGGGTGATTCAGGGCGCACGGATCTCAACCATCAATCTTCAATCCAACGTTTGTGCGCGATTGGTTACAAGTTGTAACCAATATTGGTGGGTACATCCAACTTAAACTCTATTTTATTAGATCTATATGCACGTCTTAATTTTGATGTTGGTATTTTATTCATGTTAAAATTTTATAAATCATTTTAGGTTAAATGGATCAATGGAGTAAAGTAATTATCATACTAAGTTGGAGAGAATTACATAGAAGGACTGTCGCAAGTGTTATAACATTGCTTTCTTTATATGTTTGTCTAAGAATACAATCACGTCTGAAATGTCTAATTAATAATGATACGTATTTCGAACGAGAAAAGGTTCGTGAAGAGATATTATGTAGGATTGACAATGATAATGAGACATTCAAAATAATCCGAATGCAATCTCAAACTTTCATGAGATTGTGCAATTTGCTTCAGAGGGATGGTGGCCTAAAACCAACATGAAGAGCATGTATAAAGGAGTAAGTGCTAAAGACTCTATATATTAACACAAAATTCTAAAAATCATAAAGTTCAATTTTGGTTATGTAGATCTCGTGAGACTGTAAGTCAACATTTTCATAATGTATTGAGGTCGATTCTTGAACTAGATCAATTCAAAATTCAACCTGATGGATTAGAACCATATTCTTGGAAGCAATTGGTTCTACCCATATTTTAATGTAAATATTTTAATATTCCAATTTAAGAAATTATCCATGTTCATTTTTATAGTTATATTAATCCCCAAACATATATTTTAGGATTGTGTAGGGGCAATTGATTGCACACACGTGCGTGTTAAAATATCTAGTACTGATGCTCCTAAATATCGTTGTAGAAAAGATATTCCTACATTAAATATTTTAGCTGCATGTGATTAAGTTGAGATTCACTTATGTCCCATCTAGATGGGAATGAACTACCTCAGATTCTAGAATTGTAGAAGATGTATTAAGAATTTTTATACATTATCCACAATCGATGGAAGACTTTGAAGAATAATTTTTTAAAATACCATGATATGATGAAGAGTGGATTGCGTGGATTCGGATGGGATCCGATCACCAAAATGTTGATACCTGAACCTAAAGTTTAGGAAAAAATGATTGATTTTTATACACATATTTATATTCATATATGCAGTCTTTATTTTTTTATTATGATGTGCACATATTTGTTATACTTTTTTATAGGCTCATCCTGCAACAAAAGAATTAAAACAAAAATGAATTGAGAATTATCACAAGTTGATGCTCCTATATGGGAATGACATAGGTAGAGGACATCATGCATAAATCCTAGAAAACGTCAAACAATTGAAATTCAAGAAGATCTTATTCACATCATTGATGGTATAGATAATCTTGTCAATCAAAACGAGATTAGTATTGAGAATTTTGACACTGCCTTCAATAGCGGTACTATGGACAATGGAAATGTGAAGGAGACTTTTTGAACAACATATGAAAATAGTTCAAGAGCTAAAAGAGAAAAGATTTCGAAGAATGATTCTCTTACATCTATTCAAGTTGCATCGAAGGAATCTAGGGGCTTTAAAAAGAGGAAATGATTCGTTTATTCATGCTTTTCTGGCATCTTCATCATCTCTTATTCCTAAGAGTGCAGTTTATAAGATTTTCGAAGACTTACAATTGATGAAGCTCATTTAATGGATGTGCTTTTTTTTGTGGAGAATAAAAAAATGGAAGTCCATATTCAGTTGTCTAAGGGAGATGCGTGCAACATTTGGTTCAAGAATTCCTTAAAATATATTATGTTTTTAACGAGAACTTAGTAGGCTAATTATTTTCTTATTCAATTAGGGATAAACAATTAACATTATTGACTCATTTACTATTTTGTAGTACCTAGAATATTGTTATGGTGAACTATGGTGCAATTGATGTAATTTTTATTCTATTACTGTTTCAAGTATGCTTCCAATAGTACTCAAATGCATATATAATACTTTTGTGATGAAGTTTATATTCACATTGTAGTAATATTCTAGATGATATAAGATGGATGTTTCAAAAGTTTATTTCAAAGCACTTTTTCTTTGACTTTTTCATTAAAGATGATTATAACGTATTATCAAATTATAGCAAGTATTTTTAACTCAGAAAAGAATTTGTCTAAGTTTGATTAGCTCAAGCGAATACAAATGGTTACTTATTTTTAACTCACTTCGCACGTGGATGAAAAATTAAGCTTTTCTATCAACCAATTTTTTAGACTTCAATTTCTCTTATATATGTAAGTTAAGAACTAAAGCTTAATTATGATGACATTTTTTTTCATTTAAATGAATTGACTTCCCCTAGTCAATTTTCATGCATTGGTTTACATTTTAATTAAATGGAT
The DNA here is from genome assembly GCA_030549335.1 of Pontederia crassipes. NCBI lineage: Eukaryota > Viridiplantae > Streptophyta > Magnoliopsida > Commelinales > Pontederiaceae > Pontederia > Pontederia crassipes. The sequence goes on along the minus strand of CM060189.1, from coordinate 47,636,578 downwards.
TTTCCTTTTGGGACTCAAAGTCACCACTCAGCTCTCTTTCCTGCTTACGATCTTGAACCACTGGCTCTCCGGACTGCAACTCCCGTCCTCATTGTTTATGCAGATGCAGGGGTTCGTGACAATGCTGCCGTCTGCGCTCGCTTCCAAGCATATCGGAGTGTCGCCGCTGCTGAGAATCCTGGAAGCAAGGTGCAACCCGGACGCGGAAATGGGTTGCCACCTCGTGCTCGAATCGCTGCAGTCCGTCCCGACGCTTGCTGCCCGCCCCGCTACGTCGGCCGACAGGCACTGGCCTTTATCCTTGATCATTAGATTCAGTTGCGGCGTATAGATCCACTCGTCGGAATCCGCACAGGAGCCCAGCACAAGCTCATTCGTTCCGTTCTTCACCACAGCACATAGCCCTGTCAGAAGATGGAACAGCACGCTGTAGGGATCTCCGATTTGCAATCCAGGACCTGCACCATGAGATCAGTCGTCACACTTTTTGCTTCTTTGCACCATGAGATCATGACATATCAGTCCTCAAAATGTTGACAGAAGCAGAAACTTGTATTATTATATACCTTGAAGGGGAGACTGCAGTGGAGCAACTCTGGCGATGAAGCTGGGATTCCTGACGGCACTCCAGTTTGCAGTCAGCATGCCATATGTCTCTTCGACTTCGGGCTGCCCTTCTCTGTAGTAGTAGCTCCCGTGAAACGCCCAGACAACCCAGTCGACATCATAACCGGCAATCAGGCTCAGAATGCAGGTCAGGAAGCGGTTGTCGGCGATGTTGCCGCCGTTCTGATCGCCCCCGAACTCGGAGAGCACTAATGGCGAGCCTTGGTCCAGCAGGAAAAATCCACTGCTGATGAGACTCCCAAGAACATCCCCGCAAATTGCGTTGCGGTTGCCACCCTCCCAATCTCTGCTAATTGAGAAGGCGTACCGGTGGATCTCAAAGACGAGCTTCCCCTGGAACGACAGGTGCAATAAATCGACATTCACGAAGCTGAGGTCTAGGTCAAAATTCAGGCCTGACAGTATCACGAGGACATTTGGATTTTGCTGCATGCACCACCTCCGCTCCTTTCCGCATGTACCTGGTCAGTTGTGTCAAAAGTGGGACAATGAGCTAACTCTTTTAGATCTGAAAACATAAATTTGCTGTGTGTGTGTGAGAGAGAGAGAGAGAGATACCCGAACCAGTCGACGGAATTCTCATTGTATCCACGCAGCTCATTTCTCAAGCTCATGCCTACGACATTGCTTGTGCCGTTGAACATTGTCGCCATCATTTCCAGGCCGTGCAGCCATTCATCAGGGTCGAAGTACTTGTCACCGAAGAAGCCGTTGCCGTCATCCTTGCTGCAGCACCACGTTGGTATTGTTATGTGGCTGTCCAGAATTACCATGATGTTGTTGCTAGCGAGATTGGCCACCACCGCCTGCAAATTCCTTTTCATTAGTAGTGCATTCCACATATATTTGTTCCTTGTTTACCCTTAAATTTATATTCTAAACTTTTGACTAGATTTTATTATTATTATTATTATTATTATTATTATTATTATTATTATTATTATTATTATTATTATTATTATTATTATTATTATTAAAACAATTCAAATCAAGGCCCATATATTTTATTATGGTTTGGTTTAAGTGTTCAATTTTTAAGAATCAGATTAATTTTTTGACTTGGCCGAATTTCTTTACTCACCTGGTTCCACATTTGAACTCCATTTTAATGCATATTTTCATACTAAAACACACCTCCGCGCACCCCTATTTATTTTATTTTATTTATTTACTCAACTATTTTTTTTTCTCTTTGTCTTAAAAACTTTTATAGAAATAAAAAGAATTAGCCATTACCTCCTTTGCCCCTCATTTTTTTTATTTTCATATTTTAAAGATAAATGGTAAACACGTGATGGGAATTTTAAAAAATGTGATTGCAAAGTGGAAGTGTAAAAAAAATTAAGGAGGTTTTAAAGCATTAGATGTAGAACATCAAGTGTAGGCGTTATTTGTTTTCTATTGAATAATAAAATTTTATTTGTTAATTTATTATATTAGTTAGAATGCGAATTTAATCATGATTAAGCTTATCCAATCATTCAAAATTTTTAATATATATATATATAGATGAGTTAACTAGTGTACAATTTATTTAGTCTAATGTGGCAAGGACATATAAGACTACAAGAAAATGAAAATTTTGGGACACAATTTCTTCACAATTTGAGAAGAATATTGCAACAAATTACAAAATTCTTTTCAAATAGCGATGAGTGATTACTTTTCTTTTGTACTTGTGGTGAAAAAAAAAGAAAAGATATAATGTTTTTTTTTTAAAAATTTACGGACAAATCTGTCGATAATTAGGAAGTACTAATCATCGGGATTTATCTATTACTAATATAATCTTCGTAAGTTGGATGGGACGTGAGCCATCACAACTTCGACGGGGACGCAAATTTATATACGCAGATTCTTGTGATCAAATTAATTCGAAACATTGCACCAGGGCATGCAATGTATAGGGTACCTGATAGGCTTGGATGACGGTGACGTCGATGAGCTCTGGATTGTTGGCGATGACGCCGAAGACGGCATCGACGAGGCCGTAGCGGGTCAGGGACTGGCGGACGGTGCGAGAGCTCTGGGAGTCGTCGGTGAGGAGTCGGAGAGCCCAGGTGAGGCGCACACAGTTGAACCCCATACCCACCAGGCTCTTGGAGATGGCGTCCAGGGGCTGCAAGCTCAGCCCCTCCGGGAACGCCGGCTCCAGGTGCCCCGCCCAGCACGCGCACGCCAGCTTCACCCTACGTCCGCCGTTGTCCACGATCCACCGCGACTGCGTCGACAGAGGCAGACTGGGGAGCGCCGCCGCTGCAGCGGTGGAGGATGAGCAGGAGAAGAAGAAATGGACGAGGAGGAGGAACACGGAGAGGTGGCGTGGAGAGCTCATGGCTCACTAGTACGTGGGAACGGCGGCGGTTTTAGTTGTTTGCTCTGGACGGCATGCACATGACAAGATGCACAGAAGTTGCTTGCACCGGCGGTCTGTGAAGTGGAAAATATGTTACTACTCTTCGGCATTTAAACATATTTCTTTGTGATCAAATGAATTAGACAACTGTGTGCATTTAAGCTTCATGCATGAATATGTCTTTGTAAGGAAGTAGAGAGATTAGGAAAGAGATACACATAATTAATAAAATAGATTTTGTAGGATAAATTTTTTAAAAACTAAAATAATAATGTGGTAACTGGTAAGTAAATCTGATTTTTTTTTTAAATGGGAAAAAGTAATAAAGAAAGTTTTAGAGAAAAAAATAATCCACAACATTCTTAAATAAGAAAATGATAAGACTAAAATTATTATAAGAAAGCATTCTATTAACATTTGATTATTCTGATATGATGATTAATGTATCTTTAATTCATTATTTTTTATACTTTTATTTTATGGTATATTTTCACAAGTAATAAAAATTTGGTTTAATCCAATCTGATCTATAACTGATTCGATGATTGGTTCGACTTCAAAAGTATAATTGTAATTTCGTTTGAGTAAGATTTAGCTCTTCGTTCACGTTAAATCATTCTATTAATGACTGATGCTCTAAGCGGATATGCTAATGTAATTATAATTTATAATTTGTTCTCATTAATTACATAGATGCATTTATTGTCTTTGACATGTATGTGTGTGTATGTATCCTAACCATGTGTGCTTACAGTTGTTTATTTATCAAGAAAAGGGCCCAGCATCTCAAGCAGCATTTCAAACTACGGAACTCTATCGCGCTTTGTGAGATTAATTCTTTTTTGAATATTAAATTAAACATGTACATGTAGTTTTAAATTTTTAGACGTAAAAAGATAATTCTTCAATTTGTGTGAGGAAAAACCTTGTTAGTAAACAAATATTTTGCTAATCCATAATATAAGTGCTCTCCTCAATTTAAAATTCATCTACAATATATAAAATTATAATATAAGTAAAATTTAAGTGTCAAAAAATGGTGTGTAGACATAATTTTATGACACCTCTATCTCTTGTTCTCTTCTCATTTTTTTCATGTGCTTTTTACATTACTAGAGCTTAACAATATGCAAAAATGTAGTGACAGATTAAAATATTTTCTTCATAAAAGCAGATAAAATTATTTAATTAATTATACATTAATGAGAAGACACAATGCTAAGAAATACTCTTTCCCAATTACATGATTTTCATCATATTTGAGATGTTTGTAAAATATTGTCAAACATATTTGTACATCAATTAATGGATCCTTAAGATTAGAAAGAACTTGAAAACAAAGTTAGCAATATCATAAAACAAACATACAAGCATACAATTTTATTTGTCCCTAATTCATTTTTAAAGACTTTTAAAAATATATCTGTAGGAATAAGACAGGAGCGACAAAAATGTTTATATCAAAATGATAAGAAAAATAAATATATATAGTTGTAATGTGAGACTATTCTCAGCAAGTGTATGTATGTTATCAAAACATGCAAAATGACATCAAAGTTTAAACAATTATAACATTTTTATGCTATCAAAAGAAAACACTAAGTATTTAATATATACTTTTTTCATAATTTTTCTTAAAAAATTTAAGGCGTACTATGACATAATTAAAGACAAAGCATAAATAATAAGATTGTAGCACTTATTATTTTTCTTCTTGATTTCACTTGGTATGTTTGAATATATTTTAGAAACCAATATATATATATATATATAGAGAGAGAGAGAGAGTTGTAAATACAGGGTTATTCTCTGTCAAATTAAGTATTAAGTTAGAGGTGATTAATCATAAGAAACAAAGAGAAATTAATTGCAACGAATAATAGGATAAATTGGATATGTTATAAATTTTATGAGATAGTAAGCGAGAGATCACATTTTTTTAATCTAGAGATATTGGAGTCGCACAAATATAATCCTTTTACATTAATAATAATAATTATAATAATAATAATAATAATCATCAATGTGATCATTTTTAATATACAATTGAGTGATGATAAAATGATTAATTATTTTGTGAAAAGATGTCACCATAAATTTTGATGACCAAACTTATTGTGAACATAAGTAGTCAAAAAACTTAATTTATATTTTTTTAAGATAACAAAAGTAAAAAAAAATATGAAATATTTTGAAATATAATATCTTCTTATTGTTCTCACTTTAATGTGTGGAATCAATTTGTGATGTAAATATTTGCCAAAACAAAAAATAGCATATGCAAATGGGTAATTATTAAATCTGAAATCATAAGCGATCATCACCATCCTAACCTATGCATCCAGGCGTCCAATGAGGAGAGAGCCAACGCTACCTGGATGCTCCTCAAAGGAAGAGGAAGAGGACACAGCGGAAGGCGGCACATCCAGCTCGATTCCCATGAGCAACTTTGCTGCCCTGCGGAGCCCGTTACAGATGTACGTAAGCGTACGAGAGAGAAGAAAGGGTAGAGAGAGGATATCATTTCGCAGCAGAATCAATGCTGTAAAACTCGAACCGGTCATCGATCCCATATCAATCAATGCTGTAAAATCCGATCCCGCCATCCATCCCACAACGGAAGGCGGCACATCCAGCTCGATTCCCATGAGCAACTTTGCTACTCTGCGGAGCCCGTTACATATGTACGTAAGCGTACAAGAGAGAAGAAAGGGTAGAGAGAGGATATCATTTCGCAGCGAAATCAATGCTGTAAAACTCGATCCGGTCATCGATCTCGTAACAATTCTATAAAATCTGACCCGACCATCGATCAGCCATCGATCAAATCGATCGATAAAAGAATAAAATATGTTAAATAACTTTCTCTCTTATTCTTAATATCTTTGTAAGATGCATAATAAATAAATTAAAACATAATAATGTAAAATAAAATGATATAATAAGTTAAAAAATATAATAAATTAACTATCAATTAAATAATTATTACTTAAAAGATGATAAAATCTTCATAATTATAAGTTAAAAAAAATATTAGTGATATTATGAAGAAAAGTTAGGGTATGAATTTAAACAAATATATATACAAGTAATGTGTCATAATTTTTATTTTTTTCATACTTTATTTTTTTTATGTTGACCCGACCGGGTCACTCAAACCCACCGAGTCGGTCGGTTGAACCCGAGTTTTGACCGAGCCAAAATGAGTCAACCTCAAGGGCGGGTTTGAGGTGATCCCGCGGGCCGTTTTGATGGCCAGACACCAGTCCGACCAATCCGACCGGCCGGGCCGGACCAAATTTTACAGCACTATGCAGAATAGATGCACATGAGAAACCAATATTTGTTGGACAGGGAGGTTTCTTACAAGAGGAGGCTCTAAAGGGGTGGCAGTAAGATTTCATGTATGTAAATACAAAAGGATGCAAAGAAGACAAAGAGGCAGAAGAGGAGACGATTATAGCGTTCCTCCGCCAAGTAAAAATGAAAAAAAGATAAATAACAAAAAGTGAGAAAAAAGATAAATGAGAATGTTGTATTGAACTCAAAAATTTTTCCGGAGATATTTATTTTCCTGGGGAAACAGATAAGATATCCAGGCATAGCGGAATTTTGATACCACCGGAAACGGAAAAAAAATTTCTAAGGAATCAAAAAAATTGAAAAATTGGATCTATGTCCAACGGATTACGCCTACCAAGAAAAAGTATTTTGTTTCAGTTCGGCCCGTAGTGACATATGAAATAGCTGATGGGATAAATTTAGCAACACTTTTCCCTTGCGCAACAATTTGAAACTGCCCTTGGATCATGAGCTTTATATAAATATAACATATATTAGGAATTTCAAAATACACTATTGCAACTCCATCGTGTGAGTGCACAAAGTGCTGGACACTTTTCTCCTTTGTGAGATAAAATGAAGTGGCAATAGTTATTCCCATATATTAAATAGTTAGCAAGTGCACTAGTCGCATCAAGTAATAAAGTATAGAGTAGAGTTGTTGATCCTACGAGGAACTAGTTAAATCTAATCTATCTCAATGATCTACTAGGAGAAGAAAAAGGGGTTTGTGGTGAGAAAACAAAAAATTAAAGGTGCAAAAAATAAATGATAAATTAATAAAATAAATTGGTGCTGAACTTTGAGAATTATGGATAATTAATGTAAAGATAAACGTGTATTATCCTCTGTAATGATTGAGTTATAACAGTAAATAATAATTTCGATTCTTGTGATGGATTATGAGTACCTAAAGTATTGATCTTTCAAAACAAATAAACCAAACTACCTTAACTTTAATAAAACTAATAACCACAAACGATAAGTCAATTATTAATTTTACAGAGAATTAAGATGCATGAGTATGTATTTTCTACACTATTATTCACCCCTAAATCTGGATAGAATAATAGACCACACGAAATTAGGCACAAACGTCGAATTACCGAACTCGTGTTATGTATGTTTCAACTTAAAAGTAAAAGATCAATTATCAAAGCAATAATAATTCCTGAAACTAATCATTCCTCATACAGGTTTGTAATATAATCTCAGAAATAAAATTACTTACCAAAAGGCAATTAACTCAGCATGCATAATCAAAAGAAATTGAAAAGTTTAATTAACTCAATTAATAACAAGGTCCAAATAGTTTTCCTTCTTAAAAAGAATATAAAATCTCTATTACAGAAATAATAAACTATAATAATTATGTAAAAGAGCATCCAAATAAAAGATAGAAGAAGAATTCTCGGCCTTCGGGACCTCTGGACCGTTACACAACACAAACGACGAATTGTTACGCAATCTTCTCCTTCAGTTGATCTTCAAGCCTTGGAATTCGTCTTCTCCAATATGGCACGACTCCCAGGTCTCAAACACACCCAAGCACACTCAATCACACATCTTTTAGTCTCCTAAGGCCTCTATTTATAGCATCTAGGTGTCTCAAGAGTTTTGGTAGAGTTTCGATTTGATTCGAAGTCTTTTCATGTTAAAACAAGTAAATTCAGAATAGACATTGATAAGTCTTTAAAACCATCCAAAATGCCTTTAAATCTGAGTAAATATGTTTCCTAATCATCCCCGAGGCTTAGAATAAAGTTTGGGTTCGATCTGAACTTAAAATTTTCAAGAAAGTCAAAAAAATCTCGGAAACAACATTCATAACAGCTCGTAACATGGATTTAACGGCCTTTACAGTGTCTAAGTCGAAGTAGGAATGAAATTGAGCATTTTAACGAGGAGTAACGGGCTGTTCACGCCCCTGCTATTACGTCCGTTACAGTCATATGAAGACTTGTTATATTCTTCACTAATTTGCACTTTTTGGCTCCGTTTTAAATTTGTGCCCTTTATTTCTACTCAAATCTTTTGGTTCTTCTGCAATAAACATATAATTTGGATAGCTTTCCATTTTTATAAAATTAAAGCAAATAAGATCAGAAAATGATGTATGCTATATGAAAAGAAATTGAAATGTGATTAAATGCATGGCTAATTATATGCTATATTTGCATGCATCAAACTCCCCCAAGCTTAGATACTTGCTTGTCCTCAAGCAATGTTCAAAGCAAACTCCAACTAAAATGGTTAATCATCACTTCCACCCTATCACTCAACTACTCTTCTTAGCACTAAGTTTTATACATCCATCGCCTAAATGTCTCACCACTTTTCATAATACCCGGCTTTGTGAAATTTCTGAATGAAAGACATTTTTAAACTCCTCCAAATTCAGCTCTAAATAATAAGAAAATAATTCTTGAAAATAAAAATATCAATGTTGAATACACAAGTGTAAGATGGGCTTTGATTCGTTTATTACTTTTATATTTTCTCACTTGGAAACTTTTCATCATCATACATTTTTTTCACTTCTTTTTCTTTTCACCTTTATTTTCATTGATTTGGTACTTGCTTCTTCATATTGCGCAAGATGATCCATGTAACGGGCTTTCGATCGACGGATCCCAGAGCAATTGCCCTTAAGTCGTCAGGCAAGAATCCCCTACGAATCTAATTACCCGAACTCACCAAGGTTTCGGATAACATATTTTTATACCTCCTCATACTTTTTGAGACTCCACTAGCCTCTTTTGTATATGATTGTAATTTTGCATGTACTTATTTATTAATAAGCTCATCTACACTTGAATGTTCAACAACGATATAATTATTATCAAGCTAATATGCATAATATAAAAAATAGGAGCATGAACAGGGCTTGTCGTCAAATATCCATAGTTTCACTAAGCAACTTTCTTCAAACCAATCACCCAACACGAAGGAGATAGATGATAAAATAATAATGCTTCAAATTTCATTAATTAATAAGATGTCCTTGAATAATGCTTGAAAAATAAGTAAATACAAAGACATGAGAAAATAATATGCAATTTTTAATTACGAAAATACTACAATTTTTTTTAATATGAAATGCAAGCAAATATGCAACTAAAACATGTAGAGAATGTATGCTTGCAATGCAATATAAAAAGATATGCATGACACATGAAATTGCAAACTCCCCTAAGCTTGAACTCAACACTGTCCCTAGTGTTGAAAATCAAACTATATGAATCCAAATATATGATAATGAAAATATAAATGTAGAAAAGGAAACGAAACAACCTGATTTGTCTCGGGTCGATGGGTGTTGAAGTTGTAAAAAGAATCCTAGTGACATTGGCCGATATAAATTTGGGCATCTCCGACTTGTAGTTTTCTTCAATTTTGAGGAGGCAATTTTGTTCTCTCTTTCTTTCCTCCTTTTCCTTTTCTTCAATATTATTCACTGTGGTTACGGGTCATTATGAGTGGATAACGACCAATGAGATGATGTTAACGGATTGTATTAAAGAGGCCACGAGCCTTCTGTAACGAGTCATGATATCGAAATCACAGCCTTGCAATGGTGATGAAGAAGAATTGCACATGGTCACGGGGCATGATAGCTTGCTCACGGACTTCGGCAGATGCTCACGGGTCGTGAGATCTAATTATGACCCATTATGAGTCGTCTTCTTCCTTGTTCGCTCTATAGTTGTCGGAGTCTGTGGATCATTGACATTGTTGCTCGAGTTGTTGGGGTGCCGGCGGGAGTCGTCGAGAGTTGATGAACTTCTGACGTCATTGCTGGATGGTCGGCTTAGGATCATCGACGCCATTGAAGTCCCTACCGGCTTGGAGGAAGTCAACCGGGACAGTAGACGAAGTGGCAGAGCGATGCCTCTGGGAATAAATTGTCGACGATGGAGAAGAAGATCGTGATGACTCGCAAATGGTGATTTGCCAGCATCGGAGAGGCCAATGCGTGGAGGTTGTCGGGTTCCTTGCCATTGGTGGACGTCGGTGCCTGACTGTCGGAGAGGAAGATGGCTCGCCGGTGTTCGCGGGCAGAGGGGCGTGAAAGGAAGGTGTCACGGACCTACATAAAAAATAGAGAACAGAGGTGCCGTGAAAATATTCTAACGACGCGTGAAACTTTGTAATGTCTCATAATAATCATGCAGGGGCGTGACTCGAGCAAAATGCAGGGCATAAGGACTAGTGAAATCACTTACGGGCCGTGCTAAGGTTCTAACGACCCGTGAAGTATCGAAAGTTCAAAATACAAGCCACTGTGAGGTGCGTGATGGTCCTCCTACGACCTGTGAATACTACAGACTAATTGGTGTTGATGCTAACGGGTCTTAAAGCATGTGTTACGCCCCGTGAAACTGAAGTGTTCCATTAGCAACCCACTGTGAGACCCGTTAAATAGTTTTTACGACGTGAAACTTAAAAATTTGCAACACAAGCTGCCATGAAACCCGTGAAAGACATATAACGCCCTGTGATGTTTTGCTAGTATATGTGAAGTGTAATGTTACGTGTCGTGAAATTAAAGTAACGGTTCGTGAAGATCAAAAGTTCAAAATGTATGCATTGTGAGATCCGTAACAAAGCTATTACGACTCATAAATGTTGGTTGCTAGACAATCACGGCCTGCGAACAATAAAACAAATGTAAAATTTGGCTTGTGACATGTAGAGACCTATTAAAATAAAAATAAACCAAAGATGCTAAGCAACTAAGATAATCAAACTAACTAATCTAACATGAACTAAATTAATCTAAACTAAATTACGCGAAAGATCTAAATTGTAAGTTTAAAGATTAAGAATGAGTAGTTCTAAGTTTAAAGTCGCTAGCTCGACTTTGATATGGCATATATGCTGAGACTAATAAAATTATAACTAAGAATAATATAAGTAGATATGAAATTAAGGAACAATCTCACCGGGTTTAATTAATGTGATCAGGAATGCTTGTCGTGGTGAGGCTCAGCACATGCGATGTTGGATGGCGTCTACGTTTTTTATTCTATGTTGTCATCTGGCGGTGTCGACTTTTCCTGTACAATAGCCTTTTGATGTGAAATTTGAGAGGTGTGTTGCTGTTGAACTTGGATTGTCGAACGGTTCTTAGGTCGCCGTTGTAATGATGTAGTTGGAGAAGATTATACTAGTGTAGGCGGAGAACATTTCCCTTCAAAAAATTTTGGCGTCTGCACTAATGGATTTGAGGAGATGTCTATTGATGTGCAAGCGATGGTTGGTGATTTGCTCTCCTTTGAACCTTTCCATCTTTAATGATTTATTTGCTCGTCTCCTTGACACGCCACTGAGTCATCGCTGTCCTTGTTGAAAAATTTATTTCTGGATGCCATGGATATTGATAATGACACGAAAAAATAAGATGACCTTCATATTCTCTTCGATGTGTCTTGGACATTTAGAAATTAGAGAACTCTTGCAACTTCATTCTCCAGCACATGAAATTTTGATTCCAAAACCTCGAACTTGAGTTCATTGTTGAATAGTCGAAGTGAATCATCAACTTCAATTTACTTCTGAATTTTGGAGAACTGAGACTCTAAATTCTGGATGTGTTGGTCTTGCATTGTTAATCTTCTTTCAATTGTTGTGGCAAATTGACCAATAATCTCTACGAAGTCAAAAGTTGATGATTTGAATTCGAGAATTGATGCCACATCCTCATCTGACTTCTTGCTATTTTGTCTAATGTTGTAAATTTGCCTCTCCAAATTTTCAATTTGATGATTTTGTGTAGAGAACTTTTTCAACAGAGAATCTAACACTTCTATGAATGCGGTTGATGGGTCTCAAAATGTATCTTCCTTCTTTTCTTGTTGAGGCTTCTTCTTTATGTCTTTCCTTGATGATGCCTCTTGAATCTCATCTTGTTGGACAACGATGTTGTTTTTCTCAACTTGTTGGTCCATTTTCATTTTATTCTTCGTTCGTTGAGGTGTCAAGATGTGCTCGTGATTATCAAGTTGTGTACAAAGTATGTCGCCTGAAAAACCTACACAACACTAAAGGAACAAGTGAAGAAAAATAGAAAAATAAAAATTCTCAAAGTAGTTTATACAAAAAAAAACTAAGAGTTATGAACAATAGTTCCCCGGCAACGGTGCCAAAAACTTGATGTGTTAAATTTATAACAAATAAATTTGCCAGCAAGTGTACTAGTCATATCAAGTAATAAAGTGTAGAGTAGAGTTGTCAATCCCACGAGTAACTTGTTAAATTTAATCCATCTGAATAATTTACTAGGAGAAGAAAAAGGGTTTCGTGGAGAGAAAATAGAAAATTAAAGGTGAAAAAAATGATAAAGAAATAAAATAAATTGGTGTTAAACCTTGAGAATTTTGGTTGATATAATGTAAAGATAAACGTGTCTGATCCGTTGTAATGGTTGAGTTATAATAGTAAATAGCAATTTTGATTCTTATGACGGATTAGGAGTACTTAAAGTATTGTTCACTCAAAACGAGTAAACCAAACTACCTTAACTTCTAATAAAAGTAATAACCACAAACGATAAGTCAATTATTAATTTTACAAAGAATTAAGATGCATGAGTATGTATATCGTACACTATTATTCACCCATAAATCCGGACAGAATAATAGACCACACGAAATTTGGCACAAACATCAAGTTACCGAACACGCATTATGTATGCTTCAACTTAGAAGTAAAAGATCAATTATCAAAGCAATAATAATTCATGAAACTAATCACTTTTCATATAGGTTTGTAGTATAATCTCAGAAATAAAATTACTTATCAAAAGACAATGAACGCAGCATGCATAATCAAAAGAAATCGAAAAGTTTAATTAACTCAACTAATAACAAGGTTCAAATAGTTTTCCTTCTTAAAAAGAATATAAAATCTCTATTACAAAAATAATAAACTATAATAATTATGTAAAAGAGCATCCAAATAAAAGATAGAAGAAGAATTCTCAGCCTTTAAGACCTCTGGACCGTTACACAACACAAACGATGAATTGTTACGCAATGTTCTCCTTCGGTTGATTTTCAAGCCTTGAAATTCGTCTTCTGCAATATGGCACGGATCCCAAGTCTCAAGCACATCCAAGCATACGTCTTTCTGTCTCTTAAGGCCTCTATTTATAGCCTCTACGTATCCAAAGACTTTTAGAGTTTCGATTTTATTCGAAGTCTTTTCATGTTAAAATAAGTAAATTCGAAATAGACTTTGATAAGTCTTTAAAATCATTCAAAACTCATTCAAATCTGAGTAAATATGCTTCCTAATCATTCCTGAGGCTTAGGATAAAATTTGAGTTCGATGTGGACTTGAAATTCTCAAGAAAAGTCAAAGAAATCCCGAAATAGCCTTTAGTCGAAGTAGGACTGAGATTAGGCATTTTAACGGACCGTAATGGGCTATTCATGCCCCTATTGTTACGTCCATTACGGTTATATTACGACCCATTATATTCAATTCAATTCTGGCAGCCTTCACTAATTTGCACTTTCTGACTCTGTTTTAACTCCGATTTGAGTGTCATTTATTTCTGTGGATTCCTGACTCAATTCTCTTGCTTTTTCTATAATAAAATATATAATTTTGGTAGATTTACATTTTTATAAAATTAAAGAAAAAAGATAAAAAAATAATGCATGTTATATGAAAAGGAATTGAAATGTGATTAAATGAATGGCTAATTATATGTATATTTTGCATGCATCAGATGATGACAGCGAGGGCACGACATGATTGTAGGAGAGGAGGTAGCGACGGAGTTGAACTGATGTAGAAGCGTAGGGCTGTTGAAGAGGTTGGAGCAAAGCTGGTGGAGGGTTGGAGGTCGTCCATGGAGATCTGCGGCTTTGCGGAGGGTAGACCTTGGTGATCTCCGGTGACCCCCTTTCTTTCTCTCTTTCCTTGCACACGACAACCTCTTGCCCTGTGCTGCGTGGCGCCGGCCTCTTGCCCTGCGCCGTTAGAGAAAGAGGTGTCAGCGTCTTGCCCTGCGACAGTGTGCACAAAGAAAGAGAGGGGGTGGGCGCCGACTTTCCGCCATCATCCTTGTGTCACGCATCATGCGCCGCCACTATCGCCTCCAAGGGCGGCGCCATCGAAGTCTGCGCCCTCCCCACCGTCACCTGCCGTGTACGTTCAGGAGATGAAGTAGCCGCCCTCGATCTTATCACTCGGGGCGCACCTGGCCAAGTTCCTTAAATCCCTCTTTGTTTTGTCGGCTGTAACCCGCCGAAGAAGAAGGACTTCGCCGGAAGGTCCTGTGCGGCCGGCGCCAGTTGCAATAGTAGGGGGGTCGATCGGCAAAGGTCGTCGCCTGTGAGGCCCACGCCGGAGGAGGTGCCCCCCTCCCCCACCCCTTTTTCGTTGTCATCGATGTTCTATTCTTTTTTTATATTTTTATTTGGCGTGTGTTTGTTTGCAGAACAAAGGGTAGAATAATCTGTTCTGCCAAACACCTCATGTGACGGGAACTTATAAAATTCCCATCACGTGAGGTACGGCGGGAACTTTTGGCAAAAGTTTCCCATCGCAAGTTCTTGCTAATTGCAAGAACAATCATATTTTTTTAAATTTTTTTTTCATTGGTCTAAATGTAGGTGGAGCTGCTTTTAGACCTATAACTTATTATTTTAATAATATCATTATATGTATATATTATATTCTTATATATTATATTATATTTATTTATTATTTATCCATTTTCATAAATTTATAATTTATTTAGGTATAATAAAAAAATTACATTTATTATTTATTACAATTTACTTTGTGTTATAATAAAATAAAAATTTCCATTATTATTTATTATAAAAATATATATTTTCTTGTTTAAATGTTGACGCAAATATTTTTATTTATTTTACTTATCATATATCATAATAAAAATTAACTAGTATGATATTAGCATAATTATTAATTATGGTATTCAAAATAAGTTATAATTATATAATTATTTTATATAAATATGATGTTAAATTATCTTTTATATTTCATTTTTATTTATTAATCGGTTTATATTAATTTTTTCTTCTATCAAATTTGCTAATTATAAAAATATTATATAATTAATAATATAAAAATAATCTTTATAAAATATATATTTATTTTTTACTTTTTATCCAAAGACCTACTAAAACTTATCTATCAAATCAACTTTTTAAATTCTCATCATTACATTTTTCCATCCAAACACCAATCTAAACTTTTGTATCTAATACATTAGTTCTCGGGAATTAACTTTTTTCCAAAATTCTCGTACCAAACACAGCCTTGATGTATTATCATAGGGTAACTTTGACTTTTCACACCAAAGTTAACAAAACATTTGACGGAAGTTGATGGAAGGATCAAATTGGAAAAATCGCGATAGTTTAGGGGTGGTTTATGGAAATAACTATACATATAATTTTGAAATGTTCACTAGGTACCCTGTGGATGATTTGACTCAACGTCACCTAATTTGCATCGGGTCAGACCGATCCGACCCGAATTCAACCTAACCATGAGCCGGGTCATGTACAAGTTGCGTGGACCTGGCCTGACTTAAGTCAATATTTAATTTAATTTTTTTTAAATAATTTAAAAATTAAATAAAATATTTTAAGTATAAAATAATAGTTAAATAGTTAGAAAACTTATTTTATGCTTTAAAATAAAGAAGTTTGCATCAAGTAAATGCAAATCAATAGAAATAGCAATGAAGACTAAGAAGACTCGACTTCATGTCAAAAGATCATCATGAGTTAAATTTGTGCTTCATTTATTGTTTGTGCCATCATTTTTTTACTAAGATTGTTGTCAACATCAAGAAAATAGGACATCATAGTCAATAGACATGGAATAAGACTTCCTAGCATGAGTGATAATAACATGATAAATGTAATAACTAGGATAACATAATCACCACAAATTATATAGCATATTCAATCATAAAATTTGGATATCATAATAACATAATCAATAATATCACTAGGACATTGCCCATCATAATCGATAATCATCATCCATATAGAATATTTTTTGGACACATACCATATCATCATTGTACATGATCATAAGCATTGTTAAAATTAGCAGCAACATAGTCCGATATGATTGATAGAACCATTATCATATGATCATCTTTATATATAATCAATGACATCATGCATAATCTTTTCATTTAAATCTTTTACCTATCCTTCAACTCCCTTTAACATTGGTCAGTGGAGTGTTTTTCCACACCCTTGTGGTTAGGATGGATTATCTCGACGCCAATAATGAAGTATCTTTCAACTCTTTAAAACATGAGTGGATGGAGTATCTTTCAATCCTCTTTTGGTCAAAGTTGACCATCATCGATAAGTCACTTTTATTTATTTATTTTTTGTCTTTTATCTTGTTTAACCTATAATTATCTATGGAGTTTGATGATCAACAATTATGAAAATAATATGATCAATAATATTTGGATTGGGATAGGATCATAAGATGAAAAAATGAGATCACACTATGATGAAATATAATAAGTAACTAATTATGGTACTTTAAAAATATAATCTACCTATATTATCTTCGATCATCGTCATAAAGATCATTTAGACCATTATTATCATAATTGAACATCATGATGTAATATAATCAATTAGAAAAGGTCACATAATCAAAATTGGATCGAATACTAATGTAAAGATCACATATTTAGAAATTTATTTGTCCTGTCAGAAAGGTCCAAGTGGTCCCATAAATTGAGAGGATATTTATGATATTATTTGATCATAAAGTCGCATGCTTTGGAGCATAAAGTCTACTTGACCGATTAAGTGAAAATATATCACGATATTAAGTATTGTATAAATTTGGATATTTAGCATTAATGTGATCGGAAATATAAATTTGGATAGATAAATTGAAAGAATCATTGTATAAAAAAAATCTAATGAAGATACATATAGTGCGGAGTTGCATCTTATAGTACTTGGACATACTGTATGGCCTCCTATAATATTGTGGGTATTGTCATATAATGTGACTACTTCCAAAGTTGTCAAGATCCCGATATAAACATTAAGATCTTACAACTTATGATCTTACTTACCACCTATGATCTAATATGATTTTGATTTTAATCACAAATCTTATGATATTATCTGATCCTAGAAGGCCCTAGAACATTTGTATTTAACAAAGGAAAAATGTTCAATTTTGCTAGATATCAATTGAAAACCCACGAAGACTCATGGGTTTAGTGTCGTCAATGAGGCTTATTGGAGACACCAACATAATAAAATCAAATCCTTTTATGTTTCATTATTTTTGCAGGAATTAATCATCACAAACTAATTTTTAGAGAGCTCCACACTTATTCTGAATTTGTCTCACCTTTAGAGCTGCCCCCATTTGCAACTCTTTTACCTTTTGCTATGAATTGTTTTACCATTTTTTTTATTAAAATAAGAAGGTGTATAATAATTAGTTTTCTTTGTAGATGAGGACAGTAAGATTCAATGGTCTACGTTTCATAAAGATGTGTTGAAGCCATTAAAGAAAAATAGAAGGAACAAGCACAAGTCCCTACCTCCTCACCTCTTGTTGAAGCAATGTTTCTTCTAGCTTAAAACAACATTAAGATAATTTATAACACTGGAGAGTAAATGGTACTTTCTATCCCTAAATGTGTTAGTTTATTTTATAAAGTACCATTGATTTCTAAAGGTACAAATTTCTTTTTCGATCATCATGACTCGCTCTGAAATTTTAAATTCTGCATGCTTGATTTGAAAACCCATGCATACCTTTTTTCTTTGTTATCAAACATTAATTAGGAAATATTATGAGTATCATCCATGATCCTTTAACTCTCAGAATAACTTATTTTGAATTTATTCTTAAAGAAAAAAATATTATAAGATTAACTAAGATTTGAGACCAAAGTCATGACTGTTTTGTTTGACTCTCGTCACAACCTCTCCTTAGATCCTTCAGTTATTTTTGTTGCAAAATCTTGAATTATGATCTATTTTGCTATAGGAAGTTCATATACGAAATGTTCATAAGTTCAAATTGTACTTGCATTTGTAACTAGTTATTTCTTTTGTGACTTGAAAAATGTTTTTTTTCTCTTTCTTGAATAAATAACCCATATTTCTAAAAGTAATGGTGAGGAAGGTTCTGAGAATTGAATAATTACTCCTATGTTCTCTTGCTTGAGATGGATAAAATTATGTTTTTTTTTTTTTGCACCTTCAACACCCAGGTCGAGTATTTTCAAAAGAAAGACAATGAATGTGTAGGAGTATAATTTTCAAGATTGGTATCCAAACTTTGATGTTGATCCCAAGTTAGTACCCTAACTTTGTAAAATAACAAATTGGTCCCTCAACTATTTAAACATTTCAAATTTAGTCCCTTTCACGTATTAATCATTTTTACTACATATTAGATAATAACTTTCAATCATATTTTATATTTATTATGATAATAAATAACACATATTTACATTTATATACTACACTATATTAAAATTAAAATTTTATCATGCCACATGTCATTATCTCATATTTTTAAGGAAAAAATGTACATAGATAATTTTCTCTTAATCAAAACACAATTATAAAAAATAAATTTTCTATAAAAATATATTAAAATAAAAATTTATATTTACATATTATACTAAATGAGAGTAGTATTCCTTTGTAATGATATTTCTCGTCCTTCATATAAGCAATAATTGCTTGATTATCACAAAGAAGGATCATCTATTAAATTTATTAAATTAGTCAATAAATTTATATTGAAATTAAATTTATACTATTATATTAGTAAGAATAAAAACAAATCTACTATTTAGACTAACATTTGATAAAAAAATATTTAATTGGTTTAATCAATTTTATAATAATTTATATATTAAATTACTCTTAAATAATTATAAATAATAATATTATATAAACATTCGGTTCAACTAGTGACTCCCGGTTGAACCGATCAAACCTTGACTCGGTCGGCACGTCGATGCGATCTCCGATCCAATTTTTAAAACATTGCAAATATCATAATTATCTTCACTTAGCTTTTCATTATTGTTCAGGTTAGAAATGATTATTTTGAAGTCGTGATCTAGTTTGATCACAAAATAGGAGAAATCTGTGTTATGCATGTTATAATTTGTCTGCAAAAATATAAATAATGAAATAGCAATACTCATAAAGTAGTGACATTAGAGAGGTTGCTACACTCCCACTTATATCTCATTATTTCAAAGAAATATTATTGTTCATTATATTAACAATGCAACAAAATTAATCTAAGTTTTATTTATTTTTTGAATTAACACATAATTCAAAATTTTCTATATATGAATTTTGAATCAATTATAATTCAAAATCACCAAAATTCTTTTCGTGTAATACAATAAAGACAACTAGGACTAGCACAATGAGGTATCTTCCCTGAGGTGTGCCAATTAAATAACCGCGCATTATTTTTCATCTCGTCATCAAATCAGGAAAAATTGTGCTACCACTGTCACACATCAACTATACACCAAGCTAGTTCCTCGAAATCATTTTAGACATGCATTTTGGATTACACACCACTCAATAGAACGACATTGGTTATTGTGGCAATATTATCTCAATATATTTTAGTCCTACAAAAGAACTACATATATTCATGTATTATTTAATTACCTATAGTTCATATAATTAGACCAACTAATTATTCTTCATTATAGGCTTATATGAAACATTGTTAGCACATAGCCAAAAAAAATATTGACATGTATTGCCATTTTACAAAAAAGAATTAATTCAATTTGTTTAATTTCAACTTAATTTCAAATCATATGCAAGTTATCACACTTAACAAAAATTGGACATACCGATTTTAATTTCAAATTCTCAATTTTAACACATAATTAAAATTTTAGGATGATAATTATTTGCAATAAATTTTGGATATACCAATTTTGATCCAAATTCAAATTTCAAATTATTCAAATGCCTTATGTAATTGAATTTAGATCATAACAACAAATATCATTATGACATACATAAATTAAATATTTATTTCATGCATGATAACACATCTATTAGGCCATACTTGTAATTAGCATGCAAATCTAAATCATTTAACTATTGCAATAAATCAATAAATGATTTTCTTTTAATAGTGTTAAAATGCATGCAATATGTTAAAATTTATAGAAAAAGTTACTAAGTAAAATACATATTTCTCTAATTTTTATAAATTTTAAAATAAATATTTTCTAATTATTCTAATAATTTGTGAAAAATAAAAAAAAGAAAAAAACTATATATTGGGCATCTCTGGCGGCCGAGTTGCTTGTTCATATGGGTGCAACACCATTGCACCCATACTAGGCCCTTTCAGTAGGCCTTTTACTAGCGGGAATAGTTTTTCATTTTTTTTGCAACATATGTAGAAAAAATTTGTTAAAATATTAAAATAAATTAGAAAAAATAAATTATGGTCTAGGTTCATTTATAATATATTTGTGACGACAAATATCACTTTGTCCCTTGATTATGGTCATACAATCAAGATGCATGGATCCAAAAAATAATATCAATTAATTTTTTTTAGCGCAATCACAAGTTCGAGAAAAACCATAAAAACTCTAATACTAATGTTAGATTTGTAACACATATAAATTAGAGATGTTGCGGAATACTCTTGTTGTGGAAGCGGGTCATCAAGATTTTTTCACAAGCACTGGACGGACACACTTGTACCTCGGGATCGAGCACCGAATCTCAGAGGAACAGAACACTTGACCATAACACAAGTACCTTTGGATGGACGTACACGAAAGCATTGAACCCATGGTATTGATCCCCTTTATAGGAAAAAGACAAGGTGAAGGAGACTTGGGCGAGAGGGTGTATCACGCACGTCCGTCGCACGATTGCGAGCACATCGCGCGAGAAGCATGCTTCCGCGCGTGAAATGAGGGCAGACTAGGGTTGGACACAAGCTAGCTAGGCTTCCATTTAAATAGGTCAAGCCTGTTGCAAAATAAAAGTATTTATGCCTGACCTATAGCCTATAACGAGCCATGAATATAAACTTAGCCTGGTTTATTTGATTAACTTTTAATGTCTGGCCTAGCTTATTAGCCTATTAATCCAAACATATTTTTTTATGATCTACTACATTAAATATAATAAATCTTATTTACTAAAGAAATAATATATATGAACTAAATAAAAGAGACACTACTAATATATTTTTTGTAAACATATAATAAAAATAGTAATGTTGAACTAAAAAATGAAGATTTAAAAGATGAATGAATACTTTTATTTTTTAAATATATATATATATATAATATTAATAAATATTGGCATGATAAACTATAAGGCTAAGCCAATTATTAAGAGGCTAAGCTCCTA
The DNA here is from genome assembly GCA_030549335.1 of Pontederia crassipes. Lineage (NCBI taxonomy): Eukaryota > Viridiplantae > Streptophyta > Magnoliopsida > Commelinales > Pontederiaceae > Pontederia > Pontederia crassipes. The sequence continues at coordinate 47,614,828 of CM060189.1, read as the reverse complement.
TAAGAAAATAGGCTTTATTCAATATTTCGATCTGGCTTATTTTGATAATAGGTCGAGCCGATATAGGCAAAAAATAGACCGAGCCACGAATTGTTCACGAACGACTCGACTTATTTCCAGCCCTTGGGCACTTGTGCCTGTGTCAGCCGCTAGTGGGCCATGTGCACATGGCCCACTGATGTGCCTACGAGGGCACACCAACAAAACCAATTAAACTGGGAAACTAGATTAAATTAATGATTAGTGCAAAATACTTTCAACATGTTGTGTATGAAAATTTTCCTTCATTTTGTTTCTGTTGTGGCCTTGTCGGGCATGAGTTGGAGCCCTACCCCCTTTGACTAAAGATGGATGGTGAGGCCAATTCCTCCGAGCTTGTATGCATACTATACCACGACGATGGCCTTCAACTGAAAAGTATCGTTCGTAGTGGCCCGCCCATGGCCACGACCACTAACCATAACAGATTGTGTGTCTAGCCTAACTAGAGAATGCCTAGGTGACTTCAATGTCAACCATTCGGTCGATCAAGCACATTCGGTCGATCAAGCACAGCCATCTCAATGCAACCAACCCTTCCATACTGTTTGGAATGGAATGGGCGTGAAACTTTTATTTACTAAAGTATAATTTATTTTTTTTCCCACACAAATTAGTTATTTAACCTAAAATTCAAGAATATTTAGTGTAGAACATAAGCACATAAGTCGTAAATATCACATATACTTAAGCCCTCAAATTTTAGATTGTATTTGAAATTGTAAAAGACTAGGCTGTCATTAATATTGCTTATAAAGATTTTGGTTGTACTAATCAAGATAACACTCCAACAAAACACAATAGCTTTCGTGTAAGAACTATCAATGTGGAGATGGCTCCAATGAGCTCGTGAAGGTTAAATATATTTAATATTGACTATTAATCATAAGTATATGTTAGTTGAACATGTAATTCTAATTAGCAAGATAATACAATATTTTAAAAAACTTTTTTGTTATAGGTAGCTAATTTTTTTTCCTAAATAACATGAAATATAACTAGATACCTAAACTTTCTGATTTGATATTTTGTTTTTCTTACTCTAGGTAAACACATTTTTTGAGTTGGACTATCTATCAAAATATGTCTTTGCTAAAAGATATTTTATTTGTTTTCCTCTTTTGCATGTGAAATAAAATTAATAAATTTATGCGTGTTATGCACCCTTAAGTCATGACAGATAATAAGCAATTAATATCACATCAATGTTTTTTTTCTATATAAATCATCAAAATTTTGAGTGTGATTACAACTATACAATAGTGGCCAGTCATAATTATGGGAGATAAGATTATTGTTGTATAACTTATTGTAACATTGGAAAAAACACAAGGATCTTGTGTATGAAAACATGACATGGTGTTAAATGTGGTCAAGGTAGTTAAAACGAAAGGTATTGAATTAAATATATAATATAAATTATTTATCATAGTGACATATCAATGTTTAGATTAAATATATAATTTAATGAGTAAAATGGAACAACATATATTTTTTTTGCAAGACTTCAACTAATGTTTCGATTCATGTGTCAAAAAAGAGAAAATTGTTATAGATGAATTTTATTTGTTTCTATTGAACCTACTTTACCAATATTAAGTACTAATAATACCCCCTTTAAAATGAAAATATAGGTGTTCAAATCCAGTAAAGCCTTCAATAGAGAGGTCAAATTTTTAGTATTTTTTTTATACAAAATCCAAACTTTTCTAATGTTGTTCTTTCAATTATTCTCAAATATTATACTTGCTTTAACAAAAAAAATAATTCAATTGACCTTTTGAAATTTATAAACCATACAAATAGAGAAATGTTACAACATTCACAATTATTTTTATTATGGTAGTAAACCATCAGGAATTTGACATCACGGATCAAGTTAACAAATCCTTATGAGAAGAAAAAAAAATTAGGCTTTGATCTTTTGGAATTTTTTGAGCTTCCTTGTCTTCTTGGATGGCTCATCAAAGACAACAGCCTGGTAGAGCTGGGTGGCGTTGACGCCATTGTTGATGCGTTTGCCTAGCTTGACTTCAATGTCAATATGGTAATTCGTACCAGCGTCCACTACTTGTCTTTGGCCTTTGACGACCTTCACAAAAACAAGCTCATGGATGTTGTTGATGATGCTGTTGTATGTTTTGACTGCGAACGTTGCAATCTGCACAACATGGGGATTGTTTGGATCCTTGATAGGTTTCCATCCACCTTTCACATCGCGTGCTTCTGATGACGCAAGGAGGGCGGCGCAAAGAAATGCGGCAAAGATGAAAATAGAGGAGGACCTCATTGATGGGAAAATCCGAGAACAAGGAGAGAAGATCGCAGAGAGATTGCAAAAAAATAGAGGAGACACACGAAATTTACCCAGGTTCACCCTTGAGATGAGGGGTACGTCCTGCAAAGAAGTTCCACTATATGTTTAGGTTTACAGCCGCCACACAAAATTACATCAGAAATTAGGCTATTAATAGCCTCTCCAAACCGGGTTTAAAACCCAAACAAACAGAGAAAAAACCTAATCCGAACCACACGGACCGGCTAAACAAAAGCCCAAATCCGACGAGCGGGACCGCCGTCGGGGGGCGGGGCCCCCCGAACCCCCCCCCCCTTTCGTTCGTACGCCAGCAATACTGTTAATTGGGTAATACTCAGATTCCCCTAAGCTCACGTGGGCGAACCCGATGTGAGAAACAAGGGGCCCTGAAGTATTCACCAACTCTAACATTCTCCCACTTGGTGGATACTTCACACCAATGAGAGCCTTGCCAGCAACATTCTTCTTCAATCCGACAGCAGTAGAGCACCACTCAAACTTTACACCTGTAACTGCTTTAGTCAGAAAATCAGAATTATTCTCTGTTGTATCAACCTTTTCAAGCTGAACCTCTTTCTTTTCCACCTTTTCCCGAATAAAGTGGTATTGGATGTCAATATGCTTTGTGCGTGAGTGAAATGCGGGATTCTTAGCTAACTGAATAGCACCTTGATTATCACATCTCACCTCTATAGCACCTTGCTCAAATCCGAGCTCCAAGCACAACCGTCGTAGCCATATGGCCTCTTTTGCAGCATGAGTAAGAGCCATATATTCTGCTTCTGTAGAAGAAAGTGCTACCACGCTTTGTCTCTTGCTCATCCAACTTAGTGCAGCCCCAAATAATGTAAAAACATATCCGCTAGTGGATCGTCTACTATCAATGTCTCCACCTCAATCAGCATCTACATGGCCCACAATATCAAGCATCTTTCCTTTCCTTGTACCTTCAAAACACAACGAAAAATTTGAAGTTCCACGAAGGTACCTGAAAACTCTCTTGATAGCATTCCAATATTCCCTGCCTGAGTTAGACATATATCGACTCAAGACTCCCACTTCTTGGGCTATATCTGGACGCGTGCACACCATGGCATACATCAAGCTGCCCACTGCACTTGCATATGGCACACGATCCATCTCTTCAGCTTCTTCATCCGTCTTCGGGCATTGCTCTGCAGAAAGTTTGGTTCCTAGAGACATAGGAGTACCCACTGGCTTGCAGTCCGATATGTTAAATTTCTTCAACACTTCATTTATGTACTTCTCCTATTCTAACCACAACTTTCGCTTCTGACGATCCCTTCTAATCTGCATACCCAAAATAAAATTCGCTGGCCCTAAGTCTTTCATCTCAAACTTCTTGGCCAACAAATCCTTCACTGAATTCACCATCTTCATACTGTTTCCAATCAGCAACATGTCATCCACATACAATGTAAGAATGACAAACTGATCTCCAACTCTCTTCACATAAATACAATGATCTGAATCTGAACGTACAAACTTGAGTTCGAGCATGTACGTATCAAACTTCTGGTACCACATCCTTGGCGACTGCTTCAATCCATACAAAGACTTCTTCAATTTACACACCAGCTTTTCTTTACCTTGAACTTCAAAGCCTTCTGGTTGCCTCATATATATCTCTTCCTCCAAGTCCCCATGAAGGAATGCCGTCTTCACATCCATCTGCTCTACCTCAAGATTATATGCTGCTGCCAGAGATAGAACAAATCTGATTGAAGTCATTTTCTCCACGGGAGAAAAAATCTCATCATAGTCGACTCCCTCAACCTGAGAGTACCCTTTAGCTACCAGGCTCGCCTTGTACTTCTCTACAGACCCATCCGGTTTCAGCTTTCGCTTGAACACCCATTTGCAACCAATTGCCTTTCTATCCTTAGGCAATTTACACAAACTCCATGTTTCATTCTTATCCAGTGACTGCATCTCATCTGCCATAGCAAGCTCCCACTGATTTGCATCATCCATAGACCTTGCATCTTTTACAGAACTAGGTTCTTCTCCGATGATGCTCAAAGCATGAAACGAACTCAGAGCACTAAGAGAGTATCTCAAAGGTGCTCTTCTTTCTCGTGTCGATCTCCTGAGAACTGGTATGGTAGTACCAATATCTGGGTCTTCATCTGAATCTGCATCTTCAACTTCATTAACCGAGTCATCTTGATCCGGTTCTATAACAGACTCAACTGAAGTATCTTGTGCATCCACCTCTAAAGTTTCAGAATTAGAATCTTCTTCAAGCACTACCACTTTCTTAGGTTCATCACCTTTTTGAACTTCAACTTGGGAACGTGATTCACGGAAAACAACATCCCTGCTGTAAATAATAGTCCTTGACTTTGGATTCCACAGTTTGTAGCCCTTGATCCCTTCCTTGTATCCGACAAATATGTTCTTTTCAGATTTATTATCAAGCTTACCCCGCTTTTCCTTGGGTATATGAACATATGCGTCACATCCGAACACCCGAACATGAGACAAATTTGACTTCTTCCCAAACATTGCCTCATAAGGTGTCTGATCCTTCACTGATGAGGTCGGTGAGCGGTTCTTCAGGTAGTTTGCTGTGGCTACAGCTTCTGCCCAGAATTCTTGCCCCAATTCAGCCCAACTCAGCATACATCTGGCCTTCTCTATGAGTGACCGATTTAACCTTTCAGCTACTCCATTCTGCTCAGGTGTATATGGAGTTGTCTTCTGCCTAGCAATATCATTGTCCACGCAGAACTGCTCAAACTTATCTGAACAAAATTCACCTCCATTATCTGTACGAAGAACCTTGATCTTGCAGCTCAATTGATTTTCCACCAAAACTTTAAATTCTCGAAACTTATCGAATACATCTGATTTATTCTTGATAAAATAAATCCAACTGTATCTCGAAAAATCATCTATAAAAGAAACATAGTACCTGGACCCTCCAATAGATGGAGTCGGAGTTGGTCCAAAGACATCACTATGAATCAGTTCGAGAATTTTCGTTGCTCTTGAACCTGTGTGTTGAAAACTGACTCGGTTCTGTTTTCCATGGAGGCAATGTTCACAGAACCCGAAGCCCACAGAACAATCCGGAACTCCTCCTACCATCTGACTTGATGCTATAGTGGAGAGTCATTTTTCACTATATGGCCTAATCTCCGATGCCACAACATAGATTTGCTGTCTTCATCTTCTTTGGCCTCTTCAAAAATAAATTCGCAGCCCACAGATATTGTCTCTCCGAGCAACTTGTACAACGTGCCATAGCGAACCCCTCGTGCAATTACAATCGACCCTCTGATCATCTTGCACGAATCCTTATCGCAACTGAATATAACACCCGAGTCAGCCATTGTACCAACAGATAATAAACTCCTGCTCATAAGTGGTATATGCATCACATCTGGTAGAGTCTTCACCGTGCCATCATTCATCCTCAACTTCACCCTGCCACGTCCAACAATCTGAACCGCAGTGTCATCTCCGAGCATGACATCCCCACCATTATACTCCTCATATTCACAGAACCAGTGTTTATGAGGCGTCATGTGGTACGAAGCACCAGTGTCGATAAGCCATACATCTTTATCTGATTGTGCCGTACATGCAGAAGCCACATACATATCTCCTGCCTCAGCCTCCTTTTTGTCCGAGGTTGACTCAGCTTCTTTCTTATGAACCGGCTTGTTTTTGTAATCTCGCTTCAGATGGCCCCACTCTTGACATCTCCAGCATTGCACCTTCTTATCCTTACTCTTCGAACGCCCACGAGATTTGGATCTCCCTCTCTGATTTTGATTCCTTTCTGGTTGCCTTCCTCTGGCCGCCAGCGCCTCTTTACCAGAACTTGCTGATCCCTTTCTCCGTATTTCCTCTGATAACAAGGCAGCACATACACTTTCATACGAAAGTTCTTTATCCCTGCCACCAATCACAACAATTAGATTGTCCCATGAATCCGGCAGCGAACAGAGCAATGTTATTGCCTTATCATCATCTTGAAACTTAACACCGATTGATACAAATTGACTGATCATCGTGTTAAAGTTATAAAGATGAGTAGAAAATGAATTATCCTCCTGCATCCGAAGATTGTACAATTTCTTCCTCAGAAATAACTTGTTAACCAACGACTTACTTTGATATAGGGATTCCAACTTCCTCCACAGATCTCTGGCAGTAGGTTCGCCCATCACATTCGTAAGAATTGAATCCGCGAGACACAGCCGAATCAAACCCTTCGCCTTTCTATCAATCCGATCCCACTCTTCGATCGCCTTTGGATCTGCCTGACTGGAGGAGGCCTCGTCCGCGACCTTCGCCGCCTCCATGTCTGGTCTCTCCTTCTCGATTGCCGTCCAAAGATCTCGATCACAAAGGAGATCCTCCATCTTCATCTTCCAGAGATCAAACCGTGTTCCATCAAATTTTTTTATCTCGATTCGCGATCCTCCTGACATCTCGAATAAACCCTAATTTCTCGAACAACCTGTGCTCTGATACCAATTGATGGGAAAATCCGAGAACAAGGAGAGAAGATCGCAGAGAGATTGCAGAAAAATAGAGGAGACACACGAAATTTACTCAGGTTCACCCTTGAGATGAGGGCTACGTCCTGCAAAAAGGTTCCACTATATGTTTAGGTTTACAGCCGCCACACAAAATTACATCAGAAATTAGGCTATTAATAGCCTCTCCAAACCGGGTTTAAAACCCAAACAAACAGAGAAAAAACCTAATTCGAACCACACGGGCCGGCTAAACAAAAGCCCAAAACCCGTCTAGGTTTCGGGGGCGCTGCCCCCGAACCCCCGCCCGCTCACCGGCGAGCAGGACCGCCGTCGGGAGGCTGGGCCCCCCCCGAACCCCCCCTTTCGTTCGTACGCCAGCAATACTGTTAATTGGGTAATACTCAGATTCCCCTAAGCTCACGTGGGCGAACCCGATGTGAGAAACAAGGGGCCCTGAAGTATTCACCAACTCTAACACTCATGGTGACGGGCAGGTAGATGTTGACTGGTATGAGGATGTATATGGTGCTTGTGTGGGAAGCAATCAAGAGTTCAGTTGTCATTTATAGGGGAAATGATATGGATGAGCCCGCAAGCAGAATGCCAATGGATAGGATCAATATTATTGTGTGCACCTGGAAATATTAATTGATGCAAGCTTTTGATGTATGATACATGAATGGAAGAATGGATTTAATGTCATACTATTATTACATCAAATTAAAGATCAACAATTATGATAGTTAATTTTGGAATGCAAGAAGGGATTTCTTTCCTACCATGTCATGAAGTAAGAAAAAAAGCTTTCCATATTTTTTAACTTTTATTCAAAAAATATGCATACTTGGAAATTTTTTACTAGTAAAAGTATTTAATGCTCATCACATTAATGATGATAATTAATGAACACAAAACTTAACACTTCGTGGCCACCATGTAGTTGTTGCACAACTTAAGGATGAACTTGGCATTATATTTGGTGCTTGTTCATGGGAGAATAAGTTCAAAATTACTCTACATACCCGAAAAACTAATAATAAATATTTTTGGTGTATGACACATGAATGAAGGAAAAACATCATTTAAGAACATGTAATTATTTCACTAGATCGAAAATAAATAATGAAAATCATTCTTGTAAAAAAAATGGCAATACTAATTATTTTTGTTAAAGAAATTTTGATGAATCATTCAAATCAAAATTCTTAAGAAAATATTTCATAAATTAAATTGAAAATTAAATATTGCAAATCATAAATCATAGCAATGAAGCTACACTAATTTTTATGGGTTTTTTCTATAAGTATGGATGAAGATCAATGTAAATAAACATTAGGGCTTAGGGGATAGTGTCAAGACTTATATTTCTTAAACCAATGTAAAACCACTAAAGTAGCAGTAGATGTTCATCTCCTTCGGACTTAGAGGAATCCTAAGACATAAGTCGATGCTCAGCCAATGTCAATACTGAGTCCCGATAAGTAATAATCCCTCTCGGGTGGATTATCTTAAGTCATGTTGGAAAGAGAAAGTAGTGAAAACTCTGGACAGACCTCTCGGTCCTACCTGACACTAGTCGTTGATGACTCCTTAGACACAACTCAATTCTCGCCTCACTTCTCGGTATGCATGTGATAGTTGAGGGATAGATTACCCTCTCGGGTGAGAGTCACCAACACTATAAGACCAAAAATAGTTCGAACGAAGAAAGAACTTCAGCAAGACGAATGACCTTGGGATACTCCGGGTCCACCACTCAGGCCTCACCACTTACTAGCCACCGAGGCAACTTAGCTGCTGCCCCACCTCTCGACACGAATGCAATGATTAAGGAATATAGTATCCCTCTTTGACAGAAGATGTTGGCATTCGAATAAATGGTCAAAGTCCCAAAAACATAAGATCATCTCTCGAAATAAAAAAATTAGGAGACCCGAATGCCCTCAATTGGACCTCGGTAGTGGTGATTACTCAACATATCCTAACACCGGTCTAACATCTCGGCTCACATGCCTTAGCTAGGGATTGTGAACACTCTCTTGGGCTAGAATCACCTTCACTGAAGGCCGTCTGAACTGAATCCATGGGATTAATTGGAAAGAGGAAATAGATTAATAGGAAATTGATCAACATTATGTCTTGAGGAAAGAATCCAGCTTCAAGCTCCTTACCTCTCGACCTTGAAGTTTGAATTGGAGAAGAATGTAACCCTTTCGGGCCAAGGCGCAATAGGTGAACCAATCAATGAGAACATATAAGGCAATCCAAAGAGATATCAAGAAATTCGTAACAACACAATGGAACAGTAAACAAGAAATAATAGAACAGTAATCATGAGATAAAATGTAATCGACTATTGCATATCATAAGCTTAAAAAAGATAGGTTTAGAAGCATAATCATCCATCACAAATCTTAACCCTGGTTGTTCAACTACACATTAGAGATCAGAAAAAGAGGAAAAAAAGAAAAGAAAAGAAAAGAAGATGAAGGGAGGTTGCCTCCTCCTACAATGCATTGGGGATTGAGGTGTTAGAAGATTGGGAAGATTCTGTAAGCCCCCTTCATGGATATCCTCCTTGTCCTTTTATAGCTTTAATGTTTGGTGCCATCTGTCCACATATGTAGCTATTTTCTTGTCTTGTTGTCATCACTATTCTAGCCAAATGAACAAATGAATATGCTTGTGGTCCTTCCTTGGTTGCCTCGCTCTTAGCTGCCACCTTTATGATTTTTTCAGCTACTCTTTTTTCCACATCGGCTTTTAGTGTTAGAAGATGCTTCATTCTTCTAATGTAAGAGAATCTTCCAGGCTGACTTGAAAAAGTGTTTTCCTCAAACTACTATGAACAAGATGCCTTCTTGAACTGTGTTGTCTACTTTTGAATTCGCCTAAATGTCCAGGTTAGAGATGGAATTTCGGGTGGGTCGCATGACCCGGCACGCCGCCGGCCCGCCCAAAAGCCGTGCCCGCCCGGCCCGGCACGGACACGGCCCGCGCACGGAAACACGGACCGTGTCGTGCCATTCCGTGCCGGGTCGTCCTACCGCACTATTAACATGACACGGCCCGAGCACGGTGAACACGGATCCGGCACGACACGGCCCGTTTTGGCACGGACACGGATCGCGCATGATGCATAACACGGTCCGCGCTAAAATCACACGGTCCATGTTGTTTCGATTTGACAACATGATCACAGGTTGAGTTTACGGGCGCATTACGAGTACAACACAGACCGTGTTTAAATCAACACGGACCGTGTTGAATCCCCTCCGTCGCTTATAAAATGCAGCCGAACTTCTCCCTTTTCTTCATCGCTCTCATTATTTTTCCCCTCATCTCTCTCTTATACTCTCACTCTCGCTCTCAATCTCCTCTCCTCTCCTCTCCTTCCCCAAATGGCTACATGTCTACATTCCTCCCTTTCTCTCAATCTCATCTTCTCTCATTAAATAATTAAGGTATCATTTTCACAATAGTCGTTCTTAGACTCATTTCGAGTGATACTATCTTTTCTCTTGAAATTGATCTAAATAGCGACTGTTGTGAATAAGATACCATGATTACTCAATGAGAGTTTGAAAATTATAACTATATAATTATTATATAATAATAATTAAAGTAGTCGGTAGTCATTAAACTAAAGTCATATTATAATTTCATTTAAGTACTAGTTTGCTTAGTATAATTTGGTTTAGTTATAACATAGTAATATAGTATATACTATTATACTATATAGTATCTTGGTTATAAGATAGTTAAATACTAATTTACTTAATATAACCTAGTTATAACTTAGTATATAGTAATTAGTAAATTAGTACTTAACTATCTATACTAGATTACAAGTATGATGTATACTAGTATTACTAATATATATTTATTAAATACTTACCAATTAATTTTATGTATAAGGTTATAAGTTATAAGTTATAACCTATTAGTTATTACTTAGTACTCAATTGTTCATTTTACAAATTTATTTACTTAATAATTATAAATTACTGACTTAATGTATTTGAAAATTTAACTATATAATTGTTTATATAATAATTAAAGTAGTCACTACACACTAGTCACTAAGTCATATATTATAGAATAATTAATAATACTAATCATATTATATAATAATCTATAAGTAAATTAAAAAGTATAAAAGTTCATGAAAGGCACAAAAAAAGGGCCGTCCGACACGGCACGACCCGGCCCGGTCAGGCCGGGCCCAGACCGTGCCGGGGTCCAAAACGGACCATGTGGCACGACACGGCCCGCGGCACGGTCAAACATGGGTTGACCAGTCCGAGCACAACTCGACACGGCCCGTTTGTCCATCTCTAGTCCAGGTGGAGGTAACCACATGTATGCTCTTATGTGGCATGTAGGTGGGGGGCATATACCTGCATGCCCCCATGTGTTGTCTTTTGATATTTCTAAATGGAAAATAATCAAAACAAGTAACGCAATCCCAAGAATACATAACATGATATTTTACAAGATGGATGTGGAGAAATCATAAAAGTTTCATTTCAATAATGAAGCGTGTGTTTGAGCATAAGAACATAACAAAACATGGAATAAATGCATGCCAAACATAAATGAAAAGTAAATATAATTTCTTCACATTAACAGTGATTATCAATTGGAAAACAATTTATACCATGGTTATGACTTCAAAACATCAATATAAAGTAAAAATAATGAGCCACCATCTCAATTTTCTTTCAGCTTCTCTACCTTGCCTTCTAAAGTGCCTTTAGACTATTCTTCTCCTTCTAAGATTTCTTCTCAAGTTAGTATCAAAGTCAAAATAATCTTCAAGTAAAACAATTTCCTCTGAACTTCTCTCAATACTTGACATGAAAATTAGAAAGGAATAGTACAAAATATGATATAAGAGTAACGGTAAAAACAAGTTGAGAAAGAGAAAATTGCAAGAAAAAAAATTGCTCTAAGAAAAGATAGGAAAATGGCTAAGGTAAGGAAAAAATATTCACAACTAAGAAATATAAACAATATTCAACTACCAAAGTTGGAAAATTAAATATGACAATTCAAAATGACTTCCCTGACAATAATGCTAAAAACCTATCTTGAGTTGTGTCTAAGTTTGTATGAAAAATAAAAAATGTGGGCAAAATCAAGTGAAGTGAGGCATGAAAGCAAAAAGGAGACTAAGCACAAATGAAATACCCCCACATCGAGAAATGACCCTAGTCAAATAGAAATCCAAAATCAAATTTTAAATTCTCGACGCACAAATCAATGCTTCAAGAAAACAACTATCAATGTAGTACTTGATGATCGATTCACAAGAAAAGTGCACTAAATTATAACACTTACTTGAATAAATTGTGTGTGAAAAGTAAATCTAAGTGTTATAAAGAGTAAATGAAAATTACTAAAATGTGAAATTGCAAAAGGTAAATGTTACTCTAGTTTTTATAAGTTATTTGATTTAGCTTTAAAAAATAAGAAATGAAAAAAAAACAAGCAAATAAACAAAAATCTGCAACAATAGTAGAAACTGGCTAGACGTTGTTTCCTAACTCAATAAATCCAAGGATATAGCAGCTCAGGAACTTCAAGACATGAATGATCACATTCTCATGGTGATCATTGTTTAGGTCTGTCTCACTCTCGTGCAGCAAAACCCTAGATACTGGCTATAGTACTGTAATTTTATTTTTCGACGATTAGGAACGTCGATATTTTTTACTGTCGTAACTATCGGTAAATGTATAATAATATAATATGAGGAGTATCTTATTAATATAATTAGCGACAGTTCAAACCGTCGTAATTTTCGACGGTCCCGACCGTCAATAATAATTAGCGACAGTTCAAACCGTCGGTAAAATAAAAAATAAATATCATACATAACTAAATATAGTATTTTATTTTTATAATTAAATAATTTTTTATGATCACAACCATCGGTAATTTTAAAAATAATTAATATTTGCTTTTCCGATGGTCAGAGCCGTCGGTAATTAAAATTTCTTTATCCCACTTTTTTTTTCATTTTCCTGCTTTCTCATCTTTTCACCTATATATATATATATCTATATATACCCAATCCCTTTATTTCTTTCCTCCTCTCCTCTCTCTCCCCCTCCCCCCCTCTCCCTCTCACTCTCCCTGCCGACGAGCCTCCCGACCGGACGTCAAGCGTCGATCGCCGGCAACCCTCTCCCCTTCTCGCTCTCTCTCTCTCGCTCGGATCGCCAGGCGGCCGGATCAGTTATGGGCGGCCGGATCAGTCACGGGCGGTCGAATTCGACCGTCGGCAGATGGATCCGGCCGCGGGCGGCCGGATTCGACAACGGGTGGCCGAATTCGGCCGCTGCCCGGCGGATTCGGCCGCGGGCGACTGGATTCGGCCGCCTGGCGGCCGGATCCAGCCTCTGGCGATCGGATACTGCCGAAAACTTCGGCGGTCATCGCAACCGCTCGAAAGTTTCTTGGCGGTCGCGACCGTAGAAGTTTCGATGGTTTCGTGGACCGCCGCAAATATCGATCGAAGTTTCGATGGTTTCGTGGAATCGATTCCGTCGAAAAAACCTTCGAAAATGACCGACGGTTTTCGGAGAAATTACAGACTTGAGAGACCCAATCAGATACAAACTCCACCGTTCGCATAGTTGGAATAATTCTTGATGATATTTATTCAAGTGGGTTCACCTCTTGGCCTCACCACTCAATTTTCCTGGTAGGATCATTCTCCACTATATGAGTTAGATTGCGAGTTTGTCAAGATTGATTAAAGTATCATTAACCAGCTTGTCGTTTAAAAAAAAGTTTAGAAAACCAAATCCTAAAACATACCGGAAGCCTTCGAGCTTTAACCATGTTGTCGTCACAAGAATTCTTGACAAAGAGGCAAAAGGGTGGAAGAGAAAGAAGCAAGCCCCCAATTGAATCCTTTTTCACATCTCCCACAAATTAGGTCAAGCACCTTTTCAAAAATACCCCTCAAATAATCATATAAATTATAGAGAAAAATGCATTTGTAAACCCATAAAAAATTTTACACATGTAGACCAATCATTCGATAAAAAATTTATGGTGGATTTTAATTTGGAGAGTTATAGAAAAAATGATCATATATCCTTACATATAGATCCAACTATGAATTTGTATAAATTCTTTTTGAGTTTACACATTTCATATATCCTTTAGTTATAAAAATAAGATATGAATGTTGCAGGTTGATCAAATGGGCTTGGGCCGGAGTGAATGCCCTGCGGGTAGGCCGTAGCACCATATCCGAAGTCATAACAATCCACATGCAGCAATCCAATCCCTTCCTCTTCTGATTTTTCATGGATATTGAAACAAATTCAATCAATGTGTAGATGCCAAAATTTTCACACAGTAAATGTCAATTTGTGCACTTTGTGAATCCTAAAGCAAATGTGTTACATGTGCAGATTTCCAAATGTTGTTAAAAATTTTAAATACATTGATTAGTTCCTCAATTAAGAAGAATATAATAATGAAATAAATAGATTTATAATTAAAGTAAAATGTCAAGATAATAGAACAATTTAAAATTCAATATCAAAATAAATAAAAATAAAGGAAAAAACATATGTGAATGTCAAAATGATAATTTGTTCTGGATTGGCCACCTCCTTTCTTATATTGCCCAATGTAATGATCCAACTCCTGCCGATGGAGTGCTTCATCCAATATATATATATATATATATATATATATATATATATATATATATATATATATATAAGACTAAAAGTTTAAATAAAAAAATTAAATATTATCTGAGAGAATTAGAAAACGAGGACGGTGTCCCTCCTTTAAAATATTACCTTCATTTTAATAATGAAGTTTAATTCTCTAATTTAAAAATGCAATGCAACTAATTTTTTATATAACGTGTTACATTGCACATCAAAATATTTAACAATATAGATTAATATAACATGGTGAAACACAAAGTTGGATGTTCTCACATAGTAACCTAAGATAATTTAAATCCTACTTTTTTACCTTAAAAGTGTTCTTTGATTTTTTTTCATAAAACAAAAGAAAGTTAGTAAAATAATAATCTAAGTTATAAAAAAGCAGTGAAAATTTTTGAAGTTGTTAAAATTTTAGGGAAAAAAGGGGGAAACTTGGAAGAATTAACTGAAGTGTTTGGTTGATGGATAATAATCCTTGGAATAAGGATGATTATTCTGATATATTAAAATTTTTTGTAGTTTGTTCAAATAATAAATTTTATTCCACTTTTTTGATAGAATAACTTATCTCTATAAAACACACTATTCAAAAAAATAAATTTTTTATTAATTCCAACTTTGTCTTTACCTTTTTTTAATATTTAACTATCTTATTTAACAGAATAACGAAAAACAACATCCTATTTTTATATTTAAGGTCTAAGAGTTTTGTAACTGACATGTTTCAAATATTAGGCCCATTGGTCTATTTGTAATTGGACCAAACCCAGGTATTGTGGGCCTTTGCTCCTCCCTTGCTCTCAACGCTTTGAACATTCAAACAAAAAGAATTATTTATTTTTAATTTTTAAACAAAAAGAATTATTAAACTTCAAACTTGCCTGGCCTTTTTTTAATTTTTTAATTTATTTTTAATTTTTTTTAAAAAAAATACTTGCTTGACCTAAATAAAAATTGGTTTATAGTCATAGCAAGATATTATGCCCCTAAAAATATTTCGTTACTTTACAACCACAAAATGTTGTAAATGATAAAACGTCAATCCACATAAGTCTCCGAATCCTGACCAAAATATAAAAAAATACAATAATATAAAAAATATAAATCACGATATTTATTAAGATATATTTATCAATAGCTATTATATCTGATATCAAAGTTATAATAAAATGACTAAAAAATTTATTAAAAATATCAATATGAACCATTTTATTTAATTTTAATATATTAAATTATAATTTATAAATTATTATTTCCCAAGTTTAACTATTAATAATTAATTCTATAAGAATAAGCATATTTTTAAAATTTTAACTAGTGACTTCATTTATTTTTATTTAAATTTTTCCATTTAACAAATATCAAAATATTAAAAAAAATGTTCTGTTAAAGAACTAATTTAATAAATGAGTGACGATAATAATTATTTAATATAATATTTCTAATTCTTTAACCGATTTTGATGGTCCAATAGATGACCGAACTATTCTTATCTTCTCCCCTAAGCAATCCCCCCAAAAGTCGTCACCTTTGATTTGCTTGCACTTTTTTTTTCTCTCCATAAAGTTGGAGTGCTCCAAAAAAACTTTCTCCTTGTAAGCCAAATCGTCCATGCTACCATGCTCATGACTGACGTCATAACTCACAAGCTCGTCCACGTAGCGGAGATAAGGATATAAAATTTTGAGTTATTTCTTTATGCTTCCCTTAATTTTCAACGCTTTTTTGTGTCTAATTATGCAACTTATTGCTTGATGTTTCTAAATTTTATCGTTATTTGATCATTTTATTATTTTTTCTATTATTTTTTATTATTTATGAAAAAATTAAAATGTCCTTCCACAAAATATCCTCTATCTTAATGTTTAAAAAAGAATAAAATATAATAAATCATTTTAAATTTTAAAAAAAACGAAAAAGGATTTTTTAGCAATGTTGACTTGTCAAAATATTGTTATTTTATTTTATTTTAAACATAAAAAAATAATTCATGAAAGGATATCTTAGTCTTTTCCTAAATAAAAAATTGAAATTAAATAAAGTTAACAAAATTAGTGTAACGTTCCAAATTTTATCCTCTTCACATGTAGTAATTGAGCTTATTTTGAATCGCATTACCAATTATTTTTTTTTGGACCTTACATAGAATGCGGAAGCGAATTAATATTAATTATTCTTTATCAAAGAACTATCCTTTCCTCTTAATCCTTCAAAGATTAACTAATTTTCAAATCACTTTACATCAATTAATAATATAGAATTATAATGATTTAATACTCATGTGCATTTTACATCATTACGAATGTTGCCCCACGCATTTATCCTTGTTTATTGGTTCATCTACGAAATAGAATTTTCATTAGTAATGAATATTCAGTACGTGAAATAATATAAAAGGATATAAAGTCGTGATAGAAATGAATCAAACTTAACCATGAAACAATCATAACGTCATTGGTCAATAATGTTGTATTTCAATAAACATTCTCTTTACTTTTCCCATTCTTTTTCTTATACTTATACTTATTCATGTTCATTTTCATGTTCATATTCATATTCATGTTGTTCGTATTCTTATTCATATCCATGTACACATTTTCTTTCTGTGTTCATTTCTTATTTATTTTTCTTTTCATATACTTTTTTTATTCATCTTTCTTCTTTACTTTAAGAAACTTTCATGTAGAATTTTTGTTAAGATGGTATTCTAGAGGTGTCTCTATACGAATTCTAGAGGTGGTTTCCATCGTTTCATCATGCAGTATAATACTTAATTTCGGATGGTACTTAATTTTAAGGATATTTTACTTGACCTCCTGCTACCACAATCCGAAAAAGCGTCTGGGTGTATGGTTTCCCCCTTTTTAAGTTTTTTTATCTTATTACCTAATTAACTATCTTTTCTTTTCAATTAATCATGCATTAATTTAGGGGTGAAATATCATTTAACATTATAATAAATAAATAAGAAATCACATCTTGATAAAATTTATTAAGAAATTATATTAAAAAGTAAATCCAATATTAATACATACCGGGTTCAAGTAGAGCCACCTGAACTCAAACTTCATGCAAGTTTTTCGAGGCGACGTCGAGTCTTCTGTCAAAGTTTTCAGTGTCCTTTGAAAGAGGTAGAACCAAGAGCATATGGTTAGTCAGGACAATAATGCACGCATGCTGAGGAGGGATAAAATATAGTCCAAAAATGAAAAAAAACTTAAGTGAAGAGAGAATAAACATAATTTGGAAGAGACCTTTCGAAGTACTATTTATACTAAAAAGTCCCAAAAGTTTTAATCTAATTAAAACTCTTAATCATATTTTTTATTCATATTTTTTTTATTTCCCACATTTTTTGAATTTAAATAAATAATTAAAATTACTATTTTCTCTTTTTATTTAAAATAATAATTTATTATTATTTTTATTTTCTAAATATGTTTATCTTAACAACTCCTAGTTTCAACTTTCTCGGAAGTTCTAATTAAATTATTCAACAAACTTTATTTCTAGTTCTCTTCTAATTATTTTTTTTTATTCTATCTCTCCTAAACATACTTATTACTAAATTTTGGAATTAAATAATTAATTATTATTATTATCTTTTAATTTTATAAATAAATGATAAAATTATATTATTTTATATATTTTATATTTATGAAAATTGATAATATAAAAGATATTTTATTCTATAAATTAACGTCATTCACCTATTATATATTGTAATAGTGACATTTACGGATTTTATTAATTTTCTATACATAGAATAGGATAAATATTATGTTTATTGACTAAATTATGTGCATAGTAAATATTTATAAAAATACGTCAATATAAATTTATAAATTATTTAAAATTTTATCTGGTCATTTTGGTGGTTTTAAAATTTACATATAGCCTTTTTTAATATAAAAAAATAAAAAAAAATTATATAGGCTGAAATCAATTTTTTAGATTTTAAATTTCTTTTCATTTTTTTTTGTTTTGCTTACTCCAATAACTTTTTGGTACACACCAATGCTTATCACTTTAGAAACTTTGGTTTATTTAGTTTTTTTCTCGATAGTTTATTTTAGAGGCGTCCCCAACGCATTCTTTCCTCTCTTTTTTTTTCATTTTTTATTTCTCTCCAGAGAAGTGACGACGACGCCCTGAACTTGGTCAGTTGCCTCTTTTCTTTGCTCTTCCGTAGTTCTCTGCGTTTAGACCAAGGAACCATGGATTACTCCTCTTCCTCCCCTCCACTCCTCCTCCTCCTCCTCTGCTGCAGTCTTGTTCTCCAGCATGCTTCTTCGATGGCTAACCCCGATGAAACCAAGATCAATCTCGTGCCATCAGGTCTGCCAAACTTGTTTCCCCCTTCTTCGATTTCCACTTTCTTAGGTGTTTTTCTTGTGCTTAATGTTCCACATATATCAAAACCAAAGGTAAAGTTTCTTGGTTCTTGTTCGATTCCGATGAAAATACCATTACCATGTCAGTCACAGTTCTGTTCTGCAGATTGCATCTGATTACTTTTGTTGATTTATGAAGTATTAGTTGGATTATCATGTAGTGAATTTGTCAAGAAGATTTATTCTTTGTGCTCGTCGTCCCCACCGTCTTCAACTTATATGTCACTGTTCTCGAAGCGGATGTTTAATTCATCTGTACACTATGATGTGATGGTCAATTTAACTGAGTTGCCGAACTATGTGGATCACATAGAAAGCAATCAGTAAGAGAGGAATTCTGATCTGATGTTGTTTTATTCCTTTTATCTGATGCTCTATTCTGCAGATGCCGGCGGCCGCCGTCCGCGCACCAAAATCTACCACCCCTCCACGGGTTTCTGCGTGTTGAGGGAGTTCCTGTGGGATCCGCTTAGGCTGGGTCCATGCTCCGAGTCCGACTCATGGAGCTACACGCCGCAGAAGATCTTGCTCGTGAAGGGCACCTACTTCTGCCTGCGGGCGGCGGCGCCCGGCAAGCCCGTATATCTTGACATCATCTGCGAGCCGTCGGAGTCCCAGTGGCTGATGCTGCCGGCAGATTGCGACGACCAGGAGAAGACATATCTGGCTTCCAAGTTGAGAGATGGCACCACTGTCTGCTTGGATGTGGACTTCGCGGATAACGTCGTCGTCGCCAATCCATGCACGGGCCTTGGTTCTGCCGGTGATCAGGACAGCCAGTGGTTCAAGTTGGTTACTGGTATGAATGATATGTGATGCTTGGATTCCAGCTGAGTACTTACTGATCAGCTTTGTTGAACAATTGTACTGCTGTGTATGCTTAGTTAAACTGTGATAGATGTACATATATGTAACCATGATCTCATATATGCAACTAGCCAAGCAGCTGTAAGATTGATTTGTATTAATCAACTTCACTTGTGGCTGATTTGTATTAATCATACATGTAAATATTCTGCAAAGAATGGTATGAACTACAACTATCTAAAGTAGTCTGAACTTTGAACGCAAATATGTCTGGCCTACAATTAGCCAGGGCTTAATTACTATTCAGGCAAATTATCCTATCCATACATTCTAATTCTCAGTGCAGCAATAACAGATCTCTAATTCAAAACTTCTCATGCTCTGTGTTCTTCTATTTGAAGTTCTTCGTATGCTACTAAGGCTCGTGAATTTCTTTTCTGATCCAAAAGAAGAATTCAGGAAAGATTTATTTGAAATGCAGAATAAGACGAAGTCTCTTTTGTTGGCAAAGATGGGGAAAGTTTCATTCATATGAAATAGGAGATCTTGTTGTGACTCCAAAATACACTATTGTCATCAACACTTTCAATGACAATAGTATGTTTTATAGTCAAAAGAATCTAACAACAGACTACTTAGCATCTTTTGCGGATTAGATCAGGCTCATCTATTTTTGGACGAAGTCCCTTCAAGGTATTAAATATAGAATTACGCCCGTCACCGCACACATGCATATTAGTTAACTTTTCTATTCGATTGTATTTTTATACTTATGGATTTATCTTTTTTATGCATAATTCAGAACATAGAAAAAAATTAAAAGAAAATGGGAAATTTTTTGTCGTACTTGTTCCATGGAGGGGTTATTAAATATCTTTACCTATTCCCCTATTTAATTGTTTTGGGTTAATAAAAAAAATAGAAAAAAATATAAAACATAAGAAAATAGATAAGTTTTGACCCAATGATAATGTTGTTTTGGGATGCTTGTAGTTAATATAAAGATTAGAAGTTGTCTCAGAAACATAAATAAAGGTGTAAAATTTGTACCCGATGGGCCGACGAGTTTACGGGCGCCATCCGCTTCAAGTAGTTTTTTTTAACAATGTTGGGCTTTAAAGCCAGGTCATTTGAAAGTAAATTGACACTACTACCCCTACTAAGCTATTTATTAATTATGTGAGCAGATAAATTTTACTAAATACTCTTCAACTTTAGCCACTTTCTTATTATTATTCTCCAACTTTACTTTTAACTAAACTAGGCGGGTTCATCGGGTCGAGTCGACCCACGAACCCGATCACCCGACCCGACCCTACCGAACTCGACCCGATCAACCCAATTTTTTATTTTTATAATTATTTTTCTTTTTAATTAAAAATTAAGTTTATATTTGATTTTAAAAAATGAAATAAAATATTTTAAGTGCAAAAATAATATATAGTTAGAAAACTTATTTTATCCTTTAAAATAAATATTAAATAATATTTTTATATTAAAATAAAATAGTAAGAAAATAAGTCGGGTCAAGTTTGTTCATGAGTTAGGTTGACCCCGACCCGTGAATATTCTCCATTTTTTCACTTATTTCACCAATTGCCCTTTTGACATGTGATCAATCATTTTTCAGTTATGTTGTTGATGTCGCCACCCCCCTCCCCCCCCCCCCCCCCCCCCGATTTCCTTGTGTCGGCATTGGGAAAGGGAATGGGCATCACACCCTCCTTCCGACTTCTAGGAGTTGATTGTCGAAGGGGCTGACACCCTCATTTTTATTTTATTTTTTTAACAATGTCATGTCAGACAATTACTCGCGTGTAAAAGAAAGATAAATGTCGTGTGGATGCCACGTCGATAGCGTAATCAGGAAAACGACTAGTACAATTCAAAATATTTGGTGAAACAAGTTAAAAGATGAAAGACATTCTTGTTACAAAATGAATTGGAGGGCAATGATGAGAAAACGTTAAAATTGAAGGTCGTTTGGTGAAATTTATCCTCTTAGATACTAAATACATTGTTTGTTTTTTCTCTCTCCAAGGTTTTTCATCTTTTGGTCATCCTTGGATTAAAAAAAATTAAAAAATGATAATTCATCATGAAAGTAATATGTTAGATAATTCTTTATATTTTTACGATTTCCAACAAAATGATATTAATAATTGAACCCATGAATTATGAGTTTGTAAACTAATTTATAAATAATTCAATTCAATTGTAAAAAAATTAAAATAAACAATTCAATTTGAGTCAAATTAAGATTAATCTTTTCTTTTTATCAATTTGATTATGAATAAGATAAGTAATATTTTTTCTAAAAAGTAATGTCAAAATAAATAATTCATTTCAAAACTATTATTTGTTATTTTCAGAATTTAAAAATAAAGAATTCAATTTGAGTCTAAAATTGATATTTCCTTTTAATCAATTTGAGTAGATTAAAATAATAATATTTTCTTTCTTAAAGATAATGTGCAAGTAAATAGTATTTTAATTTTAAAAAATAAAATATTATACTATTTCATTTTCCCAAGATATTGTCTTATTTCCAAAATTTAAAAAATAATTTAAAATAAGGAATTCAATTTGAGTCCAATGAAAATTAACATTTCCTTATAAAAAAAATAAAAATATAAATCAGAAAATAATTATATTTTAAAAATTAATTAATTAATCATGATAAAATCATTTAGCAAGTTTGGTACATTTAAATTGAGTTTTTAACTTTTTAAAATAGACTAATATATTTATTACATTTAAATGCTAATAAATTAGTTTTGATAATTATTGTAAGTTATAATATTATAATTATACACAATATATTTTTTGTAATATTCATCATTCGTTCATCGCACGGGATATAGGACTACTATTTTTAAAAGATCAAAATTATTGTCATGACTCTCAAGTCTCAATATTGTAATTTATAATGTAAGAAAACATATTGTATTATGATAATTTTTATCGTATTATTGTTTTGAATAATTTCATACGTATGGAGTGGCAAATATATTAAATTTTATAAATTTAAATGATGAAGGATTCGAATCCATGTTGGGGATTGAAAAAATGTGGAGGGACGAGGTTTAGCTGGCTTCATCTCTCAAGAATTAGGGGCAAGGACTACAGCACTGCCAGAATGAGTGTGGGTATAATTTTGTTAGGTAATTTAAGTTATGAGGAGTGTGTTAGAGTAGTGTAGGGAGGGTTCATAAGATTGAATGTGGCGAGTGTTTTTATAAAGTATGTTTGGATATAAATTAATTAATGAGATGAGTTGGGTTAATTTAATTTATTTTTTATTTGGATACAAAATATAATATACGACTTAGGAGAGTTTAAGTTTGGGGAATATCGTTATTATCCTTAAGGAAGATTTATTTGATTTATTTGATTGAAAAGTCACAAGGATAGAATGAGAATAATTATTTCTAACCTCTTTAAAATCACCAATTTGGTTAGTTTAATTTTAAATCAAATGATGGAATTATAAACACCAATGTAGTTTTAGTTAAATTTTTAATAATTTTACACAACTAAGGTGTAGAATTTTTAAATCCACCCATTCTAATTAAACCTAGTCCCATCTCTACTAAATACTCCATTCAAACCCTAACGTCCATAGTCACTTTTGTAACCGTAAAGAAATATTATAGTAAATAGTTAACTCCAGTAAATAGTTAACTCCAGGTCAAGGGTCTTTGGCCGTATCGTATCCTTGGAGAAATTGATCATGTTAATGTTTTTCCTGATGAAAATGTTATGGAATGCGCCAGGTCCGTTTTCTAGCTAGCTAGTACAAGAGAATAAGAAGCATTGCATTGAGAGTGAAGGAAGAAAGAAAATAATAATCAGTTGCCCGGTTAGCTTTCAAATGAGCAGGGGATAATTTTCAAACCACTAATTTGCTAGAAGAGAACTCCGCCTATATTTTATAGCCGGTCCCAAGCTCGGATAAAGGAGGAGGGTTGTGTTAGGCCCCGACAGCCAACATAAAATCATGTCGAATCTTATGAACATGGATCAACGAATTGGCGTCGTATGATCCATGTAGCCGACCCCACCTAGTGAGATAAGGCTTTGTTGTTGTTGTTGTAATATGCTAGAAGAGAAAAATGTCATAAGTTGAATGTATTTTTGTGAGTTAGAATGCAGCTAAAAGAAATTCTATTCTAGGAAGAGATTAAAAAACTAACTAGTAAAAATGTTGGAGTTAATAAAACCACAGTTCATGTCTCTATTCTTGGAAGGCAATTATGTTGTGGTAGAAGGTACCTTTGCAGCAGTCAATTGCTTGCAAAGTTGCACATCAAAGAAAAAAAATATCTTCACCTAACTATCAACTAATTGTACTATTATTTTCTTTTTCATCTCTAAGTGATGACCTAACGAAAGACCGCATCATGAAATAAAAGCCTTCAATAATTATAATTAGACCTCCAACCAGAGGATCATACAGCCCAAAGAGGTTGGAAGAAATTAATATATATGTTGAGGGTCAAAACCAATGAACTCATCAATGTGAGTTGTGAAACCTCCACGATCTCTTTCGGGAAGAAAAAAGATAGAGATTTTCTTCTGATCAAGGAATTAAAAAATGCGATGATCAAACCACCTTAACTACTCTTGCCAAATTATTATATGTGATCTCTCCATCAGATGCTACATGGAACCTTCTCTTTGATTAGATTGAATTATCATTACGTGCAATCTTTTTAGTTAACTTATATATATATATCATGAAAGATATGGTTTCACATGATGGAACGAATAGCTCGGTTCATCGATATTACAACTCATATCTGCACAGTGCACAGGCATATTTATGATTACAAGACAAACATGCACACCTAACGCACGCAGTAGAATTGTTAGTTTCTGTTCTCCTACATGTATATACGTAATACTTCTTCTATATCGCCTTCATTGTGCAGTTTAATTTGTTCTCAAGACGGTGCAACTTGATAACTTGAAGAACCTGCTCCTTCTGCTCCTCCATGGTTGGTAGCCAGGTTGCTGTAGAACTGATCATTGGGCCATGATATTTGGCTTCATAATGATGAAGATGCAAACGTAATTAGCTTGACGTTAAATATATAATTCAACAGAGGACGATAGTTAACAAACTCTGGTGCACTTACTCGAGCATATCTCTCCAGGTAAGGTCATCTTCTAATCTTTCTAGATTTAGTCCCTGCCAATAAGCATCAAGCGGGCTCGAAGAATGCGAGTTGCTCGGTTCTTCTGCGCAATCTGCATCTGGATTTTCAGATGAGGTAGTTGACATCAGGGATGGGGTTGATTGCGCGGTTGGTGCGGCAGCTGAATTGTTCAATGCAGCCGGGTCGCAGGTTCGGCTGTTATAGCTCTCCACCGTCGTGGCCGCAGCGGAAGGAGATGGATCCTGCAGGGGAGATTCCGCCATGGCTCCTTCTTGGAGGGCAGCGTTTGATCCTGCTTGCTGTTGTGAATGATTAAGTTGAGGGCTAGTGGTATAACTTGACAGGCTGGGGAGGTTCAGAGTTGGCATCTGATCCTGACCGAGGGCTAGGAAGCCATTCATGATGCCTTCGAGTTGGAGATCCAACTGGTGGTTTCGGAGAGAGAACGATGCCAGGAGATTGAGTGCATCAATATTGGGAGAGGCAGGAAGAAGAGGAGGAAGTGGAGGACTGGAAGTCATGGTCTGGATCAGTGTTTGGAGCATTTGGAACCTGGCCAAGTTTGCGGCGTCGGCTTGTAGCCTAATAGCATTATCCATAGAGCCAGTGTTCCCCCTGGTGGTAGTGGCAGCGGCCGCGGCGAGGATACTCGGAAAGCAGTTCATGAGCACATCGAGATCTGTTCGCCGGCGATGGGTCACAGGATCGATACCCATTAGCAGGAGCTTCTTTTTGAGATGCGTGTTCCAATAATTTTTAATCTCATTGTCCGTCCTTCCCGGTAGACGCGCAGCCATCATCGACCACCTGCGACAAATTAAACTCAATTTAAGTCCTTTGATTGGATTATTACTAGTTGGACTGCACTGTTTTTGAAGAGTACAAATTGGACTAATTAATTACTTATTTCCGAGGATGGAGTGAAGGTGAATGATGAGCCGCTCTTCCTCTTCAGAGAATTTTCCTCTCTTGATATCAGGACGCAGATAGTTGGTCCACCGGAGCCGGCAGCTCTTGCCGCACCGGCTGAGCCCGGCGCCCTTGGGGAGGTTCCGCCAGCTCCCATGCCCGTTCTTCTGGATGTAGTCCATAAGCTTCTTGTCCTCCTGTGCCAAGGATATAAAGTTATATCGATGAATCTACATGTTTAACCTTCTATCACTAATATGATCAACTTGTTGAAGTTGAAATTTGATATAACCTCCGGCGTCCATGGCCCCTTCTTCACATCCATCTCGTCACAGCAAGGCGACCTTCCCATCTCTCTCTCTCTCTCTCTCTCTCTCTCTCTGTGGACAGTTAATATACGACGAAGGATCTGCACCAGACGAGAGCCAGAAAGAGGGAACGAATGACTACTCTCGGTGCAGGAGGAAGGGGTTAAATTTGGATTGGCATGCAGCTGCTGTTGGTTTTATAGGGCTCAATAGATGACCAAAGGTCTTAGATTCTTATATATAAGTCGTTCCATTGTTCCTTTTAAATTTCTCTATGGATCGTTTCACGCAAGGCTTATACGTAAGTACGTGTAGGGACAGGCGTTTCCATATAAATCTTGTTCTTGCATGCTCCAATGTCTCTTCCCCACACAGCTTCCAATGAACTAGAAAAATAATGCCAAATAAAGTAAAGTAGTTTTATAGTCGAGATTAGTTACAGATTCTTATATATATAAGATAAGATATTATACATTAGATTACGTTTAGTTTCCGCAATGTCGCAAATGGCTCTAGATTACCATGTCTTCCACAGCAAGAAGCAATATATGACATGAATTATATATTTCAAAAATTAACGGTTGGGGTGCGAGAAAAGACATGTGCATGCAAATAATAATAATCATCATAATCAATAGAAGCATTGAAGCTATGCCAATTATGCAAGGGGAAAAAAAACTTTCTAAGTCAGCTGCTTTTTCTTTAGTTTGCTATATTTGTGCAAGGCATTAATTTAACTATAACTATGATTTATAGCTTCGACACAAAAGGTAACCCTAACTTTGAATGCAGCTTTTGGAGAATAATCCAACGCTCAACTTTATATGTAGATTATGATTGCCTAATTGGCATAGTTCTGCGTAGGACAAATAGTTAACTATATATGCATGCAAGGGTTAAAAGTGACTGCATGCAGAAAAACTCACAAAGGTGTTTAGAAGTAGATATCAGAGATCAAGAAAGTGCAAGTTGAAACTAAACAGGGGGCCGAAGAGGGGGGTTGCAAGCAACACAGACCACGGTTTATTCGCAACTACTTGTCTAAAAATGTGATTTAAATCGAACTCGATTAGATCATCAGATAATTAAGCTTATCCAAGTAATTAAACTTGGTCCGTTATAAGGTTTTTTTTTAACGTTGTAGCCAACTGGGCCAGAAAAATCTTAATTGCATATGTGACAAGATCTAACAGCAATTTTAATCATTTCAACCAACGTCGACATGCAAGTGATAGTTGCATGCCCTTTCCACAATATATTTCATATTACATACATGTACAATTTAATAGATATGCATGCATGAATTCTGACCAAGGTTATCTGGTGATGACAACTAGATACGTGTCGTGACCTAAGGCGGATCCCATAACGAACGAGGTAATATAAGGACTACAAATGGAACATTAAAAAGAAAAGGAAAAGATAAGAAAGGACTATATGACAAAGCAAGGATGTCTTATTACTTGGTCATATGGCGGGATCACCTTGAATATATAGCTAGAATTGTTTGATCAAGATTTTTTTGTTCGTTAAACTTTCCTCATGCATTAAAGAATATTCGTTTCCTGAATCCAAGAAACAGCTTCCAATCATCTATGCACGAATTAATAATTAATTCGCCATAGTGCCATACGAAATCGAAATATTGCCAAATTTTCACTAAACAAATATGTGTATATATATAAGTACTAGACACCTATATAAACAATAAAAGCGTACATATGCTTAACCTTATGTATGCATATAACATATTAGACATCTATATGTGTTTCTAGATATTAAGATATTAAAGAAAAGATGCAATTTTAATATGTATAGTTCGTGTAGTTCCACAAGTAACTCATGTGAATAATTTATTCTCTATTTGTGTTATTTGATTGGGACTACCCGCCCCACCCATTATCATGTATTGTTGGATCAGATTGGTTTCTCTGCTGATGATTTGCAAGAGCTCATACATTCGCTATCTTATGTGTAAGTGTTTCTAACCACAGTTTGTTGAGATTGCATTTAATCCTTATATTGTTGATGAGAAAAACTTCGCCTATGTTTTATAGTCGGTCCCAAGCCCGGATAAAGGAGGAGAGTTGTGTTAGGCCCCGACAGCCAGCGTAAAATCCTATCGAATCTTATGAACATAGATCAACGAAGCGTCGTATGATCCATGTAGCCGACCCCACCTAGTGGGATAAGGCTTTATTGTTGTTGTTGTTGTGTTATTTGATATTTTATTTGGTTATTACGGTATCGTAAGAATTATATTTCATGCGGGTTTAGGGTGTTAATGCATAGATCCACAATATAATGCTAGCTACAGGGACTCTTCAACTATTTAGGATATGACACATTTAAGCTTTATTCTTCAACTTAATTAACAAAATTTTATTATTTTACTTGCTTCTATTTGAATTAGCTAGTTCAATGCTATTACTAATGAGTCCCATGACAAAAAAATTTTAAGATACTCCAAATTTTCGTTTCAATTACCACTAATGGCAGAAGTTATTAAGTTTATACAATGATTATTTTTGGCAAAAAATTACTAAAGGAAATTAACCAAAACGATTTTCTTGGGGTTAACTTAATGTCGTTAGCACCCTTTAGTATGTGTACGTCATGTGGATAATTACATCAAAAGCTTTTGTTTTCCATTTGTCTTGTTTTTCTTATCCTTCCTTCAACAAGTAATTAATTAACGATATACAGAAGTTGATATTCAAAATTGAGCTTGCAAACCACTATTACATCACGCTTTAATTAATGTAAGAAAAAGAATCTTATCTATAAGGCAAGAGAAAAATCTATCCACCGGAATATTTGATTAATTTTCAGATGCAACATCTTGACATGGTGGGGACTTGGATCATATCGACTTATAAGTTTTGGTCGATTAATTGGGTCCAATTCATCCGTTGCAATGCTTTCACATACAGCTAACGAACTTTTGAAATTCATGTTGTCAACTTATTTACCACTTCCACTTCAACGTCGATCTCAAATTATATATAATCAAACGTTTATTGTAATAATTTTGGGTTTGTATTTACTTGTCACGTGAAAGTTTCATAATAATAATGAAAAAAAAAATTGTACTCTAGCTAGAAGTTTCATAAGAATACTTATCGCATGATGCATTTTTCATGGCACACCTTGTTTGCTTGCAATTTTCTTTGTATTTTTATAAATTATATAGATTAGCTTAGCTTCCTTCACCCAACAAATAATATGATATTATGAGTTAATTTAATTAACTTGAACTATATATATTCTACTTAATGATATATGGAAATAAAAAGTTTGATGCCATAGCGTGTGGATTTTCCATTAGTTCCCCAAACAAAAACAAAAAAATTGATCTCAGCCCATCCGGCAATCATTGTCTTAATTATGGTGCTTAATTGTTTATTAGGGCCATCATTGGAATTCAAGTAAAGAAATTAGTCTTGAAGATTATTGAGTTGACAGTTATTAATAAACAACTATTTTCCACACCTGCATGCAGTTATATCTCGTTAGCTTATGAGCAATTAATTAATAATGCTTACTCGAAGATTGAATAGGTCAAAGTATGTTAGGTAACTTCAATGTATAATTAAGTTGCATGTCAGGGCAATTAAAGAGAGGATAAAAAAAAGAAACAACCAATGAACATTTAATTAATTAGTTAACCTGGTTTTTTCGTTCAATGAAATTAATATACTTTATGCGTTCACATTTATGGTATTGATCATTAGATAGGTTCTAATCAGTCCACCTCTTACTCTCAACTCACGACGTGCTCAGCACAAAATATACTTTATGCGTTACGAGCAAATTAATGTGAAAAATTTGCACCTAATCAAATCAAATATGTTAGAGGGGTGAACAACTAATCAAGAATGCAGTTCATTCGATAAGTACTGACACATTTGACTAGCTTTTGATAAACCTTAAACCCTAAACCATATATATATATATATTAAAAGCTTAAAGTAGTCTTGAATTAGTATATCACGAAATAATTTGTTTATATAAGTTAGAGCTATTAATACTTATTATTAAATGCCATATCATAATATTAACAAAATTTAAATTTTGCTGCAATCATTACGTCGCACTATTAAAGTATAAACTAGCAGATTTATCTTCAATATAATCACATGGTTTATCTTTATTCTGAACTATATATATAACTATACACCAAAGTGGATAGCACATTATGAACCAAACATATATAACAAGGATATATTAGTAGGAAATTTGGATGTTTTAATACAATAATCTTGAACAGGAGAAGTAACAAACAAACATTAACGATTAATTGTATATTTGTTCCCTTGAGGGCACGTAATAATTGGTCTTCGGAAAACAGTACGTAAACGTACCGAGTTAATGACGTACATTTGAAATCTAGATGACTATTTTTCGTTAAGCAAAAAAAAATGTTAAATAGTTGTAGGTTAAATTAGGATTTTAGAATTAAAGTTTAAGCCACGTACGAATGCTTATATGGCTACAAGAAATTGGGTCAGTAAACAATTATTAGGGTGTTCCTCTCTGATATGAAAAATTAAGTTCTCTATTTGGCATCACAATGTATGTAACGACTTCAAATCATTCTTACCATATGGCAATATTCAACCTAAGGGTCGCTATTAACACTACTATGCATTGACCAAAATTTTGACTTTAACTAGTCTTTTGATCTGAATATAATAAAAATGGAAGACTTAAAATAACTCCAATAAAAGTAGAAATTCAAGCAATAATCTTTAATACAATTCAAAGATAGATATGACATCACTGAACATCAAAATAGAGCAGAAGCCTAATAACATGTACTCAAAGTATCTAAAACAATGAAAACAACTAATGTAAGATAAACACTAAGACACCACACCACATGTGCACTGGACCATCATGAATGTCGTCGAGCTCATCCTTGAGTATCATCATTACCTGCAGATTAATGGGGGGAAGCTTCGCAACCCAATATGTGAATAATAAATCAGTGGATAAACATTAACAATATTTAAGTATGGGTCAAATAGGCATAGGTAGTAATGGAATAATCAATGAAAATATGTCAATGCCATGTTATGTAAGGATCAATAGGGTAGATTAATTCTATGCTCTGGATAAGAATAAATAAATATAATGTTCTGGATCAATGTCGTCTATGCAATGTTATCAATGAACGTGTTGATTACAATGAGGTGCCATGTACTTCATGAGGTCATTGATTGTGCATATCATGACAAGTCAATCTCGCTATAGAGGAGGGTATCTCTTTCGTCACACGATAGAAAGAAATCTTGAACAGGGATAAGGCTGAGCTAGTGCCCCAACAATGTGATGAAAACAATACCATGAGCTCTTGTCAATTTGTAACATGAGCACCCAAATTTTTATCTTTATTAATTAGTTAGATTATCGTCTTCATCCAGATTGTGACTTCAGATCATGCAATGTTATAATATAAACCAATACCTCAGATAAATTAAGCGTAACAGATATCAAGAATCAACATTAAAATAATAATAAAATAAAATCACATCACATCACATTATATCATTTCGGTAGAACCCGGGCTGAGTTGGGTCTGACCTGGGCCGGTTCTTCCATGGCCAGTTTCCTCAGCTCTACCCGAGCTGAGTATAACCCGGACCTGATCCAGGTGGAATTTGGGCCAAGTCCAAGCTGGAACTTGGGCCGGGTTCAGTGAAACCGAGCTAGGTTCTGGAGTCTGATCGGGCGACGGGGAGCGCAAGTCAGGCTCTGTCATACTTGGGCTAGTTTTTATGAAACTCGGGCCATGTTTCGTGATTCCAGTAGAATCGTGGTCGTGGCTTCATGGTTTTCCCCGCGATTTTGTCAAAATAAACCTCTTAGGATCGATCATGCATACATGGAACGATGCAGAATAGATCGGAGAAGAAACTATGGTCCTAAGTGGGTTCTTAAACATGCAAATCTATTGTTAAAATTAATCCAAAGGTTGATCCAACGATCCACCTATCTCTGATAACTTTTCTTACGATTTTCCTCTATTTTTCGGGTTTGTTTTGTATTCGGCACTCTTAGATGAACCCCAACCTCGAAGGTACTCTCCTGATCACTTTCGTCTAGTGGCCAAAACTCGTTTTGATGGAGAAAATCGAGAGAAAATTGGCCAGCATGATTGTACTAAAAAACAGTCGAAAACCTATGGTTGTTGTATACCTTAGTTATTCTGGGCTTGTCTCTGGCGATCTCTCCAACGTTTGGCAAACGTGGTGGCATGAGAGAGAACGTGAGGAAGGAAGGCGACGATTATGACTAAACTTTGTTGTGAGGGATGAAGGAGAGGTTTAAATAGAGGGAGTTAGTTATAATCTTTAGATAAAGTAATTTTTTAACTCCCACTGGAATTTGTTTTATTTTAATTTTGAATTGGGTTTTAATAAAAAATTTTCCCCGAATGGCCTGGTGTTACAATATATCTTTTTTGTTTCGGTAAATAAGACATAATTCCATATCTCCAGGTTGCTCTCGATAGTGTAATCATTCGTTATGCTAGTTGGGCAAAGTAGGTCTGCCTTTCAGCTTGAATGATTAAAACTCCATGTTTACCAGTCCTTCAAAATTACATCGAGGCTTACGAGCAAATTACATCGAGGCTTTCGAAATATTTGCACCTAATCAAATCAAATATATTGGAGTGGTGGAAAACTAATCAAGAATGCAGTTCATTGAATGAGTACTGACACATTTGACTATCTTTTGATAACCCTCCCGAAGTTTAGTTCTTTGATCCTATGATTACCTACTAATTAATTAACTTGAAGTGTTTTGGATTAATAAAAAAAGTTGTGTCCTTGCTGGTCACAAAGTTATTAGAATTATATATGTGAGTAGTTAATATGTTGACACGAATATTTAATAATTAGATAATGACTAATAATGCATCATTTTGATTAATTTAGAAGTCATCAGTGATCAGTACAATTTTGCAGAGAAAAAAGACGACCATCGTCATCGTTCACGTACAATTGCTTGTTTTAAAATCATAACGCATCGAGTAATGGAATGAGATATTTGTTATGCACGCGTATATATATATATATATATATATATCAATTAATTTAGAGGGGCCAATTAATACCAAACAAATGCACATAAGTTTCTGGTGCAGTTAGTTAATTATATCTCTACGTGTAAATATATTAATTTAATTATCAAGATGCATGCAACGAACCTTTCTGCGACTGGTGAAGCTTAAATAATTATAAGTGATAAGGGGAAATGACATAAGGAAACCGAGTTCATTAGTTAATAGAAAGTATAATTATACACACGATATTTGTGTTAGATATTTGTAATCGATGTGCTTTTATCAAGCCTGTCCCAGTCAAGCTTGGGGCCAAGCACGTATATACGTACTTGAACAGTACTGTTACAATATACGTACGTATAGCTAAACCTGTGTTCGTATCTGTTTCGTTAATTATTGACTTGTTTATAATTTATTCACGCTTTCACCCCTTCGATTTGCTGAAGCATGACATCATAAATAATTAATTAAGATGTACCTGTGCCATGGTGACAATATTGCATTCACCTACATAATTAATTAATTAATTAATTAGAGGTATACCGGTAGTCGAAAAAACATTAAGATCTAGACTATCAGAAATTGATCCAATAGCTTCTATATTTTTTTTTCCTCGAGGAGATCTAGTGCTTTTGTTCCGTTGAATCGGTAATCTGTTTAGCTATTAGAATTAATTGCTGATATAGAAGACATCACTGTTATTGGGTCACGAATTGATCAACCAAATGTATTTTATAGTTTTGTAAAATGGAGACCACATGCAACCGTAGTGATTAAAAGAAGGGTTATACTATATATGTGCATATATAGCAACAGATTTAAGAGAAAATTTTGCCCTCATCGCCAACTTAAACTCTAAATCATAATTCATAAAAGAAGATTTATATAAGAACCATCTTCATATATAGACAAGATTAAAATTTTACCTCAAAAGACTACACTAGTCTCAAGAATTAAAACACACAATAAAATATAATACTAAACTTAATTTCATATAAGAAATGGATCTAACAACTCTCAACATTTTGATTCGATTTTACAACACTCAGAATATTGTATAATTTTAATAACTGTGACACACACTCCTTAGTTAATATCAACTCTAATTGGTTCAATGCAATCATTTTATTAATATTATTACCTGGACATGATAATCGTAATTAATTTGAAATGTGGCATCGTCAAGCACGTCAATTCTTATCAGCTCATGCTCGTTTTTATATACCATTTGTGGAAAAGAAAGAGGACTGTTGTTTAATTAATCAAATATACTTTTACCTTCAAAGGAGAAATGTTGAGGTGCGCGAACATACGTTTACTGTATCAACATGCACTACAAGAAATTAGGTATTAGAGAAAAGATACATTCGTTAAAAGTTATCGTACGACAAGAAAAAATTGATCGCGGCTCTTCCCTATAGGTCCCGCAGTCAAAAGGTTTTAGCGTCCAATGTGAATAACTGACCGTTGATTTTTTTAAGGACCACTATAATCCTCTTCAAAGTTCAATAGCGACTAATATGCTGGTCCCCTATATAACTTATAAGGACCAGTCACCTAGTCGCTAAAGACATTATTTATGTGTTGAAATAATTTTTTAAGGATCACTTTCTTGTCGCTATTATTATTATTATTATTATTATTATTATTTGAAAATAAATATATGATCATCAATCAATGTTATGAGGGCCGGACCGGACCAGCTGGTCGGACCAGTCTAATCATCGTTCGGCCCTCACAACGGTCTCTTACAAGCCCCAAAACTGGGCTTGTAATTAGACCGGATTGAAGGTTTAGACCGGTCAAAACCAACCAAAACCAGCTAAAATTGGATTGAACCTCATTTTTTAAGAACAAGCCAATTCTTAAAAGTTTTTTTTGTGAACAAATAGTCTGATAAAAATATTATTTTAAGTTTGGAAAAGATCCAAATATGAACTTTATCCATAAAACTCTACATTAGCACATTAGTCTCCTCCTCTATATATAATTCGTTAGTTTATATTTCAATTGTTATACTATATATATATGATTAATGGAGGTGTAACTCCTCTTAGGTGAAACTTAGTGCAACGCTCTAATCTGAGGTGTCTGTTTTAGATCAACGGTTGAGATTGTTTCTCCTCCCTCTGTCGTGAGCCATCCATCGTCCACCGCCGTCCCATTACAGGGACAGCTCTCAAGCGGAGAGGAGGAGAAAAAGGGGAGGATGAGAGAGAGAGAGAGAGGACGTGGAGGGCCGGGGAAGGGTGCGACGACGGCGATCGGAGAGGAGGATGAGGCGATTGGCAGCAACCGGCGAGAGATCGGTAGTGGCAGCGGCATCAGGCGAGAGATCGACAGCAAAGGTGACAAGCAGGGGGCATCGCTCGTCGATCTGGTTCATCGGGATGGCGTTCGAGTTCGTAAGAAAGGCGGCCGAAAGCAAGGGTGCCGGCGCTTGCAGGCAAGGTTGGGGGGTGCCGGCCGGCGATCAATTTGGTCGAGGACTGTGATGATCGGAGAAAAGGAAGAGTCGATCTACAACAACATGTGAGAGAGGAGAGAGAGAGAGAGTCAGGTGCGACGATGTATAGAGAGAAGAGAAGAGAGTCAAAGCTGGGGTATGACAGCGGGGGGTGGCGGTGGCAGCAAACTTAGGAGCAGTGGCAGCGAAGCTGGGGGTGGCGCCAACGCTCAGTGGGGAGAAGGGGAGGAGGGGTACATAACGGATTTGGCACATATTGGATCTGAACCGTTGAACGCATCCAAGGGTCTAGATTAAGGGTGTTACACCAGGTTTCAACTATAAAAAATTATTACATATCAAAATTTAGTAGATTTTTCTTTTCCTTTTCATTTCTATGCAACATATATCATACATCTAAAATGTAATTAACATCATACTAGAAAAAAATGCTTTATATTTTGTCTATTAAAAATTTTCATTTTGAAAATACATATTTACTTTATATTAAAGCATTGAGTTAATGAATATACAATTAAAATCAGGCCTTCCAAGTTTTATATTTTCAAGGTTTAGTAAATTGACTACAAAGTTTATGTCTTTATTTATGAGTTAAATATAGATCATGGACTTGAAATATTATTCAGTGCTTCACTTTTATTGTCTCTAATAAATACATACGATATTGATTAACTAATGTTGTAAATTATGTAAATATAAGCAGAATAAATATTTGTAGTCATTTATAGACAAAATCAAATTGTTTGTATTAATTTATGTCATATATATATGTTATATGTTAATATATGCGGTAGGAATGATGTAATAAAGAATCAAATCAGACTATTATTTCTATAGATCTTTCAAAGAGGAACTCGAACCCAATAACAATTTTATTTGTTAATTTACTTTTACTTGTAGTTGAATGTGTGTTATGCATAAATAAATGCGCTGTAAATATGTACGTTATGTGTATCACTATTATAAACTCGCTGAAATATATTGCATTCATAATATTTTTTTTATATGGTCAGTCTTTGGTATCTGAGAAGCGGACCGACGATCTAACTCGTGCGACTCTAAAAACCATATCATCTATAGGTTGAAAATTGATCCACCATGAATTTCAACTAATTCGATATGATCATCACATTGGCAGGTGAGATTCTAACAAAATTTTTTTAAAGAACTCTAATTCGAAACCTACTTCGAAGAGAAGAGAAGCCGGTTATAACTTCGCCCCAACTCCAACCCTCCTTCGTTGCATTCGTTCGCTTAACTTTTAAACTCCCATGTTGCGCTCGTACACACGTGACGAGTCCAAATGCACAGCATTGCAAAGAGGCAACTTGCGTGAATGCATGAGTTTATTTAGTACGCCAAGCGCGATGGAAAAGGTCGTGCTTTAACAAAATATCTATCTACACGTACGCAAATCGATGATTAGTCGAGCAATAAGAATTCGAGATATTTTGCGTCCCCAAAATTTTTTTGTTGTTGTTAATTTCAAAGTTAGTATACATCTTCCACTTGAATATACATAATAACACGTATAACAAGGTATACATTAAGAAGTCCGACGATATGCATGCACTTGAAATATCAAATACCATTTCTATGGTACACACATATATAGTCATTAATTATATACATCCAATGCTTTGGTACCATATGAATCATTTTTGTATCCATGTTGGCAAATTAAATAGAGAACATTCTCTCTAATGTTCCATATCTAATTAGCTCAACAAACTGTTTTCATCCTTAATTTGATATATGCTTTTTTAGCTGTTCCATTGGTTCGTCCATGTTGCTTATTTCGATAGAAAGTGACGTTCCAACCAATTGCTTGCCAGATGTTAGGCTGAAATTTATATTTGCAATGCTTTATATATCTTCTAATGCCCTAAATCTAGTAATAAGTATATTGTTGACCTTTTACTAAATCTCTAACGATTAAGGCTTGAAGAATGGAAAGAATGAAAAAGGTTCTCCAACAAAGAGGAGAAGTGCATTAAATATTACAAATGGAATCCGTCTCCTCTCTTCTTCTTGAATGATCTACCAAAAATCTCCAAAATGATGTTATATTTTTAATGATGAGATGCTTTTAGGCTATCTTTTTTTATGCCTTCAAAATTTTTGGATCAACCACATGAAAAGATGAGCCAAAAAAGATGTGCACAGGAGGTTGATATGACCATATCGACTTGATATCACAGCGGAAAGATTGAACTACAACCTGCCCAAAGTGACTTGTGTCGATCCTAATCAGCCTTTATTAACTAAACCAGTGCTAAGTCTCGCACGGTTAAAGATTAATTATTATATAATTATGAATATTAAAATTTTAAGAATTATCAAAATATTGCAAAAGTGTTAAATGAGTGAGTATTTTGATAAAAAATATTGGCATGATATAAAAAAATAGATTAAAAGTAAAATTTAAAATACCATAGTGTAATTATATTAATTCTCCTCTAATTATATAAGTAGACAAATTTTTTATCATTATATTTTTATTTATAAAATATAGTTTTTATAAAAAAATGCATTTAAATAATTTTGAATGATAAATAAGTTACTTTTTTAACCCAAAAATAATACATAATTTAGTTTTAAAAAGACATAGTTATTAATCTTAAATATACTAAAATCATATTTACCAAACCAAGATACTTTATCTTTATTTATATAGAATTAGTTCTCACTTTTACTTACAGTTTACATTTTAATTCTTAGAGACAAATAAATTTATATTTTTTCTTAATAAATGTTGGCACCCATCTTTTTCACCTGATTTACTATATCCAAAAAATGATGCTTTATTATTTAATTAAAGAAAGAGTAAGAATTTTGTGTCTTAATTATATTAAAATTAGATATACTTTTACTAATGTTGGAATAAAATTTTAATGATATATAAAATTATATTTTGATGATACAAATTTCGAAAGATTAAAGTTAAATATTGAAAAAGTTTAAAAAAGAGGGACAACTTTGTGTACTATACTTTAATTAAATAATTGACGTGATCTTATTAGATTCTGGATGGATGATAAATATTATCCATAGAATTCAAGATTATCTAATTTGAATAACTATCCAAGTCGATCAACATGCCGGTTGAAGCAAAGAAAGCTGGTCGAGACAATACCGATCGACCGAATGGAGATGTCGATCGATCGATTAATGCTGAGCCTGCCCCGATCGACGTCGAGATTATATCGGTTGATATATCGGTCGATCGTTCAAGCGTAGAGGCTGAAGAAATCATGCAACGGTTATGATCGATCGATCCAGATGTGCGATCGATCGGGTTCTAGGTCAAATGAACAGTAACAGCTATATTTGAAGGAGAAAATTGTAGAACAAATTCTGGACGAATTTTTCACATGCTAAAGCCTATAAAAGGAGTGCCAAATTGTAACATTCTGCACATTTGAAAAAAGAAGAAGGAATTAAGTTAAAAAGGGAGGGCGTTATGGTCTTTTGGGCGAAAAAAATGAAAAAAATACGTGGAAATGAGGAGAGAGAAAATCCTTCTCCTCCCTTCTACCCTGTCGCCCGAGCGCTTCAGTGCGTGACGGAGGGAGAAAAACCAATAGCGGCCGCTCATTTCTGATGCTTCGATCTCCGCCACCTAATCCTATTTTTTGCGTGCAAGGTATCGTTGGAAAGAGTGCGATGAGACGAACATTTTAACATATAGTAGAAGATG
The DNA here is from genome assembly GCA_030549335.1 of Pontederia crassipes. NCBI lineage: Eukaryota > Viridiplantae > Streptophyta > Magnoliopsida > Commelinales > Pontederiaceae > Pontederia > Pontederia crassipes. Next base: position 47,575,430 of record CM060189.1, on the reverse strand, counting down.
ATCGGTCGACTGTGCGCGACGCAGCAAGCTTAAACATGAGAGAAGGGGGAGTTTGCCGGCGACATTTTCGGCTCCGATTCGCACCGATCTTCCTCCTGGTGAGTTGTACATCATCCTCAGGTCGATTAGGTTCATTTTAAAGAGTTGTAAACATGCTTGTGCTCCCAATCTTGTAGATGGCCGAGATTAGGGTTTCCGACAATCTTTCAGGTGACATTTTTTTGGCGAGATGACTAGGGCTCCGACTGAGTTTACCACGACGTTCTGGTAGGTGTACACATGAGAAAGAATATATTGGGTTGCTGTTCGTCGAAAATTTAATCATAAATTACTCATAGGTTCATTGATTTCGGGTTCCAATCGTCAGACGATATTTTCGACGACTTGTTCTCAATGTATATTAGTAAGCGAATGAAAATGCACAATAAATTCAATTTCAGATATGAAAATGAATTTTAATTAATTTTATTATGCTACTAATGAAGAAGGTGACGTTCGGCGTTCGGTGGATGTGATTTCGATTTAGAGAGCGGAGGGCTTCGTTTATTGTGATAAGGATATGACAGGTGGCTGAAACTATTTATAAGAATTAATTTTATAATTGATAAGAATTAATTATAGGGTCTAATTCAAATTATTATATGCTTAATTTGGATATGATAGGTGAATGTCCGTTGAGGTTTGAGTAAGATGCTATTAGTTGACGATTTCTTTTCCCCTGGTAAGTATTCTAAAAATCTATAATGACGATCGATTCATGAAAATTAGTTTATATGATAGTTATACTTCATTAATTATGAACTTAGGTAAGAAAATTATAAATTCTACTTCTAGGCACCAAGATGTCATTAAAGGACTATTATAAAGTAATTAATGAACTAAAAGACAAACGATACCTAGAAATGATAAATCTCTTTAATGATAAGGTTATGTTCCTAAATAAAGTTTAAATGGATGTAATAGGTATTTCTCTCCATTGAGCTATTTTAGATGGAAGGTAGTTGAAATTTGAGGAATCCAAGGTAAGGGAACTTACCTCAAATGATATTAATTACTTAATTCTTCGGAGGGGTAACATTGTCCCATATGATGTGGGGCGGATTTTCGAGATCATTTTCTTCATACATAATCATACTTGTTTATGTGCTTTATATGTGTAACATCATATGAACTGTGATGTTTTATTATGAATTTTGGAAGCCTATCGATCACTACAAGAAAATTGAGCTACTGTGACGAAAATTTCTGTCACAAAATACCGAAAATCCATCACTAATAATGAGTTGTGATAGATTTGTAATAAAATTGATTGGTCATAATTGATTAAGCCACAAAAATTTTTTGTGACAAAATTGTGACAGATCAAACATTTTGTGACTATATTTCCATCACAAATTTGACATTCAAGTTTCAAAAAATTTGATTCCTCACAATTCTATCACTATTTTATCATATTTTGTGATGAATTTTTTCCTCACAATTTTTTGTCACTTAAAGTCATGTTTTCTTGTAGTGGATTTTGATTTAAGTCCCTCTTGTTCTTTTGAATAGAAGATTTGGTTTTGAAATGAAATATTTTAGTGTGATTACTTTAAACTCCAAACCTTCACTTTGAATATGCATTCATGCATCATGTGCACCTCGTATAAAAAAAATCCGCATAAGGCGGAGTATTTTCACTCGAAGGATTGGCCAACTCTGGATAGACTGATTGGAGTTCGGTTTGCTCTTTGTCAATATAATGACACGAGGAGCATGTTCAACACCCTATATCAATACAGTGACATGAAGGGTGGAATTAGAACAATCATCCTATGATGATATAGTGGCACGAGGCATGGAATGAAAATGAAAAAATAACAAGTTCTGTGTCAATGGATACGAAGAGCAATTCAACGTCATGTGTCAATGAGATACGAGGGATGGAATTAGAACAACATCCCTGTGTCAGTGGGATATAAAGGGTGTGATTGAGTACTCCATTGAGGAGATTGGATATCCCTATTTGATGATGATTCTCCAATTTATATTATATATATACATGACAGTCATTTTGCATGATCATTACGTGAATGGGTTCCTTTTGAAGAAGAGTGGATTTTAAATATTTCTTGAAAATAAAGATGTAAATTTTCACAACGGTTTTAATACTTTAGGTAATCGTTTTAACTCACTGAGCTTAATTCATGCACACCCCTTTTTTCTTTTAATATTACAGAAAAGTAATACATATACTGCGTGTTTGATTGGAATGGGTATTAATTCAAAAAGGGATAGCATGTGAAATTCTGCGAGGAGGGTATCTAGCTCAATATTCTTCGATACTTGTCATTGTTTTTTACTGACTAATATGATTTTAGTTATCTTGACACCGTATGATTTTGGGTTGTGACATGAGATTTCTTGTGGATTTAAATTGGTCGATGGGAGCTGAGGCTCCACGATTTATGGATGAGACAATATGAACGAGTCCCTATCATGAAACTAGATATGGACGAATCCCTATCATGAAATTGGATAAGGGCTTGTATCTCTTAATGGATTTTTGGTAGGTATTCGATATTTTTTTGTTGTGTAATAGTTTTGAGACGAAACTCGTATGTTCATATAGTTCAGAAATTTTTGGGCTTGAGTCCCATATTATTTGGTAATTATAAACTGTCAGTGTTGCTTATTAAAAAATTTATACATTTCTTGTGAAGTGAAGAATATGAATAATGTTGTATTTGATGCATGAATGAATTCACGCATACGTCATGCTAAATTTTTTTGAAAATTTTCATAGTTAGTGGATTTTTGGAACGTTGATTTCCGTTGAAGATTTGAATTTGAATTTAAACGATTGATTTTCCAATTTCACCCCTTGTGACGTCAAAACGAGTAGAAGGTCGTCACACAAAACCAAAAGCAATGGCATCCATAAAAAGAAGACATTCTTTCTTGAAATTGTCATTTTACGTTTTCTTTTATTTCTCTCTTCTTTTCTTGTGAGCATTTTATTATAAAAGAGAAAAACCATTTTTCAGAAAGATTGTGAGAGCTCCTGTATGAAAGAGGTTCCAAATTTTATCTCTCGAGCGAGATAAAAGATTAGTTTTCTCTGAGGAGATGTTTGCCTTACCTTTCGAAGCGAAGAAAATGTAGTTGTGTAAATGGCTTTTTTCCTTGCCCATTTGGAACAAATGAAGTGTCTTAGTAGAATTTCCGACAATCTCAAGGTCAAGAAGTCAGAGCCGAGACGTAAGTGTAGTCAAATCTCATCAACAACCACCTGTAATATCGTGTTTGATTTCTCTCTTTCCTCATATTGTGTTTGATGTGATCTGAATTGCATTTGTTTAAAAGGTTTAAAAATTCGATTTTAGACTTCAGCGTTGTATTTTGTTAAATCGATAAATTTTGTTTTTGAACATCAATTCACCCTCCCCCACTTAGTGCCCTTTGGGATCCAACAACTAAAACCAAGAATCATATTTTGTTTTTATTTGTATAGTAATCTTGCTTTTAATTAAACTTCACCTTTTAGGTTAATTCTTTGAAAAAATAATATAATGATATTACATACCTAATAAAATGTTGACACATGGTTTCTTTGTCTTCTTAAAAAATATGAATATAATAAAACTTTATTAAAAAATAGTCATTGATCTTAGTTATACTTCATAGTCATATTCTATCATTATTATATAGAGTTCCGACTTCTACGACTTATTTATATATTTAAAGAAAAAGAGTTACTTATCCCAATTTTACTCGTATTCAATTTATTTATGCTCAAATCAGGAATTTCATTTTATCTTTATTCATATAGAACCTTCACGAATGTTATCTTTTAATTTATTTTACGGAAAAAATAAATAATTTATTTATTAAATGTTGACGCATTACTTATCCAAGTTATTAATTTAAATATAAATAGTATATCATTTTTTTAAAAAAATAAAATACTTAACTATACTCAAATTGAATAAAAACACATTATTTAATTCAAAAAGGTAGGTAGCTATTTCTAATTTTTTTTTAAAACACTGAAAAGCATGTCACTCATTACTATTTAAGTTTGATTGGCATTCTTAATTCTAATAATTTATTTAACAAAATTCTGAAACTTCATTTGTTTAAGGAAGTTTGATTATTTGAATAATTTTATTATGAAATTATATAACTAATTTTGAACAAACACAAATTTCAAAAAAACATGTAAGTATTTAAAACAAAAATATTATTAACTTTATTACTTTTGTACATTATGATAAATGAAAGATTATTCTTAATTCTCAATTAGATTCAAATTGCAGTGTTTCAAACTATTTTTTATTCTTAAAATAATACATTATATTTTAGGAAGAGAAGATTATTTTTAATTGTACCCAAATGAAATTTTGTTGTTTCAAATAATTATTTATTCCAAAAATAATACATTATAAGTTGAAAATAAAGGATTATTTATTTTAATTGTATTCATATTGAATTTAATTTTCTTAAACTAAAATTTTTTATTATGTCAATATTTAGCTAAGATATAACACATCTGGTCCTGATATTATGCCGCATTTTAAAAAAAACAAATGAAAAAGAATTTTATTTTTAGTATTTTTTACTATCTATCATGATTTAATATAAATATCCTACTCATTTTCAAATTAACTTAACTCTTTTTATATTTAATTTTTTTAATCTTAAACTGTATTTATATTATTATTAGATTTACATTTTAGATTTAATCTTTGTTTCATTTTCAATCTTACAAATGATATTACCTAATTTAACAAACTTTACTATATTTTTTTTATTTTTGGCAAGTACATCTTGAAATAATATTAAAAGTTATTTCCATTTTTAATTCTGTTTTATTTATTTAGTTCATCAATTTGAACCTATTAATACACTCGATTCTGCTCAAATTATTTTTTTATTTTCACATGAATTTCTATTTATTTTGAAAATATAGTATTGTTATATAAAAAGTTATTATTAATATTTTAAATTTAAAATTACGAAAATTCTACTCCTAAACAAATGAGATTTACCTTTTAAATTCAATACTTTTTTATTACCCAATTTAACAAACTTTGTTATAAGATAATTTTATTTCTGTAAATAATTCTGAAAATTATAATATGATTAAACTTAGTCATACCAAAAATACTTTTTATTTTCTTCATTTAAATACAAACAGTTTTTAGAATGTTGACTTTTAACTTAATCTAGGAATATATTGTTCTGAATTTAAATCTAAAATTAAATTTATTTTTATTTGAAAATCTCAATTTAGATTAGGACATAGATGATGCATTGAGTTGAGTACATTGGATTGGATGTGCCAAGTTAACATTTATTATTATTATTATTATTATTATTATTATTATTATTTTTTTTTTTTTTTTGTTGTAACGCATAGCAGAACTATGAGACATGAAAATGACTGAGTTGTATAAGTTGACATTAAGCAAATTATAATCTGTCTAAATTCGTACATCTACTCAAATTTAATTTGTTTAATCCTATAAAAACTCCTACTTTCAATTACTTTCAATTGAACTAACTTTACTTTTCGTTTAAAAAGAATAATCTCATTTATTTTTCAACGGGATGTATATTTATATTATGTAACAAATTTTAATTATTAATGTTATTCATATTAAAATCCTAAATATATAAAACGAAAATGAAAATGAAAGAAAATTTGAAGTTCCCTACTTGTAATTAAGTTAAACAAATCCAAAATTTAAAGTGTAAATAAAAAAATTTAAGTTTTCTACTTCTACTGATAAACAAATAAAAAATTAAATTAAAGAATGTTTAAAAACTCTTACTTCTAATTAAACTAAAATTAATTTTTATCATAATCAAATTATTTTTAATATATGATTTTCCATGTAATTTTATATTATATAATTAAATACAATTAGTGTTAAATATTAAGATAAGATCCCATTTATTTCATATTGCATGGAATAAATCAATTAATAATCCTGACATGTGTCATAATCTTGATAATAATATATAAAGATTATGATTATTGTTTATAGATTAGGATTATTTATTGATTTTCTCCATCAATCGGAAAAGTATGGGATCCCATCTCTTTTTCTATTATTACTATTACCCACGTATTTGATTTCATAATCCTAAACAAATGATAATCCTTGCCTAACTCCTACTTTCATTCTATCTATTTTATGTTTGAAAAAATTCTAAATTATTTTTTAATGAAACATATATATTTATCTTATACAACTAACTTTAATTGTCAATCTTCTTTACTTGAACAATCCTGAATTTATAAATAAAAAACTATTAATTACTTCTACTCAAATTAAATTTACCTTGTATATATATAGATATATTAAAATCTATTATTTGACACATGTCATCGTGATATTATGCCTCTTGTCGCAATCTCATGCATTTAAATAATTATTACTTACTTAATTAAGTTTTTTATGGTTATGTGAATGTTTAATAGTGATTAATGGTATTTATTTCGTGGTATGCGTTTGGATATTATTTTTAATGATGCAAACCTTTAAGAGATAAAATATCTTATCTAATGTGTAACAAAACAAAACATGGAATTAAATTTTATCTTACACTTCTTTGGTTGTTTGTTTCCATGTTTAGTTTTTGAGCTTAGACTTATGAATGAACATATGATTTCTACATCTTGTGATTAACTCTCCATAGCCTCAAAAATCAATTACTAAAGATATGATCCAATTACTAAAGACGTGTTACGGATGAATGTCAACTAAATGATATTGAATTTGATATAAATATTTGACTACTTTCCCATCATATCTTGATTGACTTAAGATAAAATATAATCTTGTTAACTTCCTCCAAAATAAGAAAATAGTCTAATGCTAGTATTTGCGAGAATCCGATCATTACAGTCGGATCCTCCCCAGATCCGGAAGTCAACGACCCGAATCCGGCCGTGCATGGTTGGTTCCGGCCACGACTGGCTGGGATCCGACCGTGCACGCCCCGAACCCGGTGATGCATGGCCGGATCCAACAATTCATGGCAGATCCGGCCACAAGGGCGGAGCTATGTGGGTTCATGTGCCTGCAAGCACTGGAATTGTCTATTAGTATTACTAGTTCTTTAAATAACATATTCATTTTTGACTCGTTGGTTAGCAGGGTTGATACATCCCAAAGTGACTCAAGTTCGAATCTCTTTTCCACCACTCATTTCTTTTACACAGGTTTTTTAAAATCATTATATATAATTAATATCTAATTCTCTTTTCTTTTACACAGGTTTTTTAAAATCATTATATATAATTGATATCTAATTATTTACACATTATCTTCCAAACTTGTCTCACAATATTTTTACCTTCTATTTTTATCCAATCAATTCATCCTTTCTCTTCTAGACATATTTAATATTTTTAATTGATTTTTTATTTATATATTGCCTTTAATAATTTATTTTTCTTAATTAAGTGGTCCAAATACATCATTTTTAGCACTTATTTTATAGTTGGTCTTTCAAATTTTATAATATTTTTCCCTCTATTTTCATCCAATCAACTCATTCTTTCTATTTAAACATTATGCCTTACTGTTTTATATTCTTTAAATACTTTTAATTATTTTTATTTATTTACAAATTATTATGTTTTAATATCATAATATAAACATTTTAATTAACTTTGAATTCGAAATTTTTTTTATATATATATAATATTTTTTTTTAATTTTAAATTTATGGAATGAATGAGGCGAACTTTTAAGTGAACCCACTCAAAATATTCCTGGCTCCGTCACTGTCCGGCCATGCACGTACCTGATCCGGCCGTGAACGGTCGCGATCCGACCGTGAACGGTCGCGATCCGACCGTGCATGGCCAGTTCCGAGCGTGGACGGCCCCAATCAGACCGTCGATGGTCGGATCTGGCCGTGCACAATCGGATCCGCCTACGGGCCGCTAGCCGTTTGCGCAAGGTAGTTCACGCATGGACACAGTGACAATGTCGACGTTCATGGCGGCCACCAACTTGCCCGGCGATAGGGGAGAAGAGAAAACAACGGACAAACGATGGAGGAGGCAGCCGTACTGTAGGTTTCTTCGTCAGAGCATCATCTGAGGGATTGTCGGACAGGGAAAGTTTCGTCAGAGGACTGCGCGCGAGGTTCGAAGGGTGATCAACGGACCAGGAGGTGGCAGTGGCGACGATGACTGGTCGTTCGTCGTAGCGTGAGCATCGGCGTGCGGCGAGATGGCCAGATCGGCCGTGGGAAGATGGCGGAGCGTGCGAGGGAGGGGAAGAGCTCAGCGCCGGAGAAGATCGGTCAGGGAAGAATGTAGGCCGGGGAAGAGCGCAGCGGTCGGGGGAAGAGGGCCCGGGTTATATATAAGGGTGGAGATGCGACGGACTTTCCGACGGCTCAAGCCATCAGAATATTTTAATTTTTTTTGTCCGTTACCGATGATATTAAAATATATTTTCGTATTCCCAGATCTCGAGCCGTGAGAAACTATTGAGTGAGGTTCCCACGGCTAGAACCGTGAGAAACCCCAAAAAAGACTATAACTCTCCCCCCACCAAAAAAAATTATTCCATTCCATCGTCGAGAAACTATTATTTTAATGTTTCTCACGGTTTCAGCCGTGGGAAACAGTGTAATTATTTTCCTATAGCTGGAACCACGGGAAGTTCCCACGACTAGAGCTGTGGGAAAGATATGCACCTGAACTTCCGAAGGATGGCTTTAATCGTCGGAAAAGTCATCGGAACTTCCAGTAGCTTTGCAACCGTTGAAAATTTCCGTCGGAAAAACACAATTTTATTGTAGTGAAACACTCTGAACCAGAACATCCGGATGCCCAAAGAGAACTAGTGAACATAGATATAGCATATTCACGAACTGACATCCGGCTCAAAGCATCAGGATGCTTGAAGGTGACAAAATTTGCAAGAATCATTGTGGATCAACTATGGACAATAAAAACTGCTATATTTATTATTTAACATAAAGTACGCATGGAAGGGATGACACTTGTTTTAATACTCCAACGATTATTTTTTAATGTTCTAATTAATCAATCACAAACATATACTTAATTATACTAAAAGAAGGTACAATAACTAGTTTCAAACTTAATCCAAATTTTGAATGGGGCGTCAAACATATAATAGATAACTTCTTGGTTGAGTGCTACAAGAAAATGTCTACACTAAAGTTGTGAGATCAGGCGAAAATATAATGATCATCACAAATCATTCACAATAAAGTTTTAATAAATCATTCACAATAAAGTTTTAATCCTACATTTATTCTTGATCATATTAAATAAAATATGCAATTTTAATGTGTACAGTTCGTGTTGTCCCACAAGTATATGTGAATAATTTATTCTCTATTTGTGCCATTTGATATTTTATTAGGTTACTATGCGTATCGTAAAAACTATATTTCATGCGGGTTTAGGGTGTTCATGCATGAATCCACAATATAATGCTAGCTATAGGGTCTCTTCAACTATTTAGGATATGCCACAATTAAGCTTTATTTAATTAATTATAGAGTCCTGACCAAGTTCGATCAGGTGATAAGCATATTTGAGTTAAAATTAGTAGCCCCGCTTGTGTTAGATTAATAAAATCTCCAACTTAATTAACAAAATTTTATTATTTATTTGCTCCTGTTTGAATTAGTTAAATGCTATTACTCATGAGTCCAATGACCAAAAAATTTTAAGCAACTCCAAATTTTCATTTCATTTCAATTACCATTAATGGCAGAAGTATTAAGTTTATACAAATGATTATTTTGGACAAAAAATTACGAAAGGAAATTAACCATAACGATTTTCTTGGGGTTAACTTGATGTCGTTAGCACCCATACGTCATGTGGATAATTACATCGAAAGCTTTTGATTTTCCTTTTGTTTTGTTTTTTTCTTATCCTTCCTTCAACAAGTAATTAATTAACGGCACAAAGAAGTTGATATTCAAAATTGAACTTGCCAACCACTATTACATCACGCTTTAATTAATGCAAGAAAAAAGAATCTTATTTATAGGGCATGAGAGAAATCTATATATCAACCGGAATATTTAATTTTTCAGATGCAAACATCTTGACATGGGGACTTGGATCATATCGACTTATAAGTTTTAGTCGCTTAATTGGGTCCAAGTTAACGAACTTTTAAAATTCATGTTGTCAACTTAATTACCACTTCCACTTCAACGTCGATCTCAGCTTATAATTACACGTTTATTCTTAATCATTTTGGGTTTCATAATAATAATGAAAAAAAATGTACTCTAGAAGTACGTCCTCCTTGTTTGCTTGCAATTATCTATGAATTTTTTACAAATTAGATAGATTAGTTTAGCTTCCTTCACCCAACAAATAATATGATATTATGAGTTAATTTAATTAGCTAGAACTATATATATTCTACTTAATGATATATGGAAATAAAAAGTTTGATGCTTGGCGTGTGGCTTTTCCATTAGTTCCCCAAACAAAAACAAAAAAATTGATCTCAGCCCATCCGGCAATAATTGTCTTAATTATGGTGCTGAATAGTTTATTAGGGCCATCATTGGCATTCAATTAAAGAAATTAGTTGAGTTGATAGTTATTATTAAACTACTATTTTCCACACCTGCATGCAGAGTTATATATCGTTAGCTTTTGAGCAATTAATTAATAATGCGTACTCGAAGATTGAATAGGTCAAAGTATATGTTAGGTAACTTCAATACGTTGTATGCCAGGGCAATTAAGGAGATGATAAGAAAAAACAAGAAACATTTAATTATTTAACCTGCTTTTTTTTTCCGTTCAATGAAATTAATATACATCATACGTTCACATTTATGGTATTGATTACGTAGGTTCTAAATTTCTAATTGTTCGACGCATGAAAAATACGACGTGCTCAACACAAAAATATCGGAGGAATATATATATATCTTATTTTTAAAAGTTTAAAGTAGTTTCGAATTACTCTAGGGTTTAATAGCATACCACGGAAAATTTTGTTTATATACGTTAGAGTTATTAATGCTTATTATTAAATGTCATATCATAATATTAACAAAATTTAATTTTTGCATGTAATCATTACGGATATAGGAGGCCAATACTTTTTTAATAAATTCGTGTTCGAGATATTAAAGTATAAAGTAACATATTTATCTTCAGTATAATCACATGGTTTATCTTTATTTTGAACTATATATATAACCATATACAAAGTGATACGTTATGAATTAAACTTATGTAACAAGGATAATATTTTAGTAGGCAATTTGGATGATTTCATACTATAATCTTGAACAGAAAAAGTAACGAAGAAACATTAACGATAATTGTATATGTTTGTCCCCTTGAAGGCACGTAATAAATGGTCTTCGGAAAACAGTAAACGTACCGAGTTAATGACGTACGTTTGAAATCTAGATAACTATTTTTCGTTAATCAAAAAAATGTTAAATAGTTAACTACGATTTTAAAATTAAAGTTTAAGTGACGTATGCTTATATATCACTAAAAATCACTAAACAATTATTGGGGTGTTCCTCTCTGATCTCAATTAACCTTCTCTCTTTGGCGTCACAATGTCCTATATATCTTTTTTGTTTCGGTAAATAAGACATAATTCAATATCTCCAGGTTGCTCTTGATAGTGCTATCATCAGTAAGATTGGGCAACGTGCCTTGAATAATTAAAACTCCATGTTTACCAATCCTTCAAAATTTACATCGCGTCTTACGAGCAAATTAATGTGAAATATTTGCTCCTAGTCAAATCAAATATATTAGAGGGGGTGGAAAACTAATCAAAGGATACAGTTCATTCGATGATACTGACACATTTGACTAGCTTTTGATAAGTCTTCCAAAGATCACTTCTTTGATCCTTTGATTACTTACTCATTAGTTAACTTGAAGTGCTTTAGAATCAAACAAAGTTCTTTTTGTGTCTTTTTTGCTCAGCGATCAGTACAATTTTGCAAAAATAAATAAATAAAGAAAAAAAGAGACCATCGTCATCGTTCGTACTTGCTTGTTTTAAAATCGAAACGCATCGAGTAATGTAATGAGATACTTGTTATGCATGCATATATCACTTAATTTAGCCGGACCAATAAATACCAAACAAATAAATGCACCTAAGTTTCTGGTGCAGTTAGTTATCCCTCTACTTCTACGTATAAAAATACTGTGTAAACATATTTAATTTAATTATTAAGATGCACGCAGCCTCATTAATTCGTTAATTATTAAGGTGAAGTTTAAATAATTATAAGTGATAAGGAAAATGCCATAAGGAAACTGAGTTCATTAGTTGATAGAGAGCTCGATATTTGTGTTAGATATTTATAATCGATGTGCTTTTATCAAAAGCCTGTCCCAATCAAGCTTGGGGCCAAACACGTGTATACGTACTTGAACAGTACTGTTACAATATACGTACGTATAGCTAAACCTGTGCTCGTATCTGTTTCGTTAATTATATTGAGTTGTTAATTTATTCACGCTTTCGCCCCTTCGACTCGCCGAAGCATGATACAGATGCACCTGTGCCATGGTGACATCATGCATTCACCTACACAATAATTAAGATCTAGACATTAAGAATTGATTCAATAGCTTCTATATTTTCTTCCTCGAGGAGATCTTTAGTGCTTTTGTTCCGTTGAATTGATCATATAAAAGACATCACTGTTATTGGGTCACGAATTGATCAACCAAATGTATTTTATTTCGAGAAGATAAAATTAAAGAAATTTCGAATGTGTTCAATCCGTTAAAAGATGTCATACACAATATTAGATTTATACGAATAAGCATTTTTTTTTCAAGTTGCCACCACAATGTTCGTCTGATCGTTCAATCCATGTGACGTTAAGGAGCACATTGATCACAAGTTGAAGTCGCAGTCCATCATGAAGTCCGACTAACATGATGTCGCTTCGGACAACACGTATGACTATGATAATGAGGCTCTCAACGAGAATGTTATGCATTCCCAAATATTCGAATTCCAGACAAGTAGTATTCACTCCAACCAACTCTCGTTGTTTATACGAATAACCAATTAATTGCTCCCCAGGTTGAGTTCAAACGCATGCATGGCCTGAAGCTAACGCACAGTTGACACGCATAATTAGTTGCATACTTTCGCTAATTTTATAGTTTTGTAAATTATATGAAATGGAGACCGCATGCAACCGATAGTGATAAAAAAAGGATTATACTATATTTATGTATATATAAAGCAATAAACTTAGGTGAAAATTTTGCCCTCATGGCCAACTTATTTTTTAAACTCTAAATCATAACTCATAAAAGAAGATTTATATAAACATCATCTTCATAGACAAGATTAAAATTTTACCTCAAAAGACTACAGTAGTCTAAAAAATTAAGACACAATAAAATACAAAACTAAACTTAATTTCATATAAGAAATAGATCAAACAATTCTGATCAACATTTTAATTCGATTTAACAACACTCGATCAGAATTGTATAATTTTAATAAATGTGACACACACTCCTGAATTATTATCAACTCTAATTGGTTCAGTGCAATAAATTTTATTAATATTATTACCTGGTCATGATAATCGTGGGCATCGTCAAGCACATCAATTCTTATCAGCTGAGAGAGAGACCAAATCTAAAGTCTGGGAGGGCCTAACGTCAAGTTGTAAGAGAGTCTTCAGACAGAAGCCCCAAAAAATTATTATATATCAAAAAAATATATTTTAGATTTTTCTTTTCCCTTTCATTTCTATGCAACATATATCATATATCTAAAAATTAATTACATCATACTAGAAAAAAACTGCTTTATATTTTGTGTATTAAAAATTTCCATTTTGAAAATACATATTTACTTTATATTAAAGCATTAAGTTACTGGATATACCAATTAAAATCAAGGCGTCCAAGTTTTATAATTTCAAGATTTTAGTAAATTAACTACAAAGTTTTTTTGTCTTTATTAATTATGATTTAGATATAGATCATGGACTTGAAATATTATTCAGTGCTTCACTTTTATTTTCTCTAGCAAATACGTACCACTACAAGAAAATTGGCGATTAACGACGCCATGTAGCGCCTCAAAAGTGTGTGACGCTATACAGACGCCACTAGCTCCTCCATTGCGCTTCTTTAGCGTCACCAGAGTCAGACGCCACTTGCCTCTCAATAGCGTCTCATTAGCGTCTTCCTAGCTACTCAGAGAGTTGACGTTAAAAGTAGCACAATCGAGACGCTACGTAGACGTTATTTTTTCCCGTTAGGAACCATAAACGCGCGGCAATACCTAGCGCCGTTATGGCGTCGACAACGTTAGACGCGAAGCTAGCGTCGCATGTATGAAGACTCTAAAACGATGCTACATGGCGTCTCAATAGAAAGAGACGCTAATGAGACGCGACATTATATATTTAAACTCTATATTATATATACTATATGTCAATCAATAAATTCATTAAATATTATATTAGTATTAATTACATGTTTGTCAACATATTATCAATAGCATAATATCAATATATAGATGTATTAATTACACGATTATATATATATATATGTATTTTTACATGATAAGAGTGTTCCTAAATATATAAATTTTTTCCTATATTATCTATGTTATCTATACATATAATATATATAATATCTTTATTATACATATATCTTAATTATACGTCTTCTTAGCTATTCAGCGGCCGGGTTGACGTTAACTCTCTAGTGCTGTAATCGAGACGCTACGTAGACGCTATTATTTCGCGCCACTATTCTTAATGTGCGGCAGCACCTAGCGCCGTTTGTCGTCGACAACTTTAGACGCGACACTAACGTCTCATGTCTGAAGACTGTGAAGCGACGCTATATGGCGTCTCAAACAAAGGAGATGCTAATGAGACGCTACTGTATATATATTTAAACATTATATTATATATACTATATGTCAATCAATAAATTCATTAAATATTATATTAGTATTAAGTACACGATTATAAACATATTATCAATAGCATAATATCAACATATATATGTATTAATTACACGATTATATATATATATATATATATATATGTATTTTTACATTATAAGAGTGTTCCTAAATATATAATTTTTTACCTATATTATTTATGTTACGTATACGTATAATATATATAATATCTTAATTAATTATGCATATATTATTATATACTTAATCATGGGATTATGATGGTTGATTAAGTGAGTGATATGTTAGCGTCATAGTAGACATACAATAGCATCCACCTAGCGTTTAACGAGCGCCGAAGCTATTGTCGACGCTATGATGACACTATGGGCGTCTCTCTAGCGTTGCACGTTCGAGACGCCATATTGTTTTAGACGCTAGTTCAGCGCTACGGAGTTGCTAAATGAATCTAGCGACTCAATGGCGTCTGTATTGCGCCCCCTAAGCTGACTTTTTACCCGTCACTCAATCGGGCACATATAGACATATAAATATGCGTATATGCTGATACCTATATATAATAAGTGCATATATACATATTATTATAACCTACTCTGACACATATAAACAAATACACATATATATATTCACTTCGAATACGTATACATATACATGTTATCTATATATATGTGTAGACATATACATACACATATATATTTATAATACATATAGATGAAACACATTGTTGTAACTTAATCTCTCACACATAGACATATATATACGTACGCATATATAACATATGTATATATATACACACACAATTGTGTTATATTATACACATATACATACATATTTATAATTTTGTATACATACATGATAGATTATCGGAAGAAAATAAAATAATTGAAACGGAGCATAATGCGATGAGACGTTACATTGATAAATAAAATTACATACATACTAAAAAAATTTGAAAAAAATTTTATTGAGCGTCTCAATGGCGTCGCGATATTGAGACGCTACAATATTGCGACGCCCCGACGACGCGATGGTGTCGCTACGTTGTCTTAGCGACACATTAGCTTCTCTATAGCGCCGCGCTAGCCGAATTGTGACAGTCAGCACCTACATGGCGTCTACGTAGCGTTTCTTTATTTTGCGATGCTAAAAATTACTTAAATCCCTAACCCCTCTTCTTCGTTTTCACTTTTAGTTTTTACTGTTTACAATCACCCCGACATGTCGACGCCCGACCTCCGACGCGCCTCGACGCCCGACCTCCGATGCCCTCCACTGCCGCCTCCGGCCTCCGCCGCCCTCCACCCTCCACTGCCGCCCTCTACATTCGCCGCCGCCCTTCGCCGCCTCCTCCTCCTCCTCCTCCTCCTCCTCCGCCTTCCCCGACGGTTCGCCTCCGCCGCAGTCCGCCCTCCCCGATGGTTCGCCGCCTCCTCCTCCACCGCCGTCTGTCGCATCCTTCGCCACGTCGTCCGTCCTCCACCGCCGAGCATCGCGTCCACCGTCGCCTCGTCCTCTCTCCACCGCCGTCGACGTCCACCACCGCCGCCGACGTCCTCCTCCTCTGCCCTCCCCGACGGTTGACCTCCGACGGTCCGCTCTCCCCAACGGTTCGCTGCCTCCTCCTCCACCGTCGTCCGTCGCATCCTCCGTCGTCCTCCGCCTCCACCGCCGCCCATCGCGTCCACCGCCGCCTCGTCCGCCCTCCACCGGCGCCGACGTCCTCCACCGCCGCCAACGTCCTCCTCCGTCGCCACTGCCCACCGCTTCCACTGCCGTCTCGGCCGCCCTCCACCGGCGCCGACGTCCTCCACCAGCGCCGACGTCCTCCACCGCCGCCGACGTCCTTCTCCGTCGCCACTGCCCACCGCCTCCACTGTCGTCTCGGCCGCCCTTCGCCGAAGGTACTAGGCCGCCACAATGTAAATTAAGTTAATTATTAATGCATGAAGTTAAATTAAGTTAATTATTCATGTTAAGTTAAGTATTACTTATTCATGTTAAATTAAGTAGTACTTAAGTGAATTATCATCTCTTTGGATCAAGTTAGTATTACTTATCAAGTATAATATTAAGTATCATCTCTTAGGAATTAAATTAAGTATTACTTAAGTTAAATATTACTTATTCATGTTATGAATTAACTTAAGTAGTACTTAAGTTAATTATCATCTCTTTGGATCAAGTTAATTAGTATTACTTAAGTTAAGTTAACTTATGTTAATTGTTAAGTTAACTTATGTAGTAATTCATGTACTTAAGTTAAGTATTATTTATTCATGTTATGAATTAACTTAAGTAGTACTTAAGTTAAGTATTACTTGAAACATGTGATTTTAGACTTAATTCGTAAGTTCAAAATCACATGTTTCAAGTACAAGAAATTTCTTACTTGGCTTAATGTTCTCCGTTACAGAAATGATAAAGCCATATCGCAGTTGGATTCGTCGTTGGAAGGATAAACATGGCGTCATAACTGAAGAATATAAGGATGGTGTTGATGAATTCATTATTGGTCTTCAAACTTGGTACGTCATAACTTGAACGTCATGCATGTGGAGAAGAATGTATTTGACAACATCTTCAACACTATTATGGATGTTAAAGGAAGAACAAAAGATATCATACAGGATCGCGAAGACATGAAATTAATATGCAAAAGACCAGAGTTAGATATCATTCATCTTCAAAATGGTAAATGCAAAAAGTCAAAAGCTACTTATGTCTTGAGCAATGATAAAAAAAAGTGGTTTTCGAATGGGTAAAGCAATTGAAATTCCCCGACGGATATGTATCAAACATATCTCATTGTTTTAACTTGGACAATGAAAAAATACACGGGATGAAGAGTCATGATTGTCATATTTTTATGCAAATGCTGCTTCCAATTGCCTTTAAAGAACTTTTGCCACCAGGTAATGTTTCTTCGTTGGTTTAGTCATGTTTTTAATTTATGTATTTTTTATATATAATTTATATATTATATGATTGTATAATTTTTTATTTTGTAGAGGATCCTGCTGTTTGGGAGGAGGTGGCCGGCACGACACGAGGGGGATACTTGCGTGGCCTCGACACAGCCGCTCAGATACCTAGGAGGATCGAAGGATATGCAAGAGGTGCATCTGGTTCGAGCTCATCGCTGCACTTGATCTGCGCAGTTATCACAGCAGCTATCGCAGCAATTATCGGAGCAGATGTCGCAGTAGTTGTTGCAGCTGGTGTGGCAGCAATTGTCGTAGCAGTTCGGTCCTCTATTGCAGACGATTCAAGTATTGATCCCGACGTAGAATCCATTCCCACGAGGCCATGGATCGAGCACGTCTGAGTCAAACATCCGGAATGATAACAATAACTCACAAACCTAGGATAGAAAATAAACTATGCATTTGTTACTTATAGACTTAAATATACATATAGTTTGTTAGTTCGATTTAGTAGTTTTCATATTCTTATGTTATATATTATGCCTGTGATAGTTTTATATTGTCTGTGATGCTTTTATATTGTCTGTGATGCTTTTATATTGTCTGTGATGAATATCAATGCATTTTGAGATGCATTATAAATTGTATGGTGTGGGAAGGGAAAAAATGAGGCTGGGGCGGGTAAAAAAAATGTGCAAGTAGCGACACCATAGCGTCTCAACGTATGTCGGTGCTAATTTAAATATATCGCACTTAGCGCTATCTTAGCGTCTCATCGGCGACAAATGCACGATCATATTTGCGTCAATATAGCGCCTTACTAGCGCCTACATTAGCCACACGTGGGCGCCAGAATAGCGTCTCACGTCTACCGCCCCTTGCGCGTCGACTTAGCGACGCGGTCCTGCTTCGCGCAGCTGCAAACATCGCGTCTTAATAACGTCGATATAGCGTCAGCATGCGGCGCTTGTTGCGTCTAATTATCTTTAACTCTAGTGCGACGCCACTAGCCACCGATTACCGACGTCTCATTTTTGCGGCGCTAGTTAGACGCTAAGGAGACGCTCTTCACAACAGAGACGTAATAGCGCCTCTCTGACGTCTCCAACCTTGAGTCGCTAATTATTAATTTTATTGTCGTGTACGACAGATATTGATTAATTGACTTTGTAAATTATGCAAAGATAAACAGAACCAATATTTTTATTCCTATATAGAGAAATAAAATTCTAGTCATGCAAAATCTACGTCATTCAATGTTTTCCTTAATTTATATTATATATATATATATATATATATATGTAAAAATATGTATTCAAGAATCAAATTCAGACTATTAATTCTATAGATCTTTGATCTTTCAAAGAGGAAGATGACAATTTTATTTGTTAATTTACTTTTACTTGTATCTGAACGTGTGTTATGCATAAACAAATGCGGCTGTAAATTAATATGTACGTTATATGCATCACTATTTTAAACTCTATTTCATTCATGGGAATTAATCAGCCAAAGATAGGTCAACCGAGACCAAACCATCAAATTTCTAGTCCCATTGTTGCACCATGTACACGTGACAAGTCCAAATGCACAGGACTGCAATGAGGCAACTTGCGTGAATGCATGAGTTATTTAATTCGCCGAGCACCATGGAAAAGGTCTTGCATGCATGCGTTACTAAAATATCTATCTACTTATATATGAAAAATGCTTCAACTGCATGTATCCAAAATCTATGACTTGTCAAGCCATCAGATTTCGAGATATTTTGCTTGTCCAATTTTTTTTGTTGATTTCAAAGTTAGTATACATCACTACAAGAAAAATCACTATTTCTAACAAGGTTAGCCGTCAAAAATTGTCAAAACATCGTCACAAATTTGAGTTTCTCTCGAATTTTTCGACGGAAGTGAACCGTCAAAAAATTGTGCGTCGCAAATATTTTTCATGGTCCGAATCGTCGGAAACATTTGTTGCGACTTGAGCCATGGGAAAGTAAGTTCCGACGACATTAAGAAGTTAGACGACATACATGCACTTGAAATATCAAACACTATTTCTATACATATATATATATATATATATATAGTCATTAATTATATGCAATTAATAACATTGTCTTAGTTCCACAAACTAATTAATGCTTTGGTACGATATGGATAATTTTTGTAGCCATGTTGGCAAATTAAATAGAGAACATTCTCTTTAATATTCCATATCTAATTAGCTCAACAAATCGCTTTCATCTTTAATTTGATATATGCTAGCTTCTTTAGCTAGCTGCTTCATTGCTTATTTGGTTAGAAAGTGACGTTCCAACCAATTGCTTGCAAGATGTTAGGTATAAATCTTGAATTATAATATCCATGGCTGAAATTATATTTACAATGCTTTATATATCTTGTAATGCCCTAAATCTAGTAATAAATATATTGTTGACCTTTTACTAGATCTCTAACGATTAAGGCTTGAGAATGAAAAGAAGGGAAAATGTTCTCCAACAAAGAGGAGAAGAACATTAAATTATTACAAATGGAATCCAACTCCTCTCTTCGTCTTGAATGATTTACCAAAAATCTCCAAAATGATGCTACGCTTGATTTGAGATCTATTTTATACTTTTAATGATGACATGCCTTTAGGCTATCTCTCTTTATGCCTTTAAAATTTTTGGATCAACCACATGATCAAAAGATGAGCCCGAAAAAGTGTGCACAGGAGGTTGATACATATGACCATATCATAGCGGAAAGATTGAACTACAAAGAGAAGGGTGAAAATCGCATTTCACTATATATCATAGGCTATGGGAAGATGGTTGTGACACTATGGCGATCCCTTTTGCTTCTTATCGGATTGCACTTATTTACCCTCCTGTCACATAGCATTTGAGTTTATTTAGCTCGACATTATCTATAATCTTTTCTTCTTGAACTTTTCTTACAAAGGGTGCGGAAGCGAAATAACATTTAAATACTTCTTTTAACATAGTGCGGAAACGACTTTTTTTTAACTATTGTTTCCTAATAGTCCTCCAAAGATAATTTAACTTCACATTATATAATTATAAGAGTTCTAATTGACTCAACTTCTATGTGCAATTTACATCACCACGAACTTCGCCGTTGCACACACCTCCATCCTTACTTCTTATTTCAACTACCTCTGAGGTTCAAACATAGGAAAAATAGAATTTCCACGAGCAATGATGTCAGTACGCAAGATAATACAAGTGAATGTGATTTCTTAATAGAGGTGAATTTAACTTTAACATTTATATATATAGGCAAATAATCAGAATCAAATAAAAACTTTCTTTACTTAACCCTTTTTCTTCTTACTTTCACTACTAGAAAAATGCTGATTACCGACGGTCCGGACCGTCGGTAATCAACCCAAAAACCGTCGATAATGCAATTATCGACGATTTTACAATCGGAACCGATTCGTCGGAAAAACGCTCGTCGCAAATCGATTTGCGACGGTCGAATAAAGATCGTCGGAAAGATCGACGGTCAGAATCGTCGGAAAAAGTCCCGGCGGTACGAACCATCGAAAGTTTCTGACGGTTGCAACCGCCGGAAAAGGCCGACGGTTCGAACCGTCGAAAATTTTCGACGGTTGCAACCGCCGAAAAAGGCCGGCAGTTCGAACCATCGAAAGTTTTCGATGATTGCAACTGTCGAAACTTTCGACGATCCTCGCAACCGTCGATCTTTCAGCGGTCGCAACCGTCGCAAAAAAAATTTTAAATATAAAAAAATTAGCGGCCGGATCGTGCCACGGCCAGCTCCGGCCGCGGCCAAATCCGGGCGCCAGCCGGTCGATCCGCCGCCTGGCGCCAGATCCGGCCGTCGGCGCCAGATCTGGGCCGCCGGCGCTGGATCCGTGCCGCCAGCGCCGGATCCGGCGGCCCGACAGCCGATCCTGTCGCGAGAGGCCGGATCCGAACACTCGACGACCGATCCAGCCGTTGGAGGCCGGATCCGAACGCCCACGGCCGGATCCGGCCGCCAGCGGTGAGATCCAGCCGCTGGGGGCCGGATCCGGCCGACAGCGGCCTTCGGCCGGAGAGAGAAAGAGAGAGAGACGCCGGCACAGGAGAGGGTCGCCGGCACAGGAGAGGGTCGCCGGTGCGGGAGAGGATCGCCGGTGCGGGAGAGGGTGGCCGACGCGGGAGGGTCGCCGGCGTCCGGTGCAGGAGAGGGTCGCCGGCGCGGGCCGGAGAGGGAGAGGGAGAGGGGGAGAGAGAGAGAGAGGAGAGGAGGAGGAATTATATATAAGGGGAAAAAATGAGAGAAAGCGAGAAAAGAAAAAAAAAGCGGGATAACGAAATTTTAATTACCGACGGCTCCGACCGTCGAAAATGTAAATATTAACTATTTTTAAAATTACCGACAGTTGTAACCATCAAAATATATTTAGTTATATATAATACTTATTTTTTATTTTACCGACGGTTTGAACCGTCAGTAATCGTTACCGACGGTCGAAACCGTCGGTAATTGCGACGGTTTGGGCCGTCGTTAGTTATATTAATAAAATACTCCTCATATGATATTATTATACATTTACCGGCGGTTACGACCGTCGAAAATTACGGCGGATTTTGCGACAGATGGATATCCGTCGAAAATATCGACGTTCCTAATCGTCGAAAAATTAAATAATAATACAAAAAAATACGTAATTTAGTTTTTTCATTTTCGACGATCGTACCCGTCAGAAATCCATCGAAAAAATTAAATAATAATATAACAAATTACATAATTTATTTTTTCATTTTTGACGGTCGTGATCGTCGGAAAATTCGTCGGAAATTGCGACGGAAGGATATCCGTCGGAAATATCGATGTTCCTAATCGTCGAAAAATTAAATAATAATATAAATCAATTTCGACGGTCATGACCGTCAAAAAATCCTCGGAAATGAAACCGTCGAAAAATCCGTCACAAATTACGACGGATGTTGAACCGTCAAAAATTGCCCGTCGGAAAATCGCGATTTTTTTGTAGTGTTTCTTTCCTTGCTTTCTTTCTTACCTTCCTTGCTTTCTTTCTTACTTTTCTTCTTCCCCTTCTTTCTATTTCTTTCTTCTTTAGTGAATTCCACTACATCTTTTACTTTAAACACAACTTCTTAGAGACATCTATATGTGTTATCCTAGTTGAGCTCTTTAACATTTTATTATGGATTAATCATAGCACTTTCATGTATCTTAGGGTCATGGTTGTTCAAGTCAAGACCAGAGATGGGTACCTCAGACCCGAAAACTTTAGGGCTTTATGGGCCCAAACTTTCTTCACTTTGAACTTCACAATCAGTGCACATGATGAATCATGCGTTACACTATTTTTCTTCTTACCTAGTTAACTATCTTTGAGACTTCAGTTTAATCAAATCAATAACAATGAAAAAAAGGTCATTTAACATCAAATCAAAACATGCAATCAAACTTTCTTAGCATTCATCAAAACTCGGGCCGGGCCCGGTAGCATCGAAATCGGGCCGGGTCCAGGTGTGGCTCGGTTCGGGTATGTTTCGACAATCTTCTAACCTTTTCTAACATGGAAACCCGGGTCGAGTTTTCTTGAAAATTGGGCCGAATCATTGCAACCAAACATCGAATGAATTGCCCGAATGATTCTTTACCTATACTACTTCAGAACCCGGGCCGGATTTAGGACCGACACAGACTGGGTCGAATATAGAAACATCTATTCAGGAACCCGGGCCATGTTACATGAAAACTGGGCCTGGCTATTACCGAATCAGGGTCGGATTCAGAGTTTCAAATGCACGTCATAAAAACATCCGCAAACCCGGGCCGAGTTTGGGATAACTCAGACCGAGTTTTCCCGAAGCAGAATTCCTATGGTTTTTCATCAACTTTGATCGAGATTTCGGATACCTAAACAACATGATTTTGACGAACTATCTTATGGAACTTATTCATGAATCGTACGATAACATAAATAATATCTTAATCTATCCTTAACTTCATTATTCTATTAAGAAAATGCATCTAAAAGTGAACCCAAAATCTGTACGTACCTTGTTCAGGTAGAACTACCTGAACTCCAATCTTTGAGCACAATTTCCAAGGAGATTACGATGTTTTCGATGATGTGTCCGGTGATCGATGATAGAGGATATAACCTAGAACAGAGGGCCGGTCAGAGGACTTGCACACGCACACCAAGGAGAGAGAAAATGTGGCCAAAGATGAAGAAAAAACACAAGCAAAGAGGAGAGAAAGATGTGCTGGAGGAGACCTTTGGAGTCCTATTTATAGGGTAGAGTCTCCCAAGAGCTAATCTAACTAGAACTCTTATCCATACTTCTTATCTATAATCTATCTTTTATTTTCCATGAATTTTCAGATTTAAATAAATAATTAATAAGACTATTTCTTGATTTTCGAAATTAAAATAATAATTTATTATTATTTTATTTCCTGAATATTTTTATCCTTAAAACTCCTAATTTCAACATCATTAGGAGTCCTAATTCAATCCTTTAACAAACTTTATTCCTAATCCTTCTCTAACTATTTTTTTCTTTATTTTATCACTCTTAAAAATATTTATTCCTAAATTTCGGAATTAAATAAATTAATATTGTTCTTACCTTGTAATTTTGAAATAAAAAAATAAAATATATTATTTTATCTTTTAGATATTTTTAAACATAAAACTCTTATATTAACTCTCGTTAGAAGTCTTTTATATCCTAAACTTTTACTTAGATTCAAATTAATCTTTGAGCCCCTAATCTCATTCCAACTTCAAGTCCTAATCTAATTAGGAATCATCTTTTCCTACCTCTTATTTAATTACGCTTCTATTCTTATTCAAACTTTTCTTATCTTATCATTTCCCTCTTCTTCTATCCTCCCTCTAACTAACTTTTATTTATTTTCAACTTTCTTTACAAAATCCTAGATTTTGGACTTATTTTAATTACAAAAATTAATTTTTAATTTGGATAAAAAGTCGGGGTGTTACATTATTACCTCCTTAAAGAAAATTCGTCCTCGAATTTACTTTATGCGGGACTCTAATAATAATAAATGATAATAACTAATATTAGTTTTCCTAACACATATCCTATGCTAGTCTTAATCTACTAGTCCTCCAACTACCCTAAAAAAATAAACAAATAAGTGAGGCGAAACGAAACATTTCAAGATTCCGAATTATGCTGATCATCTTGATCATTGACATTATCGTATTGGATCTCTTCTGCCTGCACTCCATAAACTCTTCCTTGAACCATCTTGTTGTTGACCATTGCATTTTGTTTGCTCGGCTCTTGTATCTATAGCGTTGGGCAATCCTTAATATAATGCTCGCTTTCGCCACATTGAAAACACATATTGGCTTGCCTCCTACATTCACCAGCATGTGCACGTCCACAAAAAGTGCAGAGAGTTCTTCCTCGGGATGGTTGTTGAGTCTGGATTGCCACTTGTTGAGCTTTCTGTTGTGGAGATTGCTGCGGAGGTGGATTGTAGGGCCTTGTCCTATTATTGCGACGATTGTCGTGCCTTTGTTGTTGGCCACAATCTTTTCTAGCTAGATTGATTTTTTCGAACCCCTTGTGCATTGTCTTTTGTCTTCCTTTCTTGCTGAATCCTAGCCACTCCTCTTTCCATTAGAGTGGCCATGTTGGCTGTCTCATGTAGTGTGCGGCACCTTTTTGAGAGAACTTTCAGTCTTAATCTAGAATGAAGACCATTAATGAACTGGTTTGTCCTAGTCTGCTCATCATCGTTAGGTCCGTACTTCCCAAGTCGAATGAACTTGGTCAAGTACTCTTGGGTCAATTGCAGAAACTCTTCCCGTTTCAAACCTCTTTTGTAGGTTGGGCAAAAATGTTCCTAAAAAACCTTCTCAAATTCTGCCCACGGAATCTGGGTTCTACCAGAAAATGCCATGGCCTTGGTGGTGCCCCACCAATCCCTAGCATCTTCAATCAACCTATTTGTAGCAAACAATACCTTCTTCCCCTCCACACAATCCATGAGGTCGAAGGTCTCTTCAATAGCTTCCAACCACCTAGCGACAGTGTCAAAGTCATCTACTCCATTGAACTGAGGTGGCTTCAACTTCAGAAATTCCTGGATGGTACTCATCACAAGAGGGGTTTGGTGTTTCCCTTGATTGTCGTACATTATTTGATTGCCCAAGCCTAAATTTTGCTAAGGCCTCTCTTGTTGACACATATTGTTGGGATTACCCCCATGGGTTGAACCCAACTGATTATTTATGTCACCTTGAATAGGGATCATCTACGAGGCAATACAATACATTTAGTAAGACAATTATAAGCCAAACTAAAATTGTACTCTACTTACTTGGATGACGTGGAAGTTGTTCGTGATGGTTGCACATGAGTCCTTAACTATCTATTAACACATGAGGACCTAAGAACCTTTGACTCTCTTACCAACTCTAACGCATCGAAATTTCACCCTCCTGCCACGTGGCATTTGGGCTTATTTGGGCCGGTGTTACCTATAATCTCTTCTTCTTGGGCTTTTCTTACATAGGGTGCGGAAGCGAAATAACATTTAAATACTTTTTTTAACAATGTGAGGAAGCGACTTTTCTTTCTAACTATTTTTTTTAAATAGTCCTCCAAAGGTAACTTAACTTTACATCATATAACTATAAGAGTTCTAATTGACTCAACTTCTACGTGCAATTTACATCACCACGAACTTTGCCGCTGCACACGCCTCCATCCTTACTTCTTACTTCAATTACCTGTGGGGTTCAAACATAGAAAAAATAGAATTTCCATGATACAAATGAATGTGATTTCTTAATAGAGGTGATTTAACTTTAACATTTTCATATATAGGCAAATAATCAGAAGAATCGAATAAAAAGTTTCTTTACTTAACCCTTTTTCTTCTTACTTTATTTTCTTGATTTCTTTCTTACTTTTTTTCCTTCCCTTTCTTTCTTTCTCTTTTTCTTTCTTCTTTACTGAGTTGCACTACATCTTTTACTTTAAACACAACTTCTTAGAAACATTTATATGTGTTGTCCTAGGTGAGCTTTTTAACATTTTATTATGGATTACACCATGGCACTTTCATGTATCTTAGGGTCATGGTTGATCAAGCCAAGACCAGGGATGGGTACCTCAGATCCGAAAACTTTAGGGCTTTATGGGCCCAGACTTTCTTCACTTTGAACTTCACAATCGGTGCACACGATGAATCCCGCATTACACTTTTTATCTTCTTTCCTATTTAACTATCTTTGAAGCTTTAGTTTAATCAAATCAATAATAATGGCAAAAAGGTCATTTAACATAAAATCAAAACTCAGGCCGGGCGAGATAAAATCCAGACCGGGTAGCTTCAAAATCGGGCCGGGTCCAAGTGTGACTTGGTTCGGGTATGTTTCGACAATCTTCTAACCTTTTCTAACATGGAAACCCGGGCCGGGTTTCTTGAAAATTGGGCCAAAACGTTGCGATTAAACATTGAACGAATTGTCTAAATGATTCTTTTCCTATACTACTTTGAAACCCGAGCCAGATTTAGGATCGACGCAGACTAGGTCGAATCTAGAAACATCTATTCAGGAACCTGGGTCGGGTTACATGAAAACTGGGCCGGGCTATTACCGAATTTGGGTCAGATTTAGAGTTACGAAGGCGCATCGTAAAAACGTCCGCAAACCCGAGCTGGGTTTGGGACAACTTGGACCGAGTTCTGCCGAAGCAAATAGTTTTTTGTCAACCTTGGCCGAGATTTCGAATACCTAAACAATATGATCTTGATGAACTATCTTATGGAACTTACGATGTACAACGGGACATCGAGAAGGATCACTGATGTGGGTTGTGAATCCATGCTCAAGGCCAGACACTAAAATTAAGGAAAGCTTGCTTGTATTAAATATGATTAAATTATGATGCTCAGGGTCGGGAAGGCACTAGTGAACTCCTCCCTGATATACCGTAGGTATAGGAGTCTTCTTACAAAATGAGAAATGTAAAAGACGTACCATACATGTAACACCACATACTTTGTCATTCACAAGGATGATCTTTCAAGATAATGCCTTAAGGGCGGATAATTTGGTACTCCGCAATATTACGCAGTGCGGGGCTGTTGCATTTGCTCCATGATTCAATGCTAAGCAGCCGAGAGCTTTAAGTTGAGCGGCACTGGTGCCGTGAGACTTCGTGCATCGTGTTAGAGGAAAATACCCCGTGAGACACGTATAGGACGTAGGACGAGCAGACGACCTCCTTGTAACGACAGTGGAAGGAGAGCTCAAGAGACTGGTGCTCGAGGCCTGGGGAGTGGTGGCCGTAGAAGGATGAGGTATTCTTCTGCTTGACATGGGGCATCCATCGAGAAGCGGAATCCCTTGAAGGTGTCGAGAGTGGTGTGGGAGCCCGGGAAAGGAGAGTCCCAACGCTTGGAGAGGCGGGCGACGGGGATGTCGTCGGCAACGCAAAGGAAAGAGCGGAAGCTCTTTTTCTTATTTGTTATTATATATAATTTTAAGAATTTAAATATTAAAAGACAAGATAAAGAACAGTTTAGTCATTTTCATAAATAGAAATAGATCAAAGAAATCAAGAAAATAACAAAATTAAATGGGTGAAAATTGCGATATAATTTAATAATACGCTATATTAAGTTCATATATTAAAATTAGACACAGAAAATAATACTTTATAAAGTTGAACTACTAACTTGGGATCAACGGGTATAAATCTTGAAAATTACTCGAGGTTTAAGGGATTAACCCATAGATAATAAGTAAATATGTTAATGATGTCAAGACTTAAGTTTAAAGGTCCTTAGACCTTCCAATGCTAACTATTCTTTTATTTGTTAAAACGTGTCTTCAAATCATGAGTCCGAAATTCAAATCGCACAATATAATTTTTTTTCTTTGATTAGGGTAAAATGGAAGAAAACGAAGAATGAAAAACTATTTAAGGGAGAAGCAAAAAAAAATCTCTGCTTATTTTCTTTTATATTTTTAATAAAAAGGTTGATTTTGGTTATTTTCATTTGCCTTATCCTTATTCCCTCTTCAACACCAAAAGTAACAAAATTAGCCATTCATTTCTTAAAAAAAATTATAAAGATTTTCAATTTCGCCCACCATAACTTTTTGTGCTTTTTATTCGTCCAATTACAATTTAGAAAAACTAAAAATAATATGCTTGGTCATTTAAAATGTAAAAAAAGATGATAAAAATATTATTTTATGTTTGAAGTGTACTTTTTTCTCTTTTATTCCAAATCATAGTGTAATAGAAAGTTTTAAAAAACTAATAATTCAGGGGAGGTAAATGATTAACTTAGTTAGAGTTGAAATAGAATCAAACCATAATTGTAAATGCAAGCAACTATTTTTTTCCCAACATCCTCATGTTTTTCTCCATTTACTCTGGGTAGAAACAATACATAAGTGACTTGTAAGTATGGGCAGACAAGATTTTAAGCTTACGTCTGTGACAGGAACAAAAAATTAAGCTAATCTGACTTATTTGTTAAGTTACTAAATTCTGACTTCCTACTTCATGCATCAATGAAGATGAAGGCCAAGATAGAGCAAGTTACTCACTGAAAACAGCAGAACAAACTGACATATAAATTGTTTCCTAGTTAACTAATTAACTTGCAAGGTATAAAAGGAAAGTTCATCACTGGAACATGTCTGATAAAAGTTTTACAAGCAAGTCTGAGTTACAGAATAACATTAGCATGGAAACTGTTTTGCCACCATAGCTCAAGGTATGCAGACCTTGAAACATATAACCATCTACTCATCAATTACAATAGGATTTCCAGAGCTCTGGCCCTCTCCGCTATCAATGTAACCATCTGGAATCTCCCCTCGCAGAATTTGCACTCTAAACCTCAGATCCTTGGGGTCGATCAGTTCAAAGACGCAACCGTCTCCGGCCTTCAGACGGTTTTCAGCCACGAAGCTGCTCCACGCTCCTTCGATCCTTCTGGCCTTACAGCTACAGTTATATTCCATCTTCCAGGTTTTGTTCAAGTAGAGGATGGTCACAGGAACCGAAGAAGGTGGCAGTAACTGGTGCAACCTTCTTGGAACACACTGCATGCATAACAATGGCAGTAGGATTACATGACGTGAGTTGCTAGGCTTTTTACTTTGTCCAATATACTGGGGAAACTAGAACTGTATACACCAAACAATTCATAATGCAGGCACAAGTAGTCATTTCAAACATGAAACAAAATAACACAGCCAATTGATTGCCAACAAAACAACTGCCAAAGACCATTACTGTGCCACAGATGAGTTGCATAGACCAGAAGTGAGTCGAATATTACATTTCGAATTGGAAGTGATCTGACATTCTATGCATAACCATAAAATTATAATTGATAATCGGGGACACTGAGAAATCATAGTGCAGTTTCAACACTAATTCTTGTTTATGGATAACCATAATATTAATAATCCAATTGGATTCGCGTTTCTGGATTCTTACTTTTCCTTTTATATGCCCAAGATAGTGTTCGTGATGTTGTTGGATTTGTATTATTTGATATCCGAATAGCTCGTTTTTGTATCAATGTGCTGGTGGTTCTTAGTGAAACAAGATGTTATATTGCGAGGACAAAAAGAACTAAAGAACGCTTTTGTAGCAAAGCTGAACAACATTTTTACAAATGAAGAAAATAAAAAGAAGCTACTGAGAAAATCACTACGAAAAGTCTGCCCAAACCTTGAACAGTGAAGTACCCTCCTCTGAATTGTAAGCAGAGTAAATGATCATGAAATTAAAGAGACTTTAATCTGGCCAAGTCAAACAGCGTTGAAGACGTACCACTCCCGATGCTGTACAACCCGAAATGATGCAAGTGAAGTATGGATTGCATTGAAGAGGGAAAACTTCATCTTGCTTAATAGATGATGTGGACGCCACTACTTTTATCGCGGGATCACCATCAGAGCTCTCGTTGCAGCAACTTGATGCCATTATGTTTTCTTACCCTTCATAAGTCGTGGCATCGACTCATCTCTCTTCCCCTTTTGTTTGCTGTCCGCCGCTGCTGTCGCCGTTGCCGCCGCCGCACCTGCTGCCGCCCGCTCATATGCTGCTGCCGTCGCCGCTGTCCTGCTGTCGCCGTTGCTGTCCTATAGCCGCCTCCGCCGCTGGTCTGCTGCTGACCTGATGCCGACGCCGACCTGACCAGTCTCTCTCCCTCTCCCTCTCTCTTCCTCTTTCTCTTCCTCTTCTCTTCGCGCACCTGAGCAGGTTGTCCTTTTTTCCCCTCCACGAGGTTCGTGCTCCTCCGTCTCCGCTCGTGGACAGAGGGACTTGGTCTTCCTCTTTATTTATTATTATTTTTATATGAGAGCATGATTTATAATAGGTTGATATTGTATATATTATTGTTCATTAAAATCATATTTATATTATAAATCGATCGACCTACCCTTTAATATTTATACTTATTTCATCCTTTTTATATTATGTTATAAGAAAGATATTTTCCTTGTTTA
This sequence comes from Pontederia crassipes, assembly GCA_030549335.1. Classification (NCBI taxonomy): domain Eukaryota; kingdom Viridiplantae; phylum Streptophyta; class Magnoliopsida; order Commelinales; family Pontederiaceae; genus Pontederia; species Pontederia crassipes. The sequence goes on along the minus strand of CM060189.1, from coordinate 47,544,004 downwards.
TTCAAGAAAATATTGCTCCAATTTTTACTTTTGGGTTTCTTTTTTAACTTTTCCTTTTTCTTTTTATAATATTGCTTCAATTTTATCTTTCCTGTCTCGTTTCGGAGTTTTGATTATCTTTTTTTTCAAAAAAAAAATAAACTCAAGAAATCGAATTGAACTGTTTCAACTTGTTCGAGCAGGTTCAATTTGATTTTTAATCATTTTCCCAAATGAAATTACTCCCATTTGGAACGCCTTTCTAAATTTCTAATCCAATTTTCAAAATCTTGGTAAATAATGTAGCTTTCCCGCCGTTCATATTATTAAAAAAATATATGTACTATGTAATATAGTATATCGTGCAAGAGTTCTATGCCAAAAAAAAAATTTGAAAAAAAAATCAAGGCGACATAAAAATGTTTATATTTTTAAATCAAAAAATTATTGTGCTGCTACTGTTAATATTTGTTTAATAAAATGGAGCTCACCGCCGTCCCCTCCAACACCCACCTACGCCAAGAGAATTGCATGATTTTTATTTATTTTTATTATTACACTCTTATTTTCATTTATTTATATGACTTATTGAGAAACATTTGTATTGCAGGGTGGGAACATCTTTTCATGGGGATAACCCAAGTGGTGGAAAAGCTACCATTTGATCTGTTTTAAAACATGTAATGAGATTGGATATTAGAGAATAAAGTTATAATTTATTGATCACACATACCCAACCATTTTAGATTAGTGATGATCGATCATTTTATCATGATCATCATGTAACTCTTGATTATTGAACATCAAAGATACTTATAAGTTAAATAAAATAAAAAAAATGAGAAATATTAAATGAAAAGCTTTTATGATTCATTGACAATGGTCAATATTGATTGAAAAAACGGATAGGATATTCCACAAATCATATTTTAGAGAGTCAAAAGACATTTCATTTCCCCATGGTGTAAGAGTTGAAAACACTCACAATGAAAAAATTACACCAAATATCTTTCAACTTTGACGTTTGCTCAAAGATACCATACAACTTCACTTTACACGAATGCCCTCCATCTTCGAATTTGTTGCACAGAATGCCCTCCCGATCGGGAATACCCGATTTCCTGGTCAGTCTGCTGACGTGGCGATAGTCTCTCTCCGCCTCGTTCCCCCACCTCATCGCCCTCCTCTTCTCCCTCCGTTATCCACATCGAAAAGAGACGAAATATTTTTATTTTTATTAAATTGTTGATGTGGCAGTGCCACGTCGAATGCTCTCTTGCGTGACGGAGAGAGAGCATCATCACATCAGCGGACCGATCGAAAAATTAGGTATTCTCGATCGGGAGGGCATTCTGTACAATAAATCCGAATATGGAGAGCATTCGTGTTAGAAGTTGGAGGGTATCGTTAAGCAAACATCAAAGTTGGAGGACATTTAGTGTAATTTTTTTCTCCACAATAAGTTTAATATAATAAAAATTAAATGACTATTGATTATTGATTATAATGGTTCAATATGATATTGACTCTTTTATGGTGATTTTTTACCTTATAAGTGGTTATGTCTTAAGTCATTGTTGATATCATTCCATTTTATCATGTATGGTTATTGTAGTTGATGCATCACGTGAACTCATGTGAATTACCATTGGTTTATATATTAATGATATTCTTAAATTTATTATAAATTTATCTTAAAAAGTATTTATCAAGAATCATCATTGATTTATAGATTAATGGTGGGTCCACATATGTGAACTCATTTTGGGTCCACACATTCTTTAAATTATTTTTATTTGGGTTTGAGGATTGTGTGATCCCAAAGCGAGTCCACACATGTGAATTATCGTCGTTCTACAGATTAATGGTTGTATTAAATTCATTATAAATTTAATTTAAAAGTGTTTATCTAGGATTTATAAATCAATAGTGGACCCATTTTGTGTCCACACGTTCCTTAAATTCGATTTTGTTTGGGATTGAGAATCGTGAGGATTTAAGGAATGTGTGCACTCAAAACGAGTCCACACATGTGGATTATCGTTGATCTATAAATTAATAATAATCCTAAATTTAAAAAAGTGTTTTTCAAATATCACCATTAAAAATATTTATAGAACAACGGTATGTCCACATATGCGACCTATTTTGTGTCCATACATTCCTTAAAAACTTTGTGCTTCGGATGGAGGATTGGGTCTACACATGTGAATTATCGTTGATTTACATATTAATGTTAATCCTAAATTTGTTATAAATTCATTTTAAAAAGTGTTTATCAAGGATCACCCATTTGATTTATAAATCAATGGTGGATCCACACATTCCTTAAATTCTTTTTAGTATTGAGTATTGTGTGGACTCAAAGCGGGTTTACGTACACATGTGAATTACCATTTATCTATAGATTAATGATAGTCCTAAATTAATTATAATTTCACTTTAAGAATTGTTTATAAAGATCACCATTGGAAAGATTCATAGAACAACAATGGGTCCACATATGTGAAACCATTTTGGGTCCACATTTCCTTAAATCCTTTTTGTGTGGGATTAAGGATTGTGTGGATCTAAAGCGGATCCACACGTGTGAATTATTGTTGATGCACAAATTAATGACAGTCCTAAAGTAATTATATATTCATTTTGGGTCCTTAATCCCAAATGTGGACTCATTTTGGGTCCACACATTTCGTAAGGTTTTGTTTGATTTGGAGGAAAATAGGGTAAAAGAGGGGAAGGGAAGGAAAAAATATCTTTCCTTGTTTGGTTAAGTCAATTCAGAGGGAAGGGAGGAGCAAAGGGAATGAAATTGATCCCATTTTTTTCAAACCAAAAATGAGAGGGAAAGAAAGGGAAAGGAGAATAGTGTACACGAAAAAAATACTTATTTTCCATTCTGAATTATATAAGAAAAAAAATATGAAAGGACATTACTGTATATTCAAATTATTCATTGAACTTTTTTTTCTTTTCTTTTCCATCTCGTTCCCAAGCGAGTTAATTTTTTTTTCTCTTCCTTTAACTCTCCACTCTTTCCCTTTCTCTTTATTTTTCCTCCATTGCCCTTATTGAAATTTATTCAAAGAGAAGCTAAATCCTTTCTATTTACGATTGAGGATTGTGTGAAGTATGAATTAATGTTGATATAGTAGTCATAAATTCATTATAAATTAACTTTAAAAGTGCTTATCAAGAATCACCATTGATTTATAGATCAATGGTGGGTCCACATATGTTGACTCATTTGGATCCATTACAAGAAAATTGGTGATTAGCGACGCTCAGTAGCATCTCCAAGTATGGTGACGCTAAATCGACGCCACTAGCGTCGTCATCGCGTCCCCGTTGAGTCCCAAATAGGAGATGCTACTTATCTTTTAATAGCGTCTTATTAGCGTGTTCTTAGTGTTTCAGGAAATAGGCGCTAATGAAGGTGCCATAGCGACGCCAGGTAGTTGCTATTATTACGCGCCATGAAGTAAAAGTGCACGGGAGAACCTAGCGCTGTTCTCACGTCTACAACGTTCGACGCTAATCTTGCGTCGTAGAATCTGTGATGCTATGGAGATAATAGCTGGCGTCATATATGAAATGACGCTATGTAGACGCAATATGATTACTTGGCAATAGATAACTATATATAGGCCATCTATATTTATATCGCTATATATTTTATATTTTGACGAAACCCTATATATTATCTATACTATACGTTAATCAATAAATAAATTAAATATTATATATGTTTCTTCGACATATATATGTATTCCTACATGATTACTTATAATGTCTACATCATAGGAGTGTTCCAAAATATATAATTTGTTACCTATATTATATATGTTATTTATCCATACTATATATATCATATCTTAATTATACATATATTATTTTTATATTCTTAATCATGAAATTATGATGGTTGAATTAAGAGACGTGATTTGCTACAAATTATCCCATTTTAGCGTTTCCGTGGAGACTCAATAGCGTCTACCTAACGTCACATTAGAGCCGCCAACAAGGTCGACACTAGGAAGACACTATTGACGTCTCTATAGCGTCGCCTTTTGGAAACACTAAAACACATTAGACGTTAGTTCGACGCTATTGGGTCGCTAAACCACTTTAGCGACTCAATAACGTCTATATTGTACTGCAGTAGTCGACTTTTTATCACACTCACTTAATCGGGCACATATAGACATATAAATACACATATATACTTATATATAATAAGTACACATATACATATTATTATCACTTAACCTCACACATATAAATATATACATATATATATATATATATACACTTGGAATACGTATACATATACATGTTATCTATATATGTCTTGCACATGTATAGACATATACATACACGTATATACTTACAATACTATAGATAAACACATTGTTTTGACTTAATCTCTCACACGTAGACATATACATATGCATATATATATATATATATACAATTTTGTTATAGACACATATACATATAGACTTATAATTTTATATACATACATGAATAACTATATATGCATTCCATAATTTTTAGATTGTGGGAAGGGAACAAAACAACTGGAATGGAGCACAATGCAACGAGATGCTATATTGATAAATAAAATTACATGCATAATAGAAAATTAGAAATAGAAAAAATCGTTAGTGTCGCTCTAGCGTTGCAATTCTGAGACGCTAGGTCATAGTTGACGCTACCACGATGCTATGGTGTCGCTACAATATCTTAGCGACGCATTAGCCTCTCTATAGCGATGCATTAGCCGACTTTTTTATTACCCTCACTTAATTGGGAAATATTGACTCATAACTCGTGCACATATACATATTATTATCACTTATTCTCGCACATATAATGTTAAATTAAGAAGAAAATTTGATATAGCGTCTCGACAGTCATGTAATAGCGTCTCAGTGTTGGCGCCTAGGTAGCGTCTATGTAGCATCGCGTCTAAATGAGACGCTAAACAATTGACTTAAATTCCTAACCCCTCTTCTTCGTTTTCACTATTTACTATTACCGCTCCATTTTCACCATGCCGATGACGCCGACAGTTGATGCCCTCTGCTCCGACAACCGATGTCCGATGCCTGCTGCTCCGATGCCCTCCGCTTCCTCCGCCCGCCGTTTGACGCCCGACGTTCGACGCCCAACGCCCTCCGCTTCCTTCGCCCACCATTCGACGCCCGATGCCTGACGCCGACGATTGACTCCTCCGCCTCCTCAGCCGCCATTCGACTCCACCTCATCCGCCTCCCTCCGCCTCCTCCGCCTTCAGCCTCCATCTCCTCTGCCTCCGCCTCCTCCACTGCCCTGCGCCGACATCCGCCTTTCGTCTCCTCCGCCTCCTCCGTCGCCTCTACCTCCTCCACCGCCCTACGTCGACCTCCACCTCCTCCGCCGCCCTCTGCCTCCTCTGCCCTCCGCCTCCTCTATTGGCCCTCCGCCTTCCGCCTCCTCCTCCACCCTCCACTTCCTCCGTCCGCCATTTGTGCTCCTCTATTCGGTATCGATCGTCGCCCGCTGCCTTCCTCCGCCACCCGCCGCCATCCTCCAGTTAAGAAGGTACGAGCCCGCCACCATGTTAAGTTAATTATTAATGCATCTTAAGTTAATTACTAATGCATGTTAAGTTAAATACTACTTAATTACTTGAAACTATTGTTGTTAAGTTAGTTACTAATGCATGTTGAGTGGTTGGAGCACAAAAGGTAAACTTGCTTGTCCCATATGTGGAAAGAATACGAAATCATTTTATTTGAAAAATTATAGGAAAGTTTGCTGGTTTGATTGTCATATGATGTTTTTGCCATTGAAGAATTCGATGTCTCGCGATCGAAACTCATTTAAAAAAAATACATCCAAGAACACTTTGTCTCCAACTCATTTGACGGGACACGAATTGCTAGAGCAAATAAACAACCTTAGTGAAGTCTCATTCGGATTGAAGGCCGGTAGTTACAAACAAATTGGGTTTGGAAGTGAACATAATTGAGAGAAAATAAGTATTTTTTGGGAGTTGCCTTATTGGTCTTCAAACTTGATACGTCATGCATGTGGAGAAGAACGTATTTGACAACATCTTCAACACTATTATGGATGTTAAAAGAAGAATGAAAGATAGCATACAAGCTCGCGAAGACATGAAATTAATATACAAAAGTCCAGAATTAGATATCATTCATCTTCAAAATGATAAATGCAAAAAGCCAAAAGCTAATTATGTCTTGAGCAGTGATCAAAGAAAAGTGTCTTTCGAATGGGTAAAGCAATTGAAATTCTCCGACGGATATGTATCAAACATATCACGTTGTTTTAACTTGGACAATGGGAGGATACATGGGATGAAGAGTCATAATTGTCATATGTTTATGCAAAGGCTGCTTCCAATTGCCTTTGAAGAACTTTTGCCAAAGGCCATCTGGGAGGTTTTAACAGAATTATCTATGTTCTTTAAAAAATTTTGTGCATCCATCATTTGGGAAGAAGACATCTCTCGGTTAGAGGCTTCTATTGTGATTAATGTGTGCAAGGCTGAGAATATATTTCCACTTTCTTTCTTTGATGTGATGGAGCATTTGATTGTACATCTATCATATGAAATAAAAGTTGCGGGTTTGGTTCAGTATCGAGGATTATTCTTTCAAAAGGTGCATGTTATATTTGAAAAGGAAGGCGAAGAATAAGACAAAAATTGAAGGCTTCATATGTGAAGCATATTTCATTGAGGAGGTGTCAAACTTCACTTCAAAGTACTTCGAGCCACAGATACCATCACGACACACCCAAGTTCCAAGAAACGATGATGATGGTGAAAGAGAGGTTGACATAAATATTCTATCCATATTCAAGTACCCATGTTGGTTTCTTGGTACTGGACGCAAAGTTATCTTGAATGACAAAGATCTCAACGCCATTGAGAATTATTTCCTTACAAATTGTAGCGAAGTGACGCCATATCTCTAGTAAGACAATTTATTTTAATATGTTATATATTTTAAAGTTAATTGTTTCTATATGATTTCATTAATTGACAATTATAAATTCAAGAAATTTGAAGAATTACGAGAAATCAATCCGTTAGTTTCAAACGATAAGTTATTGAAACTACGAAATGAACATTTTGCCGATTGGTTGATATGTGAAGTGAGAATGCTTTTTGCTTGCTCTTAATTATTACTTAAATTCGTAACTTTTAATAAAGTTTTTAGTTACTTTTCTTGTAGGTTATTAATGGCTCAGTCGTAGATTTAAAAATATGAGATCTCGGTCATGGCCCGAAGAAACAAGTTCTTAGCTACTACGGCGTCATAGTCAATGAATATCAGTTTCATACAGAAGAATATAGCCGACAACGTTCAACTATTAATAGTGGCATATGTGTTCCAGAAAGCATGTAGGGAGACAACAACTTTGATTACTACGGTGTTATAGAAGACATCATAGAATTGTCTTATTTGGAAAAATCTAACAAAGTCGTGGTGCTAAAATGCCTTTGGTTCGATCCAGAGAAAGGAGTTCAGATCGATCAAAAGTTTAAATTAGTGGATATTAACCCTCGATCGAGACTTCGGTCATACGATCCATTCGTATTGGCGGAACAAGCGCAACAAGTGTACTACACTAAGTATCCATCGAAAAAAACCAATGATAAATGGTGGGCATCATGCGAGGTGAGAAGTAGATTATTCTTAGTAGAAACAAGGATTTAATGGGTGTCCCCCCATTTATCGGCGCCCATCCCATCTAGATCGGACGAGCGTTGATCAAAAGTTAGTTTTTTCTCCTTGAACCGGCGATCGCGATCAGAAATGGCCGACTCAACGAGCAGTTCAACGCGGTTCACACGCGGCCGATGGATCGACCGTCTATAAAAGGCTAGAAAGTAGAAACACTCGGCCGATTTCATTTTTTTCCTCTCCTCTCTTTCCTCTTCGTTTCTCCTCTCCGCGCCTTCGATCTCCTCTCTCTCTCCCCTCTCCGCGCGGCTGTCCGATGTCGACGAGCAAGGCCAGATTTGTGCCAAGCGGTGACTCTCACGCGACGACTCTCCGGCCAGTTCCACTGACCCCCAGCACGGCGATTTCGTCCAACGGTCATCACGCCAGATCTAACCGCTGCCGACCCCGACGCGAACAGAGTTCTCCGCCACGGATCTGCCCCTGTCACTCCGCAAGACCCCTTCGAGGTCGAAGATGCTCAGATCCGCGACCCCCCGACCAGCAGCGGCGACCCCCCGGCCATACCCGCCAGTTAGATTTGTGCTGGCGACCGCCGTCGACAAGATCGAGAAACCAACGACTCCCCCGTGCACCTCACCGATCAGATCTGCTCGCGCACCATCACCGCCGACCAGGTCGAGCAACCGGTGACTCCTCGTGTACCCCGTCGATGACATCTTCTCTCGCGCGAGATCGCTGACGAGCCTGCCCCTCCACCAACCCCCGCCGCTGCCGCGTTGAGCTTGTCCGCCCCGCCGCCGCCGAGCTCACACTTATTCATGTTAATCCACGTTAAGTTTTCATGCTGTAATTTTTTTTTGGTAATCCATGTTGTAAATTAGTTAAACTTTTGTTAACTTGTATTTGTTACACTGTAAATTTATTTTTCTTGCTCGTATGTGATTGTCGACATTTGTACAATGTCTCGAAACGTCGAATAGTTCATGTACAATGTGGAACGTCGAATAGCTCATAGGAAGCTCGTCACATATTCTCACATTCTCGTCTCTTTGGACATTCTCTACCTCACTTTCCGCCGACATTCTCTATCTCACTTTCTGCCGAGCTCCACCAAATCTAAAGCTGTGTTGGAACTTATTTAATTCTAACATATTGAAATTTTGACTATGGGAAAACAACCTCATGATCATCGTTTGATTCTTTGAACTTCTGAAGGCGTTTTACATGATAAATTTGACTATATCACGTTCTGGGGAAACAACCTCTTCTTTGAACTTCTAAAGGTGCTTTACATGATAAGAATATTTTGATAAATCAAAATCACACTAATTTACAACATGAATTATCAATAAAAAAAATTACAAAAGTGTAACTAATCACACTATCATAGAATGGCATCGTGAGGGGATGGCGGCGTGCGGCGGCGCTCGGTGTGGGGGGGTCGTGGTGGTGTGGGGTCGTGAGATGTCATCGCGGTGGTGGTGCGTGAGCTATGCGGCGGCGGGCGGGCTCGACGGCGATGAGGCAGGCGAGCTCGGTGGCTACGGTATGGCGGGCGGGCGGGCGGTGGCGTGCAAGATCGGCAGGGTAGGTGGGCGGTAGCATGTGGGAGCGGCAGGGCGGGCGGGCGGCAATGAGGAGATATGGAGCCGAGGAGATCTGGAGGCGGGGAATCCAGAGGCGAGGACAAAAGGTTGGACCGAGTACAAAAGTGGAGAACGCGATGAAAGAAGATGGAGAAAGCACCTTCTGGTATCGACACGCTCTCGGAGGTCGTAGATGTCGACGGAGGCGGTTGCCGAGGCTTAGATCTCGTTGGCTCCATGCAGATGTGGGCGAATGAGGTCAGCGTCCATCAAATCTGATCGAACGAGGCCGCCGAGGACCAGATCTGGTTAGCATCCGTCAGATCCCTCCGTTCGTCCGTCAGACCTGGTCAGATGTGCGGGGATGCGGAGATCTCACCGGCGATCGCACTCTCGCGCACTATGGGATGGTCGAATGCGGTCGTCGATGTCGAGAGTGGGAGGGCGGTGATCGCGATCTCATCGGCGATCGAATGGCATTCATTGAATGAAGAGCGTGAGAGAGCGAGAGAGATGAGAGTGAGAGAGCTGAGAGAGAGAACACGGCCGGCAAAAGGGGTAAATTTTTTTTACCCCATTTTTTTGTACTTGCCAGCCCTGGAAAAAACCAATCAGAAATTGGGCTCGGTTTTTTTCTACCATTTATGATCGCGATTGTCAGTTCAAGGAGAAAAAACCAACTTTTGATTGGAGCCCGTCCGATCTGGATCGGATGGGCGCTGATAAATGGGGGGAGTGTCCCCCATTTCAGATGGGGGACACCCATTAAATCCTAGAAAGAATGGCACATGATAATGAAACATCATCCGTCCACAATGATATCCCATGGATGATTACTATCAAGAAGATAAAGTGAATGAGACGATTGATGTGGCCGATGGAGTTGAAAATTTTTAATTGGTCGATGACCCTGAACCAATGGAAGAGTTCAATTCAAATGACCTCTTGAAAGTAAACTTTGATAATTTCATTAACGATGACTCGAACCAAGATTATAGCAATGAAGATGAAGATGATAAAAATGAATCAGAATACGAAACAAGCGAATGAATCCCGTAATTATTCTAATGACACAAGCTTCTTACTTTTTTAAGTTATATATGGTTACCGATAATAAGAGAAAAATTATTACTTTTTACAGTCATGGTTACTAGAGGTCGAGCATCTGGGTCGTCTCGCTCTTCTAGGCGTTCACTCCAGATGAGTCTGACATCACAACTACCAGGTAACATATTTATTATCAGTTGCTTATTTATAGTTGATTATAATAGTTAAATTCATTTTTTTAATAATATTAAATCTTTCACCGCCGACGGGGCACGATCCATTGCTGGGTTTGCTCCGCGTATCACTCTAGGTACGTGTCACATTGTAGGCAATACATAGTAGGGGATAAGTTTTTTAAATATTTTGCTTTTGTGACAGTTGCTCCACCGTTGACAGGGCACATAGTTGGGACGTCTCGATCGCCCGTAGACGATGTCAGACCTTCTCAGCCTACCCCAGCTGTACCGGATGATGATTCTTCTTCGAATGATGAAAAGGGGTTACACGATAATGGGGTGGTCACCGTGAATAATATTGTTCGACCGTAAGTTAAATAAGTTGTACAAATTTTATTATAGTTTTGGTTATCATTCAAAATTAATTCTTCTTTGTAATTGGTAGGACCACTTTCATACCCGCTAGTACCGTACGGGATATCAGTGCTCCCATTCTTTCCCACTTGCCGGAAGGGGTAGGATCTTGGAAAAATGTCCCACTTTAAGTGCGGGATGACATCTTTCGAGCCTTTACGGTACAATTTCTATTTGGGTTACATAATTTGATTTATATTATTTTAAATTTACTAAGGTTTAACATATTTTGTAGGAGGCAAATCAGTTTCATCTGGATCTTAGTTTATGGATGAGCCGAAGAGCTTTTGAGGAGGTCGCTGTGAAACGCCTCTGAAATTGATTATACAAGTTTCGCAAGGTCATTACGTCCACCGACCTCACTTTGGAGCAGGGCATACAAAGATGTCCAAGGCATATTAGGCGCTCGGTTTGAGAGTCCTTATGTAGGAAGTGGTAAGTATGTTTACTTTTAATTATTTTTATTAAATTTATAGTTTTTGAAAGTCTAAGTATTTGATATTCATAAAGGACGGATGAACGATGGCAAAGGAAGTCGGAAAAGGCAAGAGCTAACCATCTTTCGAAGTCCGAAGCCCACATCCACATAGGGGGATGCGATTTGACGAGCATCGACGACGCATGGTAATTTTCATACAAATTCAATTTATCAAACTTTTGACTTATACTTATGTTATCAAATTTGAAACTTTATCGTAGGAGGAGAAAGAAGGCAGTCCCATCTGGGTCGAGCGTCCGGAATGATAACAATAACTCTCAAACCTAGGATAGAAACAAACCATGGATACAAACTATGCTTTTGTCACTTATGAATTTATATATACGTATAGTTTATTAGTTCAGTTTATTACTTTTCGTATTCTTATCTTAAATATTATGTCTGTGATGCTTTCATATTATGTCTGTGATGAATATCAATGTATTAATGCATTTATATGCATTATATAATTGTATGGTGTGCGAAGGAGAAAAAATGTTGTTGGTATGGATAAAAAAAATCTGCAAGTCGCGCCTCCATAACGTCATATTAGCGTTGCAAATATAGTCGATGCTAAGTTAAATATATTATTCTTAGCGTCATATTAGCGTCTCATTGACGACGCAAATATCATCATATTTGTGTCACTGCAGCGCCGAAATAGGGTCTACAAACGGTTAACGTTAGCGACTCTTGGGCACCGGAATAGCACCTCAGCGTTAGCGCCACGTGCGCGTCGACTTAGCGACGCATTTCTATTGCTCCTAGCCGGACACCACACATTTTAATAACGTCAAAATAGCGTCAACAAATGGTGCTATAGCGTCTCCATTTTTGTTGGCTCTATTGCGATGTCATTAGCCACCGATTTTCAACATCCCATAAATGCGGCGCTAGTTGGATGCCAATGGGATGCTCTATGTCACGGAGATGCAATAACGTCTCCCTAGCGCCACGATCATTGGATCGCTATTCCTCAATTTTCTTGTAGTGATCCACACATTCACTAAATCCTTCTTGTTTGGGATTGACAACTATATGGTCTCAAAGCATGACCACATGTGGATTATTGATGATTTACATATTAGCGATAGTCCTAAATTCATTATTAATTCACTTTAAAAAGTATTTATCAAGTATAAATCAATGATGGGTCCACATATGGGCACACTTTGAATCCACGCATTCCTTAAGTCTTTTTGTTTGGAATTGAGGATTGTGTGAACCCAAAGGAGATCACACAATTGAATGATCACTGATTGATTTATTTATAATTTTACAACAACAACAATAATAATAATAATTTTTTTTATGTTGGGTAAATAAGGGATTGTTTTTCAATTTCTTCATTAACACCTTTAATTATTTTAATTGAATTTCATCTTTAAAACATTATTATGATCAATTAGTTAGAATTAAATGGGAAAATCTTACAATCTTAAAATGCATGAAAGATAGATTGAAGTAATATTTAAAATGTTCTGAATTAAATTCAATTTAATTGTCATATAAATTTCTAATTAGAATGTCACTCCATAAATTTTACTTTTATCGATTTAATTGTAGTATTCTGAAATGCCTAAAAAATACTATTACTTTGGAATGTTTTGTCTCACTTATAATTTTACTTTTATTTAATATTTATATAATTCTTTTATTGCACAAAAATTAATCGTTAATTATGCTTTTAGGCTATGTTTGGATGTAACTTTTGAGTTCTCGTTAGTTCCCGAGAACTAATCGATCAGATAGAAAAATTTAAGTTGGTGTTTGGATGAAAAATTTAATGGTGAGAATTTAAAAAGTTGATTTGATAGATAAACTACACTTTTGGATAAAAAGTAGAAACTAATAATATAATTTATTATTTTATGAGGTATATAATTATAGTGAATAAAAATATTAATACGTACTTATTTATTCCAAATAATAATTACTAGAATATAAAAAATATGTAATTATTAATTTAAGTTCTTATTAAAAAATAAGTTGTGTCGCAATGTATTAATATTAAATTTGATTAAATCTTTTATATTTTATTAATATTAAAATTTACATATCTTAAGATCCAAATATAATATATATTTTTTCTAGAAAATAATTGAACATTTTAATTGATAAAATTCTATTATAATAAATATAATATTATACATAAGATTTTACGTTAACTTTATTTAATTAATATAATTGCAATATTTACATCATTTCAGTTAATTAAGATGATTTTTTATTAATTTTATTATACTATAATACTAAGAAAAAATATTTCAACTAATTAATAAAATATTTTTAATTATAAGAACTAAATACTTTATAATTTTAAATCAATAAAATTTAATAATATAGTTTATAGGCTGAATAATAATGTACTAATAAATAAATAATATATAAATACATTAAAAAATAATTAAAAATAAAATGAAAAGAAAGAAAAAAAGTAAAAAGTAAAAAACAAACATAATTTCTTTCTTCTAGCAAGAACTAAAAGTCCTTGTTAACTTTTGACTAAAACTTTTTGACAAGAGTGAGGAGAACTTTGAAAGTTTCCTTCACGTACAATGCTTAAGAGACTTATTGAAATTTGGACAAGTTCCTTAGAATCACAAAATATAATAGTATCATTAGATACCGAGCCAACAGGGAGCCAATATAAAATATAATATAATAAAATAATATATATTGTAATATTTACATGGCTGATAAAATAAATTTCAAATATCATAAAAAATTAGTTCACCTCAAAAACAAAAAATCCTGGTTTATGAAATAAAAAAGTAGTTTCATTATTTGAGAGCCCAAGAACAAAAGCGATACTAGTTTCGATATTAATGAATAATTATTAATGCTTATAAATAGAGGCGGAGAGGGAGGTGAGTTGACCGGGATGCATGTCGGCGCATTTGAATTGGTGGGATCCAAAGGCTCGGAGAGTACTGTCCAAGTATCGAGAACTCCTCCCAGCCGTCCGATGAACTCTGATGGAGATAATGCGGACCCGACAAGGGAATCTTTCGTTAACTCCGCTTAGTAAAGTTTAAAGCCGCGAGTTAAATTCCGACATCCCGCACGCTCGCCCGCACGTGACCCTCGAATTTCCTTCATTTGTGCTGGCCGTTGGCTCTCCTTCCACCAATAATTGGTTTAGTTGGTATGTTCGCACGACGAATGTGATTTTGATGTTACAAAGTTATAATATTATTTTTTTTTTCAAAGATCGGATGTGACGCATGATTGTAACGTCAAGAATTAAGTATCAATTTATCGTCTAAAATTTGTCATTTTTTTCTTCTTATTTTTTGTATATGTCCCAATATTTCACTTGTTTATAATGATTAATGAATGTGTGAGATCTTTGTATATATAAAACCGTGTGAGTATCCACATTTTGGATCGTTTTAAATTATAAATTATTTTTAAACTACGAGTATAATTTATAATTAAATTTACAAATTGAATTTTCTATATTATAAACATTGAGTTAATGAACATTTTATTTATTTATTTTGTTTTCGTATTTAAGTTTTGCGAAGTAAACTATTTTTTTAAAAAAATGGTTTCTTGTCGGATGGAAATAAATTGGATTAATAAAGGGTCACATAAAAAAATTGTATTTCCCTTTTTTTTTAAAAAAAAAAATATATGTCACGCTCACTGGTCTGGTGAGTGGAAGGCAGAAGCACCTCCCATTTGTATTTTTTATTATTTCCGCTGCCTCCTGCTGCTGTTGCAGTGCCTGCTTCCACTGCCATTTGCCCCGTCACTATGGAAGGTTTGTGGTGAGTGAAGGGGAAAAAGGAGTTAGTGCTGCACTTCCGGAGATCACCTCCACTTCCAGAGAGAAGAGCCACCGCTACTTGCAGGCTGACATTCTAAAAGCTGAAGGACAGGGAGGGGAGGAAGGTATTGAGTCTCTCTCACTCTCTCCCCCCTTCTTTCTTTCTCTCTCACTCCTCTTCCTATTAACACTGTTTCTCTAGTGGCAAAGGTTAAAATTTCTCCCTGTTAATCTTCTCTCAGCGCCTGTTTGCATCTGTCGCAGTGCAGTGCACTTGACAATTAGCATCTGTTTCACTTCCTCTTGGAGGATCTTTCCTCAACAACTCTACTAGGAAGAGGTTAGGTAGCTGTTGCATGTTGCTTCTTCTTGCCCCTCGGTGTTCCCCGTTCCCTGATTTTGTCCTGATGGAGAGTTTTATAGAGTTTTGTCTGCTTAATTCCCTGCTTCTTTTTTTTTTCTCTTATGATACACAATCGGAAGGAACTCTTGGTGATCTTACAATTGACCTAATATTTTCGCAGCCCTAGGGCTTGCTCACAAATAAATGCTCAAATGCTTAGATGCTGTTTGATGCAGCTGCACGGACAGTGGCTGTAATTTTTTTTTTGTCCAGATTTTTTTTCCTGGAAGATGCCCATGAAATTGAAGTAATTTTGCATGAACTCAATGTGCGTTTTTTGTGTTTTTTGTTTTTATATAGATTTGTTCAATATACATATTCTTGTAACTACAAAATAGAAATGGTGAAGTAGAATGCATCCCCCAACTTCTGACTTTTCATTCTGTTCTTTTGAAACTTTTTCAGACCTCATAATTAAGAGCAGCAAGAGAAAGGCTCTGCAGCATTCCAGTTAAAAAATGGTTTCAAGGTCATATACAAATCTCCTGGACCTTGCGTCCGGTGAGTTCCCCACTTTCAGTCGAGCTGAAAGAAAGCTGACAAGAGCAATGTCTGTTCCCAGTTTCTTATCTGATATAGATGATGAGAATTCAAACAGCATTACATCAGATGGGCCCTCTTCTGTTTCTCAGGATAAAATTATAATAGTTGGAAATCAGCTACCACTTCGAGCTCATAGAAGGCCAGATGACAGTGGTTGGAATTTCAGTTGGGATGAGGATTCTCTCTTGTTGCAGCTTAAAGATGGTCTTGGAGAAGACGTAGAAGTGGTTTACATTGGGTGTTTGAGGGAGGATATTGACCCAAAAGAACAGGATGATGTTTCACAAACACTTCTAGAGACTTTTAAGTGTGTCCCTACATTTCTACCTGCCGACCTTTTCTCAAAATTTTATCATGGGTTCTGCAAACAGCATTTGTGGCCATTGTTTCACTATATGCTTCCCCTTTCCCCAGAACTTGGTGGTCGCTTTGATCGTTCTCTGTGGCAAGCTTATGTTTCTGTGAATAAGATATTTGCAGACAAGGTTATGGAAGTCATAAGCCCAGATGATGATTTTGTGTGGGTCCATGATTACCATTTGATGGTGCTTCCAACCTTTTTGAGAAAGAGGTTTAACCGGGTGAAGCTTGGGTTCTTTCTACATAGCCCATTTCCTTCTTCCGAGATTTACAGAACTCTTTCTGTTAGAGATGAACTTCTAAGAGCCCTCCTGAATGCTGATCTTATAGGCTTTCATACCTTTGATTATGCTAAACACTTCCTTTCCTGCTGTAGCAGAATGCTAGGTCTTTCATATGAATCAAAAAGGGGTCATATTGGGCTGGAGTATTATGGACGTACTGTGAACATTAAAATCCTTCCGGTGGGGATTCACATGGGACAACTGCAGTCAGTTTTAAGTCTTCCAGATACTGAAGCTAAAGTCGCAGAGCTTAGAGATACCTTCAATAGCCAGATTGTCTTGCTTGGAGTCGATGACATGGATATATTTAAAGGAATTAGCTTTAAACTTTTGGCCATGGAACAGCTGCTCGACCATCATAGGGAGTGGAGAGGAAAGGTGGTTCTAGTGCAAATTGCAAATCCTGCTAGAGGCAGGGGAAGAGATGTAAAAGACGTCCAAGCTGAGACCTATTCCACAGCTAAACGAATCAATGAAAAGTTTGGAAGGCCTGGATATGAACCTATAATCCTCATCGACAGGCCCCTTCAATTCTATGAGAGGATTGCATATTATGTGGTAGCTGAGTGTTGTCTTGTCACTGCAGTGAGGGATGGAATGAATCTTATACCTTATGAGTACATTGTTTGCCGACAAGGTAATGAGAATTTGAATCAGTTATTGCAATTGAATCCATCGGAACTAAAGAAAAGCATGCTGGTTGTATCTGAATTTATTGGCTGCTCTCCATCTCTTAGCGGAGCTATTCGCGTAAACCCCTGGAATGTAGAATCTGTAGCTGAAGCAATGTACGTAGCTCTAGGAATGAACGAATCAGAGAAACAATTGCGTCATGAGAAACACTATAGGTATGTTAGCACGCACGATGTTGGATACTGGGCCAGTAGCTTTGTGCAAGACTTGGAACGAACATGCAGGGACCATATGAGGAGAAGGTGCTGGGGCATTGGATTTGGCTTGAGTTTCAGAGTCATGACACTTAATCCTAATTTCAGGAAGCTTTCTGTTGAACATATAGTCTCTGCATACAAAAGGACCAAGAATCGGGCAATTCTCTTAGATTATGATGGTACTATAATGCCTCAAACATCAGTAAACAAAAAACCAACTTCAGAGGCTCTTAGTATTTTGAACAGTTTGTGCAGCGATACAGCAAATGTTGTATTTCTTGTCAGTGGAAGAGGCAAAAAGACCCTAAGTGACTGGTTCTCATCTTGTGATAAGCTAGTACTTGCAGCAGAACATGGTTACTTCTTAAGGTAAATATATACGCGATCCAAAGTAATGTACTTCTTTCCACTTGTATTAAATTTTCAATGTTCGATCAGTAACACTTCAGGTTCTTGTGGTTTAACTTCTTTGCCAATTTGCTGTTTGCTTCAATGAAACATGTATAAAAAATGTTGCTTATTTCAGTTCTTAAAAGAATTTTAATCTTTATTTATATCCAGACGAAATTGTGATGTGGAATGGGAGACATGCGTTTCAGTTCCTGACTTTGAATGGAAGCAGATAGCTGAGCCTATCATGCAGCTATATACTGAGGCAACTGATGGTTCAAATATAGAAACCAGAGAAAGTGCTCTTGTCTGGCACTATCAGTATGCTGATCCAGATTTTGGATCATGCCAGGCTAAAGAACTTCTTAGTCATCTTGAGAGCGTTCTTACGAATGATCCAGTGTCTGTTAAGAGCGGCCAACATATTGTGGAGGTCAAACCACAGGTGATCTCGCAGTTCTGCTGACTAGTTTACTGCAAATAGAGTATGATTTTGGTCTGGTTTCCTTGTACTAAATCTTTGCGCTGGTGAACTTCTATTTTCAGGGTGTCACCAAGGGCCTCGTCGCTGAGCGACTTCTGTCCACGATACAGCAAAAGGGCATGGTTCCTGATTTTGTTCTGTGTATAGGTGATGATAGGTCAGATGAGGATATGTTCGAAGTCATCAACAGTGTTATGAGCGGTTGTCCAATGTCATCTATGGCTGAAGTATTTGCATGCACAGTTGGGCAAAAGCCAAGCAAGGCGAAGTACTACTTGGAGGATACATCAGAGATTGTGAGAATGCTGCAGGCACTTGCTATGGCTTCAGATCAAGCTGCGACGAGTGCAGCTTCCCAGATTTCCAAAGAAACAACTTAGTGAGTGATCAATTATTTTCAGCAAAAGCTGCATGTGCTTTATGCTTGGGTTCACTCTTATGTACATATATTCTTATGGAATCTAGATGTCAAAATTGTGTATTTCTCTAATGCATGGAGTTTAGTTTCTCAGAAGCAAATTTGTCCAATTCAAATCTGTGGCCTATCTATTATTTACCTTGACTGAATATGTTTGCATAAAAACTTCTGGAGCATTGATGCCATCTTAAGACTGATCCTCATACAAACACTGTGAACCCTGTACTATTCTTCTGATGGTGATCATGGGAATCTGGTGCTCGGCATTCTTGGTCAAATGCAACATGACAAATCTTGTAATAATGCTGCTTATTTGCGAGGGTGTACCAGAAACTGAACGTTACAGTGACGCACAAGATAAATAATGGCAGCACGCATGTTCCTTTAATCCCTCTCACTCAAAATGAATAGAATATTTCTATCCCAGACATGAGCTACATTGTGGGAACGAACTCTAGCTCTCAATTAATGGTAAATATAACAACATGTTGGTCCTTGAGAACCAACTGTTAGGAGATGGATGACCTTGAGCACCATCTTGTCTCAGAATAGCTTCTTTTCTTTGCATATATATATATATATATATATATATATGTGTGTGTGTGTGGTGGTTCCGGATTAACCACGCATGATCCACTGATTTATTAATCATGCATCACAGACTCCACAAGTGGTATTTATTATATATTATAAACATGTACTGCATGCAAACCACCAAGTCCAAGTCCAAGACACAAGCACATAATCTTGATGGATAAGCGAGCAAATAAAATATCCATAGTTTCCTTGTTCGGGAACATGCATCCTATTAAGTAAACGCTTTAATGGCGATCTTGAACGCGGAATAATTAATAAAGTTTAAGTTTTGGACGCCTAATTAATTACATGCATGACGAAGACAACGCAGTGGAGATTGATACGCAGAGAGATTTGTATACAACATCTGACAGGTGCTGCCGCTTTCCAAGCTCCATTCACTTACGTGGAACAACATGATCCTCAGTTCCCCATTGACATTAATCAAGCAAACTAAACATGAGATTCATATAAGGTTCTCTTCATGATTAAAAAACAGCCATGTTACTTTCTCGGAGAAAAAAAAAAGACAACGTTTTATTGAGAGTATTGTTTGAAGTATGATCTATTATTGAAACATCCAGATAGATAGATCTACAATCGTTAGTACAAGATTAGGTTGACGCATTGTCATAGGCCACGTTTATGATCACGTAGATTGATTAGTTGCAAAACTAGGTCGTGCAAATTTGTCATCGTAAGTAGGCTTTTGAATCGTGATCTTTGCAGATGCTATTGCTACAATGTTATCGATAAAATCAAATTTACCGTGAAAATTGTGTAGTTAAACTCCATTTGTCTGTTATATCTGATGAAAATGACTCCGGATTCAAGTGCAAATCGTCAACTCATGAACCAAAAGTTCATTTTAACTTTAAAATTTATATATTATTTTATTTTTCAGTTTTCTTACTAGGTTCCTTGATATTAATCATGGAAAAATAATATTCTAAAAGGGTAAATTTTAGTTAAAATAATATTCTAAAAATAATATTCTATTTTCCAACCTTATTTCTCAACTTTACCTTGTAATCAGATTATCCTCTAACTATTAACTTATTTCACCGACTATTCTTTTTACATGTAATAGTCCGTTTACCTATTGCCCAGTGTACATGAATGTCACACATATACCACCATCCGATGTGACAAAACATTCCTTTTTTTTTAACATTCTAATATAATAATTTCAAACTATTAATATAATAAGAATTTAACGAGCGTACTATGCCTATTTAAGTGTGCTACCCCCATTTCTCGGCCGTCCGATTGAAAACAGAGGATGAATGAAAGAAATGGTGCTGAACGGGTTGTGTCGCGTTCTTGAACCGGCTTGAAATGCACAATAGGCCGATCAAAATGGTTGAGTTTAAAAAATGAAAATGTTTCAATTCCTATGCCCGATAACAGGAGCGATATCTTCTGCCTTGTTAAACAGGAAAAGAAAGGGAACAGTGGGGACAACAAGCTGCACGAAGAATTAATCCCAATTCCCTTATCACTACTAGTTCATCCTTGCACACAAATCTCCATTCGAGTGAAAAAGGAGAGATTTTGATCACTGCGTTTGTATGCATAGAGATTTCTTGCCAATGCTGTAGGGTTCCCTGCTTGCATCGCCATATTTGTAAGATCGGTTGTGCTACCTTGATATATTGTAGGGCCCTTTACTGATGAAATTTGAGCGCTGCCATGAGCTATGCAGTTGCGGTGTTGGTGGTGGTGTTGCTATCGTTGCCTTGTGGGGGGTGGGTGGGGGTGGGGGTGTGTAGTGGGAGTGGGTCATCGAAATCTGGCGGATGATCCATGAACACCCGGAGCTGGCGTACGAGGAGGTGGAGACCAGTAGGCTATTCAGGGAGGAGCTTGTGCGCTCCAAGCCGGTTCAAGGACATGATGCAGGTGGTTCAATGTGATTTCCTCTGTCCATCGTCCATTTTTAATCGGACGGTCGAGAAATGGGGGTAGCACGCTACTATCATTGGTGGGCATAGCATGCACATTAAATTCATATAATAATTAATCAAAAAAAAGAGAGGATGGGGGGCTCACCCTCTCCCTCGAGCGGCGACTTCAATACATCATCTAAATTAATGAAATTCATTACTCTGGTGGCCACAAATGACATAGTCAAGTTTATACATACAATGTTTACATCATATATACATACATATGTATTCTTATGATATGTACTCTCAAAATTGCACTGCACTCTACCATTTGTCAATGATGGACTTTGGAATAATCATGTTCATTCGTCTTACATAATTATAAAAATAATTAGGTAACAAGAGACTCTATTTAAAATCAAGAAATTGCATTAAGGACAATGAACATATCTAACATAGCTCAAATAGTTTACTGAATCATACAAGCAAAATAACATCTACGATATCAATTTATTCTTGAACTCAACTAAGCTATTAAATCGTGACAATTATGATTCTTAAACATAAAAAAACATTCATTCCTGATTCTTAGACATTATATGTTGGATTCCTAATCCTTTGGAATAAATTGCACACCTTATTACCTTATTTGATAAAATCCTTATACATAAGGGAAAATTCCGGAAGTTTCATAATTTATTTTAAAAGATGCCTTTGTCCCATATATTTCATTTAGTTGAACACAAATGACATGTCCTTTTTATACACTTGTAGGGCCTTGATCAAGATGAATCTGAGTTGAGGACAAATCTTTCAAGAGGGGAAAATGATGAGGAATGGGTAACTATCATACCAATAACATGGACACATCTACTAGATCAAACTCAATGATGTTGGAAGACTAATGGACTGAACTACACATGATGCCACTATTTGACATGTCTGGACTGTGATCTCATCTCGTAAATGTGGACACTATCTTTGCAATTGGATTCAAATCATGTACAGAGTATGATAATAATATAAATTAATTAGAATGCAAAAAAAGTAAGACACGAAATGCAAACTCAAGAGACACAAATAATCATTGACAAAGTTTAGCCAGACATTGGCATATGCCCCTGCTTCGAATCCTTGACCTCGAGATTGTTGAAGATGTACTAGCATCACCTTTCTTGTCTTAAGAAAGAAATCCTTTATGCCACACTATTTTTTTCTACTTTGAAAGGTAAGGCACACTTTTATTAATAAAAAAATTTCACCCACATTATAAGCACCTAAAAGAACATTCCCAAACTTTTCATCCTTAGTGTTTTCCTTAAAGTCTTGGTTTATTCTTTATCTTTGGGACCAAGTTTGTCGATATCTAGAGTCTATGTAAACTCATTTTGTGTCCAGTAAACTCGTATCATAATGTCATATCTAAATTGTAGAGTCTATGTCCCAAAGATATTTGATTAAAAAATAATTATTATCAATGACACTATTGCACTTGCACATGCACTATTTAGTAGTTGGTCATGATAGGCATGATATAAGTTTATTATATCATATGGAATCATTCAATTAGGTGATAGTAAAAAGATAAGGAACCAAGAAGTTTTAACAATTTTAACTACAACAGAACTATGTTACATCACAAAATATATTATTTTTGTGAAATAGATGATGATAACTGCATCATTTAGAAGTAAAAGATATCTAAACTGACAAACAACAAAAGTTTGTATTATGAAGCTTAGATGTTCTGAAACAAAAGAATAAATAACTCATCAAAATCAACTTCTAGTTGTTTATTTTTTTTATTAATATGCTTAGTTGTGTCTCTACCTATCATATCAAAAGACTTCTTAATTAGTTTGAGTGTAAGACAATTCTAAAGAAAAGATTCTATAAATGAAAAAATAAAAAAAAAATATAAGAACTATCAATTAGTCAGCCAATCAGTAATTCTATTGTTCACTCTATCAATCGGTTGACCGATTCGTAATGCTATTATGGTCATCGGTTGATAGATTGATCAATTGGTGCTTGAATTTTCTTTGATCGAGATCAACATTATGGCATACGATCGACACATTGATCGATAGATCCGTAGGCTTGTTGTGATTTCTCAATAAATTAAATCTCATGAGTTGAAAATGTTCGACTAATAGCTCAATGGGAGATTGCAAAACTTCAACCGATCCATCAAATTGATTATGAATGTTCAATCATTTTATCCCCATTTTTTATTGACTCACACTATTTTAAACATAACTTTTAACATGATTATCAAAATTATGTGACTCTTTATCCTTAATAGAATAATGAAGTTAAGGATAGATTAAGATATGGTTTATGTTCTTCTACGGACTTTAAACTCCCAAGCGTCTGTATTAATGCTGCAATGCGCTAATGTCACGGACCTATGGCGAGTAGTTCAACAATCTAGTCATAGCGACTCCCGACATAGTTGTCTCGACCATAAAACTTCCGCTGCAAACTCAAAATAGGCTTGCTAGGATTCCCTTCGCCTAGTCGTCGCATGAGGTCTCGTGTTCGAGAATGACCCAGTGACAAGTGCACGAGGAAGAGGAAGTGGAGTGCATCTGCATCAAGACTCGAGAGGGCCGCTATTTCACCAACCGCTCCGTCCTTTGGCGAGGGTCACCAGAAGTTTTGCTCGCCATCCTGTTCGGCCACCCTCGGCCTTAGGCACCCTCGCCATTGACCCAGCCATGTGCGATGAGATCCACACTGGCCGACCTCCAATGCTTCACCGATCGTAAGAATTACTACTCCCGACGGCTGCGCCTAAAAATGTAAGATTCCCAAATCGACCCATATTACGTGACGAAGTCCAACCTGGAGACGTTAAGGACGTTGTGACTTTGACCATCTTGTTGACTGTCTCAGTAAAAACAGAGACACGTTAGCTGAAAGAATAATAAAATAAAGAAAGATAACATAAGTTGCGTAAGTCCTAAATGGCTACATCATCTCTAAATGAATATCATAAGGTTTACATCGAATTCATAAATACGGAAGAAAATAGGTAACAAGTAGGCCCTATAGTTCATGTGCTTTCTAGTCGCCTGAGCATCGTCGCAGCACACCAACTCAACACCACCACTGACCTGACCCTGTGAAAATTAAACACAGGAGAAGAGGTTCTCACGTAAGCTTTACAGTCTAGTGGAGAACCATATAAGTATATAATGCATAACTTGAATAGAGAAATAAAAAAGTTGACATAACTTATCTTGGACAAAGATTGAACATGGAGTCATCAGAATAATAAGAACCAATAAATCTCGATAAGCAGTAAGATCATGACGAGACATAATAAACTTGGAATTAATAGTAGGCTTATTAATCCTGGCATAAATCATAACAATACTTGACTTGACATTCATGCTTGCTTTACTTGTACATACTTCTTGTTCTTGTATCATGCTTAGAAACTTGGTGAGTTTATGTGCCTTTAAATTTTTGGAGTATACCGAGCAAACGATACAACCTTGTGCGGATCAATGGGTGATCAAAGATCAAGGGAGCGACCCTTATCTTGTGACACTTGGCTTGGACTGGCAACCTATTATTCATCTTCCATCTTAACTTATTAATCACTTTAGAAACTTGTTATTCTTTGTTCTTCGTACAATTGGAGGCAATAAGATCAATAGTAAATTAGTAAAAGAATTCATGTCTTAATCAGGGATGGATCTTGGTGAGGACACGACCGTGCCATCAGCGGTCGACCAGTTCAAACGGGTCGGTCGACCGGATTTGAAGTTAGCGGCTTAGGTGACTATTTGGCTATGGCACGAGTGTGCCAGAGGGGTAGCATGGCCATGACGGCTTGGAAACTCGGTCGACCGATCTTTTACTTGGCTTTGGTCGATCGATGGCACGGGCGTGATCACAGTGTGGCACGGCCGTGATTGTATTGGACGGCCATGCTTGAAGGGTGTTCGATCGTGACGGCGAGGGTTCCAGATGGATTTCAACACAAAAATTGCTTAAATCATTAACAACATTTCATCCTAGAATATTTTCTGAATCCTAAGCATCATTAAAACAAATCAATACAATAGCAATCAATTTTCTTACAAGAAATCAATCAAATAATTTCAAATCAAGAGAAAGCAGAGCAATCTGATTCCTTTCATGAGACTTTCATGATCATTCGTTTAAAATGATTCATTCATAACTAGAGAATAAGATCTATCCAATTCATGCAAGGTGATTTCAATTCACCCACCTCTATTCGCAATTGATCCTAGCTTCGATCCGATGGAAACCTATCGGTCGCGCCTCTATTCTCTCTCTGTGCTCCCTCCTCAACTTGATCTCATGTAAACAATCTGGCGAAGAGGGCGTGAGGAGGCATGAGAATCCAATAGAGCGGTAGGGTAGAGGAAGATTATGTTTATCCTTGTGTTTGGCAACAACAGCGAGCACTCTATTTTTCATAGATCGTGTGTGAAGGCAGAGCCGATAGGGAAGAGAGGTTTAAGGGGAAAAAGGATTATCAAGGAACGAAAATTATCTTGGTCCATGAGATTTGATCTTATCTTCTTTATTTGTTATTATTCCCTACCTATTTGCCTATTTGTTATCCCTTATTAATAGGGATTTATCTTCTTGCTGGTTGTTTTGGATTTGATTTGATTTTTGACTTTTTTATGGTTGTTACATTATAACCTTCTTAAAAGAAAATTCGTCCTCAAATTTTGCATGAGGTGGAGGACTTACTAAAAAGATGCAGGAACTCTTGGCACATTCCCAACTCGAGTTTCCATGTTACCTCTTCATCGTGGTGGAACGTAAGGCTACCTAGACCATGGGTACTTGTTTATTCTTTTGACGTTGTACCTTGCGTTCCTTAATGTGAGTCGAGCACTTGGTAAAGGTGAGGTCTGCGGCTCGATTAGGCCCCCCCTTAATCCAAATGAAGTTAGCGTTATCATGCTTGTACTTCTTAAGCAGTAACACATGAAATACTTAATGCATTCTTCCATAAGAAGAGGATAGTATTAACCTATATGTAACCTTGCCGACTAACTTTAATATTTAAATGGTCCATCGCATTGAGGACTGATCCTTGTTTACTTATCTGCATCGCCTCTTTCATATAAGAAACTTTCAGTAGCATATGCTCCTATCATTAATAATTTGCTCTCATATATCTTCGTCGACGTAGCTCTTCTACCTTCAATCTTTTCTTAATCAATTCAACCTTCTTAGAATATCCTCTATACTCATGATATTTTCTTTGCCTACTTCACCATATTGAGTGGGTGAACAGTAAGGTTGCTAGTACAATTGAAATGTGTCTTAAAATAATTGAATGGTGATTATTATCATAAGCAAATTCGATGAAATGTCAATGATCGTTCCAACTACCATGCCAATCAATTGTACATGCTCTTAGCATGTGTTCCAAAGTATGAATAGTTCTCTTATCTACCAATATTTCAGCGCGTACTATTACAATTGTTTGGGTCAATAATCTCCTTAAAAGGAGTGTTAGTGAACATGCTTATCCTTATTTTCAATCACATTAGTATATCTAAACTTATGATCAAGCACTTATATTTACTCTTCTGAAATTACATTCAATTAAAATTTTCAACATCTTGTGTACTTACTATCTTTTATTATTATTATTATTATTATTATTATTATTATTATTATTATTATTATTATTATTATTATTATTATTATCATCATATTTTTTCATTCTATCCTCAGCCTACGATAATTGTACTATAGATACAAATAATTAGTTGCTCTTTGTTGTCATCTCGGGCCCTTATACTTACCGTTAATTAAGCATTTTAGTCTTTCACCCCTTCTTATGAAATCCTTGTATTTCCTAATTGTTTAACGTTGGAATTTGAAAAAAGTTTATCATTATTTCATAACTTCGTAAGCTCTAAGGATTAATGCATATGTGAGTTAAATTACAATATAGCTATTGATTCGATATACATTTGACATCCATAACCCTTGTTCTGTCATCCATAGGTATTCCAGCTTCAATGTCAGTAATCCATTTGTATTCAATGAAAATCAACGTTTATCATCATCTAATGTCAATGCTCTAGTGATGTAATACGATGATAATCATTTGGAGATATGGTCACTTTACCTACGGTTTAGATAAAATAACAAAGTACTATGATAGATAATTGTCAATTGAGACAACTATATTTGGAATCAATCAAGAGTCTTACAAATCATTTGAGGGTGAATCGTTCTTGGTATAATTACACCACTTGAAATAAAGTGGTTCATTAATCATTGTCATTCGATATCCTTCCTATATCTCGATCACTTGTATCAATGCTTTATTCGATAATTTGATCATGGGGTTGCTTTCAGCTTTAACTTCTTGGTTTACCTTACTTTGCCTTTGATTGATCTTTTCATTGCAACTTTCATGTCACATAATTCCATAGAAGGCTAGTGGTTACATATTACTATGCCAAGTTCTTTGCTTCTTGAGTGGAGTATCTTTCAACTTGATGCATAGGAGAATGAATCGGTATAATAATCATAGGAAAGTGAAAAGCACTCCGAATCAATGTCAAGATCGAACGATATCTACGATGAGGGGTCGATACATAATACAATCAAATCCATAATGAACAAAATAATTTATGCACACTACCTAACATAAGTCTTTAGTCAAACATCATGAATGCAGGTGAACACATGGAATGAATTCAAATAATAAGACAGGAAAATGAAGCAATCAGCAAAATAGAAGACAAACAATCATTTTTCTTCTTTGCATATTATTTCATTGTCCTTTGCATTAACGATATCTTGTAGCACATGGGAGATGTTCGAGATAATATTAAAGTTGGAAAGGAAAACCAATCCATATAAAACTTATGACCAAATCCTGAATGGTCCACTTGATCAAGACAAAATATTGAAAATTACCCCCATTATCATTTTCCTTAATGACGTTATTCATTATCTTGAAGTCCATAGGAGATTTATGGTTAGGATCGTAATTTGATCCATTTGGTCGAAGTAAAACTAAGAAAAGTATACATCATGTAGACATGGAGGTATTTTGGAGAACATCCTAAACACAATAGGATTTCATTTTATCCTTTCTTTAGCATATCCCTATACAAAACTCATTTGTATCCCTGATGACTTACATAATTACCTATCTTATTTTTCGACTTGAACTATCGATCATGATCATACCATTAATTACCCTATACTATTAGACATTATTATGAAAATTGAATATATCCATAGTCAATATAAATCACTTTAAAATTTATAGTGCACTTCCTAATCATCTATCATAGGTGATTAAGTAGCTTTTTAAGTAATCTTGTAAGGGACTTATAAAATCTTCACATTACATCTTGACCTTTGAATTTCAAAAATCTACTCACATGAGGTTTTTAATCTTTTAACAACTAATAAAATGAGGGGTCATATCTTCCTTAATCACATATAAATTTGGCGGTTTAAGTTCATTCAAAAAGTCATCCACTTTCAATCATCACACGCATTTCGTAATCTTATTTGATTTATCCTTTTTCTTATTGACAATATTAATACATCTTGAAAATATCTATACTACAACAATAAGGAAATTATTATTTTAATCATGGTTATCTATGAACACTTCATTCTGGGGTAAATTTAAAGTTTTTTTAACAAATAAGTTCAATAATTATTTTATCATATACTATATATATATATATATATATATATATATATATTCTATGTTATATGCATATGGGCATGCTAGATCTAAATTTCGATTAAGCCATACATTCACTTACTAATTGATAATTTCTTCTAACCTTCATTCAAACCAATGTGACTTCTGAATATTTTAAACTTCTATATTTTTTCATCCATACATTATACGTGATTCTTGAATAGCTCACTAATACTTAAACTCTTGTCTAACTAATATTATATAACTTGAACTTAATTAATTGTTCTAATTCTTATTTTCAACATAAAGTAATTGAAGCGAGAATTGATAATAATTAAATGTTAGCAAGTGCACTAATCGTTCAAGTAATAAAGTGTAATGAGTAGAGTGTCGAACTCATGAGAAATTAATTTACTTAACTAAATTAATTTCATAGTCTAATAAGAGACAACATAAAGTTTGGGTAAAAGGTGTGTAAAAAATAAAATAACAAAAAAGTAAAGATAAAACTAATTAATCTAATTTAATCTACTGATGCATAGGGGTTAGGATGATAAAAGAAATTATGGACAAACTGAAATGACCAAATATTACAAGTTAGTTTCTATCGACGGATTAGAGGCTACTCAAATTATTGATTTCCATCTAAGATCAATCAACATATTTTAATTCAAATTAAATTAAGATTATTCCATCATGGATCATAATCTAATCAAACTTGATATTAAGATGCATTAAAATATAGTCTCTAAACTATTATCATCCATAACATGATAATGATTAATAGATCGCACAACTAATATTCCTTCAAGGATCTTATGAGTTGTGACATGCAATACTTGGATTTAAAAGTCAAGAATCAATTCCACAGAAATCATGCAATAAAAAATAATTACTCCGACAAGGATAATAGCTAACTAAAGAAGATAATTAATCTATGGAAAAACATTAATAATATCATGCATATTCGAAAGAAAACTAAACTTTAATCGATTATAAAATAAGGTTTAACAGTTTGCCTTTTCGATTAAAACTATTACACAAGTGTCTCAAGCAGAAAATAAAACTAAAGGATTCAAATTACTAAAGATAAAAAGATGTATCAAGTAAGTATGACATCATCCTGACATGAAATAGAACAGAAAATACTCTAGGAATGTCGATGAACTACTGCTCGGTCCTCTTCTAGAGTCAATCGTGCAGAAATCTTTTCGGTGAGCCTTCTGAATTCTCTCATGTTCTTGGCTTTAAAACTCTGGTTGCAGACCCTAGCATCCCTAGCATGATCTCTTCTGGATGTAGAAGGCTTCTATTTATAGGGGTTTGAATTTCCATGTGATCGGAAATTTTTTCTATGTGAAATAAGGAAATACGAATCTGAATTAGTTTTGAAATTTTGGTCTTGTCAAACTCCAAAATTTGGATCATAATATGTTTCCAAATCATCCTAGGATCATATAATATGAGTAGAAATTCTTGTGCACTTCAAATTCTTCCAAAAATCCATCCAAATCTCGAATCTGGGCTTCGTCACGGGCGATTAGAAGTGTTTAATGATTAAACAGAGTGCGAATCGCATCAGGAATGAGTTTTCACAGCCTGTGAGAGACTTTTTACAGTGCTTGCAATGTTAAAAAGGTGGATTTCATGGCCCGTGAAGACCTGGTCACGGCTGTGACTCGAGACAACTTTTAATGACCTGTTAATGAGTTTCACAGCCCTGTCACGGCTCATTAAAATTCCTTCACGGCCCGTTAAAGTCTACTTTTAGCTTTGGCTCACTGTTTTCCACTTTCTATCTCCGTTTGAACTCTAATTTGAGCGTAATTTTTTCCATTGGCTTCATAATTTAATTTTCTTGCTTCCTAGACATACAACATTTGGGTAGATTTTTATTTTTCTAAAATTAATGTAAATAAGTCCACAAAATGATGCATGCTATTATAAAATAATTCGAAATGAGATTAAATGCATGTCTAATTATATATTATATTTTGCATGCATTAGTAATCCCCATTAGAAATTCGTATAACAAATTTGAATTTGCTTAGGACCTTTATCAACATACTATAGAGGCTATATGAAGTCTAAGGCACAATGAGCATTACGGTCCATACTTATCAATATATACATATAAGATAATTCATTAAACCTCTATCGTGGTAAATCAATGGAACCACATGATTCATAATAATAAATTATAACTTAGGCATGCTTAGTTTCATATTATCTCACACCTACTTGTTGTGTAAGTCGAATCTTTTAATTACTCTTATAATTCCCTCGTTTCTTTCTTAAATCTATCTCTTTGCAAATGTTAAACCTAATCATTTTCCTCTTCATACTACTGTAGTCAACGGAAGAAGTTCGTGAATAGGGTGATTATGAAGGAGATGGAAAACATGAATTAGAAGAAACAAAATCGTTTCTTATATTTTATTCTTTAAATATTCGTAAGACTGATTCTTCATGTAGGTATAATTATCCATATGCTTGTTTCTTATTCTTTCCCAATTTTTCATAAATTTTTTGTATGATCCTTTTTGTCTTATCGCTAATACTATCTAGGTTGATTCCTACCATACAAAATAATCTTCTTAGGAATCAACCACTCATATGAAATATATATCAATACATCAGTAAAGAAGAACACAAAGTAAGAAAGATCTTACTTGTACTTTACAGTGGAGGGTGTGGCGACTGCTCGACGAAAACACATGAACTTTTATCATACTATCTTATATAATAAGACGTCAAAAGAGTCTTGACTTTAGTCTCTGATAGCATAAATGTAACACCCCTAAATCGACCCACGCCACGTGGCGAACACTAACCAGTAGACGCTACGGACGCTGTGACTTTGACCATCTTGTTGACTAAGTCTTAGTCAAAAATCGAGACACGTCAATGGAAAGAATAATAAAATAAAGAAAGATTACATAAGTTGCGGAAGTCCTGGATGGCTACATCATCTCTAAATGAATATCATAAGGTTTACATCGAATTCATAAATACGGAAGAAAATAGGTAACAAATAGGCTCTGTAGTTCATGTGCGTTCTAGTCTCCTGAGCATCGTCGCAGTCGTCGCAGCACACCAACTCAACATCACCACTGACCTGACCCTATGGAAATTAAACACGGGGAGGAGGTCCTCACGTAAGCTTTACAGTCTAGTGGAGAACCACATAAGTATATAATGCATAACTTGAATAAAGAAATAAAAAAGTTGACATAACTTATCTTGGCCAAGGATTAAGCATGGAGTCATCAGAATAATAAGAACCAATAAATCTCGATAAGCAGTAAGATCATGATGAGACATAATAAACTTGGAATCAATAGCAGGCTTATTAATCCTAGCATAAATAAAACAATACTTGAATTGACATTCATGCTTTTTTACTTGTACATACTTCTTGCTCTTGTATCGTGCTTAGAAACTTGGTGACTTTAGATGCTTTTAAATTCTTGAGGAATGCCGAGCAAACGATACAACTTTGTGCGGATCAATGGATGATCAAACCATGACCAAGGAAGGGACCCTTATCTTGTGACACTTGGCTTGGATTGACAACCCATTATTCATCTTCCATCTTAACTTATTAATTATTTTAGAAACTTGTTATTCTTTATTCTTCATACAATTGGAGGCAATAAGATCAGTAGTAAATTAGTAAAAAGATTCATGTCTTAATTAGGTATGGATCTTGGTGAGGACATGAAATTTACAATCAGTCATAATCATGATTAATCATAAATCAGATGATATTCAAATCAAAAATCAAAGAAAGTAGATGAATGAATAAAAAGAGGTTGTTCTATAGCTCGTCACGACAGTGACAACATAGTGGCACGATCGTGCCGATGGGCACGGCATAGTCGAGTCTATACTGGTTATATAGGCATGTTGGAAGGGGAGATAGCACGAGCATGCCATCAGAGGGCACGATCGTGACTGAGTGTGAGGGCGGTTGACCGGTTCAAATGAGTCGGTCGATCAGATTTGAGGTTAGCAGCTTAGGTGACTAGTCGACTATGGCACGAGCATGCCAAAGGGGTAACACGGCCGTGACAGCTTGGAAACTCGGCCGATCGATCTTTTACTTGCCTTTGGTCGATCAATGGCACGAGCATTATTATAGTGTGGCACGGCCGTGACTATGGTGGTACAGGTATGCCTGAAGGGTGGCACGACTGTGATGGCGAGGGTTCCAAATCGATTTCAACACGAAAATTGCTTAAATCATTAACAAAATTTCATCCTAGAATAATTTCTGAATCCTAACAATCATTAAGGCAAATCAATACAATAGCAATCAATTTTCCTACAAGAAATCAATCAAACAATTTCAAATCAAGAGAAAGCAGTGAAATTCAATTCCTTTCGTGAGACTTCATGATCATTCGTTTAACACGATTTGTACATAACTAGAGAATAAGATCTATCCAATTCATGCAAGGTGATTTTAATTCACCCACCTCTATTCGTGATTGATTCTTGCTTCGATCCGATGGAAACCTAATGATCGCGTCTCGTGTTCTCTCTCTTGCTCTCTCCTCGAGTTGATCGCCTGCAAACAATCCGATGAAGAGGGCGTGAGAATCCAACAGAGCGGCAGGAAAGAGGAAGATCTCGTTTACCCTTGTGTTTGGCGACAACAGCGAGCACTTTGTTTTTCATAGATCGTGTGTGAAGGAGAAGCCGATAGGCAAGAGAGGTTTTAGGGGAAAAAAGATTTATCAAGGAACGAAACTTATCTTGGTCCATGAGATTTGATTTTATTTTCTTTATTTGTTAAGATTCCCTACCAATTTGCCTACTTGTTATCCCTTATTAATAGGGATTTATATCCGTGCTGGCCGTTTTGAATTTGATTTGGTTTTTAACTTTTTTTTGTAGTTGTTACAGCGATCTCTACGACCTCAAGCTTACCGCCTCCTACTTGTCTTCACCACGCCTAAGTCTATGCTCATCACTGAGGATGTCGACGGCTCCCTCAACGCTTGGCGAGGCCTGGAAGGCCCCTCCTCTTCCGCATGCGCTTGGTGAGATTGCTTGAGGGAGAGGGGGAGGAGGGCCTCACCCCTCCTCTTTCATCGGCGCCTTGTGAGGCTCAGAGGGAGAGGAGGGGAGCAACGCCCCCTCCTTTTTTAGTAAATTTTAATTTTATATTATTTGTTATATATTATATTTTAAAATATTAAAAGAGAGGAGAGAGTAGTTTAATTTTCTCGCAAATAGTGAAAAAATTTAAAAATAAAAAAATTAGTAGAATTAGACGGATGAACTAAAATTAAAATCATGATATAATTTAAGAATGTTGTACGAAAAATTCATATATTAAAATTAGATAAAAAAATCATTGTAGTTCGAAGAAAGGAAGTTTAAGAAATTAATCATTTGTGTATCTACTTCGATCTAAACCCAAACAAAGACCCACGCCATAAGAAAGTTTGAAATACAAGAAAGCTAAGCAAAAGGGGGCTCATGGGCTGCGACGCCCGCGTGCCCAACACCACGTGCAAGCGAGCTAACGGGTCCCGAGCTTCCGATGGCGTAGATTTGCGTCCGCTGCCGACGCCTTCAGGCCGCGACGGCCGTCGACTGCTGACACGACGCCGCCGCCGTCACCGCCAAGCCTCACTTCCCCGGCGTCTCGCCCCTTAGATGAGGTCGTAATGGCTGCGATATATTTTATTAATAGACATATAACATCAAACGAAATTAAAATTAATCACAAGAAGAAGCAGAAATTTTACAGTTCGCATCGTGATGTAGTAGAACAACGCCGTCGCGGACGCCGCCGCCGTGAATGGTGCTCAACTCTGGTAATAAGTAATAACAACAAAGATTCATAAATTGTGAGCAAATGAATTAGTGAAAGCTCGGAGAGTGTGGATGGAAAGTGGTAAGGAATGGCAGGGGATACCGTGGGCGGAGGGGTCGTGGGACATGAGGTACAGCAGGAGGATGCAGAGGATGGTGAGGACAGGGATGACGTGAATGGACCGATCGGGGGACGCCGCCCGGAGCGGTTTCTCCGTCTTCATCTCTGCCTCTTCTGACGCCCCGGAAACCACGAGGGCCGCAACGGCCGCGGCGCTCTTCCGCCTCTCTTCCCGTTCGGCCGCACCTCCGGCGGTAGCCACGGCGACGCCGCCGGCGCCGGGCGAGCCGAGGGATTGGCGCTGCATCAGCGAGGGTGTTAATTACTGCAGGGGCAAAGGAGCTGCTGATGGAGCTGCGTAACAATGAGTGAGCAGGAGCCGAAGGGGTTATATTTTATACGAAATGGGTTTATAGACGTTATATTTTGACGGGTGGAGAGAGAGAGAGAGAGAGAGAGATTAGAGCACATGCAGAGATCTGAATAGTAGGCGACGGATCCGACAAATATGGAGATCCATAAGTAACCAGTAAAAAGTTATGTACGTGCGTATTGAATAAACAAGAGTTTAACGAGTACTTTTTAAAAGACCGTTTATTTATTTTAAAATGGAATTAGTCAGAACCCAAACACTGTTAAGTTCTAATTTGAAAAAAAAAATAATGCAATATCATTAATATATATACACTAGTTCAAAAAAGTTAAACGAAACGTTTTCAAATTTTTTCCTGCGTTTTAATATTTTTGTTACATTTGTCATTATTGATGCTCTTGAAATAATATTGCCACACAATATAGAAGCCGGCTATGTCACAAATGATTTAAACCTGGTACAAAATATATATTTTTTCCAGCAGCAATGCATACTTTTTTTAAAGTTGTTTTTAATATAAGAAAACAATATTAATATATCAATTATTTCATCATTCAAAAATGTCAATTATCTCAACCGTTGATAAGTGAATCAATGGTTGAAATGCGCTCAACATCCCTCTAGAACAGAAGGTGCTCAGGAGGTACATTAATCTCACACACATACATATATATATAGAGAGAGAGAAATTAGTGTTAGATCAGATATTTTGATCTCACCGTCAAATCAGTGAATCTCTGCCGTTATATGATGCATCAACGGTCAAGATCGTCAAGATTGAAATATCTTAGTTGAATCCACATCTCATTAGACTAAATAAGAGGTTGAACCTATTTTTTTATTTTCATTTGAACTCGGTTCAACTAAGATATTTCAATCTTGACGATCTTAATCGTTGATGCATGATTATTACGGCTGAGATTCATTGATTTGACGATGAGATCAAAATATCTGATCTCACGCTAATATTTCTCATATATATATATATATGATTTTTATTCAACAGTTAATGATTGAATCTTATCAACAGTTGAATAAAGATATGGTGGTGAAAAAAGTAGGGAACAAGATGAAGTAGAGAACACTTAATTTTTTCATATATATATATATATATATATATATATATATATATATATAATGCACCCCAATTAATTAAGTCGGCTGAACGTGGAATCGAAACCTATAGTTATCTAAGTATTGCACTAACGAAAGTGATATCTTGCTTCAAACATATATACCTATTTCTGATATGCTTGAAGGAGCAAAAAAAAAAAAATGCGTGCGGTGCTCTAATTAACTTGGCTTGCATGATTGACAAATTTCATGTTTGGAGCAAAAAAGACGTCTGATAAAGTCAAGAGGAGGATGCGTGCAATTGCTCTATTTTCTTCTCTCTTTTTTAGGGAAATAAGATACTGCAGATTTTGAAGAAATGCTAGACTGATCAATGGATCAGATTGACTCAGCTAAACCGATCAAATTAGAATAATAAGGTCAAGTAAATAAATAAATATAAAAATAGAGTGTTAAATGGAAGAAACAGAAGATGATTACAAGATCAAATTATTTTTTATATGATCCTTTAGAAATTTTATATAAGCACTATATTTTACAAATAATAGAAATTATTGATAGTGTTCTGAATTAATCTTCAAAATATGGCACTTATCTCGTGATAAGAAAATAAGGAATTACAGACTGATTGAGACCTAATGAGAACGAAAAAACTAACGAGAACGAAAAATCTACTGAAGCATTTTATTAAGAAGGAAGACCATATAAGATTATCTATACTATATTAAAAGCAAAAAAGTTTGCAAGGAGAAGATGACACTTGGCACTTTGATATGATGACATGTGTCACTCAAAATTTATAACTAATTAAAATATTATGTAATCTAATAATTTTTTGAATTCATGATTAGTTAATAATTTAAACGGTTCATTGTAACCATTCAATTTGTTATGTATTATAGCATTTATAACTAATTAAAATATTATATAAGTCTATTTTAATATTTTGACTTCACGATTAGTTGTTAATTTGAATATTTAATTAACATCTAATTAATTTTATTTTCCAAGTATTATTATATTTTTCTCCCCTTATTATAAAGAATTTTACATTTGACATGTAAATACACTGCCATGTATATATATTTCCTGTCCTTCATTTGCTCTATGATGTGTTTGTATTTTCTTTTTAATATATTTTTATGACAAATGCTTAAATGTTTTGAGTGCTTAATTTTATTTTATAATGTTTATATGATCATTATTCATGCAGTTTATTATGGCTTTGAAGATGAATTTCATTAATGATGCCAATGAATTTGAGGTGCATTGACATTTTACATTTTGTATAGTGTGATTCGAGACACTGTTGAACATATGACATTATAGTGTGATTACATACACTCTTGAACATATGAGTATCCTACTAATAAGTCTTATTTGGATTGATCTTGAAAATAAAATTTTATATTTTATACTTATTAATCTTATTAAAAATATTGCTATTTTTACACATAATTATTATATTTCTCTCTTTTTTCATGAGAATACGTTAATTTTCAGTTTTAAAGTTTTTTATTTCTTTTCCATATATTCACTGAGAAATCTAGATATCTTTTTTTGTAAAAATTGCATCACCGGGCAATGAATAGGGTGTAATTTTTTTAATATTAATTAAAATATAAAATATTTCTTGAATAATAAAGTTTAGTGGAAGTCAGTTATAACGGCTTATCACTCATAAAAAAGAACTAAAAACCTATACCATAGAAATATAGAATTATTAATTTATTATAGTTGTTCTTTATTTTGTACTGAAGTATCATTTTAGAAAATAGCAATCACAATAAGTTATATAATTATATATTGGGGGCACGGAGCTGTTAATTATTATATGTTTAAAATTAGTTTAGCCCACAAATTTAGTATTTTTACTTGAAATTTATCATGCTTCTGAATAATTAAATTTAATTATTATTGTATATCTAATTAAACCATTAATATATCATAGTTTGTTAGTGGGATAATTATTTCATTTAGTAACCATTCAGAATATAATCTCATTCTCTACGTGAGAGTACCACCAGCTAGCCTCACATCCATGTTCTCTCTCTCTCTCTCTCTCTCTCTCTATATATATATATATATATATATATATATATATCATTGATGGTTAATTTTTTAAATTAGTATAATAAAGATTGGCTGATAGTAATAACCAATCTCAATTTAACATTGCTATTATAACTATTCTCTACAATTGTATCTATTAAATATGTTAAAATCACCAAAAACATTTATCTTACATGGGATGCTCTCAATTTTTAAGTTAAAATATATTTTTTCAATTATTTATATATAGGATAATAAGATAGAAGCATATTTGTTAAAAAATTAATAATTTATGCTATATTATATTGTATTTTCAAACAAAAAGAACAAACTAAAATGGCATGCTATATTACTATAGTGGTTACCATTTAAGAACGGTTTAAAGAATAAACTATCCATCTCAAATTTGTTTTTTTGTGGCACAAAAATACGAAGATAAAGCACCAACATTTCATGTGTCCATTCACATCCTGCATTTTATATTTTTAAGGATTTAAAAAATCCTTTAATATTACCCCTACAATAAATCCATATGCATGCTTTTCGTATTATTCATTCAGGAGATACAATTTGTAATAATATATTTAGTTTGTTTATAAAAATAACTACAAAAGTATATACCAATATTTAATATATGATGTGTTTTACAAGAAAATTAATTTAGAAATATAAATTAAATGATAATAATTTTGAATTTTTATAATAATAAATAAGATAAACTATATTCATGATTAGTATATTTCAATTTAACCAAGTACAAAAAATTAATCTAATTTATAAAAATCTACCACTCAATATTAAAAGGTCCTAAAGTGTCAGTAAGTCAAGCTACAATTTTATTTGTTCCAAATTTGAGTGTTTCATTGTTATTGTCTATTTTCTTAAATTAATAAATGGGCATGTTAAAATTGATTTAATAAACTTAATTATATATTTTATTTATTTTGAAAATATTAAAGTTATGCACTTAGTTATGTCTTTGTGTTAAAATTATTCTCCTTTTGAACCAATATGAATTAGCTTAATAATAACGACGACGACGATGATGACAATAATAATAATAATAATAATAATAATAATAATAATAATAATAATAATAATAATAATAATAATTGGCTTTTAATTATAAACATTTTAAGAGGGAATTTAACTACAAAAATGGTAAGATGAGATAAAGATGATCATTTTATAATATAGATATTTGTTATTTTTCTAAATATAAAGTGATTTTTTTTCTCATTTCCTATGTGGTTACTTACATTGAAGAATTTATTCTATGTGTTATGTTTGAAGGAACAAATGATCACATAGAGAGATAATTAATGTTAAAATTGACATATATAAGAGTTTATTTAAATAAAATATAAATTATAATTAATGAT
Source organism: Pontederia crassipes (assembly GCA_030549335.1). Taxonomy (NCBI): domain Eukaryota; kingdom Viridiplantae; phylum Streptophyta; class Magnoliopsida; order Commelinales; family Pontederiaceae; genus Pontederia; species Pontederia crassipes. The sequence goes on along the minus strand of CM060189.1, from coordinate 47,504,151 downwards.
GAGACACATTTTATTTTTACACTATCCGCACATCGTGCAGGCTTCACACTAGTACTATATTAAAAGCAAGGAAGTTTACAAGGAGAGCTTGACATTTGGCAAAAGGATAAAGTGACAAGTGTCCTTAAGAATTATAATTAATTATAATATGTTACCATTTGTCCTTAAAATTTTAAAGCATATATTATCATATTAATTGATAAAGATAATAATTAAATGTGGTAACCGTACAAGTAACTAATTAATTAATATGTATAAATTATTTAACATGATATAACTAATTAAAATATTAATATAAGATAGATTGACAAATTCTTTAAAATAATAATTAATTAAATATTAATATTGATATGCAGTACAATGGCCATTACAAAATTAATATACTAATTTCATCTGTACAATGTTTTAATTAATTAAAATATTAATAATAATTTTTAACTAAATTCTAATGATTAGTTACAGAAGGTAGTTACGAATTACATTAATTATTTAATTAAAATAAATTAACGTATATAACTAAATAAAATATTAATACATCATAGTTTTTTGGATACGGTTATTAATTGTGAAGATTATTGGATGGTGGTTATTTCATTCGGCAATTGCTTTCGTTTTTTAAATAGTGTCTCCCTCCATATAAATACCTCAAAAAATCAACTTCAATAATATTATATTATATTATCATGATATCTATATATGATATTAAAACATTGACACTTTTGGCAAATTCTTTACAAATAATAATTAATTAAATATTAATATTAATATACAGTACAATGGTAATTACAAATTTAATATACTAATTTCATCTGCATAATAGTATAGATATGATTATATAGGAACTACAATGTCATAATTATTTAAAATATTAATATTAATTTGTGACTAATTTTTAATTATTAACTATGGGAGTTAGTTATAAAATTTGTTATTTATATAATTATTTAACTAAAACCAATTAACATGATATAACTAAATAAAATATTAATACATCATAATTTTTTTTGGACGGTTACTAATTATAAAAAATAGTGGACGGTGGTTATTTCATTTTGGCAACTGCATCCATTATTCTCATGATAATACCACCTTATAAATACCTACAAAAAATCAACTTGAATGAATGCCTCTCCACACATTTCTCTTCTTCATGCAAATTTCTTCTCTCTTTCTTTATATCCGTCTCTCCGTAATATATATATGTATTATTGTTGGACTTTCTTGCGTGGATAACATTAATTTGATTCTTTACTGTTTAAATATTCTAGCAGTCATTATATTTTATTATTTTTATTCCTTATTGTTTAGATCCTCTATCAATTTTTTTTTCGTTAAGATATTTTCTTAGGGAGTATGGATATCATGAACTATGTTATGACATAAATTTTATTAGTGATCTGGATCAATTTAATATGTAGTAGACTTGCATAATGAATAAGAGATTTTACGAAGTGAGAATATTCACAATATTTAATTTATTAGCAATATAATTTTGTAAAGTGAGAATATTCACAATTGAGAATATATCACTATATTTTAATTTATTAGCATAACAAATTTTCTTTATGTTAGTTTATTAGCAATATAATTTAAAGATTATTCTTATTCTATATAACAATAATATTTGTTCCATTAGTTACTTTATTAATTTTTAAAATGATTTTAGTATCCATATCATTTTTAATGTCAAGATTTCTGATATGGATCCATATGCATTAATATGCCTAAGTTACTTTTATGATATACTTTTGAAAAGAAATGCCAATACGATTTAGAGTGAGGATACAAAAGGACTATGAATTTAAAATATTATTAATAATCTATCTATACTTACTATATTAAAAGCAGAATAATTTTAAGGAGAAGATGATATTTGGTATGATAACTATTGAATAATACTTATACATGTAATTGATATAAATAACTGCTGGCACATATAATAAAAAAAGTATATATAGATAATAAAGTTGAGAAGAGAAGGTTAGCTATAACAACTCAAGTGAATAAATACTGGCACATATAAACAAGAGCACGTAACAAATCAAGGACAAAAATATTACATGGATAAATATTTCTCTCCTCAACGTAGGAGACTGCGCATGTATTATGAATAAATAATTTTTAAAAATTCCACGCTTGACAAAAAGTAGAAGTTGCCATGTGTTATAACGAATTAAAATTTTAATTTGTATACTATTTGTAATGTCATTTAGTAATTATAAAACTTAATAATATCCATAATGATTTTTAGCTAACTAAAAATTTATAATAATTTTTTATGTATTTTATCTATTCTAATATATTAGCAAAACAAAAGTCGCGATGTATTGTAACTAATTTAAATATAAATGGCATGCTATTTGATAAGTTATTTAGCAATTAAAAATTAAAATTATTTTATTCTTTCAATCATCCGAGAAATTTCAAGCTTAGTCTCTTCTACAACTGTCCATGATTTGCATTCTCTAGACATGATTTTCCTTCGAGTGCATATATGGATGTCTGCCTTTAAATGAGATAGATAAAAGATAATAATTATGTTTTCACAACAGATTTCATATATTTTTTAATTCATATAATATTTAATGTCACTCATATCTGCAATAATATTTTATCATACATACATACATATAATATAATAGTTATGCTTTAACATTTCATCTATATATAACTATATTAGTACCAATGTTGGATATGTTTGTGGCATGCTGTCATTTCATTGAGTATGTGGCGAAGTAATCACATGTCTCCATATACATGTTAGTTGGATGAATGTTAGTAATTTGTTGCTCTACCTAACTGCCTAAGTCTTCTTATATTCAAAATCATACGATACAATTACTTTAACTTAAAGTTAGCTATTATATATTCAAAATTAAAAGTCATGTTAATAATTTTAGATTATTTTTTGACTGAAATTAAACTTAGACGTATAATGATTAAAAAAGCTATAGTAATGACAAATAATTTTTAAAAAAATACATAAATAAACATATAAATAGGCATTGTTAGCTTTTTATATCAACTCATTAATGGATGATAGGAAAAAAAGGGATCACAGAGCATAGAGTATATATTTAGAGAAGTATCCATGTAAAGACAGAACAACAACAACAACAAAACCTTATCCCACTAGGTGAGATCGGTTACATGGATCATTCGACGCTCGTTGATCCATGTTCATGAGATTCGACAAGGTTTTACGCTGGAGGCCTAACACAACCCTCCTCCTTTATCCGGGCTTGGGACCACATGTAAAGACAAAAATAAGAAAAAAATAAATTCAAACAAAAAAATATTCTCTATTGGACTAAATAATAATTTTAAAACTATTATGGGTATGCAATTAAATCTAAATGAAATAGATGATTAAATTTAAAATTAACTTGATGACTAAATATATCATTTCTTTTTTATTATCCAGAGACCCGAACAAGATCACATGACCGAAGATGGAAGGTAAATCCTGTTTGGCTATTTTGAAATTCTTTCTTAGCTTTTAAAAAAATCATAAAAATGTGCACCTTAGTCTTTCTAAAAGTGCTTCTCGCTAAACAATGACAATTTTTTTGAAGTGTTTGGATAATTTATTGATTTTTTTAATATTTTTTGCGACATCCAACTAATATTGAAAATTATACAAAGTAAAAATATTGCATGTATTTTATATGTTATAAAAATCATATTAGATATTATAAAATAAAAAAATAATATAAGATGTTATATTCTATCATATTAGGAATCATTACTATATTTAAGAAATACATATCCACTGTAACAATATGATTTACATATTGATTGAATAGATGATTTAACTAACACATTATAACTATATTAATTTTGAATAATTAATTCATAATCAAAACATAAAAAATATTAAGTATAAGTTTTATATTTTATCGTCCGCACATCGTATGGGTTATACACAAGTTTGGTTTAAATTCAAAGCATTATCAATAATAACAAGCAAATTGATTGCCCTCTTCATTATGCCTTGCTCCCTTTCATCAAAGTCGGCCCAAAGCCCAACCGAGTCAAGCTTTTGAGTCAGGGCCCAATTCAAAGGAGGTCCCTTAATAGTTATTATTTATAGACACCATTAGTCTCCATATTTTTAAATTAATAAAAATGTTTTAGTGCCCATAATTAAGTCTCATACATTAATAATATTTTCATCGATTGATGAAAACTAAGTCTAATTTTATTCTTTATCATTGATCCAAATTATCATTCATTCCTTTGTTTATTTACTCTATATTCCATAAACGCAATCCCACCATTATCATTCAAATTTTATTACTTCATGTTTTCATGTTAATGATATCAATTTCTAATTCCTGATGAAAAAAAAACATTGTCTTCTCTTTTGTTCCAACTGTCGTTTCTTTGAAAGGAAGTTAAATTTCCTTCCATTTTCAATTTACTTTCTTTCAATTTTTTTGATAGTGAGAAGATAAGGCGGCGGATGCATTTTCTTGAAACAATGGCATGAAACGTTAAACATGTTACAAAAAATAAATATTAAATTTTAATTAATAATTTTCTATCTCAAAAAAAGTTTTATTCTAACGCCCGAGATTTTTTTTTCTCTTTTGGTTGTCCAGAAAGCTCTCTCGGTGACGCCACTTAATTTTATGATTGATTTATAATAACGAAAGATTTAATTTACAACAATTTATATAATATGCGGAAGCCACTTATACAACATCCAATAACACGTGGGTTAGGATCCACGTCTATATAATAATGAATCATATACTCATGTGCATGTCACCCGTCAGAGGAGTCACCAATCGTCTTATCATCATCATCACGATCACCTGTATAGATTCAAGTATAGGACAAAGCCCAATGAAATAATATGTAGGGTCACCCATTACCATAAACGATATAGTCAATATCAATATCAATACTTCCAATAAATAATTATCCACAACAATACATAATTGATCAGGATAAATAACAATTAGCAATAAATAATAATAAATTATAAATAATTTGATCAATCATAATGATTATCCATATCATCAATCACTGATGATCAATATCCATTCAATTCAATTCAATATCTTAAATCAATTATTAATTGGTCCGATGAAGACCACAATGACAATTATCAATTGTCAATTCTATTAACAATTCAACAATTCAATTATCCATCATCCACTAAGGCATATGCATAGTCACTAAGGAGCAATTCAATTACCAATCAGACACTAAGGCGAAAATAGTTATCTATTAGTCACTAAGACACAATTCAATTAATAATGTAATTAATACGATTAAGGATTCAATAATTCAATAATAATTCAATTCATTTAACCATTCCATTCAATTTTAAAAACGTTCATCGACCATAATGGTCTGCATCGACATGGGAGTCTCCATCAACCATAAAGGTCTCAATCAATCACAAGAGCATTCATCAACTGTAAAGCTCTCAATTGACCACAAGAGCTTCCATTAATAATTATGTATTTAACAATAGACTCCATGAGCCTCTATCGACCTAATGAGCCTCAATCGATCACAAGGATTTCTATCGACTATGAGGATCTCCACATAAAGGTCTCAATCGATCACAAGGGCTTCTGTTAACAATTATGCATTCAACAATCGACTCAATGAGTCTCCATCGACCAAATAGACCTCAATCGATCACAAGGATCTCTATCAATCATGAAAGTCTCCATCAACCATAACGGCCTCCATCGACCATGAGGGTCTCTATCGACCATAACTATCACGACCCCGATTTAACCCGCGAGTTAAACGAGAGTTCGTGACTCATTACGGATGATCAAATAAAATTATGAAGAAATGCGAAAACGTGATGTAATTTACTCTTCTTTTATAACATAAGAGTAAAAGTATATCGTTAAATAAATTACACAATATGTGATCATTTCAGAGCAAACTAATACTCCTTAAGTCATACATTTGACAAAATGACTTTATTTTCAATATAATTTATTTTGACATAAGTAATAAACACGACTACCTCTCTCGACTTCTTAATAGAAAGTTACGAGAGACATAAATCCTCTTATCATACTACCAAGAATATTATAGAATCCTTTTATGACTATCACATCGCACAATCCCCAACGAGCTATATGAATTTGAAAAAATATTAGAAATAATATTATGAGCAAAAATAGCATAAATTGATAACTCATAAGCTATGTGTTACCATATAATTAATTCGGAGGGACGTGCAAAGATATGAAATAATTATAATAACATAATCAGTGATTTCATATAGTTGAAAATAATATATACAATTTTCTAATCAAAATCATCACACTCGAATTGCATCAATATCCGTCAAATCATATCAAATAGATGTATGCAAATACAACACTCTAATATGAATGCACGGATCACCAACTGACCAGTTGTCGGTAGGTGGACTCTAGAGGTGGCCCTCATCATGATCAACGATGTAGCACTTAGCTCCATTCTATCTCATCCCTTTCGGGGAACACATCATATAGCGTTAGGTGGACTCTAGAGGTGGCCTCTACGGATTCTAGAGGTGGCCCCCATCGCGACTACTCATAATGTGGCACTTAGCTCCACATGACACTTAGATCCAACCTATTTCATCCTATTTTTGGGGAACAAAATGATGGACTGGACTCTAGAGGTGATTCCCATCGTGATCAGCGATGTAGCACTTAGTTCCAACCATCATATATGTAAATGCAAGCAGATGTCGATGCATGATTCATCATATAATAATTTCATATCAAAGATCAAAAGATGAGCCATATCTTGTAACTCAAATACCAAAAGATGAATCATGTCGAACACTGATTCAAACGGAATAAGATTGCATTTTATTAAATCAACCTTTAATATACCACATATGCTTTTCAATTGTACCAACACTCGATCAATCATTTCAACACACTTTTCATATAAACTTATGGAAATATGCATTCAATATATATAACAATCAATAACACACTGAATTTAAAAGTGATGAATACATAGAGTAGGAAAAACCAATTTATCTATAATAGCTACCAAAAAATTTTTCCTTTCTTTTTTCACTGCTTTACTCTTCTACTCCTATACAATAATAATAAGAAACACATCACCTCGATGATCTGAACACAAGCCTAAGACACATGAAACATAATTAATTGAAGTGGTACATAACCCTTAAGTGTTTACTCTTATAATTTAAGTAACTATTTATCACAAGAGCTAGCCTACTATTAAAATAGATTGCATACATAATAAAAGAAAATTCATATCTGTTTGAATTGATAATCAAATTTGTTCATTCCAATTTTTCTTACTTCCTGGGTACTAATATCTTAATCTATAAAAGTTTCAGATCTTATTTCATTTTGGTTTGTTCAAAAGAAAATCAATATTTAGCTTAACTTCCAGGTTATTTCTTTGTTCTGACAGACTGAGTGATCTTAATTGTACTATTTATATAAAATAAGAAACATGTCATATTTGAATAAAATAAATTTTATATAACCATAGACTTCATAAGATGCAACCCATAAAATTCCTTGAATTTATATCCAATTGTACGGAGCACAATAAATTTAACAAATACAAGCACAATCTGATTTATGTTTCATCCTGACAGTCCGAGTGAGGCTCGGTAAAACATTTATAACATTCTCTACAGATATAATTTTCGAGTAATTGCAATTTTTAATGAAGCCACATTCCTAAAATCAAAAGAATGTGAAGTATGAACTCACCACATGCCAAAACCCTAATTTCTCTTCTCTTCTTTCAAATTCCTTCACTCGAAGCACATGATCCTTTTCTTCCTCTTGGATTTTCAGATGGGGTGATAAAAAGGATAAAAATATGTGTTTAAGCATACAAGGGGTGGATGATAAGGCAGGAGAAACTGACATGTTAAGTCGGCCAACATGGAGTTATGAATTTATCCTTATAGTTGACATATTTACCTAAGAAATGGTTTTGTAAATGATTTTGCCGTTTTCCTTTTATTTATTTATTTATTCATTTACTTAAGACATTACATGTAAATAAGAAACTACCCCCATTTGTATTCAAATAAAATATTTATAAAAATAGATAATCAAGAAATTGAAATCTAAATTTTTGTCCGAAGAACAAAAATCACAATTATACAGATTTCTCGAATTTGCTTCTATGTTTTACCTAAGTAAAATACCTCCTAAAAATTGTTAAAAATTACATTTATAATTCTTTGATATATAAGAATAATTACTGGGATTTTAATTTTCTTAATTCTAATATTTTCAAATATCAATAGTGTTTATTACAGCTTGCAAAACATCAAAGAACCAAATTATGAAAATGTGCGACCAGGCAACACGCACCAGAGGTATCTGTCATAGTGTTTTATTTGTTTTTTATTTCAAAGTCTTGTCTATATTTAATTTATAAAGTCCTTCTGTAGCCTACATAATGTCAAAGAAACCATCAATGAAGATGCACAAGTTGTAACGACAAATGTTGAAAATGAAATTGATATTATCAATCCCTATATCAGTATGATTTTTGATATAAAGGGTGCTGCATATGATTATTACAATTGTTATGCTAAGGTTGTTAGATTTTCAGTGCGTAAATCTTACACTAGCAAGTCTAAAATAAACGGTGAGATTATGAGTAGGATGTTTGTGTGTTCGAAACAAGGGCTTAAGGCTACTAGTGATAAAGAAGGAGGAAAAGAAATAAAATGCCGAAGAGATGAACGAATGGATTGTGATGTACATTTACAAGTGTTTGTAGGAAAAGATGGAAAATGGGTGGTAAAAAAATTCAACGAGAAGCACAAACATATCTTGGCTACTCCTTCCAAAGTGAAATGTTGCGTTCACATTATAAGTCAATGTCTATTTCTTCAATTCAAATGATGAACACACTATGTGGATCCCGACTCGGACCGTCTATGATTGCTCGAGTTCTAAAATTTAATGGTGAGACATCAGCTACAACTCAAAGGTGTATTGACCACTTGAGAACACACAAAAATAACGTTGGCAAAGAATGCACAAAGGTAATTAGTTAATTTCAGAAGAAATTAAAATTTGATGCAGGATTTTATTTTTATTTAGAAGTGGATGAAAATAATGTTGTTAGAAGTGTTTTTTGGGCAGATGCAAGGTCAAGAGATGTTGTGGATGAAAATATGACTTTCGGTGATGGGTTTTTGATACTACTTACAGAACAAATGACTTGTGCATGCCATTTGCACCATTCACCGGAGTCAACCATCATAGGCAATCAATTTTATTTGGTTGTGCATTATTAGCTGATGAAACTGAAGAAACGTTTACTTGGTTATTCAATACATGGCTAGAGTGTATGAATGATAAATACCCCAAAGCTATTATTACTGATCAAGATATTGCAATGAGAAATGCAATTAAGAAAGTATTTCCAAAAACATGTCATAAATTTTGCATGTGGCATATAGAAAAAAATGCTATAGCAAATACTCGAAGTTTATTTGCGAAAGGGGACTTTATGAGCGACTTTAAATCATGGGTTCATTGATCACAAACCATTGATCTATTCGATGATAAATGGCTTATGATAAAAAAAATTATGCCATTCCAAATGATCATTGGGTAGAGAGGATGTATAACAAATGACATCATTGGATGCCTGTGTATCTAAGAGATGTATTTTTTGCAGGCATGAATACTACTCAACAATCTAAAAGTATAAATTCATTTTTTGATGGCTATGTGAATGCACATACATCCTTGTCTGAATTTGTTCACCAATATGATTTAGCAATTCAAGACTGTCGAGAAGCAGAGGAAAGAGAAGATTTTAGAAATTTAAATAGCAAACCTACAATTACTTCAAGAAATTCTTTAGAGAGTCATGCAGGAAAGGTCTACACAGATAATGTTTTTCACCTTTTTCAGTAACAATTCAGAAATATTATTGATTTCCATGCAAATTTGGTTTTTGAAGGTGCTTGTGGTGTTGTGTATTCATTGCACTTAGCAGGAAAAGAAGATAGAAAAAACACAATTGTGGAGTATAATGAAGATCCATGTGTTTCAGTAAAATGTTTTTGCAAGAAATTTGAACATGATGAAATTTTTTGTTCTCATATTTTATATGTTCTAAATTTAAAAGGTGTTGTGGTGTTACCTGAACATTACATACTTCACCGATGGACAATGGATGCTCGATATACAAAAGCTCATGTACTTGATGTTGCATCGACATCCCCAGATGAACAACTATTTTCTATGAACAAATGGAATTATACCACCAATATGTATAAAGCCATTGAAATGGGTGTACGCTCACCTTACCATTTGAGTATTGCAGTGCCAATTGTAGCAGACTTGAATCAAAAGTTATCCATTACGAAGGAGTTAACTACATCAAATGATGTCTCAATAACCTTGAATGCAAACTCATTAGGAAGTGACATAGTATTACATGATCCAATTCATGTAAAGCCAAAAGGAAGGCCTCGTAAATTGCAAAGAATAAATTCTAGTGTGGAGATCTCAATGTCCCGAGCTGGAATTAAGAAAAAGAGTTGTACAAAATGTCATAAAGTTGGTCATAATTCTAAAAAATGTTCCATTATCTCAGGTAATCATCTCTTTAGATAATTTGTATTTGTTTTCTATCACTTTCTCTCTTTTCTTGACTATTGCTTAACACCTTTATTATGTACAGGACCAAGCAACCAAGTCACAAGTTCATGAGGTGAAACCATGATAGTGAATAAATTCAAAGAGGTGATAAAGCAACTTGTAATTCATGCATTAATAAATTTATATAAATTCCTTTTTCCTCACTCCATTAATTAACCTTCTTATACTTCCACAGGTCAGCATGTTTGGTGGTTCACATTTTGCAAAATGCTATTCTCGTTGATCAAATTACTCTATATATTGAAAGTCACATTGTCAGAAGCTTTGAAATAGTGTAATGCAAATACTTACTTTGCTTTTTTTAATAGTTGTCACTATATTTGAATTTTGTTGTGTCCCTTACTTTTATTGCTTACATATTGTGACGATGATGCATGTATGCACATGCTGCAATTATGTCCTTTTTTTAAGATTTTTCCTTTGCCCGCTTATTCTTTGTCAATATGGGAATTGTGAGCACTGCACACCAAATGCCTGGTGAAATGCTAGATCTGCACATGTGCCAAATGATGAAAAAATGCACCATCCAATTAAATGCTGAAATGTTATGTCCAATTTTAGCTTGTTAAATTGAATAAACAAGAGATAGGTTGCGTAGTATCTACAGACTTATAGTTAAGCCTAATTTTAGCTCGCGTGGGAGACACATATACCTTAATTAGTAACTGGGTGATCGTAGTGACGATTCAAATAGATTGGAAAAAAATATCGAAGTAGACTAGATTTTTTAAAGGAATAGTGCCTAAAATAAGAACTTAATGTTGAAACAAAATAAAATGCTTCTTGGAGATCCTCGAAGGACCCAAATTGTTAAGATGATTATACAGGTTCAACTTCATTAACATTAAATGAACATAAAATAAAGTATGCATAAGTTCCAAAATAAATGGTACAAAAATTTGTAGTACAATCAGGGATGAACACGAGGTAATCTATGGCTCAAAGTTGGTAGCAATTCTACAAAAGAGTGACATTGGAAGCTGCTAGATGAGATCATGTTGGGGCTGCATCAAATATGGCAACTGGGTACAACATCACAAGTTGGGACTTCTAAGAGAAATATTGATTATTATAAATGGCAGAGATGACACTATAACATCACCGAACCATTGTGACAAGCATTGCATTGATGCAACATAAAAAGAGGAAGAGAAGAGAATCATAACAGGGCATGTGAGAGATGACGCATGGGGAGAGGGAATAAAACTAATTGGATATGTTATAATTAGACAAATTTTGGAAAGCGAAGATCTGGCGTGCAAAAAGATCTGCATAATCAAGAGGATTTTTTTTAGATATTTTTTCCAAAACCACCTGATAAAATAATGGATGTGAGGTGATTTTGATAGATAGTTGCTTGAAAATAATTTGAACGTCCATCTTAAAATAAACGATGGGACAACACTTGTAAACCCATTATGGGTTTACACACCCATTTTCCTCTTTATCTAAACGTATAGCTGCTTAATTTTAAAAATAAATTTTAACTAATAAAATACTTATTAACAGTTTATCTTATCAATTATTTTGTAATAGCTAAGCCAAACGATCCCTAGTTCCTTCCAACTACTATCAGCTCTGATTTTGTACAAAATCAGAATTTTGAATTAATTTTTTTCTTGTTACACAATTATTTTTATTTTATGAAGGTCAACATATTTAATGGCCTCAATCAAAGGCCAAGGTATATTGAACCAGGATCCACCTAGGCTATCTTGTATAGATTTTTTATTTTTATATTTCAATTTGGCTTAGGACATTATATTGCTGGAACTCTTATCAACAACGTCACAATTATTTAAATGCTTTTATTATAAAAGCTTATACATACAAAAAGTAATGTGTAAAATTTAATATATTTAATATATTTTTTTTTATTTTTTTATAATTTTTGTTACTTCATGCATTTTCTTTATTTAATTTTGTTGAATTAATGATCTACTTAATTTTTTATTTTTCTATTCAAAATTTTATTCAAGGAAAAATAATATTACAATAAGAAAATTAAATCATAGTCATTTGATTTCGTTATGCATGGATGACATCATCCACCACCTAATGATATCAACATCAATATACACAAATTAATGATGACATCACATGATGGTCATAAAAGTTTGGACTTGCATGGTTTATGAGTTATTTTCTTATACATCCTCTAAACTAACTATTGTAAATTTTCACATTTAATTTCGACACCCTTAAATTTTACTGTATTTTTCATTTTATTCCTTCCGTCTCATTCTATTATTTTTCCCCCATTTATAAAAAACCTAAAGTGTCCTTCCATAAATTCTTCTCTATTTTAATGTTAAAAGATAAAATAATATTGAAACTTTTTCCAATTTATTATTATATATTAATTCCCTCTCTAAGATGAAAGTTTATATATTTTTTATATTTTATATTATTTTTTAACATTAAAATAGAGAAAAGTTCCTAAAAGGGTATTTTTAGCTATTTCACAAATGAAAAAAACAAAACTAACAGAAACATTAATATAATCACACGGAAGGATTAAAAGAGAAAATACGATAAATTTTAGAAATATAAGTTCATACTTTGAAATTAGATGTGAAAAATTATGATAGTTTAGGGAAAGTTTAAGAAAATAACTCCATGATTTATACGTTAGAATGCCATTGTCTTGTCAAAGTTTAATTCCACTGTGAACAAAATAAAGCAGTGACTAAGAACAATGACGTCAGTTACGACAACAAAGAAAAGAAAAATTATAATCACAATAGGAGAAGAAACTAGAATAATAACAAAGATAAATTTTATCGCGTCCAAATCCTATTCCTTATCGTACATTGCTTTGACGAGCCATTGATGTCCATTCGTACCTATCGAAATGCTCCATATTAATTGGTGCTTCAAGTTTAGAAAATTTTTACAACTCAAGAGAGGAATAAAGAGCTTGAGGATTGGTCGATATAATGAAACCCTACTGATCTTATATAGAGCTTATTTTTCTCTCCCAATCCACCCTAGTATGACCTCGTTTTGTATTTAATTTTATCTTTTATTAGTTTGGGGTAGTACTTATCTGTTTAAGGGCATACTTTTAGCTAGAGATGGAGAATCATGCTAGATCGGACTCGTGCCGATCAAATCATGCTTGATCATGTCTTGATACGGGCCAAGCAATCCGTGATGCCGAAACAACATTAGGCCAACCCAGCATGGCTCAGGACTGGTCTGAGCGAGATGATGGATTGGGTCGTGCCAGGTCAGATCTATTAAAAAAAATTAAAAAATTATAATATATTATATTATGATTATTAAATATATAATCAAAATATTTTTATATATACTATTATTATATTATTTAACTAAATATATAAATATATAATAAATTAAATAAATTTAAAATAAAAATTGTGATATGTCAAATTAGTCAGATCAAGTTGGATCTGTGTCGGGCCATGCCTAGATTGTCCTCATCAAGCTTGTGCTGAGGCCTTGGCCAACACCTTGCTGGGCAGCCCGGGTCCCGAGCTCGACTCGTGCCAAGTCGAACCGGTCAGACTAAATTTCGTGCGACTCGCGTGGCTAATCTCGACTCTAATTTTAGTCTCTTGTTGAATTAATTATTTTAATCACTTTTCTTTTGAACATGAATGTTATGATTAATGTTGTTTTTTTATTTATTAAATTTTTTAGTTAATTTCCATCATGTAAAGGAATACTCAATTATTAATTTTTTAAGACAATTTAATTTTTACTTAAAGTCTAAGTATTGCATGTCATAATCTAGTATGCTCCAGTAGAGAAATGTTGTGGTTATATGGTTTGATTATCATTTTGTAGAGAAATGTCACATAGTTTACAAAGAATAACATGTAGTAAATAAAGCTACCGCCACGTAGAAGAATGATTTAATCTAAGTAGAATTGAAATAGTTAATACATTTTGTAGAGGACATTATATCATTGATAAATACTAATCCTTCTCAAGAAATTCATCTGACCTTAACTGAGATTCAAATTAACAAAGCGATTTCAAAACCCTCTAATATTATCTCATCCTATATATCCAATTTGTTATTTTTATTTAATCTTATAAAATCAATTTTGAAAACCTATTTTATTATCTTATAAAATTAATTAATACTTATTTTTCATGAGTTATAATTATATTATTTGAGTGATTAGTGTACTATCAATTCTGTTACTATTTTATACCCATCATGAAGTTATAATCATATTATTTGAGTGAGACACACGTTTGGACATAAATAAATAATTAATAAAAAAGGAGAAAAAATGACACTTTTCTCTTTGTTTGGAATACTTTCAAGAATATTTTATTGTATATTATAAAATTATAAGTAAACTATTTTTTGACTCCTCATGCTTCTTTACTATTCCTGTTTCCTAATTTAAATTTCTTATTCACTAAACTCATGAATTTTCCTTAAAAAAATTCACTTGCATTGGGGTACTAATTTGATCGTGCTTAATGTTTCAATTAATGTTTGGAACACATTTTTTTGGTGATATCATGGAGGTTTATTAGTGAAGGGGATGGCCACCAATTTTTACCTGTATTGAACACGTGAAACACGTGCAGATCAAGTGTTCATTTTTTTTTCCATGCACGAAGGCATCATTTGTCAATATTTATAAAAACAAACTTCTTCAAACTAAAACTTGGCGGCTTCAAATTGAAAAGAGTTTCCATTGACCAGGAAAAAAAAAAGATCCCTTCCCTTTTCAGTCAAAGAAGGCAATGAATCTGCTCATATGAAGTATATAAGTAATTAACATAGTGAGTCTCATTCTTTTCACATGGACAAGGGACCCTAAAAATTTCATCAAGTGAATTATTAGTCAATAATACTGGTGGGTGGGTGTAGATTTAAAATAAATAAATAACTCGTTACATATATATTGATAAATCGTCTCATCGAAATTTTATTTTTTCCCGATAGAACTCACCGGTATTCAAATTTACTATCGTCTAACTAATTCGGTGTTCGAATGTCGAGCGAAAAAGGTGAACTTTATTTAAATTGAAGATTCTAAAAATTAAATCCGAGAATACTAGCTCTTAAAAATCAAACTTGGTTGAAGCCTTAATGTCTCTTTTTTTTTTTTGGGAGGGTAGGGAATGAATCCAATTATGGTACCGGTTCAATGTTACAAGAGTCGTGGACCTTGTTGTTGTTTGGCATCACTGTCCCTCCCCGTGGAAACATGGAAGCGAATCCCCTTTTTACGCCCTCATTTAAAACACCTATGTTGTGGTATAATTAATATGTGCATGAAATGAAACGAAATGCATTGGTTTGGATTCCCTTCTTCGGTGTATAAATTCTCTGCACTAGTTTTGTGAATTATGAACAAACCCCTTCTGCATGCTCATTGAACATACTTGTGCTTTTTGCTGTTTCTGGTGCGCAGCTTGGCTTCTTTTTTGCTTTCTGTATGCTGGTTAGTTCAATGTTGAATCTGAACTACCTTCAGCTTATTGATGAAAACATTTCTTAAGCAACACCGATTACGTACTCTTCTGCTGCATCTCAGCAATGCTTTTTTTTACTGCATGCATCTAGAGTAACTAATGCTCTTTACTGTGGTGTTTGAGGCCGTTGTTAAGTTTTCAAGGGGAATTGAAATGCTTCATTAATTTAGTTGGTGGCCTTTTGTGCTTTTGCCCTTCCATCCAAAATGCATGACGATGAGCCCTCTTTTGTTTTCCTACTTGTATTCACTGCACACGCGACTCTTTTGCACCAAAGTAGTTGTGGTATTAATTTCTCGTTGATCTTTCTTTCATTTGTTTCAGAAGAAACTTGTCCAGATACTTCAAATGCTCGCCAACTAAACTTATTTTGCTGATTGGTGAATGATTTTGACCCTTTCATATATAGTTGGCTCTCGAACGTTTAAGAGCTGCAGGAAGAAATAAGAAAAAGGTGCTTAAAAGCTTGCATTTTGATACCAGACACAATGGCGTGGTTCAAGATTGGACGGGGTGCATTAAGACCATCAATTGTTGCTGATTCCCTGGCTGCAACAGTCTCTACATATCACTCAAGCAACATGGGGGTGCTCAGTAAGGTGTTTCCTTCTGGTGGAGGTTGTCACTCCCAGCTTCAGACAATTATGAAAATTGGCAATGGTAAATGCTTTTCCGGAAGCGGAAGTATGGCCGGAATGCGAGCGGATGAAAGATGGGGGATCAACTTCAGTCGTTATCACTTTTATCATTCGGCTGCGGTTCAAGATGATTCATATCTGGATTTGGACAATGAAAAGATGCCAGAATTAGAACCTACAAGGCCTGATGAGAAGCCTAGAGTGGTTGTTCTTGGTACAGGATGGGGTGCCTGCAGGTTTCTCAAGGGACTAGACACAAGCATATATGATATTGTGTGCATATCGCCTAGGAACCACATGGTTTTTACTCCTCTGCTCGCTTCCACATGCGTCGGAACGCTTGAATTCCGATCAGTTGCTGAGCCAGTTAGTCAGATCCAGCCGGCTTTGGCCGGAGCACCTAATTCCTATTTCTATTTGGCTTCCTGCAAAGGAATCAACACAGAAAAACATGAAGTAAGAAACCCTGACAACTTCCTTTTTTTCCATTTCTCCTTCAGTTGTGTGCATATATATATTTCTTCAAAAAATCGACTTTCATAATGTATCTTTATTCCTTTATTATATGCATTTTCAGTTTAATATTTGATGTGAATTTTGGGAGCTGATCAATATTAATGATTGACAATTCTTCCTCTTGCAGATTTACTGTGAGGCTATTCCAAATGAGTCACTAAGTTGTGATCCATACACTTTCAAAGTTGCATATGACAAGCTCGTTATAGCAACTGGTGCACAGCCTTTGACCTTTAACATCAAGGGAGTAAAAGAACACGCGATTTTTCTCCGTGAAGTATATCATGCACAAGAAATACGAAGGAAACTTCTCTTTAACTTGATGCTCTCTGAAAATCCTGGTCAGAATATGTAAATTTTGTTGTTTTGGCACCTGAAACAGTGTTTATCACCTGAAACATAGTCTTGACATAACATACACTGACAGGTATTTCTGAAGAAGAGAAGAAGCGTCTTTTGCACTGTGTTGTGATAGGAGGTGGCCCTACAGGTGTTGAGTTCAGTGGTGAACTGAGTGATTTCATCGTAAGAGATGTACATCAAAAGTATTCTCATGTTAAGGATTACATCAAAGTGACTCTCATAGAGGTAACTTTTCCTTGGACTAGTTGTACTACTCCTATTTGGATGAATGCTTAGATTGCTGCAATCAATCTAAGTACATAATACTCTGAAACAGGCAAATGAAATACTTTCATCATTCGACGTGGGCTTAAGGCAATATGCAACCAAGCACTTGACCAAGGTGCAATGTTGTTCTTCAGTTTACTGCCTTTGCGACTACTTCAGTGATGTTTTCCCGTTCTTTCAACTTTGTTTTGATGAGATTCAATTCATGTTTCAGTCAGGAGTTCGACTTCTGCGGGGCATTGTAAAGGAGGTGCTGCCCGAAAAGATACTTCTGAATGATGGAACTTCCGTCCCATATGGTCTGCTTGTCTGGTCTACAGGTGTTGGCCCTTCTGAATTCATCCAAGGACTGGATGTTCCAAAATCTCTTGGAGGAAGGTTTGTGTTTCAGTGTGATTTTAATTTTTGGTTCTTTTCTTTCTTAAATCTTAATACTGATTGTTTTGTCAAATTATATTCCCTCGAGTTCAGGATTGGTATTGATGAATGGCTTCGCGTTCCCTCGGTGGAGGATGTCTTTGCACTTGGAGATTGTGCAGGTTATCTTGAGCAGACAGGAAAACAAGTGCTTCCTGCTCTAGCTCAGGTCAGCTTGCTTCATTGAAATCTTCAGAAAAAAAGCATTAGCCTTTACAATCACACAATTTATTAGTGAAGATACTCTGCTTTCCTCTTGTTACAACATACTTTCTCTGGACAGGTTGCTGAGAGGGAAGGGAAGTACTTAGCTAATTTATTTAACGACATCGGGAAGCAGAATGCTGGAAAAGCTCACCGTGCCAGAGGCATTCCGCTGGGGGATCCTTTTGTCTATAAGCATCTAGGAAGCATGGCATCTGTTGGGCGATACAAAGCATTAGTTGATCTAAGGGAAAGCAAGGTACATATCTGTCTGGAATTTAGAGTCTCATTTTCTGCTTCAACCATCTGACGCTCTTTCCGCTTTCTGTGTAATGTATGAGTTGATTATCTCCTCAACATTGCATGCTTCCTTTAAAGCATGTAAAGTTCAGATCAAAATGGGCATCCTTCCAATATTCTGCTAAGAAGTAGTAATTCTAGATTCATGATTCTTTACACTGTTTCAGTGATGCTTGACTATGAGTTCCAATTTGACAGGATGCTAAAGGCATATCCATGGCCGGATTCATCAGCTGGTTCATATGGCGATCTGCATACTTGACGCGTGTGGTGAGCTGGAGGAACAGGTTCTATGTTGCAGTGAACTGGGCTACGACTATTGTTTTTGGAAGGGATAACTCGAGGATTGGCTGATGTCGTGGCTAGAAGTAGATGGTTTTAACTTCCCCTCTACCTACACAACACTTTCGCCATTGCTTCACTGTCATACGTGGATGCGATTAGTATAATCCATGTAGCGGAAACAGATGCATTCTACACATTTCGTCAACTTCGACAAGCAAATTATTTGTATTCTTTTCGCGAGTATTTATTCACATGTATCCAACTTTGCGATGCCTGAAGTGATGAATAGAACAATTGATAAATTTTTCAGAACTAGTTTTAAATTCAGGGGAGGTTATCTTTATGCGAAAGCTCTGTAATGACACACAACATGCATTATGAACTCTTACGGCCTACCGAAACCTTTTGACGAATAAGAAAAGAGAAAAAAAAAAGGAAAAGAAATGACAACGAATCAAAGAGACCACCATCGTCATCTCCAAACTCCATCCAAGAACTCGGTGCTGGCGAACTTCTCTCCCCTTTGTTCCCCCCCAGGCCGGCCGTCGCTGCGGCCGTCAAGATGCGGTGGCTCGAGGGAACCGCGGCAGCAGCAGGGCCGGTCGCCCGATGCGGGAGAAAAGCACGGCGAAAGAGCGCGCCATCACCATGGCGATCGCAACCTTCACCTGCCCACGCTTCGGGATCGGGCGCCCCGAAAGCGTCCCGCGCCTTATGCTTCTCGCGCTCCTCCAGCTCCCTGGTCCCGCTCTCTCCATCTCTCGCTCGACAACTATGTGGTCAGTGGTTTGTGGCGAATGAGATGAGGATGACTTTTTATATAGCGTTATAGCACAGTGTTAGTGAGTGTATAAAGTGTGCCATCAAAATGCCTTCCTCATGCAAGCACGTACGTTAACAGAGATGGACGCACAGGGAGCCAGGGACCAATGGGAGTTGAGAGTTCCGCATAGTATGCTGTATAATATTTAAAATGCATGCATGCAAAGCAGGCATGCGTGACGGCAGCGGTACGTAGGAATGATAGGTTAATTTGGTTGGTGGCTTGGTGCAGTCCCTGAAGAAGACGGTACGTACTGCTATATGTATATTATTATATATAACTGTATTATAGCTATATGTATATTATTATATATAACTGTATTATCTGAATATATTAGACCATGCTTCACACGCTGGCATAGGGATCACACATTGGGGCTTCGGATGCTTGTCTAATTATTCTACGGATCTCAAGACAATTGCTCTACGGGCATCCTCTTAATTATTGTTAATAATGCCTTGAATCTCAACTCAATTAGTCCCCCTACATAGTCAGGCGCTTCAACAAAATTTTCCTACTGAGGTCTCGCTGCTCGGTCAGCGAGCCTGTGGGGGTCAAGGGGGGATCCAAGGGGATCCCCCCTGCGGGGTTGCAAGGGGGCGGACCCCCCTGAGCGAAAATTTTTAGGGGTATTCTGTTTGTGATTCGGATTTGATTTATTTTCTTATCACGAGATAGGTGTCATATTTTCAGGGGATTTATTTAGAGTCCCAGTCCGTATGTAATTCCTATCATCTGTCAAAGGGAGTGCCTATATAAAGTCCCTAGGGGTCTAGACCGAGACCTATCCTTGTAATCATCATTATTCCATAACAAAGAGCCGCCGTCGTTTTTCCTCTTCGTGTTCTTCTATATTTCGTGCGATCCCTCTCTCCCTCTTTTCGTAACAATTATATTTGTTTTATAGATCGATACAGGCAGGGACCAAGCTGAATATATATGTATTCACAGTCATGAATAATAAATAGATTAATTACTCTTTAATTATGGTACATATATATAACATGTTCTTATAGGGATTTTGAAAAATAAAGCTGGAGCTAAAAGATAAGAAAGAAAAAGAAAAGGTCATGACCAAAGTCATGGCATCAACACAAGATCATGTTGTGACTCCCCACATACACAAGGCCACAATTTTTAAGCAATGTTATAAGACCCGACTCGGCCATCCATCCGGAATGATCGACGGGTCAAGTCGGACTGATTGGACCGGGTCGAACCGAATGGTCGGATCGCATAATATAAATTAATAAAAGAATAAAATAAGTTAAAGAGATTGTTATAATATTATTAATATATAATATCTTATTTAACAAAAATATAAAATATACTATAATAAAGTAAAATAAAATAATTTATATTAATTAATATAATAAAGTAACATAAATTAAGTCATCAACATAAATAAAATAATTCTTATGAGGTAGTTATAAATAAAAAAATATCGAACAAAATTTATACATGTGACAAAAGGACATTAAAATATAATTTTCAAAGAAATATATAATATGTCTAAATATTTTAATATTTTTTATGTTTTATTTTTTTATTTTAGAAATTGACTCAGCCGGGTCGATCGGTTGAACCCAAGTTTTAACCGAGTTTGACCGGGTCAAAGTGGGTCAAACCCCTTCCCGAGTTTCAACCGACTCGCAGGCCGCTTTAAGTCCCGAACACCGGTCCGACCGGTCCAACCGATCGTGTCGGGCTGGGACTGACAACATTGCTTTGAAGTCGTAACTTTGTGTTGTGGCTTTGCGAGCCAATAAATCACAATGATGGAATTGTGACTTTGTATTATGACTTTGAAAGCCCACAATGTCATGACATACACAGCCAAAGTCAGGCATAAGTTACCTATTGCAACTCATGATTTTGGAGACATGATTCTCCATATTTTGTAACTCACTACATGGATATGAATGAATCTTACGCTAGGGATCAATATTGTCAGGATCACTTTCCGAGGTAGAATGGTAAGGGGCTTCGAGGATCGTACGATCGGATCGAGGATCATAAGATCCTATCTTATGAATAAAAAATATTTTTAATATAAAATAATTAAAGTAATATATTTATTCATAAATATTATGTTTATATATAAGTTAATTAAACATTGACTATTAATATTTTATTCATATTTTCAAGTCTAATAGATATTTTTTTTATATCACGTGAAAGATAATATGATATATTCTTAAAAAACACTAAAAGAATAATATATAATATTTGATCTTAATGAACCATAATATTTATTAAAATGCAATAAAATTCTTAGGATACGTGAAATAATAAAAATTAATTTTGATGAAAGATAATATAATATCAAATTCATAGCATAACATTAAATTGTTAGAAGACATTATAATTCATGAAAGTGAGACTATATATATATGTTTATAGTTAAATGAAATTTTCTCAAGGTCCTTTATGTTTATTTCTAATTTTTTATTCGAATAAATAAATTTGTACCAATATCATAGGATCATGATCCTACCGATCTTAAGACCCGATTATAGATCCTACGTTTAAAATATAGGATCGGGATCGTTCTATCCGGAGGATCATAAGATCGTAAGATCTTACTATCCGGATTGGAATCCTAACAACCATGCTAGGGATGATCATGATGAATTCAAGATAGGACTTTTTTGGGTTGTTAGCTTTCTAAGAAATGGTGTCGACGATTCAATCTGCGCGGCGTTAATGATTATGCATACTGTTCAAAGATTGAAGGTCAGTCCAACCATCGAACCTGATTATTCCAATAAGGTCACCCCGTATCACATACCTAGTAGTGACAAATAAGGCCCTCATCAGGATTCGAATTTAAGATCTCGCTTGATCGAGAAAGAGCCGCTTACTACCTCACCCTCCCCAACCCCTGTTGATAATTTAAGACGGACTTTGAAAAATAAAGCCACGATGAGGACTTGACATCACTTATGTTACACGCAAGCCATGATGAAAGGGTGTCATGGTGTATTCCAAGTCACAACCTTATCTTGCAAGCATTTGAACTTTAAATGTTAAAATCATGATAAAGTTAAATATCACAATGCATGTTTGATAATATTACATAGTCGCACCAGTCAAATGGATGATAATCACATTCTCTTGACATGTCAATGCCTCATTCGTTGATAATTATCAAGTTATGACGAAGCCAAATTTGAGCTTAAGAAGCTTTTTGTTTTATTACGATGTTCTAATTCTTAATTGTGATTGGTATAGTATTAGCCATGTGGTGTCACCATCATGATAAGCCACCCAATCCTATATAAATAGGGTTCTTAGGAAAACGAGACAAACCATGCTTCAAATCTTGTGCGTCCTTCGACATTAGAAAGAAAGATTTCAAACTTGATGATTGGCGAGGATTGAGAAGTCCTATTGAGATGTTCTCTTCATTAGGGTCATGTTTCTTTCTTCATATTATCTTAAGATAAAATCTAATTTATAATTAATTTTTATTTTATTTTCCATTATTTTGGAGTAGTGCTTATTTGTTAAAGGGCAAACTTGTGAACTCTCTCTTTTAATTTGAACTAATTCTTTTAATCAAAATTCTTTTGGACATGAATGCTGAATTTAATGTTTTTATGTATTTTATTAAGTTCTTTGGTTAATTATTTTCTTGTAATCGAATAATTAATTGTTGATATTTAGATCTTAAATATTTGTTTTTTACTTGGAGTCCAAACATTGCATGTCATAGAAGAATACTATGATTATGTTTTTTGTTATTAGTGATCCGCAGAGGAATGATCGATGGCATAAGAGATATATACAATTTAAATTGCTATGAGCTTTAGTATATAATACTACACTCCTGTAAAGGAGTGACTAATTTATCTAGAATTAAGTTAGCTGATTCATTTTGTAGAGGAAATCATGTTTTAGGCATGTCCTAATCTGTATCAAGAAATTATGGTACATATATATATATATATATATATATATATATAACATGTTCTTATAGATATTTTCAAAAATAAAGTTAGAGATAAAAGATAAGAAAGAAAAAGAAAAGTTATGACCAAAGTCATAGCATCAACACAAAATCATGTTGTGACTCCCACATGCACAAGGCCACAACTTTGAAGTGGTAACTTTGTGTTGTGGCTTTGCAAGCCAATAAGTCACAATGATGGAATTGTGACTTTGTATTATGACTTTGAAAGCCACAATGTCATGACATACAAAACCAAAGTCAGGCATAAGTTACTAATTGCAAGTCATGATTTTGGAGACATGATTCTCCATATTTTGTAGCCCACTACATGGATATGACTGCAACTTACGCTAGGGATAAGGTTGTCAGGATCGCTTTTCTAGGTACGATCATAAGGGGTTTTGAGGATCAAGGATCATATGATCGAATCGAGGATCGTAAGATCCTAGCTACCTCATGAATAAAAAATATTCTTAATACAAAATAATTAAAGTAATATATTTATTCATAAATGTTATGTTTATATATAAGTTAATTAAACATTGACCATTAATATTTTATTCATATTTTCAAGTCTAATAGATATTTTTTATATCACGTGAAAGATAATATCATATATTCTTAAAAACACTAAAATAATAATATATAATATTTGATCTTAATGAACTATAATATTTATTAAAATGCAATATAATTCTTAGGATACGTGCATGATGCATAGAATTTGTAACAAATAAATTTGCTAGCAAGTGCACTAATCGTATCAAGTAATTAAGTGAAGAGTAGAGTTGTCGATCCCACGAGGAACTAGTTAAATCTAATCTATCTCAATAATCTACTAGGAGAAAAAAATGATTTTGTGGTGAAAACAGAAAATTAAAGGCGCGGAAAATAGATAATTGATGCATAAAGATAAAGTGATGATGATCTTTGGGAAATTTGGATGATTAAGGTAAAGTTAAATATTTATGAGCCTCTGAACTAATCAAACCATGACAGAAATACTCGGGTCGATTATTGAGACAAATTAAGAGTACCTAAAATACTGACTTCTCTAGACGAGCAAATCAGACTATCTTAATTCCAAATAAGATCAATAATCACGTACGACGAGTTGATTACTGATTTTACAGAGAATCATGATGTAGGAAAATGTAACTCTTAAATTATTATTCACCCATACCCTAGGCAGAATAATACATCAACATACACGAGAAATTACTAAATATGTGTTATATATGCTTTAACTTAAAATTAAAAGATCAATTATTAGAAGAACAATGACTTCTGGAATTAACCACTCCTTATATAGGTTTGTGATCTAATTTCAGAAATCACTTTACTCATCAGAAAGCATTAACTTAACATATATAATCAAAAGAAGTCGACTTAATAAATTAACTTGAATAAGAACGAGGTCTAGATAATCTATCTTTCTGAAGCAAATATAATATATCTATTACAGGACTAATGAACTATGAAAAATAAGGTAAAGAGCATCCAAGCATATGAAGAGATAAAGAATTGCAACCTTCAGAACCTCTGGACGATCACACAACACTAACTGACGAGTTGCTGTGCAATCCTTCTCCTTTGACGAACTTCTGGCTTCAAATCTTCTTCTTTACAATAGGGTACGACTTCCCAGGTCTCAAGCACATGTTTTTTTGTCTTCTAGGGCCTCTATTTATAGCCTCTAGGGGTCCCAAGAGTTCTGATGGAGTTTCGGTTTGATTCGAAGTCTTTTCATATTAAAACAAGTAAATTCGGAATAGACTTTAATAGGTCTTTAAAACCATCCAAAACTTCTTCAAGTTTGAGTAATTATGTTTCATAATCATCCCCGAGGCTTAAAATAAAATTTGGATTCGATCTAGACTTGAAATTCCCAAGAAAAGTCGAAAAAAATCTCGAAAATAGCCTTCGTAACGGCCCATAACATGAATATAACAGCCCTTACAATGTCCAAATCGGATTCTGCTCAAAACTGAACCTTTTAACGGGTCATAACGGGCTGTTCGTGCCCCTGCTGTTACAGCCATTACGGTCGTATAACGACCCATTATATTCAATTCAGCCCTGGCAGCCTTCACTAATTTGTACTTTCTGACTCTATTTTAACTCCGATTTATGTGCCGTTTGTTTCTATGAATTTCTGAATCAATTCTCTTGCTTTTTTCCAATAAAACATATAATTTAGGTAGATTTCTATTTTTACAAAATTAAAGCAAATAAGGTCAGAAAATGATGCATGTTATATTATCGAAATGTGATTAAATGAATGGCTAATTATATGCTATATTTTGCTTGCATCAGTGCAATAATAAAAATTAATTTTGATGAAAGATAATATAACATTAGTTTCATAATATAACATTAAATTATTAGAAGACATTATAATTCATGAAAGTGAGACTAAGATATATAATATATATAAATAAAATAGTTAAATGAAATTTTCTCAAGGTCATTTATGTTTATTTTTAATTTTTTTTATTCGAATAAATAAATTTATACTAATATTGTAGGATATATCAATCTTAGGACCCGGCTTTAGATTCTACGTTGTTTATGATCGGGATCATTTTGTCCGGAGGATCATAAGATTGTAAGATCTTGCTATCCGGATCGGGATTCTAATAACCATGCTAGGGATGATCATGATGAATTCAAGATAGGACTTTTTTGGGTCGTTAGCTTTCTAAGAAATGATGTTGATGATTCAATCCACGCGGCATTAATGATTATGCATACTATTCACATATTGAAGGTTAGTCCAACCATTGAACCTAGCTAATTCAATAAAATGTCACCCTGTAATCGCATACCTAGTAGTGACAAATAAGGACCTCAACAAGATTCGAATTCGAGATCTCGCCTTAATTGAGAAAGAGTCGCTTACTACCTCACCCACTCCAACCCCAGATGATAATTCAAGACGGACTCTGAAAAATAAAGCCACGATGAGTACTTGACATCACCTATGTTACAGGGAAGCCATGATGAGAGGGTGTCATGGTGTATTCCAAGTCACAACCTTATCTTGCAAGCATTTGAACTTTAAATGTTAAAATTATGATAAAGTTAAATGTCACAATGCATGTTTGATAATATTACATAGTCGCACCAATCAAATGGATGATAATCACATTTTCTTGACATGTCAATGCCTCATTCGCTAATTATTATCAAGTTATGACGAAGACAAATTTGAGCTTAAGAAGCTTTTTGTTTTATTACGATGTTCTAATTCTTAATCGTGATTGGTTTAGTATTAGCCATGTGATTTCACCATCATGATAAGCCACCCAATCCTATATAAATAGGGTTCTTAGGCAAATGAGACAAGCCATGCTTCAAATCTTGTGCGTCCTTCGACGTTAGAAAGAAAGATTTCAAACTTGATGATTGACGAGGATTGAGAAGTCCTATTGAGATGTTCTCTTCATTAGAGTCATGTCTCTTTCTTCATATTATATGAAGATCAACTCTAATTTATAATTAATTTTTATTTTATTTTTTCATTATTTTGGAGTAGTGCTTATTTGTTAAAGGACAAACTTGTGAACTCTCTCTTTTAATTTGAACTAATTCTTTTAATCAAAATTCTTTTGGACATGAATGCTGAATTTAATGTTTTTATGTATTTTATTAAGTTCTTTGGTTAATTATTTTCTTGTAATCGAATAATTAATTATTGATATTTAGATCTTAAATATTTGTTTTTGACTTAGAGTCCAAACATTGCATGTCACAAAAGAGTACTATGATTATGTTTTTTGTTATTAGTGCTCTGCAGAGGAATGATCGATGGCATAAGAGATATATACAATTTAAATTCCTTTGATTTTTAGTATATAATATTACACTCCCGTAAAGGAGTGACTTAATTTATCTAGAGTTAAGTTAGTTGATTTTGTAGAGGAGATCATGTTTTAGGTAAGTCCTAATCCATATCAAATTGTGATTCAAACTATGTTATGGCCCATAAAGGTATTTCTTAATTTCAACTCATCCTATGAAAGATCGACGTCACCAATTTTCGCTTAGTTTATATTTTATAACCTATTCTCAAAAATGTGTTTTTATCTCTTATTAGATAATTAATTTTCATGGGTTCAACACTCTTTATCTCTATCTTATATTACTTGAATAATTATTTCATTTGCTAACAATTAATTTGACTATCCATTTTATATGCTTCATGCCTCCACACTTTTGATATTTCTCCACATCCTCTCTCAACCCTTGCACCCTCATCTCCCTAAATGGTGAAGCCTTTCTCAACCTCCAAAGTGTCGCATCGCCTCTCGCACCTTCACGATGCTCAAACCTTAAAGCCTAGTCAAAAGTTTTCGTGGGAAGAAATGCTTCATATCTCGTAGGTTCAGCTACATGGAATCAAGGAAGCCATTGGTGAAGGGGTGGTGATTTTGAAACCGGAGGGCATAGAAAAAATTGTAAATATGAGAAACTATTTGGTGGGTGCTGAGATACCCTTGTGAGTTGTGATTGACTTCCTCAGCATTGAGCTGCCCCACTCTAGGATTCTAACACTGCCCTCAAGATTATGGAAATATATAACTTCTATTTTATGTTTAGATTCACTGTAAGAAGGAACACTTGTGACAGAGCCCTTGGAGCATCCAATGTCACCTTCTAAGCCTAACACACACAAAAATAATTTTTTTCACCTCATGGATGAGAACAACAATACATTGTTGATTTAGTCACATTTTCTTGGATTGATATTTAAATTGGTAAGAAAGAGTCCATACTATATATTTTCTTTAGCTTTGGTACTTTACTCGCAATTGATGAGCAAACAATAAACAATGAGCAATGTGGATATGCTAGAATATGTGTCGAAATTGATCTATCTCAACTTGTAAAATAAAAAATTTGGATTCGGACCTTGAATTGTCATCATTATTTTCATATGTTGTTTTATGAAAACATACACTCTCTCTTTCGGATGGAGCATTGACCGAAGCTTGCCCCAAATGTTTGATGGAGATTGATCATATTTTGTTGGTGAAACTTGGTGTTGATATTGGAAGATTTTTGTTGTCCATTCCTTACCTATGGGCCTTTTCGAATTGGCATCACCTTTCGCAGTTAAGAGAGATAGTAATCAATTATGTCCAAGTCCTTGATCGATTGAACTAGTGGTCTACCCGCTCCTAGGTCTCTCTTGCCTTGTCCAAACCCATGAATTGGCCCCCACCAATAACGAATTTAATACCTTAGTGGCCTCTCATGGAGATCAAAGTCACCAAGAACCTACAATAATTCTCCATTGATCGATCGTGACATCAATTATGATGCACATCCTAATGTTCATTCATCGTCTAATGGGCTTTCCAAACCATATGTCAACCCAATTTACATACTTCCTAGGGTACATAATCCCATACCAATTGGCTTCCTCTCTTCTAACGACGGGTATGATACATGCTTGCCCTCACTATCACATGATATGGCAAGCAAACTATCACCATCTCAGCCAAGTAGTCCTATGGCTTACTCCCACTCCTTTGTTCTTCTACTTTTCAGCTCTTTTCCTCTCCGGTAAAAGTTTTGGGGCATTTGCATCGAAGATCCAATTCCCTCCTCATATCTTACTCCTTAGTCTCGAAGTCCCCATGTCCACACCTCTTTAGATTATGCATGACAAATAATTTATGAAGAAATCCATGCAATAATTGAGTTTTCATCAAGCACAATAAGGTCACTCATCTTAACAATTGAAGTTGGACATGGACACACAAGATTAAATCTTAGTTCTCCCACCAATCCCTATCTTAAGTCCAAAAATCCCTGGAAGTAAGAAAGGAGTACATGTAAGGAAAAAGTTATCTAATCACCTCTCACTAGTATCTCATCCATTTTATAGGCCCCTTTAGTAGTTATCTATTTGCAACCGACAAAAATAATAAAGAATACTCTTTCCACATGAACTTGCTCAAGTGGAATGTATAAGAACCTTTAGAAGTAAGGTGTATGTTTGCTTCATGGACCTACTCGGGCAAAATCAATCAGACCACATATTGGTAGAAACTCATACAATTGGACTAAATGTTAGCAAGTCATATTCCTATCTCCCCCAAATACTTCATGCAATGATCACAATTGATTCATTCACCTTCCTAAATCAAGTATTTATGCAAGTGTCACCTCTTATCCGCATGGCTATTATGACATTTTCTTCTTGGTTTGAATTTGTACAACCTTTATTTGTTTTTAATTGTGTATTGAATACATCATAACCTTTCTAGCATCTCTCTTCTAAGTACTCTTTTTGCATGGTGCAATAATCGGACATTCTAGGTTAGAATACTTAATTATCTCTATCCATGCATGGTGAACTAGCATGGTAACGCAAATTTCATAATGTACTTAAAGTGACACTGAAATGTCTTGGACCACTCTCTTATCATCTTGAACAAAAGTCACATAAAAAAAATTAGGCCTTTCAAGTATTAACATTTTTTGTTTAAGCATCAATAACCAAGAGAAATAGTCCATAGTGCAATAAAAGGATAGGCAAAGCCAAAATAATTAGTCATTCATTTAGATGTCATGTGAACTATCACTAAGCTACACAAATACCTTAAAGTAATGGACTGAAATGCCTCAACCCACCCTATGATCTTTTTTGGTACTCACAAAAAGGAAATCTAAAGACCTTTCAAGTGTTAACACTTTTTTTGTTTAAACATCAATAACCAAGTGACATAATCAATAAATAAGGGATCACAACTCTTGACAAAGCAGTCAAACCATCATTACATGTTATTAAGCAGAAGACATTACTTCGAAACCATCATTTCTTAGACATACTCGAAAATGGGCTAACACAATTAAGTAGACATCCAATTACTAGGGAATAAGGATGCTTTGTGTGATGCCACCTAACCTGAATTTGTGAAACATTGAGACATGAACAATTAGTATGTTGCTCATCTCATATAATTTAGCATCAAATGGTGAAGTAAATAAATAGATAACAAGCTTAGGAATATGGATTGAATACCTTTTTCATCTTACTACTATTTTTAGGCATGAGGGAAACGCCATTAACTTAATTTAGGATAACCTATGTTCAACCATCTATGATGAAAATTTTATAAGAAGCTTATTTGTGCAACATTATATAAAATAATCTCACCCTCAAACTCATCCCTAAACAATCAGCTCCCCTCACACTACCAAGCCATAGGCACAACCAAGTGGTAGATTGTATGAATAGTAAACAATATTGTGGATCTTTTACCTTGGCCAATGCCTTGAGGAAAACCCTTAGGGTAAGATAGTTGTATAACTATAAGCAATATTTCCCTTATGTGAAAACTATCATAACTTGGTTCACTAAGATCCTCTTCTTAACAAGATAAACTAACATTGGGAGGGATGACACCTCTCTCATTTTCATCCCTAAGAAACCTAACTCCCAAACTACAACTAATTATAGATCTATTTCTCTTTGTAATATGTCTTATACATATTGTTCACGAAAATTCTAGCAACATCATCAATTCTTTCATATATTATTGTCCCATGTCAGATTTTCTTTTTGAAAATATATCCATACATGATAACATTCTAATTATCGAAGAATTAGCACAATCCAAAAAGTATGGTAGAAAATAGTTTCTCCTTTTAAAAGTGTACATGGACAAAGTCCATGATGGTGTCATGGATAGCCGTCCTAAATGTCATGACCCTCATGAATTTTCCCAACACCTTCATTGGTTGGATGAACCCACATCTTCCCCTCATCATGTATCTATTGGATCAATATATCTCCTTCTCATCCTTTCTCTAACTTCAAAGGCATGAGATAGGAAGATCCCCTCTCTTCGTGTCTATTCATTTAAATGTTTGTGTTCTCCTCGTGATCATGAACCTAGAAGTCTCCCTAAGAGCTACATATCCATCAAGTTAAACTACTTAAGTCATGTGATGTATAGTTGATTTAGTTTTCTTTTCTGTAGATACCATAGAAACGTTTATAAAAATTAATGTCATATTTCAAATTCACAGATCGTACATAAAATCGATATATGAACCTTGCTAAATATGATATTTTCTTGTCCATAAGTTAAACTTTTGTAGGAAGGAAGGCAACGATAAAAAAAGGCCTTGGGCATGTTAATAGGGATTTGACTATCTGCTCCTATCTCATACAAGTATTTTTCCTACAAAAATCATGCCTTTCTCCAAGATAGGACAACATCTGGACTCCAAGGTTAAAAAACCAAGATACTTAACTAGGTAGGCAAAGAAACATTAATCAAATCATCATGGATACTATCCCTAACCATGCACGATCTTATGTATATGGGTTATTGAATCCTTGGAAAATAGTCCACAATGTTTTTTGGTCCACCAAGGCAACAAATCAAGGGCACACTTATAAATTGAAACATCATTTATTACACAAACATATGTTTAAGGATAAAAAAATATTCACCGGATTTAATCATCTCTCCTTGCTAAGGGAGTTCTCCGGATATTGAATAGGAACCAAGACCTTTGTTGCCACTGACAACTAAAAAGATTATGGATGACTCTGGGCTATTCCATTTTTCCTTTAAGGTTTACTACTACCCCCATAAATGTAAATGCACTTATGCTTTGTAAGTTTGTAGATGGTATTTAACTAATTGATGTTGGAATGTACATGATGTTTTTGACTACTAGACTAATTAACTGTATAATAGTTCAGTTTATATAATTGTGTTTCTTGCGATCACAAATGGATATAGGAAAGATTTTTCATATTTTTGGATTTTGTTGACTTTTTTCAAGTAACAATTGGATGATAATTTTCAGATGAAAGTGACTAATTCCAAAGTTTTTCTTTCTTTCTTTATTTTTTTGAGGAGAAAAAGGATGAGTCCAATGTTTTTCTTAAGTTGAAATATTTTTCAAATTATCATATGTAACTATATGATGGATTTACTTTCCTATGCATAAGACTTGTTTTCTCAAGAAACAAATAATGAAAAAATGAGATCTATTTATTTTCCTCTCCATGCACTCTCTTCTATGTGCGATCAAGTGTTTCAAATCCAAATCTCTCTTCCTCCTCTATACAAAGCTCGTAAGGGTAGAAAATTTGACCCAATTTGTTGGATTGGGTCGAATCTGGTCGGATCATCCAATATTTTTTTTTCTTTTTTTTAAAAAATACTTTTCTTACTCTCTATATTATTTTAATATACAAATTTATTTAATATTTATTATAAAATATAGAATATGTTTACTCAATATTTGAATATTATTTCTATAATTAAAGTATTTTAAAAAATTTGATACTTATAAAATTTTAAATTGAGCATAAGACTAAAACTAAATAAAAAAGTAAATAAATAAAAAAATTAGGTTGGGTCAACACGAATTGGAAAATCCCAACTCATATCAACTCGAGTTCTCATTGGTTTGGGGTAGGGTCTGATCTGACCATTGACCCAAATTAGCTTCTTCGAATCATACATGGTTGGTACAAGATAGGGCCATACGAATTAGTCATCGGTTTCACTAGTAAGAATTTGGTAAAAAATGTGAAGTCTTGGTATTTTGTTGGTAAAACTTACTACTTGAAATTCAACAGAACCTCTATTTTCTTCTTTTTTTCTTGTGGAATAAGTGAAATAAATGAATTTTTTTATCATAAAAAATTTGTCTATCTTTTTCTTTCTTTTTTGATTGAATGCTTTTTTACTTATCTTATTACTCTTTTTTTCTTATTAATTATTGTATTCCAGTAAAATTTTAAAACAAGGAGAAACATTCTTTTTATTTTTATATTATTTCATCTAAGAAGTATATAATCAATTTGATGATGAATTAGAATCATTAAATTAATTAAATGATAAGAAATAAGCACACTACATGAAAGCGTAGAGTGGGGTGCCCTACATACTCATTAACCTCTTTGCAAAATGATCAATTAAACAATTGATACAATTCGATGGATCGGTTTCACTAAAACAAAATATTATTATGAGGCTTTTTAATATACATAAAACTTATTTCTCATTTGCTTGAGTTGCAAAATTATTAATTAAATTTTACTATTTATTTTTTGTAACATTTTTTAATGTTAAATATTTACGGACATTGTTTCAAGAAGATGCATCGCACAATTTCTCGAAAGAAAATTATGAATTCTATGGGATAAATTAAATTAAAAATGAAAGGAAATTCCACTCACTTTTTTAAAATAAAAAAATGACTCTTAGAATAAAAGAGCAAAAAGTGGTCATCGGATCAGGAATGGTGGATTGATAAGAAAATATTGAGAAATCAAATTCAAAGACAATATTAAGAGAATTGCATTTATGGAATGCAAAGTAAATAAATAAGGAATCAATGATGATTTAAATTAATGATAAATAATATAATTAATGTTAATAGTGTGCAATCTATAAAAACACTGTTGACCTTTGAGAATTAATTATGCGTGAGATTTTTTATCAAGGCAAAAATACGTGCATTAATTAATAATGTATACACAAACATATATATATATATATATATATATATATATATATATATATATAGAGAGAGAGAGAGAGAGAGATCTTTATATAATATAACGTCATGACATTTTTCATTTTTGTAGTTAACTTAGACCCTCTCATTCCATCAGTCCTTTTATCTTTTTCTAGTTTTTTTATTATTACATTTATATTCAATAATTATGATGTAACTCCCACTTTAATTTTTTTAATGGCACCATGAGAACATTCAATCTGACAATATCATTATAAATGGCATCCTTTTAACTTATTATTAATTTAATTTAAGGTACACTTTAAATTTGTTAAGAAATTTTAAATTATTTAATATTTTCATTTGAATACACAAATTAAAATGTCTACATATTTAAAAGTACATCAATTAAATTGCATTTAAGATATTTAATATCTCAATTTAAAATACATATATCTATATATGACATATATCGATACGTCATTGGTATTTTTCATAATTAGATTTGTGAATCATTCACCAATTAAAAAATACTAAAAATAAAAAAGGATATTTCATTTTGATTATTTTATCTTCCATTTTTTGTGAAAATCTAATTGCCATTAAATTATTCACTTTTATATTCATTGTTATTTTGTATTGATAAATATTATTGTTTGAATATTATTATGTTATCAGCAATTATTAATGGCCATTTTGTTTAAAACTACACCTACAACATTTTTTGGATTGCAATGAGTTTTATGGATCATTCACCTGTTAAAATATAATAAGAATAAAAAGTACAATTTAATAATTTTATTTTTCATTTTGTGACAACTTTAATGTATTGTTTACCATTAAACTATCATTTTTATTCATTTTTATGCTATAAAACTCTTCATCTATCATTTTTATGCTATAAAACTCTTCATCTCTAATTTTTTTTATTTTTTAATGAAAATTTTTATATTTTTTTATGAAATAATGTCTGACATTATTTCATAAAACAATATTGTAAAACTCTTGATCTCTTATTATTAACTTTTTAATGTCATTTTCGTATATATATATTTTTAAAAAGAATGTTTAAAACATTAACATTTTAGTATATACTAAAATTAGAACATAATAACTGATAATCTGATTGGAGTTGCAATTGATTGTGATACATTATAGCATATTTATTTCTCTTATTTGTACCTTCTCCAACAATTATTTCATTAAAATGAACCATTAAGCATATGATTAATATTATTTCAATATTTTCATGAACATATATATATATATACACACATGTTTTGCAAGCATGAAATAAAAATAATAGTGCTTGAATTAAGGAATGATTAAACTATTGCATGACAATTATGACAACAATTATAGGTCATTAAAATTTATTATATAATTTAATTATTGCAAGAGAACCAATGATAGCATAATAACCCAATTTTAATTATTGATTTAAAATAATGTTAATGAAATTATTACATAGTAATTGAGAATATAATTTCTGGTTAAATCCAATGTGTTGCATCTTTTGTGCCCCTAAAAAATTTGTCATTATAATCAGACCACCAAGTACGTTATTAATATTATTTCATTATAATTAGTGCCCCACCCCCGCCTATCTCATTAATTTTAAGGGTTATTTTTTAAACCTTTTAAAAACTATCATGATTTTTCGCATATAACTCTAAAGTATGAACTTACCTTACAATATCGCTAAACTTTATCGCATTTTCTATTTTAGTCTTTTTGTTTCATTCTATTAACTTTTATATTATTTTTTCTATTTTCCATTTATGGAAAGAATAAAATATCCTTCCATAAACTCTTCTATATTTTATTATTAAAAATATAATTTTAAATTTATTATTGTATATTAATACCCTTCCACTAAGTAGAACTTTTTATATTTTTTTAGCTTTCTTATTGTTTTTTAACGTTGAAAGTGAGAAAAGATCATGGAAGGGCATTTGAATCTTTTCATAAATTGAAAAAGAAAAAATAATAAAAAACTACTTAGATGGAAGGACTAAAGTAGAAAATGGTGTAAAGTTTAGGAATGTCCTAAGATAAATTCATATTTTAGGATTAGACGTGAAAAATCACGATAATTTAGAAGATTATTAAAAAAATCCTAACATTAATTTTCCAACAACCTTTATCCATTTCTTTTCCCACTAATTTATGTTGAAAAATGAGAATATACATGTGACAAATATTAGTTCACTGTTATTTAATACTTTGGATATGATTTTCATAGACGAGAATCTATATTATTTAATTTTCAGTTAAAGTTTCTTTTTTTAAAAGTTGTATATGTTTATCGCTTGCCTATGATTTTCATAGATAAAAAATTTGGATATGATTTTTAGTTTGTATATGATACATGCTTCAATAAGAAATAATCTCGTGAGACGATTGTACAAAAGTATGCTCCGGAGAAATGGATTAAATCAATAGCATTTAATGTTAAATATATTCATGCTACATAATAAAAAAGATAAAAAAAAATTTAAAACTGTATTATCTTACTTAAAATTATTAGTTCATTATTATAGTTTACACGTATAATATCAATAATAATTATATTATTGTTATAAAAATAATAATTTCAATCGCAGGAAGCGCGCTTAGATTTCTTAGTAAAGCCTCTTTTAAATTAAACCCTTAAGTAAAGGCTTAAATTGCTTGAGCGTTGGGGCAGCCCCGGTACAAGAATTGAAATGGATTTATAATGTTGGAGACTGCGCAGAATACGGGCCGGGCTGCATAGTAATGGGGACAAAATTGTTGGCCCGCAAAACATGTCCACGATTTGTCATCTTGCCCAATTAAAGTAAATATAGAAATCTACAAAACGGAAAAAGAAAAAAAAAAGTAAAAACAGAGCATTACACCGCGGTGCCACCTGCCGCCGCGACGTGGCAGCCCGCGCCAAATTCTAAACAGAAAGCGCAAAAGGGCACAGCGCTCTTGATCTCGCCTTCGTTCCTCGTAAAGTCCTCCCCCTTCCTCCTCCCTCATTCCCCCCCAATCTCTCTCTCCTCTCTCAGGCTGGTCGGAGAAACGGGAACCTGCTCCGAATAATCAAAGGTACTTTAACTATTGGAGACTTGAATCTTCCTGCACAATAGTTTTGCGTAATCTATGTTGTGGAGGTGAAGTTGGCTTCGTTGCGCCACATTTCTTATCGGATACGTACGAAAGATGAACTGCTCAGCTCTGTGACGTAATTTCTGAAGGGTTTGTTTCATGTGAAAACGGTAACAACGTTCCAAAGTGAAGACTTTTGGGCAATTTTTTGTTAGTTCCTCAACTCTAGTTGCATGAGGGAGGTCCCCTGCAAGATTCTTGTCTTTAATTTAAGTGGAGAAATAAGGAACTGGCTGGTAGGTAGCTCATACGTTTATCGATGTAATCCCAGCTTTTTCCCGTGCTTCTGAAATGTGGCATGCATGGCAGAACACACCTCACATATGGCATGACGGTGGAATAGCCGCATCGTGCCAGGTGAGATCTTTAGCTACGCTCTATCCCCGCTGCAGTGATCGAAAAAAATGTAAAGGTGTTACCAACAGTAATCTAGTAGCCCAAGTTCGAGCTCGGAGTCACCACCAACTTTTCTTTTGGAAAGATACAAAAGCGCGAACTTGAAGCTTTATTCCATGCCTATGTGCAAGGAAATAGTTCAGCCGTTCACGTGTTGCAGCACGGTAAGTGGTGGGTGTTTGTAATATGAAAGCGTGTTTCATGTGTTTTGTGACTGTGAAGATCCAGAGATCTTGATTAATTAGGTGAATACATATACCATCTCATAGCACGAATGCTCATCTTTTGATCCCCCTTTTATCATCTGTGATAGCTTGTTGTGCTTGTTGTTGTATCCTTGGGAACTTAGTGCATGTTGTGCTAACACAGTTCCGTATTTAGGTTCCCTTCTGTTTGATTGTGTAAGTTCTATGTGTCTATTAACATTTTCTTGTATTTGTTTTCATTGTTCATGTTACCAACATGATCATTTTTCCCCCTTTGTGATATTCATCCAACTTGACTGATAACATATGCAAAGTTTCTGTCTTAACAGTTCTCTATTTCATAAAGCATCCAGATAGACTTGACTGATGACAGTGATGAAGTTTCATGCTCCAAGTAAAATGACCTGTTTTAATAAGGTTAATTTTCTTCCATTCTTTTAGAGTAGGCTGCTTTCTACTACAAATAATTTTGTTATTTCATTTCTAATTACTAATACACATGCTCTGCAATTGTAACTGCAGATTTCTCTGCTACTTCTGTCTATAGTTATGCTTATGGTTGTCTATAGCACGACCAACTATCAACATCAGCATACAAAGGTGTGCCCCATTGGCATTCTTCCATCTTCATTCAGTTCTCAGATTTATTTTGTCTGATTCTATTTATGGATATTTTGCAGTTAGAAACAGATTATCATCCCTTTGATTCAACGGAGGTATGACAATGAAATTGATAGACCAAGTTTTTTTATGTGAAGAATTTTATACTTGTTTTAGTTGCTGTCTAGAAATCTCTAGCACAGAAGTCGTGTCTCTGCAGTTGTTGTCATGTCCAGATAGTTGAATTTAAAGCATTTTCTTTGACAAGGTATAACTTACATGATATGCTGCATATGGAATCCAAACACACGAGTATCACAGATGTATAAGCCATCCTTTTAAGAGTACCACTTGAACTATTTGCAACAGAATAAATGTATCACCATGCTTACTCGTGTTTTGGTTGCAACTTCTAGGAGCAGAAAGCAGCCTCTGAGCAGAATCATCAACCGATTTCTATTAAAGTTGGGCACTTACCCAAGGGTATAGTTGAGCAAAAATCTGACATGGAATTAAAACCAATGTGGTCAACAAAAAGCCACAAGTACAAGGTAAACATCAGCTACTTGTATTTATTTATTTGTGCTATTTTCAAATTACTTTTATCAGCTCTTCTTTCGCTTTCATATATTTATTGTTGCATTTGAATCTATCGCAGGAGGTGTATCCTTTTTATTTGATTAGTGCTTGCTCTTCTCTTCCTTGGAACTTCTGAATTTAATGTGTTAACTGAATATGTTTTCTTTTTATTCTAGGAGACTATCCAGAGCCAACAAAATTTATTAGCAATTCCCGTTGGTTTAAAGCAGAAGAAATTGGTCGATAACACAGTTAAAAAAGTACCTGAAGTTTTTATCTTTCAGCATTTTATTGCTATTAAGAATTTATCTAATTTTTTAATATTTAGTTTATTCTTGAGAAATTTGCAGTTATCCTTTTTCACTATGATGGGGATGTCAATAGCTGGAATGATCTCAAGTGGAGTAATTCTGTAATCCACATTGCTGCTGTTAACCAAACAAAATGGTGAGCTTTTAGGGGATGCATTCAACATGAGTTCTTATTATTCATTCTTACGTTCCTTTTTCCATAACTAAGCATAATCATCCAAATTATTCAGGTGGTTTGCAAAACGTTTTCTTCATCCTGATGTTGTCTCTATGTATGATTATATATTTCTGTGGGATGAAGACATAGGTGTCGAATATTTCAATCCTCGAAGGTACCTGATTAACTTTTCTGGTGATTAGAAGTTTTATCTTCCATGTAAATATAATTATAGGGATGATTAGTTTGTGTTTATGTAAGTACTCATGCAGATTTGTAAATGTATATTGGATTATCTATCTACTGTCCACATACTACATCGGAGTTTATGTTGTGTCCTAGATTATTTCATTTTATGGTTTATGCCTAAAATTAGCATCATTTGGTATTACCATAAAGAGTGAGGAAAACATTAAACTCTAAGGTAATAAGGTGTTGGTGGTGCTGCACATTCTTACTTTTAAAAAAATTATTGATGACTGAGAAACCTGTATATGGAATTAGGTTAGGCATAAAATATTGGAATTTCTGGTGGTCTGGTTTACCTATATATATATATATATATATATATATATATATATATATATATAGTTTTCTTTCTCATGGAGATATCTGTATGCCACTATGCATTCCATGTGCATTCATGCTATGGCCCTTGTTTGTTTTTTATCTTTTTCTTCATCAATATGATTTCCATTCAGGTACTTGGAAATCTTGAAATCAGAAGGACTTGAGATATCTCAGCCAGCACTAGACCCAAAATCATATGAAATACATCATAGAATAACCATGCGCCAGAAAAAAAGGAAAGTTCACAGGTAAATTGCTATAAATATTCGTATAAGAGAAGACTTTATTTTAGCTATTTTGACCATCTGATAATTTGTGCTCAAATTTCTTGCGAACTGTAGAAGGGTTACTGGCACCAAAATTGGGGATGAATGTTCACGATCTAATAGAGAACCTCCATGCACTGGGTATGGCATGCTATTTGTTCGATATTATTTTGCAGCCTTTGTTATTACACAGCTTTTTCTGTCAGATTATATAAATAGCCAATCTACATATATACATATACATACTATATATAATATTAGCAGTATTGTTTCATGCAGTTATTGCAACTTCAGGCCTTCATGTTGTAAAACATTCGTCATTTCCTGGTAACCAATTTCACATATGGGTGAATTCAGTGACTTGTAAACTTGTAATTATGTGCAAGGACAACTAGTACTAGTTAACATATTGGATGACGAAATACGCTAGTAACTAATTATATCAATGACCAAGTATTCTCATCAGATCATTCAGAAAGATTTTTGGACTGGATATATATGAACAAGTTTCCTTCCTTAAGTGATTGAATTATATTTGTGTGTGGAACGAGTAGACTATTGATAATGTTATCTCTACATTCATCATTAATGTATGAACACGAAATAAAGGAATGTGTCAATAATCACAAATAATGGATAAATTTAGAGTTATGATTGTTACAAATTATATTAAGTTTCAGGTATGTGCATTAAGATGCTTGTTACATGATTTTTCAACATGTTATGATTGTTGAGGAAACATTGAAAGTTAAGTTGGTACTAAGGATCTAGTATGAATGTTGAATTTTCCAACTGCGGTTGACATTTTCTCCCAACTTCTTATTTGTACATCTATAGTTGGGTGGAGGGCATGGCACCAGTGTTTTCAAGGTCGTCTTGGCGCTGTG
This sequence comes from Pontederia crassipes, assembly GCA_030549335.1. Taxonomy (NCBI): domain Eukaryota; kingdom Viridiplantae; phylum Streptophyta; class Magnoliopsida; order Commelinales; family Pontederiaceae; genus Pontederia; species Pontederia crassipes. The sequence goes on along the minus strand of CM060189.1, from coordinate 47,462,637 downwards.
CTTGGCATCTTGTTCAGGTAATCTGTAGACTCCAGAACTTTCCACCTTCATGATCATGGTTCTTATAGCAACCCACATTTATCTGAATAACAGAACAAATAAATGACTATGTTCATCACTTGGCATTCATTAAAATACTTTATATTCCATCAGTTGGACGAAGTAATAAAGGTAGACTTTGATAGATGGACACTCAAGTTACTATGTACTTCACTTTTTCAGAATGACTTGATACATGGATGGGGCATGGATATGAAACTGGGTTACTGTGTTCAGGTTCTCCTTCTTTTTATGCTAGTAGGATAGGAACATCTATTCTCCTTCAAGAAGTTAGCAATTACTCTTTAAATTCCAACAACAAATGCGCCTTATCCCACTAGGTGGGGTCGGCTACATGGATCATACGACTTCGTTGATCCATGTTCATGAGATTCGACAGGATTTTACGCTGGCTGTCGGGGCCTAACACAACCCTCCTCCTTTATCCGGGCTTGGGACCGGCTCGGATAAAGGAGGAGGCTCTTTAAAAATGTGGATATTTTCAAGTTAGTTTCTTTCTTTTGATTCATGCACTGGTTCTAAACTTCCATTTGTAGGGCGACCGGACAAAGAAGGTCGGTGTGATAGACAGTGAATTCATACTCCATCAAGGTGTACAGACCTTGGGAGGCTCTTCTCTGGACAAGGTTTGTAAAGGGTATATCCAATTTTCTTTATTTTATTTCATTGTTCAAAGCTAGGAATCATGGATATGTATGATATTAAAAAAGATACTTTATTAAGTTAAGCTTCTCTTGCCATAAATGTGATACTATTGTGCCAAAGGTTCTTATATTTTGGATCTGTTTCCTAAAGATTCTTAGGAAGGCATATACGTAATATTTTCCATCCTGTATACAGAAGAGCCAGCAGTAACACTTTTAAATTTATAGTATGTTCATGGAATATTCAAACGACAAACTAATTTTATAAGTATCCAAGTACAAGATAACATTGTATTCATGATTTTGGGGGTTAAAAAGAATTAAAGGTAAGAACAATAATTACTAGATTAGTAACAATGCTTCCAACAATAAAATTAAGAAAGGAACTTGTGCTTATTAATTCAAGTACAATTTGCTTAAACATATTGGAGATACAACTTTAGAGAAACATGTGATTAACTCATCAAATATCACTAAGACCAAATTTAACATCATAACAAACAACTTCAAGAATCATATGTATTCTGTAGTTCTTGAAAATGTAATTTGTTTGAAATTTCTATTGGGTTTAAATGAGAATTTAATGGATAATGGTGATGATGATGGTGATGAAATTTTGAATTCAATGAATTTATAATTCTATTTTGGGACCATACATTGTTCGAGATGGATTTTCGATGATTGTCTATTGCATTTTGTACGTTTTCGTATGACATTTTCCTTCACTCTGTAGGGACGTCAGAAAGGAACAATCGATGTTCGGGCTGAGGTATGTTACTGCCCAGAACATAAACATGGATAGGTTAATTAACTTGTCTTCAATGCAGTACTCCATTTACCTGAACTCCAAGTTTGCTGACTGCTTTGATCAGAATCCAATTTAACTGTTGAAACTTTAATTCTGGACATATCTAGCCGGATTTCTTGCATCCCTGTGTCTTCTGATCTGATACACCTTCCTAGAACGAGAGCAGTAGTGTGGACACCTACATATTGTAGACCATTACAATGTTGGATAGCCTACCTATCTCTTTCTGTTTACTTCTACTTTGTTATTTGTTCTCCAATGGCTCAAAGACGTATTGTACCTGCAACCTGAACGCAGATCAGAAGACAATCAAGGTTAGAGCTTCAAACGTTCGAGGAACGATGGGACCGGGCCATGAGAGAAGATGAGAACTGGATAGACCCATTCATTCCGCGGCACGGATAACTAGAATATTGTTTACATCTCTCTCCTGGCCACAGGACTAGGTGGTCTGATCTTATATGCTCGAAGTATCATTAATTGTCCTGGGAAACAGCTATCAGTATCGGCACACTGATACCTAATTAGTTGTCAATTGTCTTAACCAAGGTAGTCAAAAACGCGCTCTGACTCGTAGAATCGTACGATTCTACGAGTCTACCCTGGCGAAACGCGCTCGATTCCACCCGGAATCGCGTTTCGCCGAGACGCGGTAGAAACGCGCGTCTGGACGTAGAATCGGCAAAATCGCGTCTCGTTTTTTTTTTTTCTCCTCCCGCTAGTTCGCGCACGTGAGACACGTGACAGCCTTTTTATCTCCCAAATCGCAATGCCCTAAATCCCTAATGTCTTTTGTCTGCCCCAACCTTCGTTACCTCCACCACGACGCCGCCGCCGTTCCAACTCTCTCCGTTCGTCGACGACTGCCGGCGTTCACTTGCCGCCGTTCCAACTCTCCACGGCGCCCTGCTCCTGCTGATACTCTCTCGCTCTCTGCTCGTGCTGCTACGCCCTCGCTCCCTGCTCGTGCTGCTACGCCCTCGCTCCCTGCTCGTGCTGCTCCAACTCCGGCGTTCTCTTGCTTCCGCTGCTGGTAGCCTGGTACTCTCCTTCAGTCCCTCGCTCTCTCTCTCTCTGTCTCTCTCTCTTTGTATGTGGCTGCTCACTGTCCATCTCTCTCGTTTCTATGCGTGACCTCACTTTGCCTAAGGATGCTCTGCTCGTGTTCAACCCTGTAGCCACCGCTCACATCGTTCGCCTGCTGACCTCCTACAGCCGTTCGTCTCTGCCGGTACGCCCTCCTCCTCATGCTCTTTCTCTGCAAGTTTATGATTGTGCTCATCCTCCGTCCTTCCTCTTGCAAATCCTCTTTTTTTTTATGTGCGAACAGCCGAACAGGTTCCTCTATTTGTTTGCAAACAGAGGATTCTTATTTCTTTGTGCCTCCATCTATTTTTTTATGAATGAAACCTCCCTCGATTTTTTGATTGTTTGTCACTTAATAATTTGCAAGTAGAAAATTTTAATGGCTTCTGCTGGTGCTGGCTCTGGTTCTGGAGTTGGAGTTGGAAATTCAAATGAAGTTGGAAGTGGAGCATCTGCAAGTGCAACGGCAACTGCAACTGTAAACACAAAAGTGCCAAGAAAAAATGCACCAGGGAATAGAAGTGATCCAGGATGGAAGCATGGGTTTATAATAGATGGAGATAACAAAAAAATTAAATGCAAATATTGTCCTAAAGTGATTTCAGGAGGCGTTTATCGTTTAAAACATCATTTAGCTTGGACCCAAAAAGATGTTGGGGGCTGTCCACAAGTTCCTGAAAATGTTAAAAAAAAATGTTTAACATCCTGTACAGGATGCAAGAACAACAAGCACGAAAAGCACAATCATATGAAGCAAAAGAAAGTGTTGATGAGCATGATTGTGGTGCACAAGCTGGTGAAAAAAGAAAAGAAACAGGTACAGCAGAAGGAAATGAACTTGAGAGTCAAAGTATTGCAAAATTTTTTAAAAAAAAAAGTTGTCAAGCTACCATTAATTCCATGTTCAAGAAGGGAGCAAGGGAAGAAGCATGTGATGATATTGCTAGTTTCTTCTATAATAATGCAATACCCTTCAATGTTGCAAAAAGTGATGAGTTTCAACGTATGTGCACATCCATTGCAAATCATGGGGCTGGTTTCAAACCACCTTCATATCATGAGATTCGAGTCAAATATTTGAAGAAACATGTGGAACGTACTAAGGAAATTGTTGAAGTGCACAAAGTTGAATGGAAGAAAGTTGGTTGCACAATTATGACTGATGGATGGACAGATCGAAGGAGAAGAACAATTATAAACTTTTTGGTGAATAGCCCAAAGGGAACAATATTTTTGAAGTCCATTGATGCATCTCATATTTCTAAGACAGCAGATAAAATTTTTAAAATGATTGATGATGTTGTAGAAGAAGTTGGCGAAGAAAATGTTGTCCAAGTTGTTACGGACAATGCGGCAGCCTACAAGCTAGCTGGGGAAATGTTAATGGAGAAGAGGAAAAGGCTTTATTGGACACCATGTGCAGCCCATTGCATTGATTTAATGTTGGAGGATTTTGCAAAAAAAATCGAAATCCATAAAGAAACCATTACAAAAGGGAAAAAAATAACAACTTATATCTATTCAATGACAGCCCTTATTGTAATGTTGCAACACTTTACCCAAGGTAAAGATTTGATTCGTCCGGCTGCCACTCGGTTTGCCACATCATATCTTACTTTAGGTTGCTTACAAGACAACAAGGGTGCATTGATGAGGATGTTTACATCAGATGAATGGAAATCTACTCGGTATCAAAAAACAAAAGAAGGAAGACAAATTGAAGATGTTGCATTGGATAATAGATTTTGGAAGAATGTTGTATTTTGCTTGAAAGCTGCTTATCCATTAATTAAGGTTCTTCGTCTAGTTGATTCCGATGAAAAACCAGCAATGGGTTTTATTTATGAAGAAATGGATCGTGCCAAAGAGAATATCCAAAAAGCTTATAATGGAGTAAAGAAATGGTAAACTTAGATAACAAATTAACAAACTGATTTATTTTGTACTTTATTCAATGTTAGAATGCAAACTAAGTTTATGTGTTTCATTTTTGAAGCTACGAGCCTGTATGGAATATCATTGATGCAAGATGGGACAACCAACTTCATAGGCCCTTGCATGCTGCCGCATATTATTTGAATCCTAGATTCCAATATGATCCTACCTTTCGTGCCGACCTTGAAGTTAAACGAGGATTGTATGATTGTTTACAAAGGATGGTGCCTGACACCCAAATGCAAGTAAAGATTGATGTTCAGCTTGAAGATTTTAAGCATGCAAAAAGTTTTTTTGGAAGTGCAATAGCAAAAAATGCAATTCATGCTAAAAGTCCAGCTGATTGGTGGGATTCATATGGCTATGAATATCCAGAGGCTCAAAATTTTGCCATAAAGGTTCTTAGCTTGACATGTAGTTCTTCAGGATGTGAGCGCAATTGGAGTGCTTTTGAAAGAGTAAAATCCTTAAACCATATTACCTAATTAGTTTATTCATAGCTAACTAACTTATTGATTGGTTACTTATCCTTTGTAGGTTCACACGAAGAAAAGAAATCGTTTAAAGCAAAATACCATGAATGATGTTGTTTTTGTGATGACTAACTCAAAATTGGATAGGAAAAGACAAGTTAGAAAGGCACCCGAATACAATGTAGATGACCTCTCCTCTGATGATGAATGGATTGTGGCTGAAGGGTTAGAGGAAGAGAATGTAGACAGTGATACTGATGACAATGCAATCCAAGTTGGTGAAGATAACCAAAGTGGTGGAAATGTTGGTAGCCCACTTATTGAAGATTTGACTCTTCCAGAGGATGAAGATGATGCAATAGATATGGATGGAAATGAAGATAACTTGGTAGATGAAGATGAGGGCCATGAGGATGAGGCTATTTATGATGGAGCTAATTTAAATGACTTACTCTAGCTGTAGGCTTGTAGCCTCTAGGCATATTACATTTGACAATTTGTTATTTTGTATGAACTTGGTTTTGACAATTTACTATTTTGTATGAACTTGGTTGATGGTTTGATGATTTCAAGTAGAAAATTCTGCTTCATTTTAAAAAAATGTCATATATTATTTGGGTCTATGCTAATTAATATATAAAATATTTTTCTGGTAGAATCGGCCGTGTCGTGTTACGTGTATACGATTTCGTGTTTTCTCAGCTTGTCCGTGTCGTGTCCGTTTTACGTGTTTGACAACACTGGTCTTAACTACTAGCAGCATCTTGCAGGAGGTGCAGACCGCTCTCATTGTGGGGATTGAGTTGGTGGGTGTAAAATTGGAGCCTCAAGCAGTTCTCTCTAAGGTTCTGGTTGCATGTTTTATTTTTGGATTATTTTCGTTTCTCTAAAGTACCCATTTACTTTCGGATGTAATGGCGCTCCTACCCATGCCTCTGCCCAATGACTAGAGCCGTCAGACGAATGGTTGTACTCTTTGTGTGCGGTTCACTGACTGGATTTAAATCGTTCTTCATTGCTTTGAAATGATTTGAATCAGATTTAAACTAGTCGTCCAAAGCCTACTCACAAGCGTCCCTGATTTCCTCCAACTGGCACATCGTCCTTCTCCATCCCAACCACCGATTCTAACTTCGGCCAGTGTCTTAGAGAACCTCTGCCTCCAATGATCTGACCCTTGCCGTTTCCTTTATCAAAGTGGAGCACCCATCTGTTCCCCAAGTTTTGAGCACCGGAAAAGTCACGCGGCTTCCGTCGCCATCTTCATCACATTCACAGTCGTCGCCGTCTCATTGAAGGATCTGGTGGCCTCGAGGTGACCGGATCCGCTTTCTTGGGGACATATGAGAAGTGGAAAAATGAGCGCCTGAACTTCATGCCCTAGGCACGTAAGAAACGAAATGCCTGAAATGCAACGCTGTCGGCATCCCTGACTCGCCTGAGATCGCCGCTGCTCTGCTCGCTATCACTACCACTGTTGTTGCTGGATGTCGTTGCCATTGGCGTCGACAAATTGAATGAATCGGTTTGGGCATCGAAATCATCAGATTTGATTTCTTAACCAGCTGCACGTTTAATTTTTTTGTTCGATTCGGTGCGCTCTCGCGGATCGGACGTACGTAGGAGGCGTGGGTAGGAGCACAAACCTTTTACTTTCTAGGAATTATATACTATTTTTTTCATTTGAACCCATTTATTTATTATTGTAATTGCTTTATTTACGTTTTGCAAGAGGCCGCAACGGAATATAAAAGGAGAGAACAAAAATCAAATAGAAGGGTATGAAGACAAAGTGATGGAGCCAGTGTCGGAACAGACTGATCCGACCGCTGACCGGTCACTATTGCGGCCCATCTGAAGTCCAAAAATCGGACTTCAATTTGAACCGGATCGAACCGGTTAAAACCAATAAGAACCGACCAAAACCAACTTGAACCGGTCAAAATCGGGTTGAACCACGTTTCAACTCAGTTTTTTGGTTCAACCAAATTTTTTTATTAAAATTTCTTTTACTAAGAGATAATTTAATAAAAATTATTATTATACATTTGGAAAATATCCAAAAATGAATTTTCTTCAAAAACATTTATATTAACACATTAGTTTTCTCTTCCATTTATAATTGTTCATTTACTCTCACTTTGCTACTATTATCAATGTGGAATTATTTTTATACACTCATTTGTTCTTTTTCTCTTCATTTAGTCTTGAATTTATTAAACTTTGAGCTTTAACTTATGGATTATTATTTATTCATTTTTTTAATATCATAAATGTATATTGTAATATAAATTAATTATATATTTATTATATTAATATAATATTTATCATATTAGATAAATTAGTTATGAATGAATGGTGCAAACTATAATATGCTTAGTATAATATAATAATATATATACACAAGTTTAAATTTCTTTAATTTAGTATGTAAGAACTCAAATTAAATAGTTAATTACTAATTATACGATATAGTTCTTTATGAAATATATAATCTTATCATAATATTTTAGAGAAAAATACGTATTTGTTGCTTCTAACATAAAAAATAAAGTATGAAATACAAAAAGAATTAACCAACAAAAATTTTGCATATAATAATCAAATTCAATGATTTTAATTTATTAAGTGTATAATAATTTTAATATCAAATCTTAAAATTAATTATACATTTATGAGTGTTATTTTTTTGTATAATTATATTTTGACATCATATATATATATATATATATATATATATATATATATAAATATATAAACAAAATATCATAGCTAAATTCACTATATCATAATAAATATAATATTTTATTATTATCCGGTCCGGATCGTCGTCCGGTCGATTCTAATAACATTGGATGGAGCACTGCAACTTCGATGGATGAATAATTTTTCTATATAAAAACTTTTCTTCAAAGAATTCCCGTCGTAATTAAAGTGATCATTGCGCCTCGGAAGAAGATGTTGTTTTTCAAATATTGGAATGATAATACGAAAAAAAATACATGAATATATAAACTGTTTCTAATAAATCATTTTCGAAAACAAAATATTTTTACAATAATGTAGTTTGTGTTTTCTTATAAATTTGTTGGCCCAGCATTAAGAGAGCCCAGTGAAAACTTGGCGCCCAAAACAATATCCAAAACTGTCCAACGGCCCATATCCAGAATTAGCTTAAGAGCCTCCTGCTCCTTTGTCCCGCGTCCCTGCATACCAATAGCGCCACGTAGATCGTTGCATGATAGCATTCTGCGCCTCCTATATAAATGCTCCTCGCTCGTCCGACGATGCGGCGTTATCGAAACGAGAAACAAAATGGTGGGACGAATTTTGATCGGAAAGAAGTCGAAGACAAACTTTTACTTGTTCTGATATCGAGAGATCGGAGTTGGTGGGATGGTGCTGTGGGAGGTGACCTTGGCGACTGCCGACTTCTTGGGTCTGCGGCGAACCTACAGTTACGCCCTCCGGATCCAACGCCGCCTTGTTGGCCACGACCACCCCGAGATCCGGCGGTTCCTACACAGGTGAACCCTTCCTTTTCCTTTTCTTCTTTGGCGTGATGCGTATTTTCGTGATTCCGAGTCGAAGTCGAAGTGTTTGTTTGATTACCTGAGAGAAACCTGCTGGCTATTTGCTTATCGAATACTTCCCCCAACTCTAATACTTCGTCTTGATATTTGATACGTTAGGTAAGGAGGCATTAGATCCAGAATGTACTCTCTTGTGGTTCCGTCATTTGATCGACCATTTGTTCATACATTAGTGTGATGGCTTGCATTAATTGTACCGAGAGCTCCTGAACAGTTTGCGCATTAGAAAATAGTTACTTGCAGTCTTGCGCCACAAGATTCTGGTGAGATAGTTAACATCCGAGATCCCATTGGCGATTACGCATAGATTATAGCTGCCGCCCCTCAGCTGAATTTTTGTTCATCAAATATATATTCTATTTCGGAGTTTTTTTAGTGAAGCGTGTGTATTTAAAATGGACGTCTAGGTTGGTAGGCAAGATACTCTGATACAATATACTAAGATATGCTACTCAAGACTCAATTTGTACATGATACTACAGCAAATTAAGGTATAACAAGTATAATAGGGGTACGAGATGAGGAACAATGAAGGCTTGGGATATCAAAAGATGATGCAGAAGGACTTGGAACACTAAATGATCAGATCATACACAAAGGTATGCAGAACATTTGAAAGTAAAGGTTACTCGTGATGTGGGAAAGAAAGACAAAAGAGATTGGAATATTAATGTATCAATGATGGGTCAAAGTGTACTTACTATATTGAAAGAGATATAAAGGATCATGGAGTACAAGTGTATGACACAAGGTAGCTCTGATATTAATTGGATACGTATTTTGAAGAAGAGTTAGTGGTAAATGGATACTTACAATTTGATACTTAGTTTGCGTCATCTTTGAAATTCATTATGTACAGCATATATCCTTTGATTTTCTAGTGGTTTGACTAAAGTGTGCGTGTCTTATATTAATAATTTACTGGTTCTTTTTCGATTTGTCTTGCCTGTGTATGTTGGTCCACTCTTGCTGTCTCATCATGATACCCATCAATTTGGTGTCTAAATAGCAATAGACTTGATGCGCCTTCTCCTTCTAAATGTCCCTGTCTTGAAGACATTTTTTTTTTTTGAAAGTATGTCTTGAAGACAATTAAGCATGGTGCGTTTATATCATTGTGGCTGGTTATTAACTTTTTGCACTCCATGTTAGTTATTGGAACTTGCATCACACATGGTCGTTCGTTCGTGTTCAAGTAGTATACCTCTCCAGATCATCAAAGAAATCATCTTTTCAAAAAGTTAATGGATAACCTATTGTACTTCACATATATATTTTAGAAGTATAGAAGCTTGGGTTTTTCTCCTCAAAAGTACAAAAATATTTGAAGCCCTTATCATTAACTTTGTCGACAAACTCAATTTATTTCCTTTAACTCTTTTGTAAAGAACTTTCACAATGGTTGACATAAGAATAACAATGTCGGTATAAATTCGCTAAATGAATGCGTACTTTTTACATTATGAAAGATGAAACCCTTATCATTCAATTTGATGTATGAACTATTATATTGATCGGTTTGCTTTGTTTTGTGGGCAATAACTCCACTGCATAAATTGTTTCCAAAGCAGAAAAGAAAATGTAATGCTTAAGAACTATTGCTTTTATAGGGAGGAGGGAAACTTAAGATGCTATAGATAGCATGACTGTTGTTTTGGAAAGATTCCATTTCTTCATTTTCCTTTGTGTTTCACAGTCATGATTATCGCACTGAATCCTCTGGAAAAATCATGTCGACCCTTCTCTGAAGCAGAAATCTCATGCCCTCTCAAGAAACGTCTTGTCTCCTCTTTATGCTTTGTTTCATATGCATCTATTAAGAAACAAAGCATTTCATAATGTACTCGTGTTCTACCATGGTTCTCATGTTTAAATCCCAGGTAATGCATTTTATAGAACTTTAACATCTGACTTTAAGTCATCATAGTCCATAGTTTTTCGGTATTTCAGCATATGTGACTTTTTGCAGACGAACACGGATGGTGTTTGATGTTGCAGTTAAAGTTCACCAAACCATACAGCAGAGGGATATTGAAGTTGGCAGAAATTTAGGCCACTGGATTCTTCGGTGCCTTGATCATGTCAAATCATCTGCTTATATGTGTCCAACCTAGTATGCTTCCGACCAGTTCCAGGCACATTCCTGTACATGCAGCAAGGTCTGTTTACCCTATAATGACTCGAAGGCCCATATTTTGCATTCACAGCATTTGAGGAGAGGGCAATCATTCTTCACGCCATGGAACCTGGGAATGAGGGCCTTTCTGATGATGCGGCCATTGAAACCCGCTGGTCTAAGTGGACAGTATATAAATCTTTCTTGTGGCACCCCTAACTTCGAAAATAGTACAATTAGATATGAAGGTGTCTTTCGGAAGGACATTGCTCAGTGGATGCAGCAAAACCCATGATCCCTAATTGTGGCTGTGAGCTTTTCCTTGCAAATATATTTAGGTTAACTCTCTACTGCAGCTCCCTCCATTCTTATTCATTTCCAAATAGGTAATTGGTAGTATCTGGACAATGTTTTGTCGGACGATCGGATTCAACTTATTTCTGTATTGATCCTGGTTAGGATTTTGATTTTTGTACATTATGTGACAGAGAAATACTCGACTCCTTTGAAGTCCAAAAGTGGAGTAATGGATATTGTTCTCTATACGAACGTTTTTTTTTAGTTATATCAATTATTTCGTATCATACCGGTGAAATTTTTTATGTGCACAAAAGATTGAACTCGAGTGTTGGTAGGTTAATTTTGATGAACTATGAATTAATCTATTTTACGGTGGCATTATTGTGCAGCCATACTTGGCATATCGTCGCAACTAATATTAGTTATTAGATTGTGTTATCCTTCTTCTAACATGTCCAAGCCTAGTCGTGCACATCAGATCCTTTTTACGTCAAATTCGGGCTTTCTACAAGTATAACCTCATTGTTGCGAATTTGAATGTCTATAATAACTCTTCGCTGAAGTTTACAAAGATATTTGACGTCAAGTCTTACGCTTTTGTTCCCCTAAGTTCGCAAAGACTTTAGCATGCCAAATTAACCTCTTGCCATTTAAACAATATACCATTGAAGGAGCTGGAATGCTATGTACACAATAATAAGTTCGGCACACTTATTAAAGGAGCTGGAAGTAATACTCACCGACCGTCATTAATTAATTCTACCACGATGTTTGCATCTTCTTCGCTGTCTGGGGTGGTGAATTTAAACGCGATTCTCTACAAACAAATGCGATCACGAAGTCATCGGAACGAGAACCTGTAGAAGAAGACTTCAATGTACTGGGCACCCCTTCACCGACACCCCTGGGGCCGTGGGGCATGTCGCGAGCGGGCAGTGCTCCCCTTCGGCTCCCCACCAGGTCACGCTCTTGTTCTCCATGCTCAGCGTGAAGTACAGCAGCACGCCCATGAACGCGACGCCGGCGTCCAGCGCAGCGGAGAGCACGTAGTTGTACCTCTGCCACCACACCTTCCGGTACCGGAACACGAAGAAGTTGAAGAAAGTTCCGACGGTGATCCATGCGCTGTAGTTCAGGGGCGTCGCCGGCGGCATGCTGCCGGTGGCGCCGAACAGGACCGGGAGGTTGATGAGGGGTATCCAGGAGTGTTTGGGAAACGCCTTGTGGACCAACCAGACGACGAACGGCCCCAGAGCTCCGAGGAGGAAGAACCAGTTGAGGGTGCCGTAGTTCCCGTGTGGCCCGAAAATTTTCATCGGTCCGACCAGACCCCAGATGACTGACGCGTCGAAAAAGACGCGGTCACTTGGGCACGTCCAGGGACTGTTCTCCGGCAGGAGGTCAGGATTGCAGATGTTCTCGATCGACCCGAGCAGCCACCATGCAACGCAGAGGTTGATTGTTCCCGCCACGAGAGTGCCAATGAACTGTCCACAATAGTTATAAATATGTAATCATGGATTGGTTCAAAGAAATCAGAAATGAATTGTGTCTTGTACATATATATAGCATTGGATTAATCACCTGCACTATGAACATTGATTTGGGTGGAATCTTCATGTAGTGGCCAAGTTTGAAATCTGCGAGGAAGGAGACGGCTTGCGCCATGCTCATGTAGCCATACACTTTGAAGCAGACATTGGCTATAGGCTTGCCAGGCATAATGAGACCCATTGCGTACTCGGTGATAATGTTGAGGCCTGGAGTCTGTTTTGGTTTTCATGGAATGAAATATTATCTAGATGCAGAATATTATAAGATCGAAAACTTTGTTGTCATGATCGAAAACTCGGTGATAATGTTGCGTACTCGGTGATATGATCGAGCAATGATCGAAAACTTTGTTGTCATAAATTGTCACGTGTACCTGATTTGTTGTGGCTGTAATGATGCTAACAGGGAGGGTAAACACGAAGGCCATGCCACATGCAAACAGAAGACCCCACCATGGAAGCTGAACTTGGTCCTTCAGTAATGTGCAAAGGATCAAGGAGACGGCCACTGACAGTACCAAAAGCGAATGAAACCACCATCCGGGAATGTCGTCGTACTTCTTCATCAACCTCGTGTGAATGTCCTGCTTCCCCGAGTAGGAGGCTTGAAATCGTTCGTAGATCTCACTGCAAGTATTCATCAAAGTCAAACCGGAGTGCAGAACTTCGATTTAATCAAGCAATTACTTCCTCTTGGAATAAACGAAGAGTTAACCCCGGGATTCTTTAGAAACTCAAACAAGAGTCCACCAAATGTTACCACAAAAAATAAACTCACATGCATAAAGCAGATAGAACTTGAATAGAATATCTGAAATTGTCATATGAAATCCAACTCTTTAGTCATTCGCTTTGGCAGGTAATTTGTAATACTTGAATTGGGCACTAAGACACCAAGAGCTTCTATTGGAGTGAAAAAAAGTAACAGACAACAAAAGACAAGCAATAAAATTAAACAGTAAAACTATTGCACCAGTCAGGTTATTGATGGTATTACCTTCCATAAAAAAAGAAGACATGAGAGAGCGTGGCAGCAATCGCAGCGAAGCCAAAACCGTAACTCACGGCAAAAAAGGTACTTAGGTTGATCCTTCCAGCGTTCTGATAAGCAGCAAGATCGAGCTCGAACTTGTCGTTCACAATGGCAGTGATGTCATAGCGCGTGCCGTTCGCCATATACAAATTAGAGGAGAATATGGGGAAGTTCTTGGCGTTGTACAAGTTAAGGCCCCAGTACGTGAGAGGCGTGACAATGTAGACCATGACAACGAAGCCGATGAAGACGTTGAAGATGGCGAAGAAGGGGCAGATGAGGGGGCTGAAGAGGAAAGAGGCCACGGCCGACCAGTCGAGGGTGAAGGCACCGAGCCCCAGGCCCTTGAGCCCTGAACCAATCTGCTGAGCCGTGACGGACTTGGGGAACGCCCAGCAGACCCACGAGATGCTGGTGATCGTGGGGAAGAGGTAACCGGGAACTGCGTACCATGCGAAGCTGCAAGCAAGTGCGACGACGAAGAACTTGGCTCTCGTCATGCGGACTGTCTCCTTCTCATGCAATGCCCTGCAGGATTTAGTTCATTAACTCTGTTTGCGTTATAAGATGACTGAATAATTATGTGTCTTATGGAATGAAAAGAGTTTGTTTTGGAGATGAAACAAAACCAACCCTTCATAGTTCTAGCCGTGCGTGCACAAGTAGAAAGCGTTCGACAAAGGATTTGAAACATAGAAATATAATTAAGTAGTTTTTCCCTTGACCATGGATGGAACAGGGGAGGGAAGAGGCATGTAAATTCTTCAAGGCAAAATATGCATTTAAAAAACTCATAACAGTAAATGAGATTTTGTGGATATTGAAAAAACCTCAAAATTTCAAGCCCTCGATCGATTTTGAAAATTGGACAATATGGTCTATGACCTGGCCCACTGGGATAGAATATCATGTGAGGTAGAATCCATGCTTGTAAGGTATAAGAAATTTTAGAAGTTTGACCATCAAATAACAAACTCCACCTATGTTTTATAATCGGTCCCAAGCCCGGATAAAGGAGGAGGGTTATGTTAGGCCAACAGTCAGCGTAAAATTTTATCGAATCTTATGAACATGGATCAACGAATTGACGTCATATGATTCATGTAGCCGACCCCACCTAGTGGAATAAGTCTTTGTTTTTGTTGTTTGTTGTTGACCATCAAATAACAAATCGATACTAACTGTGATGAAAGTATAACGGAAAGAAGGGGTGGTGAACAATCCATGAATTAGAATATGATTTATTTTAACTTTTTTCCTTAGCATAGATTGAAAGGAAGGAGTAAAGGAAGACATATCAAGTATAAAACATATACAAAATAATATGTAACAAAACATAACAATTTTAACTATAATTATATCATTATTTATAAGTTCTGTAGCACAAAGTGTGAATGCAATTTTTATTAGTTTAGAAGAATCATGTATGGACACATATATATATAATTAAAAAGATTCATAAAAACTAAATCAATCATGAAATTTTGAACAGAGGCTCACATAAAAAACAAACAAAAATCAGAGTTCACACTAAGGTAATGTCCACACGCATTGGATCATTGACCTCACTTCTCCGTGTGTGTCCATATGGATGTTATCCATCAAGCTATCTGAAGCCATACGCATAAGTGACGGCCCCAAACAAACTTTTAAGTCCAAGTGGGGAGCAGAATAATAATGGCTAATGAGACAAGTACAAAGGTCCAACTCAAAGCTTATGTAAGCAGTCTGCGGTTCAATGTGAAAGAGCCTTCCGTATATTGTAGGGATGTTAGATTCCGCAATTAGATAACTGCGATTCTACTTTTGACAGAATCATGGTTCAAGTTGTGCATGATTCGTGTCAGTTATCAATCCTAGTCAAATGCTCTCTGTGCAAGCAACAAAGTCACGGTGGACTTGAATGTGTTTGCCCCGTCATGAAAGCTTTCGCAATTAGTGGACAATCTTCTGAAATGTGGAGGAAGGTTCTCCTATCAGTCTCCACAGCATTTAGATTGGCTGCAATTCAATTCAGATGGCCACCACTGCCATTTAGGTCCATGCTATGTTTAGGTAGGCCAGAGCGACACTAGGTTCAAAGTCATGTGTGCACATTTGGAAATATCAAGAAGAACAAATGGGAAAAAATTAATGCCATAATTAGTGGAAGTGAAGAAATGTTGGGGACATAGCAATCTTACTAAAATCGGATCGGACCGATCGGCTCAACTAGTTCAATCACGAATCGGCACTTGGTCCGGTCCGGATTGGCTTCAAAATTGATGTGGGTGTCAAATCGAAAAACATCCGAATGAATTGGAAAAAATGGGTGAACCGGTAAAAAATTAGGCGAACTTTATTTTGGAAAAAAAATCAAGTTAAAATGGAAAGTAAGTTGAATGAAGTGGTAAGAAAAGAAAATAAAGAAGGCATGAACGAGGGAATCGACTAAGGATCAAAATTTAAAATGGAAATAAAAAGTAAATGTAGAGAAATAATTAATAGGTAGAAAACAAATTTGGAAGTGGAAAAATAACTAAGATATGAATTAAGGAATGACGCAAACATAAATATAAGAAGATAATTAATAGGTAGAAAAAAACAAATTTGAAAGTGAAAATATAAATGTAAGAAAATAATCAATAATAATAAAATAATTGATTAAGCATTAAGTTTTCAATATAATAAATAATTTGAAAAAGAAGCCTAATTCAACTATAAACATGAAAAGAAGGGAAAGAAGAAATAATGGAAAAAATGAAAATAAAAAAGAAAATAAATGTGGAAGGATATAAAATTAGAAGAATATTGGAAAATAAAAAGAAAAGAGATGAAAAATAAAAAGTGAATTAAATTTAAATAAAGTAATATTAAATCACTAATATTATATTAATAATATAAAATTAATAATAATCCACTGGATTTGGATAGTTTAACTTTATACACTATATCAAAAAATACTTTTATATTAATTTATGATTATTAGTAGTTTATTATCATAAAATATAATATATTAGTTGTTATATTTATTCAACATTAATATAAATACTATTATTTTAATAAAATCAAATTCTTTATAAATGAATCCGTTCAAATCGGTCCAATCACGATTTAATATAAAAATATTGACACATGGAGTAACAACTCAAAGGGTTGACTTGAGATAAATAAGTGGCCAGCTTGCAGTGAGCCTTAAAAATGAGTGGATACAATAATGTGAAAAAATGAGTGGATACAATATAAAAATGAGCATTATCAGTTCATCATTCAAAAGTTCCCATCTTATCAAACAGACATAATTGGCAAGGAGGTTCCACCAACATCATTTAATTGGGTTTGGAGACTTTCAATTAATGAACAGGTTGAGTATGCAGGTCGATAAAGATACGTGTTTCTAGATGAAGAAGAATAACCAATTTGGTCGGCAGACTTAATTAATAGGGTTATGCTAATAATTACCAGTTTAACTTATCAAGTCTTAATTAACTGAACTTCAAATTTTTTTTTTACTTTTGCTCGAATGTCAAATTAATAGAATGATAATAGCTCTGGACAAATTAAAAAAGAAGACCAAAGATCTCGGTGCTTGAACTAAATCGTAAAAAATTTATAAACTTGGAAGGTAAGTAATAACTCCCACATATCAACTAATTCAACACATACATGAACAAGAATTTCCTGAAATTACTTGGTGCAAATTTTTACTCTTGCAATAACACCCCCTTGATGCACAAAAAAATAATAACAACAACAACAACAAAACCTTATCCCACTAGGTGGGGTCGGCTACATGGATCATACGACGTCATTCCGCTTTATTAGTAACCAAATCTTTCGATATATTATTCACCAATAGATCTTGCTCTATTAGTTCGCCAAGTGTCCGCCTTGGCCTCCCTCTCCCTCTTTTAATCGGACTCCAGATTATTTGATTTACTCTTCTTACTGACGCATCTAATGGTCTTCTCTAAACATGACGAAACTATCTCAAACGATTCTCTACCATTTTCTCACTAATAGGAGCCACTCCGACTTGTTCACGTATATGGTCATTCCTAATCTTATATGACCACACATCCATCTCAACATTCTCATTTCGGTTACCCCCACTTTACGTTCATGTTGTCCCTTCATAGCCCAACATTCACTACCATATAACACTGTCGGTCTTATAACAGTACGATAGAAATTTTTTTTAACTTTATTGGGTACTTTTCTATCACAAAGAACTCCAGTGGCTTTCCTCCACTTACACCAACCAGCTTAAATTCTATGATTAACATCGTCAACAATCTCACCATCTTGTCTTACAATTGATCCTAAATATTTAAACTTTATCATTTGAGAAATTATATTCTCCCCTAACCTAACTTTCAAATCATCTCTAAGTTGTTTATTTGTGAAATTGCTATGCATATATTCTGTTTTATTCCTACTTAAACAAAAACCCTTTGACTTCAACATATTTCTCCATATTTTCAATTTTGTATTAATCTCTTCTCTTGAATTCGCTAAAAGTACTATATCATCCGCAAATAGCAAGCACTTAGGTACCTCCTCTGTGATACTCTCGGTTATAGCATCGATAACTAAGTTAAATAGATACGGGCTTAAAGCTGATCCTTGATGTAGGCCAATTTTTATAGGAAATTCATTTGTCTCACCTCCGGATGTCCTAACCCTAATCAATGACCCATCGTACATATCTTGTATTACCTTAATGTAGGCAACACTCACCCTCTTCTTTTGCAATGCTTTCCAAAGTACATCCCTTGGTACCCGATCATACGCCTTCTCTAAGTCAATGAAAGCCATATGTAAGTCTCTTCTCCTACTTCGATACTTCTCCATCATTCCCCTTAGTAAATAAATCGCCTCTGTAGCGGATCTTTCTAGCATGAATCCAAATTGTCTCTAAAAAATACTAGTCTCCATTATCAATCTATGTTCAATCACTTTTTTTATTGTGTGACTCATAAGTTTAATCCCTCTATTTTTTGCACAATTCTGAATATCCCCTTTATTTTTATAAATAGGAACTAATGTACTTAATCTCCAATCATCAGACATCTTTTTCGATCGTAAAATTTCATTAAATAGTTTACATAATCACAACACACATTTTTCTCCTAAACATTTCCAAACTTCAATCAGTATACCATCCGGTCCAACGGCTTTACCATTCTTCATTTTTTTAAGAGCTTCGCTAACCTCCGAGACTCTAATTCTACGATAAAATGACCTATTAAGCTCACATTCGCTAACTGTCAAGTCCTCCAAATCACAACGGGAACCTTCACATCCATCATTAAATAGCTTATAGAAATAATCTTCTCATTTGTTCTTAATATCTCCTTCAGTAACTAAAACCTTGTCAACTTTATTTTTTATGCATCTTACTTGATTCAAATCTCTCGACTCCTTCTCTTTATTCCTTACAATCTTGTAAATCATTTGTTCACCAGCCTTTGTCTCTAACTCCTTATAAAACCCCTCGTATGCTTTAGCACGAGCATCACTAACTGCCTTCTTAGCCTCCCTTTTCGCCAAACGATATTTTTCCCAATTGTCAGAACTATTGTCCAAGTGTATCGCCTTGAAATAATTCTTCTTATTACGCACCTTTTCTTGGACCTCCTCGTGGTCTCGTTATCTCGTGGACCTTCTTCTTATTACGCACCTTATTACGCACCTTGTCACCACCAAGTCTCATTATCTCGTGGTCTAAAACCTTTTGATTCTCCTAAAATGGCTTTAGCAACCAATTCAATATTTTTTGCCACATTCTCCCACATGATATTAGTATCTCCTTCTAACTCTCACATACTTTACTCTAATAACTTATTTCTAAAAGTCTCTCGCTTCTCCCCCTTTAACTGCCACCACTTGATCTTTCGATAAAAAACTGTTCGAGATTTTGGTTTTATACATTTTATTTGCATATCAAGAACTAACAATCTATGTTGTGTAGTCACCCCATGCCCAGGAATTACTTTGCAATTAGTACAACATCTTTTATCAGTATTTCTTGTCAAGAAAAATCGATTTGAGACCTATGAGTTACACTTTTGTATGTGATTAAATGTTCCTCTCTCTTCCTAAAATAAGTATTGATAATCTTAAGGTTGTATGCTAAAGAAAAATTAATAATAGTTTGTCCTTCCTCGTTCAACTCCACAAAATCAAAATCATCATGAACCCTTGCATGTGGTCCTGCCTTTTTACCAATATGTCCATTAAGATCTCCCCCAATATAAACTTTCTCGGTTGTTGGTATACTTTCAATCAAACCCTCTATATCTGTCCAAAACTTCTCCTTGAGATGTGATTCTGCTCCTACTTGGGATGCATATGCACTAATAATGTTATAGTCTCATTTCCAACAATTGCTTTCACGGATATGATTCGATCCTCAATCCTTTTAACTTCCACAATATTCTTCCTCCATTTTGCATCCGCGATAATACTAACACCATTCCTTCTCTTTACCTTACCCGTGTACCAAAGTTTGGAACTATTTAACCTAATCTCTTTACTTCCCTCTCCTATCCATCTAGTTTCTTGCAAGCATAAGATACTAATGTTACGCTGGTCCATTACTTATGCTACCTCGAGGCGCTTCCCATTCAACGTCACAATGTTTCAAGAACCTAATCTGACATTAGTCTCATGAACTAGCTTCTTTAACCGCCTCCGTCCATTAGAGTGCGGTAGTCCTTGCTCATTTAACACTACATTCAGGCGAGGATGCAGCGCCTCTTGCTCTCTTATCACTGTACCCGAGCTGTACAGCGCGTTACTTATGGGTAACGACCTAGCATTAACACAATATATTTATTGATCCATGTTCATAAGATTCGACGTGGTTTTACGTTGGCTGTCGGGGCCTAACACAACCCTCCTCCTTTATCCGGACTTGTGACCGACTATAAAATATAGGTGTGAAAAAATAAAATAAAATAAAAACGAACCGTCTAATCCTTAGTAAAAGTCCACCTCTAGATGATGGAGTGAGGTGGTCCAGCCATGTGAAGGTGTGCAGCAATCCACAAGTTGCCAAAAAAGAGTGTTGTAGTTTACGCATGGGGTTGACTCAGAAACTCGACTCGACTCTATGTGTGGATGGCTTAGGACCAATCTAGATAACGAAATTTGAAATTTGATTCAGCGGAGGTTTCAGAGTGCAAGAAAAGACCCTAATTAAGTGCCAGGAAAATTGCATCGCCCGGGAGGAAAAGTAACGAGTATGGCTGCAAAAACATCGTATCTAGACAGCTGTGAGACGTTCACATCCTTTTGTTCTTATTTTCCAAGTCCACGGGAAGAAGACTTGGGAAAGCAGAAACGACATCCCACCCCCCCATATTTAATTGGGTGCATTAACGCTCGAAAGATTCCTTTCACTCGCAAAAGACTCTGAGGCAAAGCAGAGTAAATTAGGCGTGGAATTCCTAAAACCACGCATTATAACTTTTTAATATCCATCTTATTCGTACTATAATATAATTTACCATTGTTCTTCTTTCTTGGAATCACATGGTGGAGTGCTGTAATATATGTTGCTCGATGAGAGATAACACTACCAAACTAAAACCAATTAATAGCATAAATATTGCCAATAAAATTATGCTAAAAGGCGAATGAAAAAAAAAGAGGAGATGAAATGAATGAACTCACCGGAAAAGCGAGACCTGGACCAGAGTGCTGGGCCACCACATGTGAGCCGGGTCGATCACGTACTTCCTCATCAGGCCCGCCCACCCGTACCCCAGAACCTGCTCCCGTATTAATATTATTACCATCAACATTTAATCCTCGTCAATTTAAATATAGCCCTAACAAATTACATGCGTGAATATTTCGGCAACAATTCAAATTTTAAATTTTGGGGAGAATAACGGAGTGGAAGCGCTAATATTTAAAGAGAATTCTTATCTCCTTAATTTATCTTTTACGATAAATCTTTGAACAAAAAATGTTGAACAATTCATGGAAAATGTTGAACAAGAAAAATAATCAAATTGAATTTAGTGACGAATTTTTTTGGGGATGCGGAAAGGAGGAAATGAGACGGGAAAAAAAAGTGAGTGGGATCTTTTTTACCTGAGTGGTGTTGATGAGGAGCCAACTGGCGGTGAAGCTGATGGACCTCTTGTAGAGGGCGCGGATGATGTCGACGATCATGACGGCGTAGGCGTTGCCGTTGCCGAAGGCGGCGCCGGCGTTGGCGAAGATGGAGATGAGGACGTGCTCCTTCATGTTGAAGGGCCCCGGGTTGAGCGAGAACTCGCGGCCGGCCAGCCGGAGCTTGGTCGTCGGCAGCACCCGCGCCAGGAAGTGGCCCAGCGGCAGCGACGCGATCTGGACGGTGATCTGGGTGATGACCAGCGGCTGGCTCCGGTACGAGAAGAACTGGTTCAGGAACGAGAGCAGGCAGCACGAGAAGAGCCCCAGCAACCACATCCGGAACGTCCACACCGGCAGGGTCGGGTCGTCCGTGTTCGACACCGTCAGCCGCACCTGCTCGATCGGCGAGATCTCGTACTCGTCGTCGTCGCCGCTGCCGCCGCCGAAACCCTCCTCGTCCACCGTCTTCCTCGACAACTCCAACGCGCCGCCACCCGCCATGGGTACACCGCAGTCGGCACTAGATGTGTGATCACGGCAACGGCGGTAGTCACCACCCAGAGAGAGAGAGAAGAAGCAGCCTCGACGGAGCAGAGAACAAATGTGCGGCCTATTTATACTAATTAAATAAAAAAAAGAAATAAAACGACATTTATGACATTTTTATTAAAAAAATGTTGGCTAAATTTGGATGCTCTCACAAATTAAGCCATAAAAAAGGGGTGGGGCGCGGTTTTTTTTTAAAGATGGTGCCATAAAGAAAAGAAAAGAAAAGAACAATTTTGCTTTTCTTTTTTGGTATTTCGTTTTCTTATCATTTTGTGGAAGTGGTTTCAATCGTGTGGAATTTGAAGTATGAATCTTGTTAATGATTCTGGAATCGTACAAAGGCCAAAATTAACGCCAGGTCGTTACAATTGTAATAAATGTGCCTCATTAACTGCAAGTTTAAGTTGATTTGAAAACAAACTATTATTATTACAGAAACAAAATAATAATAATAATAAATGGGGCCAGTAAAGAAATAGGAGGCGAGGGCGGATTTCCATTTGAGTTTTACTTTCTCTATAAATATTGATCTAAAGAAGGGTAGAAAAGGTAAATGTGTAATATTTGAACTCTAAAAGTTTAAAAAGTTGAGGTGTTGGCCATTTGAGGTTAAATCGTGATATATATATATATATATATATATATATATATATATAAACATATATTGAACTAAAGAAGGTTATAAATGTACATGTAAAATAATGTCAACAGGGAAGTTAAGGATGTTGGCCATTTGAGGTTAAGTAAAAATGTTAAAAATTGGAGGGGACTTAAATGGAAAAATTAAGATTTATAGTAGTATGAAATGAAAATAATCTATATTTAAAGGAATGAAGCTTTAAAAACTAGAGTTGCACATGAATGTTAAGTTGTATATGTGTAGAGATCAAGAAATATATACATTTAATATGAAATATGTCATGATGGCATAGAGAGGTGGAGTTCTACTGTTTTAAAAAATAAATGCTTTTGCATGTCGTCAGTAAATTCGCATATTAATATCCAATCTAAAGTATATAAAGTACAATACTAGAAAATGAACAAAGAGATTGAGAAAATAATAGGTACATCTATGACCCTAAATAAATGGATATCAATATTTTCAAATGTGAAGTCAAATTCACTTTTGGACATGCTGCATGCATACATGCATCTGTTGAATAAAAATAGCAAAAGGACACACAAGAAAACAAAAGATTATGTCTTTATCTATTATAAATAATTGCAAAGTGTTCCACACCCCACGGAGATACACCAACACAACCCCCATATTTCTTCTGGGTAGGCAGAAGCTTTTTCAAACATGTGCCCGAGGCCAAGGGAACAGTTGCAATATCTAATCATTCATACATTCAACGTGAGAGATGGAACTTTGACGGAGGGATTAGCGATTCCTCAAATCAAATTCTAACCATGTGAACTAAAAGATTTCTATTTTGATATTTAGGTTCGGCACATCAAAATTAGTATTCTAAGTAGCGTTTAGTGGTTCAAATATTAATTTTTTTAGTAAATAATAAAGATAAATAGTTTTTAGCGTTTCATACGAAAAAATATAATTTATAAATTTATTATCAATATAAAATTCTATATATTTTAAAAAAAATAAGTTGTGAAATTTTATCTTATTTAATTAGGATATAAATATTGAATTTGTTGTATTATAATAGAATTTGAATAATGCTTAAATTAAATAATTTGTCATATGTCTAATTATATTATTTTATATTCATCAACTAATTTTACCACTAAACTTACCAAACACTTATCTATTACAACTTATATCCGTTAATCATCATCATCATCCGTTATCCACTAGTTAATCTATTATTCGCTAGTTAAATCATTATCCGCTTCAAACTGTTCATAATGCCAAACATAGCCTTTGGCATTACTAGTGGTTTGATAAGCAAATAGCGGTTCAACTAGCGCATAATGAATTAACTACTAAATAGCGGATGATGATTAGCGGTTAGAATTTATAACAAATAAGTGTTTAATAAATTTAGCGGTATAATTAGCCGATGAATATAAAATGACATAAATTAGACATATAATAAATTATTTAATTTAAGCACTATATAAATTATATTATAATACAATAAAATAAATATTTATATCTTAATTAAACAAAATAAAATTTCACAAGTAATTTTTTTTTGTTAAAATATATAGAAATTTATATTAACAATAAATTTTATATAATGCACCGATGATATGAAAGATATTAATTATGAAATTATTTTCAAAAAAATAATTAACATATAAATAATTTGTAATTAATTAAACATGAATATGAAAAGAAATATAGTTAAATGATTATAAAATAAAAATAAAAATAAAAATAGTAAGATAAGTTGGAAAGAAATAATATATTTGAATAAGTGTAAAATTGAAAAAATTTATAAAACGCTAACATCTAATCGCTAAACGCTAGTAGAAATAGCTTTTCAATTTTTTTGGTATGAAACACTAAATGTTATTATTTTTGTCATTTACTAAAAAATAGCATTTCAAAAGCTAAACATTACTTAAAACATTAATTTTTGTGTTACCAAATAGAGCCTTAACATACTACATGAAATGAAGTCAAATTAGTTTCAACATGTGATGAATGCACATAATTTTTAACGACTAGTTGATTGAACAATCCAACATCGCTTCTAAATATTGGCATGTCAACTAAAAAAAATGAAAGTTCCACAAGAAAAGTTGTTATATTATATTATTATTTTAATATTTCAAATATGAACCTGTCAAGTAAGAAATAATTACTTTCACAGAGACAATAAATAAAAACCAACTTTACTTGTCTTATTTTTTGTTGATTGTTGAAGTGGAAATCAAATATAGAAAAGAATCAAATAAATTGAAAGAAGAAGAAAGTATTTAAATATTATGTTAATGAGAAATTAGAGTAAAATTTAATCTAAAACGATGAACGCTATCAAAGTTATCATGGTCGAAATTTTATTTGATCACAAGTTCCAAAACCGTAAGTTTGAATCGGGAATTTTAAAATCCTATTTATTTATAATATATGTTGTAAAAGATAAAAATATGATTTGATAAATTGTTAGGTTCAAATTTATTAAATTACATTTCGTCAAGCCAATCAAATTACGTTAAAATAAGAGAAAAATACATGAACTTTGTTACATCATAAATATATTTTATAATTATT
Source organism: Pontederia crassipes (assembly GCA_030549335.1). NCBI lineage: Eukaryota > Viridiplantae > Streptophyta > Magnoliopsida > Commelinales > Pontederiaceae > Pontederia > Pontederia crassipes. The sequence goes on along the minus strand of CM060189.1, from coordinate 47,437,194 downwards.
TCAAAATAGGAGTATAAATAAATAAACCCAGGACGATATGTTAATGGGCACGAGATTAAAAAAAAATATTAGCATAAAAGAATTCGAACTCATTAATAGTGTCATGACCGCTATTGCAAATTGTCACCTACATTTTAATAGATAATATAAATATTTTAAAAAATTAAATCAAACTTTAATGTGAAAAAATTAAGGATGTATGTGGACATTTTCTCATGTAATGGAACCAAAATAAAGCTGTAGGCCGGCTGTGTGTCACGTGCTGCTCATGTCATGCATCCTCCTTGCCACTTTTACGTTCTCGTTCAAACTGTGAAATGGAATAATTTTGAAAACGTTCGGCATTTATAAGGATGTATATGGACATTTTCAACCCCACTTACTCATTTTGAGCTTTGAAAAAAAAAACCATAAAAATATTATTAGTATTACTACTTTAACTCTTGAGTTATATATGACAATTTTGTTGACATTAAATTGAAATATTATATTGTAACATTAACAATATCGAAAATATGCTAAAAAAAACTTGGAGTACAATGCATAATTTGGATTATAAATATAAATAAATTAAAATCAAAATTACTAATAATTGTTTGATATCTGTGTGCCTAGGAAATACATTTTACTTTAAAAACTTATATTCAATTTTTTTCCAGCACAGATGTAGTAGTATATCACCTATTGATCACAAAAGAATATTAATATAGTGAATCCTAAATGGTGTTTGTTTGCCCCCAATTAGTCATGCAGTTTTGAACTCTCCAAAAGTGTTAGAGCTCTCAGCGTCATCATCTAATATCTGTTTGGAACTTCCACTAGATGGTGCTACTAGACATTTCTTAAAGATTCTTTTAAATCACTCTTCCTCGTATGACGTGCCTCCAGTAGGGAAGATTAACTAAAGACAAAAAAAAAAGGAAAATGGAGGATTTTGTTGTTTTCTCAAATATGTTCAATCACATAAATAAAAAAAAAACAAACTTACTAAGATTGATGGCTAAGCGACTCATCATCGTCCAAGGAAGATGTCAAATTTGATTCCTTGTTAATGCAAATTTTTTTTATTAATTCAAATTAGCAAGTTCGATGATGGGTCAACCTTTAATCTAATAGTGCGTTAAGTACTATCGCACCGATTAAGCCACCAACATCGCTTTTCAAATGTCGGGAACTACAAAAAAAGTGCCTTTTCATTTTGTGAATATCCTATTCCTAAACTTATTGGGTAAGTTACACGAATCATCCTCGGCTCGATTTTTATATAGTCCCCTAACTTTAATTTGTAATTAGACTATTCTTAAAATTTATTTTTCTCACACGCGATGTCCTCTGATAATTCATAATAGGTTTCGTTATTGCACTATCGATGTGGCACAATAAAAAATAAAAAAAATAAACTAATAAAAATAAAAAGGAGAGGCAGTGACCCCCGCACCACGCCAAATGGAGGAGGACGTTTCCTATTGATGAAGAGGTGGTCACGGTCAACCTCGTTGGCGCCCACGAATGAAATGGTGTCCCCGTCATCGAGCCTCTTCTTCTTGACAAAGTGGCTTCATTATAATGCTCTCAAATCGTCCTTGTCATGTAACAAGACCCAACCTGTAGAGACACTACTAACTAGCAATGTTGTGATTAAAATGTTGACTTTTACTAGTTGTTTGACTAAAACATTATGTAAGCGGAAGACTAAAAAAAATATCATTAAATAAATTAATAAATATGAAAGTCCGATAGAATATGTAATATGAATCATAATGCCAATAATCATCATATGCTAAAGTGAAAATCTAAAGTAAGTAAACATATGTGACATAATAGTTAAGGTGAAATGAGGACAATATCCTAAATTTACTCCATGTGCAAATCACCATCATGAACAACATCAGTCGTTTGAGTTCTTACTTCATTACTCTAATTACCTATAGGATTAATGCAGGAGAAATAATAACTTATGAGTTTCGCAACCCAATAGATGAATAATAAATCAATTGATAAATAGTAACAATAAATAAGTATACGTTAGTGTAATCACAATCATAATCATCAATGGGATAATCGATAGTGATGAATCAAGATCATGCTTCAAGAAGAATGCCATGAATAATCAATACTATACTGTGATTAACATCAGTGGAATAAAATCAATACTATGTACTAAGTATGATTAATGGAATAAATCAATGGAAAAGATCAATGTTATACTCTAGATAGAATCAATAGAGTAAATTCATACTATACCCTGGATAAGGTCGAGCTTGGGCTAGGTTCCATGCAACTCGGGCTGAACATAACCCTAGCTCGGCCTGGGTGGACTCTCGTGGTTCCAATGTAAATATCCGAGCTAGGTTCAATTGAGTGCGGGCGTGGTTTCTATGTCTACGCATGTCTGTTGGATCAAAGTTTTAATGTCATATAAGATTATATTTTGATGATACAAACTTCGAAAGATTAAAGTAAATTATTAAAAAAGTTCAAGTAAAAATGGATAACTTTATGTACTATACTTTGATTAAATAATTGACACTGGTCTTATTAGATTTTGAATGAATTATGAATATGTTGTAGAGAATCATGTTAGCTATTCATAGAATTCAAGATTATCTAATTTAAATAACTATACAAAAGGTTAATGTCAAAATAGTGCATGTCAGTCAACTTGTCGGTCGAAGCAAAGAAGGCCGATCGAGACAATATCGGTTGACCGAATGAAGATTCCGTTCGACTGAATGAAGATTCCGGTCGACCAATCAATACTAAGCCAGCCCCGATCGACATCGAGCCGATATCGATCGATGTACCGATCAATAGCCCGGTTGATCGACCAGTTATGATAATTGAGGAAATCAGCGCAACGGGCATATAGACCGGTCGATCGATCCATAAATATGGTCGATCGGTCCACAATTGGAATGAATAGTAACGACTAGTTTTGAATGAGAAAATTGTGGAATTAATTAATTATGGACGAACTTTTTACATGCTGAAGCCTACAAAAGGAGTGCTAAAGCTAAAAGCAAAGACACTCATCCAAGCATTGAAGTAAAACTTCAAGAAATTAAAAGAAAATCTTTTTTTCTTGAAGTTATCATTTTAAGTTCTTTTTTCTTTCTCTCTTCTTTTCTTGTGAGCATTCTATTGTAAAAGAGAGAAATCTTTTTCAGAAAGATTGTGAGAGCTCCAAGAGGTTACAAATCTTACCTTTTGAGCGAGAAAAAAGATTAGCTTCCTAGGAGGAGAGGTTGTCTTGCCTCTCGAATTGTAGAAAAGATGATTGTGTAAAGGGCTTTCTTCCTTGCACATTTGGAACAAAGGAAATATTTTAGTGAAATCTCCGACGGTCTCGAGATCGAGAAGTTTCAAGGTCGAGAAGTCGAAGTGTTTTAGTGGAATCTTCGACAATCCAAGGTGTGGCCGAATCTCATCAACAATCACCTGTATTATCGTGTTTGATCTCTCTCCCTTCCTCTCATATTATGTTTATGATATGAATTGCACTGATTTAAAAGGATTAACGGATCGATTTTATGCTTCCACAACATATTTCGTGAAATCGATATTTTTGAATTGAACAACAATTCACCCACCCTCTTGGTGCCCTTTGGGATCCTACAATTGGTATCAGAGAGGGTTACTCTTGTTTTAAAATCTAATTATTTTTAGACATAATCATTTTAAGATTTAATAATCTTAAGAGCTATGGCATCAAGTGGATTTAGTTTTTCCGAAGGTCAATCAATTGTTCGTTCTCTGCTTTTTAACACATCAAATTTTTCTTATTGAAAAATTAGGATTTAAGTATACATATGTTCCATTGACATTGACATGTGGGACATTGTTAAAAAATGTTATTATTTACATGAAAATTACCTTCCAATTATGATGAGCGACATTTTTTTTTCAAAATTGGATTGAAAAGGTAAACATATTTTTTATTATGATTTGGATTCAGCGAAATTTAATCGGATTTCCACTTGTGAAAGTGCAAATGAGATTTGGAAAAACTTATCACTACTTATGAAGGAACGGATAAAGTTACAGAATCTATACTAAGTATTTTGAATCATCAATATAAAAGATGCATGAAAAAGAATTCATAAATGATTTTTTGGGTTATTAGATTTAACGATATTGTCAATGGCTTAACCTTCTTGGACGAGTCAAGAACTAACCCCCAAAAAGTGAAAATGTTTCTTAGGTTGCTCACCTCTAAATAGCATACAAAGAGGACCATAAATGAAGAAAATTATTTGAATAGTCTGGATTTCGATGATATAATTGAATTACTATTGACTTATGAGATCGGAATACAGGAAGAAGAATAAGCAAATGCTTCCAAAAAGAAGACATTGACATTGAAAGTAGTGTTGTAAGACCTAGCCTGGCCCGGCTAGTCGGACCGGTGTCCGGGCACTAAAACGGCCTAGGGGTCGGTCAAAATTCGGCCATGCGATTGACCCGCTTTGACCTGATCAAACTCGGTCAAAACCCGAGTTCAACCGGTCGACCTGGCGGGTTTGATCAACCCGGACGGACCAAGTTGTAAAATATATAAAAAAATAAAACATATAAAATTTATTAAAACTTTTTAAAAATATTATTTATATATCTTTACTTGAAATTTATGTTTTAACTTTCTTCTTTATCATATATATAATATTACATCGGTATTTTTATTTTTTATAATTACATCATGAGATTTTTTTTAGAAAATATTCAATTGATGTTTCAATTAATGCTTACTTTATTATATTATTTGATTTGAATATTTTATTATTTTGTATTTTTTGCTAAATAATATATTACATATTAATAATATTACAATGATCACTTAACTTATTTTATTTTTTATTAATTTATATTATTCGGTCCGACCATTTCGTTCGACCCGGTCCGACCTAACCCATTAGGCCATTCGAGTTGATGGTCGGATCGGATCTTACAATATTGATTGAAAGAAAACGAAAAGAAAGAAGACTCAAGTGAAGAAGAAGTGGATGAAAGAGACTCGCTCACTACACAAGAAAACTAAATAAGTATCTTAAGTTGGTGAAAAAGAAAGTGAAGAATGAGAAACCTACTCGAAGATCATACAAAAATGGCAAATAAGAGACATCTCATAAAGGTAAAAAAAATATGAAGAGTCAAGTGAAACAAGTGACTCGTCAAGGCATACTTATGCTTAATGACACACATCGATGAGGTAACTTTTAATCTTTCAATTTTAAATAATGACTCATCGATCCGAAGAAAATCTTTCTTTAGATGTGAATAAAGATCTTTCTTCACTAATAAAAAGATATTTTTTTTACTTAAAGAGGAAAATGAAAATTTACTACATGAGATTAAGAAATTAAAAGAAGAAAATGATACATGTTTTATGAAAAATGAATATTTAAAAATTACACATGCCTATGAAATTGTAAAACTAGCATGTTCCTTAGAAAAAGTAAAACACAAAAAATACTTTTTTGAAAAATGCACAAAATAATGAAAAGACTATTTCTCATGTAACGAAAAATAATTTTAGGAATCGTTTTGGAAATAAAAACTCTTATTGAAAATTTAATCATTCATATGATAGAAAATCGCATTTTAAATGTTTTACATGTGAATTTTATGGTCATTATGCATATCAATGCAAAGTTAGATAACGATATCAACATGAAATTATTTTGGGTTCCAAAAGGAACATTGTCCAATAAAATAGGACCCAAAGAAGTTTGAGTACCAAAAGTTACTTAATTGTTTTTCAGGTGTGACTCACATGTAAAGCAAATGATGAATTGGAAATGTGAAAGCACAAAGGTTATGATAAAAGTATCATTTATTTTTTTATTTCACTCGAAATATCAAAATCACTATTTCTTTGAAAGAAAAAAAGAAATTGGTCATAGTGATAGGGGGAGTGTATTAAACTTTATTGTTGTATCAAAGTTTTATGCAATGTTTTGATTCTTAATATATTTTTTGGCTTTCATCAAATTATTTCCATTTTGCCATTATAAAATAGTCATAAATTTAAGGGGAGTTATTTTTTACATACTCTCTACAATGCAATATTTTACATGTTTATTATATGACAAAAAGGGGAAGAATAAAATTTTTAAAAGACGATTAAGGGGGAGTTACATATGGTTTCTTATATGCTTCATATGCAAATTAATCTTTTTGATGAAACAAAAGAAAGAGAAATATATGAGAAATATGATATGAATATCCCTTTATATGAATAGTTCCTTACAACTAATACTTATGTGAATACTTATCATTATAAGTAAAGCTAAGTGTTAGTGAAAGTAAAATTGATTTTACAAGATTTTATAATTTTTCGCAACTTATATATTTTTCATACTTCTCGATTTATCTTCATAAAAAATGACATTATTGGATCAAAGTTTTAATGCAATATAAAATTATATTTTGATGATACAAACATCGAAAGATTAAAGTAAATTATTAAAAAAGTTCAAGTAATTTGGACAACTTTATGCATTACACTTTAATTAAATAATCTACACTGGTCTGATTAGATTCTGGATGAATCATGAATATTAAAGTTGTAGAGAATCCTATTAGCTATTCATAGAATTCAAGATTATCTAATTTGGATAACTGTGCAAAATGTTATACTCAAAATAGTGCAAGCCGATCAACGCGTCGATCGAGATAGTACCGGTTGACCGAATGGAGATGTCGGTCGATCGATCAATCATGAGCCTACCCTGGTCGATGTCGAGCTGATACCGGTCGATAGTTTAGTCGACCGACCAGCTGCGATAGTTGAGAAAATTAGCGCAATGGTCATATAGACCGATCGATCGGTCCATAAATACGGTCGACCAGTCTACAACTGAAATGAACAGTAACTGACTAGTTTTGAATGAGAAAAATGTGAAATTAATTCTGGACGAATTTTTCACATGCTGAAGCTTATAAAAGCAGTGTCAAACCCAAAAGCAAAGACACCCATTGAAGCATTGAAGTAAAATTTCAAGAAATCAAAAGATCTTTTTTCTTTGAAGTTATCATTTTAAGTTCTCTTTTCTTTCTCTCTTCTCTTCTTGTGAGCATTATATTGTAAAAGAGAGAAATCTTTTTCAGAAAGATTGTGAGAGCTCCTGTGTGAAAGATGTTTCAAATCTTACCTCTTGAGCGAGAGAGAAGATTAGTTTCTTAGAAGGAAATATTGCCTTACCTCTCGAAGCGGAGAAAAAGTAGTTGTGTAAAGCGCTTTCTTTCTTGTCCTATTTGGAACAAAGGAAGTATTTTAGTGAAATCTCCAATGGTCTCGATCGAGAAGTCGGAGCGGGGACATAGGTCAAGGTGTGGCCGAACCTCGTCAATAACTACCTATATTATCGTGTTTGATCTCTCTCCCTCCCTCTCATATTATGTTTATGATATGAATTGCATTGATTTAAAAGGACTAACAAATCGATTTTAAACTTCTGTAACATATTTTGTGAAATCAATATTTTTGGAATGAACACCAATTCACCCCCTCTTGGTGCCCTTTGGGATCATACAATGTCAATGACAGGCGTGGGCCGAGCAGCGTTGAACTCGAATCGAGTTTAGTGCCTATTTTTCCGATGATGCATATACCGAGATGGGTTCTCCAAACTTGGGGCGGGTTCTGGGATTCTAGTAAGAACTACTCGTTTTTCGATGTAGTTTCATCAGAATAAACTTCTTAGGACTAAAATATGGTATGAATCATGGGTAATAGTGGATGATGCTATGACTCTTAATTGTACCCTAATAACATACAAATTTATTTTTAAAACTGATTCAAAGTTTGATCCAACGATCCACATATCTCTATGTGAATTCTCTATTGTTTGGTCCTCTTTCTCTGGTTCATTCTCCGTGTCAGCCGTCCTTAAAGGCTCTTCGTATTTGACCACGCCTCGTCTTTGGTGCCCTATCACTGTTGGTCACGTCGAATGAGAGAAAGTTGAGGGGAAAGGTCAAGAAAATAGTCCTAGCAATGCTATAAAAATTCGAGCATGAGTATTACATCACCTTGGTTTCTTTCCTATTCTGTGGCAAGATTCCGACATCGTCTCCGATGGTTAACATCATGTTCAGATTTCTAGTTGTCTAGAAATTTGTGCATGTGGAGGGGGAAAGAGGAGAGGCACGATGGCTAGAGTTAGAGGAAATTTTGATTGAGACGAAAGTTTATCTAAGTAGGAATAAAAAAATAAGGTTGATTATAACTTCTTCCACAAGGACTCCTCCTCTAATTTAATTCCCAATATAAATATAATTCCATCATTTAATTTATTTTAATAAATTTTTTTGTTATTGGGTTGGGTGTTACATCCACCCTTTTCAATGAAAGCGTGGTCACTTTCGCCCGCTTGCTCGCGGCCGGCTCCGAAGAGGAGAGGGGAAGAGGGCGGCCCGCTCCTCCTCTACGCGCGCAGCGAAGAGGGGGGCAGCCGCCCCCTTCCCCTCTCCCCTTGGTGCTGGAGAGGAGAGGGGAAGGATACGACCGACCCTCCCATCCCATGTGTGTTCTCTACGCACATGATGCACAAAGGAAGGGGCGGCTGCCCCTTCTCCTCTCTCCTCCAATGTAACTCAACACCACCAAATCCTCTTATAGCGATGATAACTCGTCGCTACACACGGTCTTTGGAAGGTGTGCACACTTTGTCAATATCAATGGAAGCGTAGACAGGAGAGTGTCCGAGGATGAGCTCTTGAGCGAGTTACATCTATATGATCGAATGGAAGAGGCAGAACGACCTACAAGATAATGCAAGAGAGCAATCAAAACGATCGAACAGAAAGAGACCTTGCTGGAGGGGAGAGATGGAGGGGGCGCGCCTCTTGTTCCTTCCTCTGTCTCCGACGAGCGGCAACAACTCGACCTTCACATCTTTTTTTTATTTTTTGTTATGTCACGTCGACAGCGCAATTGGAAAATCAATTATCGTTGGACAATATACATAGAAAGCATGATTATATCTCAAGTTCCTAATTATTATTTATGTTTCCTTAAACGTAATTTTGAAGACAAATTACATTCTTCATCATGCCATCTATAATTTTGCTTCACATTTTAAATTTTCATTGGCTCCCGTGATTCTTCTTTCAGTCGACATTCCAGTCAACATTAATTAGACCATTTTCAGACCGACCGGTTCATTTTTTCCAACACAATTAATTTTTTTTTATGAGTCCAGTTCATTTTATTTGAATAAGTAATCAAACTTGTGTTGCTACTTATAGATGCACCTGCTTTATATAAAGTCCAGTATATGCAACGTGGAATTAAAAAAATGGCACAATTATTTACTTCCTCCTTACATATAATTTACTCATGCTTAAATAAAATAAAAAGTTTACAATGCAGAATTAACTCCTTAATTATAGTTACTAATTCCTAAATAAAATAAAAAAGTGACATTTTAGTTTCTTTCTTTATCTCTTTCAATGCTTAAATACAACACTAGATTAAAAATAAATGGGCATCTCTCTCTCTCTCTCTCTCTCTCTCTCTCTCTCTCAATGCTTAAATGCAATTTGAGATAAAAAAACTAAATTGACCTAACAATAGGTGGGTCATTTATTTGAATTTGATATATCATATTATTTTATTATTAGCGGTCTTAGATCTAATTTGATCATATTATTTTAATTTGATATAATTCAAATATGTGCCCGAGGCGTTAGAGAGTAATTTTACTTTCTCGGAGACAATGAATAAAAAGTTATTTTACTTGTCATTTTTTTGTTGATTGCTGAAGTGAAAATTAAATATATAAAAGAATGAAATAAATTGAAAGAAAAAGAAGAAAATATTTAACTATTGTGTTTATGAGAAATTAGAATACAATTTAATTTAAAACGATGAATGCTATCAAAGTTATCATGATCGAAGGTCGATAGAGTTACGAACTGCTTTGCTTACTATTTTATTTTATCATAAGTTCCAAAATTATAAGATCGAAGAAATTTAAAATCTTATTTATTAATAATATATTCTAAAAGACAAAAATGTGATTTGATAATTTTTTTAGGCTCAAATTCATAAATTATATTTCAATAAGCAGGGCGGACCTAGACCCTACTGGGAATGGATGCAAATTAAAATCATTTTTTTCAACAATAATAATAAACTAAATTATAAATAACTAAAAATAGACAATTAAAATATAATTTTTAAATAAATAAATTACATCATCTAAAATTGAAAATGACACTACTTATTCAATCTTTTCGATGTAATTACAAATTTGTATCCCAATTCAGTTAATTAATTAATTAAGGAATTATATGAGAATTCATAAATTATAAAAAAATAGTGCTGAATTTTGTTTCATATCATTAAAAAATAATAATTAATTTCTTAAAAATATAATTAAAGAGCCATAGAGACTAATGGAAATAAATAAAACAGAATCAAACTAATAAGATAGTGAAGGATAATTATCCAATAGCTCTCTTCTATATTTAGTTTTTTTAATAAAAGAGAGAAATCGTTTCCAAAAAGGAAAAAACAATAAGGTATAAAGAGAAAAAAATCAAATAAATTTCAGGAGTATATAATAAGATTTTTGCACTTAATGTTAAAGAATATGAAAATTAGTTATGTGAAGTTATTTTTTTATGAATAAGGAAGTTATTAATTTTATGCAATATAAAAATAATAAATATGATTATATTTTTTCGGTGTCAATTGACCCCACAAGACCACGTAAGGTCCGCCACTGTCAATAAGCCAATCAAATTACGTTAAAATAAGAAAAAAATACATGAACTTTGTTAGATTAATTATCATTATTATAAATATATTTTAGAATTATTTTTAAATAGGAGAATAAATAAATAAACCCAGGACGACATGTTAATGGGCACGAGATTAAAAAAAATATTAGCATAAGAGAATTCAAACTCATTAACTCTTTTAATTTTAGTGTCATGACCGCTATTACAAATTGTCACCTACATTTTAATAGCATAATATAAAAGTTTTTTTAAAAAATAAAATCAAACTTTAATGTGAAAAATTAAGGATGTGTATGGACATTTTCAATCCCTCTTACTCATTTGTGAGCTTCAGTAAAAAAAAACCCATAAAAATATTATTGGTATTATGATTTGAACTCTTGAGTTATATTAATAATTTTGTTCACATTCAATTGAAATATTCTATTATAACAACATCAATATAGAGAATATGCTAAAAAAATTAAACTTGGATTCCAATGCATAATTTGGAGTATAAATATAAATAAATGAAAATCGAAATTGTCTTTTTTTTTGTATATTTCACCTAAACTTTGTTTCATTTAATCTTCTTTTTCTCATTATATCACCCTTTTGTTTAATCTAGATTCATATGTAAGTTAGTTGCTGTTCTACTCCTAAATTCTGCAGGTAGTAGGTTATAGAACCAATACATGAACAAGATTAATAGATAAGCATAAGACCAATGTACATTAATGTTTTATATATTAAATTAATAACGAAGAAAGTTTCATGGATCAAATAGTAATAAATCAATATAATAGCCAGCTGGTATTTGAGAGAAACAACATTGTATAAGAATATTAATATATGAGACTATTTTAATTAAGATCATTGGGAAAAAAAAGTTACTTGATTAAACTGAGAGAGAGTAGAGAGATAGAGAGGAGAGAGATAAAGAGAGATGTATCTAAGTCACTAAATGTAAAATGTTTAATGGAGGGTCCAGATTAAGGCGCTACATCAAAAGGGTGTTACACCTATTGTTAAACTCTCTCTGTGTAGATATGTGCACGCAAGGTATGTATTCAAAACCCATCCTTGATTGCATCGCAAAATTGACACAAAAAGAAAAAAAAAAGAGAGAAAAAAATCTTTAGTATTATATTTTACAAAAGTAAAAAGTTATTTATATTAATTATACTCAAATTTAATTTAATTTTTATGTGAACTAAGAATCATATTTTATCTTCATTTATATAAGGGCTTCCAGTTTTACTTAAACTTAACAACTGAAATGAAAAATATTTTTTTTATTAAACGTCGACATAATGCTTCTAATTTCTAAACAAACTATTATGTTTGTATATTTAGTTTAATATTTTTACTTCATCTAATTAGATCAAATCACCAATTCATTGTCAAATTAATTTTATTCTTTAAAAAGTATTCAAAATAATGAAAATAATAAAAAAATACCAAGTAAAATTTCTTCTTCAGTATTTAATTTAGAAAAGACTTTTTATACTTAGTTTAGCCAAAAGTCTGACATCTTAGTCAAACTATTATTTTTATATCTAATTTATCCAAAACTTTAACTTTTGTTGTGATCTCGGTCATTTACCTCTAATTTTTATATCTATCTACCTATCTATCTATCTATCTATCTATCTATCTATCTATCTATCTATCTATCTATATATATATATATATATATATTAAATTACCTAAATTTAATTTATCTAAAAGTTGAATTTTGATAATTTTCGGATATTTTAATTCTAATTGTGATTTAAGATATGGGATTTTCAATATTACGAGAACATTGAGCACCTTAAGAGAAATCAATTTCTTTATAAATAAAAACAAAGTTGCACTTTATGTTCGTAAAAGGTAAATATCATATTCAGAATTACAAAACCCTATATCAAATTACTAAATTTAGAATTCACTTAATAAATTATGAGTTCACATGAATATTTAATATATAATTCAACTATGAAGTAATTATATTCAATATAAAATTTAAATTGCAAATTGAGAATATGGGTTCATTAATTAAAAATCTTTAGTTCAATCTTAACCGTGAAATTTATGTTGCCGTGACACAATATTAACCCAACATTTTATAATATGGAAGAAAAAAGTTGCCCAAAATAAGGAAGTTAAAGTTGCGATAGGGAAAGTGGAAAAAAATAAAACAAAAGGTTGCAAAGTTATAAAACTAAACATTTACCAGTTTCCCACAATTGACTGTGTTCTTGAAGTATAAATAATAACCCATGGCCGTCCGTTGTATTAATTCCTGCAATTTGTTTGAAATTTAAATGCTGCATCCAAGCCGAAGTTTCAGGGCATGTTATTAGGAATATCTGATCTTGCAGGATCAAAAGAGGAACTGAGGTATGATTATGGGATGAAATTTTGTAATGTTTATTGAAATTTGATCTGATTAATTGGATAAGATACTTAAGATGCATTCTTAATTGTATTGGTTATGGAAAATGCATGTGGTGCATTTTTTTTGTTATTAGTTATCTTCTTCATGCAGAGAGGAAGCATGATAGAATGATCAGATTCAATGCGTTCGTTTCCAAAATGATTTACTTCAAATATACAGTAAAACTTATCAGTTGGTCGCTCCACATTGATATTCAAATTCAATTTATAACTTTGTTGTTTTCTTTCTTACAAAAATTGTTGTATACTTATAATATTTCCTCTTATAGGATGAATCAGTGGTGGGCTAGTGTCCCATTCATCACTTCTGGTGTGGTTAACTTATGTGGAATCATTTACTTGGTATGCTTATTAATTGGACATGATTCCTTCTATGAAGTTTGTTTCTTGCCCTCCGAAGTGATTTCCCGGTTTCAAGGCATCTTTCTTTTCTTGATCATTTCCATTATTTTTTCAAATTTATTTGGAAAGTTACTTGTATTTTTGTGCATCAGCCATTAACAATGTGTTTTGAACTTATAAACAGTATGAGAGTAAAGGATGACTATATTAATTCTTGCATTGTGACCTCCATGGTAATGAGGTTACACAATGAATCACCTAGAAACTTAGATTTTTTTCCCTTATAATAAAAACTCAAGATATTTCCAAGCCAATATAATTGTTATCACTTGAGAAGCTACCAAGAAAACAAAGAATCTAGTTCTTGTTTTAACTAAGATGTTGATTAACATTGGAGAACCTTATCCAGTCAAGTAATCATGTTGATTTCCTGTATTTATTAGGTATTGAAACATGAAAAACTTGTTGAAAAAATATTCTCGCTTTTTTCATGTTTCTCTTATTTTTAGCTAAGATCTTATTATGTTTCTCTGAACTTTTCCAGATTTATACCTCAGTTCTTTTTCATGGGTCTCTATTGCATATTGTCTTCAACACCAGGATTCAGAACCAGCATTGGAAGATCTTCTGGGTTTAGGTTGAAGCACGAAATGACAAATAACTTGCCTTTCGTTATCTTAATGTTGACTGTTCAAATAATTTCGTATTGATGTAGTGTCTTTGGTTTCTTCTGTGTGCCAGTCTAGTGGTATGTCTGAGATCTGAAAAATGAAATGTTGGCTTTTGCTTTTTCCAATATAATAAGTTACTTTTCTGTTTGCACAAAAATACCAACTTCAGGTATGCATGGGTTTAACTGATCTTGTTCCAATTTCTAGCGAGTACTTGGACATTTGTGCGGCATCTTATCTGGCTTTGCATTCGCTATGTTGTACTGCATTTATACTGTTTTACAATTTTAACACAAATCCATCGGCGGTCGATGTACCGTGACCGATTTTAGTCGTACACCGGTCGACCGGTCCGTCTAGCTGGTCGACCGATCATACCCTGTTTACCCATCATTTTTTAAAATTTTAACCATTAAAATCTTGTTCCAGAGATATATTTCACATAAATGTAAATATTGTGCAACACTTTTAATATCCAATTCATGTCAAAAGTGATATTGCATCACGACACTTTTACTTATAATTGATATGTAATTAAGATTCAATCATTTTTAATTCTCTTCTAAGCATGCAGAACCGTTCTTCACTCAAGAATTTTCTAAATACGTTTGCAAGTTGAACTTCAGTGGACAATGTCCTTAAGGGTCGCTCTCTAATGAAATGATATCGCAAATTAATGTGTTTAGTCCTAGAATGTTAAATTGTTTTTTTATTATTTTTATACCACTTGTGTTATCGCACTTCATGAGTACATTTAAGAAACTTACACCATAATCAAGCAATTGTTGCTTTACCCATAAGATTTATGCACAATAACTACCGGCGGCTATATATTCGACCTCGGCGATAAAAAGTGTGATGAAGTTTTATTTCTTACTATCCTATGAGATGAGAGAACTACCAAGAAAGCAAGACATCACAGTAGTACTTTTCCTATCAACTTTACGCCCGGTAAAAACTGCGTCGGTGTAAGCATGTAATTTAAATAGAGAATTTCTGTCATACTAAATGTCTAATTCACATGTATATTTTAAGTAGTGCATAATCCTTGTAACGAAAATTAAATATAATTCTTTGGGGGCGGATTAAAATCTAGCAAATAAGTATACACTAAACATGATATCTGACTTAAATGTTGTTAAATAGAGCATGCTGCCAATCATATTTGTACCCTTTTTTTATAAATGGACTTGCATTTTTCATCTTTATCCAATTTTGTAGTGGTGCTCATAGGGTGATGCTCGGCATGCATTCGTTCATCTCAAATTTTTTAAGCAACTCTCTTGTATATTTTTCTTGCTTGAGAAAGATTTCATCCTTGGATTGTTTTACTTGTAGGTCTAGAAAGAAAATGAGCTCTCCTACAAGACTCATCTCAAATTCTTTTTGCATAAGAGCTTCAAACTCTTTGCACAAGCATTTATTAGTAGCACCATAAATAATATCATCAACATAAATGTGAACTATTAAAATGTTATTTTTCATATGTTTTAAAAATAATGTGGTGTCAACTTTCCCTTTTTAAAAATTATTTTCAATTAAAAATGCACTCAATTTTTCATACCAAACTTGAGGAAGTTGTTTCAATCCATAATGAGCTTTTGAAAGTTTAAAAACATGATTAGGGTCAATGGGAGGTGGCTGACGAGCACGTTCATGAGATCATCATTGTCCACGGCCTCATCCACAGACAGGCACGGATTTGGATTTCGGGTCAGGTTCGGGCTCATTTTCGATTATATAAACGTGATGTGCACTTGAGCCATAATGACGACGTCAAAAGACCATCCTGAGGGGTGGAATCCCTTCATCGGCCATGGATTCAACAATAGGCTCAGTCGGGCAGAGAAGGGCTCTAGTCGATTGCTGTTCAGGTGTCTGGAAGGTGCGTCGGAAGTGAAGAGGATGGTGGCTGCGGAGGACAGGGAGGCTAGTGGCGGAGTAGCAGACGAGAGAACCGACGATGGGGCTACGAGGAGGTGCGACAGAGGCGATGATGACGGTGACAAGGAGGGAGGGCGATCGAGTGAAAAGAGGGAGAAAAGGTGTGCGGCAACACGATGGAGGTCAGTGGCGACGGAGGTGGCGAAAGGAAGAAGAGAGAGATGGTAGCGGTGACGAGCGGGTGGTCGAACATGGCAATAGGAGTCACCGGAGAAGAGAGGAGGGGGCAGCCGAAAGGGCGACAACGGAGACGGAAGGAAGGAAAGAGATTGGCGGTGTGGTGATGATGAGGAGATGACACACGAGGAGGAGGACGTCGACAGTCGACAATCGGCAGGTGTGGCGATGGTGATGGCCGGATGGTCAGTTGTGGCATCACGAAGAGAGGAAGGAGCGGTGGCTAGAGCAACGATTGAGTGAAAATAAAATAAGGCCAACCGATCGATCGGTCGAGTATTATAATGATTTTTCTATATGCCGGTCGACCGGTAAGGCTAAAAGGTCGATCGATTATACTATTTTGCAATTTTAACACAAATCCATCGGTCGATTTACTATGACCGATTTCAGTCATACACTGGTCGACCGGTCCGTCTAGCTGGTCGATCGATCATACCTTGTTTACTCATCATTTTTCAAAAATTTAACCATTAAAATCTTGTTCCAGATATATATTTCACATAAATGTAAGTGTTGTACAACACTTTTAATATTCAATTCATGTCAAAAGTGATATTGCATAACCAAGTTACTTTTACTTAGAATTGATATGCAATTAATATTCAATCATTTCTAATTCCCTTCTAAGCATGCAGAACCGTTCTTCGCTCAAGGATTTTCCAAATATGTCTGCAAGTTAAACTTCAATGGACAATGTCCTTAAGGGTCACATGCTCTCTAATGAAATGATATCGCAAGTCAATGTGTTTAGTCCTAAAATGTTGAATTGATTTTTTGGTTATTTCTATAGCACTTGTGTTATCGCACTTCATGAGTACATTTAAGCAACTTACACCATAATCAAGCAATTGTTGCTTTACCCATAAGATTTATGCACAACAACTATCGGCGGCTATATATTCGGTCTCGATAGTAGAAAGTTCTTATTTTATTTCTTGCTATCCCATGAGATGAGAGAACTATCAAGAAAGCAAGACATCCCATTAGTAATTTTCCCACTAGGAAAATCTAGATTTTAAAAAACCTTGGGGTTATTCAACATAATCTTCCTCAATTATAAAACCATTTAGAAAAATCAATTTTACATCCATTTGAAAAAGTTTAAAATCATTATAACATATAAAAGCCAAAAGCATTTGAATTGCCTCAACTCTAGTAACTAGAACAAAAGTTTCGTCAAAAGTAATCCCTTCAATTTGTGAGTAACTCTTGGTCACTAATCTAGCCTGCTCCTCACACCAACACCATTTTCATCTAACTTAATTCGAAAGACCCATTTGGTTCCAATGATGGGATGGTCCTAGGATCTTTACACAAGTTTTCCATACTTGATTTCTTTCAAAATTGTTTAATTCTTCATGCATTGTATTTATTCAATTTGGATCTTCAAGTACTTATCTATGTTGCTGAATTCAAAATTAGCAAGAAATGTCGAAAAACATACAAATTTTTTAAAGAATTTTTAGTTTTTATACCTTCATTTATATTACCTATAACTTGATCAAGTGGATGTGATGAGACATGTCTCAAATTTCTTGAATGATTTGGTTTTCCTGAGGTTCTTCCATTTCTTCCGCATTTGGAGTATCAACTTCAGTTTCTTCTAAGTCCTCATTTTGCATATCATCATGTTATTTTTATACTTCAACTATTTCTTCATCATCATCATGCACTTGCTTGCTCATAAAAAAATCCATTAGACTCATTGAATTTAACATTAATAGACTCTTCAACAACTAATATTCTTTTGTTCTACACTCTATAAGCTTTACTTATACTAGAATAAAAGAAAAATATCATCATCATATTTAGCATAAAATTTACCTAGTTTATCTTTTACATTCAAAATATAGCATTTACAATAAAAAACTTTGAAATAAGAAATATTGAGTTTCTTTCCATATAAAATTTCAAAACATGTATTCTTTTCGAGAAGTCTAAGTAGAATCCTATTAAAAACATAGCATAATGCGTTTACGGCCTCCGCCAAAAAATACTTTGACAACTTGCTTTGATTTAAAGTTGTTCTAGTAATTTCTTGTACAGTTCTATTTTTTCTTTCTACTACTCCATTTTGTTGAGGTGTCACAGGAGTGGAAAATTTATGAGTAATTTTATTTTTCTCACAAAATAATTCAAATTTATGATTTTCAAATTCTCATCCAGGATCACTTCTAATTTTTGAATTTTTTTGTTCAAGTTCATTTTAAATTATTTTTATAAATTTAGAAAACATATTTATCATTTTATCTTTACTAGCAAGAAAAATAGTCCTAGTGAAACAAGAGAAATCATAAACAATTACAAATATATTATTTTTTTCCTCCTAAGCTTACCACATCAATAGGTCCGAATAAATCAAGATGTAAAAGGTCCAAAGACCTATGTGTACTAATGACTCTCTTTAATTTAAATGAGCTATTGGTTTGTTTACCTTTTACACATGAATCACAAACATTATTTATTTCAAATTTAATCTTAGGCAAACCTCTAATCAATTCATAATTTGAAAGCTTATTTAGTAATTTATAATTTGTATGTCCTAATTTTCTATACCACAAGTTTATATCATCCTACATAGCACTAAGACGTTTTTCATTTTTCAAAATATCAAAATCAATTTTGTACACATTATTGTATCTAAAATTCATGTGTAGAACTTCATTGTTTTCATCTAGTATAAAAAAATGTCCTTTTCAAATTTGACTAAATAGTTTTTATCACATAATTGACTTATGCTAATTATATTATGTTTTAAGTTTTCAACTAGCCAAACATTTTTCAAATACACTTTGTCATTCTTACCAACATTACCCATACTAATTATTCTTCCTTTACTATTGTCTTCAAAGGTAACTTTTTCTCTATTTTTCTTTTTCAAAGTGATGAAGTTTGAAGCATCGTCAGTCATATGTCATGAGCATCCACTACTTAAATATCATTTACCTTCATTGTACTTTGGAGCTCCCTATAAGAAAAAAATTGAGATTCTCATCTTTTTGTTACCCAAACTTAGTTCGATCCATTTTGGTTAAAAGTGATCATTTTCGGGACCCAAATTTTCTTGATCACTTTACTTACTCATTTCCTAGTTCTGCAATTATAAGAATAATGTCCTTCATATTCACAATGAAAATGAGTGATATGTGATCTTTCATAATCATGTGATGCTTTAACAAATAAAATTCTTTTGTCATTTTCTTTTCAAAAGAGTTAAAGTCAAGTCCCTTTTTTAGACTATTATATTTCTTTTTGTGACATCCATTTCTTTAATTAATTATATGTAATGAAATATTTAAATTTTTTAATATATAAATAAGTAATAAATAATATTATATTAATCATTTATTTAAATTATTTTATATTTATTACATAATTTATTTTACAAGAAAAATGTGTGAAAGAAAAGAAAAACAAAAAAAAACATCGCATCAAAAGGAAAAAAAATTGGTTCCTAACTACACCATACGAGAATTAAGTTTTGGCACACCGTGCCCAGCAAAAAAATAAGAATCAGATCTCTTTTTATAAGACTTGTCATCGGTTGCAACAATACAACATTCACAGTTTCAAACAGCAAATCTCCGAACAGTATCGGATAAAATACATGAAGTCAATAATGCAGCAAATGTTATTACAATGCAGGGACGTTCTAGTAAAAGAAAATAAAACAAAAATATATACGTAAGTTAGCAATAAGTGAAATATACCTAATCCACATTCAAAAAAAATTTTAGAATAACTTAGAGCAGAGCAAAATCGGGTCCGGGACCGGGTCTCGGCCGACCCGGCTTGCTCCGAGTTTTCGGAAAAGGGGATCCGGTCCGGGACCGGGACGTCCCGGTCAAACCGGGACAAAAATAAAAAATTCCCGGTAGTCCCGGTTTGATTATAAAAAACATAAAATAATACATAAAATAGTAAAAAAATTAATATTATTATATAAATATAATAACTATTAATTTCATTATATATATGATAATATAAAATAATGTATATTTAAGATATATATATCAAATAAAATATAAATTTTTATTTAAAATAAGCATAAATATACTATTTAAAAATAATTTAATATTAATATAATATATTTAACCGGGTTGGGACCGGGTCCGGGTTATTAAAACTCGGACCCAATCCCGACCCGTTTGGTCCTCGGCCCGTGCTCACCCCTAGAATAACTTTAGGACTGTTTGGCTAAGTTTAGAAGTCACTTATAAGTTAGTTTAAAAAAATCTCAACGATTGGTAACTTAAAAATTTGACTGATAAGGAGATATAAAATCTACTTATAAGTAAAAAAAAATAAACAGGGGGAGGGGTGCTTATTTTTTTCTAAAAAATAAGTCAATTAGTTGTCTTACAACTAACTAGTTGTTATTAATATAAGTAATTTTATCCAAACGTGTAACTGCTTATTTTTAAAAATAAGTTTCAGTTAATAAAATAATTATCAACACTTCAGCGTATCAGTTATTCTGTATCAGCTAAGCCAAACGGTCCCTTTATGTTGCTTCATACAAACATTTTGTTAAAAAATATATTATTTAAATATAAAAGCCATTTTTAAGTTAATTATATTTAATGAAAATATTTAAAATTTTTAATAAAATAATAAGACAAATAATATTATATTAATCCTTTATTAAAATTATTTTATATTTATTACATAATTTATTTTATAGGAATAATGTGTGAAAGAAAAGAAATACAAAAAAATCATCGGTCAAAAGGAAAAAAAATGGTTCTTAGCTACACCATAGTACACCATGCGACAATTAAGTTTTGGCACATCGTGCCCACTCAAAAAATAAGAATCAGATCTCTTATATAAGACTTGCCATCGGTTGCAACAGTGCATCATTCACAATTTCAAATAGCAAATCTCCGAATAGTATAAGATAAAATCCATGAAGTCAACAATGCAGCAAATGCTGTAACAATGCAGGACGTTCTAATAAAAGAAAATGAAACAAAAATATATATGTAAGTTAGCAGTAAGTGAAATATACCTAATCCACATTCAAAAAAATTTAGAATAACTTTATATTTCTTCATACAAATATTTTGTTAAAAAATATATTATTGAAATATAAAAACCATTTTTAAATTAATTATATTTAATGAAATATTTAAAATTTTTAATAAAATAATAAGTAATGAATAATATTATATTAATCCTTTATTAAAATTATTTTATATTTATTACATAATTTATTTTATAGGAAAAATGTGTAAAAGAAAGAAAAACAAAAAAACATTGCATCAAAAGAAAAAAAATTGGTTCATAGTTACATAATTAAATTTTGACACACCGTGTCCGACCAAAAAAATAACAATCAGATATTTTTTTAAAAAAAACTTGTCATCGGTTGCAACAATGCAACATTCACAGTTTCAAACAACAAATCTCCGAACAATATTGGATAAAATTATGAAGTCAACAATGCAGTAAATGCCGTAACAGCATTAGGGGCGCTCTAGTAAAAGAAAATAATATATATATATATATATATTAAGTTAGCAGTAAGGCAAATATACTTAATTCTCATTTAGGAAAATTTAGAATAACTTTAAGTTGCTTGTACACATACATACATACATTTTGTTAGAAAATATATTATTTAAATATACAAAAAAAAATTTAAATTAATTTATATTTAATTTTTTAATAAAATAATAAGAATAAATAATATTATCTTAATCATTTATTAAAAAAATATTTTATAGGAAAAATGTGTGAAAGAAAAGAAAAAAAATCACGTCAAAAGGAAACAAATTGGTTCCAAGCTACACCATACTACACCATGCGACAATTAAGTTTTGGCACACCATGCCTAGCCAAAAACATAAGAAGCAGATCTCTTTTTCTAAGACTTGTCATCGGTTGGCGGTTGCAATAATGCAGCATTCACAGTTTCAAACAGCAAATTTCCGAACAGTATTGGATAAAATTCATGAGGTCAACAATGTAGCAAATGTTGTAACAACACAAGGGCGTTCTAGTAAAAGAAAATAAAACAAAAATATATATATGTAAGTTAGAAATAAGTCAAATATACCTAATCCACATTCGAAAAAATTTAGAATAACTTTATATTACTTCATACAAACATTTTGTTAAAAAGTATATTATTTAAATATAAAAATCATTTTTATATTAATTATATTGAATGAAATATTTAAAATTTTTAATAAAGAAATGAGTAATATATAATATTATTTTAATCATTTATGAAAATTATTTTATATTTATTACATAATTTATTTTATAAGAAAAATGTGTGAAAGAAAAGAAAAAACAAAAACAAAAAAACGTTGCATTAAAAGGAAAAAATGGTTTGACACACCTTGCCCGGCCAAAAAAAATAAGTCTCATATCTTTTTCTAAGACTTGTCATCGATTGCAATAATGCAACATTCACTGTTTCAAACAACAAATCTCCGAACAATATTGGATAAAATCTATGAAGTCAACAATGCAACAAATGTTTTAATAGCATCAGCAAATGTCGTAACAGCATCAGGGGCGCTCTAGTAAAAGAAAATAAAACAAAAAATATATATGTAAGTTAGCAGTAAGTCAAATATACCTAATTCACATTCAGAAAAAAATAGAATAACTTTAAATTGCTTGTCCACATAGATACATACATTTTGTTAAAAAATATATTATTTAAATATATATATTTTTTAAAATTAATTATATTTAATGAAATATTTTTTTAATAAAATAATAAGTAATAAATAACATTATATTAATCCCTTATTACAATTATTTTATATTTATTACCTAATTTATTTTATAGGAAAAATGTGTGAAAGAAAAGAAAAACAAAAAACAAAACAAAACAAAAAAACATCGCGTCAAAAGGAGAAAAATTGGTTCCTAACTACACTATGCGACAATTAAGTTTTGACACACTGTGCCCGGTGAAAAAAATAAGTCATATCTCTTTTTCTAAAACTTGTCATCGGTTGCAACAATGCAGCATTCATAGTTTCAAATAGCAAATTTCCTAACAGTATTAGATAAAATCCATGAAGTCAGCAATGCACCAAATATCCTAACAGCATAAGGGGCATCTTAGTAAAAGAAAATTAGACCAAAAATATATATGTAAGTTAGTAGTAAGTCAAATATACCTAATCCACATTTAGAAAAATTTGGAATATCTTTAATTTGCTTGTTCACATACACACACACATATATATATATATATATATATATATATATATGACAAAATGAAGGTCGGGACTATGCCATTCCTCCCGACCGTCCTACCTCCATCGCCATCTGTCGGAAGGTGGATCCATTTCTACCAAAAGCAAATCCATGATTTCTATCAAAAAACCGGCTGGTTTTCTTTTTTTTTTCTCCAGATACTTGCCCCAGTGCGGTGCCTCCTTTGTTCATCCCAACTTGCTTCCATCATCCCGTGCAACGGCGGCCCGATCCCGATTGACAACGACGATCGACAGTGCCCGACGATGCTCCCGCTCGACAAGGCCGCTGGAGACGTCGCGCAATCCCCGATACCCCTCGACGATGACGCTGGGGACGTCACACAAGCCCCAATCCCGCTCGACGACCGCTGGAGACATCGCGCGAGACCCGATCCCAGTCACCATAACGCCGCTGGAAACGTCATTGTCCGCCCCGACGCTCGCCCCTCCGACACCTGACTGCCACCCACTCGCCCTCTGCTAGTGCTGGCCTGACCGCTGACGTTCGCTCACCCTGCCGCTGCTCGCCTGACCGCCGCCATCTCGCCCTCCGTCTCTGTTCACCTGACCGAACCCTGATCCTTCTCATGCAAGGGCCGACGATGCCTAACTGCCGCCCTCCGCTGGTGCTCGCCTAACAGCCGATGCCTGATCATCCTGCCACTGCTCGCGAAACCACAGTCCTCTCGCCCTCCACCTCTATTCGCCTGACCGAGCCCTGATCCTGCTCGTCGAGGCCCGATGATGCCTAACTGCTACCCTTTCACCCTCCACCTCACCTGACATTGTTAATTACTGGTAATAGTTGGAACATTACTAAAAACTTGTAATTAGTTGTATTCTTGTAGATTTGCTTCTATTTCACTCATTGTTAATTAGTTGTAATCCTTGCAACATTACGCTTGTAATTAGTTGTATTTTTGTAGATGAAGCTCATGAAACACTTATTAAGAAGCTTGAACGTAGCACATTTCATATGAAGAAATTTTCCTGTTCGAATTAAATATGTCCCTGATGTAACTGTCTTTTCTCCATTTACTGCTGTTCAGAAGGGTGGTAATTGCACTCTTTCTGATGTTTTAAAGATGGCAAACATAATTCACAAGACAGAAAGATGTGATATCCTGGCATTTTTGTCATCCCAAATAGAGGTGGAATGAGCTTGTGAAAACTTTATCAATCCTTCTGCCATTGTACTGCCAACGCATGGGAACCTTTCATTTGAAGAACAAATCCGTGTTTTTCAAGATTTAACAAAGTTATATTTGCCATGAATATTGAAGAAACATCACTGACCATCAAAACCATCAAAAGGTGTTAAATTCCAGTAGCATTTTTTGTATCAAGCCGAATACATAATTTAGACAACTGAATAGTTTAGGAAACTCAACATATCGAAGATTTTCTTATTGCAAGCGTTCATATTTACATTCTCTATATTGGCTTGTAGGCTCGTTCACCTTAATACTGCAAACTTAATCAACTTAATCAGCGGGTGGAGGTGACGGTGAGGCGAATAGAGGCGGAGGGCGGAAGTGCTCGGTCAGGCGAACAAAGGCGGAGAGCGAGAGGGTGACGGTGCTCAGTCAGGCGAATAGAGGCAGAGGGCGAGAGGGCAGCGATGCTGGGTCAGGCGAATAGAGGCGGAGGGCGAGAGGGTGACGGTCCAGCGAGTAGCGGCAGGGCGAGTAGGCATCGGCAGTCAGGCGAGCACCAGCGGAAGGCGGGTGAGACTGCATGGCCATAGAGACTGCATAACGGTTCACTAAAACAAGAACTTACATGATTAAGCATATCATCGTTACTTCCGTAGATAAGAAATGATATCACTAATCACAGTGGAAAAGTAGTATAAAAGGAGTGCACCAACACCAAGCGAAATGACCAAGGTAAGTCACTGCAAAAGAAAAAGAGGAAGATAACATCAGTTAAGATGTTATTCTTTGGCAGCAACGATATGTGGAAAGCTAAATTGAGGGGGAACAAAATCCTTACCCTGGATCCAGAGATTGTCCAGTCAATGTTGTAACTTCTAGGCACACGTTTAAGTTCATTATTCCGAATAATATCTACAAATTCCATGACGTATTCCACATATATAAGTAGCACATCATTAAATTACATAACTACTTGAATAATGAATTACAATCAATAGTTTTTTTAATACCTGAAATAGTATGATGAATGCGGCGAGAAAAATTCCTAGGATCATGGAAACGAAGTAATAAAGCAACACGAAGTTGCTGAGTAGCGGCCATGTAAAGGACGAAAACTCCCAAAGCAAGCAAAAATAGTTTTCATGGCCTAAACTCTGCAATGATAAACTAAACTAATAAAGCAAGCTATTAAAGTGAATAAAAAGTAGAAAGAGCAATGCAATTACAAAAATGCAGTACCTTCCGCAACCGATATCTTGAAAGAAACAGGTCTTCCTTTTTAAGTTTCATATCAAGATATCCGTTCTCAAACAGGGACAAAATGGCATGCCATGTGCCAATTTGCGAATGTTCCAATTTCCCCTTCTTAACTTGGCAAGCTTCAAATGAGGGATTCCTGCAAGTCGTTACAGTTTGTATTTACCATAACAAAATGATGAAATATGACGCATTTTTCAATAACTCTCGACCGTTTGGCCTTACCGGTCCGACCGACATATAGAAAAATCATGGAAATATAATACTCGACCGGTCGATCGTTGCCCTAGCCACCGCTCCTTCCTCTCTCCATGATGCCACAGCCGACCATCCGGCCATCACCATCGTCCTCACTCCTCACCACCATCGTCTGCGACACCATCATCGACCTCCCAACCACCGACGTCCTCCTCCCTGCGTGTCATCTCCTCATCACAACCACGGCCGCCACTCTCTTTCCTTCCTTCCGCTGCCATTGTCGCCCTTTCGGCTGCCCCCTCCTCTCTTTTCCGGTGACCCTTATTGCCATGTTCGACCTCCTGCTTGCCACCTCTACCATCTCTCTCTTCTTCCTTTCGCCACCTCCATTGCTGCTGACCTCCGTCTTGTTGCCGCACACCTTCTCTCCCTCTTTTCACTCATTGCCTCTGTCGCCTCTCCTCGCAGCCATCATTGGTTTGCTCGTCCGCTACTCCGCCACTAGCCTCCCTGTCCTCTACAGCCACCATCCTCTTCCCTTCCGACGCACCTTCCATACACTTGAACAGCAATCGACTAGAGCCTTTCTCTGTCCGACTAAGCCTATTGTTGAATCCATGGCCGACGAAAGGATTCCACCCCTCAGGATGGTCTTTCGACGCCATCATTATGGCTCAAGTGCACATCACTTCCAGCATTGAATAGATCGGTAGATAAGAATATTTGCCCCCTAAGATTTCGAATAGCTGTCCCGAATTCCGAATTAGTGGATGCTGCCAAAGGCAGTGACTTTCACTTTGAAGACACATGCTATAAGGATCGCTCAAGTTGTGCCTTTTTTGTTCATTAATGAATCGGGTATAGAACCCATGGGGGATGCTTGGTTACAATTCCGAATCCTATTCCTAGTAATAGACATACAAAGGAAGAGAAGAAATTAAGTGAAGTACTCCAGATACAAAGTAAGGCCCCCTCTTTCGGATGGGCCTTGAAAGGAGAAGGAAGGCTACCACATGAGTGGATATATAGGAATACAAATCTGCTGAATAACTCATGCTATGATCTTCTACATCCTAGGTCTTCCCGTTCCGTCATCTGGCTTATGTTCTTCATGTAGCATTCAGACCGAATGACTCTATGAAATTACGTCGATACTTCCACATATTACGGGTAACGCTTCAATGGGGTCTTTCATTTTGGTCGGCCTCCCAGTGGGAGGCCTGCTATGCCAAAAGCGAGAAAAACCCACCCCTCCATTTTCTTATCCGAAAGAAAAAAGGAGTACATGGAATTCTCTATTTCCAAATTTTTGTGGGAAAAGAAATATATTCTCAGTTTAAGTCAAACAAAGAGTAATTCTCACGCCCATGTCACATCGAGGTACTACAGAAGAAATATTTATATAGTCGAAAATGAGCGCGAACCTGACCGGAATCCGAATCCACGCCTGTCTGTGGACGAGGCCGTGGATGATGATGATCCCATGGACGTGCTCGTCAACCACCTTCCATTGACCCTAATGATTTTGATATTCACGTTTTTGTCAATTGGGCCATTGTCACTTGTTTTGATGCTCTGTACGCCTCTCGTGATGTCCAACGTGTCTACACCATTGATTGGAACGCTATAAACATTCCACATGTTCAAGAGATGTTCGTAAACATCGCTTGGCTACCACTTCTATCTCTCACAGAGTGTATGTATCATCGTCTTGTTCGTCATTTCTATGCGAACATGACGATCACTTGGGAGGCCATTATCTCCTATGCTCTTGGCATCCCATTTGGTTTGATCGTGAGGTGTGTCGTGCCCATTATCAAATCTCTATTCATTTGTCACTCATGGTTGGCCTTCTGACTATCTTCCGATCGTGGATGACATTCAGGTAGTTTTTGGTGGACGAGATGTCCACTATACCATCGAATCGGGCTATAAGCATCTTCATCCATTCATGAAAATGGCTCACCATATTCTGAATCGTACAATTACTCCTTGAATCGAGCACTATATAGAGGTCACCTACTTTGATCTATTCTTTTTTCATTGTCTCTATATCCGAGATGTTTCATTTCTTCATTTTGGCCACTACATTTTTTATCACATGGACTATATATTCCAGAAGGTTTCCGCTGATGCCCGTGGTCACTACCACCTTTTAGCGCTTGGATCACTAGGATTTTACTTCATTTTGGTGTCGACATTCTTGTGGGAGAGGAATATATTCCACCTCGCCCCACGGACGTCGTTGGTTTCGCGACTTTGCACCATAAACATTTTAGGTTCAGAGAGCCAGCGTCGATAGATACTAACGATGGAGATGATGACACTGATGGAGAGCCAATGTCGATGGATACTTAGGGCATACCAGAGGCTGGCCCTAGCTTTCCTCTGCCTTCGGCACGCACTGAGCATCTTGGATCTTCCCAGCATGTAGCCTGGGCTTCCTGTGGTGCCTATGACTTCCCTACCCTTTCACAGCAGGCGGATGCCATAGACCGTCACGTGTCTTAGATGAATCGTCATGTTCAATGGATGAAGAGTGACTCACGATATCTTGTTGGTTCGCTGCAGGCTTACTATGTATCACAAGGATTCATTCCGAACATCTCATTGGGACTATCATCACGAGAATATTTTTTGGACACAGAGATAAATGAACAATAATGAATATTTTTTAAGAGAATATTATGAAAGATTTTTTGGACGAAATAAATATTTGTAAAAACCTATAAAAAGAGTACCAAAGCCTGAAGAAAAATTATCTAAGCAAGCAAAATCATTCCAAAGC
The DNA here is from genome assembly GCA_030549335.1 of Pontederia crassipes. Classification (NCBI taxonomy): domain Eukaryota; kingdom Viridiplantae; phylum Streptophyta; class Magnoliopsida; order Commelinales; family Pontederiaceae; genus Pontederia; species Pontederia crassipes. Next base: position 47,408,261 of record CM060189.1, on the reverse strand, counting down.
TCCTTTCAAGTTCCTAAGCTCAAAATTGCAAATTCATCCCTTTTCCCTTCTAAGTTTTGAGTTTTAATTGTATTCTACTCTAGTGAAATTGAGAACTCTTTGTAAGAAGAGGAGTGCCTTGCCACTTGAGCGGAGAAGGTGTGTAGTGTAAAGAGGGTTATTCTCTCCCTAGAAGAAAAAAGAAGGATAGTGAATCTCCGACGGTCTCGAGGTCGAGAAGTCAGTGCAGTGATGTACGCCAAAGAGTTGGGGCCGAACGTCGCCAACATATCGTGCTTCTTTGTGTTTGCTTCCTATCTCTCATTTACTCTCTATCATTATTTACTTGTAATAGATTTTATTGATTTTTCAAAATTGATTTCATGAAAAGATTTTTATACATTAAGTCACCCCTCTCTTGGTGCTTTCGATCTTACAATAAATGGTGGAACCAACTGCTTGTTTTGCTATACATACCAAGTCATACAAGGTACAAACAGATGCTTTTGACTTTGCTATCGAAGGAGTTTTTATGCAGGAGGGGCATCTCGTGACATTCAAGAGTAAAAACCCTGAAGGTCCTGGGTGTGTATTTCAAACCGCTCTCCTTCGGCCATACATCAATAGTTCACTGATCAAATCCAAATGTTTTCACCGTTTGCGGATCAAAGCAAAATGAGTACCTTATTCGATAGAGCAAAAGACCGGACGTCAATATAAGTTGGGAGTCTGTCGAAGCATTATGACAGTTCAAGCAGAAGATTGAGGAGATTGAAGCTTCAGCATCGAAGATGTCACTGACTTGAGTGGGGGAGAATGCCATGGGCGCACCCTGCAATGCGCCCATCAAGTTATCTTACTTTATATTTCAATTATTTTTGTTTTAGCCTAGTTTTATAAGTTAGACTTAGCTTGACATGCTAATGACGATCATGTAATTTTGCACTAAAAAAGTTCCCCTTAACTTATCCTCTACATTACATGTCGTTAAACTAACTCTTAAAATAGTAGTATAGTAGAGGAGAGCATCTAGTCCTCCTCTGAAGTCTTGTAATTAAGCATTACTAGTGCTAGATCTCGTGCGATGCACAAATTATGAATATTATAAAAATATGTAGTATATAATATTAAAATTATATTTTATAATAATTATCGAAACTAATTTATTACTAGTTAAATGTGACAAATAGATTAGTCTATTTTCAAAAGTTTAAAACTCAACTTAAATCTACCAACATCTAACTTGTACTTAAATTATTTTCATCTTAAATAATTAATTATTTGCTTATTTTATATTTTATATTTCTTTTGTAAGGAACTATTGACTTTTGTTGGAATCAAATTGAATTTTTTAATATTGGAAATAGACCAATACCTTCTAAAAAATGAAATAGTATAATTTTTATTATACTTGTACATTACCTTTTAAAAAGGAAAAAAATATTGATTATTTATTTTAATCATACTCAATTTGAATGTTTATTTTTCTATTTATGAAATAATACATTATCTTTTAAGAATGAAATATTACTTTTTTTATTATACATGTCCAGTATCTTTTATAAAGGAAAACTTCATCTTAATTTGACCTCAATTTATTAAATTAAAATTATTTTTTAGTGTAAAAAATAACTCATTATATTTTAAAAATAAAATATTAGTTGGTTTATTATACTTCTACCATTGATTTAAGAACGGAGAGATTATTTACTTTAATCCTAATCAAATTAATCCATTTATTTTTTTAATTTCTGAAATAATACATTATTTTTAAACAATAAAATATTATTTATTTTATTGTACATGTCCATTATCTTTTAGAAATGGAAATTTTAATCTTAATTGGACACTATTTAATTCTTTATTTTAAATTATTTGGACTCAATCGAATTCATTACTTTAAGTTTTTTTTATTTCAAAAATAATACATTTATCTTTGAAAAATGAAATATTATTTATTTTATTACACTTGTACACTTTTTTCACAAAGGAAATGTTATTTATTTGATCTCAAAAAATAAAAAAAACATTATTTTTTAGATAGGGCAAATAATTTATTTTGTTTTTGTTTTGTGCATTATTTTTTAGAAATGAAAGATTATTTGTTTTTATCATACTCCAATTCATGGTTGTCATGATCCAGGTAGTAAAATCTTACTATTCTCCGGATAGAAATAGATCCGATCCTATTCCGAGTATCTTAATCATAGGATTTCTACCAAATCTATAGCCGAATCTTACGATCCTGTTGGAATTTATAATAGATATAAATCCTAGAGGTTGTGGATTACCTTTTGCAGCGAAAACAGACCTCGGGGCTATTCCACGAACTCTTGACGGACACACTTGCACCTTGGGATCAGAAATCGAATCTCTGGGAAACGAAACTCTTTGCCATAGCACAAGTGCCTCTGGAAGAATCTCTTGAACATGCGTTTGGAACCTCTTCTATGGTCCCCTTTTATAGAGGAGGAAGACTTGAGCGAGAAGTTAGGCAGAATGCATCACATGTGTCCATCGCGCGTGATGACATGTCTGCGCCTTTAAAAAGTGCGCGGCGTGCGGTCCTCGCGCCGGGCCACGCGCATGTGCTGCCCACATGCCAAAAAGGGCACTTATTCTAACAGTCTCCCACTTGCCCGCATTGTGCATTGTCCTTTCATTCGTCCAGAATTGGTAAATGTGTCGTGCAACCCACGAGTACAAGCATGCTTCTTTGTAGGAGGTAGAAAAATACTTGTTAAAGTTCAATCGCTCAACTATCTCTAGATCGTATGTCATGCTCGTTAGGGATTCATGACAACTCACACATGATCCAACAAATGCTCAAATAATATAACTCATTATGTCATAAATCTGTCTTGCAGCATGGCCAAGGCAACGAATGTCTTGTTCCGCGGTAATAATCTTTCACATAAAATATAATTTTCAACACAAGAAAAATAGTTGGTCAATTGTACGTGAAAGCTTAATGCAGCTCATAATAGTTCTTTCTCTTGCCCTCGTGCCTTTTAGTAGTGAACTAGCTGCTTTCCTAGACGTGACTCGATAGGCTACTTTACTTTTCACTTTTGAGTACCTCGCTAAAGTAGCAAATACTAATTCCTTTTCTTAAGACGTAGTCAAGAGTCTAAGGGCATGTGCAGATGAATCGTCATAGACTCAAACCATGATGACCATCGAACTAATCAATTCATCATGTCTCTCTAGGTCGACTTTGCATACTTGGTACTAAACACAAGTACTGTAGTGGAGACTCCCACTGAAAGAGCGTATGTCTAACTCTGTTTAATTATACACTGCACAAACTTAAGTCCAGTCGCTACTTCTTAGCGCCTGACTCGAGTTTTCAAATTGCTCGCTATTCTATGACATCAAATTTGAGTATCGTATTTGACCTCTCTCTCTTAATCAGGCGACATTGAGTTACTAAAACTTTAACAATCACAACATGACTCACATAATTCATTCCACTCGCTATCTTCATGAGCATGAGAAATATTTGTTCGTGTGAGTGAACAAATCTAGACTTGATTGACATACTTTCACATGCATAGCAAGACTTCACAACAATAAATTTACTAAAGAAAAATAATTTTTTATTCATTGAAATTTTGAGTACATCATTACATTTATAATCTACGCAACCCTAAGGCATTTACATGTCTCAAGAATGCCTCTCTTGGCAATGATTTGGTGAACGGATCAGCAATCATATTGTGCGTTGATATGTACTCAATTGAGATCACCTAGTATTTCTTATCTTCACATAAGCATTAGCCGCTTGATTGTCATGGGATCATCTTCTTCATTACATTCTAAAAAATTCTCAAATTTTGAAGGAATCTTTAAAGCCATAAGGCATCTTGTACTGACACTGAACAATTTATGAATTTTGCCTCCATAGTTGACAGTACCACACAATCTTATTTATTGCTACTCCAAGTAACATCACCATTGCTAAACAAGAAAGTGTATTCGGAGGTGAATTTTCGTTCATCAACGCCAGTAACCCAATTGGCATCGGTGAATGGAGTAAGTCGTAGACTTCCTCCATGATAGCATAGTGCAAGATCTGTAGTACTCTTGAGGTATTTCATGATTGTCTTCACCGTCTTCCAGTGTTGACGTCCTAGATTAGCTTGATATCAACTAACTAGACCTACGATAAAACATATGTCCGACCGAGTACACATCATAGCGTACATCAGGCTGCCGACCACACTTACATAAGGGAACATTGGACATTTCCTTTTGTTCCTCTAAGTTATGTTTGGCTCCAGAACTTGGGTTAGAACTTTGCCCAAGTTTTGGAACTTTAGTCAAACACCTCATGTGATAGGAGCTTGTAAAGTTCCCATCACGTGAGGTACGGCAGGAACTTTTGGCCAAAAATTTCAGCCGGAAGTTCTTGCAATTAGCAAGAACTTGAAAAGTTCTTGCTAATTGCAAGAACAAACTTATTTTTTTATTTTTTTCATAGGCCTAAAAGTAGCTAGGTGGAGCTACTTTTAGGCCTATGACTTATTATTTTAATAATATCATTGCATGTATATATTATGTATTATATATATTATATAGGTATATATATTATATTTATTTATTATTTATACATTATTATAAATTTATAATTTATTTAGATATAATAACAAAAAAAGAACATGTATTATTTATTACAATTTACTTAGTGTTATAATAAAATAAAACTTTCCATTATTATTTATTATGAAAATATATATTTTGTTGTTTAAATGTTGACGTAAATATTTTTATTTATTTTACTTATCATATATCATAATAAAAATTAACTAGTATGATATTAGTATAATTATTAATTATGGTATTCTAAATAAGTTATAATTATATAATTATTTATATAAATATGTTGTTAAATTTTCTTTTATATTTAATTTTTAGTTATTAATTAGTTTATCTTAAATTTGTTCTTCTATCAAATTTGCTAATTATAAAAATACTATATAATTAATAATATAAAAATAATATTTATAAAATAATAAAATATATATTTACTTCTTACTTTTTATCCAAACACCTACTAAAATTTATCTATCAAATCAACTTTTTAAATTCCCATCATTACATTTTTCCATCAAAAAACTAATCTAAACTTTTCTATCTAATCGATTAGTTCTCGGGAACTAACTTTTTTCCAAAATTCTCATACCAAACACAGCCCTAGAGTTTTAGGGCACATGTTCAAGCTTAAAACTTCGTCTTACATAATAGGAGTAGTAACGAGTTCGCAGCCATCCATGCAGAATCTTTCCAAAACCTTCTTTATATATGATTCATGCGACAAACCTTTCGTCACTAGGCGGGCTTTATATCTTTCAATTGATCCATCCATGTCACGTTTAATTTTGAAAACCCATATGTTCACAATTTCTTTACAGCCCGGTGAAAGATCAACCAAGTCCTAGATTTGATTTTTCTACATGGACCCTAACTCTTCCTCCATTGCCTTAATCCATTCTTTTTTAGCAGGGGACGAGAGAGCCTCTTTGATAGATTTGAGCTCAACTTCATCTTCCAGACTTACTATGTTAGCCTCATGTGGTCCATGTTCATGCAGTCCTTCGATTTCAAATCGTTAGTGCGGAACACGTTTTCTAGTAGTCCGTCGAAGAGAACTTTCAGGTTGGTCAGTTGGCGATTGCGAATCTGTCCCACTCAGATCAAGCTGTGGGACAGAGAAGACAAACTCCTCAACGGGTTGATCTACTTGTGCCGCCAACTCGGGATCTTCTTCTTTATCTAGGAGAAGTCCCTTGTCTATCTCGTCTTGCTTGGGACACTCATTCTCTATGAATGTCACATCTCTACTTTTGATTTTCGTTATCGTACCATCTTCTCTTTCCCCTATGAATACATAGCTCTTGGAGGTGTCACAATATCTTATAAAGATACATTTCTGCTCTCTTGGATCAAACATCCCATACTTATGTGAGTTGTTTAGAACATAGGCTGCGCAACTCCAAGCGTGCAAATAAGTAAGGTTATGCTTTCGGCATGTCCAAAGTTCATAAGAATTTCAATGGTACACGATTTAAAATGTAGGCATTAGTAAGTAGCGCATCTCCCCAATACGAAATTGAAAGATTAGCTTGCGCCATCATGGATCGAACCATATCAAATAAGGTACGATTTTGTCTTTCTGCAACACCATTTTGTTGTGGAGTTTTTGATAAGTCAGAGACATATTCACATCCACGATCGGTTCACAAGGTTTTAATCTTGCGATCCACTTGATTCTTTGTCATGTTCATGAATCATACAAAACAATCCAAGACTTCGAACTTATGAGAAATCAAGTACACAACACCGTAACGTGAATAATCATTAATAAATGTGATGAAGTAAGAAAAATCGTGTCTTGCATGAACATTCATCGGACCACATATGTCTGAATGGATTAACCGTAATAGGTACTCAGTGCATTTTTCCTCCCCAAATGGTGTTCTTGTTTTCTTGCCAGCTAGACATTCCTGACAAGTTGGAATATCAACTTTTGCAAGAGACCCCAAGAGGCCTTTTCTAACAAGTCTATTCATGCGATCTTGACACCAATATGTCCAAGTCTGGCATGTTAAGTATTAACACTTTCATTCATATCAACAAATGACATAAAACAATAACTATCAATAACATATGCTATATTTAAAATATAGAAATCATTTGTCAATACATATTGTTATTTGTTTCCTCTAGAAACTTACTACATAACCAAGCTTGTCTAATACTGACACAAAAAGTAAATTTCGTTTAAAAGTTGGAGCATTTAGAACATCGTGAAGGTAAAGAATTTGGCCGTTGCGAAGTTCTAACTTAAATGATCCAATGCCTTTGACTTCAACTCTTTCATTGTTTCCAACGTAAATCCATTTGCTTCTCGCACTTATTCGGCGAAATTCCACGAAGGCTCCGCGATCTCTTGCTACATGGTCGGTGGCTTCTGAATTTGCAATCCACAATGGATGGGTTTCAGCAAATAAAGCACAACTAGAGACATAAGAAAAAGAATCATGGTTAGGACAAACCTGCTCAGTGCAAGCATGAGCGAAGTGACTACGTTTGCTAGCATTTGACTTTATTCATGTCTATTTTGTCGTCACGTTTGCCACGTTTGCGCCGGTGGCTTTGGATTTTCTTTTGTCCAGCGTCTCCGCTCTTTCTAATATGACCAGGACAATCAGGACCAGTGCAACTAGAGCTCTTCCACGAGGGGTGCCAATTAAATAACCGCGCACTATCCTTCGCCTTGACATCACATCAGAAAAAATTGTGCTACCACTATCACACATCAATCCTACTTCTGGAGACTGCATTGACCATGCACCAAGCCAGTTCCTCGAAACCTTTCTAGACATACATATCGGGTCACGCACCACTTCACAGAAAGGCATTGATTATTATGACAATATTTGAATCTAAAGGTGCCTTAGTCCTACTAAAGAACTACTTTAATGTATTCTTTAATTACCTATAGTTTGTATAAGTAGACCAACTAATTATTTTTATTATAATTTGCATGAAACATGTATTTCAACATATAGCCAAAAATAATATTGCCATATTAATTAATTCTCACAAAGGAATTAATTTTAATTTAATCAATTTCAAATCAATTTGAAATTCTAGGCAAGTTATCATGCTTAACAAGATTGAACATACCAAATTTTAATTTTAACACATAGTCAAAATTTTAATCACATAAATAAATATCATTATGACATATATAAATGAAAATATTTATTTCATGGATGATAACATATTTATTAGGCAATATTTGTTATTCACATGCAAATGTAATCATTTAATTTAATGCACTAAATCGACAAATGATTTTTTTAATAACATTAAATTACATGCAATATAAAAAAAATTTCTAAGGAAAAAAATGAATTTTTCCTAATTTTTCAAGATTTTATAATAGACATTTTTTATTTTCAGGTTATTTTAAAATTCTTGCGAAAATCAGTAAAGAAAAAGTAAAAAAGGGCCTCTCCGCTAGCCCAATTCCAATCCTCATATGTGCAACACCTTTGCACTGATTGGGCCTTCTAGCGGGCCGTGTGCCTATTGTGACAGTTTTCCTTTTTTTGCTGCAACACATGCAAAAAATAATCCAAAAAGTTCACCAAAAATAATAAAATAAATACGAAAAATATATTATGATCTAGGTTCATCCATAATATATTGTGATGACAAAGTCTACTTTATCCCTCGATTGTGGTCATACAACTGAGGTGCACAGATCATAAAAATAATAACAAATATTATTTTTTCAGCGGAATCATGAGTTTGAGAAAAACTTAACCTCTCTCTGATATCAATATTGGAATTTATAAGAGATATAAATCCTAGAAGTTGTGAAATACCTCTTGCAGCGGAAGCGGACCGTCGGGCTTTTCCGAACTCTTGACGAGCGCATTTGCACCTCGGGATCGGAACTCTTTACCACAACACAAATGCCTTTGGAAGAATCTCTCGAAAGCGTGTTTGAAACCTATAATATGGGTCCCCTTTTATAGGGGAGGAAGAATTGAGGGTTGCGCATGTCCATCGCGTGTGATGACGTGTCTGCGCAACCCTCAATTCTCGCAGTGAGAGATTAGCACGTCATCCGCGCAAATCGCACAAGCTACACGCTTCGCGCGCTATCAGCGCGCACAGCGCTCCCTGTGTGCGGTCTCGCCCAAGTGGGCCGTGCGATGTGTGACCCACATGCCCAAAAGGGCACTTATTCCAACATATCCTAAGGATCCTACGATATTGGCACAAATTTATTTAAATAAAACATTAAAAATAAAATTTTAAAAAATGATTTAACTATTTTGTTTATGATATAATGTTTGTCCTACCAAGTTACGATGGTAAGAGTGTCCTCCCAATCATATCATCTGTCGGATGCAGAATCGATGGCGATGGAAAAAAATGTGATTTGCGACACCGGTTTGTTGTATTACTAGCAATTTAGCCCGGTTCACATCTGCACACCCAATGAAGCAGTCTCCTCCGAGTGGCGAACTCGCCTCATCGTTCGATGCCAATGCCAGCGCCACTGCGTGGGACCACTCAACCCCCTCATCGTCACCAAAGCTCGTGCCATATTTTCTTGTCTACAACAAAATAGTATAGGGGCAGTGTTCGAATAGTTTGTGCAAAAAAATTATCTTTTTAGGGATTTCACAGAATACATGGGCAGTGTTCGAAGCACTTAAGTTTGTGCAAAAAATTATCTTTTTAGGGATTTCACATGCAATTATAAATGTCTTCCGCGACCGTAAGTTGTGAATCATGCGTGGATGCAAAGAGGGGTCACCAAAACTCGCTGGAGCTGGAGATGATGCTGGTGTTCTTTGCTATGCTGCTGGTGGGCAGATTCCAGCAACCGTATATGGAGGCGGGGCTCATGCTCTTCTATATTGTTGCCAGTTCTTCTACTTCAACGCCTATGAACGATCTGCATATTTGATTTGTCGCTATTGTATTTGTTGTTCTGTCCAAGGGGCTTATGTGGCACTGTTTGGGCTCATAATTTGCTTGGCATCTGCGGCGGTGGCTGCTGCAACTGCGTCGACGGAGCCTAGCGCCATTGGAGGCGACGACGAAGGAACCGGAGGGCATCGTGGAGGGAGAAGACGAGGATGATAAGGATGGTGGTGAACTGTGCTTTCCCCATCTACGTTCCGTTCTTTCCCCCATCCACGAAACGCGGTTCCCTCGATCTGCGCCGATTACCGTCGATTCAACATCCGACTACAATTGGGAGGACGGTCCTACCACGTAGGACAAACATTATATCTTTTTATTTATATATATTGCATATGTTAGCCTCACTTTCATGAATTTTAATATTTTCTAATAATTTACTGTAATGTTATGAATATAATATTATATTTTCTTTCATCAAAACTATATTTTATTGCATTTTTATTGAGAATTATATATTAGATTTTATTATGAATCTAAGAATTATATTGCATCTTAATAAATATTATAGTTCATTAAGATAAAATATTATATATTATTATTTTAGTGTTTTTTTAATAATATATCATATTGTCTTTCACATAATATAAAAGATATCTATTATATTTGAAAATATGAATAAAATGTTAATGGTCAATGTTTAATTAACCAATATATAAACATAACATTTGTGAATAAATATATACTTAATTATGTTATATTAAAAATATTTTATTATTTATGGCGTAGGATCATCCTCGATCCTCGAAGCCCCTTATAATCATATCTCGGAAAGTGATCATGACAACCTTGCTCCAATTGATAACAAAATATTAATCTTAATTTGACTCAAATTGAAATCTTCATTTGAAATTATTTCTAATTTCGAAAATAACAATTTTTTTTCAAAAAGTAATTATTATTTACCTGAACATTAACTTTTAAAAAGGAAATATTATTTGTTTTAATCATACTCAAATGGATAACAAGTAAATATTACTCTTAACTTGACCCAAATTGAACAATTTATTTAAAATTATTTTTTAGTTCCAAAAATAAAAGAAATATCATTTGAAAATATATTATTATTTACTTGTACACTTTCTTTGAGAAATAAAATATTATTTATTATAGTAATACTAAAAATATGCTTCTAATCAAATTATGCTCATAAATTTAATATTCTTTTACTTTTTTATGTTATATAACATTACTATAAGATATTTTAAAAGTAAAATACTATTTTTTATTATACTCGGTACATTGCCTTTTAGAAAGGAAATATTATTTATTTAATACCAAAAATAATACATTATTTTTTATAAGGACATATTATTAATTTATTACATTTAGTGCATTAGCTTTCAAAAAGGGAAGATTATTTATTTTAATCATACTCATATTGATAAAGAAAGGAAACATTAATCTTAATTTGACTCAAATTGAAATCTTTATTCTAAATCATTTTTTTTTAATTTCAAAGTAACAAACTATCTTTTATAAATGAATTATTACTTACATGCACATTCTCTTTAAGAAAGAAAAAAAAACTATTTATTTTAATCAATTCAATTGATAAAAAGAAAAATATTAATCTTAATTTGATTCAAATTGAATTATTTATTTTAAATCATTTTTTATTTCAGAAAATAACAAATTATATTTTAAAAAGTAATTATTATATAATTGTACATTATCTTTTATAAATAAAATATTATCTAATCAAATTATGGTCATAAATTTAATCTTCTTATATTATAATGATTAGTTTAGATATGAACACAGAATGCATTAGTGATAGTTAACATATCACTATGCCTTTATAACAAATTTTCACTATACATTAATTTTTAATTCAGAATAATACAGTATTATTATAAATATTAACTATTAAGATATGTCTTCAGATATTATTAATACATTTAACAAATAATTATGCATACAATAACTCTATGAGATATAGAGTTTTAAATCATATGTATAGGGTTAGGAGCAATATTATTGTTGTAAAAGATTAGGATAAAATTAACGTATGAATTACGCAAGACATATTAGGATTAGGATTTGAAATAAATTAAGATTCAAACTTTTATTACAGATTATTTTTAATTCAAATAAAAGAGTTATTGTAAGTATTATTATATATTAGGATTACGATTTGAAATAAATTAGGATTATACAAACTGTACTTTATTATACGTTATTTTCTTAATTCCGAATTACAGTATTATAAATAATTATGATAAGTCTTCGGGTATTATTAGTACGTTAGTTGTATTTATAGTTAACAAATAATTATGTATACAATAACTCTAAGAGATATATTGAATTTTAAATCATATGTATTAGGATTAGTTGTTATAAAAAGATTAAGATAAAACTAAGGTATGAATTACCTTGCATACATATTAGAATTAGGATTTGAAATAAATTAGGATTATAACAAACTTTTACTATATTAGTATAGGTAACAAATAATTATGCATACAATAACTCTAAGAGACATATTGAGTTTTAAATCATATGTAAATAGGATTAAGAAAATATTATTGTTATAAAAGATTAAGTTAAAACTAACGTATGAATTACCTTGCATGAATATTAGGATTAAGATCTGAAATACATTAGGATTATAACAAACTTTTATTATACATTATTTTTTAATTTTGAATAAAATATTTATTATAAGTACATATTAGGATTAGGATTTGAAATAAATTTGGATTATAACAAACTGTACTTTTATTATATGCTATTTTCTTAATTCCAAAAATACAGTATTATAGATCTTAAATATTAAATTGAGATTATGTATTCTTGATTACAGACGATTTTGACCGTTGAATATGATAGCATCCGCGCGAAAATGACGTTTTTCGATGGATATCATCCGCGCGAAAACGATGCGTCGCAAACTATTTTCGAGGGTTATATCACAACCGTCGAAATCTTCGACGGTCGAGTTGGTGGGCTCAGTCGTCGAACAATAAAGAATTAAGATGGTTTTAGTCGTCGATATGTATCAATGGTTTGAACTATCGATCGACGGTTCCAACTGTCGAAATTCAAATCGACGGTTTGAGCCGTCACTAACACCGTTGAGTTTCGACGGCTCAAAACGTTATTAAGTTTCGACAATTAAAACAATCGATGCTTATCGACGGGTCCGATTGTCTATAAATTTGGAGGCTTAAACCGTCGATTGTTATTGACAGTTCTAACCGTCGAATATGATAATATCGACGGTTTGAATCGTCAGAATAAATTTAATTAAAAAAATGACACAAATGGTTTTAAAGCAATTTGATTGGAGTAATTAATTTAATAAAAAAGTAAATTAAATAAATAATTTATGTCCAAATGTAACGAAATTGTAATTGAAAATTAAACGTATAACGACAAATGTCAACACAACATCGTCAAATGTCAAATGTCCAAACGTCAAATACAACACAAAGAAGCTACAGTACGAGATTGTCGTCGTCGTCGTTGAACTCCTCACGCATCATGTCATGCATCATTTTCTTCATCTCATTCTTTTGAGCTAATAAATTATGATGCTCACGTTCTTCGAACTCTTTTCTGAGTTCCTGCATAACCTCTTGCCTGATCTCTTGCATAAACATTGTTCCCACATATTGTCAAACATTTGTCGCATACCTTGACTCGGGGAACCTGATACCGATTTACGAACATATCTAATATCTGCACTACTAACAGATGATCCAAGGCCGTAAATGCGATCCTTCTTGACTCCGACATGGTCCGTCCAAAGTTGTTGAGGGGTCAGCAATGTGGTGCCCTCCTGCGTGGCTTGCGTAATGTGCTCGACTTTTCTTGTTTTGTAACCCTCTTGAAATTTAAAAAAAAAATCAACTATATTATTTAAAATGATGAATTTACTATCTTATGTCATGTAACCCTCCTGAAATAAAAAAAAACATCAAATAAATTTACTTACATATGTCTCTAGAGCAAACGATGGAACCAATTTTTTATTTTTCTTTTGATGAGTTCGGAGAAATATTTCGTCCTAAGTAGGTGGTCTACCCGTCTCTTTCTCCTGCAGTTAAAAATGTCAAATAAAGTATAACATTTTGTCCATGCAATATGATAATCTATTGAAAGTCTTTATCATTCTCTTCGCAATCGTGCTCGTGGATACACATCCACCCGAATGCAAGCATGCTCTCTGATCGAACTCTCGACTTGTCTTCGCTTTTTCGCATTTAGATTTGTACTCCTTGGTAGACCACTTTCGTAGCAATTCAATCCAAACAGTCTCGTGGATCCAATTGGGTCGTTCTCTTGCAGCTCGAGTTTTCGAAAGCATCGAGGACAATCTCTTTGAGCATCGAAAATTAAAAGCCTTCCACATTTGTTCCATGTGCTCGGGATCCCACCACACATCAGCCTTCATGTATATAAAAATAATTAATTTAGTATGAAGATAAATTTAAATGACCAAAATTGGCTTCCGAGGATACCTGAAATTCATTAAATAACATCTATCTCGTGGCATGTGGAACTTCCCTCCATGTAAGCCACGCATCAGTATACCTATGTCGTAATATCTTAGTAATTATGGCAGTGGCGGGTTCCGATGGTACAAACCTTTACGAATATGAAATTATAAATTCCTATGTATGAATCACAAAATGTAAGTGTTTCGAAAAACATAAAATAATACTTACCCTAAATTACCATATGGTTGTACGTATGCTTTGTATACACGATTTGATGAGGCTGCATCTGAAGGTTCCATGGAATCATGATTTCTAACGAGTTCTTTTGATAATTGTGTCTCGAGATCCGTAATAATAGGAGCTCTAATGGGCTCCACGGAATCAGCGTGAGAGGAAGGAGCCAGTGGAAGAGGTTGTCATTCAACTATGTGAATGCCCGTGACTGATCTAGGCACTCTGTCTGAAGAAGTATCTCTAGGGACGACCTTCTCTTTTCTCTTGTTTTTTCTTTTCCCAAAATGAAACATCTGCATGATACAAAATTTAATGCACTTTAAATTTACATTTCATACAAAATGTTAAATTGACAATGTTTTGACCTGACGTTCAGCTACATCTTGTGTCGCATCTTCGAGAACTGAATTGTAGGTATAACTCGAGAACCAATTCCTAATATCTGGAGGTGCTTATAAAAAATAAATGAATTAATTCACTTATTTTTATTTATAAAATTGTGATCATTATTTTAAACACTCACGAGATGGAATCGAATATGGAAATGTACCGTCCTCGTCAGGCATTCGTCGATCCGAATGATCGTCAGCATGCATTGCGAACTATGTTTACAATTTTACGACATATGATAATTTAAATAAATCATTCGAATATAACATATCTAAATTATAACAACAGATAGTCGTAACATGACAATGTTACATGAAAATAAATTGGCTAATAATAACATCACTCATCATCCGAATTACTACATGATTGATATTCATCATCATCACCCTATAAAGATGACGTAGTTTCAAATTCATCTTCGTCCGAAGCATTGTTGTCATTTTGTATCTTGGCATTATCGAATTCTTCAAATAACTGTTCTGAATCCTGTAGATCTTTAACTAATTCAGTATCTACTATAGGTACCATCGAAGTACGTGAGTCATCTTGGTATGCACATTGCAACGCACCATCAATTTCTATACTGCTTCTTGCCTTCGTCTTCTCTGGATATGGCACATAATATATCTGTCTTGTAGAGGACGGAATAATAAATGGATCAAAATGTTCATAACATCTATTGTGACGTACTTCAACTATTTTGAAATCTTTATGAACTCACATTCCTCTTTTTTCTTTCGGATCAAACCAATTACATTCAAACAAAGTGACTCTATTACCTCCAGTGTATTCTAGATGAATTATGTCTCTGAGAATACCATAGTAGTCACGCTCATTTTCCCCATCTGTGAATCCTTTGACACAGACACCGCTGTTCACAGTTTTCTTCCCTCTCGACCAACTTTCCGTGTGAAATTTATAACCGTTCACAAAATACACCAGCTAGCTTTTGACCTCTCGAGCTGGTCCCGATGCCAAATTATGGAGACTAGACGTAGTAGAAATCGTGGTACTGAGAACCTAAAATGAAAAATAATGTGAAGAAATAATCGTCTACACTTGAGCAAGACCAACATCGTAAGAGTTACCTGATCCTTAAACCATGATGCAAAGTCATTCTCGATTTTATCTTGTACATGTTCTTCAGGGACATTGTAGTACTGCAAGAAAGCACTACATATAAATAGATGGGTTAATCAATCTATAGTTTCACAATACAAAAAGAAGAATGCATCGAGGATAAATTTACTTAATGTATCCTTGCACCTCCTACGTGTTTAGAAGGACATGATTCGTGGCTGACTTGAATTCTGCATCACTCAACCATCTACTTCTTGGCTTCCCAAAATGTCTTCCCAACTGATTGAAGATCAACAAGAATACCACAGTAGACCTTTCTTCCGGAACTTCATCATTCTGATGAACTCTAGTCCTCTCACATTTAACATGAGAATCAAAGTAGTAGGAACAAAAGTATGAGACTTCTTGAATCATTTAGGCGTCACATATGGATCCTTGGACACGTGCTTTGTTCTTAACCGTCCTTTTAATTCGATTAAGATATCTTTTAAAAAGGATACATCCACCTATATTGTACTGGTCCACCTACCCTTGCCTCATATGGCAGATGAACAGGTAAGTGCTCCATGGAATTAAAGAATCTTGGCGAAAATATTCGTTCCAACTTACATAATATTACCAAACTATTACGATCCAATTGGATCATATTTTCCACAGTTAATGTTGTTGAACACAATTCTTTGAAGAATTGACTCAATTCCGTGATCGGATTCCAAATCATCTTCGGCAAGGATGAAACTGCAGTAGGAAGCAAAGTTTCCATAAATTATATGGTGTTACTATGACCGGCCAACATGAATAAGGAACTGAAGTCTGACCATACGGTGTAAAACCATCCGCGCATAATCCGAGCCTTATGTTCCTTTCTTCACTTGCAAAATCTGGATGCATACGATCAAAATGTTTCCACGCTTCACCATCAGATGGGTGAAGCATGACACCTTCAGAAGTATTATGCTATGCATGCCACTTCATTTGCGACGCTGACCTAGAGACGAGTATAGTCTTTTAAGTCTTGGAATAAGAGGCAAATAATGCATCCTCTTTGCAGCAACTTGAGTCTTGTTAGTCACTCTATATCGTTCGACCTCACAAAATTTGCATTCTCTGAGATTGACGTCGTCACCATGATATAACATACAACCATTATGATAATAATCTATTTTATTTGAACCGAGACCAAGTTTGGAAACAAGTCTTTTTGTCCTATAATAATTTTCAGGAATGCGAGCCCCCGACGGTGTGACCTCTTTTAAAATATCTATAAACACATCAAAACATGCTTGTGAAATATTGTGATCTGCTTTCAGATTCAACATTCTAATAGCAAGTGATAATTCATAATGACTTTCACCCTGGGCCACAAGGGTTGGCTCGAAGCATTTAGCAACTCAAAGAAATCATTTACTTCTGAATTTGTTGTCTCCTCAGCCTATCCAAATCCTATGTTACCATACTCAGTTGTTGCAGCGTCATAAACTAATTGTTTGTATCGCGAAGTCAATCCTTCATGAGGATTGACATAATAGCTTGCATGATTTGGCACGCTCATTGATGGTGCTCTTTCACCTAAGTCATCCCATTGCTATTAATTTGGTTTAAACCCCTTTTTATACAAATAAACCTTAACTGTCTCTAACGTTTGCAATTTTGTGCTATAACATTTCAAACAAGGACACTTAATTGTTCCTTCCCGTTGAAATTGCAAAGAAATGCCATATTAGATCACATTCATTCAATTACAACTTCTATTACATCAAATTACATCATTTACATTCAATTACAACTTCCATTACATCAAATTACGTTAGGGCAACAACAACTGGAAGAGGAGGAGACGGCATCCGGGCGACGTCAAGGCAGAAACAACAGGAGGAGGAGGAGGCGGCATCCGGGCAACCTCGAGGTAGAAACAACAGGAGGAGGAGAAGACAACGTCAGGGCAGCAGCAATCGAAGGAGACGGCGGCGGCGGCAATCGGAGGAGCACTATAAGAAAATTGGCGATTAGCAACGCCATGTAGCGCCTCAAAAATTTATGACGCTATAAAGATGCCACTAGCGCCTCCATTGTGTATACTTAGCGTCACGAGAATCAGACGCCATTTGCCTCTCGATAGCGTCTCATTCGCGTCATCTTAGCTACTCAAAGAGTTGACGTTAATAGTAGCGCAATCGAGACGCTACGTAGACGCTATTATTTCGCGCCACGAACCGCAAATGCGCGGCAGCACCTTGCGCCATTCTGGCGTCGACCGCTTTAGACGCGAAACTAGCGTCTCACGTCTGAAGACTCTAAAGCGACGCTATATGGCATCTCAATCAAAGGAGACACTAATGAGACGCTATTGTATATATTTAAACATTATATTATATATACTATATGTCAATCAATAAATTCATTAAATATTATATTAGTATTAATTACACGATTATCAACATATTATCAATAGCATAATATCAACATATATATGTATTAATTACACGATTATATATATATATATATATATGTATTTTTACATGATAAGAATGTTCCTAAATATATAATTTGTTACCTATATTATTTATGTTATCTATAAATATAATATATATAATATCTTAATTATGCATATATCTTAATTATGCATCTTCTTAGCTATTCAGTGGATTGACGTTAACTCTCTAGCGCAATCGAGACGCTACGTAGACGCTATTATTTCGCACCACGAACCGCAAATGCGCGGCAGCACCTAGCGCTGTTCTGACGTCGATCGCTTTAGACGCAAAACTAGCGTCTCACGTCTGAAAACTCTAAAGCGACGCTATATGGCATCTCAATCAAAGGAGACACTAATGAGACGCTATTGTATATATTTAAACATTATATTATATATACTATATGTCAATCAATAAATTCATGAAATATTATATTAGTATTAATTACACAATTATCAACATATTATCAATAGCATAATATCAACATATATATGTATTAATTACACGATTATATATATATGTGTATTTTTACATGATAAGAGTGTTCCTAAATATATAATTTGTTACCTATATTATTTATGTTATCTATACATATAATATATATAATGTCTTAATTATGCATATATTATTATTATATTCTTAATCATGGGATTACGATGGTTGATTAAGTGAGTGATATGTTAGCATCACAGTAGACACTCAATAGCGTCCACCTAGCGTTTAACGAGCGCCGCAGCTTGTGTCGACGTTATGATGACACTATGGGCATCTCTCTAGCGTCGCATGTTCGAGACGCCATATTATTTTAGACGCTAGTTCGGCGCTACGGTGTCGCTAAATGAATCTAACGACTCAATGACGTCTGTATTGCGCCTCCTAAGCCGACTTTTTACCCCTCGCTCAATCGGGCACATATAGACATATAAATACGCGTATATGCTGATACCTATATATAATAAGTGCATATATACATATTATTATAACCTAATCTGACACATATAAACAAATACACATATATATATTCACTTCGAATACGTATACATATACATGTTATCTATATATATATGACTCGCACATGTATAGACATATACATACACATATATACTTATAATACATATAGACGAAACACATTGTTGTAACTTAATCTCTCACACGTAGACATATATATATGTACGCATATATTACATATGTATATATATACACACAATTGTGTTATATACACATATACATACATATTTATAATTTTGTATACATACATGATAGATTACCGGAAGAAAATAAAATAATTGGAATGGGGCATAATGCGATGAGACATTACATTGATAAATAAAATTTCATACATATTAAAAAAATTTGAAAAAAACTTTTAATGAGCGTCTCAATGGCGTCGCGATGTTGAGACGCCCAGATGACGCTATGGTGTCGTTACGTTATCTTAGCGGCACATTAGCTTCTCTATAGCGCCGCTCTAGCCCAATTGTGACAGTGTCGGCGCCTACATGGCGTCTACGTAGCGTCTCGTTTCCTTGCGAGGCTAAAAAAATACTTAAATCCCTAACCACTCTTCTTCGTTTTCACTTTTACTATTTACCACCGTCCCTTCATCCCGCCCGACGCGCCCCGACGCCCGACCTCTGACGCCCTCCACTGCCGCCTCTGCCCTTCGCCCGATGTCCGACGCCCGACGACCGCCCTCCACCGCCGCCGCCCTTCGGCTCCAGCGCCGCCGCTGTTCGCCTTTGCCGCCGTGTCATCCGCCCTCCACCTACACTGCCGCCCTTCGCGTCCACCGCCATCTCGTCCGCCCTCCGCCGCGTCCTCCCTCCACCGCCGCCTCCGTCCGCATTCGCCGCCACTGCCCTCCGCCTCCACTGTCGCCTCCACTAGCCCGCCACCATGTAAATTAAGTTAATTATTAATGCATGAAGTTAAATTAAGTTAATTATTCATGTTAAGTTAAGTATTACTTATTCATGTTATTATCATGTTAAATTAAGTAGTACTTAAGTTAATTATCATCTCTTTGGATCAAGTTAGTATTACTTATTAAGTATAATATTAAGTATCATATCTTAGGAATTAAGTTAAGTATTACTTAAGTTAAGTATTACTTATTCATGTTATGAGTTAAGTTAAGTAGTACTTAAGTTAATTATCATATCTTTGGATCAAGTTAATTAGTATTACTTATTAAGTATAATATTAAGTATCATCTCTTAGGAATTAAGTTAAGAATTAAGTTAAGTATTACTTATTCATGTTATGAATTAAGTTAAGTAGTACTTAAGTTAAGTATTACTTAAGTTAAGTTAACTTATGTTAATTGTTAAGTTAACTTATGGACTAATTCATGTACTTCCACATTCTTGGTGATAAAATGAGATTATGATTCGACGATGAAGTGCTTGAAACATGTGATTTTGGACTTAATTCATAGGTTCAAAATCACACGTTTCAAGTACACGAATTTTCTTACTTGGCTTAATGTTCTCTGTTACATAAATGATAAAGCCAGATCGTAGTTGGATTCGTTGGAAGGATAAACATGGCGTTATAAGGATGGTGTTGATGAATTCATTAATGTGGCATATCAAAATGAAGGTGTTGCTTCTTTATATGGCAAAATCTTATGTCCATGCCGGAAGTGCAAATTTATCAGTGGAAAGTAAGATATGATGTGCAGAAGGATTTATATTACAACGGTTTCTTACTTGCATACACCAATTGGTTCTTTCATGGCGAAGAAAGATGGGCTAAAGAAACAAGTAATGTAGATACCGTTGTGGGCGACTCGAGCAATCCGTACAGGGACATGATACGAGATGCAATGTTAGGAGAAAATATTGGCGAAACATCGATTGAAGAAGACCCGAATCCTTCGGCTTCTAAGTTTTATAATCTTCTCGAAGAGCCAGATGAACCTTTATGGGATGGATGCATGAAGCAAACTACACTTTCTGCAGTGGCACAACTAATGAACTTAAAATCAGAATTTAATGTGAGCGAAAGTTATTTTGACCGGATGCTTGCCATTATTAAGAGTATGCTTCCAGTTTCCGAGAAATTATCGAAAAAATGTTACAAGTGCAAACGGTTGATGAGAGATTTAGGGTTGGAATATCAGAAGATTGATGCATGCTGCAATCATTGCATGTTGTACTGCAAGGAAAATAACTCACTTATGAGTCGTTCAATTTGTGGCGAGCCCAGATTCAAGCCGAAAAAGAATTCTCAAAGTTCGAAAAAAATGTGGCAAATGCAATATTTAGATACTTTTCGATTGTTCCAAGATTACAACGACTATTTCTTTCTGAAAAAACTGCATCATTTATGAGGTGGCACAGAGAAGGGGCACGTGAAGATCCAAATTCAATTTCACATCCTTCGAATGCAGAGGCATGGAGACGATTTGATGCACTTCATCCAGATTTTTCTGCAGAATCATGCAATGTTAGATTAGGACTTTGCACCGATGGCTTCAACCCATTTGGCTCATCGAGTACTGCTTATTCATGTTGGCCTATTTTTGTGACACCGTATAATTTGCCTCCAAGCATGTGGATGAGACGAGAGAATATATTGCTTACCTGTATCATCCCGGGTCCTCGATCTCCTAGTAATAGTTTAGATGTTTACTTAAGACCTTTGATTGATGAACTCAAGATGTTGTGGGAGGATGGCGTGGTTACTTATGACAAATCTAAAAAGCAAAATTTCATTATGAGTCGCATTAATGTGGACCATAAGTGATTTTTCGGCATATGGAATGTTGAGTGGTTGGAGTACAAAAGGAAAACTTGCTTGTCCCATATGTGGAAAGAATACGAAATCCTTTTATTTGAAAAATTGTAGGAAAGTTTGTTAGTTTGATTGTCATAGGATGTTTCTGCCATTGGAGAATTCGATGCGTCATGATCGAAACTCATTTAAAAACAATACATCCGAGAACACTTTGTGCCCAACTCATTTGACACGAAAAGAATTGCTAGAGCAAGTAAACAAGCTTAGTGAAGTCTCATTCGGACTGAAGGCCGGTAGTTATAAGCAAATTGGGTTTGGAAGTGAACATAATTGGGAGAAAAGAAGTATTTTTTGGGAGTTGCCTTATTGGTCTTCAAACTTGGTACGTCATAACTTGGACGTCATGCATGTGGAGAAGAACATATTTGACAACATCTTCAACACTATTATGGATGTTAAAGGAAGAACAAAAGATAGCATACAGGCTCGCGAAGACATGAAATTAATATGCAAAAGACTAGAGTTAGATATCATTCATCTTCAAAATGGTAAATGCAAAAAGCCAAAAGCTATTTATATCTTGAGCAATGATCAAAGAAAAGTGGTTTTCGAATGGGTAAAGCAATTGAAATTCCCCGACGGATATGTATCAAACATATCTCGTTGTTTTAACTTGGACAATGAGAAGATACACGGGATGAAGAGTCATGATTGTCATATTTTTATGCAAAGGCTGCTTCCAATTGCCTTTAAAGAACTTTTGCCAAAGGCCATTTGGGAGGTTTTAACAGAATTGTCTATGTTCTTTAAAGAGGTTTGTGCATCCATCGTTCGAAAAGAAGACATATTTCAGTTAGAGGCTTCTATTGTGATTACCGTGTGCAAGGCTGAGAAGATATTTCCACCTTCTTTCTTTCATGTGATGGAACATTCGATTGTACATCTTCCATATGAAACAAAAATTACTGGTCCGATTCAGTATCGATGGATGTATCCTTTCGAAAGGTGCATATTATTTTTGAAAAGAAAGGCGAAGAATAAGGCAAAAATTGAAGGCTCCATATGTGAAGCATATTTCATTGAGGAGGTGTCAAACTTCACTTCAAAATACTTTGAGCCACACATACAATCACGACACACCCAAGTTTCAAGAAATGATGATGGTGGTGAAGGAGAAGTTGACATGAATATTCTATCCATCTTCAAGTACCCATGTCGACTTCTTGGTGCATGACGCAAAGTTATCTTGAATGACAGAGATCTCACCGCCGTTGAGAATTATGTTCTTGCAAATTGTAACGAAGTGACACCGTATCTCGAGTAAGGCAATTTGTTCCAATTTGTTATATAATTTAAAGCTAATTGTTGCTATATGATTGTATTAATTGAAAACTATGAATTCAAGAAATTCGAAGAATTACAGCGAGAAATCAATCTGTTAGTTTCAAACGATGAGTTATTGAAACTACGAGATGAACATTTTGCCGATTGGTTGAGATGTGAAGTGAGCTACTTATTTATAGTTGATTATAATAGTTAAATTCCTTTTTTAATAATATCAGTTCCTCCGCCACCGACGGGGCACGTAGCCGGATCGTCACATAGTAGGCGATCCATTGGTGGGTCTGATCTGCGTGTCACTCCAGGTACGTGATACATTGTAGGCAATAGACAGGAGGAGATAGAGTTTTTTAAATATTTTACTTTTGTGACAGTTGTTCCACCATCGACGGGGAACATAGTCGGTATGTCTCGATCACACGACCACGATCGTCATGTCACACTAGGTTATTTTTTGTATATTACTTAATTTTATGTAGAAGCCAAATTTTATGTATTTTCTTGTGATGGCAGTTGCTACCCTACCGCCACCGCCGAGAATACCAGACGCTTCACCACAATCTAGCGTTGGCGAGCGACATCTTACGCCAGGTGATATATTTATTATTATTGATATTTCTTAATTAATTATATTAATTATTTTTTAATAATACAGTTGCTACGCCATCGATAGCACAAGCACCTGACTCAATTTATTTAGACGAGCGGACTTCTACTGAACATGCGGTACACATCAATCGAGGTGAGAACATTACTGTACATCTATCAATTATCACAATTTTAATTTGGTATGACACTAATGATTTATTATGTATTAGGGCCCATAGCTGATGTCGGACTTTCACAGCCTACCCCAGCTGTACCAGATGATGATTCCTCTACGAGTGATGAAGAGGGGTTACACGATAATGTGGTGGTCACTATGAATAATATTTCTCGACCATAAGTTAAATAAGTTGTACAAATTTTGTTATAGTTTTGGTTATCATTGAAAATTAATTCTTCTTTGTAATTGGCAGGAGCACTTTCTTACCCGCTAGTACCGTGTGGGATGTCAGTGCTCTCGTTCTTTCCCACTTGTCGGAAGGGGCAGGATCCTGGAAAGATGTCCCAATTCAAGTGCGAGATGACATCTATCGAGCCTTTATGGTACGATCTTCTATTTGGGTTACATAATTCGATTTATATTTATTTTAAAATTACTAAGTTTTAACGTTCTATTTGTAGGAGGCAAATCAGTTTCATCCGGATCTTAGTTTAGGGACGATCCAGAGAGCTTTTGAGGAGGTCGCTGCGAAACGCGTCCGAAATCGATTATACAAGTTTCGCAAGGTCGTCACATCCGCTGGTCTCACTTTGGAGCAGGGAATACAAAGATGCCCAAGACATATTAGGCGCTCAGTTTGGAAATCCCTCTGTAGGAAGTGGTAAGTATGTATATTTTTACATTATTTTTATGAAAATTATAGTTTTTTGAAAGTGTAAGCATTTGATGTTCACAAAGGACGGATGAACGATGACAAAGGAAGTCGGAAAAGGCAAGATTTAACCGTCTTTCGAAGCCCGAGGCCCACATCCACACAGGGGGATCGATGCGATTAGACGAGCATCGACGGCGCATGGTAATTTACATATAAATTCAATTAATTAAAATTTTGTCTTATACTTGTGTTATCAAATTTCAAACTTTATTGTAGGAGGAGAAAGAAGGCGGTCCCGTAGACTTTTGTGTGGTCTATGAGGCCATGCATAAAAGTCGAAAGACAAATGATCTAATCATGCCCACTGCTCGTAGGCTTCTGGTAAGTCTCATGATATGGTCATTTGGTTGTTGTCGTTAGTACACTATTTTTGAAATACATAATGTTTAAATTTTATGGGATGATTATAATGCGAAAATGACTGAAAAGTGTGAAGATGATCCGAGTACTCAGCCACCAGGTAATGTTTCTTCGTTGGTTTAGTCATGTTTTTAATTTACGTGTTTCTTGATATATAATTTATATATTATATGATTGTATAATTTTTCTATTTCGTAGAGGACCCTGTTGTTTGGGAGGAGGTGGTCGGCACGACACGAGGGGATACTTGTGTGGCATCGGCACAACCGCTCAGATACCTAGGAGGATCGGAGGATATGCAGGAGGTGCATCTGCTCCGAGTTCATCCGCTGCACCTGATATGACGTAGCTATCACAGCAGCTATCGCAATAGTTATCGGCGCAGATATCGCAGCAGTGTCGCAGCAGGTGTCGCAGTAGTTGTCGCAGCAGGTGTCACAACACTTGTCGCAGCAGTTGGGTCCTCTATTGCAAGCGATTCAGGGATTGATCCCGACGCAGAATCCATCCCCGCGAGGCCATGGACCGAGCACGTCTGGGTCGAACGTCCGGAATGATAACAATAACTCCCAACCTAGGATCGAAAAAATATGCATTTGTTACTTATAGACTTAAACATACATATAGTTTGTTAGTTCAATTTAGTAGTTTTCGTATTCTTATGTTATATATTATGTCAGTGATGATTTTATATTGTCTGTGATGGTTTTATATTGCCTGTGATGATTTTATATTGCCTGTGATGCTTTTATATTGCCTGTGATGAATATCAATGCATTTTGAGATGCATTATAAATTGTATGGTGTGGGAAAGGAAAAAATGAGGTTGGGGCGGATAAAAAAAATGTGCAAGTAGTGACTCCATAGCGTCTCATTGGTGTCTCAACGCATGTCGACGCTAATTTAAATATATCACACTTAGCGCTATCTTAGCGTCTCATTGGCGACACAAGCACGATCATATTTGCGTCAATATAGCGCCTTACTAGCGCCTACAATAGCGACACGTGAGCGCCATAATAGCGCCTCATGCCTACCGCCTCTTGTGCGTCGACTTAGCGACGCGGTCCTGCTTCGCACAGCCGCAAACATCACGTCTTAATAACGTCAATATAGCGTCAACATGTGGTGCTAGTTGTGTCTCATTATCTTTGACTCTAGTGCGATGCCACTAGCCACCGATTTCTAGCGTCTCAATTTTGCGGCGCTAGTTAGACGCTAAGGAGACGCTCTACACAACAGAGACGTAATAGCGCCTCCCTAGCGTCTCCAATCTTGAGTCGCTAATTGCCAATTTTCGAGGAGGAGGAGGTGGCGGGGCAGCAGCAATCGGAGGAGGATGAGGCAGCGGGGCAGCAGCAATCGGAGGAGAAGGAGGCGGCGGCGGAGCTGGGGGAGCAGCAACAGGAGGAGGAGGAAGAGGAGGTGGCATACAGTCTTTATGCACCAAGTGGGCACAGAAGATGGCGAACGCGCGAAGAGCGTCGGATAAAAGAAAATGAACGCTTAGGATTCGTTCTTCGATGGGCACATGGATCGCCAATTAGCGACGCACTTTATTGCGACGCTATGGTGATGCTACGGCAACGCCCTTTAATTCAATTCTTATAGATAATCATTTATAAAGTACATCGCATAGCGCCGCACTTTAGCGCCTCCAATGTCGCAATGCTAAAGTAGAATGATGTGTCTCATTAGCGTCGCAATGTTTAGATGCTAAATTAGCGTCCAAACAGGTGACGCTATTATGACGCTATAGAGAGTGCCGTCGCAAAGAGGCGACGCGATTGTGATGCGTCTGTGATGCTAGGATGAGTACGTCACTATTGCGACATGATCACCTCTTTTATGTACTTATAATCATTGTTACTAAGTCCTTGAAATTATATAAAAGTAGAGCATATTTAAATGTTTTTATCATTTTTTAGTGAAGAGTTGAATAAGTAAAAGAGAGGACTAACCACTTTTAAAATTTCAAATTTTCGAGCAGGGGGAGGAAACGAAAAGGGGAGAAGAAGCCGGATTAAAGGGAGGAGGAGGCGCAGGGGAGTTGAGGAAGAAGACGAAGGTTTTTGGAGAAGGAAGATGAACTAAAGGAGACTTTTGATTCCCTTGTGATGAAACTTTGTTGATGCTGACTATTATTCTGACTTTTTGATATTACGAATTTGACTCCTCGTTTCTTATTTATATGATGCATAGCTGTTTAGAAATTATATCTGATTTCAATTAGATCGAGAGATCGATTGCTTCGGCTTAAACTAATTTCACCCGAGAGGAGAATTTAGTTACATTACTTGCTATGTTTCTAACGACTGCTGGTTTGCTATTCGTTCAAAGATCGAGAGATTTGCTATTGAGACTGTTATGAGGTGAGAATTCTTAACAGTTGCAAGAGGTGTCAATGGCATTGGGATCACTTAATTAAGATTAAAAGAATGAGTTGTAGGAGATTGAGAGATCGAACTCTTCTTCTGATTAAAGATGAAAATTTTATTAATCAGTAATCTTAATTTAGTGATTAACATCTACTCTTTTCTTGATTTATAGTTATACCAATAGGCTAAGAGATAGAGTGCATTTATAGGATCAATAAGTTCATTACAAGGGAATCTCTTCCATCATTCCTTGATCTTTTCTTATTTTCCTCTGTTATTCTTAATCCATGCTCATTCATTCACCTGATTTATTTCTTTATAATTTCGTGACAATTTCTGGAATATAATTAGAATAAGTAATCAATCTAAATCAACGGGGTTACGACACTCGGAGTTTCTACTCGACTTATACACTTGCAGCTGCGTGAATTCTAGAGTAAAGTTAAAACATGACTAGAATTATTTCTCTTGTTAGAATCTATAATTTTGTAACTACGATAAGTTCACGTCATGTTTTTGGCACCGTTGCCGGGGATTTAGATTATTTATATTTTCTACTTATATCCTTGCTTAGTTCAGTTGAATAATGTTAACTGCTGAATCTTTTCTATTGATTTCAGGGATTAGTATATGCCCAGAAACATTCGTCGCCAACTGCTTGAACTAGATCCTGAAATAGATCGAACTTTTAGAAGAAGGGTGCGAGAGTATAAGAACAGAACATCCCTTCTTGAAGGTGCCAGCAACACTCAATCCATAGAGCTCGAGGAGAATTCTGATCTGGAAGTAGAAATGATGGCTGAACAACAAGAGCCACTCCAACCACGACCACCAGTCTCATCATTAGAAGAACTCTATACTCCCACTGCAGATGGACTGGAGTCTGCGATTTTGAAGCCTGCCATTCAAGCCAATAATTTTGAGTTAAAATCATTTCTAATCTCCGCAATCCAACAGAACCAATTTGGAGGAACTCCAGATGAGGACCCAAATCAACACCTTAAAGACTTTCTGGAAATATGCGAGGCAACCAAGTTGAATGGAGTATCACCAGAGGCGTTGAGACTAACGATCTTATCTTTCTCATTAAGAGGTAAAGCCAAGCAATTGCTACAATCATTGGAACCCAGGGAATTAACTACTTAGGAGCAACTAGTAAAAGCATTTCTGTCAGAATATTTTCCTCCCAATAAAACTATAAGAATCAGAAATCAAGTCATTGGTTTTGTGCAAAAAGATCAGGAGACGCTTATGAAGCCTGACAAAGGTTTAAGACATTGCTAAGGTCGTGTCCTCACCATGGCTTAAGCAAATGGATTTTGATTCAATCCTTCAACAATGGACTCAACTACACTTCAAAAATGGCGCTCAATAATGCTACAGATGGTGTGTTTATAAAAAAAATGTTGATGAAGCTTATCAACTTATCGAAGAAATAGCCAGGAATCAACATTTCCTAGCTCATTCAAGGTCTAGTGAGTCAGTTGCATTAACGCAAACTCGACTTGACGGTGAGGATTTTTCTTCTAAAGTGGAGTATATAGTTCAAAAAGCAATTAGTAGACTGAGACTCAACGAAGCCACTCCTACTAGCAATATGATAGCAAGATGCTGCGAAATATGTGCTTCACCTGATCACATTTCCGTGCACTGTGAGCTACTAAAACAGCAAGGACATCAACAACAGGCTAATGCGATAGGTCCTTATTCTTCGAATAATGATCCATATTCTAACACTTTCAATTCTGGATGGAGGAACAATCCAAAGTATTCTTACATAGACAATCCTCAACAAACTCAAGTTCCCACTTGGCAAAACAGATTAAATCAAAGAGCACAACCTCAAAATCCTTCATGGATCAACGGTCATCTTCCACGAACAAGATAGAAGTAATGATGGAAAAATATATGTCGAAACAAGACATCCTGATGCAAAAAATGTTCGAGAAGATTGAAAGTCTTTCTATTCATAACAAAATGCTGGAAACTCAAATAGCTCAACAAGCTGCATCCTCTTCAAGACAACCGGGAATCTTACCTGGACAGCCAGAGAAGAATCCGAAGGAACAAGTTCAACCTGTAACCTTAAGAAGTGGGAAAACAATAGATAACACCAAAAGAACAAGAGCAGAGGTCTCGACAGAGGCAACCAAAGTGATTGGTGAACAAAATCAGATGGTTCAGCCAGAAGATACAATGAATGGATAAAATAAATCAAAACAACAACTTATTGAAGGACATCCTAGTTATTCTTCTCGGATACCATTTCCTAAAGCCCTTGAGAAATCTCGACAGGATCACCAATTTACCAAGTTTGTAGAGATTCTAAAGAAACTCTATATCAATGTACCTTTCGTGGAAGCTATACAAGAATTGCCAGCATATGCTAAATTCCTCAAAGACATTCTATCGAAGAAGATGAGAAACAAGAAAATGAAACAGTCGCACTCATTGCTAAGGCAAGTGTTGTAATTCAAAACAAATTACCTCCAAAGCTAAAAGATCTAGGGAGTTTCTTCATACCTTGTGAATTTGGAAACCGAAGAATACGAAGAGCTTTGTGTAATCTTGGTGCCTCAGTGAGTGTTATTCCTCTGTCATTGTGTAGAAAGTTTGAAATGGGTGATATTAAGCCCACGAATATGTCTCTCCAATTAGCGGACTGATTTATAAAAATTCCACAAGGAATCCTGGAGGACATACCCATCAAAGTAGGAAATTTCTACATACTAGCTGACTTTGTGATATGGATGAAGACAATCAAACTCCCATTTTGTTGGGGAGACCCTTCCTAGCTACTATTGGAGCAGTGATAGACATTAAACAAGGTCGTCTTACTTTTCAAATAGGCGATGACACAGTTGAATTTCGACTGAATCACATTATGAATTGCCCAGACATGGAAGATCACCATCCTCAACCTGAGCCATTGGATTCACTTATACAAAAAGTGGCGTCAGTTATTCACATATCAGATCATCTGGAAGTATCCCTTGAAGCCCAAGACCATCTTTGTGGACAGAAGAAGAAGCAAGCATTCTTACAAGTCATATGCTCTCAACTAAAATACAACACCCTAACAATCAATTAGAGGACCAATCTGCGGATTCCATGCAACAGTCTATCCCAAAGAAGCCAACAAAGCCAGAGTTAAAGAAGCTTCCTCAAAATCTTAAGTATGATTTTTTAGGAGAAGACTTCACTTATCTAGTAATTGTCAGTGCAAATTTAAAGACAACTCACACTACAAGAAGAAGGCTGATTACAGATAGTCAAAACCGTCTGTAATCAGCCCCAAAACCATCTATAATGAGATTACAGACGGATTTATCGATGGATCCGATCCTCGAAAAAATGGTCGTCACAAATCATTTTTCGACGGTCGGAGAAAATTCGCTGAAAGTACAAACAGTTTTGACCGTCAAAACAGCCAAAACTTTTCACGGTCGTCGCAATCGTCAAACATTCGCCTGTCGCAACCATCGTAAAGATGTTTTAAAATATAAAAAAAATTAGCCGGCCGCCCGGCGGCTAGATCAGGAGAGAGAGAGGCGCGAGGGTCGCTGGCGATCGTCATCCGGGAGGGAGAGTGTCGCTGGCCGGGAGGTCGTCCGGGAGGGAGAGAAAGGTCGTCGAGGGAGAGAGAGAGGAGAGAGGGAGAGAGAAGTAGATTGGGAAGATTATATATATAGATATATATATTATATATATAGGTGGAATGAGAAAGCGGGAAAATAAAAATAAGCGGGATAGTGAAATTTTAATTACCGACGGCCCTGACCGTCGAAAAAGCAAATATTAATTATTTTTAAGTTACCGACGGTTGTGACCATCGCAAATTATTTAATTATAAAAATAAAATACTATATTTAGTTATGTATACTATTTATTTTTTATTTTACCGATTGTTTGAACTGTCGCTAATTATTACCGACGGTCGGAACCGTCGAATATTGCGACGGTTCAGACTGTCGCTAATTATATTAATAAAAGACTCCTCATATTATATTATTATACATTTATTGACGATTACAACCGTCAGAAATTGCGGCGGATTTTGCGACGGATAGATATCCGTCGGAAATATCGATGTTCCTAATCATCAAAAAATAAAATAATAATATAATAAATTACACGATTTATTATTTTCATTTTCGACGGTTGTAACCGTCAGAAAATCCGTCGGAAATTACGTTCCTAATCATCAAAAAATAAAATAATAATATAACAAATTACATAATTTAATTTTTTCATTTTCGACGGTTGTGACCGTCGAAAAATCCGTCATAAATACTTTCGTTGCGAAATCCGTCGCAATTGCGACGGATTTCTATCCGTCGGAAATTGCCCGTCGGAAATTGGCAATTTTCTTGTAGTGTCAACTTCAGCAACTATTGGTTAAGTTAAAAGCTTACAAGCATGCCATCGGATACACATTGGATGATCTCAAAGGAATTAATCCTGTCATATGCATGCATCGCATCCATATGGAAAAGGACTATAAACCTTCCATAGAGGGACAAAGAAGGCTTAATCCAACAATGAAGGAAGTAGTGAAAAAAGAAGTGATCAAACTTTTGGATGCAGAAATTATCTACCCCATATCAAACAGTCAATGGGTGAGCCCTGTGCAGGTCGTGACAAAAAAAAGGTGGAATGACTGTAGTAAAGATAGAGCCGAACAAATTCATTTTCACTCGAACAATAACTGGATGGAGAACATGTATCGACTTTAGGAAACTTAATAAAGCCACTAGAAAGGACCATTTTCCACTACCTTTTATTGACCAGATGTTAGAAAGGTTAGCAAACTATTCTTATTTTTGTTACTTGGACGGATTTTCTAGATTCCACCAAATTCTTATTCATCCAGAAGATGAGAAAAAAACCACCTTCACTTGTCCTTATGGAACCTTTGCATATAGAAGAATGCCCTTTGGATTATGTAATGCCCCAGCAAGCTTTCATAGGTGCATGATGTCAATCTTTTTTTATTACATTGAAGAAATAATGGAGGTGTTCATGGATGAATGGCACTTCCTTTGAAATTTGTCTGCAGAATTTAGAAAAGGTATTACAGAGATGCGCCGAATCTAATCTCGTGTTGAATTGGGAGAAATGTCATTTCATGGTACAAGAAGGTGGGCATATTGTTTCAGGCCGGGGTATTAAAGTTGATAAAGCTAAGATAGAAGTAATTGAAAAATTACCTCCACCTACTAATATCAAGGACATGCTAGATTCTATCGACGTTTCATCAAGAACTTTTCTCTAATTGCAAGGCCTCTGACAAAACTCCTATCTAAGGAAGCAGAGTTTATATTTGATGAACACTGTTTACAAGCCTTTGAAACCTTGAAAAGAGCTCTTACAACAGCTCCAATCATCCAACCACCCGATTGGTCTTTGCCATTTGAAATCATGTGTGATGCTAGTGATCAAGTGGTGGAAACAGTATTGGGACAAAGGAAGGATAAAAAGCAACATGCAATCTATTATGCTAGCAAAACCTTGGATGAAACACAAATCAATTATGCCACAACTGAAAAAGAATTCCTAGCAGTTGTTTTCGTAATGGACAAATTCAGATCCTACCTAGTTGGCTCCAAAGTCATTATGTATACTGACCACGAAGCTGTACGATACTTAATTGTTAAAAATTATGCCAAACCTAGACTCATCAGATGGATCATTTTGTTACAGGAATTCGATTTAGAAATCAAAGATCGAAGGGGGACAGAAAACTTAGTAACTGATCATCTCTCTCGACTTCAATTATCAGAAAGAGACGTAAATCCGGGCACCCATAGGGCTATTAACGATTCTTTTCCAGATGATCAATTGTTCTCTATTCAGAAAACACAACTTCCTTGGTTTGCTGACTATGCTAACTACCTAGCCTCCGAAGTTCTATGACCTGATCTGTCCTATCAACAAAAGAAGAAAATTTTCTCAGATATCAAATCCTACTTTTGGAATGAATCATTTCTCTTCAAAAAAATGTGCGGATGGAATATATTGTAGGTGTGTACCAGACGAAGAACAATCTGCTATATTACATGAATGTCACTCATCTCCTTATGGTGGTCATGGAGGATACCAGAAAACAGCTTCTAAAGTTCTCCAAATAGGTTTTTATTGGCCAACCCTATTCAAAGATGCAATAAGTGTTGTTAAATCCTGTGACATCTATTGATTTGGCATGACATGCACATATTGAGAAGGAGTTTTAAGGAGGGTGACCAGGTTCTGTTATTTAACTCCCGACTATGACTTTTTCTCGGGAAGTTAAGAACGCGATGATCTGGACCGTTTATCATCGAAAAAATATACCCCCATGGCGTAGTGGATATCAAAAATAGAATTAAGAGACTTTCAAGGTCAATGGGCAGAGATTGAAACTTTATAATCCAGGCGCAACAAGGTTTGAAGAAGTTTTACACCTGCAATCGGACCACTAGAAGAAATAAGGTCAAACCAATGACGTTAAAAAAAGGCGCTACAGGGAGGCAACCCAACCCAATAAACGGTCAGTAGCCACATCAGCACCCACAAGGTCAGAAGTATCAAAAAAATCACCTGACAGTACACTTTAGATTTCGTTGAGAATCCCAACAAAATCTAACACAACATCTCCCCAAACATCCACTTTTCCATGTCCCACATGAACTCCCTCACGTCGCTTCGTCTTCCACTCGACCGACTAAATCCTTCTACAACAGCGCTCCACCATCCTCCGAGAAACCTCAGGCGTCCTCCACCCCTATGATCGCCGACATTTTCAACCTACCAACTGGCAACATGAAAAGGACCCGTACATCGTCTGAATCCGAAACCAATAGTTCTTCTGAGTCCATCAAGCGACGCCTTCAACCAGATGGTCTCCTACAACCAACGACCAACCTACGACAGCCGGAGGATAGCAACGAAGATCAACGCCTCCTTAACACTAGGTTCATAAATTTTACTTCTACTCGATTCCTGGATTTTTCCACTCTCGAATCTCTCGGTCTATTCGAAGATATCAGGACCATACTTCATCGATCCCATCTCCTTCCTTTCTTTATGAAGCGGTGGGACCTCTACAGTATTAGTCGAGTTCTTAGGAACTCTGTATCCCACCAGTTTTGATGAAGATGGTGTCCCTGATCATATCGAGTTTCGGTTGTGCAATCACGAACTCGCCATGGGTCTTGACACTCTAGCCCATTTCATGAATCCGCATAATATTGGCCATAGAACTCCTCCACTCTCCTTCCCTGCATTCGAAGTTTGGTATCAACTTACTGGCCAACAAATAGATAACATGCTACACCTAGTCGGCCACCACCTGAAGAACCCTGTTCTTCGATATCTCTATATCATTCTCACTAATACTGTCCTAAATCGCCCCAATGAATACGAGCGGGATCTTATTTCTACTGATGAACTTTTTATCCTCCGGTGTCTTCTGTCCAACACAGAGATTAACCTTGCATCGTTCTTCCTGCAAAGTTTGATTACGGAGTCAACTCGTGAAGTTAATCCAATCATCTTCAGCAACATAATTACACCCTTAGCCGAACACTATGTGTTCTTGGCAGACACCACCCCCACATCTACAACATTGATCGACTTGGATTTTCTGACCAAGGAAGGGGTTCTTCTCACGGTAAACGGCCAACATTTTTGGCGACAATCTAATCCATCTGCCCTCTTTCAGCTACCTAATCCTCGACAGACTTCAATCCTGGAAGGCCAGAATTGGTGGATGAATGATTTCATTCATGTCACGAGGCCTATATCAACACTACCTCCACTACTTTTAGACTACAAAGCCACTTCACAAATCCCTTCTCATCCCAGAATTCCTAGAAAGCCCATTGTCTTTTCCTCCTCCTCATCAGTTCCAGATGCCTCTCAATCCTTACCACTCACCACATCCAACAAACTATACCTTATCTTGGACTAAGTGACAAAACTTACTGAAGCAACAGCCCGCAATCATCAGGATCTCCAAGCACTTAAAGATCAACTGCATAACCTGAAACAACAGAACCTGGTGCACCAACAACGAGTACAAGGAGTGGAAGATGTCCAGAATTCTGTCCTAACAACCCTCAGTGACATTTAGCAAGTCACTGACCGCATACTTGAGCTTCAACCAACTCCCGGTCCCTCTTCCTAGCATGATCGACATTGAGGATAGAGTCGATACTAAGCTTGGGGGAGAGGGCAATATGGTACATTTGTACTCTCTTCCCGATTTTGATATAATTTACAATCTCTCAAAATCTTACATTTAATTTTTCATATTGTAAATTGACATTGCACCATGTTGACCCCATGTAGTACAGAAAGAGATTTCAAACTCATCTCGTAGTTATAGCCCCTTTTGCAACCTCCTGAAGCTCTGTTCAAGAACATCTTGCTAATCCCCTAACATTTTTTTTGAAACCAAATTCAATGCTTTAAGTCAAAGGGCCAAGGCTAGTAGAAAGTGACTATTTTGATATATTAAGAGCTTGACGACCAATCTTATTTAAGCTCGCCCCTCAGTTCAAATAACTGTTAATAAGAGTGTTAATACTTTCCAGTGCAGTATAGAACCAAATGAAAAAGAAGAAAAGAAAAAGTAATAAGCAGTAAAAAGAAAATAGGGCCAAGAAAGCCCCAGAAGGTACAAAAAGGATGCATTCCTGAGCTAGGGTGAATTTGGGTAAGTAGATCCGAAGGGGTTCATGCCTGTACTCTAAGGGCAACTGCCCTGTGCTGTGCCGATCAAAAACCTGCTACATGGATTCTCCTAAGCATTATGGATAATCACATGTGTACCAGACAAATGAAAAGAAAGAATAATTAAAAGGAAGTCTATACTGCACCAGTGGATTAGGCATTAACATTCTTATTATCTGTTTTTCTTATTTGAATTCTTTGGCTTGAGCTAAAAAGGAGGAAGTTAAAAATGTCTTGTTGTTAATATCTTCATTAAAGTCAGGGAATGAAGGAACAGAGAAGGCAATTAGGCAAAGAATATCGGGTTGGGATATTAAAAGGTTGGCGGGAAAGCAAGATGACGATTACCTCTATCTTGAACATTGCTTGAAGACAAGCAAAAAGCTAAACTTGGGGGAATTTGATCACCTCTTTTATGTACTTATAATCATTGTTACTAAGTCCGTGAAATTACATAAAAGTAGAGCATATTTAAATGTTTTTATCATTTTTTAGTGAAGAGTTGAATAAGTAAAAGAGAGGACTAACCACTTTCCAAATTTTGAATTTTCGAGCAGGGGGAGGAGACAAAAAGGGGAGAAGAAGCCGGATTAAAGGGGGGAGAGGCGCAGGGGAGTTGAGGAAGAAGATGAAGGTTTTTGAAGAAGGAAGATGAACTAAAGGAGACTTTTGATTCCCTTGTGATGAAACTTTATTGATGCTGACTATTATTCTGACTTTTTGATATTACGAATTTGACTCCTCGTTTCTTCTTTATATGATGCATAGCTGTTTAGAAATTATATCTGATTTCAATTAGATCGAGAGATCGATTGCTTCGGCTTAAACTAATTTCACCCGAGAGGGGAATTTAGTTATATTACTTGCCATGTTTCTGACGATTGCTAGTTTGCTATTCGTTCAAAGATCGAGAGATCTGCTATTGAGGCTGTTATGAGGTGAGAATCCTTAACAGATGCAAGATGTGTCAATGGCACTGGGATCACTTAATTAAGATTAAAAGAATGAGTTGTAGGAGATCGAGAGATCGAACTCTTCTTCTGATTAAAGATGAGAATCTTATTAATCAGTAATCTTAATTTAGTGATTAACATCTACTCTTTTCTTAATTTATAGAGTGCATTTATAGGATCAGTAAGTCAAACACGACATTGACAATAGCATCAACGAGTTCATTACAAGGGAATCTCTTTCATCATTCCTTGATCTTTTCTTATTTTCCTCTGTTACTCTTAATCCATGCTCATTCATTCACCTGATTTATTTCTTTATAATTTCGTGACAATTTTTGGGATATAATTAGAATAAGTAATCAATCTAAATCAATGAGGTTACGACACTCGGGGTTTCTACTCGACCTGTGCACTTGCAGCTGTGTGAACTCTAGAGTAAAATTAAAACATGACTAGAATTATTTCTCATGTTAGAATCTATAATTTCGTAACTACGATAACTTCACGTCATGACGTTGTAGTGGCGCCAAAATAATTGATTGAATGTATATGTATATGTATATGTATATGTATATGTATATGTTATATATGTAATATGTATGTATGTTTTATATTGAGTACAAATAACATATATTAGAGAAGAATATCAATGTCGTCCAAAAAATTCAAGAATTATATGGCAACCAAATGAGGCCATTCTATGAAGTCCCAAGTGGTCCAATTTTCTAGAAAGGTAATTTTTAATATTTTTTAAGGTGCACGAAGCAAAATAGACCACTCTTATTAAGTTTGGATGCAAAAACATTCTAACAAAATCAGCATTTCTTAAAAAAATTTGAAAACTCTATGTCGACTAATTTTCACGAACACACATTTTTAGATTTCTTAGGGGAGGCAGAAGTTTTGATGAATTTTCAGAATTACAAAAACTAGGTATTTTGAGAATCGGAGGAAACGAAAAAGACATGAAAGGTTTGCACCGCCCCACCTTCCCGATCCCTTCGAAATGCCTAGTTTTTTCGTTGTGATCCGAGTTAGGACCGCGGAGAACCGACTGTTTCTATTAGGAAACTTTGCCCTTTTTATTGAATTTTTTTCGACTTTCGATCGCCATGATTCTTGTGCGAGTGAACAGCTCGTTCTCTACGATTCATAATTTTCATTTTGACAGATTCCCGCAGGACTCACATTGGTGACCATCGGAAGTCTTTCTTTTCCTAGGTTCTTAACTCACCATCCGGACTACTAAAATCATCAAAAAATACTGAAAAATCTGTGTTGCCATGATCTACAAGAGATACAAATTGCACGACGATCCGACGGTCGGATCTTCGATAATCGCCATTTGAATCCCACGAAAAATGAAGAAGCATTATTCTCCTAATTTTGGAATTTGAGATTTAGAGTATAATGTATGTATAGCATGATATATTAATTTTCGTATATTATATAATATAATAATATAGTATAATATAGTTAAGTATAGTATATAGCATTGTATAGTATGTATATGTATATGTATGCGAAGTAGCGTCGTGATGGCTATTGCATATTTATATGTATATGTATGTATGTGTGTATATGTATATGTGTACAAATTAACATTACCTAAATACAAATAATAATTAACATTACTTATATAAATACTTGTATATTCTTAAAATTCTAATGTTGGCGCCGCATTAGCTTCACATTAGCGACACAAGCTTTTTGACGCTAATTAGCACCACACCTGGTCGACGTCAATACAACGCAAGTTGCAGACGCCAAAATTGCCTCATGCACTTGCGTCAATTTAGCGCCGCACTATTGTTGGTGCCAACTTGCGATAAATCTTCTTGACGCTAATACGACGCTATGATTTACCACACAATTTCTAGTCTTGACGCGTCATAATAGCGTCTACATAGTGTCGCGATGGCGTTGGGTTTAGCGTCATTTTTTTGTAACGCGAATGCGACGCTGAGTTGACGCTACTGGGATGCAATTAGCGTCTCATCTTGTCGACCCAACATCGTCGCTATTTAGATGCTAGTAGCGATGAATTAGCGTCGCATCATTTTGCGTCACTATTTTGCGTCGCTAAATGATAATTTTCTTGTAGTGCTAAATAAAATAGCAACTAAACATCATACCCACATACTAATTATATTTGCATTCTAAAATTAACGAAAATTAAAATAGACAATCTAAAATACTTCATAGAAGCATGGAAATAATAATGACATAAATCATACACAATCATTGGCAATCTAAAATATGTCATATAATTTACTTAACAAATAAATAATCCGTGATAATAATTATTATGTCATATAATAATAATTGTTATGTCATATAAATTATAATGACATAAAAATAACTAACTTACATCTTTTGGAGTAAGAGTCAACGATAAAAGTATTCCAATAATCAGCGAAATAAATAGAACATAAGTAAACAAAAATAAAATTTGCATATAAATAGAACAAAATTAGCATTCTTATAATTTTGAACATGTCCAAAGGAGAAACCTCACGGTGCTTGTCAAATTAGAGAACAAAATCCTGAACGTAAAATGCAAGAACATCAATATCAGTAAAAAAATATACAAATTATAGAAAAAAATAAACGATCTGGGAGGCCGGCGCGGCCGGATCCGGCAGGCGCGGTCGGATCTGGTCAACCGGCACGGCCGCATGCGCCCGACAGTGATGCGGTCGGATCTGGTCTACACAGCCAAATCTGGCCGACACGGCCGGTTCGAACGGAGGCGACGGCGGAAGAAAGGAACCAAACCGAAGACAAGACAAGAGGGTTGGGTACTTATAGGAGGGTTCTATTTTTGACGGTCCAGACCGTCGAAATTTAAAAATACTATAAAATATAGATTCAAATATCGATGGCCAAAACCGCTAAAACTTTCGACGCTTCTAGCCATCGAAACATATATATTACGTAAGAGGTATAAATGACGTTTTGACGGTTAGAACTATCGAAAAACCTGTAATCGTACACAACACAATAATTGCAATTCGGACAGTTATTATCGCTGAAAGTTTCGACGGTTCGGACCGATGAAAGTTTCGACGGTTATGAAAACCGTCACAACCTCAGACGGTAAAAAATGTCTATAAATAAAAAGAAAAATATATTAACAAAAATAATAACCGTTGCATATATAAATTTTATATGAGTAATATTTCGATGGTTAAAGCCGTCGAAATTTTCGACGGGTGGGGAAACATTGAAAATTGAGACGGTCTAAGCCATCGAAAGATGGCATCGAGAACTAAACGCACTCATTGACATGTTTCGACGGTTACGAGCATCGAAACTTATGATGGAAGGTTTTGACGATTTTAAAACTGTCAAAATTTAAGACGGTCATAACCGTCGAAAGACGTTCCCTCTCTAAGTACAACGGAGACTTTAGATGATTTCTTGCCCATCGATAATCACCCGTCGGAAAAGGGCCATTTTCTTGTTGTGTATTTGTTTCCATGTTATAAAAATTATAGATATATATATAATTTTAAATAAATTGATATTACTAACTTAAATATTAATGCTTTATTATTTCCTTATATAACACTTACTTGTCATTATTGAATTATGCCTATATATGTATATATGTGTGTGTGTTTTTATGATGCAATGTTTTTATCTCTCTATTTGATTTTTGATTCGATTCCGAAACTGCTATTATAGTTTTAAAAATCCTTATTATTTGAGTGTAATTAGTTTTATGAAACAATTTCTTATATAGAAATAAATAAATTAAACATAAACTTAATTATCATTTCATGGACTTAATATTTTTAGGTAAATAAATTTTATTATCTGAGATTGCTAAGGCTGATAATTGTATAGTAAATAAATATTAAACACCACTAGTAGTAAATGTTTACATAAAATGAATATCTTATATAACAATATTTAATTATTTATCTTATTTATCTAGACAAATCCTAAATTTGAAAAACAAACAAATTATAATATATTTTTGGAATATGATTACAATTTGAATTATATTAGAATTATTATTTTAAAATATATGATATATAAAAAATATTTGTATATGGATATCATCGAGTATATTGTGTGCATAATATATATTTGGATTAGAACTATAATTTAAAATCGATTAGCGCCATCCGATCGAGATCCAGTGGAGATCGTAGAAGCGCCCATCCAATCGAGATCGCATGGTTGAAACCCATCTCACGAGTTTTTGGAGAGCTACCCCTTCTGGATTGGATTGGCACACTCTCGTCCAATCCACCCGCTCATTTTTCCTTTTTCATTTCCCCGCTCTCTCTCTTTCCCCACTTTCCCTCTAGAGTCCCGCCCGATCTCTATCTCCGGCGTTCGATCTCGGTCACCGACATCTAACAGGTGTGGTTCTCGTCCGTATTCCCGGCCGATCTCTATCTCTGATGTTCGATCTTGGTCTCTGGCATCTAATAGGTGTAGTGTTCTCACATTCTCTCTCTTGCTTCTGACCTCTCTCTTACCCTTACCCTTCTTCTCCGCCGATGTATAGTTGTCGCTCTAAATCGCTCTCTTGTGCAATCTCGATCTCCGTTCGATCTTGGTCAATGGCGTCTAATAGGTGCAGCTCTCATTCGGATTCCCACCCGATCTCCATCTCCGACATTGGATCTCGGTCTCCGGCATCTAATAGGTGCGGCTCTCGTGTTCTTTCTCTTGCTTCTGACCTCTCTCTTATCCTTACCCTTCTTCTTCGGTGATGTGCAGCTCTGGCCTAAATCGCTCTCTCGCACGATCTCGATCTCCGGCATCCGATGTTGATCTCTGGCGTCCAACATGTTTGAATACCAACCTCTCTCTCTTGCTCCTGACCTCTCTCAACCTTGCCCTTCTCCTCCGGCGACGTGCTGTGTTTTGGGGTTTCCTCCATAGGCACAAATCACGATGGCTGACAGGGACGTACAATGTTCATAAATCGAACTATTTCTTTCTCTATTTTTGGATATTTTTTGGGATTTTTTGGGAGTACGAATCGCCAAGGAAACTCAAAAGACTCATCATGGAAAAGATTGACATGCTTCTGATTTGTGTCATGGAGAATGCATCATTTTAGCATTGGGCATAGGGTTTGAAGGCCGGGTAGCGTGTTCTTCCGGTGCGCGTGTGCGTAAGAGGTGATTTGCTTATTTTAGTTTAGATCTCGTACTTTGTTTCCTTTTCGTTGTCTATTAATGATGTTGGATTTCCTTAACGAATGCTCTGATCCATAGGGCTCTGGGTTTATCTTAGAGTGATTTAACAAAAAAGGTTGGATTTCTGGTTTTGGCTTTTTTTAACACTGGCATTTCTTGCTTCCTAATGCATTATTCATTGACGGCATTCTTGAAGTAGAAATAATAACTCATGGCATTGTATTAATTCCTGCAATTTATTTGAAATGTAAATGCTGCACCCAAGCCGAATTTCCAAGGCATGTTATTAGGAATCTTGCAAGATAAAAAAGAGGACCTGAAATATGATTATGGGATGAAATTTCGTAATGATTATAATGTTTATTGAAATTTGGGTCATGCCATCTGATTTATGGTCAATTAATTAACCTTAGTTGTCAATGTTCTTTAGGTACCATACACGAGTTAATTCTCTAATTCATTTCTTTTCTGTGGTATTGATATAACGTGGTAGAAGTCTTGGCATTTACAATAGTTGATAAACATCATTATCTTTTCCCCTGCACCTCGACATGGTAATGTACATATTGGGTGATGTATTCTTAATCAAATAAAATGTATGTGGTTCATTTTTTATTGACAATATGTTTCATTCAGAGTGGGAGTGAGTTTGTTTTCATATGATTTACTTCAAACATACAATAAAGCACATCAGTTGCCCTCTAAACATTGTTTAAAATTCAAAATTTATTATAACTTTGTTGTTTACTTATAATTTTCCCTCTTACTATTATACTAGTTTTGTTTTCTATAAAACATCATTGAAGCTTTTGTCCTCAAGCCTAGCCAAGAAAGGAAACCATCTCATCGAAGTCATGATGTTCATGCTGCTGAAAATTTTAATTCTTTTAAAGTAGTGACTCGACTGGAGTCACTTAATAAAAAAATTGAACAAATGATGTGCAGTAACTGTGGAGAAGGCCATTATGGCAATTATTGTCCTGTAGGTAAAAATTAACTACGAAGAGATGGGTGAAAGGGGCAGGGGCCCCTTCTCGAGAGCACGCTGGTGAAGAGCAGGAGGGCGACCCCCCTCCTCGGAGCGGCCAAAGGGGGGGGGGGGGGGGGGTACCCTTTCTCTATCGGCGCAAGTAGAGTAGCGAGGGGGGGCCTCGCCCCCCTCTGCGACCGGGGACCGGGTGGGGGGGGGGGGGGGGGGGGGGGCTGCTCCTCCAATTCCCTTTCGCCAGTGGGGAGGGGCCTCGCCCCCTCTGCGACCTCCGACCGCCCTCCTCCTATTCGTCGGAATGTGGGAGGAGAGGAAAAATTTATTTTTTAGTTATTATTTTATTTTTAATGTTGTTACGTCGGATGATCGCTTATGTGGAGGAGAGAGGAAATGACCACGTGAATGCCATGCAGAAAATGGCCAATTATAGGTGAAAATGTATCGAGTGAAACAAATTAAAAGATAGAGGGCAGTCTTGTTACAAAGTGATTAACTAAAAAAAACAAAGCAAATATGAGGATTTTGTTGTTTTCTCAAATATGTTCAATCTATCACATAAATAAAAATAAACAAATAAAAGCACCCACTTCTATTTTATATTTTTATTTATTATATATTATTTTAAACTTTTAACCATTAAAAAAGGAAAAAGAAAGGATAAAAGGGTAGTTTAGTCTTTTAATAAATAGAAGTAATAAAAAATGGAAAAGTTAACTGAATTAGATGGATTTACTAGAATAAAAATTGTATTATAATTTTGGGACATCCTAGGGTAAGTTTATTTATTAGGATTAGACCCGAAAAATCGTTATAGTTGAGGGAGGTTTAAGGAATTAATTTTGGATTCTTAAATATGTGGAATTAACAAACTCAAAATATGTGCACCATGTTTTTTAATTTGATATATCATACTATTTTGAGGTCAATTTTACTAAATGTCTTCCAACTGTACTACTTTCCCAACTCTATCCTCCAACTCTACTTTGTAACTGAATTATCCTAGAACTATTAATTTGTTTCACTAATTACCATTTCGACCGATTATAGAGATTAATTAGCTTA
The DNA here is from genome assembly GCA_030549335.1 of Pontederia crassipes. Lineage (NCBI taxonomy): Eukaryota > Viridiplantae > Streptophyta > Magnoliopsida > Commelinales > Pontederiaceae > Pontederia > Pontederia crassipes. The sequence continues at coordinate 47,363,962 of CM060189.1, read as the reverse complement.
CATGGCATGTTATTTAAAAGTAAATTATTAAAATAATAATTTAGTAATTTAAAAATAATTTTAAAAAGAGGGGACTCGACCCCTCTTCTTCTCCCTCTATCGCTGGTGAACCACCCCGACGCTCGCGGCCATTGGGAGAGGGTCGAAAAAGGGGGCGTCGGCTCAGACCCCATCAGTGAGCTCGGAGAGGGAGGTTGACGCCTCCTTATTCATAGTCGCGCGATGACGAGTGCGAAAAAGGGGAATGTCAGCCCCCTTGAGCTCGCAGAGGGTGGCAGAGCGCATAGAGGAAAAGGGGGGCATCAACCCCCCTTTGCAAGCTCTCGGAGGGGGTCGGCGTCCTCCTTTTCGTCCCTCTCCCTTCGGCCACCTGAGAGTCGACGGTGACTCACCAGTGATCGGAGGGAGAGGAAAAGAGGGTTGAGGCCTTCTTTTTTAAAATTATTAAATTATTATTTAAATATTTTATATTTATTTTATTTTAAATAACATGTCACGTAATCTAATTAATTGAGAAGCCATTTATAATTGGTCGAAAAAGGTAGTTAATGAAAGAAATTAATAGTTCGAGGACAGTTTAGTTACAAAGTAAAGTTGAAAGATAAAGTTGAGAAAATATTTAAAATCAGAGGAACGATTTTTTTATGCTCGACAGGAGACGAAAGACGCGCTCCAAGCTATTGACGCAGTGTACTAAAGCATATTTATATCTAATGCTATCCTTTAAGCAAGACCAAAAATGAGTAAGCGCACTCCGGCTAGAAGATACCCACAATTTTGGCTGCCTCAAAAGGATCTCATACTATTTTCGCCTTTTTCGCTGCTCTAGATGTTGGAGTTTCCTATAGAAAAATAAGAGATTCTCGAATCAAGAGTTCAACATAGCTTAATAAGAAAGGGCCATTTTGGGAACGTCCAATGCCAAAGTCACTGAATCGGCAAGTCACCAATTCCTAAAATGGACTATGTAATGTAACATAGTTGCTCTACTTTGATTAGGCAATATTCTTTTTGATCTAAGTCTACATAGAGTACAACCCATAGACGCCGCCTAGTCCTCCTTATAGATCATTTCTATTGTGGTGATTCTAGGTGTTCCGGGAATGTAGCGTGCTCCGACTTTTGAGCCGGAGCTTGTTTCTAGAAATATTACTTTTTGAATAATCAACGCTTTGGTCTTTTTATTCGTTCGCAAAATCTTCTTGAGTTACATCCAAGCTCGGTTTGGTCTGAATCTTTGTAGACTTGTTGAAAGAGGGAAGAATCACTATCACTCTTAAATGCAACAATTATCTGAGATACAAAGCACTCGCCATGGATGATATGATTACCTTTCTTTCTCGCATTTCACCGAGTCGATTAGATATGAACTACACCATTTACTTCAATCATGTTCCCAGGAGTATTCATTGTCTGTTGACCAATACTTTTCTTGTGCCGAAAAAAGAATTTTGTAGACTAGCAATCCCTCTTAAAAAAGTTTTTGTTCCTTTCATTTTTCCTAGTCTTGCCCTGTATTCTCTTCCTTTGTTTGTCTATTACTAGGAATAGGATAAAAAAAATTATAGACATTCTGGAAAACAAAAAAAGTATAAACAAAGCAACCAAAAGGCTTTGGGTTGTTTTGAATGTTAGTAGCATGTCAAAAATGCGGACGAAGACTTGGTCTATGTAGCATTCTATTTTCAAAGTAGCATCCTCATCGGCTTGATTCACCTTATTCTTCCTCGTTTTCCCTTGCTCTTCATGTGCTAGGTCAGCCAGGCGGGAAGAGGGAAAAAAGAGATCTGGGGAAGTACCATGGTTAGATCCGGAGAAGGGATATTATCCACTATTCATCTTCCGTTCCTCTCAAGCCGGGGATTCTCTTTCAGCTTGTATTCGATGCATCTCATCCATGTCATCTTCTAAATATAAAACCTGGACATGCCCTCGTCATTAAGTCTTCGTAGTAGCCTTTCGCAAACCTCTTTATCTCTGTTAGCAAGCACCACCGCCTCGAGCTCTCACTATCAGGGTGGATACACAAGAATTTTACTATATAAATTGACATTCCCTGGCCTTGGCAGTGCATCGGGTTATCCCACTTGCTGATTCACATGGGATTCCACATGCCCCATGCTACTCGGGTCAAAGCATAAACTAGTGATGCTTTCGGCCACTGGACTTTTGCCATCTAGGGTGCAATATTCCACCGCTTCGCCTAGCAGCACGACTCCGAGCCTTCCTTGGTCATTGAATGACAAACCATAGGCGAGATCTATAAGGACTTTTATTGCTTCTTTAGATTCCAAAAAAAATATGCTGCTACAACATAGAATTGGATTCCATTCCATACCTGTCAAAAGCGTTTGACTTTGAAGTGAGGACCCCTTCGTTTATGTTGTTGCGAGCGCTTTCCCGGGCCGAGCTCGCAGTCTTTATTGGAAAAGGACAAGTAAAGCCCGAAGGAAGGCAGCTATCCCCTCGGCCTTCTTTGTTTTCATTCATCAATGTCCTTATTGCGGTTCATGCTTTTCAGGACTTCGATCCAAGCAAGAAAATGTAAAGTTCTACTACAACGAACGAAATAAATGGCAGACCATCGTGGACAGCTAGCAAAAGCGGATCAAAATTATGGTGGATGAACTGCTGCAAGGTGATCGTGGGCAGCCATGAAAGTCTGACGTTCTTAGGAACAGCCAAGGCAATCGCCATCTCCTTAGCCCATGAGTAGAAGCATGTGAAATTGGAGATGGAGCTGTGTAGAAAGAGAAACTGTCATTGTGATTAGCATTCCTAGAAGTAGGAATCCTGGACTTTCAATATCCCCATCCCTCGATCTTTTAATATGAGAGAATGAAATTAGTTAAACCATGATTGGTTACATTTTTTATTTACGTTAAGAGGGGTGGGGTGAAATAGTTAAGCCCTTCAAAGACCACATTTTTCATTCCACCAAATTAGTGGAATGAGGAGGAATAAATTATTTTAGACCAAATGAAATTATTTTTCCCCTCTCTCTCTCTCACTCATTGATATATTATCTTTTTTTTATATGAATACATATTTATCTATTATGTTTTATTTTAAAAGGTAAGAATGACTTTTTAGTAAATAAAACCATTTAGTAAATACAAATTTTTATTCAAAATAAACATAAATATACTATTTAAAAATAATTTAATACTAATATAATATATTCAACTGGGTCGGGACGTAAAACACGGATTCGGTCCCGACCGACCCGGCGGGGTCTCAAAGAAATGAGGTATGGTCCTGACTCAATTATCTATCGAGTTGGGAAAAATTCGAAAAATCTAGGCCGGTGCGGGCGAGGGCGACCAAGTCATCTCGGTTCATGCTCACCCCTAATTAACAATTATAAATACTTTAAATATATAATGAAGGGTAAAATTGACTTTTATACAAATAAACCTTCATTACCCCATCCCACATCTAATATAATTTACTATCCAAACATGAACTTTCTAATGACTCACCACCACACCCCACCCCATCACTCACCACACCACACCACCCCATCCCTCCATTAGTTACAAACTAGTTTTTCTATTTTTCCTTGGTCATTGGGAATCCCATCTTATCCTCCACACTTCTTTATTTCTCTGTGTCTGTTCCTCATGCGCTTTGCGCGCCATGACTCCCAATCTGAGTCTCATAAAGAGCCGAGTCACAAATCCTCCTCCCCCTCATCACATGATTCAAGAAAATCTTTTGAATATGATGACTTCCACCATGTCAAGGTGACACTGTGCCACGGCCCTTCCCGGTCCTATCGAGAAATAGAACTAACTAATCCTAAGGCAAAGGACCAGTCAAGTGGTTGAACCAAGCCTCAGGTCACCGGATCATCAGGTCCGAATCTGGATCTTTCTATCGGCCTCTCGAATAATTCGGAGGATCCGGATTGCTGGGGTCAGGTCAATTGTCATTGGTAGAACAAAGTCCTCTTCACTGCTCTGAGGCCATATAGAACCCCCTAGAAGAGTGTGTGAAGCAAACACACAATGAAACATTGCTTTATGTCATTCTTTACTCGAATCCATTTACGATCACGAGTTTCCAAGCACGTCGCGCTTCTGCTCGGGTTGAGGCTACCACTCGGCCTTTGACGACGAATCAAAGAAGAGTGGAGAACTTCTCGTTGGTTTTTGGAATCGACGAGTTCTCATTTGGAGAGAAATCCATTAATCACTTAGACTTTCATCTTGAACACACTTTTAAGCCTGTTGGCATGGGTTCTGCATAGATTTACATTCAATAGTATCCCTAGCTTTCTAGTAAGATGGATCAAGGAGGTGTTGTTACATTCGACCTTATTGTGTTTGGATGAGAACTAATCGATTAGATAAAAAAGTAATGTTTGGTGTCTGGATGAGAAATGTAATGACCAGAATTTAAAAAGTTGATTTGATAAATAAGTTTTGATGGATGTTTGGATAAAAAATAAGAACTAAAAACATAATAATTAAAGTAAATAAAATATTATATATATATTTAAAATAATAATTACTAGCATATAAAAAATATTAAATGTAATTATTAATTTAAAATTTTATTAAAAAATAAGTTGTGTCACAATATATTAATATTAATTTTGATTAAATTTTTTATGCTATTTATATTATAATTTATGTAAATCTTAAGATCCAAATATAATATAGTTTTCTCTAAAAATAACTGAAATTTTTATTAATAAAATACTATTATAATAAATATAATATTATACATTAATTTTATTTATTTCATATTATAATGCATTAAATATAAATATAATATTTACATCAATTCACTTAATTAATATGAATTTTTATATTTTATTACACTATAATACTAAGCAAAATATTATAACTAACTAACTAATAAAATATTTTTAATTATTAGAACTAAATAATTTTATTTCTAATAGTTTCTAATAGTATATTAATAAATAAGTATATATATTATATATTAAATTATATTATATATATGTAAAAAGTAGAAGAAATGTGATCACCTGTCTGCGAGAACAAAAGTTATGGTACTTTTTTTTTTCTTGGCGTCACATAAAACCTGAGTAAATTCTTACAGACCTTTAATTATATGTGCAGTCCGGTTCTAACAATTTTGAATTTAATAAAAGAATGTATCAATTTTCAAACATATAAAATTATAATAATAAGAATAATAAACGAACAATCCTCTTCGCCTGCATCTCCTTTACGTTGAACTTAAACTAGTAATCTAGGAAGCTAAATAACAAAATATATTACTCTTTAATCGGTGGTACTTATCTATTTGTAATAATGATAATGATTAAGTCAAAGGTAATATACCATATTATAATGATTAAGTCAAAAGTAAGAAGAAGAGTTTAAAAATAATTTAAGTTGCTTAAATATGCGTTAATAGGGATAAACCTCATGGATTCTTTATACAAAGAAAATAAATTGAGAAGGGGAAAACTAAAACAGCTAAACATTGGGTGGAAATGATGGAAGAATGAGGGACCAGAGATAAAGGCATGGGATGGAAGTGGATAATAAAGTTTATGTTTGGATAAAATATATGGGGAAGAGTGGGAGAAAAAAAAAGTGATCATTATAAAAACAAAAAGGTGATTGATAGGAAGAGATGAATAATTTCTGTCGAAGAATAATTTGCTCTTTATCATTTCTCTTGAAGATTTGAAATAAAGAAACTTTTCCATTTCCTTTCCCTCAATGAAATGACTAGGATGTGCAAGAATGACTCATCAATTTTTTTGCCTCCACTCACCCAATTCACGCATGTGTTAAATCATTTCGTCCAACCTAACTGCAGCCAATTCTTTATTAATACGTGTTGTAACACTCAGAAAAAAAAATTTAAATAAAAAAATGAATAAGATCAAATATGTCATCATTGAGTGGATAAAGAAATGGATAAGATCAAATATGTCATCATTGAGTGGATAAGACTCTAGGGGGATAAAATTGGGAATTCCTCCCCCAATCTAAAGATCCTTCTCTTATCCATTCGACACGTGCAATTTCTTTTCCGTCGCCTCCGTTACCTTTTGGGAGGCCTACGCCCCATAGAAACTGTCTACCTGAGACTGTCCCTTGGCCCGTAGGTCCTGCCCTGCTGGGGATAAGATCTTTCTACCTATCCCTTTTCACGCAAAAGGGAAAAATGAACCCTCAATTCCAATCGAATGCAACCGGATCTAGCCGGAAGGTCAAGGAAGTTGGTGACCTGATGACAGGGGAGCCGGCGACCGAAGCAATCTATGGTCCACTGATGACAGGGGAGGGCGATTATCAATGATCGGAAAGGTTTCATGCAAGGATCAATCAAAGGAAGAGGTGGGTGAATCTGAAATCCCTCTGCATAACTTAATTAGCATTAGGGCAGAATTAGGGTTGTTCATCTTGAAATGTGTTCATGATTGATGAAAAGTAATGAAAAAGGAATGGATTGATTGTATTCTTGTGTTTGATCCCTTATTTATGATTCCTTATGACTATGGATGTGTCTTGTATCATTCCTCCATATTTGGATGATTGTTTGTAAACTGTGATTGAATTTTGGATTGAAAATCGCTGAAAATATAATTCTGTCCGATTCTGTCTTCACGCCGACCGATCGATCGATCCAAAAAAATCGATCGACCGGTGATATGAAAATCGGTCGACCGATCAGTAGAGACCGATCGACCGATTATTCCTTCGGAGTCACTTCTTAGGTCGGTCGACCGGCCGACCGAAGCCCACTATACAGATCAAGCACTATCGGTCGACCGATCCAGCTATATCGGTCGACCGATGCCTTGGAGTTAGTCGATCGAGATTACTTAAATGTACTTTAACATCATCAGTCGACCGATCCAGAGATATCGATCGACCGGTGCCCAGAAGTCGGTCGACCGATCAGTGAGAACCGGTCGACCGAACCTTAAGCAGGTGTCATTTTAGTTTGATGTTTGATCTAGATCCTTTCCATGATTGTGATATGCTACTCCCTACTGATTGAATTATTATATGAATGAATCATTGTCTTGTGATTGATCTGTCCACAGATCCAATCCTCTTATAGAATAAAAGAATGATGAAATGATAAAGAGATTAAAGTAAGAAAGATGAAAGGATAAAGGGAGGGTAACCATGGCTTGATCATCCATAGGCTGCACAAGGCTGTATTGTTTTGCTCGGCGTAAAACCTTCAAAAGTTAAATGCACCTAAAGGCATGTAATGTTAAGAAAGAAGTACAAGAATAAAGAGTGTGTACAAATGACATGAGTATAATGATGATAAGTGAAGCATGATTATTAATCCATCATGATTACTATAATTTATCATGATTATATGATACATATCTCTATCCTCTTTTACTCATTGATATCTCAAATCGAATGATCTTATGTTCTTTATCTGATCTTGTTATAAGTGATTACTGATTCTGACTATTGCTATTTATTGTTATGCATTGAGTAATATATGAATCCCCACTAGGCTTTATAGCTTACGGGAGGACCTCCTCCCCTGTGTTGATTTTCACAAGTCCAGGTCAGTGATGGTGTTGAGATCGTGTGCCGCGATCAGCTCGAGCGATAATAAAACACATGAACTGACAGAGAGCCTAGTTATCATTTTCTCTATTTTCCGCATTTATGAACTTGGATGTAATTCAGATATGATTCCTATTATGGAGACTTTGTAGTACCTTGAGACTTTCGCTATTTTGATATCATATTTTCCTCCTTATTTCTATTGATAACATGTCACTGTTTTAATGGAGTTTTTGGTCAATCTTTAGTGTTATAGTTTTTCGTAACGCTTTTGGAGAGATCCTCGCCACGTAGAGTTGATCGATTTGGGGGCGTTACATTTATGGTATCAGAGCCGTTGTTCGAACTCTTTTGATATCTTATTATATAGTATGGTATAAGAAAGGTACATGTGCTATCGCCGAGCAGTCGCCACACCCTCCATCGTAAAGTACAAGTAAGATCTTTCTTGCGTTGTGTCATTCTTTATTGATGTATCAGATGCTTATTTCATAGGAGTGGTTTATTCCTAAGGAGGTTATTTTGTATGGTAGGAATCAACCTAAAGAGTATTAGTGATTATGCAAAAGGGTCATAAAGGTTATGAAAAATTGGGAAAGAATAAGTAATGCACGTGAATGTTTACACTATAAGAAAATAAAGTATCTGTGACGGAATTATCCGTCACAGGATAAGTGTATTCCATCACAGATGCTCTTCTGTGATAAACTTGTGACAATCTGCATCCGGTACTGATTTTTAACCCACAAATTGTGTTGTGACGGATTATTTTCGTCACAAAAAAAAAATTATGACGGCTACAATCGTCACAAGATTAAAATATTTTTGTCACAAATGTTTGATAAAATAATTAATAAAATGTATATTCCGTCACAAATGTGATGATTTTTTGACGGATTACTGACTATTAATTTGTGACGGATATATGTTGTGACAATATTTATGACAGATTTGTGATGATTATTTGTGATTATTTTGTGACGATTATGATTGTGATAGACTTATGACAAATTTCACATCGACGTTTTGTGACAAAATTATGATGATTCATTATTAATTATTTTGATGAAATTGTGACAGAATTTTATGTAATTATTTAATATAATAAATTTACAGAATTTTTAGTGAATCAACAATTATATGACAATTCATTTTTCGAATGTACTACTACACATAAATAATTATATAATAAAAATAATAAAATGCAAGATATTCATTTCTAAACATGCCAAAAATTCAAACATTTGCAATTAAAATATTCAAAATATTGAATCCACTACATAAGTTTTGATTATCCAAATTTAAGAATGCAACTTTAAGCAAATTATAGTCACACAACATATCCACTTTTTTCCTTGATGAATTGTGATCTCCTCTCCATATAAAAAGTTGAAACCTGTAATCAAATATATACATAAAATATTAAAATCTAGTGATTTAAATAGAGAAAGATTAAAATAATGAAGAATCATAAAATAGTAATATATAAATAAGATAAATTACCTTACTGACGTGGAACGAAATCTCCAGAAGGTGGTTGATTACTTGCTTGTTGAGTAATTTGTAATACAAGTGCACGAACACGTTCTTCCATTTCAGCATTCACTTTTTTAATGCGATCATCTAATTCTTGTTGCAATTCTTATCACACTTCTTACGCACTTCTTCTCTTATACGTTGCAATTCATCCTCAGTAGCAACATTTGAAGAAGAGTCACCCATGTGCTTTGATACGTCATGACTCAAATTATTTACTAGTGATTGAGCATATTTTCCAACACCAAATCCATATACTCTTTCTTTTGTTGGAGCTTCTACCGCATCAATCCACATAGCAGCATCAAATCCTGGTTGAGAGCTAACATCTGAACCATATTTGGTGTTAAGAGATGCATTGTAATCTTCCTGAATTCAGCACAAACATAGTATGTTAGAAAAAGTAACACAATATATAAGGTGGATAAATAAATATTTTTTTATATAAAAACTTACACAAACTTTTTTTTGATTTTCCATCAACATATTCACTAGTTTTTTCTTTGCCTCGACGCTTATGACAATGCTCAAATACTTCATAGGGTTGTCTGCCTAACTTTTGTACCTACAAAAAAAATAAAGCATATGACTATAAAATAGTGCACAACTTGAAAGAAAAATAAATATTCAAATAGTGTAGTTAATATACAAGTCTTATCCGATGCTCTGTCATATGTATGGAACCATTGGTATGCTTTGTGATTCCACCCTCTTTCTCAATGAGCCTATTTTGTTTTGCAGCCTCTGATTTTTGTTGCCACTCATCTTCCATCCACAAATCAATCATGCCATTCCAAACATCTCCTCTCATCCATGATGGTCCAAATCCTTTGGTTTCACTTATATGCATTTTATTATGCCTCTTCATCACATGACATCTTGCATGATACAATGTGGGAGAGTAGAGATCACCACACTTCTTAATAAATGCTTCCTTAATGAGAATATATGATTGTCCCCACACATATCTTGCCTGAAAAATAATCAAATTAATGTTAAAACATTACAAAAAAAATTTACATGCAAATCACATTATTGATCTTGATTGTTAAATAATACCTTAAATGCATTCCACATCCTTTCACGAGTTTCTTGCGACACTTTTTTCCAACATATACAGGCAGTTAGCATAGAATCTTTCACTATCATACCAATTGTCCGAGTAATTAAATTAGGAATGAAACTACATGATACAATAAAAAAATCATTAGATGTAAAAATGTGAAAGATATGTATAAACTTTAAAAAATAGCACAATAGTGAAAAATTAACCTATCACAATTCAGTGTTATAAACATTCGATCAGCTTGATTATTAGGTGCATTCATGCCATGATTTACACCCCTCGTTCTTGATGACGTAGAATTATCAAAATCAACTCCTACTTGATCTTCATTGTCAATTTGGATAGCTTGTTCTTGAGCTAATTGTGATGGTGTTGGAGCAACCACATTTTGAGAAGTCGAACTTGTCAAATTCCTGTCAGAATTTATCTCATTAGTTATTCTGGAGCTCTATCACCAACACCTCTCCCTCGCCCTCTTCGTGAAGCTCTACTCCTCATCATTTTCCTACAAGAAAGAAGATAAAATAAGTTAATTATATCAAAAATATGAATAAAAAAACTGCACACATTAAATTTAATAAGGTTTTTTTTTAAAAAGTGAAAACATACAAAACTAACTTATTCATCATCATCATCACTAAAGGAAACAAAATCCTCCTCCTCCTCCTCCTCCTCCTCTTCTTCCACCAGTGCCTCATCATCATCTGCATTATCATCCTCATTTTCGTTTTTATCCTCTTCACTTATCTCTTCTACTTCATTCACATAATCAAAGTGCCTTCCATCAACAAGGAGATTTGGCTCATCAAGTTCGATTGTTGGTTCAACTAAAATAGGAGTAGACATCTCATCTTCCTGATAATAACCATCAATTGTAGGAATTGAATCTTCATATTCTGCATCATATGAAGGAATGTTTATTCTTCCTCTTGACTTTGTTTTGCATACAACCCACCAATCTTTCCTTTCTCGATTTGTAGATGGGTAAGACATATAATAAACTTGTTGAGCTTGTTCTGCAAATACAAATGGCTCATTTGTTGATAATCTAGATGCATGATGAATTTCAACTAGACCATGTCGAGGATGAACTTTCAAGCCTTTTGCCGTGTCAAACCAATCACATTTAAATAAAACAATTGAATTTCTCGAACCAGGATAATTTAATTCCAAGATTTCAATACCCCATAATAATCTTGTTCATAGTCATTATACACACACCACTATTCCTTTCATGCAAAGGTGAATGGATATTGTATCCCTATCATGAAATAGAAAATTCTTGCACTTTAAACAAGGGCATCTAATTTTTCCTCCATAAGAAATTTCAGGTTGAGAAAACCCAAAGTTAATAAAACTTTGCACGCCTGCTTTGAATTCATCACTTATATATCCATTTCTGTCTAATCGACTATGCATCCAATTACGATCACCTGACATGGTCTGTGATAAAAATTTCATATAAATGATATACATTTCAATATTAGTAATCCAAATTACTAACAAAAAATGTGAAAGATAATATCAAACAAAAATTAAATATAATAAACATGATATAAATTCACACAATATTGTAGTTTATAATGAGTGATAAAAATGCATAATTACATATGTTAGCATGTAATTATTTCATATATATCATTGCAATTGTCCAAGATGAATAAAAAATGCATAATTACATATGTTAGCATGTAACTTTTAAATAATGATATAAACATGAAATATGTGCTAGCAATTATTAAACAAATATATAAAGTAATATAAACCACAACATTGTTACTTAAAAATATAAAGAAATATATCATGTAAAAAGTTATTAAACAAATAAAATATATATAATAACAAATTATTATTATTGCATTTCCCATTCAAACCATAAATACATTTCAACAAAATTATACAATTTTCAGATATATTTAAAAAATAATACTTAAGAGATGATTTATCATTCAAATAAAAGTTTTCTATAATTAAATAAGGAAGAAGAAGTAACACGTACCTATATCGAAATAACACCAAGCTTGAACTCTTTTCCTGAAAAATATACATTCAAATAAATTAGTTTGTTATTTTTTATTAAAAATTTATAAGAAAATAAAATATAAATGCAAATGCCCCTGGCGTCAGGGCAGCCCTGACGCCAGGCTCCTGCGCCATGCGCAGGCGCTGCCTGACGCCCACATGGCGTCAGGCACTGCCTGATGCATGGCGTCGGGCGGCGCCTGACAGGGCAGCGCCTGACAGTGCAGCGCCTGACGCTTGTGTCAGGCAGCGCTTGACGGCTGCACGGCAGCCTCTGCCTGGCTGACGCAGGTGCCAGGGACACACCTGCGCTTGTGTCGGCCGCCGGAAGATGAAAAGAGAAAAAAACATACCTGAGATGAAAAGTTATTTGCCCTAGATGATTAGGTAATTCTTTATTTCTTTTATATAGTAATAAAATGTTTTGATGAATTAAAAAGATTTGTGATAATATTGTGACCAAAGACAAAATAAATAAAGAAATGTGAGCACAATGTGACAAATATATTGTGACGATTTTATATTTATCACATTTGAGTCACTAAATATTTTAATTTAAATAGTGGTCACAAAAATGTCACAAAAATGTGACGGATTTTTTATGAACAATCTTGTGACAAATATTATCGTCACATATTGATCACTAAACTATCAAATTCAAATCGATCACAAAATTCTCACAAATCTATTAAATATTGTGACAGAATTATTTCGTCACAAAATATTCGTCACAGAAGGTCTGTTTTCTTGTAGTGTTATACCTACATGAAGAATCAGTCTTATAGATATTTAGAGAATAAAATATAAGAAATAATTTTGTTTCTTTCAATTCATGTTTTCTATCTCTTTCATGATCATCCCACTCACGAACTTCTTCTGCTGACTGCAGCAGTATGAAGAGGGAAATGAGTAGGCATATTGCAAAGAGATGTAAATTTATGAGAGAAATGAGGGAATTATAAGAATAAATGAAAGAATTGCCTCACACAATAAGTAGGTGTGAGATGGTTCCAAAATAGTAGAAGTGAATTTTATAGGAAACCAAGCATGCCTAAGTTATGATTTATTGTTATGATTTATGTGGTTCCATGAGTTTGTCAAGATAGGGGTTTATTTATATCTTATATTGATAAGTAGGCACCCGTAAGGCCGTAATGCTTGTTGTACCTTATACTTCATATGGCCTCTATATTATGTTGATAAAAGTCTTAAGAAAATACAAACTAGTTATATGAATTCTTATTACCTCATATTGAGCTAAGAGTTAGATATATGGACAAATAAACATAGAATTTTGAAAGACTCAGAGGTCACATTGGATTGAAGAATGAATACCAAACAGTCGACCGCTACCCCTTTTCAGTTGGTCAAAAGACATTGACAAACGAGCGTCCACTCCTCCTTTCGGACGACCGCTAAATGAACTAGAAATGGACAACCGTTTGATTTGTAAGCGTCCGATATGTTGATAGAAGGAAATTCGATCCTAATTGAATCCTTTGACTTATTAAGCCTTTGTCCACCCGATTTATTATGAAGTGAAATGAACTTAAAAATGATTCGGAACTATGCTTAATATAACCTTGATCTAATTACAAGTCGAAAGAGAGGTCCACTATAATGATGAAAAGTTATGCTGACTTAGAGCGAAGTCATCTCCTTCGAGGGATGTTTCCGCCTAGCACAAGGTAGCGATGTCATCTCCTTTGAGGGATGTTTCCGCCTAGAACAAGGTTTATCCTCACTCATGATATGGCCTAGTGCGAGGTCATCTCCTCTGAGGGATGTTTCCGACTAGTGCGAGATTATTCTCATCTTTATGGATGTTGCCGTCTAGGGCGAGGTCATCTCCAATGAGGGATGTTGCCGTCTAGTGCGAGGTCATCCACATTCTTATAGATGTTTTCGCCTAGTGCGAAGTGTGATTCTTATTATTGATGCCAAGTTAAAAGATAGACAATTATATAAAAAAGGGCCAATGCAAAATGTGAAAATGGACTAAAGTATGATATGAAAATGAACTACGGTAGGTTATGAAAATGGACAATGTGCAAAAGATAAAGATGATTGCTTGTCATGCATTTTGGTGATTGCTTTGTTTTTCCTACCTTATTGCTTGAATTCATTCTATGTGATTGCCTGCATTCATGATGTTTTATTAAGGACTTATGTTATGTAGCGTGCATAAATTGTTTGGGTTCCTTATGGATTGGATTTTACCATGTGTTCCATCGACCGATCGAATCATCATCGTAATCGTAACATTGATACGGGGTGCTTCTCACTCCCTTAAGATAATTATATTGGTTTATTCCCCTATACATGGAGGGAAAGACATTCAACTCCAAAAGAAGAGAACTTGCCGTGGTGATATATATATAACCACCGGCTTTCTATGAAAGTATATGACATGATATTGTAATGGGAAGATAAATCAATAGAAGACAATGCAAAGTAAACTAAGAAGTTAAAGTTGAAGACAACTCCCATGATTAAATTATCGAACAAAGTATTGATACAAGGATCGGGACATAGTGAATGACATTGATTAGTGAATCATCTTATTCCGATGGCATAGATAGCCAAGAGCAATCCATTCCCAAATGTTTTATAAGACTTTTGTTTGATTCCAAACAAAATTATCGCATTGGACAATTACTTATTCTTGTACTTTGTGCAATCCCTCAAGCTATATGATCTAAGTCGAAGGTCAAGTGACCGTACCTCTAGATGACTATCATCATACCATATCACAAGAACATCGGCATTGGGCGACGTTAAACGATGATTTTCACTGAATCCAAATAAATTACTAACATTGAATCATGTATCGTTATGGACGACACACCAATGGCAATAGATGCCAGGTGAATATTAGATCGATAGCTATATTGTAATTAAACTCACATATGCAATGATCCTTGGAGATCATGAGGTTATGAAAAAGTGATAGATTTGTCCCTTGAATCCCAATGTTAAACAATTTAGAAAATAAATTTTCAAAGGAAAGGATAAAATATTAAAAGCATAATTGATGGTAAAGATAAAAGCCTAAGATAACATCGGAGTGTAATCAATTATTTGTACCTAACTACAATTATCACATGTTGGGGATATGTACACCTAATTGGCATGGTAATTAGAATGACCATTTACATGTGATCACAATTACTTATGATAATGGCTACCAATCAAATATTTAGAATATCGTTCGATTATATCGACAATCTTGTTGTCCCCCACTCAATTGAGTGAAATAGGCAAAGAGAAATCATGAACGAAGAAGATATGTTAAGAAGGTTGAACGAATTAAGAAAAAGGTTAAAAGGAGAAGAACTATGCAAACGAAGGTATACGAAAAGATATTGTTAATGATAGTGATCAAATGTTACTGAAAGCTTTCTATATGAAAGAGGTAATGCAGATAAGTAAGGAGTAATTAGTCCTCACTGCTATGGACCATTTCAATATTAAAAATTAGTCGGCAAGGTTGCACATAGGTTGACTACTCTCTTCTTATGGATGAGTGCCATAAGTTTGAGTTTGCCATCCATCCTGGGAGCACTAAGACGTACAAAGATGTACAGCACAACTATTGGTGGCCTGACATGAAGAAGGAGATAGCTGAGTATGTGTCTAGATGTCTGATGTGCCAGCAGGTGAAGATTGAGCACCATAGGCCATATGAGAAATTAAAGCCTTTAAATATCACTACAAGAAAATCGCGATTTTCCGACGGATAATTTCCGATGGTTCTAAATGCGTCGCAATTTGTGACGGATTTTTCGACGGTTTCATTTCCGATGGATTTTTCGACGGTTATCACCGTTGAAAATGATTTATATTATTATTTAATTTTTTGACGATTAGGAACGTCGATATTTCCGACGGATATCCATCCATCGCAATTTTCAACGACTTTTCCAATGATTACGACCGTCAGAAATGAAAATTTTATTTATGTATTTTTTAATATTATTATTTAATTTTTTCGACAGATTTTCCGACCGTCACGACCGTCAAAAATAAAAAAAAATAAATTATGTAATTTATTATATTATTATTTAATTTATTCGACGGATTTTTTGACGGTTACGACCGTTGGAAATGAAAATTTAAATTATATATTTTTTATATTATTATTTAATTTTTCGACGATTAGGAACGTTGATATTTTCGACGGATATCCATCCGTCGCAAAATCCGTCGCAATTTTCGAAGATCGTAACCGTCGGTAAATCTATTATAATGTCATATAAAGAGTATTTTATTAATATAACAAGCGACGGCCCAAACCTTCGCAATTATCGACGGTTTTGATCATCGGTAACGATTACCGACGGTTTTGACCGTCGGTAACGATTACCGACGGTTCAAACCATTGGTAACATAAAATATGAACATTATATATAACTAAATATATTTTTGATGGTCATAACCGTTGATAATTATAAAAATAGTTAATATTTACGTTTTTGACGGTCAAAACCGTCGGTAATTAAAATTTCGTTATCCCGCTTGTTTTTTCCCTTTTCCCGCTTTCGTTATCCCTTTATATTCCTCCTCCTCCCTCTTCTCTCTCTCCCTCCTCCCTCCACTCCTCTCTCTCTCCTTCCTCTCCTCTCTCTCTCTCCCGTCCGCGAGCACCCTCTCCCGCGTCGAGCGCCGGCGACCCTCCCGTGCCGGCGACCCTCTCCCGCACCGGTGACCCTCTCCTGCGTCGGCGTCTCTCTCTCTCTTTCTCTCTCCGGCTCCGCGCCGACGTCTCTCTCTCTTTCTCTCTCCGGCAAGAGGCCGCTGTCGGCTCAGCCTCCGGGCGTTCGGATCGATCGCGGGCGGCCGGATCGGGCGCGGCCGAAGCTGGTCGCGGCCCGATCCAGCCGCTAATTTTTTTATATTTAAAAAATTACTTGCGACGGTTGCGACCGCCGAAAGAGCGACGGTTGCGACGCCCGTCAAAAGTTTTGACAGTTGCGACCGTCGAAAAGTTGCGACGGTTCGAACCGTCGGCCTTTTCCGGCAGTTGCAACCGTCAGAAATATCGACGGTTCGGACCGCCGGCCTTTTTCGGCGGTTGCAACCATCGGAAATTTCGACGGTTCGAACAGCCAGAGACTTTTCCGGCGGTTGCAACTGTTGGAAAATTTCGACGGTTCGAACCGCCGGGGACTTTTTTGATGGTTCGGACCGTCGATATTTTCGACGAATTTTTTTCAACCGTCGCAAATCGGTTTGCGACGAGTATTTTCTGACGGATCGATACCGACTAAAAAACCATCGGTAATTACGTTACCGACGGTTTTTGGGCTGTTACCGACGGTCCGGACCGTCGGTAATCAGCGTTTTTCTAGTAGTGTATTCCACAATGGAAGTGGGATAATATTAGTATGGATTTTATATCCAGCTTGCCCAGGTCCAAGAAGGGTCATGATGCTATATGAGTAGTAGTAGAAAGATTCACGAAGGCGGCACATTTCATCCCTATCCGGTGGAAGCAATCGGTAGAGAGTTTATTGCACTTGTATGTTAGAGATGTGGTTAGATTACATGGCATCCCAGCATGATTGTTTCTTATCGAGACCCCAGATTTACTGTCAGATTCTGGAAGAGCATGCAGCAAGCATTTGGCACAATGCTGAATTACAGCACTGCTTTCCACTCTCATACCTATGGGCAATTTGAGAGGACTATTCAGGCATTAGAGGACATGCTGCGAGTATGTGCACTAGATTGGCAAGGCAACTGGGATGAGTATATTTATCTAATCGAATTTTCTTATAATAACAACTACCATTCCAATATCGGTATGGCGCCCTTCGAGACTTTATATGACAGACCTTGTCATTCACCCGCTTACTGGGTGAAATAGAAGAAGAGGAAATCAGGAGCAAAAAAGAAGTGAAGGAGGCAATAGAATATGTCGAGAAAGTGGAGCTGATCAAGCAGAGAATGAAAATAGCTCAGGGCAAACAAAAGAGTTATGCTGATAAGTGCAGACGTGAGCAGATTTTTCAGACTAGTGATCAGGTTCTGCTGAAGGTGTCTCATATGAAGAGAGTTATAAAGTTCAGTAAACGAGGGAAGCTCAGCCCTCGATATGTGGGACCCTTCGGGGTACTGGAGCTAGTAGGTGAAGCAGCATGCAGGCTAGCCTTGCCACCTTCTTATGGGCGAGTGCATAATGTGTTCCACGTATCCATGCTTAAGAAGTACAAGCATGATGCTGCCAATGTTTTACAGATCGAAGAGCCAAATTTAGCTGCTGATTTGACCTTCGAAGAGTACTCAACACATATTGTGGAATGCAAAGTATAATGCCAGAAGAATAAAGATGTACCTATGGTCAGATTAGCATGGCGTTTTCATCATGACGATGAGGCCACATGGGAACTCGAGTCAGAGATGCGTTAGGAGTTTTCGCATCTATTCGGTAAGACCTCTATTTAGTGCAAGATTCAAGGACGAATTTTCTTTTAAGGAGGTAATGATGTAACACCCAGGAAAAAAATATATTTAAATAAACAAATGGATAAGATCAAATATGTCATCATTAAGTGGATAAAAAAATGGATAAGATCAAATATGTCATCATTGAGTGGATAAGGCTCTAGGGGGACAAAATTGGGAATTCCTCCCCCAAAACCCCTATAAAAAGGGGCTCTCTCTTGAACATCCACCTTCCCTTCCATTTGCCCCTTTGCCATCAAGAATGTTGCTATAGGAGCTCTCCCATATGCCATCAAGGATCATAGTAGTAATGTTTTCTTCATTTCTGCACTTGTTTAGATTTCCAAATGTCATCCCCTTACTTTCTTCTCCAATTGGAATGCTTCGTAGGTGAACGACAAAGGGAGGGCGATTATCAGTGATCGGGAAGGTTTCATGCAAGGATCAATCAAAGGAAGAGGTGGGTGAATCTGAAATCCTTCTGCATAACTTAATTGGCATTAGGGCAGAATTAGGGTTGTTCATCTTGAAATGTGTTCATGATTGATGAAAAGTAATGGAAAAGGAATGGATTGATTGTATTCTTGTGTTTGATCCCTGATTTGTGATTCCCTATGACTATGGATGTGTCTTGTATCATTCCTCCATGTTTGGATGATTGTTTGTAAGCTGTGATTGCATTTTGAATTGAAAATCGTTGAAAAATATGATTCGGTTTGATTCTGTCTTCATGCCGACCGGTCAACCGATCCAGAAATATCGGTCGACCGATTATTCCTTCGGAGTCATTTCTTAGGTCGGCTGACCGAAGCCCACTGTACAGACCGAGCACTATCATCGACCGATCCAGCTATATCGGTCGATCGATGCCCACAAGTCGGTCAACCGATCAGTGAGAACCGGTCGATCGAACCTTAAGCAGATTTCATTTTAGTTTACTATTTGATCTAGATCCTTTTCATGATTGTGATATGCTACTCCCTACTGATTGAATTGTTGTATGAATGAATCATTGTTTTGTGATTGATCTGTCCAGTGATCCAATACTCTTATAGAATGAAAGAATGATGAAATGATAAAGAGATTAAAGTAAGAAAGATGAAAGGATAAAGGGAGGATGACCAGCCCATGCTAAGTGCTTATAGTAAAAGGTCACTCCCTTAGCCATGGATTAATCACACATAGGCTGCACAATGCTGTATTGTTTTGCTCGGCGTAATACCCCCAAAAGTTAAAGACACGTAAAGGCACCTAAAGTCATGTAATGCTAAGAAAGAAGTACAAGAATAAAGAGTGTGTACAAATGACATGAGTATGATGATGATAAGTGAAGCGTGATTATTAATCCATCATGATTATTGTAATTTCTCATAATTATATGATACATGATCTCTATCCTCTTTTACCCATTGATATCTCAAATCGAATGATTTTATGTTCTTTATCTGATCTTGTTATAAGTGATTACTGATTCTGACTATTGTTATTTATTGTTATGCATTGAGTACTATATGAATCTCCACTATGCTGTATAGCTTACGGGAGGACCTCCTCCCCTGTGTTGATTTTCACAGGGCCAATCAGTGATGGTGTTGAGATCGTGTGCCGCGATCAGCTCGAGCGATAATAAAGCACATGACAGAGAGCCTAGTTATCATTTTTTCTATTTTCCGCATTTATGAACTTGGATGTAATTCAGATATGATTCTTATTATGGAGACTTTGTAGTACCTTGAGACTTCCGCTATTTTGATATCCTATTTTCCTCCTTATTTCTATTGATAACATATCATTGTTTTAATGGAGTTTTTGGTCAATCTTTATTCAATGTTATAGTTTTTCGTAGCGCCTTTGGAGAGATCTTCGCCACGTGGCGTTGGTCGATTTGGAAGCGTTACATGTGTTCTATTATAAAAAAGGTGACAAAATAAAAAAATAAATATAAATTATATCTTATTTAGAAATTAAACTATAGACTTAGTTTATGTCCAACCACTCCAAAGTTGGATGGTCATGTAGGTCTTAATGTGATCAGCCAAATTACAACTGGACTTTAAATATTATAGATTATTTTTTGTTTCTGTAAGTCTTCAAGTTTCCATTTTTTTAAATCCTCATAAGGGAAATAAATAGATAAAAAAAAAAACAATTAGGTAAGAAAGCATTTGTATTGGGCCCATTTAAAGCCCATCTTTATTTTTGGCATTCTTATTTGGAATGCCCCATCACAGTAATTAGGTGCTTTAATGCCACTTTTCAAACACGGAATGTCACTCCAAACTTCCTATTTTATTATTTCTTTAGTTTTAATTTATCTTTCACCTCTTCAATTTTGATTTCCACCCAACTTTTTTCTTAATTAATCTTGTAATCATTTTTTTCTTTCTCTATCGTCTCTCTTCCATATATTAGTATTATCATTTTTCATGATAAAAATATATAATATTAATAATATATAATATGAGATATGATTCATACATATAAATTTAATTAATATGAAAAGTGTAATTACATTAAATATATATATAATATTCAAAAGTATATGAAATAAAATGAAAATTAAGATAGTGAAAATGCAAATAAATTACTATAGATTAAAAAGAAAATGATTTTTTTTTCTGAAACAATTGCATATGTTGTTTATTGCCTTATTGGTGAATTCATTTACAAATTCAATATGTATATTATAATATACATTAATTTAATATGTTTTCATCTAATGTTATACAATATTATTATTTTTAATAAGTTTCCTAGGAGTTCACCAGACATAAAATGAAAGAAATACATAAAAATGATAATATATTAAATTAATATAAATTGCATTGAAGATGAAGAGGCAAGATAAAGGAGGATATATTAATGATAGCTCATTAAAAATGGGTGGAACATGAACAGGCAAAAGTTTATAATAAAAATGAAAGATAAAATTGTCACTTTGGAGTGGCATTAAGCTTAGGAGTGACATTATGAGCACCCTTTCTAAATGTTGGATCTTGTATGATAATAAAATAATTAATAAACAATTTTGTTTCTATTTCTATTTTACACGAAAATATGTTCTACAAAAGTAACTGTGCATTAAGTGTAACGATACGAGGTTTGATGATTTATTTCGATGCTTGTAGTCTATTTTTTGGGAACTTCACTATCAATATCAAGTAAAAGTAAAAGTAAAGGAGAAAATAAAATAAAAATCAAGATAAAAATACTTGATATAATTTATTATTGATGCACCTTAAATTATTGGAATGTCTTCTTTTCTATTTATACTGAATTTTTTTTCACAACGGCATCCGATGTTTTCTTTTTATTCACACTACTCAAGAAAATGTTACGTGTGTATGTGTTCATCTTCTTTTTAATTCGTCTACTTCATCATTCTAAATGTTCATTGATCCTCTATTCCTTATTACCAAATTCATTTGGACTGAGTTTGACAACGAGAACTTGGTCAAGTTCTGCCAGTTCTGGTCACGTGCAACAAAAATCTTGCTTTGCGAGAATTAAAAGTTCTTGCTGGATTTTTTTATTTTTTTCTTTGATTTTTTTATTTCAATTCATTATTATATTTTAATTAGTAAAATAATATTAATTTATATTTAATCATAATACTATTCATTAAACTATTTTTACATTGTCTTAAATAATAATCAATTATAATATTTTTTTATTAATATATTATTATTCAATTTATAAAAAAATATTTAACTTAATGTAAATATTTTTCATAAATTATAATATTAATAACATATAACTATAATAAAAATAACATTATTGTTTTTTCTGGAAATTATAAATTATAGTATTAATATAAATATTTTTTGTAAATTTTAAATTAGCATATTAATATAATATAAATGTTTTCTTAAATTATTATTTTAATGAAATAAATACATAATATTTTAATTTACTATAATTATACCTCATAGAATAATAAATTATATTCCTAACTCTTACTTTTTATCCAAACACCTACTAAAACTTATCTATCAAATCAACATTTCGATCATTGCATTTTTCATCAAAATATCAAACCTAAACTTTTCTATCAAATCGATTAATTATCAAGAACTTACGTGAACTAAAAGTTCCTTATCCAAACATACCCTTGGAGATTAAGGATCAATATGAGAATTGGAGTTCAATCAAAATTGTTAAAGAGAATCCTCCCATGAGTATAATATGGGATTAAGTTATGTCTGCTTTGCTTAAATATATGTTAAGTATATTTATAAAGTACAATAGTTGAATATCTATAATCTTCTTTATTTTACTCATGTGATTTAAATTTAAGGACTAATTGTTAGACGAAGTAATTTCTTCATATGCATATATGTATTTATAATAAAATACTGATAAAATAAAGGGGTCCTTCTTTTAGAGGATGCACATTGTGCCTCTCATTTTTTTAATAATTAGATTAAAATTCTATTATCATGAAGAATTTAATTTAATTCATATTTTTTTATCTGATGAATGAGAAGTTAAAGAATACTGCATCCCATTTTTTTTTAAAAAGACACCATCATTAAATTATAAAATTATTAGATTTGATTTAGTCTACAAAGACAATTTTCAAAGTATGATATTGTTGTCCCACTAAAACATGATATCATTTTATCACACAAACATAAAAATGTTCACAACTAATTATGATAAAAGTGACAACAATAATTTTGTAATAACAGTAGTGTTGCGTTTTTAATTATAAATAAAATCCACATGCTTACATAAATGGTTAAAGTGATTGGGAGTGAATCAAAATTTTATCGAATGTTTTCAAGTTAGTCGAAAGTTTTCAAGTTAGTCAAAAAATAAAGGAAGGTCACTAAAAATTATTTAATAATATTATTAGACATTGACTGACCTATCTAATAGTTTTTGGAATTAGGAGTGAAAATGATTCGGTTTGGATCAATTTTTTAAATTACAAAAATTATTCTAAAATCATTTAAACAAAATAACTATCTAAAGAATTAATTTTTTTCAAGTGGTTCTTTTGGATTCCTATTTTTATAGAACAATAGTTTTCTAAAATATACTAAATTAAAATTTATGTTAACATATTAAATTTTATAAGTAAATATGGGATATAGTATTAAATTAGAGTTGCATAATGTGATATGAAAATATTAAATTATATAAAAAACTATTATACCAATAACAAAAAAATAATTATTATGGATGAATTATAAAAATAAAAAATAATAAATATAAGCGGATCAATTTTGCTCTATAAAAATCATTCTAAATTGTATTATGTCGATTTTGCTTTATCAAAAAATTATTCTAAATTATATTCGATTCCCTAATTTTCAATTTTCTCTATTAATTTTTTTGTTTTAGATAATTTTTTTGGGTGGATTGAATTTTTCTTACACCTCTAGTCGAACAAATCTAGCTCCAGATCGACCAAGAACCCCGAAGAGCCATTGGACCCATCCAACCATTTCAACACTCTCTTGTCTATTACTATTCTTTTCATTGAGTATCTTTTAAAATAGGGTTATTTTCATAAACCTCTCTTAAACTATCGTGATTTTCCGCATGTAACCCCAAACCACAGACTTATTTTTCTAATTCCTAAACTATCACGATTTTTCCACTTTAGTCTTCCATCTACTTCTGCTACGTTTTCTATTACTTTTGATTATTTTCATTTATGAAAATACTAAATTATCCCTCCCTCCATAACACATCAAATAATAAATATAAAAAAGAAAAAAAAGGAAAAAATCGGGAGGAGGTAATTTAGTCTTTTGATAAATGATAAAGTTTTTTGTTAACCACTTTAATCCTTCCAATGATTTTTTTACTTTTTATATTTATTATTTCATGTTTTTTTGGAGGGAGGGGTAACTTAGTCTTTTTATAAATGGGTAAAAGTAAAAATAATGGAAAACATAACAAAACTAGACAGAAGGATTAAAGTGAAAAAAATCGTGATAGTTTAAGGATACAAAAAATAAGTTCGTAGTTTAGAATTAAATGCAAAAAATCGTGATAGTTTAGAGGAGGTTTATGAAAATAACCCTTTAAAATAATGTAAAAGTTCAACCTCCTAATCACTCTATTTACCTATGACAATAGGTAACTATACTAATTTATTTTGATGTCTTGTTTTCTCTCTTAAAAAGCATGAGCATGATAAGACGAAAAAAACTTCATTATTTAAAAAAACTAAATGTTAGAAGCTTTATTTAATTTTCGTCTAAATTTTAAACTTTGTTTGAAATAGATATTAATAGTTTAATTAATGAATTATGGGCTTATAAAAACTACATTTAACACCAAAATAAAAAAATAGTCTGTCTTAAATTTCTTGTAACTTATTGATAATGTTACTGTGCTTTAACATGAAATTATATTAATATATTAAAAATATGTATCAAACAAATATTTTAATTTTAAATATATTTATATTATTATTATATTATTATCATTATTATTATAAGTAAAACATAAATTCCATACTAATCTTTGAAATAAATAATTTCAAAATGTTAGAGAAGAATACTAAATCATACAAAACTATTATATGGGATAATGAAAAATGATTATTCATGATGTAATAAAATATTTATAAATAAGAAAGGATGCCTTTAAGTTCTTATCTTCATATACGCGAATCGATCTAACTTTGTTAAAAAATTATACTAAATTATAAATGGGTTCTTAATTTTTTATTTATTGGTCTTAAATTTCTCAAGTCTAGTAGGTTTCACCTCTTGATCCAAATTTTTTTTTTCAGGCCTATGCCTAATACTCGAAAAAGAAGAGTGAAAAAAAAGAGACAAGTAAAACCATGAAACTTAAAACTTTTACACTGCAATGCTTATGTTCTCTTGAGTTTTGGCCTAATGCTCAAAATCCTCTTAAATCCAGGGATTTGGGTTCTGGATTGAAGCAAGGATTTGATGAGTTCTCATTTGAAGGAAGAATTGATGTTTCTTTTTGTGCTTGTGCGAGGGTGAAGCTACTGCAAGGGTCAAAGGAGGAAGTCACCATTATGTTTCGAGGGTTCGTCTCCCTTTCACCCTATGTTCAAATGAGCTACCTGCAAAATCCAATCAATCGACATAGTTTTTTATTCTAGATTTTTTTTCATTCTTTATGATTCTTTGTTTCGATCCATATTATTAGGGTTCTTTGAGTGACTTCGATCTCTTTTGTTTCATTTCTTTCCGAAATTGTTAGCCCCCAATTTCTTTGCTCGATTTTGTTTGATTTCACGATATGTGTCTTCTTTAGCCATGGATTAACAACATTTGTTGGTATTTTGGTGGATTAAGGCTTTTTGTGTTTGCGATTCTCTTTATTTTAGGTTGATTAGCGCTTGATTTTTTTGGCCCTTGCTATATATTGTTCAATGTCGTTCAATTTTCACTAAAGTTGTTTTTCTAATTTTTCGCTTGATATGTTTCATGTTGAAACCTATCCTTATGTCGCTTGAAACCATCTATATGTCTTTTGCTTAATCTATTTAATCTCATTGTCCTTGCTCTATTTAATCATAAAATTTTGTTAGCTTGATCTATTTAAACCATTTTTATTCGTGAAATTTTTTTGCTTGATCTATTTAATCTTGAAAGTCAATTTTTTTTTGCCTTATTGTTGATCAATTCTTGTTTTAACAAAAGGGGGTTTCATTGCCCTAACTCAATATTGTTCAATGTCGAAAAACACAAGTTTTTGCTCTGCATGAAACCATTATATGCTTAGTTTGATGCTCATTTGTTTATCATTTTTGTTCTCCCATTAAACATATATGCTTATTTGTTAAACATTTTTGTTCATGAAACCATGTATATGCTTATTAACAATCAATGAATTACATATTGAAAATTACTTTTGTAATTTAGAGAATTGTAGTACATGAGTAATGAATTTGTTTAAGGTTTGTAAACATTATTAGTTTTCATTTCTATTTACATATAATGGGCTAAAAAAAAGGTTAGGAAAAGAAAATTTCCATGGGTGAGACAAAACAAGATCGAATCATTGGACACCAATGATGGACAACATATTCGTTGGATTAATGATGCAAGAGAACATAGATGGCTACTACAACAATAATACACTACAAGAAAAATCGTTATTTTTGACAGCTTGGGCCGTAAAAAATTGTCCAAAATCTATTGCAAAAGTAAGTTTGCGACGGAGATTTCGACGGGAGAGAACCGTTGAAAAATTGCTCATCACAAACATCTTTCGTCTGCTCTATTCTAGCCATCGGAAGTTCCCACGGCCCGAGCCATGGAAACATTTGTCAAGGCTTGGGCTGTGAGAAAGTTCCCATGGCTCGAGCCATGGAAAAAGAAAATGATTGAGAATGATTGCTAGATTCAATGAGAAAATAAAGGATCAAATAACTATTGATCACAGGAAGAATCATCTTTAAAGTTATGAAATGAACTTTTGATCTTTATAAAAGTGTATTTGAGAAAAGTGGATGGGGGTGGAATGTTGAAAAATGTGTACTCGTCAAAAGAGGTAATGTGGGATGAAGTCATCAAGGCGAGTAATGATTTTAAGGAACTTCGTAACCAAAGTTTAAATTGAGATGGCCTACAACTTATATTATTTAATAGGCAAATAAAAAACTACAATACAATAAAGAACAAGTCGTTTCCCTATATCCATGACTTCTCCTTTTTATTTGCTTAAAGAATTGTCACCAGGAAGGGGGACTGGACAAGAAAAAAATTTGATTCCTCACACCAATAGTGTTGATGACAACACCAATATTATAGTCATGACTACAAACAATTGCATATGAAACTATGAACAATGCATAAGTTACATATGATAACCCATATATTCTGGAGTCTCAAGAACACATAATGACAACCTCTCATGGAACCACACTGAAAAGGAAATAGATCAGATTCAACGCCTATAGCAAGGAAGAAGAAAGTTTCTAATTGTAAGGTAAATGCAATGGCATGTGAACTTGCAAAGAAGAAACTTGAACTTCTAGAAGGAAATACTTGAACGAGATAAGAAGAAAAACCTATCATTTACTTTGTCGATGATTGTTGGTCCAAAATCGAGCAAAAGCTTCCAAATCTTACTCCTAAAGTCCAATTAGTAGTTGTTGAAGCCTTTAAGAATGAGAGTGAACTATGGACGTTTATGAGATGTTATGATCTAATGTTGTAATGTTAGATACTGAGTATTGCCATGTTCCTTTGCCCGCAAACACAACTGGGGGGTTTATTTCCATTTTCTCTAATAGTGAACCTTCATGCACTTCATTTCCCACGACACCCTTGGTCTCAAGAGCTTCTTTTGGATCTTCTATCACCCTTGTCACCACCTCGACTGTCGTCGCTGGCCATAGCTTCACTTTTTCTATGCGGCCCCTACAGTTGGATAGGATCTTCATTTCTTTAGTCCTTTTGTAAGGACTAAAAGTTAGTTGCATGCCCATCCTTTTCGTCTATTTTTTAAGCCTATACCTAGTGAAGCTAAGACTTCTTCAACTGCCGACAAGGAGTAGCTTTTGTCCGCTTATGTCCTTTTTTTGGTTGTAGTGTAGATGCTTCAAGTTAGAAGACTTGTGTGTGCTTTTGTTATGAACCTTTTATTGGTTATAGTGTAGATGTTTCAAGATTGAGGACTTTTGAGTGTTTTTGTTATGAATTTCTCTTGGCTTCTTTTTATCTGCTTAAAGTCAGTAAACTTATGTGTGCTTCTCTTATGTACTTTTGTGTGCAATTCCATCTCAAACTCGTATAAGACTTCTATTTTGTATTCTAGGGTGTTCAATTTCATGCTTTATCATATGCATTTTAACACACATTTTAATATGAATTGCATGGATGGATAGTCAACATTTATTGCTATTACTTGTTGAGGGCAAAATATTTGCAAAAGATGTACTTAATATTGATAACATATATGACTCCATATACATCTCGAGAATTCCTTGTCAGACCCACCTAGACCCATCCTTTGACATGAGATAAATATGTTCATAAAATGTTAATTTGACACCACATAAGAGGTGAAAATACAATGTTCTTCAAGTGGGAGGAATCTCTTGTGTCCAAAGGCCTACTTAGGCCTACCTAATTCGTTAGTGTTCAGGAAAACTTGACAATCCTTTTGTATGTCATTGCTCAATATGAATCAAGTTAAGAAATAAAAGAATAATTTTGACATTATGGAGAGATGATTTCTTGTTCGTTAGCAAATGAGTTTATTCGACCATCAGATGGAAATATAGGTGTTCATCCACGAGTGCGTGGACATGACAAATTCTATAGCATTTCACAGTGAGTTTTCACACTTGGAACATCTTACATATAGGCATTGGTCACTAATGAATTCATTATTATTATATACATAGAATGCCATTAGTGTTGTTGATGGAACACATGTTCCAACTCATACTATCAAGTTTAAGTAAGTTTCTTTTCAAAACTACAAGGGTTTTCTTTTGCAAAATGTAATGACTTTGTATCATTCAACCACATATTTCTTTTTGTTTGAGTGGGATGAGAAGGATATCTAGGCAATATGAAAGCATTGACATGGTGTCTTGAAAATGGAGAATTGGCGTACCTAAAGGTAGGGCTACTTATTTATTTTTCATAGTAATGCGTCATTCAGGACTATTTATTTATAAGACATATTCCTATCGGTAGGCAAGTTTTACCTTGTTGACTCAGGTGATGCAAACACTAATAATTTTCTAGCACCTTGTTGAGGGGGTAGGTGTTATTAGGCACATTCACCCATAACACTCCTATTGGAAAGCATCAAAATCCCAAAGATATACAATCATAGGCATGATCAACTAAGGAATTGTGTGAAAAGTCTTTTGGGATCTTGAAGAAAAGATTTAAGGTCCTTCGATCTTCGATTTCATATCCATTTTAAATTCATAAAGCTTATCATCGTAGCATGTTCAATAATTCACAACTTTATTCAAAAGTTTATCATTTGTGTCATTCACCTCAAGAGTTTCATGCTGATGACTTCATGCTAGTCATTATAGCTACCACCAATGAGAGGATACGATGAGCACAACTTCGTGATGTCATATCTTCTAGGTTTTGGAATGATCATCTAAAAAGTAATAGTAAGCATTCATCCAATTCTACAGTTTCCACCGAAGATTCCATTAAAACACTTCCTTTGTTCCAAATGGGGCAAGGAAAAAAAACCCTTTACATCAACCACCTTTTCTCTACTTCGAAAGGTAAGGCAACCACTCCTCTTAAGAAGCTTATCTTTTCTCTTGATCAAGAGGTAAGATATGGAACCTCTTTTACAAAGGAGCTCTCTTAATTTTTCTAAACAATTGTTTCTCTCTTTTACAATACAATGCTCACAAGAGGAGAAGAGAGAAAGAAGAGAAAAACTAAAATAGTAACTTCAAGGAAAAGGTCTTCTTTTGATAACTTGAAGTTTTTCTGGATGGATGGCTTTGCTTCAGGCTTTGACACTCATTTTATAGGCTTCAGTGTGTGAAAAATTCGTCCAGAATTTTTTTCACAATTTACTCATTAAAAAATAGTCGTTACTATTCATTAACCGGGAGGTCGGTCGACCGCACATCTAGATCAGTCGATCGGTCTATGTGACCGTTGCACGATTTCTTTAGCTTATGTGCTTGATCGTCGACCAAACTATCAATCGGCCAGTCGATCGGTATATTCTCAACATCTTTTATTTCGCCCGTTGAGATGATCGGTCAGCCGGTGCATCGACCGGTCTGTCGACCGATGTAGTCTCGATGTAGATCTGGGCTCATGTATTGATCGGTTGACCGATATCTCCAATCGATCGACCAGTGTTGTCTCGATCGGCCTTATTTGCTTCGACCGATAAGTTGACCGACCTGCACTATTTTAAATATAACTTTTTACACAATTATTCAAATTAGATAATCTTAGATTTTGTGGATAGCTAATAGGATTCTCTACAACTTTGATATTCGTCATTCATCCGAAATCTAATAAGACCATAGTCAATTATTTAATCAATGTTTGGTGCATAAAGTTATCCCTTTTTCTTTAAACTTTTTCAGTAATTAACTTTAATCTTTTGAAGTTTGTATCATCAAAATTTTATATGGCATTAAAAATTTGCTCCAACAATCTTCCCCTTTTTTTATGAAGACAAATCAAGAAATATGAAAAATATATAAGTTGTAAAAAAATTGTAAAATCTTGTAAAAAACAATTTTTCTCCTCTTAAATCTTAGCTTTCCTTACAATGATGCACATAAGTACTAATAGAAAGATACTCTTCATATAAATTTATATTCATAGCATATTTCTCCTATATTTCTTCCCCTTTTGTTTCATCAAAAAATAATTTGTATATGAAGCACATAAGAAACCATATGTAACTCCCCCTTAATCATGTTGTCTTAAAAAAAATTATTCTCCCCTTTTGTCATATAATAAACATGTAAAGTGTTGCATCATAAAGAGTTAAAAAATGCAAAAAAAGTATGGTTATTTTATAATGGAAAAAATCAAAATTGAGCTAGAGGTTATGAAAGTCGTCTTAAAAAATTTGTATTACAAATCAAAATATTGCATAAAACTTTGATACAATAATAATATCAATAATATGTCAAAAATAATGTTGGAAGATTTTAACATGCTCCCCCTTTCACTATAACCAATCTTTTTCTATTTTATATGTTCCTCTTTTCTTTCAAAGAAATAATAATTTTGAAATTTGGAGTGAAATAAAAAAAAGTAAATGATACTTTTACCATGTCCTTCGTACCTTCACATTTTCAATTCCACTTGTCTTTTGCTTTACATGTGAAGCACACCTGAAAAATATTTATTTAACATTTGGTACCCAAACTTCTTTGGGTCATATTTTGTTAGACAATGTTCTTTTTGGAACCCAAATGATGTCTACTTTGATGATTTTCTTATTTTGCATTGATATGTGTAATGGCCATAAAATCCACATGTAAAATATTTAAAATGTGATTTTCTATCATAGAAATGATTAGATTTCCAATAAGGGTTTTTATGTTCAAAATGATTCCTAAGATTATTTTTCGTTATATAAGAAATAATCTTATTGTTATTTTGTGTATTTTTCAAAAAAATATTTTCCTATTTTACTTTTCTATAGAACATGCTAGTTTTACAATTTCACATGCATGTGTAATCTCCAAAGTATCAATTTTATTTTTCAGGTTTTCATTTTCCATAAAATAAGTATCATTTTCTTCTTTTAATTTTTCAATCTCATGTAGTAATTTTTCATTTTCCTCTTTAAGTGAAAAATACCTTTTTATAAGAGAGGGAGTTCTTTATTCACATCTAAAGAAAGATTTTCTTCGGAAGAATTCAATGAATCATTATTTGAATTTGAAGGGCTAAAACTTACCTCATCCTTGTGTGCCATTAAGTATTGGTATGCTTCATCACTAGAAAAGGTTGATGAGTCACTTGTTTCACTTGACTCCTCATATTTTTTTCTTTTTACCTTTCTGAGATGTCTCTTCTTTGTATTGTTTGTATGATCTTCTAGTTGGCTTCTCATTCTTCTCTTTCTTTTTTACCAACTTGAGATACTTATCTAGTTTTCTTGTGTAGCGTGCAAGTTTCTTTTCGTCCACTTCCTCTTCACTTGAGTCTTCTTTCTTTTCGTATGCTTTCAATGCCAATATCTTCTTTTTAGGAGCATTTTCTTCTTCTTCTTCTTCTTCTTCTTCTTCTTCTTCTTCTTTTTCTTCTTCTTGGATTCCGATCTCATAAGTCAATAGTGATCTAATTGGATCATCGAAATCTAGACTATTCAAATCTTTTTCTTCAATCATGGTCCTCTTTGTATGTCATTTGGAAGAAAGAAACTTGAGAAACTTTTTTTACTTTTGGGGGGTTAGTTCTTGGCTTGCTCAAGGAGGATAAGCCATTGACAATATCTTTAAAAGGGACAACCATATCATTAATGGATTCATTTTTTAGCATTTTGAAGGAGTCATATTGATGATATAGAATATTTAATCTAGATTTTTTAACTTTATCCGTTCCTTCATAAGTAGTGAAGAGTTTCTTCCAAATCTCAATTGCACTTTCACAACTAAAAATCAGATTAAATTTCGTTGAATCCAAAGCACAATAAAAAAAATTATTTTTAGCTTTTCAATCTAGTTTTGAAAATATTTTTTGTCTTTCATTATAATCTGAAGGTAATTTTTCATGTAAATAATAACATTTTTTAACAATATCCCACATGTTAATGTCAATTGAGCATATGTATGCTTGTATTCTAATTTTCCAATAAGCAAAATTCGATGCGTTAAAAAGGGAAGGATGACTAATTTATTGTCTTTCGAAAAAACTAAATCCACTTGATGTCATGACCCTAAAGATGGTTAAATCTTAAAATAAAATGATTAAATATTGAAACAAGATGATTAAAAATCAAAATAAGAATAACCTGGCTCTGATACCAATTGTAGGATGTCAAAGAACATCAAGAGGGGGAGTGAATTGGTGTTTAAAAATGAAACTATCGATTTCACAAAATGTGTTGCGAAAGCTTAAAATCGATTCAACAATATTCAAATCAATGCAAATTAAATTATATCACAAATATAATATGAGAGGGAGAGAGAGATAATGTAGACATAAGAACATAGGTGGTTGTTGACGAGGTTTGGCCACAGCCTACGTCCCCGCTCTGACTTCTCGATCTCAAGATCGTCGGAGATTCCACTAAAACACTTTCTTTGCTCCAAATGGGCAAGGAAGAAAAGCCTTTTACATCAATCACCTTTTCTCCGCTTCGAGAGGTAAGACAACCTCTCCTCCTTGGAAGCTTATCTTTTCTCTCGCTCAAGAGGCAAGATATGGAACATCTTTTACACAGGATCTCTTTCAATTTTTCTGAATAATTGTTTCTGTCTTTTACAATACTATACTCACAAGAAGAGAAGAGAGAAAGAAGAGAAAAACTAAAATGATAACTTTAAGGAAATGGTCTTCTTTTGATAATTTGAAGTTTTTCTTCAATGCTTGGATGGATGCCTTTACTTCAAGCTTTGACACTCCTTTTATAGGCTTCAGTGTGTGAAAAATTCGTCCAGAAAATTTTCCACAATTTACTCATTCAAAATAGTCGTTACTCTTCATTTGACCAGGAGGTCGATCGATCGCATATCTAGACCGGTCGAACGGTCTATGTGACCATTGGATGATTTCTTCAGCTTCTACGCTTAATCGGTCGACAAAACTATCAATCAATCAGTCGACCGATATAGACTCAACATTTTTTATTTCGCCCGTTGAGCTGATCGGTTGGCCAGTACATCGACCAATCTGTCGACCGGTCCGTCGACTAATGTAGTCTCGACATGGATCTGGATAGATCATGTATTGGTCGGTCGACTGATATTTTGACCGGTGTTGTCTCGATCGAGCTTATTTGCTTTATTCGTGACCGACCTGCACTAGTTTGAACATAACTTTTTGCACAGTTATCCAAATTAGATAATCTTGGATTCCATGAATAGCGAATAGGATTTCTACAACTTTTGTTCATCATTCATCTAAAATCTAATAAGACCATAGTAATTATTTAATCAAAGTTTCGTGTATAAAGTTGTCCATTTTTCTTTAAACTTTTCCAGCATTTAACTTGAGCCTACTACTTTTATATTATTTAATCATCAAAATATAATTTTATATTGCATTAAAACTTTTCTCCAACATTATCTACCTACTACTTTTGAACTTGAGCCTTCGGATGCATTAATTAACATACCCCAAGCAGACACCTCAGATATGTTCGAACCCCAATTCCTCTTGTTTTCCCATTAGCTCACATAAGTTGAATCCACCTTTACACCCAGAAACTTCATATTATGTTCATTCATGTTCTATGGATGTATCAAATAATGGAGGATCTATTTCTCTTACTCGTCCTTCTCGGGAGCACAGACGACCACTTCATTGTCAAGACTACATCTACAACTTAGTGGCCAACAGTTTCATTCAAGTTGAATGACGAGATCTCCATGAAACATTTGCTCTTGTTGCCAAACTAGTTACAGTTCTATGCTTCCTCATTGTTGCACTAACATGTTGTCTCTCCATCAAATGGACATGGATAATGCTTTCTTACATGATGACCCTCATGTAGAAGTCTATATGCATTTTCCCCCGGGCTTTCCTTCCTCTCAACCTAATATTGCATGCCAACTTCATAAGTCTTCATATGACCTTCGTCAAGCTTCTTGCAATTGGTACTTCAATCTCTCTAAAGTCCTCAAAGCATATTATTTTATACGGTTCATGGCTGACTACTCATTGTTCACATATTTCAAGAATGACATTTTTTTTGCACTTCTTATTTATGATGATGATATTATTCTTGCGGGCACATCTGGCACCCATTGTATTACAGTCAAATCGTGCCTCAATAGTTGTTTTCATATTGAAGATCTTGGTCCTCACAAATATTTATTGGCATGTTGGGTGCTAAACCTACATGTTTTCCCATGGATCAAAATCTCATGCTTTTTACGAACTCAGGGGATCATCTTCCACACAAAGCGTTATCGACACTTAGTTTGTCGTTTGGTTTGTCTCATGATTACTCATCAATAATTGAACTATCTAGTTCATATTTTAGCTGAATTTGTTCATAATCCTCGATAGGAGGCATTGAGATGCACTTCAACGTGTTCTTGGATATCTTAAAGGCTCTCATGGTCAAGGCATTCTTTCATCTTCTTCACTTCATATAACTACATATTGTGACTCTAACTGGTCTAGTTACCCAATGACTCGTCATTCACTTTCTGGGCATTCATCTTTTTAGGTCCGTCTCTTGTATCTTGGAAGACAAAGAAACAAGCTATTGTTGCCCATTCTTTTATAGAGGCTGAATATTTGTGTCTTCTGCCAGCTATTTGTGAATTGATTTAGCTTCATTGAATTGTTTTCTCTCGGTGTCTTTCATTCGCAACCAGTGCATCTTGTTTGTGACAATGAAGCAAGTCTTTATATTGCGGCCAACCTAGTATTTCGTGAACGTACAAAACATATAATATTGATCGTGTACATTAGCATCTTTTGTTTCGTGTTATTACAACTTCCCATATTTCCGCCATATACCAGTTGGCTAATATTCTTACAAAAGCTCTTGGTTGAGATCAGTTTCATTTTCTGCTTCACAAATTGGATATTCATGATATTCATATGCCAACTTGAGGGGTATTATTAAGATAATCATGTGCCATGATGTAATAGCAAGATATGCCACCTGTGAATAACCATCATATAGCTAACTTTGCTGATCAGGTTCTCTTATCATAGTGCAACAATAATATAACTATAGGATGTTAGTTTAGTTGTTACTCTATTTCTCATCTTGTATATAAGTGTTTAACCAATGTACATAGATTCATATAAGGGAGTATTTTCCTACAAATAACCTTTTCACATTACTAGTAATATGAAGTTAAATTACTTGGGCCCACCACATTGTCTTGTTTACTTTGTTTTAATTTGTAGACAATCTGAATTACCCAGTATATTACCTGTAAAGTGACAATCCATATTGACTGCAATGGGGTGTCCATCTAATTTTATCTCTCTTCCATTTCTGTTCTTTCCAATCTTAGACAAATAAACATGAAATAATATAAGAAAATTATATAACAACAACGAAAAAAATATCACCATTGTTATCATAACTAATGATATTAATTTATTTAAAGTATTATTTTTATAATTATTATTCATATGAATTGCATATTAATATTAATCATTATTTTGAATATTACATATATTTATTTAAAATATTTATTAATTTATTGCCACATCTATATTTATTTAGTTTATTAATTTTATTAGTAAATAATGTCATTTGAATTGCTAGAAAGATTATTTGTAAATAGTAAACAAGGTCATGCACATTACTGGTAATTTAATAAGTGACAATCTTTGTGTCACGTAATGTAGATTGCTAGGTAATGTGAAAAGTTAATACAATAAATGCCACTAACATTGAATACAATTTTTCTCTCATGATTTCTTTATTTATTCTAATAGAGATGATGAAATTTACGTCTTAGGTTGAAATAAAAGGCTTCCTATAGGGGAAATTAAATATTAGGCTAATATGTCCACAAATTATAAGCATTCAAAAAGGAATTAACCATAAATAATTAATCCTAATTTACGACTAAAACTATTAAAAAATGATGCATGCCATGATCAAATTATAGAAAAATTATTTAAAATAATAAACTAAAATATTTGGTATTTTGTATGCATCATGTTCGAATATGATAGAGGAGAATTATGATGTCATCAAGAAGACATTTTTATGTCGTTCTTGAGAGTTGGAGGCATGGGATATATGACCCATGGAAAGATTGTCAAGCATAAGTATTAGGACATCCGAATTGTGTCATTGGAGGTGGCAACCAATTCATTGTGTACATGTGAATCCATCACTCAAAGTTTGCAAGTTGAGCCCAAAGAAGAAGTTGCACTTGACAATTATTATTGTTGATGCAAATGTAAGGGCAATACACGTTTATTTATGTTGTATGCCTTTGTATATTACGCCCTTGGACTTATATCTCACAAGTGTTAGAGCTCATTTCTAGAAGAATGTCCGAATGAAGCATCAATGAAGTTGTGTTAGTTTGTAGTTTGTCGGTGTGAACCATGTTATTGTACTAATTATCTTTATTGTCTTTTGTCTTGTATTATCAGCATAATTATGGTTTGTTGCTCTATGCATTTTGTGTCACCCTAATGTGTGCTCTTATCTTTGTTAGATACATTTTCAAGTCTTATAATATGTTCGATTTCTATATATTCCTCAAATCTGAACTATTGCCAATTTAACCTTTACAACGACATCTTCATTGATGCATAATAATGCATAGTTGTATTACTTGATGGAATTGAAATGTTAAAAAGTGTACAATAGGTGTATAAGTTGGATGTAGAATAATGTTTAATTGTATTATTTGATGGAATTGAAATTTAGAGGTGTACAATTGTACTATTTGATGCAGAATAATGTTTGTGATTCATCTTTCCACTCTTGTCTTCATGATTTTGCTCTACTATATGCCATCCGCGTAAACAAAATACACAAAGAAGAGTGAAAAGATAATATATATTATAATAGTTGTATAGAAATTTAATTAGTATGAAAAATATTGGGAGTAAAGAGTGTTAAGATTATAAAATAAATGATGTTGATCTTCTTAATGGCTTAAGCTTTTAGGAATACTGTCAAATTTAATAAGGAGAAATTGAAAAGAAAAGTTGCACATGGACATTTCTTATTCAAGAAAAAAAATAATATAAATTGAATCATGTCCAGATACCACCTATAAGCGTAAAGAACAAATCAGAATTTTGGTTCTCTCACATAGAACTTACACCCAAACATGAAGCTAGAATAAAAACTTCACATCATTTAATTCTTGAGAACTACATAGAAGTTAAGTTCAGCCAAATTCTAGCATCATTAAGCCAATCCATTTTAGTTTATTAAAACATTATAATAAATTATAAATATGTTATTAATTTTTTTTATTTATTTGACTTGAATTTTTTAAGATGAGTAGGTTTCACCCATTGATCTATTACTTTTTACACCCCTATGCCGAATACATGAAGAAGAAGAGTGGAAAAAGAGAAGCAAGTAAAATGTTCTCACTACATATCTTTAAAAGAAAGCTTATTGATTAAGGGATTAAATGAAAGTTACATTAATTTTAGAACAAAAATTTAAATCCCGAGGAGCTTGATTAAGCATTATAGATGATGTTCTAAAAATTGGACTAGAGATCTAACTGATATGTTATATCAACCCCAATTTTTATGTAAGGACATTTACGTCTTTTTACTAAAACCCTAGGCTAGATTTTATAAAAAGTCCCAATTCTTTCCTCTCTATTTTCTTTTCTTATTTCTCTCCTCTGGCGACGGCTACAACCCTAAATCTTGAGGAAAAAGGAGGACAACAAAGAGGACAAAGAAGAAGGGGATATGGACAAAGAAAAATGAATCAACAAATAAGAAATGCAACAAGACCCTAGGTATGTAAAGAAGATCCAAATCTTCTCTTCCCTTTTAATGTTTTGTCTACAAGGATTGAGAGATATAGGAATATCCTAGTTCCTATTTGGGATTATAAATGAGGGTTCATTAGATAAGATGTATTAGAAGTGATAATTTTAATATTTTAAAAATATTATTAATCTATATCCATGTTTTAGATGGATGTTCATGATGAGTTGCATCACGACACATATTAATATTACATATTCGTCTAATATATAATTATTATTAAATAAATATATTTGACCAACTCGAGTTCATTGGAGCCATCTCCATATCGATGCTTCCTACACGAAGCTATTGAGTTGTTGAAGTGTTATCTTGATTAATAAAACAAAAATCTTAATATGACAACATAGTCTTAATTATATTTTGGAGTAGACTATTAATACAATAAAGTGAATAATTTGAGTTAATAAAAAAAGGAAATTCAAGGAGCATTAACAGCCCATTTTTTGTTAGAATAATTTCTCTTTATCTTATGAGTTCACAAGTCAATGTTTTATTATGAATGAAATGACAGCCGATTTGCGACATCGCAAGCAATTCGTCGCTAAGTCAATGCTAAAGCGTGGATAAAATAAATAACCACACATTAGCATCGACATGACATCGCAGAGAGAAGACGCTAGCATTTGGTAACTATTTTCATCACAATGACAAACACGACGCTACTAGTGTCATACGTTGTTGCTATTACAACGCCAAAGGTGTCCTTGCAAGGAGTTTATTTGCGTCGCTAATATAACGCTAAGTTGGCGCTGAATCTCGCGACTCTATTACGACGCTGAGGTGGCGCTAAGTTTGTGCTCCCTATGGAGCTACTTGGATGATAAGGAGATGCTAAAGTGATGTCGTGATGCATTTCTATTGCAACGCTAATGTGATGCCTAAAAATGCGATGCCAAGGTAACACTAATATATAAATTTTAAATAGTGCCCGATCTCCTTGCGTCACTAATGGGACCTTAACGTGACGCTAATTCCTGATAATTTTGCCTCATTCCAAATGTATTGTTCACTTCCCACACCATATAAATTTTACAATGAATATATAAATGACAATAATAGTAACAAAATGATATCACACATCATAACAAAATCATATCAAAGATATATGATACAAATGTTTCCATTCTAAATCGTTATTTTGGGCATTGTCATTCCTCACATTCGATGCAGACGTACTCGGTCCTTAGCCTCGTAGCGACTGAGTGTCCGCCTGGAGCACGGTCTAGATTGCCTGCAAAATGGGAGCCAAAAGCTGAGGAAACTACAGAGCTAGCTGCTCCGAGACGAGTCCCCTGAATGTGAGCTCAGATGCGGTGGATGAACTCGGAGTAGATGAACAGCATGCATATTCTACACTCCTCCTAGAAGCTGAGTGACTATGCCTAGGCCACACAAGTATCCTCCTCATATTGTGCCGACCACTTCCTCCCAAGCAGGAACGTCCTCTACAAAATAGACAAATTATATATTATATTATAAATCATATAACATAAAAAACATATAAACATACAAAGTGTTATAACATTAAAAACATGAATCATTTTTTAAATACGTTACTTGGTAGTTGAGTACTAAAATCATCTTCGTACTTCTCGGCATCTTCTGATTATATGCATCTTAAAAAATTTAAACATTGCATATTTGAAAAATAGTTTATGCTAATGTAAACAACCAATTGAAAATGTGATCATACTTATCAGAGCTCTACAAATAGTGGGCGTGACCAAGTCATTGGTCTTCCTACTTTTATGTGTGACCTCGTAGACCACACGAAAGTCGACAATACCACCTTATTTTTCCTCCTTCATTGAAGTTTCAAATATTATAAAATAAGTATAAGATAAAGATTTGATTATTTTATTTTGTATCTACATTACCATGCGTCATCGATGCTCATCAAATCGAATCAAGTCGCCTATGTGGATGTGGACATCAAGATTCGAAAGTCTATTAACTTTTGCCTTTGCAAATTTTCTTTGCCATTCGTCATCCATCCTATATCAATGTCAAATACTTAAACTTTGTATAATTACAAATTTAATAAAATAATTCAAATGTAAACTTACCACTTCTTACATAACAACTCCCAAACTGAGCATCTAATATGCCTCGGGCATTTTTGTATACACTTCTCCAAACTAAGGCCGACGGAAGTAACAACCTTAAAAAATTTATATAGCCAATTTCTAAATATTATAGATGTTAGTAATTTAAAAATAATATAAAATAAATTATCTAATGTAAAAAAAGATCATTCAGAAAACTCTAGAAAGATGTCATTCCGCACTTGAATTGGAACATCTTTCGATGATCCTGCCCCTTTCAACAAGTGGGAAATGACAAGAACTAACATCCTGCACGGTAGAAGCGGATATGAAACTGGTCATACAATTTATGAAAAAGAATTAATTTTGTGTTTATAAGCAAAACTATAAAGAAATTTATAGAACTTATTTAGCTTATGGTCGAGCAATGTTATTGATGGTGACCACCACATTATCGTGGAATCCCTATTCTTCTGTCAAAGAGAGAAATCATCATCCGCTGCAACTAGAATAGGCTAAGAGGGTCCGACATAAATTTATAGAACTTATTTAACTTATAGTAGAGCAATATTGTTGATGGTGACTACCCCATTATCATAGAATTCCTCTTCTTCTATCGAAGAGAAATCAGCATCCATCGTAGATGGAGTAGGCTGAGAGGGGCCGACATGATCGATGGGTCCTAGTAACGAACAAATCATTAACATAATACAAAATTAAACTGATGATAGTTCATATATCAAAAGTAAACTTCTCACCCATGCGATATTGCTTCGTGATTTGTCGACGGCGTCGCAACTGACACCGTTAATATAAGAAATGATTAATGTAATTACATTAAATATAAAATAAAATACTAATAAATATATCACCTAGCATAATATGTTGATCGTCGTCATGTGGTCGTGTGGAATGGACGCTAGAATGTTGAGAAGCATCCATCGGCGGAGGCTTAGCAACTGTTACCATAAAAAATAGTTAAATTATTTGCATGCATTTAAATTAAATACACAAAAATAACCTGCGGTGACATGTCGATCAGTGTCATGCGATCGAGACGATCCAACAATGGACTACCTACTACGCGAAGATCCGGCTATGTGCCATGTCGGCAGTGGAGCAACTGTCACCATTAAAAATCATTAAAATATTTGCATATATTTGAATTTATTAAATACATAAAAAAATAACCTGTTATGACACATTGATCATCGTCATGCAATTGAGATGATCCAACAATGGACCGCTTACTGTGTCACGATCCGACTATGTGCTCTATCGGCGACGGAGCAACAGCCACCACAAAAAATAACTTACTAATTAGTACCAATTGGTCGAATATAAATTAGACAATATCAGAGGACTTGTCTCAGAGCAGCTAGCTCAATAGTTTCCTCAGCATTTGGCTCCCATTTTAGGCAATCCAGACCATGCTCCAGCCGCACACTCAATCGCTACGAGGCCAAGGACCGAGTATGTCAGCATCGAATGTCAGGAATGGCAATGCCCACAATAATGATTTAGAATGGAAACATTTGTATCATATATCTTTGATATGATGTGTGATATCATTTTGTTATT
This sequence comes from Pontederia crassipes, assembly GCA_030549335.1. Taxonomy (NCBI): domain Eukaryota; kingdom Viridiplantae; phylum Streptophyta; class Magnoliopsida; order Commelinales; family Pontederiaceae; genus Pontederia; species Pontederia crassipes. The sequence goes on along the minus strand of CM060189.1, from coordinate 47,321,631 downwards.
ATTATTGTCATTTATATATGCATTGTATAATTTGTATGGTGTGGGAAGCGAACAATACATTTGGAATGAGGCAAAATTATCAGGAATTAGCGTCACGTTAAGGTCCCATTAGCGACGCAAGGAGATCGGGCACTATTTAAAATTTATATATTAGTGTCACCTTGGCATCGCATTTTTTGGCATCACGTTAGCGTTGCAATAGAAATGCATCAAGACATCACTTTAGCGTCTCCTTGTCATCCAAGTAGCGCCACAGGGAGCACAAGCTTAGCGCCACCTCAGCGTCATAATAGCGTCGCGAGATTCAACGCCAACTTAGCATTGGAATAGCGGCGCAAATAAACTCCTCGCAAGGACACCTTTGGCATCATGATAACATTGTAATAGCGTCAACGTGTGGCACTAGTAGCGTGGTGTTTGTCATTGACATCGTTGCGACGCAAATAGTTACCAAATGCTAGTGTCTTCTCTCTGCAACGTCATGTCGATGCTAATGTGTGGCTATTTGTTTTAGCCACGCTTTAGCATCCACTTAGCGACAAATTGCTTGCATCGCAAATCGGCTGTCATTTGATTCATAATAAAACATTGTTTTGTGAACTCATAAGATAAAGAAAAATTATTCTAACAAAAAATGGGTTGTTAATGCTCCTTGAATTTTCTTTTTGGATTAACTCAAATTATTTTCTTTATTGTATTAATAGTCTACTCCAAAATATAATTAAGACTATGTTGTCATAAATAAGCTAATTAAGATTTTTGTTTTATTAACCAAGATAACACTTCAACAACTCAATAGCTTCGTGTAGGAAGCATCGATATGGAGATGGCTCCAATGAACTCGAGTTGGTCAAATATATTTAGTTAATAATAATTATATATTAGACGAATATGTAATATTAATATGTGTCGTGATGCAATATTTCAATATATACCACGTTAACGTGTTTGCCAAATAAATCATCGAAATTTTGAGCGTGGTTAGAACTATACGAGAGCGGACTGCCATAAATATGGGAGAGAATAATATTGTTGTGTTAGTGAAGATAACTCCAGAAAAACTCTGTTAGTGATCAGGCTGAGAGGTTATTCCGGAGTCATCGCGTCCTAGGAAGGTCTCGGGCTCAAAGCACACCGCATCCATTGTGTAACAACCAAAAAAAAAAATCTCTCTCAAACATAGAAACAACAAAGGAAACAAAAATTTAAAGCATGGAAAGATTAAAAAGTGGAAAGGAAACCAGAATTCAAATTGAATTTGAATTCAAATCAGAAACAAAGAAAGAAAAGACAAAGGAAACGAAAAACTTGAAATCGGAAAGGAGAATCTCCTCCTCCGATTTCCTTCTTCAAATCGGACTCCCCAATCTCTCCTTGATTTCGGCCGGCCTTATGCTATAAAAGGGCATGAGAAGGAGCCCTTGTAACTCCCCTTCGACCTCCATGAACAGCCGCCGCCACTGCCTCCTCTCCCCTGTTCTCCCTCTTCCCTCTCCATCGGACTGCGCGCGCACGAGGATGACAAGAGCAGGCAGCAGTCGTCCGGCGCACACAACAGCCTCCCTCGACGTCCATGAAGGCAGGACACACCTCTCCCACCGGCCAGAAGCGACCGGAACCCGAGCAGTCGACGTAGGAATCGTCGGCGAACCAAAAGCGATCGGAAAGGTACCTTAGATGTTCTAATCCCCTTAGACTATGATTTGTTAATCATAAATTGCGTATGATGACCCCATAATAATCTAGTGATCATGAACCACATTTTTCGTATTGGAATCATCGCGAATCGACGGCCGAAGGATGGCTGAAAAAAGGGAAGAAGTCTGGCGCAGGTTTGCACACCAGCGACCCGGCCCGAGTCAAGGATGACTCGGCCCGGGTTATCTAGAGCACGGCCCGGGTATAAGCATACCCGGTCGAGTCATCATGCCGATGAAGACGCGCGATCCTCAAGCATCGACCCGACCGAGTTGGATTCTGACTCGGCCCAGGTCGCATCGATCGGTCGACTGGACCGAGCACGTGCTCGGCCAGGATGACGGCCGGTGTACGGTCCTCAGCCCGGCCCGAGTCGACTCTCGACTCGGACCGGGCCATATGTCTGAGTCACCCGAAAGTGACCCGGCCCGGTTCCTTCCCAACCGAGCCGGGGTTCTATCAACCAGAATAGGATGCCTTCCGTTTAGGCCCCGATCTTTTCCCGATTGGGCCCCACTTTTGACAGGCCCAAATGAGATCTTGTCCCAGATGGTAAAGACTATCAGGAGCCTTCCTCACTCGAAGGATGGGTCGGGTTTGAGTATAGAGAACATAAGTTTATTGCCTCAGGGAAATGGGATCTGACCTTGCCCTTTTCTTGATCTATGATTCGGAACTCCACAGATGTTAAACAAGATAAGTAAAGAAAAGATGAAACTACGGGATCACTATGTGCCACCCGAAAGTATAGAGTAAAGTATGATATGGTATAGAGTAAAATATGGTATGGTAGAGCTGAGGAGACAATGAACCTACTAGTCCTTAACGACCACTGCTCTTGGGGTACAGGTCATCTCCCACCTGTATTCAGAAAAGAGTTATACATTGGCATATCTCCTTCCCCAAAGAGGGCATTTTATTGATTACAGTGTCAGAGGGACAGGTAGCTTAGCTGCGGAGACAGCGAATCCTACGGATCCTTAACGACCACTATTCTTGGGGTACATGTCCTCTCCCACCTGTATCCCGAAGAGGGTATGCATTGACATGACACCTCCCCCAAAGTGAGCATCCCTGACTTCACAAATGCATAGAGGCACCTCTGACTTCCCTACCTAATAAAGTTGAGCTCGCTTAGGACAACGAATTTCAAGGACTGCATAGTAATGTAAAAGATGTAGTACAACGCATGGCAAAGTAAATCATAGTAAAGTATAGTATGAAAAAGTACAGAACATGGCACAGTAAAGACAAAGTATAGTTATCATAAAGTATAGAGCATGGTATAGTAAAGACACAATAGCATTACAATATGGAATAGAGCATAGTAAAGTACTGATCATGATAAGAAAAGATGGGACCACCTGTTCATAGTAAAACATTGTTTACCCATTATTGACTTCCGCATAATTTGATTATCAATTTATAGCCTATGTTATCTATTGTACTGAGTGTTTTTCGCTCATGGGTATTCCATGCCCCTGCATTTGGAATTTTGCATGTGAGAATCCTATTAGAGAGGAGTAATTGGAGGACACAGAGCTCAAGGATCACTGCACATGACTCATCAAGCAATAGTGTATTTTTCTTTCATTCGCATTAGTTTGTTTCTGCATTATTGGATAATTTGGTCTTTCCTCTTGAAATTAGACATGTGGTCATCTATTTAGACCTATTGGATATTATTGTCATTTCCTTTCCATTATGGATCGCATTAGATGTGGTATATATTCAAACGTTTCTTCCTTCTGCAATAAAGTTTTTATCGAGTTTATTACTATTTTATTCATTTCCGCGTGTGCTATTCGTTGAATGATCAAAGTCATTGTATAGCCAATAGTTAGTAGGCAGTGTGGCGACCCCAAGGTCAACCTGACCGCTTACGTGGCGGGAGGACCGATTTTGGGAGTGTTACACATTGTACCAAAGGTTCCATCTGCCAAGAAGAACAAATATGTGCTAAAGCGAAGGGACGAAACCCGAGGAGGCGATCCTGCTACCATTGCCAGTTCCTCCCAGCCAAGGGCGGAGGCAGGTAGGTTCCTACGCCTGCAAGTGCAAGCACTGGAATTCTATATTAGTAATTACATTCCCTAATGCAATCATATATTTACTATTAGCTTGCTGGTAGTTCCACTTAATTGCTTAGTTGTGACCGGGTTCAAATCTCCTCAGCACTGACAATTTTTCATTTCTTTTTTAATCTCCTGATTGTCGTATAATATTTTTTCCTTATATTTTTATCCAATAATTATTCTCTTCTAGGCATTATATTATATTTTATTCCTTTAATCATTTTTTTTCTTAGTTACATGGTTCAAGTCCATAACTTTTTACCACTTATTTTTATAGTTGATCTTCCATGTTTTATAATTTTTTATAATATTTTTGTTCTCTATTTTCATCTAATTAATTCATTCTTTCTCTTTAGACATTATGCTTTACTATTTTATATATTATTTATATATTACCTTTAATCAAAGTATAATTAGGTGGTTATGGTATCATTTATACTCATTTGATTCATAATTATTATATATAATTCATATACATAAATAGTAATGCAATATTGTTTTGTATTATACCCATGATCTCTTTCTAGCTCTAGTGTTATAATTAATACTATCAATTATTATTTATGTTTTAATATCATAATATAATATTTTAAATTAATTTTGGATTCTAAAATTAATATCTATATATATATAAGTAAAAAAATAAAATTTACGAAAAGAACAAACGAACTCAAATGTGAACTCACTCAAAATATTTTTAACTCCGCCACTACTCCGAGCCCTCCTTGCTGACATTATCTCGTCCTACCCCAGCTACCACAACTCCATCCCTACCCAGCAGCGGCATCAACAGCAACATCAGAATGACCAATACCTTGCCACCTGCTAAACTTATCCCCGTCAGTTCCCAGTTTGACCAGTATGTACTGCAGAAGAGGCCTCTTCCTGTTCCTCGTGCTGAGGAGCAGCAATCTGTTTGGGAAGGCAGCAAGTCTGAAGTGCCAAGGACCCTGCTGCAACACTTTGAGCCTGGAGCTGTGGGTCCACCTGGCGCACTAGACGATGGAAAGCAGCTCAAGATGGAACCTGGGGTGCTAGATGAAGAAAGCGTCTTCAAATAACTCAAACCTGGTTAAACTTTTTTTAAAAAGTAATTTTCCTCTTTTCATTATCCATGTATTGAACTTGGGACCAAAGTTATCATCAATCCACACATAAGAGGGAGTATTAAGAATATAAAATTAATGATATTGTTCTTCCTAATTATTTAATTTTTTAAAAAAATTGGTTAACACATCAAATTTAAAAAACTCACGTCCTCTCATTTCTAAAAATGTTAAGGAGACGGACGGTTAAATGAAAATCTAATAAACCACTTGAACTGAGAAAATAATGTCACAACATTGAAAATTACTTTTTTATTATAGCACTAAACCATCAGGAGTACTTTTATGTCATGGATCAAAGACTTTTATTATAGCAAATCCTTACGAGAAGAAGTAAAAAAAAAAAAAGATTAGGCATCTATCTTCTTGAATTTATCGAGCCTCCTTATATGCTTGGATGGGTCATCAAAGACTTCAGCCTTGTAGCGGTTGTTGCGGCCGTTGTTGTTGATCCCTTCGCCTTCCTTGACCTCAATGTCAAGCACGTACACGTACTCACCGGTCTTCCTCTCAAAGATTTCGCCTTTGATGACGCTGACCAGAAGAACCAGCTTTTGGATGTTGTCGATATGGAAGTGTGTGTTGACAGCGAACCTTGCGATCTCCACAACGTAGGGATCCTTCGGATTGCTTATTTTCTTCCAGCCAACCTTCAGAATGCGTTCCGCGTCGGATGATGGGAGGAGGAGGGCGGCGGATAGAAGAACAGCGAAAGTAAAGATATAGGAGAACCTCATGGTGGCAGGCCTTGTGGATGTGGACTGGTATGACGGTGTATACGGTGCTTGTGCAAGGGAAACAAGTCAGAATTTGCTCAGTTTTTATAAGGCGAATGATAAGGTGGTAAGCCCATGGATAAGTTCAAAATGATTGTGCATAGCTGGAAAAATTAATTGTTCTATGATTTTGGTGTATGATACAAGAATGGAAGAGTTGATTTAATGTCGGTGAAATTAATTGAACATAGATGAACGACCATGATAATTTAGGAATGCAAGAAGGGATACTTTTTCTTTCCTACGTACCATGCAAAGCATGAAGCTAATTAAGGGTTCCAGTTGTTGTTTCACCTTTTATTTTAAAAAAATACATATATAAAAATTTTTTACTACTAAAATTACTTAAATGCACGCTATATATATTTCATCACATTAATGTTGAGAATTAATAATAACAAAATCGTGGCCACCTTGTGGTTTTTGTAAGGTATGAGCACCATGGTTATTAAAATTAGACCGGACCGATCGGTTCAACTGATTCAAGCATGAATCGACAGCTAGTCCGGTCCAAAAATATTGTAAAATAAGATAAAAACCCGTTCAATCTTTAAAAATCGATTTAACCATTGAATTAGAAAAATCTGATTCAATATTTAAAGTGAAAAAAATAGAAAATAAAAGTTACAATAGGAAATAAAAAGGTAGAAAGGAATGTAAAAAATGGAAAAGTATTTGAATTGAGAATTTGTATAAATTAAAATGGAAATAAATGTGAAAAAATAATTGGAGAGAGGAATTCATGGAAATAAAAAAGGAAATAGTAATAACTTTTAAAATGAAAATAATATTCTTTCCTTTTTACGAGTAGGAGAGAGAACATAGTCATAAAATTAATAACTTAAAGTTTTTATATGAATTATTTTTTAAATATCTGTGTATTATAAAAAGGAAATTAGTATGGAAACTGATAGGGAGAGAGGAATTAATGGAAATAGTAAAATAAAATTATTAAATTGAAAGTAAAGAAAAAAAAACATGAGGATGATATCTGTCAAAATAAAAATATTCTTGAACAAAAAATAAAAGAATTAATATAATATATCAATAATAATTCATTTTTTAATATTAAAATTTATTTATTATATTTTATATGAATTATAAGTTAGAATTATCTGTTTATGCATTATATAATATTGATTATGTATATATCTATAAAGTTATTATATATATAATATTAATTTAATAAAATTCGATTGAATAAAACCGATCCAACCACGACCCAATTGATCATCCTGATCGGTGGATGGGTCGATTGTTCTAACATTGATGAGCACGTTACCACTCATGTTGGCCAACGTAGTTGGGCTGGGATCCAAACATGGTCCATGTTAAGCAACACCAACCGTGTTGGTATGCCAGTTCTATTTCACTCATGTCTTGAAAAGAAAAATTATGCAAAGTGGATAACATCTCACCTAACAAAAATCTTAACTAAAAAAATTTTATTCATGATATACTCAAAGTTATAAGAAATTAAACTGTTAAAATGCAAAAAATATGTATGATTTAGGGATGAACTATATGCATTAAAACATAAAGCCAATAATGAATTATGACATAAAACATATTATTCTTGAGACTTTGAAAAATATTGGAATTTCCCTCAAACTCATCATGAACATCCATCTAAAACTTGGAACTAGATTAATAAGATCTTTAAAAATATTAAAATTATCACTTCTAATACATCTTATCTAATGAACCCTCAATTATAATCCCAAATAGCAACTAGGATGTTCCTATATCTCTCAATCCCTGTAGACAAAACATTAAAAGGAAAGAGAAGGGTTGGATCTTCTTTACATACCTAGGATCTTACTGTATTTCTTATTCGTTGATTCATTTTTCTTTATCCATATTTTGTTCTTCTTTGTCCTCTTTGTTCTCCTCCCTTTTTTTAAGATTTAGGGTTGTAGCCATCGTCGAGAGGAGAGAAATAAGAAAAGAAAAGAGAGAGGAAAGATTTGGGACTTTTTATAAAAATCTAGCATAAGGTTTTAGTAAAAAGACGTAAATGCCCTTACTAAAAAATTAGGGTTGATATAACATATCGGTTAGATCTCTACTACAATTTTTAGAACGTCATCTATAATGCTTAATCAAGTTCCTCGGGATTGAAATTTTTGTTCCAAAATTAATGTAACTTTCATTTAATCCCTTAATCAATAAGCTTTCTTTTAAAGATATGTAGTATAAGAGAGCATTTTTCTTGCTTCTCTTTTTCCACTCTTCTTCTTCATGTATTTGGCATAGGGGTGTAAAAAGTAATAGATCAAGGGGTGAAACCTACTCGTCTTAAAAAATTCAAGTCGAATAAATAAAAAAATTAAAAAAACCTATTTATAATTTAATATAATGTTTTAATAAACTAAAATGGATTCGCTTACTGATGCTAGAATTTGGGTGAACTTAACTTCTATGTAGTTCTCAAGAACTAAATGATGTGAATTTTTTATTCTAGGTTCATGTTTGGGTGTAAGTTCTATGTAAGAGAACTAAAATTCTGATTTGTTCTTTACAGTTATAGGTGGTATCTGGACATGATGCAATTTATATTATTTTTTTCTTGAATAAGAAATGCCCATGTGCAACTTTTCTTTTCATACTTCTCTTCAATTTCTCCTTATTAATTTTGATGTGCTAACCAATGTTCCTAAAAGCTTAAGCCGTTAAGAAGAGCAACGTCATTTATTTTATAATCTTAACACTCCTTACTCCCAATATTTTTTCATATTAATTAAATTTCTATTATACAACTATTATAATATATATCATCTTTTGACTCTTCTTTCTGTATTTTGCTTACGCTGATGGCATATAGCATAGCAAAATCATGAAGACAAGAGTGGAATGATGAATTTGTTTTTTCATCCAACTTTTTCACCCGTGGATCTTTCTTTTTTTAAAGAGATCTCATTATTATTATATATATTAGAATTAGGGTTGGACAACCAGAATATGTTTATCCATAGGGGGGATCTTCCAATTGAGAAGATCCATCGACTTGAGATGAAGAGAAAGGTCCATATATATATATATATATATATATATATATATGTGTGTGTGTGTGTGTGTAACTATTGTTCTATTTGAATCACAAACATTATTCTACATCCAGCTTATACAATTATTGTACACTTTTTAACATTTCAATTCCATCAAGTAATACAACTACATATTATTCTGTATGAATGAAAATTTCATTGTAAAGGTTAAAGTCACAATAGTTCAGATTTGAGGAATATATAGAAATCTAACATATTATAAGACTTAAAAATGAATCTAACAAAGTTAATAGTGCACATTAGGGTGACACAGAATGCATAGAGCAACAAACCATAATCAGCTGATAATACAAGACAAAAGACAATAAAAATAATTAGTATGATAACTTGGTTCACACCGACAAACTTGGTTCATTCGGGCATTCTTCTAAAAATGAGCTCTAACACTTGTGAAATAAAAGTCCAAGGACGTAATATACAAAGGCATACAACATAAATAAACTCATATTGCCCCTACATTTGCATCTACAATAATAATTGTCAAGTGCAACTTCTTCTTTGGGCTCAACTTGCAAACTTTGAGTGGTTTCACATGTACACAATGAATTGGTTGCCACCTCCAATGACACAATTCGAATGCCCTAATACTTATGGTTGACAATCTTCCCATGGTTCATATATCCCATGCTTCCAACTCTCAAGAACGACATAAAAATGTCTTCTTGATGACATCCTAATTCTCCTCTATCATATTTGAACATGATGCATACAAAAAACAATATATTTTAGTTTATTATTTTAAATAATTTTTCTATAATTTGATCATGGCATGCATCATTTTTGAACAATTTTAGTCATAAATTAGGATTAATTATTAATGGTTAATTCTTTTTTTAATGCTTATAATTTGTGGACGTATTAACCTAATATTTAATTTCCCCCATAGGAAGCCTTTTATTTCAACCTAAGGCGCAAATTTCATCATCTCTATTAGAATGAAGAAATCATGAGAGAAAAAATTGTATTCAATGTTAGTGGCATTTATTGCATTAACTTTTCACGTTACCTAGTAATCTACATTATGTGACACAAAGATTGTCACTTATTAAGTTACCGGTAATGTGCATGACTTTGTTTACTATGTACAAATCATCTTTCCAGCAATTCAAATGATATTGTTTACTTATAATAAAATATTACTTGGTAATACACATTTTTACTAAAATACCCTTTATCACGTTGAAGTTTATTTAATCCGATTAAAAACTTGAAAAAAATTATAATCATGAAAATAAATTAATAAATATTTAAATAAATATACATAAATTCAAAATAATGATTAATAATAATATGCAATTCATGTGAATAATAATTATAAAATAATTCTTCAAATAAATTAATATCATTAGTGATGATAATAATGGTAATATTCTTTTAGTTGTTGTCATGTAATTTTCTTATATTATTTCATGTTTATTTGTCTAAGATTGGAAAGGGCAGAAATGGAAGGGAGATAAAATCAGATTGCCACTTGAGTGACAATCTGGATGGACACCTCATCTTAATCAATATGGATTGCCACTTCACAGAAATCTACATTGTTGGGCATTTCAGACTATAAATTAAAACAAAGTAAACAATGTGGTGGGCCAAATAATTTAACTTTATATTACTAGTTACTAGTAACGTGGAAAGATTATTTGTAGGAAAACACTCCCTTATATCGATATGTGTACATTGGTTAAACACTTATGTACAAGATGAGAAATAGAGTAACAACTAAACTAACATCCTATAGTTATCTTATTGTTACAAGATAATAAGAGAATATGATCAGCAAAGTTAGCAATATGATGGTTGTTCACAAGTGGCATATCTTGCACATGTTTATCTTTAATAATCCCTCTCAAGTTGGCGTATGAATATCATAATATCCAACTTGTGAAGCAGTAAATGAAATCTATAGCCAACTGCAATATGGTGGAAATATGGGAAGTTGTAATAACACGAAACAAAGATGCTCATGTATTAAATCACAATCAATATCGATATGTTTTGTACGTTCATGAAATACTAGGTTGGCCGCAATATAAATTGTCACAAATAAGATGCATTGGTTGCGATGAAAGTTACCGATAGAAAAGAATTCAATGAAGCTAAATCAATTCACAAACAGAAGAAGCCACAAATATTCAGCCTCTATAGAAGAACGAGCAACAATAGCTTGTTTCTTTCTTTTCCAAGATACAATAGACGGACCTAAAAAGATGAAGTACCCAGAAAGTGAACGACGAGTCATTGGGTAACTAGCTCAGTTAGAGTCACAATATGTAGTGATTTGCAGAGAAGAAAATGAAAGAATGCCATATTTGTCTAATATATAATTATTATTAACTAAATATATTTGACCAACTCGAGTTCATTGGAGCCATTTGCCCATCTCCATATCGATTCTTCTTACACGAAGCTATTGAGTTGTTGAAGTGTTATCTTGATTAATAAAACAAAAATCTTAATTAGCTTATTTATGATAACATAGTATTGTAAAATTGTAAACGTAAACTGAATTTTGATGGCTTTGAAAAAAGTGTGTTTGATATTTACTACTGATGTCTTTATGTCTTGCCCATAATATCCACAAGTTTGAGGGCCAAAAACTAAAATGATATCATTTATTATCAATGTTTATATATATAATATTATTATTCAAGATTAATAATATTATATGTATTGATATTAATTATATATATAATTATAGACAATAGTAATGTAATATAACATTTTAAATAAATGGAAGAGAGATATATATTATATTATAGATATTAATAATATATTACTATTTTATTTTCCGAAAGATAATGCTTTCGAAATTATCGAAGGATTTAGCATCCATCGGTAATTTCGAAGACATTACCCGTCGGTAACTAAAATATTATCATTGTTTATACATATAATATCATTATTAAACATTAATAAGATTATATGTATTGATATTAATTATATGTATTCATATATATGATTATAAAGATTAGTAATATAATATAATATTTTAAATAAATGAAAGAGAGATATGTATTATATTATAGATATTAATAATATATTATTTTGTTATTTACCGAAGGATTATGCCTTTTAAATTAACGAAGGATTTAGCATCCGTCGGTAATTCGAATGCATTATCCATCGGTAACTAAAATAATATCATTTATTATCAATCTTTATAAATATAATAATATTATTAAACATTAATAATATTATGTGTATTGATATTAATTATATGTATTAATATATATGATTTATAAACATTGGTAATATAATATAATATCTTAAATAAATGGAAGAGATATTTGTATTATATTATAAACATCAATAATATATTATTATTTTTTTAACGAAGGATAATGCCTAAGAATTTACCGAAGAATTTAGCATCCGTCGGTTATTTTGAAGACATTACCCGATGGTAACTAAAATATTAACATTTATTATCAATGTTTATACATAATATTATTATTAGACATTTGATATTAAATATATGTATTAATATATATATATATATGATTATAAACATTTGTAACATAATATAATATAAGCTTTATTATCTTATTACAAGAAATATTTTGTAAAATAAAAAATAAGGATAAAATTATTTATAAAAAACATATTAGGTCTTTTAAATTATGCCTTTTTATATATTTTTAAAGAGTTATATTGTGATTTATATTAAAATTAATCATTATGTTAAAATTTTAGTGCATATTAAAATTTATCTATTTTATATTCTTAATTTATTTATATCTATATTATATATTTAAACGAAGAATGAGTAAAAATATAAAAAAAATAAAAGTTATGAGAAAATAAAAATTAATATTAAGTAATTTTAATCATAAGCCTTCAACACATTTTATACACATATTGATTAAAATTAGTATGTACATTAACATTATACGTATCTATCTTCCATTTATTTATAATATTTATAATATTATGTTATATTATATTATATGATAAAAAAAATTATTATTATTTTAATTACCGATAGGTACTTTCTTTAGAATTACTGACGGATCTAGTATGCTTCGATAATTCCGAAGGATATACCCATCACTAACTCTAATATTTTTCCGCCCAGTGTTCCCTTCTTCTCCCTCCTCGTTCGGACGCCCCCCTCTCTCCCAATGTCTCTCTCCTCACTCGTTCCCCCCTTTCTCACCTTCTATCTCTCCTCCTCTCCCTCTCTCTTCCGAGGCTGCATCTCCCACGACGGCGGCGACTCCCACGACTCCGGTGACCTTTCACAACTTTGGCGATCCCGACCGCCCTCTCCCTCTCCCTCTTTCTCAACACCGGTGGCCAGGTCGTCGGATCTGGCGATGGCAAGCCGGATCGGCCGCATGACTATCGGATCCTAGTGGCTGGATCCAATGCATAGGCGGCCAAATCTAACTGCAGGCGATGGATTTGGAGCACATTGTGGATGGATATGGCCACAGGTGGCTGATCCGTCGCATAATGCGGCCGAATCCGACCGCCATGAATCCGACGCATGGGCACCAGGATCCAGCCGCAGGCGTTGGATCCGGCGCATGGGCGCCAGGATCCAGCCGCAGGCGCCGGATCCGGCGCAAAGGTGGCCGGATCCGGTCATAGGCGCCGGATCAGGCACACAGGCATCGGATCCGGTGTGCTGGCCGGATCGGAGGCGTCTGGCATCCGTTCATGGCCATGGCGGCCGGATCAGGGCACCCGACATTCGTGGCGGTAGGATCTGGCAGCCGTTCGTTTATGGCCGCGATCCTAGGCCGGATGGCCGACTCCCCATCCCGCTTTTCCTCTCCCTCTCGACTTCGTCCGCCTTGGATCAACTGCCAGCATTGATCCGGAAGCATATGACCTATTTTTTTAATATTTTTTGAAAAATTTCAACTAATGTATCCGTCGCTAAGTGTATGTCGAACCCACCGGTGCCTGCGACGGATTCTCCCCATCAAAGGTTGTGACGGCTCACACCCACCGAAGCCTTCGACTGGTGTCGCTCGTCGAAGGCTTCAACGGGGTGCACCTGCCAAAGGCTTCAACGGTCGAAACCTTCGACGGGAAAGCGTCCCTTGACGTGTCACACCCGTCGAAGGTTTCGACGGATAGTCACCCGTTGGAACTATGGACGGGTAAGAAGGCAGGAGAGTGACCGCAATAACCCAACAAGGTTCCCATCACAGGGACCATTTCAGAGCCCAGACAAACCAGGAAATGAAGCATGGAGGCACTTCTAGAACCACGAATAGACACGAACTGTGTTGACCAACACGAGTGAGGTGCTCATATCTTACAACAACCACAAGGTGGCTGCCATGAAATGTCACGTTTTTTGTTATTATTAATCGTCATCATTGATGAAATATATAGCTGTGCATTAAATAATTTTAGTAGAAACAATTTTCTAAATGTGCATTGTTTCTTAAATAAAAGTTGAAACGAATGGAACCTTAATTAACTTCATGCTTGCATGGTAGGAAAGAAATATTATTTCTTGCATTCCTAAATTATCATGGTTATTTATCCATCTTCAATGTGATGAAATAATTGCACGACATTAAATCAACTCTTCCATTCTTACATCATACACCAAAAGCTTAGAACAATTAATTTTTCCAGTTATACATATGCACAATCATTGTGAACTTATCCATGGGCTTTCCTCCTTATCATTCGCCTTATAAATACACAGCAAATTCTGATTCGTTTCCCTTGCACCAGCACCATATACATCGTCATAAACGTCCACATCCACAAGGCCTGCGCACCATGAGGTTCTCCTCCATTTTTACTTTTGCTGTTCTTCTATCCACCGCCCTCCTCCTCCCATCATCCGACGCACGCATTCCGAAGGTTGGCTGGAAGGACATAAATCCGAATGATCCCTACGTTGTGGAGATCGCAAGGTTCGCTGTCAACACACACTTCCATATCGACAACATCCAAAAGCTGTTTCTTTTGGTCAGCGTCATCAAAGGCGAATACTTTGAAAGGGAAGCTGGTGCGCGCGTGTACGCGCTTGATATTGAGGTCAAGCAAGGCGAAGGTATCAACAACAACGGTGGTAACGACCGCTACAAGGCCATGGTCTTTGATGACCCATCCAAGCATATAAGGAGGCTCGATAAATTCCTTAAGATGAATGCCTAATCTTTTTTTTTTCCCTTCTTCTCATAAGGACTTGTTAAGTTGATCCATGGCGTAAAACTCCTGATGGATTAGTGCTGTAATAAAAAATAATTTTCAACGTTGTAACCTTTCTCAGTACTTCAAGTGGTTTCTAGAGATTTTTCTGGAGTTATCTTCACTAACACAACAATATTCTTCTCTCCCATATTTATGGTAGTCCACTCTTGTATAGTTCTAATCACGCTCAAAGTTTCGATGATTTATTGGGCAAACACGTTGATATGGTATTAAAATATTGCATCACGTTACTTATTAATATTACATATTCGTCTAATATATAATTATTATTATTAACAGTCAATACCAAATATATTCGACCATCTAGAGCTCATTGAAGCCAATGCTTCTTACGCGAAGCTATTGAGTTGTTGAAGTGTTATCTTGATTAATAAAACAAAATTATTAATTAGCTTATTTATGACAACATATTCTTGTAAAATTGTAAACGCAAACTAAATTTTGATGGCTTATTTGGAAAAAATTGTATGCCATATTTACTACTTATATCTTTATGTTTTGTACATAATATCCTCGAGTTTGAGGGCAAAAATTTAATCATATTATGGAAAACAAACAAAAATAATTATATTTCAGTGGATAAAAATTTTAATTCCCCTTCCATTCCAGTAAGAATGAAAAAATGTCATATTGAGAATTCAGGGTCCAATTATATTTCAGAGTAAACTTTTAATACAATAAAGCGAATGCACAATTACCATTGTGTAATCCAGAAAGGAAGGAGCATCAATAGCCCATTTTTTTGTTATAATAATCTTTTTTTATCTTATGAGTTCACAAGTCATCAATGTTTTATTATGAATGCAATGATTTGGCATGATTTAATGTCTTTTGCTATATTATGGGACTCGTGTGAGATATCATTAAACTTCGGCAGAAAACTCCTCGGTTAAAGTCAATGGTAATAATTTGTGGGCCACTTATAACATCTTAAACTACAAGAAATATATCGATTTACGACTCACACAAGTCGTCCCTAAGGAAACACTAAAGCATGGCTAAAATAAATAGTCACACATTGGCATCGACATGGCATCGCACAAAGTAGACGCCAACATTCGATAGCTATTAGCGTCACAATAGTGCCGATGACAAACGCGACGCTACTAGTGCCACTAGTTGACGCTAGCATTTAAGGGCGTCGCTAACCCGACGCTAAGTTGACGCTATTTTGATGCTAAGATGGCGCTATAGTTTTGCTTAATGTGATGTTACTTAGACGCTAATGTGATGTTGTGCTTCATCTCTATTGCGACATTAAAGTGAAGTCAAAACGTGCGACGCTAATGGGACGCTAAATCCTGATAATTTTGCCCCATTCCAATCGTTTTGTTCCCTTCGCACTCCATACAAATTATACAATGCATATATAATGCATTCTTCACATTGATGACAATAATATTATAGAAAAGTAGTAATAACCATCTCAAAAGAGTTAATAAGATAGAAAAGTGATATCACACATCATAAAAAATATATCAAACATATATAATACAAAAGTTTCTATCCTAAATTGTTATCATCGTCGTTGTCATTCTTGACATTTGTTCGGTCCTTGGTCTCGTGGGGACTGAGCATGCGTCGCCTATAAAATGGGAGGCAAATGATGATGAAGCTATTGAGCTAGCTAATCTGAGATGAGTCTCAGAGCAAATAAGCCATCTGCATATCCTTTGCTTTTGCTACGAACTTGAGCGGTTATGCCTAGGCCACATAGGTATCCTCCTCATATCGTGTTGGCCACCTCCATCCAAATAGCAACATCCTCTATAAAATAGACAAATTATGTGTAACATTATCAGTCATATAAATTATATAACATCAAAAAACATATAAACTTACAAAGTGTTATAACATTAAAAAAATGAATCATTTTCAAGATACGTTACTTGATGGCTGAGTACTAGGATCATTTCCGTACTTCTAGGCCATCTTTTGATTATATGCATCCTAAAAAAATTAAACATTGCATATTTGAAAAATCATTTACGCTGCTCTTATGTGTGATCTCATAGACCGCACGAAAGTCTACAGTACCACATTATTTTTCCTCCTACAATAAAGTTCCAAAATTTATAAACTAAGTATAAGATAAAAGTTTGATTATTTCATTTTGTATCGACATTACCATGTGTTTTCGATGCTCGTCAAATCGAATGGAATCATTTGTGTGAATGTGAGTCTCGGACTTCAAAAGTCTATTAACTTTTGCCTTTGCAGACTTCCTTTGCCATTCTTCATCCATCATGTATCAACGTTAAATACTTGGACTTTATAAAATTATAAATTTAATAAAAATAATTCAAATGTAAACTTACCACTTCTTACATAATGACCCTCAAACTGAGCTCCTAATATATCTCGGGCATCTTTGTATGCGCTACTCCAAACTGAGACTGGTGGATGTAACACCTTTGCGAAACTTATATAGCCAATTTCTAAGGCTTTTTGGAGCCACCTCCTCAAAAGCTCTCTGGATCGTCCCTAAATTTAGATATCGATGAAACTGATTTGATTCCTACAAAACATTATAAATGTTAGTAATTAAAAATAATATAAAATAAAATATCTAATATAAAAAATAGATCATATAGTAAACTCTACAAAGATGTCATCCCGCACTTGAATTCGGACATCTTTTCACGATCCTACCCCTTTCGGCAAGTGGGAAAGGACAAAAGCACTGTGCGGAAGAAGTAGATATGAAAGTGGTATTGCAATTTATGAAAAAGAATTAATTTTGTGTTTATAAGAAAAACTATAAAGAAATTGTTAGAACTTATTTAACTTACGGCCGAGCAACATTGTTGATGGTGAACACCCCATATCGTGAAATCCCTCCCCTTCTATCGAAGATGAATCATTGTCCCCATCCCCTGCAACTAGAGTAGGTTGAGAGAGTCTTTCAAACATGATCGGCGGACAGACTGTGGTACAAAACAAATTATTCGTGTAATACAAAATTAAACTAATGATAGTTCATATATCAACAATAAAGTTCGCACCTCATGTGATATCTATCGCAGCCTAATCCATGATAGTCTGCTTGTTAGAATGTGCATATCCAACTGCGTGTTCGATCGACAGCATCGTAAGTGACGCTATTAAAATAAGAAATGACTAATACATGACAATTATAAATAAAATACTAATAAATATATCACCTAGCGTAATATGTCGATCGTCGTCGCATGGTCGTGTGGAATGGACACTAGAATGTGGAGAAGAATCCATCGGTCTCAGTGGAGACGTTGCAACTGTCACCATAAAAAATATTTAAAACATTTACCTATACATAAATATATTAAATACACCAAAAATAATCTGGAGTGACATGTTGATCGGCGTCATGCGATCGAGATGATCCACCAATGGACTGCCTGCTAAGCAACGGTCCAGCTATGTGCCATGTGGCAATGGAGCAACTGTCATCGTTAAAAAAGATAAAACATTGGCATATATTTAAATTTGTTAAATTCACAATAAGTAACCTGCGGTGATATGTCAATCGTTGTCATGCAATTGAGACGATCCACCTATTATGTGACGATCTGGCTATGTGCCCCATTGGCGGTGGAGCAACTATCACCATAAAAAATGTTACTAATTAGTACCAATTATTCAAATATAAATAAGCTATATAATAAATAGATCACCTGATGGTTGACTCGCATCATTCATAGGGAGTAAGCATCTAGAAGAGTGGGATGCACTTGAAGCTTGACCTCTTGTAACTATGCCTGAAAAAAATTAAATAAATTTAGATACTTAGTGAAAAATTTAAATAAATTTAGATACTTAGTGAAAAAAATTAGATAAATTTACATACTTAGTGAAAAAAATTATTAAAACAACTACATGGTTCAATTGTTTGTCTTGTATTCTAATTCATCATCTTCATCGTCATCCCTATAATCTTGATTCGAGTCATCGTCAATAAAATTATCAATATTCACTTCTAAAAGGTCATTTGAAGTTAACGCTTCCATTAGCTTAGCGTCATCGACTGATTGAATATTCTCAACTTCATCAATTATATCAATCATCTCATTCATGTGATCTTCTTGATAGTAATCATCTACGGGCACATAATTGTAAATATAGGTAACATATAGTATAGGTATACATATGTAGCTAAGTGTAGGAATACATATATAGGTAACATATATATTTAATTAGGAATATTTAATTAATTTATTTATTAAATTATAGTATAGGTAACATATATAGTTATACAAATTAACATCACCTACTTAGCGTCGCACGACGCCAAAAGAGCACAAGGCATCTACTTAGTGTCCACTTAGCGTCGCAAAGCTGGTTATGCAAATTAGTGTCGCAGGACGTCGACGCAACATGGCACAAGAGGCCAACGCCCATGTCGACTCTGTCTATAGCGTCGATGCTAAATTAGCATCGTAGCATGTTGACACTAATACAACGCTACGATCTACCATGCATTTTCTCATTCTTTCACGTGATCATAGCGGGAAGTAGCGCTTCATGGCACCGCATTTAGCATTGACACTGTATAATGCCAATGCAATGCTAAATTGAAGTTATGGGGAGGCAGTTAGCGTCGCTTTATGGTGACGCAATATTGTCGTTATAGAGATGCTATTGGCAATGATGTAGCATCTCTAGATTTTGGGACGCTAATTGCAATTGCTATTCGGCATTTTTTTGTAGTGTTAGATAAAAAAAAATCATTGTTAAGAAGAATGGTGAAGGGGAATCAAAACTTAGGTACATAAGGAAACTTTTGAGTTAATGATAAATCCATAATAGAAAGTTCAAAGGCTGCAAATTAATCTACATGTTTTATTGTGTTGAATAACATCTTTGTGACATGCGAAAAAGGCATTAGCACAATGAAGAAGAGGAAGAGGTTAGATTTAGGAGTTGTTTGACTAAGTTTATAAGTTAGTTAAAGATGCATATAAATAATTTAGAAGTTTTTTTCTCTATTTGGTAACTGAAAAAGAAAGTTGATGAACACTTATTTTATCAAGGAAAGAAAGCTCGTAGACTTCAACTTATTTTGTAAGAGAAAAAATCTAATCAAACTTACAATATACATATCTTTTTTTCATGTCTTTCTTTTATTATAATATCAAAAACATTTTGGACATTTGAATAAAACAATAACTTATAAGTATTTTTTATTATCAAACGCACAACTGCTTATTTTTTAAATCAACTTCAACTACTAAACTGCTAATCACCATATCAATTTATTAGTTATTTAATATTAGCTAAGTCGGGCCCTTAGTTACTCTGACATATTGCTAAGTATTTTCACCCTCTCATGGCTCACACCTTTGTACCTAAAGCTTACTATATATCCAACTATTCATCTATGTGAAGAATGTGGTTCATTACTTTTATATTTTATTGATTCTTTGTTGGCATAACCGTGGTGTAGGTTGCACCCTTCTAGGTTAATAATCATTGTCATATAATCATAATAAAGCATTTTTACATTTGAATTTTAGTAAGTCATTGAAATTTCTTTAATGTAATCATAAAATAATTAATAATACCTTTTTCATAAGAATTATTATCATTGTTTATTTTAAATTTGGTGAAATAATTATATGCTCATTCATGTATCATACACCAAAAGATTTTAATAATTATTAATTTTCAAGTATACACAATAATTTTGAACTTATATGTGGGCCCTCCACCTTGTGGTCTCCTTCTTATCGGTTCTTCTATAAATATTAAATGTACTCTCGTTCGTTTCCCAAGCACAATCACCAGATTCAAATTGAATTCATCTTTAAATGGTGAGATGTTCTTATATTACTATAACCACCAGGCGGCCACCACAAAATCTCACGTTTTCTTTATATTATCATGATTTATGTGATGAAATATGTAGCATGCATTAAATAATTTTAGCAGTGAAAATTTTCTAATTAGTATGCATTTTGTAATAATAGTTCAAACAAACAGGAACTCCAAATATTGATTTGACTTTGGGCTCTTTGGTCGCTATTGTTTGGATGTGATCGGTGTTTTGATGTTGATGGTTCTACTGATATGTTTTCCTCCTTTCACAGTAGTAAAATTGGAGGTAAGTTCGTAGTCTGGGTTGAAATTTTTGAAGGCCAGCTCCTCTCTCAGATCTTTGTTACTTCTATAATATATTCAGTTATCTACTTTACCTTCCACTTTGTAGTCCAGGTCCTCCTTATTTGTTCTCCTTCTCGTCCGAGTGCTCCATGGGCACTTGGTGAAGCTAAAGGTAAACTTCAATACTTCGTCTGTTGTTTTGATGATAATAAATTAAAATGGACATAAAAATTACTAATCTATGCTCAAATGATGATAATGCAATATGAACTCATTCGCAGAAGAAATTAAAATTGAAAGAAAAAATTTTAGCACACGACCGGGCGACCCATCGGTTGACCGGCCAAGGCAACCGGTTGATTGATATTAAACGAAAGAAAAGATGAGACAATGTCGGTCGAAGATCATGAGACTATACCGATCGACATCAAGACTATACCAATCGACGCACCGATCGACAACGATATATACTGATCGATGTCGGGGCATTATCGGTCGATGTATCGATCGAAGAACTGGTCGATGTATCGGTCGAAGGACCGATTGATCGGACAGTGTCAAAATGCAAAAAATGCAACAACGGTCACATTGACCGGTCGACAGGACCATCACAATGGTCGACCAGCCACATAGTCAAATGAAAAATAACGACTATTATTTTATGGAGAAAATTATGGAATATTTTTTGAATGAATTCTCACATTTAGGAGCCTATAAAAGAAGTGTCAAAGCCTGAAGAAAAATCATCCAAGAAAGCAAGAATATTCTAGAGCTCCTCTCAAGTTCTTGAGCACAAAATTATAATTTTTTTCTTTTCTTAGTTTTGAGTGTGAGAAAAATTTTGTAAAAGAAAAGAGTTAGAGGGAAACATTTTCTTTCTGATGTAGTAATATTGAGAGAACTTTGTAAAAGAGGTGTGTCTTGCCTCTTGAGCGAAGAAGAAGACTTGTTGTGTAAACAGGATTGTTCTCTCCCCTACAAGAAAAGAGAAAGATAGTGAATCTCCAATAGTCTCGAGGTGAAGAAGTCGGAACGGAGACGTAGGCCAAAGGGTTGAGGCCGAACTTCGTCATCATATTGTGCCTTGAGTTTGTTATTTATCTTTCACTTACGTCTTATCATTATTTGCTTGTGATCGGTTTTATTAATTTTTCCGAAAATGACTTTGCAAAAAGATTTTTATACACCAATTCACCCCTCCCCTCTTGGTGCTTTTGATCTTACAATTGGTATCAGAGTAGGTTACTCTAGTTTTAAGATTTAAAACATCTTTAAAGTTATGTCATCAAGTGGTTTCAGTTTTTTCAAAGTTCAATCTATTAATCGTCTTCCAATTTTTAATGCATCAAATTTTGCATATTGGAAAATTAGGATGCAAGCCTATGTTTGTTCTATTGATATTGATATGTGGGATATTGTTCAAAAAAATTTTGATTTAAGTAAAAAAACTCCTTTAGAATATACCGAAGGAGAAATACTTTTAGTAAAACTAGATTGGAAAGGTACAAATATTTTTTTATTGTGCTTTGAATCCAACGGAGTTTAATCGAATTTCTAGTTGTGAAAATGCTAATGAGGTTTGGAAAAAACTTATTATTACTCATGAAACGGATAAATTTAAGGAGTCTATATTAAATATTTTAAATCATCAATATGATTCTTTCAAAATGCTTGAAAATGAATCTATAAATGAGATGGTCATTCACTTTAATGATATTATAAATGGCTTAGCCTCTTTGGGCGAGCCAAGGACTAACCCTCAAAAGGTGAAAAAGTTTCTCAGCTCTCTCTCCTCCAAATGACATACGAAGAGGACGGTGATTGAAGAAAAAACTTAAACAAGTTATGGATTCACTCTTAATCTATGAGATCAGGATTAAGAAGGATGAAGAAGCAAGTACTCCAAAAAGGAACAAAAGAAGAAGAAAACTCGAGAAGGAAGAAAAAGGGTCTTCAAGCCACTTGGGATGAAAGCGAAGATGAAGAGAATGATCCAACACCTCCTTTAGTGATGACGAAGAAGCTTACATGTCACGGACGTGCTCTACAAATCTCATTTCTGCATAATTATGCATTTAATTAACATATTAAGTTAGTTTGAATGTTCATTTAGTGATATTTGTATATAGTAATTAATATTCCGATTAGAGCGTAATGACTACTTAACTATCGATAAGTTTTACAAAAGTAATTACATAAGTTTATTAGAAATAAATTGTATGTATTGGCAAATAACACAAAATAAGGGAGAAAGTTTTGCTGATTTTATTTATAGAATTGCTAAACATAATTTAGGAAGGCAATAGTTGGAATTAGAACTTAGTCACAGAGTGGGGTGTGACAGAGTTTGGTATCAGAGCTTAGGTTATAAGATTCTGTAGACAGTAGGACTTAAGTTTAAGGTTAGGTGACATTATGTGCATTAAATTAATAGTGCATGCTTTTCTTATTTTATTTTGAAGGGGTAAAAGTATCACCACATGAGTAATGTGGTGAAGGACAATTTGATATTATTGACCTTAGTAAATTTGCTCCGCCTAACGGTCGATCTATTATGAGTTCATTTTCATCTCATGCATCATGCATCGGTACATGGTGTGGCATTTTGATGCCAACAATGATCCTCCCTATGTGATGTTGTGATCATAATGGGTCCATCAATAATGTTTCATTATGGCAATGTTACGGATCAAACTAGTAGTACTTGCAAAAGAGATAAATGAATATGGAATCAAAAGAGACTATGTGGGAAATGATGACATATTTCATTTCTTTAAATATCTAAGACTATAATGTCATACCCGAAGTTAACTGATTAGTTCGTCAACATGCCACTTCACATTGTTTTAAGGAATAAGTTTATTTTGAGTTATCAGAAAAATTAAGAGTTACATTTTCTGATAAATGTTAGAATTTTCTCCTCTTGCATTATTTATATAATAATGATAGAGAAGTTAATTAGAAAAGGATGAGAAGCTTATTTTGCTTTTGTCATCGAGATAAAGGTAAAAGAGGACACGATTGGATATTCCAATCATATAAGAATTTATAAAATATTCTTAGAAGATCTTCCTAAATTACGACCGAGGAGATAGAGGGAATTCTTTATGGATCTAGTCCATAGAACTATTCCTACGTTTAAGACTCCTTATTGTAGAACACCTATAAGATTAAAAGACTATTGAAGCATTCCGATGAAGTTTGTATTCAATCAAAATTCTGAGTTTCATATTTATTCTTCAAGAAGAAAGATAAGTTCCTTAGTTGGGCATGAATTATATACAATTCAAGTGATTGTGAAGAATTTCTTAATAAGAATGGTCACCTTGTTTGATCAATAACAAGTACTACCAGATTCTCAAAAAAATGACTTTAAGATATGGATATCATTAGCTAAAGTTAAAGAATGTTATATCTTAACCTCTATATACATGGAACTCGATATGATCATTATGAATTTTTGACCATCAAACCACTCATAAAGTTATGATCTCTCAATTTCGAAAGTCGTATACATCATAAGAGATATTTAAACACTATTTCACAAAATTATTATGGGAAAAAATAAAACTAAGAGCCAAATTATACGTGAGTTTTGGGTTGACCTCATGATATTAGATCATGTCAATTCTAAGGAAAATAAATCGTCCTTGGTATGTATGATCATCTGATATATCTGAATGTTTTGATCAATTATTTATCATGTAGCATTTCTTCCTAATATAGAAAGGAAGCATAATGTGTTCTCTTGAACCCAATCTAAGAAAATATGAACTAATCATGTACATATGATTGTCTTTGCAAACTTATTGATCTGAATAAGAATTTGTTACATAAAGAACAACTAGTTTGCATCTTATAACAAAAAAAGAAAATACAAAAGATAACAAAGGTCACAACCTAAGATATTGTGTTATAAAAGTTTTGCAATGAGACATTGTGTTTTGGAATAAATACATTTGAATCTTATGAAGGTGCGTTGAGAGGATATTTACAAATCACCATTCATAGTATTGTAATTAACATACATTGGATTACCCATAGGTATGAGAATCAGATAATAGATATGTATTATATCATTACTATTCTAATTTGAACATTATATTTATTCGACTTTTTCAAGTGATTATGGGTATTCTAAATTTGTGAATAACATACGTATGAGTTGACTTTGAAGCTTAATTCTACAAGATTGGGATTGATCCAAATAAAATATGTTGATAGAAAGATTAAAAAAAAGAATAAAATATAGTTATGTTGTTTTGAATAGTCAACATTAAAAAAAACTTCGCCTATGTTTTATAGCCGGTCCCAAGCCCGGATAAAGGAGGAGGGTTGTGTTAGGCCCCGACAGCCAGCGTAAAACCTTGTCGAATCACATGAACATGGATCAACGAATGGCGTCGTATGATCCATGTAGCTGACCCCACCTAGTGGGATAAGGCTTTATTGTTGTTGTTGTTTTGAATAGTCAAAATCAATTTACAAAATGTGCTATAAATAACACAAATGAAATATGAATATAATCATGAAAACTTTTAAAATTTATATGAATGATCCTTAATATGAAATTAGAAATTACTTGTATTGGATGTGTAGATAGTAGGGTATAAGTTTTCTTCTTCGGGTTTGAGAACATTAAATCTTAATAAGATTATACAAGATATTGAAGATTCTATAGGGAGAATCAATAAGAGAATAGATGCTTGTAATCTTATGAAGACATTATGAGATGTCTATATTAATAAGAAATGATAAACATTTTATAGAAATGGATAATAATATTAAACTACGCGTAAAGGTTGGAGAATCAATCATTAAATCAGTTTAGTGTTGAAAATTGATACCTATTTCAAATTAGATGATGATCATTACATTATCATCGTCTAATGTGAATTATTATCAGTGATCTTGAAATTACTATGAAATCTTGAATTGCTATATTGATATTAGAATTATTGTCAACCTTCAACTCATAGTTATCAAACAACATTCATCGTTATACATTCTGAACCATTGACGATTCTTGATTAGTTGTTATCGATTGCGATTCTTCATATTTGAGAATTGATTTTTACTCATCATTATCTACCACATCTCATCTAGGGTGACTGATTGTCACTCCTTTATGAGTGATAAATGATTTGTCATTTTGGACTTTAGTACGTCCATTAATTTTGGAAGTTTAAAAGAGTTGTGAGAAAACTTCTCGAAAGATTATTAGAGTGATGCATCCTCTAGTCATCTATCGAGAACTTTAACTGAGTATTCTTCAATCACGAAATGTTGGTTGGATGTATAGCAAATGAGCGATTATAGGGGTACGCCTTTCTGATCCTCGATTGCGAACTCGAATTGACATTTCATCATTGTAAATCAATTGAAGAGGGAAAGTCTTATTCACAAAACTCATTGTTGTTCGCACTCTGACAGTCATTCTTATGAATGATAGTGATCGTATTTGACTTATAGGCACATAATAATCAATGATTATTTTGTCGTTCCCTTATCCAATGTGTCATCTTCTCTTGCTTGTAATGATAGACTCTATAATTGTCGAAATCTACCTATAATCCTTGTTATGCATAAATCTTGTCAAATAGTTGAAGATTTCCTTATAATTAGTGTTTCACTCATGATCTTGGTGCTTACCTTTAAGGGAACTTTGTATAAAATTAACAATGGGTAACATGATTAGATGAAAGAATTAATTCTTTAATGGAATTTTAAATCCGCACATTAGGAAAATGATATAGCCAAAAGAATATAATAAATGCAGGATTATTGTGAAATGTCAAGAAAAAAAAGTAATCAAAATATGGAATTCACAAAGACAACTTCACCTACGTAAGAAGAATAATGAAGGAAAATTATGGCCACGATACATAGGACTATATGAGATTTTAACATGTATAGTCAACTGTTTGTTTGTTAAGTTCTACCACTAGAGATATTGTGTATTCATGATATCTTCAATGTTTCTTCGATGATATTGATCAAATCCTTTGCAGACAAGCTTATCAATCAACAAGTCATCAACACAATTTTTTTGTCCGTGTCCATCTCTGGTCATTTGAATCAAGATCCTTTTCTTTTCTTCACATAAGTCTCTAAACTGCAATGCATTGGCTGTTGTAACTATGATGATCAGAAATATACTAAGTAAGATTCTTAAATCATCGTATGTATCCTTTGGCTAATCTTTAGATAGCAACTACAGATATCAATGCTCAAATCATAAGAATGATCAATGTCAAATCTTGTAAAGCATCCCAAACAAACATCTAGAAGCTTCTTGGTGATTTTTTTTTTTACATACTTGTTGGAAAAAAGATATTCTACTTGTCATTATGCGAATATCAAGTGAAATAGATATCTTCCTTGCTATTCCATCTAGTCCTCCATTGCTCATCAAACCATTGTTATTATGTCCACGTGCAATGGTTGCTAACTTATCTTAGTTGATGCAATAACCAACTTTTCTCATCTCTTTTGAGATAAGGTGTGCTAGCAGTCGCGTTAAAGCAAAAACCAAAGAAATCACATACAATTACCTTGTGTTCATTGATAATTAAAGACCATACCATTAATAAATTGCAAAGCAGCCTTCTGCATATAAAGAGAAACTCAATCTATTCTAGTATAAGAATGTTTGTCTCGAGAAGAAAATATAGTATAAATTATAAGGGTCAAGGAAAATGAATTTTGGAAAGGAAAAATTTCCTTAGTGTTAGTGTGATACAGAAAAAAAATCATTAGTGAGAATGACCAAATAAGAAGGAAGTATTCATTCTCATCCTTCACAACATATATCTAAATTTCGGGGACGAAATTTTTTTTGAGGGGAGAATCATCACGGACGTGCTCTACAAATATCATTTCTGCATAATTATGCATTTAATTAACATATTAAGTTAGTTTGGATGTTCATTTAGTGATATTTGTATATAGTAATTAATATTTCGATTAGAGCATAATAACTACTTAACTGTCGATAAGTTTTACAAAAGTAATTACATAAGTTTATTAGAAATAAATTGTAAAATTTCTAAATATTATAATATATATTTTTAAATAAAATTAAGTAAGCTTAATTAGGGTTAAAATACTTAGTTATAATAAAAAAAATATAATTGGTCATCACTTAAGTTCTAAGCAGCTGAAGCAGACACGTGAACAGCTGCTTAGATGGATATTTTTTCAAACCGCCATATGATGTCCAAAAATTTTAAAAAAAATATTAAACACCTTAAATCTATCCTTTGACGAACCAAAATTTTCCAGAGGAAGAACTCGAGCGAAACGACCTGGGAAAAATCGACAAGATAGGTTGTTCAAGGTGAGGTTTCGATTCGAAAATTATTCTTCTGATTGAGAGGATCTTTCCTTCATGATTACCGCACCATAAATTATGAAATTTTGTATGATTAATGTATTCGAAGTTAAATTTCCATGGCCTCTGGAATCACCTAAAAAGGAGTTTTATAGAAGAAGTTATTTACTTAACTTCGCTGATCACTCATCCTGACATGATGAAGAAGAAGAAATAGTTGAAGTACAAAGACAACTTGAAGTTGTGGACATAGAGAAAGTAAAAGTTTAAACTCCAAAGGTCAAAGAAATGGAAGAACCTCAAAAACAGGAGAATCAAATCATCCCAACAAATTGGAGACATACCTCATCACACCCACTTGATCAAGTTATAGGTAATATAAATGAAGATATAAAAACGAGAAACTCTTTAAAAAATCTATGTACTTTTTCAGCTTTCCTTGCAAATTTTGAGGCCAACAATATAGATGAAATATTTTAAGATCCAAATTGAATAAATGTATGAGGAATTAAATATTTTGAAAGAAATCAAGTGTGAAAACTTGTTGAAAGAACCAAGGACCATCCTATCATTGGAATCAAATGGGTCTTTCGAAATAAGTTAGATGAAAACGGTGTCATTGTGAGGAACAAGGCTAGATTAGTGACCAAGGATTACTCACAAATTGAAGGGATTGATTTTGATGAAATCTTTGCTCTTGTTGATAGACTTGAGGCAATTCGAATGTTTTTGGCTTTTGCATGTTATAAAAGTTTTAAACTTTTTCAAATGGATGTTAAATCGACATTTTTGAATGGTTTTATAAATGAGGAAGTATATGTTCAACAACCTCAAAGTTTTAAAAATTCATATTTTTCCCATCATATTTCTAAACTTTCAAAAGCTCTTTATGCATTAAAATAAGCTCATCGAGCTTGGTATGAAAGATTGAGTTTATTTTTAATTGAAAATAATTTTTTAAAAGGAAAAGTTGATACCACATTATTTTTAAAATAAAATGATATTTTAATACCTCACATTTATGTTGATGATATTGTTTATGGTGCTACTAATGAATGTCTATGCAAAGACTTTGAAACTCTTATGCAACAAAAATTTGAGATAAGTCTTGTAGGAGAGCTCACCTTCTTTCTAGGGCTACAAGTGAAACAATCCAAGGAAGAATTTTTTCTCAATCAAGAAAAATATACAAGGGAGCTACTTAAAAGATTCGGGATGAACGAAATGCAAGCCAAGCACAACCCCTATGAGCACTACTATAAAATATGATAAAGATGCAAAAGGCAAGTCCATTTATCAAAAAAGGTTCAGAGGTATGATTGATAGTTTGCTCTGTTCAACAGCATTTAGGCCAGATATAATGTTTAGTGTGTGCTTGTGTGCTAGGTTCCAATTCACTCCTAAAGAATCACATTTAATTACAGTAAAAAGGATAATGCGCTATTTAAAGCATACATGTGAATTAGGCATTTGGTACGATAGAAATTCCCCATTTGAATTGCATGTCTACACCGATGCTGATTTTACCGGGTGTAAAGTTGATAGAAAAAGCACTAGTAGGATGTGTTGCTTTCTTGGTAGCTCTCTCATTTCATGGGCTAACAAAAAACAAAACTCCACTGCATTTTCTACCGTCGAGGTCGAATATATAGTCGCCGGTAGTTGTTGTGCACAAATACTATGGGTAAAATAAAAATTGCTTGATTATGGTGTAAATTGTTCCAATGTACCCATTAAGTGCGATAACACAAGTGCTATAGAAATGACAAAAACTAGGACTAAACATATTGACTTGCGATATCATTTCATTAGAGAACATGTGACACTTAAGGACATTGTCATTGAACACGTGTCCACTGAAGTCCAAGTTGCAGACATATTTACAAAACCCTTAAGTCAAGAACGATTTTGCATGCTTAGAAGGGAATTAGGAATAATCGAATCTTGATTGTATATCAATTCTAAATAAAAGTGACTTGGTTCTGCAATATCACTTTTGACATGAATTGAATATTAAAAGTGTTGCACAACACTTACATTAATATGAAATAAATCCTTGGAACTAAATTTCAATGATTAAAATTTTGAAAATGAGTGAAAAATGGCTGTCATACTAGGATCGACCGACCGATATGATACACCGGTCGACCAGTATATGATTGTGTCTGGCTGACATCCATCGATCGATGGATTGTTTATTGCAAACAAACTATCCGGTCGATCGTTGTACATGACCGGTCGATTGGTATATGCCAAAATTGTGACATATAAGAAATTGACCGCTCGATCGGTCGACCTATTTCTTCTCCTTCACTGGACCACTGCCCTAGCCTTCGCTCATGACTTCACCGCTGAACTATGGCCGACCGACCAAGCCCTGCAGCCGACCAAAACCCTCTCGCCATCCGCCGTCTGCATGTACCCTCGTCCGGGGTCTTACTCGACGACAGTCACCGCCCTCTTCTCCTTTCTCCAGACGTCCATCGATTGGTCATCGTCATTTCCGACTGTCTGTCCTTCTTCTTCCATCGATCGTCGACCATTCGACCCCCTTCTCCTCGTTGGACTACCACCGACCCTTCTTCTCTCTCTTCGTCGATGAACCATACAACAGCCGACGACCATCCGTTCTTCACAGGTCGCCGCCATATTCTTCACTCCCTCTCTCTCTATCTCTGGCCGCCTCTCTGCACTTCTCTCTTTATCGATTCTTCCTTTGTCACCGCTTTCCTTTCTGGCCATCGTCTCCGTCTCCCTCTCGACCACCCAGACTCTGTCACCGGAGTCATTTTTGTTTCGGCGCCCCTTTCGAACACTGGTTGAACAGACCCTTTCAATTCCTTCCAGCCATCCACCATTGTTGAATTCATGGCCGATGACGAAGGGATTCTACCTCTTCGGTTAGTCTTTTAGTGTCGTCGTTGTCATTTCTATGGCTCAAGTGGTCACATTACTATAATCCCAAATGATCCTGACCCAAAATCGGAACCCGAACCCATGCCTGTCCAACGTGGACGAGGCCATGGATGAGGACGATTCCGTGGATGTGTTCATCAGCCACCTTCTATAGAGCCTACTGATTTTGATAGTCATCTTTTTGTCAACAGGGACATCTCCACTTGTTTTGATGCCTTGTATGCCTCTCACGATGTCCACGAGCCTACACTATTGATTGGGATGCTTTGAACATTCCTGATGTTCATGAGATGTTCGAAAACATCGGTTGGCTGCCACTTCTCTCTCACACAGACCGTGTGTATCCCCATCTTGTTCGTCATTTCTATGCGAATATGACGATCACTCGAGAGGCCATTATCACCTATGTCCTTGGTGTTCCCATTCATTTTGACCCTAATCATCTATGTAATATCTTTAAAGTCCCGTGCCCTTTACTCTGTCTCTACACATTTGTAACTCATGGTTGGCCCTCCGACTATCTACCGATGATAGATGGCATTAATACGGTGTTTGGTGGACAAGATTTCCACTATACTGTCGAATCGTTTTATAGGCATCTTCATCCATCTATGAAAATGACTCACCACATTCTGAGTCGTATGATCACCTCTCGAGCCGGGCACTATATAGAGGTTACCCACTTTGATTTGTTCTTTTTTCATTGTCTCTGTATTCGAGATGCCTCCTTTCTTCATTTTGGTCATTTCGTTCACTATCACATGGACTCCACCTTCCAAAAAATTTCTGCTGGTACTCATGGTCGGCACCCCCTCTATTTTGGATCCTGAATCACTAGGATTTTATTTCATTTTGGAGTCGACATTCCCGTGGACGAGGAGTATATCTGACCCCTCCCCTCCGATGTCATCGGTTCAACGATCTTACACCAAAAACATCTTAGGATTGGTGAGCTGGAACCGATAGATTCTGACGATGGAGATGATGCCACAGATGAAGCGCCAACGCCGATGGACACTCAGATGCATCGGAGGCTGGCACTAGTATCCCTTTGCCCTCAGCCATCTCAGCTTCCTATAGCATCTATGATTTCACGATCATTTCACAGCAAGTGAATGCCATGGATCGTCGTGTAAGCCAGATGGATCGTCGTGTTCGACGGATGGAGCTTGACTCCCAATACCTTGTTGGCTCACTACAGGCCTACTATGCATCGTAGGGATTTATTCTGCTTCTAGCTCATGAGGATGATATTCCCGATAAGGAGTAGTTGAGTTATCTCCTTCTTTGATGATGTCAAAAGGGGGAAAAGTCAAGGATAATGTTATGATGCTATGTTATGATGTTAGGTGTTTTTTTTATGTTAACATTTGTACTAGTGTCGTGCACCATTTTGTAGTGACTACAGTCACATTTGTTAGTGCATGAACACATGATGTATGATTAACTATGAATGTAATGTGATGATTTTTTTTTCATGATGAAGTGCCTTATTCGACTTCATATCTATTTTGCACCATATGTTCATATTGTCTCAAATTATTATAAGAATATAAAGGCCACCTATTTTAGGGGGAGAAAATGTGACATATGCATGAATGTAAGGGGTGCTGGCTCATTACTTACTAACTAAACTTACATTTCATTTTCTTTCTTTCTCTTTCTCTTTATCATCCAATTAATTTGTCATGATAAAAAAGGAGAAGATAGTTGAATCCTATGTTTTGATGATAACAAATTAAAATGGACATAAAAGTTACTAATCTATGCTCAAGTGATAATATGTAGGTGTAGGATTGATATGACATCATTCGCAGAAGAAATCGCCAAATTAAAATCGAAAGAAAAAATTTCAGCACACGACCGGTCGAGTCATCCGGCCAAGGCAATCGGTCGATTGATATTAGGCAGAAGAAAATACGAGACAATGCCGATCGAAGATCCGATCGTTGCACCGGTTGACCGGTCAGCACAGTAATAAACTTAAAAATCACGAGACTATACCGGTCGACGTCGAGACTATGCCGGTCGATGCATCGATCGATAATGATATGTATCGATCGACGTCGGGGCATTACCGGTCGATATATCGGTCGAAGGACCGATCAACCGGACAGCGTCAAAATATAGAAAATGCAACAACGGTCACATCGCAGCGTTCGACCGGTCACCTATAAAAGCAGTGTCAAAGCTTGAAGAAAAATCATCCAAGCAAGTAAGAACATCCTAGAGCTCCTTTCAAGTTCTTCAGCACAAAATTACAAATTTCTTCGTTTTTCTTTTCTTAGCTTTGAGTGTGAGAAAAATTTTGTAAAAGAAAAGAGTTAGAGGAAAACATTTTCTTTCTGATGTAGTAAGATTGAGAACTCTTTGTAAAATATGTGTGTCTTGACTCTTGAGCGGAGAAGAAGACTTATTGTGTAAACAGGGTTGTTCTCTCCCTATAAGAAAAGAAAAAAATAGTGGATCTCCGACGATCTCGAGATCGAGAAGTCGGAGCGGGGATGTAGACCAAAGAGTTAAGGCCGAACCTCATCATCATATTGTGTCTTCTTGCGTTTGTTCTTTATCTTTCGCTTACATTTTATCATTATTTGCTTGTGATCGATTTTATTAATTTTTTTAAAAATAACTTTGCAAAAAGATTTTATACACTAATTCACACTCCCTCTTCATTCTTTTGATCCTACGTCGTCGTCATGTCCTCCTTGATATGTACGCCCGCAGGGGTGATGTCATCTCAGCCCACCGTTCGACGCAATGCCTCGGAGAAGTATCATCTATTTGACCGCCATGATCACCTGCTATGCGAAGCTGATTTGGATAAGACATGGAAGATGTTTGATGAGATGAATGAGAAGGATTTTATTTGTTGGAACACGATGATTAATGGGTATACACAACATGGACAACCGAATGACAAAAAAAGAGATGCGACGACGCGAGCATGGGGCAACGCCCCCTTTTTTCGTGTTGCGTCAACTAGTGACACAAAGGAAAGAGCAGGTGGCCCCGCCCCCCTACGAGCTTGTCGGGGGGCAACACCCCTCCTCGCTATTTATTACTATATATAATTTAAAATATTTAAATATTAAAAGGTAGGATAATTTAGATATTTCATAAATACAAAAAATGAAAAAATAATAGAACCAAATGGATGGATTAAATTGGAAATCACGTATAGTTTATGGATGTGTAAGTAAGTTCATATATTAGGATTAAACACATAAAATCATTGTATTTTACGGAAGTTTAAAGAAATTAACCCTGTCATTAATTAATGATGAAATATGTAGAGTGCATTAAATTATTTTAGTAGTAAAAAGTTTCTAAATACGCATTTTTTTAAAAATAAAAGTTGAAACAAATGGAACCTTAATTAACTACATGCTTGCATGGTAGGGAAGAAATATCCCTTCTTGCATTCCTTAAATTATCATGGTTGTTTATCTATCTTCAATGTGATGAAATAATTGCACGACAACAAATCAACTCTTCCATTCTTGCATCATACACCAAAATATTAGAACCAATGTTGTAAGACCCGGACCGGACGTCGACCCGGATAAGTCTCCGGGTCAGGTTGGACCGGTCGAACCGGTTAACCCGGACGGTCGAACCGGTTAACCCGGACGGTCGGACCGGATATTAATAAAATAATATAAAAAGATAAATTATAATACTTATATATTCTTATCAATAATTAATATATTTCTACAACAAAGTACATATGATTAAATCATTTTAATTAAAATTAAAAAATCAAATGTGACATATTTAACTATTGATATGAGTTTTATGTGATTTTAATATATTCAATTACAATTTACAAATTCATTTTCTCAAATTTAACTTTACTTAAACTAGAAAGATTATTGTAGTTTCTATTTTTTAATTTAATTAGGTAACTAATCTTTTCATATTTAATTTTTGACATTTAAAATATTATAAAATTTCTTATCAAACAAAATAATTATATAAATGACTGATGATAACCATTGTATAATATAAAATAACTTGGCATTCAGATAAATAAATATAGCACAGTGGTATATACACATAAGTTAGTTTCAGGAGGTCTTGAGTTCAAAACTCAGTGTCCACATTATTTCAAGATATTTTCAATTTTTTGACTGGCCGGTTCTTGCAAAACCGCCGGTTCAACGGTTCAACCCGGTTTTAGGCGGGTTTTGACCGGTCTTGACCGGTTCGAAACGGTCTGAATCCTAATCTGGTTTTGGGGTCGAACCAAACCCGCCCAGAGTGGCGGTCGACGGTTGGACCGGTCGGACCGGCCGGTCCGGTCCGGTCCAAACAACCATGATTAGAACAATTAATTTTTCCAGCTACATAATCATTTTGAACTTATCCATGGGCTTACCACCTTGTCATTCGCCTTATAAATACTAAGCCAATTCTGATTTGTTTCCCATGCACAAGCACCAAATTCATCGTCATACCAGTCCACACCCACAATGCCTGCCACCATGAAGTTCTCCTCTATCTTTACTTTCACTGTTCTTCTATCCGCCGCCCTCCTCCTCCCATCATCCGACGGGGAACGCATTCTGAAGGTTGGCTGGAGGAAAATAAGCGATCCGAACGACCCCTACGTTGTGGAGATCGCAAGGTTCGCTGTTAACACACACTTCCATATCGACAGCATCCAAAAGGAGCTTCTTTTGGTCAGGGTCATCAAAGGCGAAATCTTTGAAAGGAAGGCTGGTGCATACGTGTACGTGCTCGACATTGAGGTCAAGCATGGCGAAGGGATTAAAGACAACAGCGGCAACGACTACTACAAGGCTGAAGTCTTTGATCAGCCATCCAAGCATATAAGGAGGGTCGATAAATTCAAAAAGATACATGCCTAATCTACTACTTCTTCTTCTTCTTTTTTTTTGTCTTCTCATAAGGATTTGTTAAGTTGATCCATGACATAAAAGTACTCCTGATGGCTTAGTGCTGTAATAAAAAATAATTTTCAACGTTGTAATGTTAATATCTCAGTTCAAGTGGTTTATTAGATTTTATTTTAACCGTCCATCTCCTTATCAACATTATTAGAAATGAGTATGCTGAGTTTTTTTTCTGGAGTTATCTTCACTAACACAACAATATTCTTCTCTCCCATATTTATGGCAGTCCACTCCTGCATAGGTGTTAATTTAAGTATTTAGAAAAAACCGCTAGCTATAACAAAAAAAAATTAAAATATTGCGTTACTTTGCTAATTAAGATCACATATTCGTCTAATATATTATTAAGAGTGGATGGGGTGCAATGTTGAAAAATGTGCACTCGTTCCATCGAAAGAGACAATTTGGGATGGTTCCGTCGAAAGAGACAATTTGAGATGAAGTCATCCCGGAGAGCAATGATTTTATGTTAGTTTGTATCCAAAGTTTAAATCGAGATGACCTACAACTTATATTATCTAATAGGTGAATGAAAATTATAATACAATTAAAAACAAGTCGTTTGTCCATATCCATGACTTCTTTTTACTTTCTAAAAGAATTGTCACCAGGACAAGAAAAAAATCGATTCTTCACACCGATAGTTTTAATGACAACACCAATATTATAGACATGATCACAAACAATTACATATTCAATTATGAACAATGCATACATTACATATGACAACCCATATATTCTGGAGTCTAAATAACACATAATGCCAACTAGGGGTGTTCACCGGGTCAGGTCGATCCGATGAACCCGGAAATTCGACCCAACCCGACCAAGGGTCGGGTCGGGTCAACTCGGGTTGGTATTTTCAACTCGAGTTGACCCGACCCTTTCCAACCCGAGTTGACCCGACCCGACTCGATAGTCTCGGTTTTTTTAATTATTTTTTAGTTAAATGTATAGTTTTATATCATTTAAAATTTAAAAAAATATGAAATAAATTATTTTAAATGTAGAAAAGTATATAGATATTTAAAAAAATATTTTTGATATTTAAAAATACTTTATTTTGTATTAAAATAAAATAATAAACACTTATTATATTAAAAATAAATGAAAAAATAAAAAAAAGAAAAAGGGTGGTCGGATAACCCGAACTGACTCGGCCAGGCCAGGTCAGGTCGGTTCGGATCGTAGCCCCAAAAATCAGGGGACCCGACCCGACCCGACCTGGGGTTCGTTCATGGGTCGGGTCAAACCCGACCCATGAACACCCCTAATGCCAACCTCTCATGGAACCACGTCGTCCGAAAAAGGAAATAGATCTGAGGTTGAATTGACTAGATCGGTCGGTTCGGTTAGCTTATGGATCTTCTCAAGACACGAGTGAAATAGAAGTGACCACAACCACCCAACATGGTTGTTGTTAGCATAACACGGACCATATATAATAAAAAAAATAAATATTATATATATGTAAGTAAATAATTTTCGACAATTTCGATCGTCGGTAATTTTAAAAATAATTAAACATCATATTCATATATATATCATAATATATATATATTATTAATATTTTTAAATTTTCGACAGTCATAACCATCGATAATTAAAAAATCACTCTCCCATTTTTTTTTTCTTTTACCCGCTTTCTTATCTTTCACCCCCTATATATATATATATATATATATATATATATATATATATATATATATATATATATATATATATATATATATCTTATTTCCCACCTCTCTCCACTCTATTTCTTTCCCCTTCTCTTCTCTCTCTCTCTCCCTCTCCTATTTTGCCGGAGACGCTCTCCCTTCCGGATGATGCTCTACCCCGGCGATGCTCTCTCTCCCGGACGGCGACCCGACAGCGACCCGCTCCCCTCTCTCTCTCTCTCTGGTCCGAATTTGGTTGCGGAGGTCCGATCAGCCACGGGCGGCCGGATCTGTCGCTAGGCAGCCACCTCGCAGTCAGATCTGGTCACGGGCGGCCGGTCCGATTGACGGCCGGATCTGGCCGTTGGCGGCCGGTTCGGGCCACTGGCTGCCGGATCGGGGCGTTGGCGGCGGGTTAATTTTTTTTATCTTATAAAAATTCTTTGCGACTGCTGCAACTGCACGTTAGGACGATTGCCGAAAGTTTTGGCGGTCACGACGACCGTCGAAAGTTTTGGCGATCACGACGACCGTCGAAAGTTTCGACGGTCACAACCGTCAAAAGTTTCGACGGTTGTAGCCGCCGGACATTTGCGACGGTCACAACTGTCAGAGCTATCGACGAGTTTTTTGCGACCGTCGCAAAATAATTTACGGCGACCATTTTTTTTGTCGAATCGATTCTGTCGAAAAATTCGTCAAAAATCATAATTTCTGACGATTTTCAGTAAATTACGAATAGTTAAAACCGTATGTAATTTGCATTTTTCTTATACTGTTCATATCCCAGCCAAATCAAGAAATGAAGCGTGGCAGCAACTTCGCGAATGATGAATACGTTGGCCAACATGAGTGATAAGGTGCTCATATCTCACGGCAACCACAAAGTGGCCGCCATGCAATCTCCTGTTTTTGTTATTATTAATTATCATCATTAATGTGATGGGATATATGTAGCGTGCATTAAATAATTTTAGACGTAAAAATTTTCTAAATATGCATTTTTTAAAAATAAAGGTTGCAACAAATGGAACCTTAAGTATCTTCATGCTTGCTTGTTAGGAAAGAAATCCCTTCTTGCATGGTTGTTTATCTATCTTCAATGCGATGAAATAATTCCACCATGATGAAATAATTTTCAACGTTGTAATATTTCTCAGTACGTACTTCAATTCTAGAGTTTTTCTGGAGTTATCTTCACTAACACGACAATATTCTTCTCTCCCATACTTATTGCAGTCTACTCTTGTATAGTTCTAATCACGCTCAAAGTTTCGATGATTTATTTGGCAAACACGTTGACGTGGTATTAAAGCATTGCATCACGATATTTATTAATATTACATATTCGTCTAATATATAATTATTATTAACAGTCAACATTAAATCTATTTGACCATCTCGAGCTCATTGAAGTCAATGCTTCTTACACGAAGCTATTGAGTTCTTGAAGTGTTATCTTGATTAACAAAACAAAATTCTTTATTGGCTTATTTATGACAACATAGTCTTGTAAAATTGTAAACGCAAACTAAATTTTGATGACTTATTTGAAATTACGCAATATTTACTACTTATGTCTTTATGTTTTGTACATAATAACTTCAAGTTTGAGGTCCAAAAACTAATTTATATTACAACAACAACAGCAAAATCTTATCTCACTAGGTGGGGTCGGTTACATGAATCATACGACGTCATTCCGTTTTATTAGTAATCAAATCTTTCGGTATATATTATGGGAAAAAATTAATTATATTTCAGTAGATAAAATTTTTAATTCCCCTTCCATCCCAGTAAGAATGAAAAAATGTCATATTGAAAATTCAAGGGCCAATTATATTTCAGAGTATACTTTTAATACAATAAAGAGAATGCATAATTACCATTGTGTATCCAAAAAGGAAGGAGCATTAATAGCCCATTCTTTTTGTTAGAATAATCTTTCTTTATCTTATGAGTTCAGTAGTCATCAATGTTTTATTATAAATGCAAGGATTTGGCATGATTTAATGTCTTTTGTTATATTATGGGACTCGTGTGAGATATCAGAACTAGATATATTAAGGGAAAAAATGTATTTTGTGGGCCACTTATAACATCTTAGATAAAACAAAATCTTTGTTTAGATGAATGGTGAAAGGGAATCAAAACTTAGATACATTAAGGAATACTTTCGAGCTAATGATAAATCTATAATATAAAGTTGAAAGGCTGCAAATTATACATGTGTTATTGTGTTAAAGAACATCTTTGTGAATCGCAAAGAAGGCATTAGCACAATGAATAGGAGCAAGAGGTTAGGTTTAAGAGTTGTTTGACTAAGCTTATAAGTTAGTTAAAGTGACTTATAAATAATTTTGAAGTTTTTTTCCCTATTTGGTAATTGAAAAAAAAAGTTAAGCACTTATTTTGTCTGCTTAATTATAAGTCGATGAAAAAAGCTTGTATTATTTCATAAGAGAAAAAAAGCTGATCAATTTGATAAAAAAAATACATATTTTTTTCTTGTCTTACACTTAGAATATACATATTTTTTTCTTGTCGTTCTTCTATCATAATATTAAGAACTTTAACAGTAACTGATCAGCCCTTTTTTTATTACAAGACATGTAACTGATTATTTTTAAATTCAACTTCAACTACTAAACTGCTATCACCATATCAATCTATTGGTTATTTAATATTAGCTAAGTCAGACCCTTACACTAAAAAAAAATATATCAAATAGCGATGCGAATTCGCGCCATCACACAACGTGGTGCTATATAGACATCAACAGAGTCATAATAAGTCGTCATGGGTTGTGATACATACAAAATATAACACATAATTAGCCATGCATCTGATCACATTTCGATTCATTTTCATATAGCATGCAACAATTTATGGCTTTATTTGATTTAATTTTATAAAAATAGAAAATCTATCCAAATTTTATATTTTATTGCAGAAAAAGGAAGAAAATTGAATCACGAAGCCGTTAGAGAAAATCTCGCTCAAATTGAAATTAAAACGGAGTCAGAAAGTGAAACATAGTGGAGGTTGTTAACGGGCCATGAGAGGATCGTAACGGCCCGTTAAAATGCCAATTTTGAACAAAAAATTTGTCCGAGTTATGAGCCATGATCAAAATGTTACGGGCCATGAAAACACAACTTTTACTTTGACTTGGTCACTGTAAGAGCCGTGAAATCACCGTTACGGGCCATGAGAAGTCATATTCAAACCGTTACGGAGTTATTATGGGGCATTACGAAGGTTGATTTCAAAATTTCTTTGATTTTTCTTAGGGATTTTAATTACAGATCGACTCCAAACTTTATTCTAAGTCCCAGGGATAATTAGGAAATATATTTACTCAGATTTAAGGAAGTTTGGTTTTAATGTCCAATCAAAGTCTATTCCAAAGTTTGATTGTTTTGACATAAAAAGACTCCCAATCAAATCGAAATTTTATCAAAACCCTTGGGACACCTGGAGGCTATAAATAGAATCCCTAGGAGACAAAAAAACATATGCTTTATGGTGTTTGAGACCTTGGGAATCGTACTTACTGCAAAAGAAACATGTTCAAATTGAAGAAGATTGTTGCAAAAGGAGGAGGATCAACTAAGCGTCAGGGCTCCAGGATCATTCGTCTAAAACAAGAATTCTTGTTCTCTCCTTATTGGTGGATGCTTTGTTACTTCGTCCTTTTTATTCTAGTCCTTATTTTGTGATAGAGATTTTTATTGTATCGAGAAAATGAACTCGATTGTTTGATCTAAATTTATATCGCTATTTTAGTTTCTTTTGATTATGATTGTTGTGCTTAATGTTTTTTATTGATATTACTATATTCTAAAATAACACTAAAAACTAGGTGTGGGGTGGTTAGTTTTAGAATTTAATAATTCTTAGCAAATTGATTTTTAACTTGAAGTTGAAACAATCATAAAATGAAACTAGTAACTCATCGTTTGTGCTAGACTTTGTATGGTCTATCAAGTCTTACCCAAAGAGGATAACTATTAATTTAAGACTTATAACTTAATGCATCTTAATATCTTTTTTAACTGAATATTAACTCAGCATTTGTGATTCTAAGTTTTGTGAGATTTATGATAGTTTGATTTACTCAGTGTATAGGTCATTAATTTAGGTAATCCTAATTTGCCTCAAGAACTAAATATATTTATCATTCACTACAAGAAAACACATCATTAGAGAAGGAAAATCTGGTTGTTAATATTTAAATTCTGGTCGTTATTGGTCATTAGCGATCAACATTTTCCATCATCACTCATCGTTATAGATGCTGTCATTAAAAGTCAATAACGATGGCTTAAAGGTGTCGGCCATTAAAAGTCATCAACGACCAGAAATAATTCGGTCGTTAAAACTATACAAGGACCATTTAGTTGATCATCGAATACATTAATGGCTGAAATATCTTTGTCGTTGATAATCTTCAATGGCTAGTAATTTCGTCGTTAAAAGTCATCAACGACCAGAAATAATCCGATCATTAAAACTATATAAGGACCATTTAGTTGGTCGTCAAATACATTAATGGCTAGAAATACTTTTGTAGTTGATAATCTTCAATGACTAATAATCTCGTCGTTATTGGTCACCAACGATCAGAAATAATCTGATCATTAAAATCAATGTTGTCACAACCAACCGGACCGGTCGGACTATCATCCGGTCACTAAAATGGTCCTGAATCACCCCCTAAAACCATAGTGAATGTTGGACAATTTCAAAGCGGTCAAGAACTGACCAAAATCAATCTGAGTGAACCAGTTAAGTTAAAAAATTTATTTTTAAATCAAAATTTTTTGTTGGACCATTGCCTACTTCTAAGGCCCATTTTATAGAGGATGTGTTGCTTCACTTTCTTAATGTCTTCAATGTGGGACTTCACTTGTACATATGTTTCTTTTGTTCTACTTATTTAATAACTAAATTTTGTCTTTACTTTTTTATATTACAGTGTAACTTTCTATTGTAATTTTTTGTAATAATTAATTTTTTCTGTTTATTTAATTTATGAATGTTAAACTATTTTATATACATTTTTTTATTTTTCTCCTCCTTTTATGCCATTTAAATTTATAAAACACTAATAATTTAGGTTTGTGTATTCAATTTTATAAAAATTTGGGAGAAATTCTATTAGATTTCATAACGATTTTTTCTTTCGATTGGATTTTATCACATGTAATTAAATTAACTAAATGCATAAACTAATTTATTTTTTAAAATTGATGTTGCCAGATAAATTAGTGCAGGGAAATATTTAATTCCCGCCAAATAAAATATTAATTACATGCCTACTTGATCTTAATTTAAAAATAATTAATGATGACAAAATTTAATGGTCATTAATAATCAGTTTTAACGACCGAAATTTACTTTTTTGAGATGAGCAATTTTCTCTTTCAGTGATAATGTGTTTAATAATGTCTATATTTTTTCTTGTCACTATTGACTATTTTTAATGACCATTTTTTTGTCTCGACATTAATAGTTGGTCGTTAAAGATCTCTTTTCTTGTAGTGATTGTTAGAATTCAATCTTCATAGTTGTTCATGCTAGTTAATCATTATTCTTAATCATCCATAATC
The DNA here is from genome assembly GCA_030549335.1 of Pontederia crassipes. Lineage (NCBI taxonomy): Eukaryota > Viridiplantae > Streptophyta > Magnoliopsida > Commelinales > Pontederiaceae > Pontederia > Pontederia crassipes. Next base: position 47,278,197 of record CM060189.1, on the reverse strand, counting down.
CTCAAGCTCAACACCAATTTATTTCTTTTTCTATTATTCAATTTTGTGCACATTTATTTTTTTGTTTTCGTATCACGACACCCTTTTCTTCTCTTGATAGATTATTAGGATAGATTAAATTTAACTAATTCTTCGTGGGTTCGACACTCTACTCTCTACTTTGTAACTTGATACAATTAGTTCACTTGCTAATAAATTTATTTGTTACAAATGTACCGCATCATGTCAACAAATGTCGATGCTAACTACCTCTATATAGCGTCAATTTAGCATCGCATTAGCGTCAAAGGACGCTAAATGAGGTGCCATCACAACGCTATTTCGGCGCTATTATCACACGCGAAAATAAAAAAATGTGCACAATGGCCGCGACACTAAGTCGACGCTAAAATAAAAGGTGATATTAGCGTCGACATCTTTTGTTGTATTGACGTTGACTTTTGCAACGCTATATTAGCATCGGACGGTTGCGATGATAAGTAGATGCTAGTTTGTGCTCTTTTGACAATATATGTTATATATACTATACTATATTATACTATATTATACTATATTATACTATACTATATTATACTACACTATACTATATTATACTATATTATACTATGCTATATTATACTATACTATACTATATTAACTACACTATACAATATTATACTATACTATATAATACCATATTATAGTATGCTATACTATACTATACCACAGTTGTCAGGATCTCGATCCGGATAGTAAGATCTTACAATACCCCGGACAGAAAATGATTTCGATCCTACACGGAGAATATTAAACGTAGGATCTACACCTGATCTATAACCTGGTCTTAAGATCGGTAATATCTTATGGTAGAATCTTACGATCCTAACGATCTTATGATATTGGTACAAATTTATTTGTTCGAATAAAAAAATAAAAGTAAACATAAATGTTCTTGAGAAAATTAGATTTAACTATTTTATTTATATATATTGTATATGTTAATCTCATTTTCATGAATTTTAATACCTTCTAATAATTTAATGTAATGTTATGAATCTAATACTATATTATATTATATTTTAATGTAATGTTATGAATCTAATAATTATATTGCACATGATGTTTGATGCGATGAATGAAAATCATTATGTTTGTTGGAACATGATGATTGATGGGTATAAACAACATGGACGACCGAATGACATAAAAAAAGGGATGTGACGACACGAGCAGGTGACAACGCCCCCTTTTCTCGTGTTGCATCATTGGTGACACAAAGGGAAGAGCAGGTGGCCCCGCCACCTTACGAGCTTGCCCTGGGGCAACAACCCTCCTCACCGGGGATGGGGCGCACCCCTTCCCTCCAGCATCGGCGAGGGGAGGGGGCATGACCCACTTTTTTATTTATTATTATATATAATATTAAACATTTAAATATTAAATGGTAGGGTAGTTTAGTCATTTCATAAATACAAAAATGAAAAAAATTAATAGAATAAAATGGAGGGATTAAATTGGAAATCGAATGTGTTAGGGTAAGTTCATATATTAGGATTAAACACATAAAATCATTGTATTTTAGTGGAGTTTTAAGGAATTAACCCTATCATCAATTAATGATGAAATATGTAGCGTGCAATAATTTTTTTAGTAGTAAAAAGTTTCTAAATACGCATTGTTTTTTAAATAAAAGTTGAAACAAATGGAACCTTAATTAACTACATGCTTGCATGGTAGGGAAGAAATATCCCTTCTTGCATTCCTTAAATTATCATGATTGTTTATCTATCTTTAATGTCATGAAATAATTGCACGACAACAAATCAACTCTTGTATCATACACCAAAATCTTAGAACAATTAATTTTTCCAGCTATGCACAATAATTTTGAACTTATCCATGGGCTTTCCCTCCTTATCATTCGCCTTATAAATACCAAGCAAATTATGATTTGTTTCCCATGCACAAGCACCAAATTCATCGCCGTACCAGTCCACATCCACAACGCCTGCCACCATGAGCTTCTCCTCTATCTTTACTTTCGTTGTTCTTCTATCAGCCATCCAAGAATATAAGGAGACTCGATAAATTCAAAAAGATACATGCCTAATCTTCTTCTTCCTTTTTTTGTCTTCTCATAAGGATTTGTTAAGTTGATCCATGACGTAAAAGTACTCCTGATGGCTTAGTGCTGTAAAAGAAAATAATTTTCAACCTTGTAATGTTAATTTCTCAGTTCAAGTGGTTTATTAGATTTTTATTTAACTGTCCAATAAAGTGCACTAGTCGTATCAAGTAATAAAGTGTAGAGTAGAATTGTTGATCCAACGAGGAACTAGTTAAATCTAATCTATCTCAATAATCTACTAGGAGAAGATAAGGGTTTTGTGATAAAAACAAAAAATCAAAGGTGCAGAAAATAAATGATAAGTAAATAAAATAAATTGGTGTTGAGTCTTGAGAACTATGGATGATTAATGTGAAGATAAATGTGTATGATCCCTTATAATAGTTGAGTTATAACAGTAAATAATAGCTTCGATTCTTATGACGGATTAGCAGTATCAAAGATAATGATCTCTCGAAACGAGTAAATCAAACTACCTTAACTTTTAATAAAATTAATAACACAATCGACGAGTTAATTATTAATCTTACAAAGAGTTAATATGCATTAATATGTATCTCCTATACTATTATTCACCTATAAATCTGGACAAAATAATATACTTCACGAAATTCAGCACAAACGTCGAGTTACCCAACACGCGTCATGTATGCTTCAACTTAAAGTAAAATATCAATTATCAAAGTAATAATAATTTCTGAAACTAATCACTCATCATATATGTTTGTAATATAATCTCAGAAATAAAATTACTTATTAAAAGGCAATGAATTCAGCATGCATAATCAAAAGAAACCGAAAAGTTTAATTAACTCAACTAATAACAAGATTCAAACAACTGTCCTTCTTAAAATGAATATAAAATCTCTATTACAGAAATAATAAACTATAATAATTATGTAAAAGAGCATCCGAATAAAGGATAGAAAAATAATTCTCAGCCTTCGGGACCTTTGGATCATTTCACAACATAAACGACAAATTGCTGCGCAATCTTCTCCTTCGATTGATCTTCAAGCCTTCAAATCCTTCCTCTGCAATATGCCACGGCGCCCAGGTCTCAAGCACACCCAAGCACCACGAAGCACACCTTTTTTTGTCTCCTAAGCCCTCTATTTATAGCCTCTAGGTGTCCCAAGAGTTTTGATATGATTTCAGTTTGATTCGAAGTTTTTTCATTTTAAAACAAATAAATTCGGAATAGACATTGGAATATCTTTAAAACTATCCAAAACTCCTTCAAATCTGAGTAAATATGCTTCGTAATCATCCTTGATACTTAGGATAAAGTTTGGGTTCGATCTAGACTTGAAATTTCCAATAAAAGTCAAAAAAATCTCGAAAATAGCCTTCATAACGGTCCATAACATGAATTTAAGAGCCTTTACAGTGTCCAAATCGAAGTAAGACTGAGACTGGGCATTTTAACGAGCCGTAACGGGCTGTTCACATTCCTGCTTTACAGCCGTTACGATCATATAACGACTCATTATATTTAATTCAACCCTGGTAGTCTTCACTAATTTACACTTTTTGGCTCCATTTTAATTTCGATTTGAGTGTCATTTATTTTTGTAAATTCCTAGCTCAATTATCTTGTGTTTTCTGCAATAAAACATATAATTTACTTATATTTCTATTTTTATAAAATTAAAAAAAATAAGCTCACAAAATGATGCATGCTACGAAAAGGAATCGAAATGAGATTAAATGCATAGTTAATCTTGAAAATAGCCTTCGTAACGACCCATAACATGGATTTAACAGCCCTTACAATGTCCAAATTGAAGTAGGTCTAAAACTGAACATTTTAACGGGCCGTAATCGACTGTTCAGCTGTTACGGCCGTTACGATCGTATAACGACCTGTTATATTCATTTCAGTCCTGACAGTCTTCACTAATTTGTATTTACTAACTTCGTTTTAATTCTGATTTGAGTGTCGTTTCTTTATGTGGATTCCTGATTCAATTCTCTTATTTTTTCTGTAATAAAATATATAATTTCGTAGATTTCCATTTTTATAAAATTAAAGCAAATAAAGTCAGAAAATGATGCATGATATATGAAAAGGAATCAAAATGTGATTAAATGCATAGCTAATTATATGTTATATTTTGTATGTAGCAAACTCCCCCAAGCTTAGATACTTATTTGTCCTCAAGCAATGTTAAAGCTCCAACCAAAATGGTTAATCATCGCTTCCACCTTGTCTCTTAACTACTCTTCTTAGCATTAAATTTTATGCATCCATCGGCTAAGTGTCTCATCACTTTTCATAATAATCCGGCTTTGTGGAATTTATGAATGAAAGATATTTTTAAACTCCTCCAAATTCAACTCTTAATAATAAGAAAATAATTTTTGAAAATAAAAATATCAATGTTGAATATGTAAATGTAACATGAGCTTTTATTCATTTATTACTTTCATTTAGAAACTTTTCATCATCATTCAGTTTTTTCACTTCTTTTTTTCCTTTTTTTCATTGATTTAGTACTCATGTGCTTCTCCATATTGTGCAAGGTGATTCATGTAATGAGCTTTCGATCGACGGATCCCAGAGTAGATGCAGCAAGAATCCCCTATGGATCTAATTATCTAATTACCCGAACTCACCAAGGTTCCGGATAACACTTTTGTGTACCTCTTTAAACTTTTTGGGGCTCCACTAGCCCTCTTTTATATATGATGACAATTTTACATGTACTTATTTATTAGTAAGCTCAGCTACACTTGAATGTTCAACAAGGATATAATCATTATCAAGCTAATATACATAATTAAAAAAATAAGAGTATGCACAGGATTTGTGGTCAAACATCCATAGTTTCACTAAGCAAATTTCTTCAAACCAATTACCCAACATGAAGGCGATAAATGATAAAATATAATACTTTAAATTTCATTAATTAACAGGATGTCCTTGAATAATGCTTGAAAAAAAAAAGTAAATACTAAGACATGAGAAAATAAGATGCAATTTTCAATTAAGCAAGACAATATTTTTAGAGTTTTTTTCTATTTTAATATGAGATGCAAGTAAATATGCGAATAAAATATGAAGAAAATGTATGCTTGCAATGCAATATAAAAAGATATACATGATGTATGAAATTGCAAACTCTCCCAAGCTTAAACTCAACACTGTCCCCGGTGTTAAAAATCAAACTTGTAGGAATCCAAAGATATGATAAAAAAATATAAACATGGAAAAGGAAACGAAACAACCTGATTATGTTGAGTCGATGTTGAAGATGTAAGAAGAAGCCATGAAGAATCCATAGTGTACTTGACCGATAGAAATTTGGGCGCCTTTGTTTCCTACTTTTCTTGAATTCCGATGAGCCAATTTTGTTTTTCTTTCTTTCTTCCTCTTCTTTTCTACTTCTTTATTCCCCCTTTTTTTCTTGTTTCTCTCTATTTTTTTCCAATATGTTGTTATGGGTCGTCAAGGGCATCTAACGGCCCTTCTAGGCAATTTAACGGCCTGCAATGAACAATTAACGACGTGATAATCTATTGATCTCTTTCTTTGCTTCGGTCACAGGTCGTAATGAAGAAGTCACGACCCTTCGTTTCCTTCACAATTTATGGATGTGCCGATGCGAAAATGAAAAGGGGGAAAGCGACACTAGAGAGAAGGAAAATAACTGATGCCATAAAAAGTTCGTTGTCGTGACTATGATGATTGGGCAGCGTCCAATGGCAAAAGTGCTTCGGCCAGCGACAGAGGGCATCGTGGCAGAAGAGATGGATTGTTGTCCCAGAGCATGCAAACTTTTGTGCAGTTCCATCGGCGAGGATCACATCGGTATGCCTCAGTAGATTGTTCGTCGGGATAGCGAATGGAGCATTTGCCGGAGCTTTTTCAGGGGGAATTGCAGTCGCCGGAGTGGAAGAAGATGAACGGATGTTGCTGCGTGAAGGGCTGCTCATGGGCCTGCACTTATAAAGAGAAAGTGAGGGGGTCGTTACCAAGTGATTATAGGCCGTTATAATTAAACATTCAAAGTGTAGGGCATAGTGAGCTCCATGAGAAAGATTATAATCCCGTAAAATTTATGACTCAATGGAATTATGGGTCGTGACTCAAAACTTATGGCCCGTGATGATCAAATGTTCAAAATATATACCACTGTGAGACCCGTGAACTACAGACGACGACCCATGAGATATGTGTAACACTCGTGAAATGTTCTTAGATTTGGGAAATGGTGCATTACGGGTTGTGCTGAAATCAATCAGGTCGTAAAATCGGGGTGTTTAGGAGTATCGACCGGCTCAACAACAACTTACGGGCCGTTATTAGATGATTACGTACCGTAGGCTCAAATTCCCTAATTACCAGACCTACTATGATATGCGTGAAGTGATTAACAACCCATGAAATTTAAAAGAACAAAATTTGGGCTACTGTGAGACTCGTGATAATTCTCTTACGACCCGTGAGATATCAAAAGTTCAAAATACAAACCCTTGTGAGGTGCGTGATAGACTTCAGATGACCCGTGAATATTGTAATTAACTGATTGGTGTGGATGGTAACAGGTCGTGAAGATAATGTTACGGCCCGTGAAATATGAACTACGTAGAATAAAGCACTGATTGTATTGTGATAGACTAATAACGACCCGTGATATTCAACATAATGCCCCGTGAAAATTTAATAATCGCCCATGAAGAAAAAAATTAAATTTCAATAAAATTCAGCTTGTGACATGCAGAGACCTGATAAAAATAATAAAAAATTGACAAAAGAAACTAAAGAGACTAAGAAATTAAGATAATCGAACTAACTAGTTAACATGAACTAAATCAATCTAAATTAAATTACACAAAAGATCTAAACTATAAGCTTAAGAGTTGAAAAAAAATAGTTCTAAGTGTAAAGTCCTTAGCTTGACTTTGACTAATCAGAAATTATCAATAAGAATAATATAAGTAGATATGAAATTAAGGAACGATCTCACAAAGTTTAATTAATGTGATCAGGAACACTTGTCGTGGTGAGGCTTAGCACATGTGATGTTGGATGATGCTTACGTTTATAATTTGATGTCGTGATTTGGTGGTGGAGGCTCTTCATGTATAGCAACTCTTCGAAGTTGAAGTTGAGAGGTGTGTTGCTGCTGAACTTGGATCGTCGGATGGTTCTTCGGTCGCCACTGGACTGTTGTAGTTGGAGAAGATCGTGTTGGTGTCGGCGAAGTACTTTTTTCCTTCAAAGATTTTACACATTGCACGGAGGAGATATGCGGTGATTTGTAGCCAACTGCGGGTGATTTACTCTTCTCCTTAGACTATGGCTGAATTGGAGACAACAATGTAGGAGTGACAAGAACTTCCAAAGACGGGCCCCTCCTTTGAACTTGCTCATCTTTCATGATGTATTTACTTGTCTCTTTGACACGCCATTGAGTCATCGCTGTCCTTGCTGAAAATTTTCTTCTGGGTGCTATGGATATTGATAATGGCACAAGCATAAGATGGCCTTCGGATTCTCTTCGATGTGCCTTGGACGTTCAAAAATTAAAGAACTCAGTTTTTCCGCTTCATTCTCCAGCGCATGAAATTTTGATTCCAAAGCCTCAAACTTGAGTTCATTGTTGAATAGTCGAAGTGAATCATCAAGTTCAATTTGCTTCTGAATTTTGGATAACTTAGACTCCAAATTCTGGATGTGTCGGTCTTGCATTGTTAATCTTCTTTCAATTGTTGTGGCAAATTCATCTCTACGAAGTCAAAAGTTGATGATTTAATTCGAGAATTGATGCTACATCCTCATCTGACTTCTTGTTATTTTGTCTAATTTTGTAAGTTTGCCTCTCCAAATTTTTTTATTTGATGATTTTGCGTAGAGAGCTTTTTCAACAGAGAATCTAACACTTATGTGAATGCGGTTGATAGATCTCGAAATATATCTTCCTTATTTTCTTGTTGAGGCTTCTTCTTTATGCTTTGACTTGATGATGATGCCTCGATTTGAATCACATCTTGTTGGACAGCGATGTTGTTTCCCTCAATTTGTTGGTACATTGTCATTTTGTTCTTTGTTTCTTGAGTTGTCAAGATGTGCTCGTCATGATCCGGGTATGTACAAAAGATATTACGTGAAAACCTTATACAACACTCAAAGAAAAAAGTAAAGTAAAAATAGAAAATAAAAATTCTCAAAGTAGTTTATACTAGATAAAATAAGAGTTATGAACAATAGTTCCCCGGCAGCGGCGCCAAAAACTTGATGCGTTGAATTTATAACAAATAAAATTGCTAACAAGTGCACTAGTCGTATGAAGTAATAAAGTGTAAAGTAGAGTCGTCGATCCCACGAGAAACTAGTTAAATCTAATCTATCTCAATAATCTAATAGGAGAAGAAAAGGGTTTTGTGATAAAAATAGAAAAATAAAAGTGCAGAAAATAAATGATAAGTAAATAAAATAAATTGGTGTTGAATCTTGAGAATTATGGATGATTAATGTGAAGATAAACATGTATGATCATTTGTAATAGTTGAATTATAACAGTAAATAATAGCTTCGATTCTTGTGACGAATTAAGAGTACCTAAGGTACAATGACCTCAAAATGAATAAACCAAACTACCTTAACTTCTAATAAAACTAATAACTACAACCGAGAGTTAATTATTAATCTTACAGAGAATTAAGATGCATTAATATGTATTTTCTATACTATTATTCACCCATAAATCTGGATAGAATAATAGACCTCATGAAATTCGGCACAAATGTCAAGTTACCGAACACGTGTCATGTATGCTTCAGCTTAAAGTAACAGATCAAGTATCAAAATAATAATAATTTCTGAAACTAATCACTCCTCATACAAGTTTGTAATACAATCTCAGAAATAAAATTACTTATTAAAAGGCAATGAACTCAACATGCATAATCAAAAGAAATCAAAAAGTTTAATTAACTCAACTAATAATAAGATTCAAACAATTTTCCTTCTTAAAATGAATATAAAATCTCTATTACAGAGATAATAAACTATAATAATTATGTAAAAGAGCATCCGAATAAATGATAGAATAAGAATTCTCATCCTTCGGGACCTCTGGATTGTTGCACAACATAAACGACAAGTTGCTGTGCAATCTTCTCCTTCAGTTGATCTTCAAGCCTTGAAATTCGTCCTCTGCAATATGGCACAGCTCCCAGGTCTCAAGCACACCCAAGCACCACCAAGCACATGTTTTTCTATCTCCTAGGGTCTCTATTTATAACCTCTAGGTGTCCCAAGAGTTTTGGAAGAGTTTCGCTTTGATTCGAAGTCTTTTCATGTTAAAACAAGTAAATTCGAAATAGACTTTGATAGATCTTTAAAACTATCCAAAACTCCTTCAAATCTGATTAAATGTGCTTCCTAATCATCCCTGAGACTTAGGATAAAGTTTGGATTCGATCTGGACTTGAAATTCCCAAGAAAAATCGAAGAAATCTCGAAAACAGCCTTCATAACGGTTCATAACATGAATTTAAGAGTCCTTGGAGTGTTCAAATCGAAATAAGACTGAGACTGGGCATTTTAACGGACTGTAATGGGCTGTTTTACACTCCTGCTTTACAGCCATTACGGTCATATAACGACCCGTTATATTCAATTCTGCTAGGGCAGTCTTCACTAATTTGCACTTTTTAGTTCCGTTTTAATTTCGATTTGAGTGTCATTTATTTCTGTAGATTCCTAATTCAATTTTCTTGTGTTTTCTGCAATAAAACATATAATTTAGTTAGATTTCTATTTTTATAAAATTAAAAAAATAAGCTCACAAAATTATGCATGCTATATAAAAAGGAATCGAAATATGATTAAATGCATGGTTAATTATATGTTATATTTAGCATGCATCAGCGGCCACCATGAAATCTCACATTTCTTCATATTAATTATCATGAGTTATGTGATGAAATATGTAGCGTGCATTAAATGATTCTAGTAGTGAAAATTTTCTAATTAGTATGCATTTTGTAAATAATAATTGACACAAACTGAAGTCCACGTATTGATTTGACTTTGGGCTCTTTGGTCGCCATTGTTTAGATGTGGTCGGTGCTTTCGATGGTTCCTCCTTTTATGGTAGTAAAATTGGAGGCAAGTTTGTAGTTTGGGTTGGAACTTTTGAGGCCATCTCCTCTTTCGAATCTTTCTTCCTTTTATAATATATTCACTTATCTACTTTATCCTTCACTTTGTAGTCCAGGTCCTTCTTTGATAATTTCTTCGTAGTCTTCTTCTGTTGTTCTCCTTCTCATCCGCCCTCAAGGCATGCTCTCTCAGCCTCGGCCGAGTGCTCCATGGCAACTCAGTGAAGCTGAAGGTAAGCTCCCATACTTACATCGCCACAGTCCTCCTTGATATGTGCGCCCTCAGGGGTGACATCATCTCAGCCCACCGTTCAACGCAATGCCTCCGAGAAGTATCGTCTATTTTACCGCCATGATCACCTGCCATGCAAAGCTTATTCGGATAAGGCACGGAAGTTGATTTGAATGAGAAGGATTCTATTTGTTAGAACATGATGATTGATGGGTATACACAACATGGATGATCGAATGACGTAAAAAAAGGGGGACGTGATAAGCAAGGGGCGACGCTTCCTTTTTCCATGTTGCATCACGGGCAACGCGAGGGGGTGGGGAGGGGAGGGGGGGGGGGGGGGGGGGGGGGGGGGGGCTACGAGCTCGCTGGGGGCAATGCCCATCCTTCCTGAGGACAGGCACCACCCAGGACAGGCACCACCCCTTCCATCTGTCATCAACGAAGTGAGGGTACAGGCCCCCTCTTTTTATTTTTTATTATTTATTACTATATATAATTTTAAACATTTAAATATTAAAAGATAAGGTAGTTTAGTCATTTCATAAATATAAAAAATGGAAAATGGAAAAGTTAACATAATCAAACGGATTGATTAAATTGAAAATCATTGTATAGTTTATGAATGCGCTGTGACAAGTTCATATATTAAGATTAAACCAGAAAAATCCTTGTAGTTCAAAGGAGTTTTAAGAACCCTATCATCATTGATGAAATATATAGCGTGCATTAAATAGTTTTAGTAGTAAAAAGTTTCTAAATATGCATTGTTCTTTAAATAAAAGTTGAACACAAATGGAACCTAATTAACTACATGCTTGCATGGTAGGAAAGAAATATCCCTTCTTGCATTCCTAAATTATCATGGTTGTTTATCTATCTTCAATGTGATGAAATAATTGCACGACATTTAAATCAACTCTTCCATTCTTGTATCATACACCAAAAGCTTACATCAATTAATTTTTCCAGCTATGCACAATCATTTTGATCTTATCCATGGGCTTTCCCTCCTTATCATTTGCCTTATAAATACTAAGCAAATTCTGACTTGTTTCCCTTGCAAAAGCACCATATACACTGTCATACCAGTCCACATCCACAACGCCTGCCACCATGAGGTTCTCCTCCATTTTTACTTTTGCTGTTCTTCTGTCCACCGCGCTCCTTCTCCCACCATCCGACGCACGCATTCTGAAGGTTGGCTGGAGGAACGTAAATCCGAATGATCCCTACGTTGTGGAGATCGCAAGGTTCGCTGTTAACACACACTTCCATATCGACCACATCCAAAAGCAGCTTCTTCTGGTCAGGGTCATCAAAGGCATGTACTTTGAAAAGGATGCTGGCGCGTACGTGTACGTGCTCGACGTTGAGGTTAAGAAAGGCGAAGGGATCAACAACGACAGCGGTAGCACCAACGACGAATACAAGGCTGTCATCTTTGATGAGCCATCCAAGCATATAAGGAGGCTCGATAAATTCAAAAAGATAAAAGCCTAATTCTTCTTTTTTTTATTCTTCTCATAAGGATTTGTTAAGTTGATCCATGACGTAAAACTCCTGATGGCTTAGTGCTATAATAAAAAATAATTTTCAACGCTATGTAACATTTCTCAGTTCAAATGGTGTCTAAGTTTTCATTTAGCCATCTCCTTATCTTCACTAACACAACACTATTCTTCTCTCCCATATTTATGCACTCCACTCCTGCATTGTTGTATTGTAATAGGTGTGTATAGAACACATATAAGTTGTTAATTTAAGTATTTAGAAAAAGCTAGCCAGCTATAACAAAAAAACAATGTTATGAAAATCGTTCAACCCTGAACCGACCGTTGATCCGGTCCGGTTGGAGTGCAAAATCATTTTTCATGTTGAATCAGAGAAAATTGGTTGAACCGGCTATTTGGACCGGACCGATTGAACCGGTTCAATTCATATTCTGAAAAGAAAAAAATAAAAAAATAATAAAAATAGGAAAGTTAAAAAAGAAAAAAATATAGGAATATAAGAAAGGTAAAGAAGGAAGGAATATGACATGTATAAAATTAAATAGGAATGAAAATAAAAAAGGAAAGTATTTAAAATTGCCTAACATTAAATAGAAAATTATTAAAGGGCATAAATAAAGAAAATAAAAAGGAAAGTGTTAAAAAATAAGAAATAAGAATAATTTAAGATAAAATTTATTAATATAGCATCTATAATCATTAAATAATATATACTAAATTAGTAATAATCTATTTATATTTAAATATTAATCATTATTATTATTTATTATTAAAACTTTTAGCAAATTAAAATTATATTATATCAATTTTTAATATTATTAATAGGTTATTAGTGCAATATTCATATACTACATCATATAACTTATATTATATCTTTATAATTATTATAAATAATATTATTTTTAATAAAATTCGGTTCAATTCGGCCGAACTCCGTCGGACCGGTTCAACCGTGATCCAATAAGAAATTCGGTCCGATCGTCGGTCAGATTATGAAAGCATTGTAAAAAAAATTAAATATTGCATTACGTTGCTAATTAAGATCGCATATTCGTCTAATATATTGTTATTATTAACAGTCAATAATACTTAATATATTTGACCATCTCGAGCTCATTGGAACCGTGTCCATAACGATGCTTCTTACACAAAGCTTTGTTGAAGTATTATTTGGATTCATAAAACAAAAATCTTAATTAGCTTATTATGACAACAAAGTCTTGTAAAATTGTAAAAAACATCTCTGTTACATGCAAAAAAGGCATCAGCACAATGAAGAGGAGCATAATTAATCTACATATTTTATCTCTGTTACAGATAAAAAAAAGGCATATTTTATCGTGTTGAAGAACTTTTGAGCACAAAGAACATCTCTTTCAGGTTAGAAGTATTCTCACCACACCTTTGTAGCAAAAGCTTGTTATATATTGAACTATTCATCTGTGTGAAGATTGTGATTCATTATTTTTACATTTTATTGATTCTTTGTAGGGCGTAACCGTGGTATAATTAAGTTGTACCTTTCCAGATCAATAATCATTGTCACGTGATCATAAAATCTTATAAAGCAATTTTTTTTTACATTTGAGTTTTAGTAATTCCTTGAAATTTCTTAATGGAACCATAAAATAATTAATAATGCCTTTTTCACAACAGTTATTATAATTTTTTTCTTTTAAATTTGGTGAAATAATTACATGGTCTTAAATGACTTCTTTCATTCATGTATCATGCACCAAAAGCTTTTAATAATTATTATTGTTCAAGTATACACAATAATTTTGAACTTATACGTGAGCCTCCACCTTCTGGACTCCTTATCGGTTCTTCTATAAATATTAACCATACTCTCGTTCATCCCCAGCACAAGCACCAAGTTCAAAACTAAGTTCATCTTTAAGTTGTGAGGTGTTCTCATATTACAACAACCAGGGACGGAGCCAGGAGAAAATACAAGGGGGGCGGCCAATATCTCAACTCATAAAAAAATAACTTTATTAATAATACTAATTTTATTATACATTTGCCATGTCAAAAAAGAGCTCTACGCTCTTTTAAGTGAATCAATACTAATTTTTTCTGCACTTTCTTTCTTGATATAAATCATCAAACAATCAGAAAGAAAAAGTATATAAAAAGAAATTATAAAATATTACCTCATGCAGCCACGCCGCCAGGGATGAAGAAGGGGAAATATGACGCACGAAATTGTTGAAGAGGGGAGATTCGTGTTGTTTGATTTGTTTCTTATACAGGGTGTTTAAAAGTTAATTCCAGTCAAAGTTATCTGGGCTTTTAATTGTGACATTGGCCCATAACATATTATTTAATAAGAAACGTTCAGGTTAAGCACTCGGAGGGCCATCATAACTAATATTATATATTATAATATATATCATATATATTGGGGGCCATGCCCCCCTCCCCTACATTAACTAATTTTAGTAGTAAAATCTTCTAATTATGCATTTTTCAAATAATAAATGAAACAAGTGGAACTCCACGTATTGATTTAGTTTGCATTGAAACTTTCTGTCCTCTATAACCTACTCATCTACTTTACCCTTCACTTCGTAGTCCAAGTCCTTCATTGATAATTTCTTTGTACCCTCCTCCTTCAGTAGGAGTTTTGATGGTAGCATGGGCACACAATAATTGGAAGATAATCTTCTGAGCAAGAGTCTTCTATTATGCATCAAATTGAGAAGACAAATTTGCAACTTTCTTTTCTATTTTTTGGATTTTCGCCTCCATCTCCTAAATTTTGCTTTGGTTTTTGAATGAATGTGTAGGTGGAGCAACCTCATTGGTTTACTTTGAGTTGATCCTTTAAGTGTGCCTCTAATGAGTGAATGAGTTAATCTTCAAGGTTAAGTTTGTCCTTAATGGTTGAAATGAATTGACCCAGCATTCCCTTCAAGTTATCTCTTGACTCATTCGATGATTTATTTTCACATAGAGTTAAGACGACACCATCAGTTTCTTTGCCATGTTATTTTATATTTGAAATTTGATTTTCCATATTTTATATTAATTCATCTTTCATGGAGGACTTCGCCAGCAATGTTATCATCATGTAAGTAAGCAGAGCTAGTGTGTCATGTGACATATCTCTTTCTTTTACACATTCATGGGTGGCATGGTGGTGGTTACATAAATCTTCAAGTTTTTATTCTCTAAGAACATTGATCATATTGCTATCCTCAATTGGCTTGACTTGTTGCTTGGATTTATTCTTTCTTGCCATTAGAAGTTTATCAAGTTGTGTTTAAAAGCTTTTTCCGAAAAATACATTCAAACAAAAACTTGTGAAAGTATATGAAGTGAAGAGTTCCAAATAAAAATATGCAATGAAAATGTACAAAAGTGCAAGAAATAAAAAAAAAACTCTCACATTAACAAACAAAAGTAGAAAATAGAACTAGAATTATTCACCGACAATGGCATTAAAAACTTGTTGCAACCAATAATTAATCACAAATATACTAGCATGTATAGTAGATTGTATTAAGTAATAAAAAATTATACATCAAAGGCTAATCTAATTTCGTATATTCTAACTTAGTTTACTAATGAGAATAAGAAGATTTAATTATAAATAAAAATAATTTAAATTGATGACAATAAGATATAATGATGCATTTAATTAATGAGAGAGAGTTTTAAAGTTCGAACTTTGTACCCCAATCATTATCTCTTAATTATTAATTAATAAAATATAAACTTTGTGTAGAAAAATAAATGAATAAAATATATAGGAATAATAAAAAAATTGAGGACCTAACTTATAATGCCTCGAGAGTCACGTGACTTTCACGTGTTTAGAGTCCTCTCAGAGTCGCTACACAATCTTCTATAAAATATTTTTTTACGGAATATAAACCATAATGCGGAAGACTTTTTCAATAATAATAGCTAATATTTCATAATATTCAAAATAATTAAAATATTCATAAGTTCACATTTTTAAAAAATGCAGAAATAATAAAACTAGACAACTCGATCTAGTGTCACGTGCAACATGTGTGTGTGTCACTAAGCACAGCCACCTACAGGACCATCATTTATAGCTCTTTCACCTGCACAAATCCAGGTACAAGAAAAAATTCATTAGTATACAAATACTCAGTACGTAGGGTCTACTAAACAATCAACGTGCTCAAAAAGATATGATCAATGATAAATCAAGAATATAACAATTTATCGATATAAGCAATATATTAGGCTATGGTCAAAAGACCATATAAATCAATAATAATTTTCAATTAATAATTCTGATCAATAAATTAATGTTCAATTAATAATTTCCAATTCGATAATCAATGATCATTGGCCAATAACAATTTGATTTAATAGGGCAATAATAATTGCCAACTCAATACCAATATATCCAAATCTATTCAATTCAATTCGATTTCAATCCAATTCAATTCGATTTGATTTCAATTCAATTTAATTCGGAGTTATCCAATTCAATGAGGAGCGCTCGGTCAATTAAGAAAAACTCTATCTCTTTCATATAGGTAATACACGGTAAGCCACCCAACAATAATAGCGTTAACAATAATTCGTGAATAGCGGGGGACCATAACCAAACACAGGACAACCGTAGCTTCTCTTAAGATGATGACGTCTCAAACCTTTAGGTATACTATCTGCCCCATTCAATTTAATACAATTCAATTTATAACAATATGACCTAGGAGGTTGAAGACAATTAGACAACATGGAGATCCAGCAGCTTTCAACTTTTATTTTATTTACCTAAGACGTCTATTTTTTAACAATTTAATTTAAGTGAACTAAGATCCAATCAGAAAGATTACTGGATCAGTATCATATAATAATAAAATATAATCAAATATGATATACGATATGATCCTATAAGATGAATAGATATGATTATATTCCAATAATAATAACAATAAGATAATTATTATAAATTGATAAAATAGTTAATTACTAAAATAACTCCACTTCTCCTTCTTTCTATATTTTTTTCTATTTCTTTTCTCATTGGCCGAACAATCTCATTCTTCTTATTTTGTTTTTTCTCTCTCCCATTCACTTGGCGCCCTCATTTTTTTCTTCTTTTATCTGTCTCTCTTTCTACGTCATTGGAGCTTGAGCCTTGCATTTTTTTCTTTTACTTCTATAATCACCATCTCTCTCTACTTTCTCCTCTCTCTTTGTTGGGCACCAACCATCCCATCTATCATTTTGTTTCTTTCTCCTTTTCTTTTTTCCATTTGTTTTATTGTCTCTCTCTCCCTCCCTCCCTCCTTCCCTCCCTAAATGCTTGAGCACAAACAACTCAATTTTTTTTGTTTTGGTCAATATGTTTTGCCAATTTCTTGAGTTCTTCATTTTTTTCCTTTCAATTTGATCTCTCCAATGTTATGCCATTCTCTCTTCACCGCATTTAGCGCCACCACGATTTATGCCACCATCCTCTTCATTATTATTATTTTTTCTAAGCCGTCAAAAAACTCAAAGGCATAATATGCCGAGAAATCACTATGGCATAATATACGGTCAATATCCGACAAATTCAATTGATTTAACTAATTAATCGCATGATGCAATAACTTACAGATTCCCCCTACGTACCTCTTGTCCTCCGCCCATGTCGATGTTATATTAGCCCCCTCACTTGACGTCGGAGGAGGAGAAACGCCGAACCAACCTTGAGCCTTTGTCGCCGGGTACACACAGCGAAAGAACGAGAAAGAAAAAAAATAACTTTTGTAGATGTAAAAAGAGTATGGCCAACCCTAACAAATCTATTTATAGGGTTTATAAATCCCTAATAACCTATAACAATAATTCTAATCCAAATCAAATTTAATCCTCTAATTGTCTCTCTGACTAATTCAGATTTATTTTAATTTAAAGAAATCCAAATTAATTAAATAATCCCGTAATAAATTTTATCCTCAATTTTACTTTAGTTTTGAAATTATTATTTATAATATTATTAATGACCATATTTCCCAAAATTAAAATATTCTTTTATTAAATGTCAAAAATCTAGGTCGTTACATAACTACCCTAGTTATGAAGATCAAAGAAGGATGAGAACTCAATATTCATTTTAATCTACTTGCAACTAAGATGCTTTTATCTGAATGATTACTTAAAGTAAAGGATTTAAAAACTTGAGAGCTTAATGATCCTCGATAGAAGTAAAGTTAAGGACATCACAAGCTCAATCAACTCAAGTCTACTTTAACTATGATGCGTCAAGCAATGTGAGAATCGGACCGAACATCGGCCCGCATAAGTCTACATTTCAGGTCGAATCGGTTAGACCAGTCGGACCGTTTGGTCGAATCGGATTCTAATAAAATATTATATCTTAAAAAAGATATACTCAATGCTGTCATATGTTGCAATAATTATATAAAATTACATTATAAGTTAAAATTTGAAATTAATACATATTAACTTAATATCTAATAAATCTGTATTAATATAATATAAAGATTTCATATGAAAAATGAAGTCATGATTATTTAAAATTATCAGTGTATTATAAACTTAAATTCCATAAAATGAGGGGAAAAAAGAAAAAATATGTATATAAAATAGTTTAACATTAATACCTTAAATAAATAGAAAAAACCAATTATTTAAAAAAATTAAAATAGAAAGTTACACATTAATAATATAAAAAAAGTAAAGACAAAGTTTAGTTATTAAATAAGTAGAAAAACAATATATACAAGTGAATAGTCCCACATTGAAGATACCAAGAAAGTGAATGCAACACATCCTTTATAAAATGGGTCTCAGAAGTAAACAATGGACCAACACAAATTTTGATTTAAAACTAAATTTTTAACTTAACTGACTTACTCATTTTGGCTGGTTCTACTTGATTTTGGTCTGTTTTCATCAATTTTGACCGGTTTGAAACGATTCAAATGGTCCAATTTTCACTCCGATTTTGGGGGTGATTCAGGACCATTTTAATGATTGGTCTACGGTCCGATCGCTTGGACCGGCCGATTCGGTCGTGACAACGTTGGCTTTAAGTTACAAACCTCCATTAATGACACAATTGATAGCAATTGAAACTAATTTACTAAAAAAAAGGGAAAAAAATCAGAACTCAACCCTGGCCTGATGGAATTCCACCTGATTCAATTCAAGTTATTAGTTCAGACAAAAATAATGAAGGAACCACGCTTAGGTTGGTACTTACTCAGCCCAAGTTCTTCACAAACGAAACTAACGTGAATCATTCAATCTTTTCTTGAGATTATTTAAAAATTAACATAAGAAACTCCTCAATTCTGATAAATAATTAAACACACCTCATATACAAATTCTCATAATCTAAATAATAAAATATATTAAGAGATATATGAGATTCAATGTAATTTTCCTCTAACAACTAAATTCTCAAAAAAATTAACATCAAATTCAATGAAAATAATATAAAATAAAGGTTAAAATCATAAATCAAACTCCTAGATTGAAATGATTGCCCAAAATTTCAAAAACTTCAATTCTCGATTGATTTGACGTGACGAACAGTAGAACTTGATCTCTCATTTTTTTGTGTCTAGGGATTCAAACTCCCCAATTGAATTCGTCGTGTAGTCATGATAATATTTATAGTGGTGATGGCCTCCAAAAGTTTGGAATTGCTTATGGAGCTAAAATCCACATGAAACTCCCTCGAAAAATCATAGGCATTGATGTTGTAGAACTGATAAAGCAACCTGGTGATTCACTAGCTGGTCATATTAAAATTATGCTTATATTCATTCTCTTTCATGTGTATTCAAGTCTTAAAATCATCATAATTAATAATTGTGCCTATTTTACATGCATTTCTTAATTAGGCATATTATCACTTTAGACTTGTACATTTGGCATCTTACTTTAGCTCTTATTAGTCTAAATTTTATTTGGATAATTTGATTCTTGTTGTTCATCTTGTCTACAGGATCCAAATCAAGCAAAAAAGACAAAAAAAAATACTACTTAAATGAAGGAGGAGATCACTACTAGCTAGGTGTCAAAATCAGAAAGAAATTTTTTTAGTAAAAAGAGCAAAAAAGATAAGTGGCAAGAGTAGAAATAATGAAAGTTTATGATGGAGATCAAATGGTAATGAGAATGTCATAGAAAAGGGAAGGGACATATGTTGGTTTGAACTTAGAGCTGGAAAAAGGAAGGATGAATAGAGGAGAAGAACCGACAGTAAGAGCAATTTTGAACTGAATTTATTAGATTTTTATATTTCAGCATGTCATAGATTATATTCTTCATCTATTTTGCAATGTATTTGATATCAATGAGTAGCTAAATTTTAGCTCTCCTAGGGAAGGATCGTTCCTGTTATGGATGGATGATCGAACAACACATTTGCTATTAATGTCATTTTGTAATATTTGAATGTCTTGAGAACCAGTAATGTGTTAATGTGAATCATATATTGGTTTTCCTTCTTGCGCAGAAATTAGCCAAAAGAATTAGCATTGGATTTTTTTTCTTTTTCTCACTTGTACATAATGTAATATGATTTATCCATTCCATTTTTTTTAAATATCCATTTCCCTAATTTCATAATGCATAGCTTTTACTTATAACTATTGAAATCTCTCGTATTATGCTTGCATATAAGAGGATTGCTAGCATATTAGTGGGTGATAAATTCTACAAGCTCATAATATTAAATAAATCTTTTCGAAATCAACCTAACTAATGATCATATTAAAATGTGATATTTAGTTCTAACTATGAGAGCAGTCATTATAGGTTGAACTTTGAACTCAGGAAGTTTATTATTGTTAGTTGTTCTAATCCCATAATAGTGGAACATTACATGAACTCCATTCCTAAGAGAATTTTCACTACAAGAAAATAAGACTTCTGCGATGCAAAATATCGTCACAAAAAATCTAATTTTCATCACTGATAGTTTTTTGAGACAGTATGGTGATGAACCATTTCCGTCACTGAATTTTGACCCACAGATAGTCTTGTGAACGTCTTCCGTCACAAGATTATTTGTGATGTATCATTCTATCACAATATTAAAAAGAGACCGTCACAAAATTATATATAAATAAAATTAAAAACAAATAATCCGTCACAATCGTGACAATTTTGTGATGGACTTTTGACGACACACTTGTGACGGATATTTATTGTGATAAATATATGATGAATTTATTATAATAATTTGTGATAATATTGTGACGAAAATTATTGTGACAACATTTTGATGATTTTTTTTGTAATTTGTGATGGAATTATGACAAATCTTTACAGCAATTCAATGTATATTTTGTGATGATATTGTGATAAATTTGTAATGGAAAAAGTAATAAACTTGTGACAATATTGTGACAAAATATAATTTATTTGTGAGTAATTCAATTTTGAAAACTTGTATCAATGTTGTAATAATTAATTTGATTAAATATCAATATAAATAATAAATCATGCATATAAAACATTTTCACATATTGTCCTAGGATAATTTTTTTTAAAAACATATATACTAATGATCATTTTGCTCAAATAAATATGGTTTAGAACATTAATTATACTTCAAAAGATGCAAAAAGATAGATTCACTACAAAATTTTTATTATTACAAAATAACATGAAACATGCTCTCCAGATAATGTGAAACATGTTCTGCACCTTACAACATGATTTTATCATTCAAATAGCTTGCTCATGCAAAATGTTAAATCTAAATAATAAGAAAACTTCATTGCTTGATCATCGTCGTGACTTCTTCATGCAAAATGGATCATTCCTAAATTAAATATATGTTCAAAAAAATTTCAGATATGAATATTTCAATTTGGAAAAAAAATATAAGACATTATAAACGAATTTATAAATACATCGCATTAATAAAGTAAAACTTATAACCTCAAGAAGATGACTGACTATTTCCTTGTTGAGTCATCTGCAACACAATCGCAAATACGTTCTTCCATTTCAGAATTTGCCTTTTGAAGACGTTCATCTAACTCTTGTTGCAACTTTTGTTGCACTTTCTCGCGCACTTCTTCTCGTATTCGTTGCAAATCATTGTCACTTGCCACATTTGATGAAAGCTTATCAACACACTCCGATGTAACAGAACCAAAATTGTTCAACAATGATTAAGCACATTGTCCTATGCCAAATCCATATACACGTCCTTTTGTTGAAGCTCCTATTACATCCATCCATATAGATGGATCAAACCCTCGTTGAGATTCCAAATCTGAGTCATACTTGTTACTTAAGGATGCACAATAATCCTCCTGAATTGAAAAAATAAATTCATCGTATGCACATGATTTTTTATGAATTGAATACATAAATTCATAATACATGCATACATATAAGATATGAAACATTTAAAGAATTACAAGCATGCATTGTAAGAATTTTCAAAAACTTAAACTCTTTTTGACTTTCCATCAATATATTCACCATTTTTTGCCCTACCACAATGCTTATGACAATGCTCAAGTACTTCATATTCAGTTGGCTCTCTGCCTAACTTTTGCACCTACAAAAACAATTATGAATAAATGTTAGTTAAAAAAACATGACCAATTAAACAAAAATGAATATTAAAGAAGTATTTTAATGTACAAATCTTATGCGATGTTATGTCATTGATATGGAACCAGTAGTATGCTTCGTGATTCCACCCTCCTTTTCAGTAAGACGATTTTGTTTCCGACTTCATATTTATGTTGCCACTCATCTGCTATGCACAAATCAATCATACCATTCCATACATCTCCTTGTAGCTATGAAGGTCCAAAACCCTTAGTCTCACTTATATGCGACTTGTTATGTTGCTTCATCACTTGACACCGTGCATGATACAATGTGGGAGAATAAAGGTTGCCACATTTTTAAAAAAACGCTTCCTTAATTAGATTGTCTGATTGTTTTCAGACATATGTTGCCTGAAAATAATTAGAGTAAGAAAGATAAAAATTAACTTCAACAAAAAAAAATTTAGCAAAATTATATAATATTACTTGAAATCTTTCACACATCTTATCACGAGTTTCGTGTGGCACTTTCTTTCAGAATATACAAGAAGTTTTCATTGAATCCCTCACGATAGTACCAATTGTTCGAGTAACCGTATTAGGTAAGAAACTATAATATACAAAAAAAACATGAACAAATACCTTTGAAGTCTCCGTGTTAAAGGCAAGTACCGTAACACCTTATAAAAGGCACATCTTTTTGTCTATTATATATGGTGCATTGTTCTAGGTTTATATCGAGAATATCCACAAATATAACAAGACAATTTATCTATATTTTCATTATAATATAAGATGCAATTATTAATACAAGCATCTATTTTCTGATATTCTAGCCCAAGTTTTCCCATCTTTTTTTTAGTTATAAAAATTAGGTTCAAGTCTCTCACCATTTGGCAACATTTCTTTTATTAAAGAAATGATGCGATCATAATATCTCTCACTCATGTTAAATTCTGCCTTACAATTCAATAATTGTGATAAAGCTTATAACTTTGTGTTTTTCACATCCTTCCCAAAGTGGCTCATCATCATCATTTAATAAAGAAAAAAATTTTGAAGCCTCCAAATTAGGGGGTTCATTTTCTCATTTCAGCTGCATTGAATTGATTGACTTCGGGACCCATAGCATCCAATACCATATTGGTATATGGATTGGCAAGCACATCGTTTCCTATATTAGAGGTTGGTTGTTCAAGTTGTTCTCCATGAGCATCCCAGATAAGGTAATTTTTTAAAAAACCTTTTCATGCAAAGGTGCATGGAAACTATATGCTTATCGTGAAAGATTGAATTTTTACACTTCAAACACGGACACCTAATTTTTCTTTCGTAAGCAATCCCAGGCTGTGAGATTGCAAAATTAATGAAACTTTGCATGCCATCTTTGAATTGATCACTTATAAATCCAAATTTGTCTAAGTGATTATGCATCCAACTACGATCACTTGACATGATTTCTGTATGTATAAAAGGAATCAAATTCACATATGGACGCCACTAATGTTGTGAAATTTAAATTATAAGAAAAAATATAAAACACATAACATCATTACCAATTGAAAATGATGATAAATAGAAATATGATGACATTCTTTCATATAAATATTATAATATGTAAATTCAATACTTGACTTATCAAATAAAAGTATATCTATATGTCAATCAAATCATCCATGTTGAAAGCAACAACTATGAATTTCATAAGGAAAAATGGGAGAACCATATATCAAATAAAGTAAGAAACAATTACAATTTAACTAGAAACATATAGTAAACAAAATTTTAATACAATCAATACAAATTCAATAAGAAATAATTAAAATACTAAGATATGATGAAAAAAGCACTCATCCAAGAGAGGAGTGTACGCAGTATGAAGTTGCAAACTCCTCCAAGTCCTATAATTTTAGTATCAACATTAATAATTATTTCTAGGAGAAGTAATTAAAATTCTAATACAATAAAAGATACTAACCTTAACTATAATTTTAATCTTTAATAAGTAGGTAACCTAATATATCTTATTTTTCGAAGGAACTGTTTTTGTGCTTCTATTTGAATTAATTAATCAAGGCCAGTGCTGGTTTCTTGCATTTATGCAAATTCTAATGGTATCTCACTTGAGGAAAAATTTTCTGCAATGAGAATAATCTTAATTCCATTGCTATTTGTGCTCATTATGATATCTTTTAATGATCAACCTTTCTACTGTTCTATCATTCTTGCTCGCCATTTAGCAGTATTCAATTGCATGTTCCATTATAAAACATATAACTATAATTCTAATACAATAAAATAAAAAAATTATAAAACATATAGAAGCACAGGGGTCTCGCTGGCTCGCCCCTCCGCACGAGCAGGCCGCCGCCGGCGACCCCTGTGGTCGCAGGGGGCCGCCAGTCTGTGGTCGCCGGCGGTGGCCTGCTCGTGCACAGGGGCGAGCCAGCGACCACATGGGTCGCTGGCGGCACCCTGCTCGTGCGCAGGCGCCGCCAGCAACCTCGCTGGCTCACCTCTGCGCGCAGGCCGGCTCCCTGCACACGCTAGAGGGATCGGTCCAGCCCCTGCGCGCAGGTCGGTGGCATGCGGAGGCGCCGCCAGCACCTCGCTGGCTCGCCCCTGCGCACGCCACCGACCTGAGTGCAGGGCGAGCCAGCGAAGTCGCTGGTGGCGCCTGCGCACGCCACCGATCTGCGCGCACAGGTCGGTGGCGCGCGTGCGCAGGTGCCGCCAGCGAGGCGTGCGCAGGTGCTGCCAGTGACCTCGCTGGCTCGCCCCTGTGCGCAGGCCGGATCCCTGCACAAGCGAGAGGGATCGGTCCAGCCCCTGCGCACAGGTCGGTAGCGTGCGCAGGCGCCGCCAGTGACCTCACTGGCGGCGCCTGCGCACATCACCGACCTGCGTGCAGGGTCCTTGGATGACCCCTGCCGTCGCTGGATGGCCCCTGCGCACACCTGCCGTCGGTGGCAGGTTTGTTGTCGTTGGCAGAAGACGAAAGACGAGAAGGAAACAAAAAAATAGGGAGAATCAAAGAAAAAAATAGACGACAAAAACATGGAGGATGAGAAAAAAAAATACCTTAGAGAAGTTTGAGTACTCAAACCGTAATCAAATTCTGCAATAAAAAGAACTGATTTTTTAATTATTTTAAATGTATATGGGAGAAGAAGAAGAGAGAAAAAAAAGTTGTTTATCTAAATCCTTTTTGTTTCAAATAGAAAATTTAGGGCTTTTTAGTTTTGGCGCCACAACTTTTATTAGATGGAGGGAAAATAATATTGTGAGATGGAGGGAAAATAATATTGTGAGATGGAGGGAAAATAATATTGTGACAAAATTTGTGATGATCGAGTAAAAATTAATTATTTGTGATAAAATTGTGATAATTTATAGTCCGTCACTTTTATATCACTAATCGTGTTAATTAAATATGTCATCACAAATTTGTCACAAACTTATGACGGACTTGTGATGAATAATATTGTGACGATTCGTTTTGTCACAAGTCGGTCATTAAAGTATTAAATAATCTTATTGTCACAAATCAATCATAAAATGGTCACATATTGTGACAGAATTTTTTCGTCACAAATAAATTGTCATAGAAACCAAGTTTTGTTGTAGTGTTTCTTCAATTGCTAAATTCAGCTTAGGTCTTTCAACTAGGCAGGTAGTTATCACTTTAGCTTAACCACTCTAAAACATATAAAAAAGAGTTAATTAGTTACTTAGTTAGCCTCATTTTTCATTTTCATCCTTATTTCTATAATTGCTCTTTCTACTATTGTTAGTTAGTGATTCAACTTTTTGGTTAGTAATTAGCCAAGACTAGTTAATGAACGTTTAGTTTCAAAGCACTATGGAAACAATACTTGGGTCTATTACTCCCAACTATGCATTTGCAGCTAAGTTAGTGAGTAGTTTGCCCATTTAATTAACATTACCAACTAAATTAACTAGGTTTTAATCTTAATTAATTCCTCATTACACTTAATTAGTTATTGACTCTTACGAGCTCATCAAGTTTTTCTTATCGTTGTCGAGAATTTGAGGCTAATTAGATTCTCTCTTCATAATTATGTTAGTTTTATATTTTTCTAGTTATCACATTTTTCTAGCTTCGTTAGTTCTGATAACTTGGTTTCTATTTTTTTAGTTAGTTTTCTTTAGTTAGTAGTAGTTTTAGTTACCTAGTTTTCCCCTTTTTCTCAACTAACATTTAGTAGACTTAATTAGTTTTAAATTTTCACAATTACTTTGAATTGTCAAATCTGTGTGATTTTTTTTGTTTGAATATGATACTCTTAATTTCAGCTTATGCAGATCCTAAAAGTCAAGAGAATTTAACCAAACTAATCTTGAACCTAAAAGACTATTGAGAAGATTCAGAGATTAAGATGAAGAAGAAGAAGATTTCAAAGAAAAGCAAAAAGGAGGTCAATTGGAGAAGAAAGAAATATTAAAAACACTTAATTATTGATAATCAAATCATGGCTGCTTCGAGGATATTGAAGGACTATTATTCACCTAGTAATGTTAGAACACCACTAGTTGATGGAGTTATATATTATACCTTTACCCTAGTATTGGAGTTATTCACCTAGTAATGTTATTCATCTAATGATTTGACTAATCATGTACTTCTTTATATTGCTTAAGGTGGTTCATGTAATAGACTTTCGACCAATGAATCCCATCTAGTTGTCCTTATACAAAAATTCTCTACTGGTTTAATTGTCCGAACACACTAAAATGTCAAATAACACACTTTTTCAGCATTTTTTCCCATTTTTCATTCTTTTTCAACTTTTTTCATAAGTTCACAATATACTTTATTCATTAAATAAAAGTTCTATTACTATCAAGACATAAAATAAAAAAAGAATTAGTAGTATAAGTATCCATAACTTTGCTTCGCAACAATCTCTTTCCACTATACTCACAGTAGTATGACGATAAAACAGATAAAATTATGGCAATAAAATTTCATAAGTGCACAGAATGTTCTTAAATTTTACTTAGGTAGTTAAGAAGATTAAACAATGAAAAAATATGACGGTGAATAATTCTTTTGTAATTTTTGCAATAAAAAATAATTTTTATGGATTTTCATGAAAGTGCGTACACAAATCAAATATGTAATAGTATAAATAATTAAATACGCAATGCAAATGCATAAAACAAATATGATACATGAAATATAATCTTCTCCAAGGTTGAACTAAACATTGTCCTCAGTGTTAGCCAAACAAGAAAGGGAGTATAAAATATGAAAATGCAAAAACTTATGAAAATGAAGAAAAAGCAATGACCAGCTAATCCCACTCTGGAGGTAGCAGGGGCAAAGGTAAGTAGAATCCATATTGTTTGCATGTCCAATGATCGTCATGATAGAGTTGTAGCAAGTCATGGCTCGGATGAAACAAGGATTTATGCAAATCACTATTGAGGTTGACGAAGAACCTAGTCCGGGTTTATAAGAGTTCAGCCTGGATACTACTAAGGTGGCAGATGTTAGCTTGGATACAATAGAATCTGACCAAAATATATGGAAGACATGCTCTAGACTGCTTGGTGAATGATGTAATCTCGCACACAATAAAATTCATCCCACTTTTCATTGAGTTCAACCCGAGTTCTTGCATAAAAGCTTATTGGTGAAGTAAATATTTGATGTTCAATATCAAATGATGATGGACTAAAGGTGGGACTCAAACAAATGAAAATAAACATAAAATAAGAAGTAAAGAAAATAACTTATGATTAAGACTTGATCTAAAAACAAAAAATAAAGGAAACTTAAAAGAAAAAGGGAACATTTAACCTAAAACTTGATATGACTAAATAAAATCTAACAAACAAATCAATATCATGATGTAGACTTGAAATCAGAAACAATATATATACAATAAAGAACAATCTCACCTCGCTTAGTTGATGTGCTCATGAATGCCCAATGTGACTAACTTAGCAAAGTAAGTGAATATGCACCCAGCCAACTATAACTTTTCATAACCTTCTTTGAAAATTGTGGTTTTACACTTTTTCATATTATGATTTCTCCACATTTTGATTTGCTTTTGGATCTTTAGTCGCTATTGATAGCATGTGTTTGATGTTGATGGTGTTAATGATATGCCTCCAACCTATTGTTGTAGTGGAATTGGAGGCAAGTTAATTTGTAGTCGTGTTTAGAACTTTCGAAGGCCAACTCCTCCATTGGTCCTTTTCATCTTCAATTATATATTTACTTATGTCCTCGAGCCTCCACTCCGTAGACCTTTACCTTCTATAAGAGTTTTGGAAGTAATATAGGCACATAATAAATGGATGATAATCTTTTGAGGTCTTTTGAGATGAGTCAAAAATAGTAGACAGATATGCAATCTGCTTCTATAGTGATTGGATCTTCGTCTTCATTTCATTGAATTTTTTTTAATTTCTAGTGGTTGTGGAAGAGGAGAAATATGATTATTGACTTTGATTTAAGCTTTCAACTAAATCAAGTGTGCATCTAAGGACGAATGAGTTGGTGTTGAAGGTTGAACTTGTTCTTCATGGTTGAAATAAATTGGCAAAGCATCTCCTCCAAGTTGATCCTTGACTTAGTTGACAATTTGTCTTCATGCAGTAATGAGGGAGCACGATTAATTTCTTTGTTATTTTGCTTCATATTTGAAATTTGATTCTCCGTATTTTATATTAATTTTCTTGTGTGGAGAACTTCGTCATCAACGTCTTCATCATGTGAATAAGCAAGCTACTAGATCATGCGACATATGCCTTTTTTTCTACACATGCATGGGGTGGTGTTGTTGTGTTTCACATTGGGAAGTTTTTGCCAACTTGTATAATTTTAGGTGTGGAAGTGCCTTTGTATTGTGCATAGAGCTTCAAGTTGTTCTTCTATAGGAACCTTGATCATATTGCTATCTTCAATTGGCCCGACTTGTTTCTTAGATTTATTATTTTTCGCCATTGAAAATTGATTGACTTGTCTTTAAAAGAATTTTCTTGAAAATACACAAACAAAAACTCATGAAAGTATATGAAGTTATGATTTTCAAATAAAAATATGCAAATATTTTTTTGAAATTGCAAGAAATAAAAAAATCCTAAATTAACAAACAAAAGTGAAAAATAGAAGTAGAATTATGAACCCAATAACGGCGGAAAAAAATAAGCGCAAATATACTAACAAGTATAGTGGATCGTATCAAGTAATAAAGAGTAAGTAAGAGTGTCGAACCCATGAGAACTAATCTATATTTTTATTTTTCAACCTAATTTGTTAGTTGAAAAAATAATAAGATTTTGAATTTTAGATAAAAATAATTCAAATTGACAATAATAAGGCATAGTGATGCCTTTAATTAATGGAAGAGAAAGTTAGAGTTTAAACTTGTATCTCCACTATTATCTCTTAATTATCAATTTATCATATATAGACTTCTTATCAGAAATAAATGGATAAAGGATGTAGGACTCAAAAAGTTGAGGGACCTAACTATCCAAATTAAGAATAAAATAAATGGACATTGAAAACTCAATCTACTTTAATCCAGTCTCAATTAAGATGTTTTAATATAAAAGGTTGATTAAGGTAAATGACTAAAAAATTTGAGAACCTAACCATCTTAAATAGAAGTAAAATTGAAGATACCCAAAACTTTATCAATTTGAAATTATTTTACCTAAGATGCTTTAAGTTGCAAACCTCCGTCTAATGACATAATTATTAGTAATTAAAATTAATTTACTAACAAAATTATCATAAAATCATCACTTGACATGGGTCTGATAGAACTCGGTCCGAGCTGACATAATTGATCAAGGAGGTGAAACCAATAAAGGAACTCAACCCGAGTTGGTATCGCCTCAGCTCGGGTTTCACACGCACATGATTCTGACACGAATTATTGATTAATTATTATGCAAATTAAATGTAACTAATGCAAGATATGTATTAGCAGATAAAGCATTAAACATTCATCATAATCAAGTTGTTAGAAGTCTAAATAATTAAGTAGATTAAGACAAAACCCAAGGCTTAATGTGGTCTTTCTCTAACGATTAAACTATAACTTAATCAGAAGAATTAACATCAAATTTGAGGGAAAATATAAAACAAAGATTGAAAATTGTAAATCAAACTCCAGGGACAAGTCTCGCCCGAACTTTGAAGATTTTAGTTCTCATTTTCTGTGTGACTAGCGCTTCAAACTCCAAGATTGCATGCTCCTTGAATTTGTGATACATCCATATTTATAAGGGTGACAACCTTCTAGGATTCCGAGTTGATTTCAGAGCTCAAATCCGAGTGAAAGTTGTACGAAAAATCGCAATGGCCAATCAATTTGTCTGATTATATTGAACTCAGGCCGAGTTGATTTCAAATTTTATTTTTTTGACATAAATTAATTTGTAATCAGTTTTAAATTGCTACCTGGATTGGGGGGTATGATGCCATCTCAGCTCGGTTTATGCTATAACTTATCCATATAAATTATTCTTGCTTTATTTTTTGTGCTTTTTTCAATCTAATCGCTTCGCATCTACAAAATTATCTTGAATTAAAATAAAACATAAGTGATTGGATTCTAACTCAAAAGAATTTAAGAAAATAGATACACAATGAACAAAACTACAAAAAATAGTACAAATGACATATGCAAAATATATATAAAAATGCACAAGAAATCAATTAACTACGGGGATCAACACATGGGAGGAGACCTTCCCTTAGCATAACGCTAAGTGTAATAACATCAAATTTTAAGTCATATGGATGATCCATTAAGCGTAAGAATGAGAGTCATAACAGATTATCATCAAGGCATATAAAAGATCATCATCTAAGGAACAATGAGGAGATGAAATTCATTTCAAATACTATGAGGCAAAAGATATAATCATCAATCTTTGGTAATGATGGAAAGGTCACATCTTAGGTCGATCATAAGATTCTTAATAATGTTCATCTTTCACTTGAAATGGGATTTGTCCATCATTGTTCCCTTTTCATTATCCATATGAATTATTCTTGCTTCATTTTTTTGTGTTTTTTCAATTTGATCGCTTCACATCTACAAAATAATTATCTTGATATTAAAATAAAACATAAGTGTGTAGCTTCTAACACAAAAGAATTTAAGAAAATAGATAAACACGATGAACAAAACTACAAAAAGTAGTACAAATGAAATATGCAAAATATGTATAAAAATGTCTGCATTAACACACGTATCAAAACTACCACACAAGAGATTAATTACCTACGGGGATCAACACATGGGAGGAGACCCTCCCGTTAGCATAACACTAAGTGTGATATCATCAAACTGTAAGTCATATGGATGATCCACTGAGCATAAGCATGAGAATTATAACAATTTATCGTTAAGGCATATAAAAGATCATCATCTAAGGAACAATGAGGAGATGAGATCATTTCAAATAAATATGAGGCAAAAGATGTAATCATTAATCTTTGACCAAGATGGAAATGTCACATCTTAGGTCAATCATAAGATTCTTAATAGTGTTCTTGTTTTACTTGAAATGGGATTTGTCCATCATTGTTCCATTTTCGTCATATTAAGGACATAATCCTTAATAGCCTTTCATTGCATCTTTCCATTCATCATAGGGTTCATCTTTCATTTCATCATTCATATGGTACATCTTTCATTTCATCATTCACTTTAGGGTAAGTCATGCAAATACAATAATGTGTAACTATTTGATAGCCAATGGGGATCAGTGTCATGGTAGGTGCCCCGTTTAGGGGAAGGATCCATCACTTGTGCAACGAAATCCTTTTCATCGGAGTTTTGATTTGGGGGAGTGAAACTTTAATCATAATATTTTTCCTTAATTTTTATACTTTTCATATTAATCAATTTTTTTTCATAAAAAGGGGGATATTGTTGGAATGTAGGATTAGTGTTTTAGTTGATTATTTTTTATGATACAAACCTTGAGTGCTAACAAATTGATATATCAAAGAAAATTAATTTGGAAGGAATACAATTAACTGCTCATCAATATTTGACTAAATTTTCATAAGATATAAATTGATATATGAATATAAAATAATTATATTATTTGAATAATTATACAAAATCTTATGCGTGAAAGAACTCGTTTATCGGTGTGTGAAATTATAACGACTAGTTTTAAGTAGACTGAACTTCAATGAGACATTTGAAGACCTTTCATTAGATATGGGACGAACTATAAAGAGACCTTTCATTTGAAGACCTTTCTTTATATTTCTAACATGGCTATATACTTATATCCAACAAATATCAAATGATAGTTAATAATTAGTTCAATCTAAATGTTAATAATGTCTTGAATCTGAACTCAGTTGGTCCCCCTACATATTCAAGCGCTTCAGCAAAATTCCCCTACAGGGGTCTCGCTGCAAATATTCATATTTCTGTTGCCTTCGCACCAAAATCAGAAGCAGAGAATGAGTACATGTCTCGGGTTCCATATGCTAGTGCAGTTGGAAGTCTGATGTATGCCATGGTTTGCACAAAACCGGACATTGCTCATGCAGTCAGTGTTGTCAGCAGATTCATGAGCGATTCAGGGAAAAAGCACTGACAAGCAGTGAAGCGAATTTTTCGGTATCTGAGAGGAACATCTGATATTGGTCTCATCTACAGAAGTGATAAAGAGTGTTTGGTTGCAGGGTACTCAAATTCAGACTATGCTGGAGATGTTGATGGAAAACGATCTATGACAGGCTATGTCTTCACTTTGGGCAGTTCAATTATTAGTTGGAAGGCTACACTTCAGTCATCAGTTATATTGTCCACCACAGAATCTGAATACATGGCACTGACAGAAGCTGCCAAGGAAGGCATCTGGTTAAAAGGCTTAGTTGGAGATCTCGGATTACATCAGGAGCGGGCTATAATGCACTGTGACAGTCTGAGTGCAATATGTTTAGCCAAGGATCAAGTACATCATGAAAGAACCAAACACATTAATGTCATATATCACTTCATCTGCACTGAGAAGAGGATTAAGGTGAAGAAAATTGGCACCGAAGACAATCCAGCTGATATGTTCATCAAATCTGTTTCTCATGGCAAGTTCCAGCACTGTTTGGACTTGCTTAACATTAACACTTGATAATAGCTCCAAGGTGAGATTAGCGACAGCGTGATACTTTGTGTTCTGAAGATGATTCAAGTCAAGGTGGAGATTTATTAATAATGCCTTGAATCTGAATCCAGTTGGTCCCCCTACATAGTCAGACGCTTCAGCAGAATTTCTCTACGGGGTCTCGTGATTTATTTCCTTATCACGAGATAGGTGTCCTATTTTCAGGGATTTATTTAGAGTCACATTCCGTATGTAATTCCTATCATCTATCAAAGGGAGTGTCTATATAAACTCCCTGGGGGTCTAGACAGAGACTCATCCTTGTAATCGTCGTTATTCCATAACAAAGAGCCATCGCCGTTTTTCCTATTCGTGTTCTTCTGTGTTTCGTGCAATCCCTCTCTCCCTCTTTTCGTAATACTAAATAAACTCTAATGTTCAATTCAGTTCAGTTTAATTATAAGTTTGTATCTTAATTGGTTTTATATTAATTATCTTTAAGTGCTATGTCTAATTAAACCTGCGATATCGATAGATCTAGCAATGTGTCATATGTCAAAAGTAGTTTGGGACCAAACCAGATTAACTCAAAGAGGGAACTAATTAAATTTTGTATGCATGCACGCTTAATTATTGTGATCTGACGAACAGGGAACACACGTACTACATAAACTTAATTAAGTGAATGGTAGTTGAGAGGCACAGTGGCGTCGATCTGCAGATCCATATATTTCAGCTTGCGTGAGGAGACGACGTACCACCTTAATAATTTTGCATCCCGGTTGCAATAATAATGTGGTTGATGTTTCCACTGTATGATTTCACGAGCTGATGGGGACGTATAATTGGCACTGGGGCATACGTGAATTTGTCACATTGCATGGTGAACGCCAAGATGGAATTAAACGCGTTCTGTCTTCCCATGCATGCATGCACCCTTGATGCATTTTGGCATGCGTTGAAATGATCCTATATATATGTAAATGCTTGGTGGCACTCTAGAGATCATTTCCAATTAAGTTTCATCAAAGGACGAATTTTAATTAGCTAATTAATGGGGTCAATTGACCCATTAATTTCTTTGATGATTTATTGAGTGCAAGCTAAACATAACTAAGTTTTCGCTTTGGGATAAAATCTTGGGAAACTTGAATTGTTGTTCATGATCGTAACCTTCTCATTTTTCCTTCTTGCTCTTACATATTCTCCTGGTTTAACGCACATTTTTGTGTGATGCATTAATATTTTTTCCCTTTCAGTTTATGTGACCCTTTTATTATTATTTTTTTTTTTTTGTAACTTGATTGGGAATGCACGCTCGGACAGTAACAAAGAACAAGCATACAAAAAAAAAAGATCGAGTAACATTTTCTTTGTTGGGTCCAAAGAAAGAATTAATGCACTTTCCACCTCCAGTCGCAAAGCTCCTGTTCAGTGAGTCCTCTTGAGATTTCTCCATAAAGCCTGTCACTTCTACCAACCAGACAACTTGTTACTGGTGAGAAAGAACACCAATCCAATCGAGCCAAGTACCTGTTTTTCTTTTTCCTGCTCCGTTAGAACAAGAAGAGAGAAGAAAAAGATCAGAAGAAATGTGGAATCAGGAAGCTGGAGACAGAAAAGAAAGAAGAGAGAGAAACACCTGCTAATAGCCACTGATCAAGGAAGAAGCTGCAGGTTACTGTCGATGGAGCTCTTCCCCAGGCAACCGGACTTGTCGCTGCAGATTAGTCCTCCAAGGAGGCCGAGAACAGTTAATAGCAGTGAAGGCCCGGAGTTAGGGTTTGGGAGGCCAAGCATGAAGTCCACGAGCACGAAGCCCCGCGACAAGGCCAGCGACGACGAGTACGAGCTCTCCTTGACCAGTGTAATTGCCACCGACGTCGACGGCTGTCAACAACAACCACCATTTTTGCTTGATAGCTTCCGTCAAGGCCGGTACTCCTTCTGCAGCCTGATGAGGCCCCTCGGAGTTTGCGATCAGCAGCTTTCTTCAGTTTCTAGCTTAATCCGCCGCCGGCAGCACCAACAGATCAGGCAACAGTCTACTCTCCGCAGCATGCCGACGCCGCCGGTAACCTTGTCGCAGATTCCGGCGAGGCGGAGCATGAGAGCGCCAAGGATGCGTTGGACGGCCAGCCTCCACGCCCGCTTCGTCCACGCCGTGGAGCTGTTAGGAGGCCATGAGAGTATGGAACCAAGCTGATGCATTCCGTGATGAGTAATTTATTGCAATATGATATCTTGATCTTGCGTAATTAAACAAAGATATCATGATCATCTCACAGTATCTTATAAACGATCTTTGTTTTCGTTTGTTTTTTTTTTTTCTTCTTTTTTGATGGACGAATTGATTTTAGGGGCAACACCGAAGTCAGTTCTTGAGCTCATGGACGTCGAGGATCTCACTTTGGCTCATGTGAAGTCCCACTTGCAGGTGATGTATATATATATATATATAATAATAATTTTGTTTAATTAGAATAATTTTCGTGTTTCATGTTTTGTAATGGAATGGTTGAAACTTAGTGTAATTTTTTTTATTATATCTGGTTCTGTCATTTTATTTTAGTTCCCTCAATTTGATTTTTTAAGTGTCTCTACTTCAAATAAAAAAATGTAATAAGTAAATCCTTTTAATCTTAAAAGGCAGGTTATCCATTTAAGTTACTTGTGTGCATGACACATCATATTCATATGACAGCCACACAACTTAAATGGATAATATGCCTTTGAAGATTAAAGGGATAATGACATCCAAGTAGAATGAAAATATTTTTTCAAAAAAACAATATAATATTTGTTAACATAATAAGATATTAAAAATTACAAATAGATATTAATATCTTAACTTATAAATATTTTAAGTTTTTTCATTTTTCCTTTTTCAGATTTCTCAAGTGTTTTTTATATAAATTTTGTACCTTTTATAATCTGTTCGTTTTATCTTTGTTCCTTTTGTTTGATTTTTTTTATTATTTTTCCTTATTTACATTATATTAAAAAATCAAATTAGTTTTCCCTCATATGTCATTTTTCATTATTTTTTTCTGAGATATTTTAATTCTTCACTTTTTCCATCTTTTCTCTTCACATTAATAATAAAAAATTGTAATTATAAGTTATTAAAAGCATACTATTTTTTAAAAGTACTTATTTTATTAATATGTACGATGAAAATAATCACTATTTATGTTTATATATTTAATATTGTTAGTGGGTTAATGGATGAGTTATTGGCAGACCAATTAATTAATGGATGGGCGCAAAAGAATAAACGATTTGAAAACCCATATCCATCAACAATCGGGGAACTAAAGCTAGGGATTAAAAGGAATTAAGGAAAATTAGTAAGGAATTTTGAGTAAAAAACACCGAATTATAATTTAGGTGAAGTTTGTCTGACTAAATTGGTTGGCTCGGATTCTTAGAAAATTTTCAACTCTAATCAACGAGCTCATTGAGGTTAGCCACATAACTATTAAGTAAACTAGCTGATGACCCTGTGTTATTAGCTCTCTCTCTCTCTCTCTCTCTCTCTCTCTCTCTCTATATATATATATATATATATATATATATATATATATATATATATATATATATATATCGTTATCAGTAGCAGGTTAAAGTAGAGATAGTCTGATATCATTTACATATGTGGCTGCAGATGTATCGCACCATGAAAACAAGTGAAAAGAAACCGGCAGAGTTTTCTTTGGGTACGTAATGCAGGCTATTCTTTTCTTTTTCTTTTCGACCTGATTAATCATGACTTAATCCATTTTATAAATGCCCAAGTGCAAGATTTAAATAATTGTGCTACTTGGAAAAAGCAGTTTTATGTGCCCAATTTATACGTATATATATATAAATGTATGTCCTCATGCAGGTGGCATCTTGCGGGATATGGACGGGGGAGCAAATTCATTGCAGAGGCGTCCGAATGATTGCATCAGGAACGCCCATCATCACGGCATATGGAGCAATTCTTCAGGTTGCATCATCATGTACCCCCTCCCTCCTTGAAGCTTTCATTATTTCTCTTTGTATTATGATATAGTTTTGTTTTTATTCTGTGATAGTTGTGGACTTCTTTTTTCAGTAGAAGATAAAAATATATATATTTGTATATCATTTCCGTGTACTTGTTTTTTTTTTAACAGTAGATCAGGATTTATGGTACCATAGCAGACACGCGGATCCCAGCAAAGAAAACATTAACTCTTTGGAGGTACTTCTTAATGATGATTCACAACATTTTTGGGGGGAATGGGATCATGTTATTTAATTTCTGATTGATTAAAGATCTCATGGTTACTTTTTTGTGCTAATTGTGCAGGATATGCATTCAAAAAGTTTGAGATGGTATCAGACATTCAGGCCTCCTAGGGGATGAGAGAAAGAGAGAGATGCAGAAGGCCAATGTTGAGTGCCCTGCTCGAGTCAACTCCTGTTGTACCAATCGATCTTTTAATTGTAAGAAAAAAAAAACCCTAGGAACGAGCCCCAAGTTTAAATACTGATCAAATATGAACTTTTATGTTTACATCAAAAATTGATATTTTAAAATTTTACAAGTGCTAAATCAAAGAACGAATATTAAAAAAATTATTTAGTATATAATCGTAATATTATAATCTATAATAATTATCAAAACTAGTTTACTAGCACTAAATGTGATAAAATGGATTAGTTTATTTTGAAAGTTTAAAACTCAA
Source organism: Pontederia crassipes (assembly GCA_030549335.1). Lineage (NCBI taxonomy): Eukaryota > Viridiplantae > Streptophyta > Magnoliopsida > Commelinales > Pontederiaceae > Pontederia > Pontederia crassipes. The sequence continues at coordinate 47,239,855 of CM060189.1, read as the reverse complement.
TTAAATTTACTCAAGGCCCCAACTTCTACTTAAATTATTTTCTTCTTAAATAATTAAACTCAAATTGAATTCTTTGTTTTGAATAATTTCTTAATTCCAAATATAACACAATATCTTCTAAAAATGAAATATTATAATATCTCATCATACTTGTACATTACCTTTTTTAAAGAAAAAAATGTTTATTTTAATCATCCTCCAATTGAATTATTTATTTTTTATATTTCTGAAATAATATAATATTTTTAAATCATACTATTTATTCTATTATACAATCCATTATCTTTTAGAAATAAAATATTCATCTTAATTGGACTCAAATTGAATTCATTATTTTAAATTAATATTTATTCCTTAAAATAATACATTATCTTTCAAAATTAAATATTATTTATTTTATACTTGTACAATACCATATAGAAAGAAAAGATTACTACTTTAATCATACTTATATTGAATTATTTATTTTTTATTATATTTTAAGAAGAAAATATTACTTTTTTATTAAACTTGTCCATTAGATTTTAGAAAGGAAAAGTTAATTTATTTGGAAGGACTCAAATTATTATTTAAATTATTTTTTAATGCTAAAAATGATTCATTATCTTTTAAAAGGGAAATATTATTTAGTTTATTATACTTCTATGATACCTTTAAGAAAGAAAAGGATATTTATTTTAATCATAATAAAATTGAATCATTTTTTTAATTTCAGGAATTATACATTATATTTTAAAAAGAAAATAGTATTTATTTTATTACATTTTTCCTATTCTATTATACAATACATTATCTTTTAGAAATAAAATATTCATCTTAATTGGACTCAAATTGAATTCATTATTTTAAATTAATATTTATTCCCTAAAATAATACATTATCTTTCGAAAATTAAATATTATTTATTTTATACTTGCACAATACCATATAGAAAGAAAAGATTATTATTTTAATCATACTTATTATATTTTAAGAATAAAATATTACTTTTTTATTATACTTGTCCATTAGCCTTTAGAAAGAAAAGTTAATTTATTTGGAAGGACTCAAATTCTTATTTAAATTATGTTTAATGCCAAAAATGACTCATTATCTTTTAAAACGGAAATATTATTTATTTTATTATACTTCTACGATACCTTTAAGAAAGAAAAGGATATTTTTTTATCATAATAAAATTGAATCATTTTTTAATTTCAGAAATTATACATTATATTTTAAAAAGAAAATAGTATTTATTTTATTACATTTTTCCAATACCTTTTAGAAATGAAAGATTAATCTTAATTGGATGCAAATTGAATTTCCTTTATTTTAAACTAATTTTAAATTCCAAAATAATACATTATATTTTAAATATATATATAATTTATTTTATTATACTAGTAAATTATATTTTAGAAAGAAAAAAATGTTCATTTTAGTCATAAGCAAATTGAATCATTTATTTTTAAAATTTATGACATAACAAATTATCTTTTAAAAAGAAAATTTATTTAATTTCTTATACTTGTTAATTATCTTATACAGAGTAAATATTAATCTTAATTTGACTCAAATTGAATTTTTATTTTTGTTTTGAACATTCAATTCTGAAAATAACACATTATCTTTTAAAAATTAAATATTATTTATTTTACTAGTGAGTAATTTAACTTTTCTAAAAGAAATGTCATTTATGTGTATAGATTATTTTTTTAATTCTAAAAACAAGAAATTATTATCTTTTCAAAAAGGAATATTTATTTGTTGTATTTTAAATAATTGATGCATTACACCACATGACAGGACCTCATGCATTTGACATTGCTTATCAAAACTAATTAATAAGCATTTAGATGTGATAAATGGGTTAGTTTACTTTGAAAAGGTTAAGTCCATTACTTCTATTCAATTTTAATCTACCAAGACCCCAACTTCTACTTAAATTGTTTAATTTATTCTTAAATAATTAATTGTTAAAATATTAATTGTTTTTATTTGATTTATAAGGGAATACTAATCTTCACTGAACACAAATTGAATTCTTATTTTAAATTATTTTTACATAAAAATAGCATGATATCTTTTGAAAAGGAAATATTATGATATTTTATGATCTTAATGATGATGTCCCTCTTTTAAAAGAGGGGTATCGTGTTCCGTAAGTTTTTATTCATGAGATAAAAAATGCATGGATCAAAATAAATTCTTAAATAAAATAAATCATACATTTAATCCGATGATTATAATTATAGGGGACACGATGATCCTCCTTTAAAAAAAGGACACCTATATTTTATCCTTATTTTTAAAAAATATTATCAATTTGCTCTTGTTATGTTTAATGATTTGTAGTTTAATCGTCTATGTTTGATTGCAGATAATTTCCTCATTTAAAGGCGAGGCAAGGGGCACCCACGGTGCACCCAAGGAAACATAAATAAGTAATTATGGAGTGATAAAGTGGATGGGGTGCACAGTGATCATGCCATCATTTGTTTTTTCCATTGTATTATAGTACAAATATCATAATCTTTGGTACCATATTATTTCTCTATAAACAAATACAAAGCATCAATGTAACAATCGAGAAAAATAAAATAAAAAATAAAAAATGAAATAAAACAAGCATGAAACAAAGTTTTTGAATGCCATGAGCTGTGGTGTGAGGAGTGAATACCGGCACTAGTTAAGGGAGAATAAAAAGGAATTATGAATAATGAAAATTAAAAGGGGAATCAGGTCCAGATCTGTCCATTTACTCCCTAAATCACTGCCGCATTAGATAGATTTGATCCTCCATATTAGTCACTGCGAAGTTATGATCCATGTCAAGATCGATCAAGATTACTGAACTGAGATCTGTTTGAATGTTTCTTAACCTGCTATGATGAGTTCATGTTAGAGTTTAATTGTAGTTCTGTTTGATCTTTGTTCTTCCTGTTATGCCTATTAATTTATGTTAAAATGTCGATCTTAATTCCAGTAGATGTTCTGATTGATTATTGTATGTATACGTGTAGCGTAAACTTTGTTTCGATATTAAACCTTTGCTGAACTCTTGACATTTTGAATCATATAAGAATCTGGCCCAGATTTCTATAAACGCGATTTGGGTTCACACTGAAACCAACCGTGTGATTTCACAGTCGTGTTCGCCGAACCCGCCCCGGTTCACCCTGAACATGGCACGGGTTAGCGAACAACGGATAACCTTTCCACTGGACCCAACCCTCATTTTGACCCGACCCGGCATCGTGCGACTCTTTCCACGAATCCGGCCCAAGTGCATTTCATACTTGGCCCAGGTTCATGCTATGAACTCGGCCCGAGTCACACCGTACCCGGCTCAAGTTATGGCATCCGAGATTCATTTTCATGCTTCCTTGCTGATTTCTAAATTTGATTTGAACCTTACTTGTTCATGCTCATGCCGACCTTTACTACTTTATCGAGATATGATTTCATCCTGAGCTAAGACAAGTACTTTTAAATTGATTTATCACATTTTTTATCTACTAATTCTCATATCATGATGAATGTTATTAGAAATCTGTGCAGATATGGGAGATAGTCGGTATTTGCATACTAGATACATGTATGTGAAGATCGGATTCCCTTTTACCATAATGTAAACAAGTTTTAAATTTATAATCCCAACTATACTTCTCAGGTTGCAAGTATACAACCGTCATCGATGTATAGATCGGGAACGAACCACAGAGAGAGAAGTTGTATTTGTTTTTAGAATTATGTAACAATGAAAGAAGATAATCTGATTTTGATAATAAGAGAAGTAAGGATGTATTTTTATGTTTTAGATTTTATAATTTGTTTGTTGTTTTCGTGTTTAACTAGAGAACTCGAGTAAAGTAAATCTAGAATAAGTGTTGTTACTCCAACAATATATAAAATAGAGGCATGAGGGATCATTCTTATGGGGGAACTCGGGGAACACATATTATTTCTTTAAAGATTATATTCAGATGAACACTTAATGGGTATTTTTCATTCTCATGAAAGATAACCTTAGGTTCTCCTACTCTCATATTTGCAACAAGTCGATTCACCAATAGGTGATATTAAACTGGAAATTCGCAGAAATCCTCTCTCGATTCGTTCTACATAAGTGAAAATAATAGTTACAGTTCTTCTTCTCTACAACCATGCTAACCTATCGGCTCACATGATCTCTTCTCAAGGAAACCATCGAGTGAAGAAGAACTTGTTGTCACAATGTTCACGGGAATAACATTAAGATCAAACATCATGAAAGCTCATCATCCGAATCAAATAAAAACATCAAACCGAATCTAAATCCATCGAATGATCCCTCAGCCTCAAAAGCTGATTAGTTAGACATGACTATGGAGATCACAATGCATAACATCATCATCCTAACACTAAACATTGTTCAATAAAGAAAACTAAAGAAATAGCAACCGAAAAGAAGTAAGAAAATCAGCAAATGCAGCAGGCACCACTAGGATTAGTGAGCTGGTCTTCTCCCTCTCCAAAGTGTCTTCTCCCCTTCCTGCAGGTTGGCCTCCTCCATGCCCTTAGGCTGGTTCTCACATTGTCTCTCTAATATTGCCTCTTGTTCATTGCTGGCCAACCCCCTTCTCTTGAGACATTCTTTTCCTTTTATATCCTGACACTTTTGTGCACCATTTGATCTTTGACACATGTCCCTTTTGCAGCATCATCTTTTTGTTCAGCCATTAGATGTGTAACACCTGTCCAGCATGATACATCACATTCTGTCTTTGATTTCTCTTTCTTTCTTTCATCAGGCAGATGGATGTGTGACACCTGTCCTAGTGCTTTTATCTATTTTCTGCACCTCTGTTCTATTCCCTGCGCGTGTCAGGTGGCAGCTGTCATTTTGTCCTTTTCTTCCAGCTCAGCTTCTAGTCTTAGCAGCGCCAAATACTCCCATGTAGGGACTCTTTTAACTTATTTGTCGGATGCCCCCATGCAACATGCGGGATTTAGAAGATTTTATCTATGTTTTCAGCAAAAGAGCTAAGATGACATGGAGATTTCATATAACAAGCAAAAGATTAAAAATGTAAATTTTATATTATTTAATTATAGCATAAATCAAGAAAATCATTCTTCTACCCTAACAATAATGAGTAAGAAATTCATGTCATCAATGAATCATGAAATATAAAATTTCAAAGTGACTAATAAGATAAGATGAAAGATTGACACTGGGTTGCCAACCTATGCCAAGTGCTTTCATGATAAGAAGTCGCTCTCTTGGTCATGACTTGATCAACTATTGACCTGCATGCAGCTGTATCGTTTCGCTCGGCGTACCTCATAAGTAAACAAGAACTCATCCTATTATAAGTAAAGAATGAGAAATTTAAAGGCACCTAAAGTCACCTGATTTCTAAGTATGATTTAAGATAAAGAAGCATGGTTAAGTAAAGAAATGTGAATACTGAATCAAGTTACGTATATTGCATGTCATCATGATTACTAAGCATGCTATTGATTCCTAGACTATTATGTATCACTTGATTAGTGATATCTATTGATTTTTCCTTACTTATGATCTATGATGATCCCATGCTCCTATTCCTAACCAAGATAAGTACTAATCTTTAACTTCTAATTTATTCTAATTGGGTTTATGCATTGTATATTGTTATTGCTTCCCCACTAGGTTGTAAAGCTTATGGAAGAATTGCCTCTCCTGTGTTTCATTTTCACGGGGTCAAGTTAGTGATGGTGTTGAGTTAGTGTGCTGCGACGAAGCTCAGGCGACGATAAAGCACATAAACCGAAGGATCTATTTATCTATTTTCTCATATTCTTTATTTATGAACTCTGATGTAATTATTAAGACATTCTTAATTTGAGACTACGTAGTGACTTTTCGACTTATGCTATTAATGCTATTTTCGTCATTTTTCCCTTTATTTCGATCACGTGTCTTGATTTTTGGTCAAGTCTCGGTCAATGTCATAGCGTTTGTAGCGTCTTCAAATTGCTGTTCGCCACGTGACTTTGGTCGATTTGGGGGCGTTACAATAAACATATCTAATTTTAGTATTATTTTTACTTTATCATAAATATATCTATATATTTTGTTTATAATTAATATTGATATTTATATGTATATATTTATTTTTAGAAAAATATTAAAATTCAATTGTGACTATTCTTTTTTCCATCCTAGTTGTCATTGGCTCCTATCAAATTTTATTATATATTTTATTTGTATTACAATTTCCTTGCATTAATATTTTGATTATAAGTAGAAATGAAATTGGTTTGAAATGAACTATATTGATTTTAATATAAAAAAAAGTATAAAATAATATTTAACAACATAGCTTTTATTTATAAATAAAAGCTATGTTGTTAAATATTATTATATACTTTTTTATATTAAAATCAATATAGTTCATTTCAAACCAATTTCAGTGCTATAATAAAATAAAGGAAATATAATAATAATTTATCTGAAGCAAATTTCATTTAGTATTTTTTTTTCTAGAAATAGTATTGCAACATCACAAGACATCCACTATCATCATTTTTTAGTCATCAGTAAATTTTCATTATTAATAGAGTATTATCCTTAATGTTTTTTATGTGTTTATATTGATTCCCCAGTATTACAAGACCTTAATCAGAAAATAAAATGATATGTAAACATATAGCTTCAATCAGCTTTATATGAAATATGTTCATGCATTTATTGATTTTAGATTATAATGTGCACTTGCTGAATCAAAACCTAGCTCCGCCACTGAGGCAAGGCATTAGTGAGACTTGGAGGTGTAATCAATTCATAACAATAATTAGTTTTAAATTATTTGCTTGAGTGGTTAAAATATTATAATTTTTAAGAATTCATATCTAGATAGTATTTTATATTAATTTAAAATAAAAAAAATGGAAAGTTTAACTTTAATAATTCAAATTTTAAATTAAGAGTATTACGACATTGACACTAAAAATACTTGTCACCTTTCTGTTATATTTTTTAATTATTATGTGTTTGATGTTTTGTTCTCTTTTTGTGTTTGGTTAATGATAATATGGAACATGTTTTTTTAACAGGAAAATGTAATAATAATATGGAACTTATTTCATAATGTAATTTCTTATAAAAATTATAATATTTTAAAAATTCTGAATTCGTGTCATATAATTAAAAAGTTAGTTAAAACTTCCTTTTATCCCCAAAATATATATGATTTAATGTAGGTGTTGAGCGCTTTACATATAAAGCACGTGTCAAACGGCTTTACTTTTACTTTATTTTTTTATATCTTGCTTCATGAATAGTTTAGATGATCATTGATGGTAACAAAAAATAATTTTATAGCGTAAAAAGTTATGAAAAATACGTATATCTATTATGAAGGATAATAATGTACATAAGTTCGTAAAATTTTAAAAATGATGAATATAATTGTTAACAATTATTTGAATCATATTTTTGTTATCATCGATGATCATTAAACTATTCATGAAGAATGATATCGAAAAAATAAAGTAAACTTTGCGTAAAGCCGTTAGACACGTGCTTCACATGTAAAGCGATCAACACCTACATTAAAACCATATATATATGGACTGGACTGAATGATAGTGTCTCTGTTTTAAAGGAGAGATACATTGATGAGATTAAAAGTTCTTAAATGAAAATAAACCAATCATCATCCATAGACTTTTAATCCGATGAGTAAAAAGATAGGGGACGCGATGCTCATTATATTTTATTTTTAAAATAAAATTTATTTATTTTATTATACTTGTTCATTATCTTTTAAAAAGTAAATGTTAATTTTAATTGGACTCAAATTGACTTCTTTATTTTAAATTATTTTTTAATTACAAAAATTACACATTATCTTTTAAAAATTTAAAGCTATTTATTTTATTAATTGTGTACATTAACTTTTCAAAAATAAAAGTTATTTATATGTTTAGATTATTTTTTTAATTCTAAAAATAACACATCATTTTTTGAAAAGAAAATACTATTTGTTGAATTTTAAATAATTGACACATGTCATATAGTGCGTCTCTTGTCACAGCCTCATACATTTATCTCTATATCAGGGATTTAACCGATCGTTGTATTTTTTTGAAAGAAAAATATTAAAAAATAATGCAATAGTTATCTCTTGAACGGCATATCATAACATTTTTTTGTATGCAACTCACAAGGTATTTAAGTCAACAATGAATGAGACCACAAATCGCACCACATCACGTGGTAGAATACACTTTGGAGGATGCTACGGTCATACATACGTAGACATCATATCGACAAAAAAAAGACTTTGACTGGTCAACTAAGAACAACATTATAAATGAAAGAGTGACATCGTGAAGGAATAATAAATAGGAATATCATCATCATGAAGTGCGTGGAAGGCTAATAACATCATATGAGTCAAGAGAAACAAATCTAATACATCATCCGATTAATAGAAAAAGATAAACTAGGATATCAAGTAAAGACTCAAGACACACATGTGCTGCCACCACGAGTTTGGTCTGTCACCGTTAATCACCTTCATCATTAAGATCTGATCCTGCACGTATAAAAATGTAGGGGAGATAAAATCTCCTATAAGTTTTCAATTCAGTATGTAAATAAAGTAAAGACATCATAAAATCATGATACTAGTCATGAAGGTAAATCATATGAACATCATCATCGTCATATGAGGAATAAAGATGTAGTCATAAGAGATTCATAAATCAATGTGATATCTTCTTGAGATCATAGGATCAAGGATCAAGATAAATCATAATAAATCATCATAAAATTGTGAGTGTTGATTATCATTATTATAATGTCATCATCATGTAAGGGACCATGAAAATCATTATAGAAGCAGTAGTGAATAATTTTTATTAAAGCATATTAATATAAGATCAAGAGATCATAGAAAAATCATTATAAGAGTGGTGAAAGTCAATAATCATCATAAGAAGATTTTATTACTAATATACTTTCATCTTCTTTGCATCTTATCATTCACTTATCATGGGATATGTTTCAACCCAAGGGGGAGAAAAGTCTCAACCCAACATCATCATCATCATATGGCAGAGCCAGCACATAACTAACTAAAGTCAACCCATAATTCACCGAAGTTAGTCCATAACTGAGTCAGCACATAACTGATTGTCATCGGTCCATCATCAAAAGAGCTCTTTATTTAACATTTTTCATCTTTTATCATGTAATTTTTAATTTATATTAATTATGACATAAGGGTCATGATTAAAAATTAACTCATCATATGAAAAGATCAAAAGGATCATGAGATCGTAATAAATCAATGGATCCTAATTGAACATAATCATCATAATAGTGTGAAAACACTTTAGAGCTACAATGTATGATCATGGAGAGTAATCAGAGATGTATAATCATAATAATCATCATAAAATATATCATGATTAATAAGACAAGATCAATGTAATCATAGATATGATTGTATCTAGTTTGGGGCATCATAAGGAGAGTCATAAGATCATAGAGTCATGTTGGACATAATCATTATAATCAAATATAACATTATGATTACACCCATATGATACATGGAGAGAAATCAAGGGATGCATAATCATAATAATCATCATAAAATATATCATAATTAATAAGACAAGATCATTGTAATCACAAATATGATTGTATCTAGATTGAAGCATAAAACGGAGAGTCATAAGATCATATAGTCATGTTGGACATCATCATTATAATCAAATATGACATTATAATTGCACTCATATGATACGTGGAGAGAAATCAAGGGTGTATAATCATGGTAAATATCATCATAAGGTAGATCAAACTTAAGGACATAAATTAGGAATTTAAAAATCATCATAACGGAGTCGGAACTCGGGTCGAGTATAAGTAGAACTCGGGCCGAGTGTGAAAGTTCATATTCTCATCATAATCAATGGGAACTTCGACCAATTTGGAGTCATACTCGAGCCGAGTTTACGAAGTCAAATCGATTAGGCGCATGACGTCGGCCTTCATCAGGTTGATACCTAGGCCAGGTCATCATCAACCCGAGCGGGGTTCATCATGTCGTAGAACTTGGGCTCCTGTCATGGAGGATCTAGGCCAAGTTCTGAAGAACTCGGTACAGGTGGGATCTTACCTAGGCCAGGTTACAATAAACTCGGATCGAATTCCATCATGTGAAAAATTGCACAATGGTGTTGCTTCTCCGGTCATCTTTTCGGCGATTACCGACATTGTCCATCATCATAATTCATTTCTATGTCTAAGGATTATCCAGAACTATTAATATCATGCTTCAAGTCTAAAATCAAGATTCTACGATGAATCTACCCTAATCACATACCTTGTGAAGTGCACATCAAACCTCACATTCTTCATCTTCTTCCTCTTCCTCTTCCTCTTCCTCTTCCTTTTCACCTTCTTCTTCCCTTACATGGTTCATTCCCTCAGCCCTGGTACATGGTCGTTGTCCTCCATGCCCTCTTATTCGTCTCTGGGGCATCGTTAAATTTCGTCGGAGAGAAAGAACGAGAGGGAGGAGAGTGGTGTGCAGAAAACTAGAACTACCTGAAAATTTGGTTTGACCCCATATTTATAGGAAAGATGAGATGTGATTCTTATTTGAGTCAAATTTATTTTCTTATCTCCATATTTGTTTTCTTTGGTTTTATCTTGTCTTTTATTCTATCTCTCTCCTCTTCTTTTTTTCTTGTTCAGTATCAACTTTTATCTTTTTCTTTTCTCTCTCCTTAACCAAACAGGACGTTACACCACGTGTATATATAGATATGTGTGTAAATGACATATCATCGCATCTTATATATATATATATATATATATATATATTATGCATAAAATGCACCTATGTAGCAGTAAGTAGGGATGCAGTATCGACTCAATTAGTATATCAAGAGTGAGTATTTACTCTTAAGTAATTTTCCATATGGATGTTTCTACTTACTCGACATCATCTTCTTCATGCCCGTGATGGCTCATTCTACTTACTCGACAAAATAGCACTTGGGTGAGGTTATCAGTAGAAACAAGTCAGAGTAGCCAAAGTAAAGGAAAAGAACAATCAACAAAAAAAGAGAATCAACAAAAGAAAGTAAAGAAAATAACGGAACAAAGGTGATGTTTATGAACAATGTGGTATATAAAACAATGAAATCGAACTCAAATCAACCGAGTTGAAGTCTAAAAATGAATTCAAAAACTCTTCCCGGCAAAGACGCCAAAAACTTGATGGTCGCAGGTGAGATTATGTGAATAGGAATAGATGGATTGCCTAGTATAAAATATAAGTATATTCAAAGCTAACTTGACATATCCGCAAACATATGTACACTTTCATGGTGGCACTTAATTCCCCAATAGGGATATTCAGACATATGGTGCCCTCGCTCAAATTGCAAGTGTACACCCATCCTTGCAATATAGACTGGGGTCAAACTATAGGAGAATTCTTCTATTCGATTTTAAACTTATATGTCAAGAGAAAAGTTCAAGTTCGAAGAACAGAAGGTCCATATTAATGTCGCTAGAAGTAAATGTGCGAGAATGTAACTCTTTTTCAGTTGGGGTTTTGAATATGTATATTTTTGTGCTTTTTGTTATAAATGCAATATAAAAACTAAACATAAGAAGGAAATGAGAAGTTAAAGAGGAGTGTGAACAATATTAATGATCAAGGCTTAGGGGATTATCGTCAGGGGTGAATTTTGACCATCCCTATACAACTCAGCTAGATAAGATGTAATTAAAATTAGCGAAAAACAAAGGTGGTCCTATCTCTCCGGAAATAAAGATCATTCAGTATCTCCACTCAAATGCACATGAGACAAAAGTGTGCTCATTACCTCGTGAGATGTTCAGAGGTTCTATCACAATCCTTAGACTTCAATAATAATGAAAATTGCTTCCCTAAAATCACCTCTCTCGACTTGAGCTTAGATTGCATTAATATGGTGGTCATTTACTCCCGTGTAGCTAGCCTACCTTTTGGTTTTCTGCCAAACTTTCGATTAACACCTCCTCATAATTTTGTTATAGGCACAACTAATAGACCAACAAATAAATGAAAGGACGCTAGAAATAAGAACAACATTTCTTTGATTATAAAAATACTAGAAACAGAAATAGTTTGCTTCAAACGAAGAGCATCCAATACACAAAAGGCATGGTAAGAGAGTTCAAATTCCATCAGATGTTTCCCCTTGCTTCAATGACTAGTTAGCTACACATAGCTGCGATAATCACTACTTGAAACACCATTAAATTACTGCTGAACATTGTTCACTGAAAATCACTAATTGAAACTATAATCAAGCTAAACAGTCAAAAGTAAAGAAGCAAAGCTAGAAAGCTTAGAATACAGCCTACTCTCTCGATTTGGCACCTTCTTCCCCTTCTCTGCAAAAGTTGTCTTTCTTCCTTCCAGATCCGGCTCCCCCTTTATCTGATGTTCAAGTTTTCCTTGTATAGGGTCTTGTTTCTCCTGTCCATCTTTTGATTTACAACACTTGTCCTTGTATAGCTCGAGCCATCTGATGCATGACACCTATCTGCCATAGTACATCACCTTTTCCCCTTGATCCCTCCCTTTACTTCATTATATGTCTTGATTGTTAACACATGTCTCCTTTATGTAGGATCGAATTCTCGCAATAGAAATGGTTCTAATTTCTCTACAGTGTGTCAGTTTGCCCTTGTCATTTTTTGCCAGTTTGGCTTCAAGTTCCTTCAGCGTCAGGTACCCCATGTAGAGATGGTCATTTAATTGTTAAATACTCCTGCGTGATGTGAGGGCACTTGCTGAAACATAAAAACTTATAAATTTTCATTTAATATATGTTTCTGGTATAAAGAGTTCGGATAGCATAGAAATCCAAAGGTATGGGTAAAAGGCTAAAAATGCATGTCTCATGTGATAAAAATGCAGATTAAATCTGTTAAACTATGTCTTTACCCTAGAAGAAAAGAGTGGGAGTTCTAGGCCACCAAAGCACGTGCTCAGACAACACCCCTGGTTGCACACCACGATAAAAAAAATGAATATCATTGTGTAGTTCCCAAATTCCCCATAAGCAATGAGCCAATAGTGACCCTCGTGCACCCACTAGACAATATCCCATGAGTTGATGTAGAGGAATTGGTAGTTTAGTTTAGACTATAGTGTATGCCAGATTTGATGAGGAAAATTGCATTAAAAGAAGAGATGGAAATTTGTTTCGGGGTAAGCACTGCATAGTTTACACGTTGGATCAAAAAACTTAGTATCATATCGATGGTGTGGCGCCTATGATCTAGTAATTTTTGAAGAAACAAGTGTATTTTTTGCTGAAGAGGAATTTTCCAAATTTTCAACCATGGCAGCACTGATCGGCAAGTGAGGCCGTTGTCTCTGACGTAGGAATCTATATACATACTTGGTTGAGGCCTTTCCTTGGGTATCCATGACCCATAACCACGAATCATCAAGAAGGCACGTATATGCTAGTGATGGTCTGCCCTAGTGATTTGCCAAAATATAAACTCCAGGGTGACGGGTCCCATTCATTGTGTACGTGGAGACTAACAACTGAAATTTTTTCCATATTGATATTGGTTGGGATGAAGGTTGGTTTCTTGCTCAGAGGAATTACGATGACCCATGGGTCATTCAACAATGAGGATGTTTCACCAAAGCCAATATGTCTCATGAATCCAAGGTTGTGTTTTGGTAAGGATTTTAGTATCTGCGCCATGGGCTAAATATTTCAGGTAGGGTGGCTGGGCAATCCCAAGTGTGCACGCTTTCATACTTTCTTATTCTTAACCAATTGGGTCCATGGTTTATCTAAGTTGTTAAGTATGTTAAGATTCTTTTAGCTACTGAAGAGGTTTTGAGGGTTCATTACATCCTCCAACTTTAGGTGTGGGCACTATCTAGTCCTCTAACTTCAATTTGTAATCAGATTTTCCTTCAAGATTTAATTTTCCTCCAAGATTTAATTTCTTGAGCCTGTTATCCTCCTTATCGATTAATAATAGATTTTTTAATTGCGTTACTGTCGAGACATAATAAAATAATATAATAAATTAATAAAAAAAAAGCGGCGTCAAGGCTGCTGCCTCTTCTAGAGCTAGAAGGGTGGCCGCCCCCCTTCTCCTCTCCTCTCCTACGCCAAAGGGGAGAGGGCGCCAGAGAGGAGAGGTGGAGGGAGTGGAGGTTGCGCCTCGCCAGAGTCAGAGGAAGAGGGGTGGCCGCTACCTTCCCCTCTCCTCTTGGACGCCAAAGGGGAGAGGATGCTAGAGGGGAGAGCGTCTATATCAATATAAAATTCTAATATCACCATGTAAAATTCTAATATCAGCATGAGTCTTGGCTAAGTCTATATTTTTTGCCTCCCTGCTTTCATTCGACCAACTGTATAAAGCATCTCTCTTTTTGCCAAATCAATGAACTCTTCTTATTCCCACATCGAAATGTTTATAAATGTCTTCGTACTTCTTAGACAACCATTTAGCACTAAGATGCTTATTCTTGAAAACGCTGGTACATTTATATGCAACTCTAATCTCTTAATCTGCCAAGTGATATTTTCTGGATCTTGGGAAGTGTAAGGTGATGTCATTACCATCTAGTCACATTCAACACATTCTAGAACCACTCTTCTTTTATCACATTCTGTAAAATAAATTGCATATCTAGTTTTGACACTGACCACAAATTGATACTTATTGCTGAATTTCGTACCAACATGGAACTTGGCATTTATATTTTCTATCATAGTCATCTGAATGAGTTCCTAATGTTGTACACAGTTGTATACCATGTATTTAATGATCCATAATCACTTTCTCCATTTATTGGTTTAGCTATGACATTTGTATCATCCCAAATTGGATTTAAGTTCTTCATCTTTGCTTCTTTTTGTGCATTGTATCTTGCTGCCAACTTTGCCTATAAACCTTCCTCTCCATCAGCTATATCAGTCTTCCTCCGTGAAATCAATTCTCTCTCCTAGTTCATCAGCTTCATGTTGGATCACATGTGGCTCTAATGCAAAAAGTTTTGGGCAGGCTGTTTGATTAATTGCTCCTAGAGCTCTTTTGTGGTACTGCTTGCACTACTTTTTTCATATTTTGTTTTACCCGTATGGCACACATACAAATAGACTTCGCCACATCTGAATATGTGTGAAGGTTTGGAAGAATTATGTGCCAATCATTATTAGGTTATGCTCAAATGTAAAAGAAAAATTCTTGGAACATAAGTAAGAGAAAATTTCTTGGAACATAAGTCTTTTAATCACGTCATTAGTTTCCAAAAGTGACATGATGTCTTCGTCACAATTTTTTAATTCTCCACATTTCTCTCATGATAGTCATACTCTCTTTCTTCACCATTATAATGGATATTTAAAAAAAAAACAAGTCCATTCACAATCATTGTGTGCACATACAAGAATTCAATTTAATTATATAATATAAAAATCAATTAAATTAAATAATATACAACATATAATAATAAAAGAAACCAATGAGGTTTTTTTGGCAAAATATGATTTGTGAACTTATCTCATCTTGCAGAGTAAATGAATCCATATAAGAAAAACCAACAAATTTGCTAAATACATTTTGCATAAACATCTTACAATGATATAGACCTAAATGTACATAAAAGAAAAAATAACAAATTGTACTTTATCTTATACATTTTTTTAATCATGATTCCTATAATAAAATAAATAAGAAATAACTACATGGTGGAGACATAAATCCATCTTAAAATAATTAAACATATTCACAAGAGAAGCATCAGTGGAATCTATAGTATCAAAATTGTGAGAAAGTTGCAGATTTTTTTCTATTTTTGCAAAACCAATGAAAATGAATTAAATGGCTAACTTTGCAACCAAACAAAATTGCATGGACCACTCATGGCTGCAAACAAAAATAGATCCACAAACAAAGCATATCATACTACTACCAAACAAGATTGCATGGACAAACTCATGGGTAAAAATGACAAAAAGAAGCTGAATACAGGAATTTACTCTTTTTTCTCCTGAAGAAACCAATGGAGTGTGAATGCAAGATAAGCTAGTGATAATGAAGTTGTGGGGTTATCACGCTAACAAATAGGAATGTTCATGAGTCGGGTTAGACTCGACCTGCAAGAAAACCCGGCTCGACCCAACCAAATTTAGTCGGATCGGTCGGGTCGGGTCGGGTCGGGTCAAGGGGGCTTCGGGTCGGGTCGGGTGACCGGATTATTCAACCACCCAATTTTCTTTTTTAAAAAAATTTTCTTACTATTTTATATTTTATTTAATATAAAAATATTATTTAATATTTATTTTAAAGCATAAATAAGTTTTCTAACTATTTAATATTATTTTTTAACTTAAAATATTTTACTTCAATTTTTTAAAATATTTAAATCAAATATAAACTTAATTTTAAATAAAAAAATAAAAAAAATCAAGTTGATTGGCTCGGCTGGAGTCGGTTTGGGATGGAAAAATCCAACTCATACTCGACCCAACCCAAGGTCGGATCGAATCCGGGTCGGGTCGGATCTGACCTGACCATCGACGCAATTGGATCGGGTCGGGTCATCGGGTTCACGGGTCGATCCGACCCGGTGAATACCCCTACTAACAAAGCTGGCATCGATGGAACCCAAAGGTGATCTACTCATCAACATGAGCTGGATTTAAGTTCCATCGACAAGGCACTCAAAACCAAGGCACAATTTTAAGATGAGGTAGTTGCTCGGGAAGAGCTAAGGCACAATTTTTTTATATTCAAAATTATTAGCATCTGAGTAATTTGAAATCAAAATAAAAGGTGGAACGATATTCTCTTAGTCAGGTGCTATTAGCTCTTAGTGACTCACTAGGCCAACTTTTTTTGTGAGGGAGGAGAAGTAGAGTGACAATTTTTCCACTATAATAAAATTTTATTTTATTATTTAAATGTCATATCACTTTCAATTAATTTTTGTTATGTCAAGGGCCTATGTATCTTGACTTAAAAATGACATTTTCTCAATGTTAT
This sequence comes from Pontederia crassipes, assembly GCA_030549335.1. Lineage (NCBI taxonomy): Eukaryota > Viridiplantae > Streptophyta > Magnoliopsida > Commelinales > Pontederiaceae > Pontederia > Pontederia crassipes. The sequence goes on along the minus strand of CM060189.1, from coordinate 47,222,802 downwards.
GAAAATCGGACCGGATCAGTCGGTTCAAATGTGAACCGGCCGATGATCCGATCCGATTATATGTCGAAACTGGTTTTGATATTGAACCGAAAAAATCGGTTGAACCTGATTCAATGTCAAATTTTGAAAAGCAATTTTAAAAATGATAAAAATGGGAAAGTTAGAAAAGGAAAAAGGAAAAGAATACAAGGAAGGTTAAAACTTAAAAGAAGAGGAAATATTATATGTATCAAATTAAATAGGAATTAAATGAAAAAAGGTAAGTATTTAAAATTGAATGACATTAAAATGGAAAATTATTAAAGGGCATAAATAAAGGAAATAAAAAAAAAAGAAATTGTTTAAGAAAAAAAGTGATAAGAAAATTTTAAAATAAAATTTATTAATATAGCATCTATCATCTAAATAATAGATATTAAATTAATAATAATATATTTATATGTTAATCATTATTATTTTTTATTATTAAAATTTTTAATAAATAAAAATATGTTATATTAATTTTTAATATTATTAATAGATTATTAGTATAATATTTATATACTTATATCGTGTAACTTATATTATATCTTTATAATTACTATAAATAATATTATTTTAATAAAATCTGATTCAATTCAATCGAGTCCGATTGGATCAGTCCAATTGCAATTCAGTAATGAGCCGGGTCGGATGATTGGTACGATTATGAAAATATTGTGTTTTCTGGTACAAGGAACTTAACGTGAACATATATGATAATTTGATTATTAATTTATTACAAAATAATTGGGACTTCTTGTAATAATTGCTCTTTGATTTCCTATTGAGACTTCAGCGTTAAGGCGCAATTGGGATGTTGTCAAATAGCTGGCCGTAACAGACCGTCGTACTTTTCTCTTAAAGAGAGAGTGAGATCACGTCACGTCAGCGTTGTGCCATCCCAAATAACAGTCCAAGAAAATTACCCCAATAATAGAAACCCGAGATCTAATAAATTATTTATGACTTGCCCCCCATTAAATTATTTTGTTAAAATTTTGAAAGGTGTGAAACCATCTCGAAAATAATAAAATTATCATCTTTAATCCCAAAACCGTAATATAAATATTCTTCTAAAAATTAAAATATTCATATTCTCATTATTTTTTAATTTTCAATCATATATTATTTTTCAAAAAATATAAATTATTATTGTAGTAATGTTTTTACTATTATTATAATCTTAAACATCAAATTTTGTATATTATAAAATTATAAAAAATATTATATCTTAAGAATTTATTCTCTTCCAATTAAAAAATATATTTGACTTTTTTTATAATACATATTACTCTATTTTATTTATTTTAATTTTATCAGTCAACCAAACCGGTTTATGATTTTGAGAAAAATGAGCTGGTCCGTTTCTCACTGGGAGGAGAAGAATGGGTTGCATGATATACATACAGTAGATAAAGAGTTTATCGATAATTTTAATTATTTTAATAATTTTAATTATCACCTTATTAATAATTTAGATAATAGGCAGGAGAAGTAGGTTTTTTAAATTATTAGTTGTTTGACTTACATTTTGACAAAAATATTTATTCAATCAAAATTTTAATTCTAAATATTTTATTAATAAATAAATATCATTTAACTTTATCTTCTTTATTATTTAAACTTTTTTAACTATATTCACTTTTATATTTTTTTCTTTATTTATTTATAATATCATGTGATGAAAAACTAAAATAATTTTAAAGGATATTTTGATAATTTACTCTTTAATTATTTTAATCATTATTTATATTATCAATATTTGTCAAGCATTGATTTAAATAATAATAATCTATTTAAATGATGATCTAAATCATCGATTAATTAAATTGATAATGCATCAAATGACTCCGGACTAAGGCTAGCAACCAAGTTTAATCATTTAGCGTACACATTTATCAAATTTATTCATTTATCCCTGTAGTCTGCCAGGAACCGTTATCAAATTTATTCATGTGTCCTCCCTCTGGTATTTTGGCATAGATGTGTTTTTTATAACTCCAACAATTCATTGAGTTATTCATAATACTTCAAGTTAAAATAGGATAAAAGAAGATGAAAAGTCTCTTAAATTTATAATTTTCCTCACTGCTATACTTTTCTCTACCCGCCGTATTATATGTTTTCTTGTTACAATTTTTTTTTCCGATGATGGAACATTTTACTTTATTATTTCGTGGATAATGAAAAACTACATAAATTTTATCTGCATCTAATGTTCTATTCCGTAAGTGGAAATCTTATTTTCAAAGCATTTTAATAAAAAAATGTCATTGTTTTTTTAGCATTCTAATTGTAATTATATTTTTTTCATCTTCAATTTGTTACAACCTTCAATTACTCTATTTTGTTGATGTAATTGAACAATTATTTAAAATTTGTGTCAAATTTAGTGCCATGCCAAATTTATGCTATGATGATTTTTTTAATAATATTAAAGTAAATCATTCTTGGAATCATATAACGAAAATAAATAGTAGTAAGAAAAAAAAATATCATACTATCAACGATGTTGAGTCAAATGGTAAGTTATTTATTCCCGTTTAAAAATATAAAATATTTTCGTTAAAAATCTCACCTCTCATGATCAGACAATAAAAAAAGAATTATATAAATTCAGTCATTAATTAATATTTAATTCTTAACTTTGGTTTTGAAAGAAGTGCTTTATAGCTGATCGTTTGATAGATGAAAGTTAGAAGATATTAATAGTAAAACAAGATACTTGTACAGAAGACTGAAAAAAAAATGATACTCGTAGATGATGAAAACGTTGGTTAAGAAGGAAAGGGAGAATAAGATTTTATTGTATCTTATTCTGCCAAACATCCAACAAAAAAGTTAAGGGCAAGACTGTATTATGAAAAAATTGTCCTGACGAATAGTAAATTTTTATAAGCTGATGTTCCATCAATGTGGTGAATAGTTTATTCGTTTTTTGGGTGAATAGAATAATAACTATTATTCATATCTTTTTGCCAACCAAACACCATACCAATGGAAAATGGTAGGCCTAAATCGACAGCATGAAATGTAAACAGATGCTTGTACGGATTGCCAAGACTTGGGCGCGTTATAGTTATGAAAGTCTACTTGTATTAGAAGCGTATTGAATCCACCTAAAATTTGGGTGGTCAGATCTACAAGATTTTGATTCCCTTGGTAAAAAGAAAGAGATAAGGATAAAATTAAGAGTCCCAAAAAATCAATTAGTGAGAAGAATTCCAAACAGAAGAATCGTGAGAGCAAAAGATGCTTATTACTTACAGAAAAGTAGTATTAAGTAGCTCTACTTACAAATTGCCGGGCAGCATGTTTATTAACATGCAGGCCAACAAAGATGATAGAAATACCGACCAAAGGCATCCATGTTGATCCAGTTGTAGGCTGACTGCTCCCAACTTTAGATTAGTGACTGCCTGACCAGAGTGGACTAAAATGTTGTATTCGGGAAATTTGAAGAAACAGAAATGCTATGCCCTTCTTCAGTTAACAAACTGTCCACGTTGCTCCGGACGGCTCCAATTCTCAGCACTAAAACCATCAGTTCTTTCAGATGATACCAACCTAACATGTCACAGGCAACTTGTATCTTGTGTGTTCAAATGTCAATATCACCACCTGAGCTGGCCGAGTCATTGTTGCTGCCATCACTGTCGCTGCTGCTGCTCTCGCTTCCATCGCTGCTACCACTTTCGCTGCTGCCACTCTCACTGCTTCCACTAGAACTTGATGTCTCCTGCTCCTGTTGACCTTCCTCTGCATTCACCTGAGCTCGTAACGCAGCAGCAGCATTTTGACCTTCATCTGCATCATCACTTACATCCACATCTGCAATCTCGTCATCAATGTCATTCTGTTTAGAAATATCAATCCCAAAACCCTGATTTGGTATCTGCCTGACATTGTTCCCATTTGGCATTTCACCATCATCATCCCGAAGTATATCAAGGTTCTCTTCTGATTCATATGATTTTGGATCACCATATATTTGGAATGGATCCAAAGTAGCTGATTGAAGTCCGGTGTTCTTATTTGTGGGCTTTGGACCTGCAAAAGAAGAGGTTTTCACATAACTCGAATAATTGTTTATTTCAAAAAAATCAGCATCAGGGAAAGAAGACACTATCTACAAAGCAAAGCAGACAACAGGACATCTGAAAGTTAATACCAGGTAAAGAATGTTTAAGGCCTTAATATATTAAAATTTTTGGAATACCATTTTCACGCAAACCCAGATCAAGAAATGATGACCATGCCCAATAAATAAGAACTGTGATTGGAATGATACACTCAGTGTTGTCAAAAACGCGTGTTAACTCGTAAAAGCGTACGATTTTACGTCTTCACCTTTGCATTTCGTGCTCGATCTCACCTGGAAACGTTTTTGGCCAGCACGCGGTAGAATCGCGTGCTGGCCCGTAGAATCAGTGGAGACGCATGACTCCACCGATCCCACAATATTTTTTTTTTAATGTTTTATAAGCGTGATAGGCACTCATCTCCTCCTTTTTGTTTGCTGTCTGCCGCTGTGCCCTGTCGCTGCCACCACTGCTGTCCTGCTGCCACCGCTCACTGCTGCTGTCGCCACTGTTGCTCGTTTGCTGCTCGCGCTGCTTCCGCCGCTCACTGCTGCTGTCGCCACTGTTGCTCGTCTGCTGCTCGCGCTGCTTCCGCCGCCGCGCTGCTGTCCTGATGCTGCTGCCACTGACCTAACAGGTTCCTCCCCCCTCCCTCTCTCGTGTTCTCTTTCTCTCCCTCTCCCTTTCTCTTCCCGCACTCTCTCCCTTTCTCTTTCTCCCCTCGTCTTCTCTCGCCCTTTCTCTTTTCCTCCCCTCTCCCTCTCTCGCTTTCTCTTTCTCTCCCTCACCCTCTCCCTTTCTCTTCCCGTACCCTCCCCCTTTCTCTTTCTCCCCTCTTCCTCTCTCGCCCTTTCTCTTTTCCTCCCTTTTCCTCTCCCTTTCTCTTCCCACACGAGAATATGTTTTTTTTCTCCTTTTCTCTTTCTCTCACTCTCCCTTTCTCTCTACAAATCGGAACAGGTTTCTTTTTTTTTTCCACGAACCCAATAGTTCTCCCCATTGGTGAACAAGGGCCATGGCGACCTTTTTACTTTCTATTATGTTATAAAATTAAAACATTTTTATATTTAAACTATGGTTAATATTTGCTTAATAAAGTGGAAATCATCAATTGCTTTTAATATTCTGAATTTATTATTGTGTTAATTTTTTATATATTAATAATGAAAGTTATTTATTGATGTGTTAATTTTTCATGAATTAATTATATTGATGTGTCTGTTGTTATTCTGTTATTATTACAATTTGTTAAGGTTGTGAATTAATATATATAATTAAATAGGTATTAATATCATGAAGTGTGATGTTAAAATTATAAATTTGGACATGTATTATTGCATTTTGTACTTATAAGTTCAAAGAGAATTTGCATTTCACTACTAATATCATGAATTTATATATATTATTATATATTAATATATACATTTAATATTAAAAAATAATCTGGTAGAATCGGTCGTGTCGTGTTACGTGTTCACGATTTACGAGTTTTTCCGGCCCTCCGTGTCGAGTCCGTTTTACGTGTTTGACAACATTGGATACACTAATTGGCGAATATGAATTGCTTGAAGCTGATCGTGGATTGACTGATTCAGCCAAATCCAGACCTGATTCCTGACTTATCCTACTGAATCAAATTTTGTTGGACTGTTTTTTGACCAATTCCTACTTGAAGGGTTTCTGAGCTTAACCAACTGCGTAAAAGAAGATACATTTTTATGCGCGCAGGATAAGCAGAGGATTTCTATCAGATAATCTTCTTTTGGTGCTGCCTAACTCACATTTCTTCTCCATATGCATTACATTTAAGTCATTTTCCATAGTGTAACCAAAAATAACAACACCTGACAGTAACAAAACAGAAATGAGTGCAATAACTTTTCTTAAAGAAATCAAAGGATGGTTGCCAAGTTTTGCAACAGTCCAATTCTATTAATATCTCTCTATGTTACGTGTACAAAAATACCTATATACAATCAAAAGTGGGTAACCTCTTTTTTTTTAGAAGGGAAAGGATGACCACCACTTAGGTTGTCATCCAGGTATATATATCATCAAAAGAGATCATCATATACACAAGAGCACTCTCCAGTGGAGAGCAAGAAAAGAAGACAAAAGGTGTTAGCCAAAACCCTACTCCCAAAGAAGGTAAGATATATGATGTACAATACTATCCACCTGAACACTCTCCCCACAAAAAATGACACGGTTGCGCTAGTGCCAGATGGCCCAGGCACCGGCAAGAAAAGTCGCCACAGGATGTCTCCAATCCAAACTCTGTCTGCCAAGCCTCCTCGCGTCCTGACAAAAATTTGCCGCCGTCAGGGGAGCATCGCCACAAATGGTCGTCCGGGACCACACCTCCCGGGACACCCGACAGCCGAAGAAAAGATGTGTAACGTCCTCCTCTGCCTCCCCACATAGAACACAAGAGGTGTCACCATGCGGAGCCCACCGTGCTCTATAAACTCTGGAGAGAATCTGCTCACGCCGCAAAAGCCAAGCAAAAATCTTGACTTTCAGTGGCGAACGGGAACGCCAGATGAGTCTACAATCAGCTCTGAAGTCCTCTGAGTCGGTGGAGACCGGAAGAAAGCGAAGATAGAAGCTCCGCGCGGAGAAAGAGTCCGTCACCCAAACCCAACCATCCGTCTGGGTCGGATGTGGGCGGAAAGGGGCAATCCTCTGGTGAAGTGCCAGTAAGTTAGAGACGCGCTGATTAGAGAGGGGAGTCCGGAAAAGGGGGGTCCACGAGCCGGTCCCCGAGCCGCCCATCTCAGACCAGCAGTCAGCCACAGATGCATCAGGATGAGCTGCTAGAGCCAGTAGCCTGGGGAAAGAATCAGCAAGCGGGCCCCTTGGGAGCCGGTCATGATGCCAAAATGAGAATATCTTCCCAGAACCGAGCGAGGGGGCCATGAAAGGTCGTACACGTGGAAATATAGCCGCCACCCCCCTCCAGAGAGAAGATGCGCCTCGTGGGACGATGGGTCTAGAGTCCCATGAGAGATCACGTCCGTAGCAGGTGAAAAAAACTTCCCTCCATAAGCTGTCATCAGGGCCCATAATCCGACCCACCCACCGGGCAAGGAGTGCCCAGTTGGTGCATCGGAGATCTCGTACTCCCAACCCGCCCTGCGACGTGGGCCTACAAATGCTGCTCCATGCCACGAGGTGAGCCCGACGGGAAGTGCTGCAACCCTGCCAAAAAAACCTGCACCTCAAGGCGTCAATCCGTGATAATAACTGTGCAGGCATCTGGAGCACCGACATGAAGTAGATCGGGAGGGATGAAAGTACTGATCGAAGCATAATAAGACGACCGCCGCTAGATAGAAGCCGTGAGCTCCAGCCCTGGAGGCGACGCTCCAGTCGCTCAATGACAGGAGTCCACCTCCGAGAACCGATATGACAGTCAGATAGTGGAAGTCCCAAATAGGTGATGGGTAGGGCCCCCACCGGAGTGCGCAACTCCGCCGCATAGTGCAAAGCCTCCTCCGTCACCATGCCAAAGGGAATGAAGGATGATTTGACATGGTTGATCTGAAGGCCCGAAGTGATGCCAAAGAGCTCCACCAGAATAGCCACCCGTCTGGCCTCAGCCGCCGATCCTTCGACAAAGAAGACCGTATCGTCTGCATACTGAAGTAGAGGCACCAACCCTCCGGCAAAACCACTGAAAAGGCTAGCCCGACATGCCTCCTAAGTACACCTGGCGAGACCGTCAACCGCCAGCGTGAAAAGCATGGACGCGAGGGGACAGCCCTGTCGGACCCCCCGTTGAGGCTGCACCCAGCCCCCGGCCATCGCCCCATTGACCAGGACCGAGAAAGAAGCAGTAGTGACGCACCGCTTCATCCAGGCAATTCAAGTCACAGGAAAACCTCGCACCTGTAAAGAATACCAAAGGAAGGACCGAAGGACCATGAAAGAGAGTCATATGCTTTGGAAAAATCGACCTTCCAAAGAAAGGCCTGATGACTGCTGCGCCTCCACTGTGCAAGAATCTCTGAGCCATAGAGTAGTTGTCTGTGATGGATCTGCCATGGATGAAGGCCGACTGGGTAGGGTGGATGAGATAGGGGAGCACCTCCCGAAGCTAGTTAGCCAATACCCGAGCCACCAAGAGATAGATGGCGTTGGACAAGGCTATCGGCCGGAAGTCCTCCACTCTGTCCGCTGGAGTGCGCTTTGGCAGCATGAAAAGTAGGAACCGATTTAGGCGCTCGAAGCCCCGGTTCCCGCTGGAGAACTCCTGGATCACCGCCATAACGTCCTCCCTCACCACCGACCAGAACTCCCTGTAGAAGAAAACGGGGAAGCCATCCGAACCGGGGGACTCCTCCCCGTTGAGGTCGTGGAGCGCATCCGTGACCTCGTCTTCGGTAATGGCCTGCACTAACATGGAAGACTGATCGTGAGTGAGACAAGTAACCTCCCTGGGAGACCAGCTCTAAGTCTGTGGGGGCTGCCGTCTGGAGAAGTCCCGATGGAAGGAGGCAATGGCGGCCCCGATGTGGTGGTGGCCCATAAACCTCTGTCCCATCACCTCGAGCTGATCGATCATGTTTGCCCACCGCCGCGAGCTGGCATAAAGGTGGAAGAACCGAGTATTGGCATCTCCCTCCTGAAGCCAATAAGTCTGCCGGGAGCGCTGCCTCCACTGGATCTCCACCAATATGTCCTCCAACTGAAAGTGGGTAACCTCATCAACCCGCACATTATCCAATCCAAATATGCTTTCTACATAACTCCTACCATCCAGAAAAATACAATTCGATGAAACCAAATGGTCCCAAGGAAACCAAAACTGGATGAGCTTGACACTCGCGGACAATGTGGGGTCAACATCAAATGGTCCCAAGGAAAGCAACTGGATGAGTTTGACACTGACGGATAATATGGTGTCAACACAATGGCCTCCAAAAATCCATCATGGAGTTCATATTCAAAACTACCAAATCCTAGAGAGATTGACGTCATGAATAAATATCCTTTGCATGACTCGACAATCTCTGCTCCGAACACTGTGAGGGGAAGCACACCTCACACAAGGTTTGTGAAGGGGACACCAGCGAGATCGCTTTACCACAGATGCAGTGGACAATTGACGATTGAAATTGTGGTCACTTTCCCAGACATCTTACTTCCCCCTCTGCCATCTTACCTCCTGCTATCGTCCATCTTGATCGATAATGAAACAGATAATTTAGAGTTTGATACAAAACACATAAAAGTGTCCAGAAACCAAAGCACTATAAGTTCCTTCTTTAGAAGGGCAACGTACTTAGAGGTTGACTAACAAGGGAGACGGAGTTTGACAACTTCAGGAAGTAAAAGAATGAAGCATGGCATGGATACCATACATGCGATAGTTGCAAACTAGGGCTAGATTAGCCAGGCTTGCATCTTGGAGGGGAATTGAATCAGTGCATGGTGGGTGCTAAGTTGTTTATGACAAAGAAGTGGCTTGATCCAAGGTTGCATCAGTTTGGATATGATTTATGCTTTGATATTTTATTATTTGTTTTTTAGAGATTTGAAATTAAGTGGGTGATTAAAAGAACTTTATTTGAAGGGTGAACATAAGAACAATTATCTGAATTCTAGTTAGATTAGGATTCAAATTGAATCATCAATTATATACTTTTTTCGCCATGTTTAAACCAGACTAAGTTTTGAAGTGCTTGAATCGTAGTTGAAGTAAGAAAACTTGATGCCTATAAATGAACAGGTATGGCTTGATTATGAAATAAGATTAGAGAATAAGATTTGGTCGTTTAAAGTTTAAAAAAAAAATATATCCTGCTTTAATTAAAAGGTTATCATAGCATAAACCATCAGTTTTCAACGTCAGCATAAACCATTCTGAGATTAGCAAGATAACTCAAAAAAATGAGAAACAAGTGACAATTTAAAGGAAATTGATAGGATTAATAGAAACATCACATGAAATAAAGGATTGCAAATAGTTGAGGGAGGTGGTCATGAAGTAATTAATAATTTATGTGTACAGGGAATAATGGAATACTCAATCTTGATTCAGAGCATAGGATATTTGTGAAACACAAAATGATTTAGATAGTTTCAGAATTAAACCTCACATTGTGAAACTTGGGAGATAAGCTAATGGTTTCTGATTCCAAAAAATAAAAATATTAACAGAAAGCTTATGATACCTGGACTTTCTGGTTCACCAATATCAATACGTTCAACCTCAACCTGCATAGAAACCAAGGTGTAGGAAAAAATATTAGCATTTACCACATAAATACACACATCATATTCCACAAACATTCTTGTCCTATAGCAGTTACAAGAACTAAACAACAGAGATACATGCTTGTCCAATAACGGATGACACAAGGCACCATAAATCAATGACAGATTGTCACAAACATGGAGGAATGAATAGTAGGAGGGAGGGATAATAAAAGAACTTCTCCAAGAAAAAAAGTAATGGAACAAGAAACAAGAATTTGGGAATCTGATTCTTAATTCCAATTTATACTGATTTTAATAACTCCACACAGATCAGTAAGGTACCAAAATAGCAAACTTTGACTTGGTTGAACCTGACTAATACAATAAATTCTGATTATAAACAAAGAAATCATGTTTACATTTGGAACTGCTAAATTGGCGACATAAAATAGTAAGGATGAGTGAGTAATATGAAGACAAATGTAGTATAAATTATAAAGGAAGAAAAGAAAAGCTTCTTTTTCAAAAAGGTTTCGACAAAACTTAACTATTACCATGTAGGAATCACATGCCAACTGAAATTAGACAAAACTTACTGGTATTGGATGCGTCATTGGTTTGCTTGATGCTTGTGTTTTTGCAACTTTTGTTAGTGGAGATGCGCAAGTATCTATTGTCGTTCCAGTTGATGATGCAGCAGTCTGGTTAGTTGCAGCGACAGACTCGCCTAGTGATCGTACATGTCTCAACCTCTTCACTGCCCTATGCAAGCGCTCTAGCCTAAAGGTGTCACCATCAAAGAACAATACCCCATCATTGTCCTTGTAGTCCTCGCTGCTTCCCTCAAAAGTAACCTTTTGTTTACCAGGCTGATTATTCTGAAACTCTACAGTAACCCTATTCTCCTTGTTCTTATGTAGTGATCCAGCTTGTTTCTTGTCAATAGATGCAGGTTTAAATTCATCTGACAGTGATGAATAAAAGTTAAAATTTTCTTCGCACCCCAACAACAACAACAACAACAAAGCCTTATCCCACTAGGTGGGGTCGGCTACATGGATCATACGACTTCGTTGATCCATGTTCATGAGATTCGACAGGATTTTACGCTGGCTGTCGGGGCCTAACACAACCCTCCTCCTTTCTTCGCACCCCAGCATTAATAAAAATATATGAGAAGCTTCCACATGTTATCAAATAACAATCTGTTAACTGTTAAGCATAGGTATTCAGGATTTCTGTGTAACGATGCCACATTACAAGAATTCATGGTCTATAAATTTATAAAATTTAAGATTCATATTATCAGCTAGTTCAACTCCATAATTTCTCAGAGAAAAAACTAATCTCCAGAAATTCTGGGGGGAATGGAGAAAAAACAACACAACAAAAGTGGAGTCTCCACACATTTTTAAACTTATCCCGCACCCGCATAAATGCGCAGTTATAAAATGGACAAAAAATCAATATGAAGGGCAAACATTACGCCGTCCTGAGACACACAGATCCAACATGCTTATAATCATTTTTTTAAAGTGTTTATAAGCATATTCTGCCGACCCCACCTAGTGGGATAAGGCTTTGTTGTTGTTGTTGTTTATAAGCATATTCTCTTATCAATTATATTTTTCATAAAACTTTAAACAGAGAACCAACTTTCAGACATTAACAAACATTTTTTTAGGAGAATTAACAAACAAGTAAACAAAAGATAGCATGCCCTCCATCATAAATGGTTTATTATGGGCAACATAAATGATTTATGATGCTTTGTTTTCTTTTCTTGTCATTGAAGAGTGTTGCCCCAGGAATTGTGAACTACTACATCAGTGGAGGAGCACCATTTTGGAGAGGGGCATGGCGTTCTACATATGCTTAAGCTTTTCTTCTCTTGTTCTTTGGGATCAGGCATTGATTTCCAGTTTTGGAGGAGATGACTGGAGAGGAATTGGATTACTATCTTAGTTCATTATGTATTATCTTCAAATAATAACTATAGCTAAATGCTGGCATGGGGCGGTGAAACTGATGGGGTTGTTTGAATGCCAACGTTTTGAGTTTCTTTAACAGACCAACAAACATATGAACTGATGTCGCTTCTGAATAGAGTGGGAGATCCAATCCACATCCCACTATAAATGAGGATGGGCCTGGTCTTCTAGACAATTATGTTAGCCGGCATACTCATTTTTGGGGGCAAGCAACCAGAAAGTCAATGCAGATTTGTGTTGATCGTTGCATGATATGCAATCTCCAGATCACATGAATATGTGTTCTTTAAATGTTATCTTCGACGACATCGATTGCTTAATAGATCATATCGGGCAAGATGGATCCTTCATGCAGATTCTATTTGTATACTCTTTATAGGTGATATGAAGGACCCATCCCCATTATTACTTGATTGTGTCATGACTAAAAGGGTGTGGTCATCGTTATATGATTACACGGAAGATATGAGATCACATTTGAATCTTTGGAACTCATTAAGAGGTATGGTATGGGTGATTTGAGAACAAAGGAATGAGTAGATTTCTGAAATGAGAGTATTTATACTGCAAACATTGTGCAAATGCTGAAAGCTTTTATTGAGGAGTGGGGGTGATCATGATGGTAGTCACAATCTGAATATAAAGTTTTGTAAAAACTTTACCGTCTTTCAATTTGAAGCTGACTTGAAGAAGTTGCCTCAGTACTCATATTTCCAGGGAGACTCTAACCCTTGTTGGGAGAAGCCAAAGCAGAAGAATCGGACTACATGGATCATGAAAGAAACCAGCATACTAAACAAGGTTTCTTTCTGAAAGACATGATTTTGCCCCTTGAGCTAAGGGGTGTGCCCCTTCCCCCCTTAATAGTAGGCGAGCAAATGTCGATCGAAAATGAGGTGGGAATGTTTTTGGCCTACATTTCTTGCTGTCAAGTCAGTGAACTTGGGGAGTAATATAGAGATGGCTGACACATTGTCAGTTATCCTTAGTTAACAGGAAGATAAGGCCGTCACCACAAAACTTGAGTTCTTCAGCTATACTATATCAAGCAAACACAAAATTTTAACAAAACAAAAGAAAACAAATAAGCAAGTTGGAAAAAAAGTGTCAAGACAAGATCTTCTCTTTGGCAACATATAGTCCATAAAAAGGACTTTGATTATCATGGATGACGTGCAATTAAAGAATTGAACAAACAAAAAAGTGTACAAAATCTGAAGAGAAACACAAATAATAATAAAAGAGATAAAGCGCATCATAATACTCACATCTAAGCATGCAAAATTTGGTGGAAGAGTTATCGCCAAAGGATGACCCCAATCGGATATTGTACCATCTATCTGGCTGGGGGGCAGTGCTCCGCTCACCATTGTTGTTCGCCATCACCTCCTACCCCTTTGCTCCAAATCCTAATGATATAAAGTAGATATCAAGATAGGGTATCCATCCGTTAATTGCTCTAAGCAAATATCAATCAAATATTATTATTCAAACATGTTCATGCTCAAAAAGGATCATGATAAGGAAGAAACACCAATAACATGAGTAACCTAATATCCCGAATCTACCTGCACTAATGCACCGGATCCCATAAAAAAATCCCCAATCCCAATCATAATTTAGTAATGAAACAAAAGGAAAGATGATATCTGATTTTAATCATGTTCCTAATCATAACCATAAAAAAGAAGCCCAAGTTTCTGCCTCCTTCAAGCAGACTTGTCTATAAAATTGAGCATCAACGAAGTCAAGAGACTTCTTTTGTCAAGACCAACAACATTCACGGTTGCATGTAAATCTAGCAAATGCGATCACTTAATAGACAATTCAATAAGAACCTCGACCCTTATGTTGACAAAAACGACTTCAAGCTCTGCAGGAAGATTTTGTAGAGTCAAAATCTGGAAGACTGTGTTGCGATAGGGCACTGTTACCCAAGCACCTATTTAAACAAGAACGTGAAACAACAGATTCTTTTTAGCAGGATATTGGATCTGCTCACGGACAGGGGATCCCTGAGGGCACGCCATGCACAAAGATGATGGAAGAGGGGGGAGAGAGAGAGAGAGAGAGAGAGAGAGAGAGAAGTACCAGGCAGACAGCGCCCGGGCAGCGGACGATGGCAAAAGGGACCGAGCGCGGCAGCGAGCAGCAGCGACCGACGGCGGCAACGGGCGGAAAACAGCGTCGCGACACGAAACAAGCACGCAACAAATTAGGGCATCATAATCTGTCGCGTCCACCAAAAAAGGTCGGATGTAAACATAATTTCCAATAAAGTGCCCTCAATGTCACTCATAATTCTTATACCCATTTTCCAACAACAGGATTTTTTTTAATAATTAACATAAAAAATTATTTTTATAATATTAGAAGACTAAATATCTCTTTTCTCTTTCCTCAATAATAAACTATTATTTAAAATAATAATTTAAGAGACATCCACCCCATTCGCTCCTTCCTATCATAGAAGACGTAAGATGCGTGATGGATGGTCATAAGGAGAACCTTAGAAGGCGTGGTTCACACTGACGATTCAATTCATGTTTTAATCGATTCGGAGAAAATCCTACCGATTTATAAAAAAATCGATAGTAGGAAGGGTTTGATGATCATGACTTCCCTATCGGCGACGACACGATCAGCGAGGGCGAACTCCTACACCAATAGGCGACAATAGGTGAACTCCTACGCAGCAAAGGGGGCAACGAGATCATGAGCAAGGTGAGATGGACTACAGTGAGTCAAATCTCCCTTGCGGGCGACGGCAAGCGAGCTCCTACAATGACAATGGCGGAGGGGGCGATGAGATATAGGGCATGAGCAAGGGCGAGAATAGCAGACGATGACGAGCCAGGTCGAGAGCGTGACGGCGGGTGAACTCCTTGGGTGGCAACGATAGAGGGGGCGACAAAGTCGAGGATGAGGACGGCGAGAGTAATGACGACGGCATCGGCGGAGGGGTGGCAATATTGAGGGTGGTGAGCAAGAGTGAGGCAGGCAAGGGTGACAATGGTCACAATGAGCCAGATCGAGGGTCGCGACAACGGACAAGCTCCTAAGGCGGCCACAGCAGAGGCAATGAGGTCGAGGTTGGTGACTGGGACGAGTATAGAGGGGTTGACTGGGGCGAGGGCGATGACACCAACAGCGACAGACGACGATAATGGATGACGAGCTCCTAGGGCACGAAATGCAGGAGGGGTCACCATGTAGGAGGAGGGAGGTTTGATTTTTTTTTCCCATAATTGAGCTGACTTTGAACCACCTATGAACCGAAATTTTGTGGCTGGCCATTGATCCAGTTAGGGGTGTCGACCTGGTGAACCCGAAAATCCGACCGGACCCCTTTTGGGTCGACCCGACCCGACCCGACTAAGCGGGTTCGGGTTGGAAAATTCCAACCCGAGTTGACCCGACCCGATGACCCAATTTTTTTTCCTTTTTTTAAATTTTTTACTTATTTTTTAGTTAAATGTATAGTTTTATATCATTTAAAATCTAAAAATATGAAACAAATTATTTTAAATGTAGAAAAGTATATAGATAATTAAAACAATATTTTTAGTATTTAAAAATACTTTATTTTGTATTAAAAATAAAATAATAAATACTTTTATATTAAAAAATAAATGAATTTTTTTAAAAAAAAAAGAAAAAGGTCAGGTCGGGTCGGGCCACAGCCAAAAAAAGGGGTGACAAGACTCGACCCGACCCGACCAACCTTGGCCGGTCGGGTCGGGTTTGTTCACGGGTCGGGTCAAACTCGACCCGTGAACACCCCTAGATCCAATACTTGATGGACAAGAGCGTCCACCCTATTTAGTGGGGTGGACGCCCATTAAATTCTTAAAATAATAAAATTGAAGTTACTAACATTATAATTTTACTTTTTCTACAATTATTATATTATCATATTTGTATTTTATTCAACTTATTTGATATTTTATTATTTAAGTTTATATTTATTATTGCTTACTAGTCTAAGAACCCGTACGATGCACGGTTCTTACAATTTTTTTTAAATATAATTAAAAAGGTAATAAATTAAATTTGTGACATTATTATTTACTATCAATGTATATTAAAGAAATTGAACATCATTATACCTTTGCGTCATATTTAGAAATACCTTTTTTTATAAACTACATTCTTTATTCCATTTGTTACCTGATAGGGGTGAGCACAGGCCGAGACGACCGCACCGACTCAAATTTCTCGGGTCGGGATCGGATCTGAATTATAAAAACTCGGACTATGTCTTGATCCGATTAAATATATTATATTAATATTAAAATATTTTAAAATATTATAATTATGTTTATTTTAATTAAATTTTATATTTTATTATATATGTATATATCTTTGTTATTTTATTTTTATGGTCAAATTAGGATAATCGAGAATTTTCTAATTTTTGTTCTGATTTAATCGAGACACCAGATCGAGACCGAGACATAAATTCGGTTTCGCTCATCCCTATTACATGATCTTCATCATAAACTAAAATTTTTTAGGCATTATCTACTTGCCACACGTGAAAGAGCTATAAAATTATCCGTGTGAAAATATTGAGTTTCTTACGAAATGATCTCACGTAAAATAATGATTGATCTTGGCTTTTATTAATGATCATTGAAAAAGATATTTTATTATGAATTATCTATTTTCTCTCATTTGAACCTACTAAGTCTCCTACTTCTACTCAAATTAATTTTATTAATTTCATATGAAATTCCATTTAATTTGGACATATATTATTGTGTATATAAGAAACTTTTATTATGAAACTTTTAAATTTACTCCTAATCGAATTGGATCTATCTTTTAAAGGTAATCCTCTTTTCTAATTTCAGAAATGTCATTGTCTAATTTAACAAACTTTATTATAATAATTTTTTTATTTTCTGTAAATAGATAAAAAAATAATACTATCATTAGATTTACTCAGCAAAAGTCCTTTTACAAATCCGAAATACTTCTAATCAAATTAATTTTAGCAATGAAATTCCATTATTATTGGGTTATATAAAAATTATTATTAATTTTTTAATTTTGCAAATCTGAAAATTATACTCCTAATCATATTATATTTACCTTTTTAATTTAATACTTTTTTTCCAAAAATATGGTTACCTAATTTAACAAACTTTATTGTAAGATATTTTCATTTTTATAAATAAATCTGAAAATAATAATATGTTTATATTTACTTATACAAAATGTTTTGTTCGTAATCAGATTATATTTACTTTTGAAATTTACTTGATTTTTTATTTTGATATTAACTCCGCCTATGTTTTATAGCCGGTCCCAAGCCCGGATAAAGGAGGAGGGTTGTGTTAGGCCTCCGATAGCCAGCGTAAAACCCTGTCGAATCTCATGAACATGGATCAACGAATATCGGAATGACGTCGTATGATCCATGTAGCCGACTTCACCTAGTGGGATAAGGCTTTGTTGTTGTTATTTTATTTTGATATTACAAATGTTATTTTCTAAATATGAAAATAATAATAACTTAACTTTATTTTTATATTTTATTCTGAATTATTTATTTTTTTCTCATTTGAACATACTAAGTCTCCTACTTCTACTCAATAATTTTATTAATTTTAATATGAAATTCCATTAGTGTTGGTTATATAAAAATTATTGTTAATATTTTATTTCTGCAAATCTGAAAATTATACTCCTAATCAAATTATATATACCTTTTAAATTTAATTTTTTTCAGAAATGTGGCTACCTAATTTAACAAACTTTATTATAAGATATTTTCATTTTCTATAAATAAATCTGAAAATAATAATGTTATTAGATTTACTCATACAAAATTTATTGCTCGTAATCAGATTATATTTACTTTTAAATTTTACTTTCTTTTTTATTTTGATCTTACAAGTGTTATTTTCTAAATATGAAAATAAAATAAATAATTTTTTTAAAAAATATATTCCTAATTATTTAATTTTTCTCATTTGAACCTACTAAGTCTCCTACTTCTACTTAAATTAATTTTCATATGAAATTCCATTTAATTTAGACATATATTATTGTGTATATAAGAAACTTTTATTATGAATTAAATTTACTCCTAATCCATTTGGATTTATCTTTTAAAGGTGATCCACTTTTCTAATTTCAGAAATGTTATTGTCTAATTTAACAAACTTTATTATAATATAATTTTTTATTTTCTGTAAATAGATTCGAAAATAATAATATCATTATATTTACTCAGGAAAAATCCTTTTACATATCCGAAAATTCTACTTCTAATCAAATTAATTTTAGCTATGATTTGTTTTAAATTATTTGTAGTCATTTATTTCTTTTAATTCTAAAAACAATACGAAATCTTTGAAAAAGTATGTTAAAAGGATTGAATTTTTTAATTCCTTTGCTAGATGCTGGTAATATCACAAAGCTTTTAGATTTTATGTAGGAGTCCTTTTAAGATACATATTAATATTAGAATAGAGGTAAGATTTTATGCAATATTAGGACTCAATATTAGGATCCGCGACTTTTTAGGATTATGATTAAGATTCAAACTTTAAATAAATCAGGATAATCATCAATTTATATGGAATAAATTAATATTAGTATAGTTAACTACGCAATATTAGGATATATAATATTAATCTTAAGATGTAGTTAAACAAATTAGGATTTAAATATTAGGATGCACATTTCTTGACATACCGTAATATTAGGCGCCATATTAGGATATAATTTTATTTATAATTAATTTATACTAACAGCAATATTAGGATATGGTTTTATTTATATACCGTAATATTAGGATTTAGTTAGATACGTATTATATCGTAATATTGGGATATAATTTAGATTATTAATGTTTGATTAAATTCTATTTTTTAACTATATTATTATTATTATTCAATTATTTTTTTTCAAAAATTTGTGGAGATGCCATGTGGCTTTCACCGTTTACCTTATATATATATACTAATATAATGACCCACGCAATGCGGAGGACACAGAATTAGACACAAATTTTGATTATAAAATAAAAATTTTATTTTGATAAAAATTTTATAGATTATATAATTATTTTCTCACCTTAGAAACTTATATATGTAAATATGTTATATTAAATTAAATTTATTTAGAATTATTTTTTAAATCTATTACATTCTCTTTCATTTTTAATTATGTTTTACTCTATCTTTCCCCCTTAACTTTGTTACTTTGTTAACATCTATATTTAAAATTTTTTATTTTATCGATGTTAATTTACATATGACAATATAAAAACACCGTGACTTCTCCTTTCAAATTATATATCTTCTTAATTTCGATATAATATAGGTATAAATAACAATTGATATCTATATTTTTTAAAATAATATCATGTCTTAGAATTAAGTAAATACTATTTATTTTAGTATTTTTAACAATGTCTATTATTTATTATTTTATCTATTTCATTTTCTATGTGACAATATAAAAATGTCATATTTGACATGCTATATGTATGTAAAGATATATAATATAAATAAATTAAATTATTATATATCATACTAAAATAACTGTTAAAATTATTTAAATATTTTGTTAACATATAGAGACATACACTTAGAGATCTGCACATGATTATTCTATATCATAAAGGACATCAAGTATACTATTATTTTAGATACATCATCTATTCATAGTTACAAATATTGAATTTAAAAATATGAATAAAAATATATATATTTCGTAATGAACTTTTGAATATCATGATGATATTATAATAAAATATTTTTTTATCACGCACATATGTATATTCGTATGCCCACACGTACTCTTTGCTTTTAAAGAGGGAGTCGAATATGTAAATAAAAATTGAGAGCCCCTCTATTTGTACACAGTGTACAATACACAAATTGTATATATAATTTATAAAAAAAATATCTCTTATTCTTGAGAGAAAACATGCAAACATAATAGAATGTATAACTTGTTTTTGCAATATGCACCATAGCATCATATACATCACGATATTTATAATTAATGTAGATAATATATAAGAAATAATAATTAAATTAGAAACCACTCAATAATAAACTTTTATAGATATTATACTATATCTTATTTACAATATAAAATTTTATCATAAGTAATATAATTAAATAATAATTTAAATAATAACTAACTTTTATTATAGGTGATTAAGTATCTTATATTGATTTGTAACTAACTATACAATAATAATAAAATGATTATTTTGTTTGATATTCTAAAATGATTGATATGCATAAATCTTCTATCTTGATAAAATAAAAATAACAAAATGATTAATTTTGGTTGATTTTTTTGTTATTAGTTGATTATGTATCATGCATTTGTTTATAATGAACTATGACATATGGATATACATATAATAATAAATTTAAAAACTATTAATAATATTAAAATAATGATTAAGTCTAGCTAATTATTTTATTATTAGCATATTATGTATCCTATATTAGTTTATAACAAATTATTCAATAATAACAAAATAATCACAAATCTTAGTTGTTTGATATTATAAAATAATTGATGTACGTAAATCTTCTATCTACTTTATAGAACACCAACCTCACAACAATAAAAAATAATTATATACGACTAAAAATTATTAATAGAAATAATATAGGATTATAAATATTATTAACACAAAAATATATAAATTATTTCACATATTAATTATACTAACAAAATGATTAAGTTTAGTTGATTATTTTATTATTAACTAATTATGTA
This sequence comes from Pontederia crassipes, assembly GCA_030549335.1. Taxonomy (NCBI): domain Eukaryota; kingdom Viridiplantae; phylum Streptophyta; class Magnoliopsida; order Commelinales; family Pontederiaceae; genus Pontederia; species Pontederia crassipes. The sequence goes on along the minus strand of CM060189.1, from coordinate 47,201,744 downwards.
TCCTATATTGTTTATAACAACTATCCGATCATGATTACAAATCTTAGTTGTTTGATATTCTAAAATGATTGATATATGTAAATCTTCTATCGCCTTCATAGCATAACAACCTGATAACAATAAAAAAATATATATACAATTCATAATTATTAGTATAAATAATATATGAGAATAAATATTATTAATACAAAATATATGATTTATTTCATATATCATTGGCTATAGAAAAAATCTTTCATATATATATAGATAAGGAGATGTATAAGATGTAGATACATATCCGCTTATTTTTTTTGTATATATAAGATGTAGAAATATATCTGCAGACATAGCTACTTATCTATATCTTATATATTGAAAATTTTAATGATACTTATATTAATCATCAATAGATATCATCATTATAGTATGAAATGCATATCTATAACTCAAACTTTATAAACTTTTTCTTTCCTTATATAAAAAATATAATATTAAATTTTTATTAGACAAAGAGAAATTATATAAGAATATTTTTTTTATTGTGCACAAACTTATATTTGTGAGTTCTCACATACGCGTCGAGTATACAAATGTAAATTAAAAGCTCCATATAACATTTAATATTTTTATTATATGAGAGAAATTATATATAAATATTTTTTTATCATGCACAGACTTATATTTGTAGGTCCGCACAAATTTTTTCCTTCAAGAGAAGACATCAAGTATGCAAATGAAACTGAAAGTCCCTCTATTTATAGTTACAAATATATAATTTAAAATATAAATAAATAAAATTATATATTTTTAATAACTAACTTTTGAATTTTCATGATTATATAATTAAAATATTATTCTTTTATACATTCAATTTATGAGAGTTCGACATGTGGAACTTTCAATATCTATATAGATATAGATAAATATTTTCTAATAACTAACGTTCGAATATACATGATTATATAATTATAATATTATCATTTTATATATTTAATTTATGACACGGTTGCTTATATATATATATATATATATATATATATATATATATATATGGATCAATGTTGGTATATGTGTAAATCAACTTTTTTAGATAAGTTGTAAGTACAAGTTGGCCGCTTTTTTATTTTTGATATTTACATTTTATTTGTAAAAATTAACCACTTACCTAAAATGATTGTTTTACACAATGTAGATTTACACCTCCATTAAATCCATATATATATATATTCTAGTTATGTCAATCAAAATATAATCCTAAGATAAATTTACTATTACATTTTTAATTAAAAAATCACTATTGTCACTTAAAAAACATTATTGTTACTTGGCAAAAATGTCCAATACTCGTATAGTAAAAATATTTTTTGAAATAACAACAATAGTGCTCTTCGATTATTGCTATATCCTTCAAGTTTTAGAAATATTTAATAACATTTGATTGTTGAAATTGACCAAATATTTAAAAATATTTTAAATATAATGATAATCACAAACTCGTCAAATAATTATTTAATTTATAAATATTTTAAATATTATTATTTAATAATAAGTAATTTAAACGTTGAGATATTTTAAAGTAAAAATTAAGAAAACAAATCTCTCATCCATTTTTCCAATGAGGCCGTCCCCTCTCCTACGCTTTTCCTTTCTCTCACGAGAGAAGGGAAGGGATAGGAGAGGAGAATTATCTTATTATAAGATCGACTAATTAAAAAGATTGGGGAACAAAATAGGTGCAACAGAAATTATTCTTGTATCTTGTGTTTTTGTTATTTTGAGTCTTGTACAGTTCCTTACATTTTTATTATTTTTCCTTTTGCTTAATTTATAATTTTCCACATTTTTTATTTTCAATTTATTCTCTACTCTTTTTAAAATGTTAAATTCCATTATTCATTTATAAGTGTCTTGAATGCATATTGCATTAAATTTTAGCATTTCACAATAAACATTGTTTTGTCTCTATAATATCACACTACTTATTATTCTATGGAAATCTATAGTAGTTTACACTTAAAAAATGGCCTATATATTTTGGGTGTTCAAAGAATAAAAAATCATTGTAATTCTTTTATGAGAAAAAATATCAATCTATATGGTCTCAAATTTTTCAAGACGTAGCCTTAATATAAAATAATAATAGTTTACAAATATATAGTATTAAATCGGTCATGTTTAATATTTTAAAAATTCTAAAGTTTAACTTTTTGAACAAATTATATCAAAATAAATATTTTAATTACATATTTAACTTCATTAAAATATATTAATTACTTCATTATCTTCCATTCAACTATAGCACGATCATTTAGGTCAATAATATACTTAATCTAGTGAGTATATGCAAGAGAAACAATAAAATTTAATTTTGCATTATTATTTAACTTTTTAAAATTTTCAAATCATTCAACTTTTAAACCATTTTAGTTAGAATCATCATTTAAAAAATAAAGTAATAAAAAAGAGGTAGAAAATAACAATAAAAATTATAAATAATAAAAATGGTGTGCGATTGCTCTTTTATCAGGCTCCAATCTCTTATTTAACTTTTAAAAAAGTAGTAATTAAAATAATAAAAATAAAAATAAAAAAGTGTTCAAGGAAGATTCTAACTTTTGTAATCATTTTATTCTTTTGTAATCATCTCTTGCTGACACTAGAAGGAGGTGAATAGCAGTAGTCCCTTTACGTACTATCCTTTTTTATTTATTATTATTTTATTCTATTTTTACTACTATTTTCATTTTTAATAATGATAGTGGCTAAACTTTTTGAAAAATTGAATGATCATATCTAAAAAAATTTAAAAAAATTGAATGACCATATTTGAAAATCTTGAAAAATGTTGATCTGAATTTTTTTATATTTTAAAATATGATATAGAGGAGAGAGAAAATATTGACATTGTGCCACATACGCATCAACGTCAAATGATCTATCGGTAAACATGCAATAGCGATCACAATGATCGCTACTAAAATGTTTGTGAAGTTCGATGATTGTGTTGTTGCAAAATAAAATTGAGCGACCATATTGAAAATACCTTTGAGTTGTTGTTGAAATTTATCAAGAAATTCCAATGATTTTGAAATCGAGAATTCAAAGTGTGGGCATTGTTGGAACATATACTTTATGAATCACTTAATTTTATTTTGATGATATAAAACCGAGTCTAGGATTATCAAATTTTATTAAATTATGATATCAAAAAAGTTTAATTAAGAATGTATTTATTATGCACTTAAATTTTAAGTAATATTTTGTTATGTTCCCATTATAATTTATCTAAGATCACAAATATAAAAAGTTTCAATTCTCTTATCTTTTCGTAGAATCAAATATTATCTTATTTGAATAATTATATAAAAAAGTTATACATAAAAGAATACAGGTCTATCAAACTAAACAATTATAACATTTAGTATTTAGCATACAAAATTTTAACAAGTTTTAAATCTGAGAGGGCACACATTCGCAAAGTCATCTTTAGAGAGCTCACTGAAGTCATAGTCTTCATTTCTAAATTGGACCTTAATCGCCCGAACTTATTCGTTTCGTGTGGTGCTCAATTGTCCTCGCTCGAGAGGATTATCTTCATACGCAGGAGCTCAATTCAGGCCGAGAGGTTGTCTTGAGCTTTCAGTTATCTCTTAGAGGACCTAGCAGGCCGAGATAGTGCGGAACCAAGCTCAATCCTCGTAGAGGAGATTTGATTCGTCTATTCGTTTAATGCACAAGAGAGTGTTGCTTGAACCGAATACACGAACCCATTAACATGTGTGAACTAAACAATATGTGAACACGAGAGTTCCGCGAACAAGTTAAGTAATTCTTATCACAATGTTATCCTAATGTGCATGTTGAAGGACAGTCAACCTTCTTTACTCTAAACTGAAGTTCAGAAAATATAAATCCTAAGTGAAAACATTCCCTCAGCCCGTGTTTATTTACATTGATCCTTGTCTACTTTTGCATTAAAAATTCATAAAAATTATACTAGTTTTATTTATTGTGATTTCTAATTTGTAGCATTTCACTTTCTCACTTGAAACACCACCTATAGACTTAAACTTTTCATTTTAAATGGTTTGAATCAAGTGTGAAGTTTTCAACTTTATCCCTATGGATTGACCCTCAAATATTAGATTGTCATGTCGTATATTTATGGTTCTTATCGTAATTGTGTTGAGAAATTATAAATTTTAAAACTTAATTCGACATTTTTTGTTCTTAGGAGAATTCGCTTGTGTAGAGGATAAACGAACGTCTTTTACATATCTCTCTGCACATAACACGTTAGTTTCCTGCTCGTCTCTTTATCATATACACACTTTATGTGAGTCATCTTTCATTTGATGTAATTCGCACATAATCCACCTTGATGAATTTCACTCCTTATAGTTTTATGGCTATGATGAATGGAATTGAGTTTAACACCTTGTCACGCCTTGGATTAATTGCTCCTTGAGTATCATCTTATCAACTTGTCGTTTTCCAATTCACTGCTTGTCTTAGAAAATCACACATGAATTTAGCGCCATGTGATGAAGGAAGAAATGACTTTGATCTGACATTTGTGCCTTATATTTTGTTAATGGCAATAAAGTGAGCGCTGTAAATTTTCATCATTGGCGCTATGTAATGATGTAGCTCAAGCCTCTAATGTATAATTTCTGCAAAATAATTAAAAATTAAGTTAATCCATCCATATATTATAATATTCAAATAATTAGTAGCTAAAACCAATAAATCCAAAATTATGGCTAAACATGGCCTAAACGATGTATCAAACAAATTACAAAAGAATCAACTAAAATAATAAATTAGAATATGTTGTATATCGCATGCATCAGGTAACTTGGTCATTCATAAGACTGCCTTACAAGATTGTGCCACAAGGGCGGATAACATGGTATGCCACAAGATTACGTAGTGCGGGGTGACTACATATAGTCATTGGATGACTTTGAGTGATTGCAAGCTTAAGTTGAGTGGCATTGATCCCGTGAGACTTTGCTCATCGTGTCACGAGAAAATGCTTTGTGACATTCTCCTCCATCAAAGTCGATGATGCCTCCAACATCGTTGTATGGGCTTGTTCGAAGCTTTCATCTTCGGTCTTGACTTTGTTTGTCCAATTGGAGTCCGCCTTCTTTATCTTGACTTCTACTTCATCAGCATCACACAACACCAACAATGTCCATTTCATTTTGGAACTCGTTGAGGATTCCTTCCTCAGGCTTACTTCGCTTACTGATTCTTCATTTAATATGAGGTCATCACTTGTGCAGCGCCAACAGAATCCGCAATCTGAGCAGTATGACTCCAACAAGAAACTATCCATCGATCAAATTTTTATTGGGTTCAATTCCTCTGGACTTGCGCAATGTCGACTCAATTGATTTGGCTTGTTGGGGAGGAACTATTCTTGGATGACTTCATAAATAGTTGAACAAGGAGTTGCTTTAGGATCGTGACAAGAGCGCGATGAGGCTGAGCTCGATTAATCATTTCACCGTTAACCGTGGCTAACCGTCTGAATTTTTAACCGATTAACCAAACCGAATTATCTTTTTCAATTTTGGTTCGGTTAACAGATAAAAGAATCCTTAACCAAATCCAATCGGACGGTTATGGACAACTAACCGAAATTTTGGTTAAAACAGAATTAACCGATAGTTATTTTTTTATCTTTTTTGTATTATTTATTTGTAAAAAACTTATTATATGCATATGAATTTTTTTTTGTCTAATTTCATTTGTATCCTAATGATTTAATAATTGGTATCTTATTACCACATTAAAGTTTAATATTTATCCTTTATTTTGAATGAATATTTAATTTTACTTTAATATATTTTCAATGTTTGTAAATTTTATAGTGATATTTTTATTTTCGATTAAAATGGTGAATTCATCGAGCCGACCCGATTTTTTCGATTAACCGAAATTGGTTAATCATTTTAGGTCCGGACAATGGTTAAATTTTTTTGGTCGATTCGGTTAATTAATCAAATTATCCGGTCAGTTAATTAATCGAGCCAACTGTTGCTCACCCCTAAGAGTCTTGTAATTTGACAAACATAAATTGACTTGGTTCTTTATGTTGCAGATGGATGTGATATAGGGCCATCCATCCGTTGAATCATAGCATAAGACCACCTCACCCTTGATGGTAATTGGGAATTTCGACGATTTGAGGCAAAATAGGGTTCTTTGATTGGACATCTTGGAACTTGTCTGCTTCAAGTTGCTATTGGGGAAATAAGAGTCTTCCAATGTTCGTTGTGGATGTGACTCGATCCTCTAGTGATGGTCCTGAATGCACCCTTGGCATACTTGTCCAACGCATGATTGAATCTCGTGAAAGAATATCGAGTCTTCATTGAATCACGGGATGCTCATGAAGATGCTCCACTTAATGGCAAGTGAATTGGTGTTGGAGAACTTGTGGTGAGAGTTTTCAACTTTACCTCCATCTCCATTCAAAAGGAGAACATCAACAATGTGTTTTTTTATCTTTGGATGTTGATCTTGGGGTCGCTTTGATTATTTGAGGCGTTGCTCGAGCGAAAAGGCATGCCTCTCTTCGGTTGGCAATGGAACACTTGGCAGCAGCATGCCAAGGGTTCGCTAAATGCTCGACACTTAGACAATTTTCCAAATTGGTCATTTGAGTTGAAGCGTCGGTTTGTGCTACTGTGTACCAGGCTCATTCTAGTTCTCGATAGATGACATTACGCCACTTGTGAGAGGATACTTGACGAGGAAAGTTGGGCTGACAACTTGCGATAGAGTGTTTGCAATAGATCGATAATTTGCCTCAATGTTGTAAAATCCAACCCGGCCATCGACCCAGATTGATGGTCGGGTCAGGTTCAATCGGTTGGACCGGGTCGAACCGAAAGGTCGGACCGGATTAAATCGATTGATCGGATTGAATAATATAAGTTCATAAAAACTAAAATATGTTAAATAAATTTCTTTCATATTCTTAATATCTTTGTAAGATGCATAATAAATAAATCAAAACACAATAAAGTAAAATAAAATGGTATAATAAGTCAAATAATATAATAAAGTAATTATCAATTAAATAACTATTATCTAAAAGATGATAAAATCTTCATAATTATAAGTTAAAGAAATATCGATGATATATTATGTAAAATCAAGAAAAGTTAGATCATGAATTTTAAACATATATATATATATAAAAGTAATGTGTCCTAATTTTTTTCAAACTTATTTTTTATCTTGACCCGACCGGGTCACTCAAATCCGTTGGGTCGGCCGGTTGAACTCGAATTTTGACCGCGTTTGACGGGTCAAAGTAGGTCAATCTCAAGGGTGAGTTTGAGGTGACCGCGGACCATTTTTATGGCCGGACACCGATCCAACCGGTCCGACCAGCCAGATCGAGCCAGGTTTTACAACATGGCTTTGGCCCCATTTGCAGGAGTCATCTTAACGCGGCAGGCTAGGCTGGTGGCACAACAAGGTGCTTGTGACTGTTGTTCCGTACCATAAAGAGACATTTACATTTGGTGTTGGTCTTGAGAAAATGTTTGAATGAGACGCTTTTTTATGTGCATTGTCACACTATACTTGCGGCTCGATGTTAAATTTAAGGCATGTTTGAATATTTTTTGAGAATATAATGCTTGATCATAAAAGCTTCGAGGGAGAACTAGCTACTTTCTCTTAATACATTGTAGGTACGCTACTTGGGTCAATGACATGTGGTGTGAAAAATAATCTTTGGGTACAATTTTACCTATCCATAATATTACAATATCGCCATTGTCCAACATTTTGCTAAGTCTAAATATAAAAGTGAAAATGTTAAAGACTAAGACTCTAAGGGTAACTTGACCATTCAAAAGGATGACCTTATAATATTGCAATGCGGAGTGGCTGCATGTAGTCCTTGAATGGCTCTGAGAGACCATAAGCTTAGGTTGAGCGACATTGGCGTTGTGAGACTTTGCGTGTTGTGTCACAAAAAAATGCCTCATGGCACAATTATAGTTTGCGATTGCACACTAATTTAACTTACACATACACATATATGTATTTAATGGGCCTCTTATAGGTAGGAGGCTCCTCCTCATCTTAGGTGTCATCTGATCAGAATCGACGGTGGAAACAAAAGCATGCAGTTCAAATAATTCTAAAGGCATAACCCATTTGGTCAGTTTGTCTTTACGGCTTATTGTGCCCTATGCTCAATTTTCTCTGCATGCAATCATTCCCACCCTCCGGATCTCACCATCGCCGATTCGATCTCCTCGCCATTGCTGACCATCAGCACTACAACCATCATCTTTGACCCTCCTGACGTCAAGGACGAGCTTGAGCAATGAAGGCAAAGTCAGTGACGAGCTTGAGCAATGGCAGGCAAAGACAAGCTCGAACAATGGCAACTTCCTTGGACGAAGATGACTCAAAGGTGAGGTTGCAAAGGGAGGCGACGACAACTAGCAAAGAGGGACGGAGACAGTGTGAGCTCGAGAAGAGACAAGGTCGGATGGTGACATCCTTGGGTGGAGATAGATCAAAGGTGAGGTCAAAGAGGGAGGCGGCGACGACAGTTAGTAAAGAGGGCGGAGATGCAACAAGGTCGAACGATGATTTTCTTGTGCGAAGACAACTATCTTATGCAATTTTTCTATAGATTAGAAAAGATGGAAAGTGTACTGATCACACAAGTAGTAAAAGAGTGAAAAGATGTCGATCACACGAGGACTTTTTTCTCTTATTCTTTCTAGATGAGAATTTTTAAGATAAATGATTCGTAAAAATTAAATTGACAAAGAAGTTAAGAAACAAATCCAACAGGAGAAGGTGTAAAAATATCAAATAGGATAACAATTAGGTTTACTAAGTATTCTTTCATTATTATTTGAAATGAGTAATAAAATCATATTTGATGGAAATACTTGAAATATGATTTAGGACTCTAATTAGATGTCCTATCTGTTTTATCAATTAAATATTTGAAGAAGGTTTAACCAAATCATTCTCTAAATATTTATTAATAAAATGCAATGTAATTCCTTCTTTTCTATCGAATCTGTCAATAATAGCTAAAGTAGTGATAAATCATGTCAATAAAATGCGAGAACAATCAATATACTTCTAATGTCGAATCAGAAAAAGCTCGAACGACCTTCCGGTTATTGATAGTAAACCTAACTCATTGAAATTTCATCCAGTAATGTCGACCTAAAAAAAGACATGTGAGTTCATTTAATTCAAATTCGAGTAACCCTAACTTTGGTCTCTCATTGTAAGTCCATACCTCTCTAAATCTCACTAAGTAGATAGGGGAAAGATATGAGATGTTGAAAATAATTAAATTCTTAAGAAAATCACAACATTCATATTCAGATAAGAGAAAAGATATTTTATTCAAACTAACAGTAGAGTTTAATAAAGCAAAACCAACTAAGAATACTACTCCATAGTCGGAGAATTAAACATCATAATAAAAAACATTAGAGTACAAAAGATGAACAAGAAACTAGAACTCTCAAACACCAAATGTGACTCTAAGCAAAGTAGTCACAACAAGACTCCTTTTGATTTGAGAATTGGACGTTTTTTCCTCAACTTAATGACACTACTTGTGTTGGCTTCTGAAATCATGGTGTTTGTAGCCCCATATCTTCATGTTATTAACGCGTATCATTTTGATCTGGCACTTCAGCGTGTAGTGGGGTACCCACGCTCTATTTTATCATTGACGCGGCTTGGATAAACACAGCCCGTGTCTGAGGATGTGGGCCATTTTATTCTCCTGAGAAGCAAATTCGATGAATATCATATAATTTAAAAGAAAACAAAATTATCACTAAAAATATTAAAAAGTTGGTGCATGCTTTATTTAAATTTAACTTATTAAAGTGCAAAATAATATGTAGAAATGAGCATGCATCACTATGGCAGCATATGTAGGTGGGTGGGTGAGACGAATTGCGAGATTTAATAGGATAAAGCTGTTGAACTAAAGGGGTGAGTGAGATGCCAGTTGAATTAGATGCTTGTTACGCCTTCAAAATCGTATAAATCACTCGTTCGTGTATCTATCATCAATTCTAATCAAACGACATCCAAGATAAGAACCCATTAAATCATATATATATGGGATTAATGGAGGTGTACCACCCCTTGGGTGAAACACTGTGTAACACCTGCATTTGAGCTATTGGATCCAACAAATGGTTTAGATCACATTTCTCACATTAGGGTATTAGAGACCTTCCTCTTTCCCTAATCAGTAGTGGACGTTGATCGAGGATGATGGTAGCACAAATTGGGGACGACAGCGCAATGGGCGACAGATCGTGGATGGCGACACAAATTGGGGACGCAGAGGAGGAGGAGAGGGCAGGGGAGAGAGGGGGAAGATGATTGGAGGAAGGGGAGACGATTGGCAGCGGCAACATGCGACAGATCGATGAAGATGGCAGCAACATATGAGAGATTGACGACCATCCGTGCCACCGCGAGGTTGTGGCAGCGGTGATCAGAGGGGGGAAGAGGCGAAGGCGACGGTGATAGGAGGGAAGGAGACAATGACGACGATGATTGGAGGAGAGGCAGCGACGACAACGATCAGAGGGGATAGAGAGCACGAGAGAGTAGAGAGAGAGAAAGAAAATGAAATAATCACAACCGTTGATGCAAAATGAAGGGTCCAAATTAGGGCGTCGCATCAAGTTTCACCTAAGAGGTGTTACACCTTCATTAATCATATATATATGAAATATTGAGTGTGCCATGCACTTTTCGTGTGACACACGTGTTAACCGACTTTACATATATTTTTTATTAATAGCTTAGATAATCATTGATGATAGTAAAAAATAATTTTATATCATAAGAAACTATTAAAAATGAATATATATATATGTGTGTGTGTATATACATAAAGATAATAACGTGCAGAAGTTCGAAAAGTTTTAAAAATGATAAATATATTTATTGTTGATAATTTGAATTTTATTATGTTATCATTAATGATCCTCTAAATTATTAATAAAAAAGACATCGACAAAATAAAAAAAGAGTGTGTAAAATCGCTTGACACAATTATTAAAGTATATATATATATATATATATATGAGATTGTTGCACCTCGAGAGCATCTTCTGCACTGAAGAGGTGTTGAAGGGATGCTAAACACATGTGGATTATTGATTAATGGAAGTGTAACCCCTCTTGGGTGAAACATGGGGCAACATCCTAATCAGAGACGTCCGATTTAGATTAAGGATACAGATCATTTCCCCTCTCTTCTCTCTCTTGAGCATGAATCCTCCCCATAATTTCCTCTCCCTCTTCTCTCTCTCATGCTCGTCGTTCCTGCAATCGCCGTCGACTTTCGAGCATCACCGATCACCGCCGTCGGCCTCGATCTCCGAGCGCTGTTCAAGTGTGTCCTCGCCGTTCCTGCCAATCAACGTTGCCCCCGCGAGCACACAAGCCGCCGATCCGCACCTCTCTCGCCATCGATCCGCCCCTCTCTCTCCATCGATCCGCACCTCTCTCGCCATCGATTCACACCTCTCTCTCCATCGATCCCCTCTCTCGCCGTCAATCCCTAGTTTCGCATCGATCCACCGATCCGCCCCCATCGTCGAGCTAGATCCCCTCTCTTCCTCGTCGATTCGCGTCACCCGTCAATCTTGTCGAGCTAGATCCCCTCTCTTCCTCGTCGATTCATGTCACCCGTCAATCCGTGCCGCCCGCCCTTCTTCCTCGTCGATCCACGCCTGCCCCACGGCGCCCCTCTCTTCCCCCACCATTCGCCGCGCCCCGCCCTGCGTCGCCCCTCTTTTCCTCTGTCGTCCGCCATCCGCCATCGACCGACATCGTCCTATTGCCGACCACCGCTGAGAGAAGAGAGAGAGAGAGTAGAGAGAGAAAAAATTGTAAAATGATCTGGACCCTTAATCCAAATCGGACGGTTGAGATTAGGGTGCTGCATCATGTTCACCCAAGAGGGTTACACTTTCATTAATCCCATATATATATATATATAATGTACTGTTGTTTTCTTTTGCAAGAATTACTTAGCCCAAACTTTATTTTCCAAAATATTTATTATTTCTTGGAATTTACAAATCTTATTATGTGAATAATTAATGAGAGCCAAAGTGGGGGTTTATTTGGACAACAGATATGTCACCTCGTGCTTACTACTAGGTCACTAAAAATGATCACTTTTCAACGAAACAGAAACTCATGAGTCATGACTACTAAGTCATGACTACGAAAGTTGGATCTTTTTATTTAAACATGCTGCACATGATTAATAGTACTTGATTAACTTGGCATGGAGTGTTAAAATAGTTAACTCATTTCCTAACTTCAAGAGTTTAATTTTGTTTTCTTTATATCAATTTTTACAATACGCCCTTACGGGGAATTTTGTTTTTTAACAATATGCTTACAAGTGACTCACTCCCATTTAGTACTCTAATATCATTTTTTTTACGAGGAGTTTGACCAAAATATATATATATAAATAAATAATGAAAAGGACTATTTGAGTATGACAAATTCACCTAAACCTTTTGACGAATCTTTGTGGAGGTGGTCAGCTTTGTAAACACATCCAATCATGTCTCCTTCAAAAATCAAACAAACAATTAAAATAGTAAAATATATAATTATATCATTATATATATATATATATATATATAGGTCACCATTATTTTCACTTCAATAATTAGCCCATTTTTTCTTTTAATAATTTTTTACATTGTAAGATAAAATAGAGGGACCAACTGATAAGATGAAGATCTGATAAATATTTTATTAATTTCAGTGATATTTTTAAGTTACCAAATGTTGAATTTTTTTTAAACTAACTTATAAGTGGCTTATATCAATTCAAAATATAAGCCCATTTTTTTCTTCCAATAAGTTTTATTAATGTCCAAATTCCATGAGTAGGAAAATAAGGACCATAAGCAGTAAATTCATAAAATGAGAAGAACGTTCCAAAGGATTTGGTCCAGCATGCGTTTCCGGACACAAGAAAATTGAACGACTCGTCATCGAATTAGTTGTTCAAATCAATTAACAAACATGTCATCAACAGACGGAGACCCAATTTGGATTGTTGGGTTGCAATATCCTCGTGTAGAAAAAAGGGTCACCTTACAAAATTGGAACATTGATCATTTGGAAGAAATTAAAGCCGAACCGAATGATAAACTACTGAGTTCCTTTTACTTTCAAAAAGTGGGTCTTGGATTTTTTCCTCTTACTTCCGCTGAACTATAAATTTTTTCCTACTTTTACATTTTCTGCAGACCTCTCTTAAATTGTATCACTTTTTTCACTTAGGTCCGTTCGTTTACCTCTGTTATTTCCGTCAATTTTTATTATTTTGATTTAAAAAATGATTAAATTTTGCACAATTTAAGTAAGTAAGCTCCCTTTTTTGTTAAACTAAATGCGGGAGGACACTTGGGTCATTTTATAAATTAAAATAATGAAAATTAACGAAAAAGTTAATAGAGGTTAATGGATGAGCCTAAATGAAAAAATGGCAAGTTTAGAAAAGTATGCGGAAAATATGAAAGTCGTGGATAGACGAGAAAAAAATTCATAATTGGGGAGAGGTCAAAGAAAGAAATCCCGAGTCTTTTTCATTAAACATATATAATAAGATATATATCTTTCGATTTCGACTATATCTCCTTAAATTAATTAGTCGTCCATAAAATTTATATTCGTTCGTTAATTAAAGCTAAGTTAATTTTGGACTCCGCCATGGATCCTATTATTTAAGCTTGGCAATGTTAATTAAGTTAGCTTGTGATTAGTAGCAGTACTTTGCAATAATAAAAAAAACTTGGGCAAAAGTTCTTGTGGAAGTACACGAGGAAGGAACCACGAAGCCTGTTCGTTGGGTTCCTTCCTACCGTTCGCGATCAACAAAATGGACAAAAAGTTAATAGGTGAGGTTGGTAGAATATTGATTTTGATAAAATATCTATACTATAGTAAAAGCAAGGAAATTTGCAAGGAGAAGTTGACACTTGACATAAGGATGTATTGATAAGTGTCCTTAAATATTAATTATAAATTTTAAAAAATTAAATAACTATGATTATGAAATATAATAATTTTAAAATTTTATTATCTATGCGGTTATAATAACTATATAACTTTTCTATGTATATGGTTGTATAGTAACTAGGATTTATAGTAATATAATACTTATCCATAATATAGTAAATTACGTATGCAATTAAGATTAGACTAAAATAAAAAATAAAGTAAACTAAAAAATATAATCATATAACCGGTGTTAATTTTATATAGATAGGTTCTATCATATGCTTTGTAAAGTCACTGATATTGAGAATAAAATAAACTGAAACTTATTTCCTGATTAAATGAATTAATTACAATTCTTAATACATTTTCAACATATATTATAATAGAAATAAAATTTAGTAGAATAATATATATATAATAAAGTATTTAATTTTTATCACAGATTAATTTCATCGTCGGATACCGAATAATTTTAATAACCACTATTTAGAACTATATCTAATAATTTGCTATAAATATTAATTTCTTATCAGAGATTAACTGCATATGCAGTTACCAAACGGTTTTAATTTTTTATAGTTATAAAAGAGATCATTTCGTATTTGTCTTATCCACTTTGCTACTTAGTTTCTGACCATAGTACTATTTCTATAACCATGTTCTCTCAGCATTTTTCGCCCAAATTTTCGCCCGTGATATTTGGATTCCTTTCTAAATTGTTTGAGAATGATGATATTATTATTTAGTTCTATAATATTATTTAATTCTCTGTAATCATTATCCTATTTGTTTACATGTTTGGATTCCTTTTAGTGACTTTATTCAATGAGATATGTTTTATCATAAATTTTTTATGTCTTTAGTGAAGTACAATATTATGGTTTATTATATTTTAGAATATTGATCATCAATTATCTGAACATGCCAGAAGTTAAATTGTCGGTTTGCATAGTATATAGATGTAGAAATCATTATCAATATCCGTTTGAAAGTGAAAGTGCAATAAACTCAGTGCCACAATTTCTACAACGTGAGGAAAATGGCCAACCCATGCCTGTATTCCATCCGATCTTATCAAGTTTCACCTTGCTTTCTTCTTCTGAGGTCATCTTCAACAAGAACAGCTGCAAAATAATTAAACTTATGCATGTATTTCTAAAGTATATTATTCTCGCACATTACTTCTTTTGGTATCTATGATATAGATTACCTGTGAAGTCGAAAGATTTTTTTTACGAGTGCAAATACATTATATCACAAGTTGGACCATATTTATTAAATATATCTTAATCTTTATATTTCTTTACTATTTATATTTATTTTTTATCTCTAATTTTCATGAACTCATGTTGAGTATCAAGAAAAACGTGCCACTGTAACCTACTTTTAAGACACTTATAGGTGTTAGCATTATTAATTTTTAAGAAAAAAAATAAAATTGTTGTATTTAATAAATTTAGTTATAAAATGTCATAGCTTTATATTTAAATAATAGTTAATTGGAAAGTTAGTTAGTTACCAAGATAATTTTTAAACTACTACGAGAGACATTCGGTTACCAAATTAAATATATAATATTTTTAAAATTATTAAATAGTTATGATAACTCTATGCAGTTATGCAGATATTAAATATTAGAAATTTATGTATAGTTAATGGTATCCATGATCCCACCTGATTAAAATACTTCTACTTCTTAATTAAAATGTATAATGTGCAACGGGTCAGCTCTCAAATAAATCAGAATAAATAAAATATGCAAGGAGTCAGCTCTCTAATAAATCAGAATAAATAAAAAATTATATTTAAATCCTAATTTATGATATTGTTAATTCTAATTATAATTATCAGTGTTATTTTAGATTTGATTGTTTATACAGTTGTAATAACTATATAAAATAATGTTTTAAACACGAGAAAGATAATTTGATACTTATATTGTGAAAAAAATAAATAAATAAAACTGAAATATAAAAAGGTTCACGAATATTCTTAGAAATCATACTATACACCTCCTAATCATTTTAATGTATGCCACTCTATAAATACGTGTAAAGAGAGAGTAGGAACAAGTGTTTAGATGGTTTTTGAAATGTAATGTACTATTGATGCCCAAGTGGGCCAACTCTTCGTTTTATATATTTTTAACATAATTATTAGACTTATTTATCTTGTGATAAAATATATTAGAGTTACTTGCGATCTTAATAGTACACACTCATGATTCATGAATTCTTTTATATAAAATATAAAATATTTCATTCTAAATTATGTGAGAATTACATTCCTTTTATTTTTTATAATATTATTATTACTAACCCTTTTTGTTTATTATAAATATTTATTTTTTAAATAAATATCATATTTATTTCTAACATTTCTTATATTATTTTTTGTATTCTTAAATATTATTAGTGTAGAAAAAATTTATAATATATCATTTTTTATTTAGTGTTGAATTTAAGGTTATTTCCTAAAACCATCCCTAAATAATCATCATTTTCCAGATCTAATTCCAAATTATGAACTTTATTTTTTGGGTCCCTAAATTATCGCGATTTTTTCAATTTGATCCTTCCGTCCAATTTCGTCAACTTCTCGATTAACTTTGATTTTTTTTATATTTGTGAAAAGACCATTATATCTCCTGCCTTAGACGTCTTAAAGTCGTATGAAATAAGCAAAGGAAGACTACGACTTTAAAGCATCTAAGACAGGGGTTAATGATCTTTTCACAATTTCAAAAAATCATCTACGAGATATATATAAGAGCGTGACATCATCTCCATTCATCTCTTCGCTCCTGTCAATTTCATTATTTGTTTTCATAATCCTCGATACCTATTTTACATAATGTTAGTGTGTGCTCGATAGAAATTTAAATTAAAAAACTATAAAGACAGAAGTATGGGAGCCCTAATGGTGTCACTCAAAATGAGCGGATTAAGTCCATAAGGAGGTGCCTCTAGTTGTTGTGTTCATATATCAAAGTTGATGGCAAGCCAAACCAACCAATCAATACAATAATTACCTTTTCTATATGTATGCTTCACTTCAACCTTCCCGAAGGGTAAGCCGCGTGGCACCGAGGGACTATTCGTTTATTTACTTGTGAAGTTAAGGGCCTCCGATATTTATAAATAGCAAGCAAAGGAGGACGGGGCCAAACCAAAAAATTTTAAAGGTAGCAAGTTCTTGATAAATAAAGGCATGTTACGAATTTGTAGTGTATGTCTGCAACTCTCCTTCAACATCTCGTTCACCATTTTAGAATCCAATTTAAGAATAACTTGTTTGTGTCCTCTCTACTATGCAAATTCACGGAGTAGCCCCAGCTACATTGCCCATGTCTCTACTGTCATGGCTTTGGCTATGCCAATATGATGTATAAAGCCACTTAACCATCTCCATTGTTCATTTCTAATAATTCTAACTACTCCTGCACCTTTAGGATTTCCACACGAGGATCCATCAGTATTGAGTTTAACCCAATTCGTATGAGGAGGATATCACCACACCCACTTGGTCTTCCATGTCAAAGAGAGCTTTTGTTGCGATAACATAAACCCTTGCTCAAATTCTCTAGTGATATGCAAAATTTTATTTCTTGCATTTGATGGTCGTTGAAAGCCTATATCGAAGAATTCTTGATTTTACAGGCGCCAAAGCATCCACACTCATGTACAAAAAATAGTTGTCCAACTACAATCATGCACAACAATTTGGACCTAAGATTATATAGCACCCATTTAGTCAATGGTGCGTCATAGAACCTTGTCTGTTGAGCTAAGGGTACTAATTGATCCCATATATGCCTTTGCAACTTCACAATCTCGCAAAACATGCAAGGAGAACTCTCTAGTAACCCCACACTTAGTACACATGTCGTTATAAAAAAGAATGCTTCGTGTTTTATACATGTTTGTTAGGAGTTTATCATGTACCGCAAGCTATAGAAAACTTTGGATGTGCTGAGGCCCCTTCCACTTCCAAACATAGTGTCATATGACAACTTAATTTGTCCATGCATCTTGAGTTAATGTATGATATGTTGATCCTACTGTTAGAGTTGGTGAATACTTCAGAACCCCTTGTTTCTCACACCGGGTTCGCCCACGTGAGCTTAGAGAAATTTGAGTATTACCCAATTAGCAGTGCTGCTGGCGTACGAATGAAAGGGGGGTTCGGGGGGCCCCGCCCCCCGACGGCGGTCCTGAAACCTAGACGGGTTTTGGACTTTTTTTTAGCCGGCCCGTGTGGTTCGGATTAGGTTTTTTCTCTGTTTGTTTGGGTTTTAAACCCGATTTGGAGAGGCTATTAATAGCCTAATTTTCTGGTGTAATCCATGTGACGGCTGTAAACCTAAACGATATGATGGAACCTCTTTGCAGGACGTAGCCCTCATCTCAAGGGTGAACCTGAGTAAATTCGTGTGTCTCCTCTATTTTTCTGCAATCTTTCTACGATCTTCTCTCCTTGTTCTCGGATTTTCAAATCAATTGGTATCAGAGCACAGGTTGTTCGAGGAATTAGGGTTTATTCGAGATGTCAGGAGGGTCGCGAATCGAGATAGAAAAATTTGATGGAACACGATTTGATTTCTGAAAGATGAAGATGGAGGATCTTCTCTGTGATCGAGATCTTTGGACGGCAATCGAGAAGGAGAGGCCAGGCAAAGAAGCGGTGATAGTTACAGATGCGGCGAAGGCTTCAGATACGGCTTCCTCCAGTCAGGCAGATCCAAAGGCGATCGAAGAGTGGGATCGGATTGATAGAAAGGCGAAGGGTTTGATTCGGCTTTGTCTCGCGGATTCAATTCTTACGAATGTGATGAGCGAACCTACAGCCAGAGATCTATGGAGGAAGTTGGAATCTCTATATCAAAGTAAGTCGTTGGTTAACAAGTTATTTCTGAGGAAGAAATTGTACAATCTTCGGATGCAGGAGGATGACTCGTTTTCTACTCATCTTTATAACTTTAACACGGTGATCAGTCAACTTGTATCAATCGGTGTTAAGTTTCAAGATGACGATAAGGCAATAACATTGCTCGGTTCGCTACCGGATTCATGGGACAATCTGATTGTCGTGATTGGTGGCGGGGATAAAGAACTTTCGTATGAAAGTGTATGTGCTGCCTTGTTATAAGAGAAAATACGAAGAAAGGGATCGGCAAGTTCTGGTAAAGAGGCGCTGGCGGCCAGAGGAAGGCAACCAGAAAGGAATCAAAATCAGAGAGGGAGATCCAAATCTCGTGGGCATTCGAAGAGTAAGGATAAGAAGGTGCAATGCTGGAGATGTCAAGAGTGGGGCCATCTGAATCGAGATTGCAAAAACAAGCCGGTTCATAAGAAAGAAGCTGAGTCAACCTCGGACAAAAAGGAGATTGAGGCAGGAGATATGTATGTGGTTTCTGCATGTATGGTACAGTCAGATAAGGATGTCTGGCTCATCGATACTGGTGCTTCATACCACGACACCTCATAGACACTAGTTTTGTGAATATGAGGAGTATAATGGTGGGGATGTCATGCTCGGAGATAACACTGCGGTTCAGATTGTTGGACGTGGCAGGGTGAAGTTGAGGATGAATGATGGCACGGTGAAGACTCTACCAGATGTGATACATATACTACTTATGAGCAGGAGTTTATTATCTGTTGGTACAATGGCTGACTCGGGTGTTATATTCAGTTACGACAAGGATTCGTGCAAGATGATCAGAGGGTCGATTGTAATTGCACGAGGGGTTCGCTATGGCACGTTGTACAAGTTGCTCGGAGAGACAATATCTGTGGGCTGCGGATTTATTTCTGAAGAGGCCAAAGAAGATGAAGACAACAAATCTATGATGTGGCATCGGAGATTAGGCCATATTAGTGAAAAAGGACTCTCCACTATAGCATCAAGTCAGATGGTAGAAGGAGTTCCAGATTGTTCTGTGGGCTTCAGGTTCTGTGAACATTACCTCCATGAAAACAGAACCGAGTCAGTTTTCAACACACATGTTCAAGAGCAACGAAGATTCTCGAACTGATTCATAGTGATGTCTTTGGACCAACTCCGACTCCATCTATTGGAGGGTCCAGGTACTATATTTCTTTTATAGATGATTTTTCGAGATACAGTTGGATTTATTTTATCAAGAATAAATCAGATGTATTCGATAAGTTTCGAGAATTTAAAGTTTTGGTGGGAAATCAATTGAGCTGCAAGATCAAGGTCCTTCGTACAGATAATGGAGGTGAATTTTGTTCAGATAAGTTTGAGCAGTTCTGCGTGGACAATGGTATTGCTAGGCAGAAGACAACTCCATATACACCTGAGCAGAATGGAGTAGCTGAAAAATTAAATCGGTCACTCATAGAGAAGGTCAGATATATGCTGAGTTGGACTGAATTGGGGCAAGAATTTTGGGCAGAAGCTGTAGCCACAACAAACTACCTGAAAAACCGCTCACCGACCTCATCAGTGAAGGATCAGACACCTTATGAGGCAATATTTGAGAAGAAGCCAAATTTGTCTCATGTTCGGGTGTTCGGATGTGACGCATATGTTCATATACCCAAGGAAAAGCGGGGTAAGCTTGACAGTAAATCTGAAAAGAACATATTTGTCGGATACAAGGAAGGAATCAAGGGCTACAAACTGTGGAATCCAAAGTCAATGACTATTGTTTACAGCAGGGATGTTGTTTTCCGTGAATCACGTTCCCAAGTTGAAGATAAAAAATGTGATGAACCTAAGAAAGTGGTAGTGCTTGAAGAAGATTCTGATTCTGAAACTTCAGAGGTGGATGCACAAAATACTTCAGTTGAGTCTGTTACAGAACCGGATCAAGAGAACTCGGTTAATGAAGTTGAAGATGCAGATTCAGATAAAGATCTAGATATTGGTACTACCATACCAGTTCTCAGGAGATCGACACGAGAAAGAAGAGCACCTTTGAGATACTCTCTTAGTGCTCTGAGTTCGTTTCATGCTTTGAGCATCATCGGAGAAGAACCTAGTTCTGTAAAAGATGCAAGGTCTATGGATGATGCAAATCAGTGGGAGCTTGCTATGGCAGATGAGATGCAATCACTGGATAAGAATGAAACATGGAGCTTGTGTCAATTGCCTAAGGATAGAAAAGCAATTGATTGCAAATGTGTATTCAAGCGAAAGCTAAAACTGGATGGGACTGTGGAGAAGTACAAAGCAAGACTGGTAGCTAAAGGGTACTCTCAGGTTGAGGGAGTCGACTATGATGAGATTTTCTCTCCCGTGGCGAAAATGACTTCGATCAGATTTGTTCTATCTCTGGCAGCAGCATATAATCTTGAGGTAGAGCAGATGGATATGAAGATGTCATTCCTTCATGGGGACTTGGAGGAAGAGATATATATGAGGCAACTAGAAGACTTTGAAGTTCAAGGTAAAGAGAAATTGGTGTGCAAATTGAAGAAGTCTTTGTATGGATTGAAGCAGTCGCCAAGGATGTGGTACCAGAAGTTTGATACGTACATGATCGAACTCAAGTTTGTACGTTCAGATTCAGATCATTGTGTTTACGTGGAGAGTTGGAGATCAGTTTGTCATTCTTACACTGTATGTGGATGACATGTTACTGATTGGAAACAGTATGAAGATGGTGAATTCAGTGAAGAATTTGTTGGTCAAGAAGTTTGAGATGATAGACTTGGGGCCAGCGAATTTTATTTTGGGTATGCAGATTAGAAGAGATCGTCAGAAGCGAAAGTTGTGGCTAGGACATGAGAAGTACATAAAAGAAGTGTTGAAGAAATTTAACATGTCGGACTGCAAGCCAGTGGGTATTCCTATATCTCTAGGAACCAAACTTTCTGCAGAGCAATGCCCGAAGACGGATGAAGAAGCCGAAGAGATGGACTGTGTGCCATATGCAAGTGCAGTGAGCAGCTTGATGTACGCCATGGTGTGCACGCGTTCAGATATAGCCCAAGCAGTGGGAGTCTTGAGTCGGTATATGTCTAACCCAGGCAGGGAACATTGGAATGCTATCAAGAGAGTTTTCAGGTACCTTCGTGAAACTTCAAATTTTGCTTTGTGCTTTGAAAGTGCGAGAAAAGAAAAGAAACTTGATATTGTAGGCCATGTAGATGCTGATTGGAGTGGAGACATTAATAGTAGACAGTCCACTAACGGATATATTTTTACATTATTTGGGGCTGCACTAAGTTGGATGAGCAAGAGACAAAGCGTGGTAGCACTTTCTTCTACAGAAGCTGAATATATGACTCTTACTCATGCTGCAAAGGAGGCCATATGGCTACGGCGGTTGTGCTTGGAGCTCGGATTTGAGCAAGATGCCATAGATGTGAGATGTGATAATCAAGATGCTATTCAGTTAGCTAAGAATCTTGCATTTCACTCACGCACAAAGCATATTGACATCCAATACCATTTCATTTGGGAAAATGTGGAAAAGAAAGAGGTTCAGCTTGAAAAGATTGATACAACAAAGAATAGTTCTGATTTTCTGACTAAAGCAGTTACAGGTGCAAAGTTCGAGTGGTGCTCTACTGCTATCGGATTGAAGAAGAATGTTGCTGGCAAGGCTCTCATTGGTGTGAAGTATCCACCAAGTGGGAGAATGTTAGAGTTGGTGAATACTTCAGGACCTCTTGTTTCTCACACCGGGTTCGCCCATGTGAGCTTAGGAAAATCTGAGTATTACCCAATTAGCAGTGCTGCTGGCGTACGAATGAAAGGAGGGGTTCGGGGGGCCCCGCCCCCCGACGGCGGTCCCGAAACCTAGATGGGTTTTGGGCTTTTGTTTAGCCGGCCCGTGTGGTTCGGATTAGGTTTTTTCTCTGTTGTTTGGGTTTTAAACTCGGTTTGGAGAGGCTAAATAGCCTAATTTTCTGGTGTAATCCGTGCGGCGGCTGTAAACCTAAACAATATAGTGGAACCTCTTTGCAAGACGTAGCCCTCATCTCAAGGGTGAACCTAGGTAAATTCGTGTGTCTCCTCTATTTTTCTGCAATCTCTCTGCGATCTTCTCTTCTTGTTCTCGGATTTTCCCATCACCTACTGTGTGGCATCTAGAATTTGTAAGGCTCCACGACACAATCTTTTATCACTACTATTATAGGCGTCATTATGGCTGCTAGACAAATACAAATTTTGTTGTTCAATGAACCACCAATAATATCCCAATTCCATAGTTTAGCGGATGCCACAAAGTAACTTATTGGTTCATCCAATAATTCTTCAAACAACTCACCATAATATTATCAATGAGAGTACACAATCGTCTACCCATTTATCCTCCAAAAATTTGACTGACCTTCCATTGAAAATAGTCCACATAGCTCCACTAGACACGTTGTTCCAACTCCTAGTAATGGCCTGCCAAAGTCGAGTCAGAACGTAAGAAGTGAAGTTGCAATCACTCTATTCATTTTGAATACTTCCCTTTAAGTACCTTGACCCAAAGTGCATCTGGATATGTCATGAATCCCCATCCTAATTTAGAGAGCATATCATCATTATATAGCTCCATTCTCCAAAGTCTCAAGCATCCTCGATCTTTGGGCTGCGAATGACATGCTAGTTGACAAAGGTGTATCTTTTTATAATCTCCTTCATGACCCCAAATGAAATTTCTAAAATATTTCTCCAACTCATTACACACTGATATAGGATATTTCAAGGTCTTCATAGCATAATGGGATAGATTGCAGTACCCGCGTCGCCAAAGTATACTTATAAAAGTAAGCGAGTCTATCCACCAAACTGAACTTGCTTAACCTCCTTGAGAAGAACCGACCTATTCAATTATCCAAATATGTTATTACTGGGAAGTTCTAGGAACACATAGTTATTGTTGCCCAATTGTCAATAGAATATAAGCTTCGGAAGTGTGATATGGACATCCCTTGTAACTCTGCTTCATTATGGATCCATGTCCATCATCCCTTTATAGCAATTCAATTTTAATCATCTTCCTCTTTGCTATAGTCTTGGCATGAAAAAATTTTGTGTTACAATCCCCTATCTAATTTGTTCTTGACTTTGAAACCACATAAGCTTCTTCTGAACAAGGACTTCCTCCAACTTACGTTGCAATTCGATGTCTAGTTTCTCAAGGAATTTTTTTGACAAAGAGTGGAGGGACTTTTGCATTTCTCTGAGACAGGCCAACAATCTTTCTTTGCACCTTAAGATATTGCAAAAAAATGGTCCAATTCCATGTTCTTACCTTCTAACAAAATCTTTTGACTTTTGGTAGCACTTTGTCATTATTCTATGCCATTTCAACAAACTCTTTGTATCCAAGATGTGTATTCCATGCTACTTTATATATGAAAGGTTGCAAACCTCTTTGACCTCTAGCCTCATCTTTAGTATCAAGTAGAATTAGTGATGGTCTGATTTCATGCAAGGTAGCACTTGAACATCGACATTATGAAATTGAAGCCTCCACTCCATATTACACAATCTCATGTCCAAGTGTTTCAATACACGAGCATAATCTTCTCGCACACCTCCTCTCTATGTGTATCTAGGTCCACTTCTTCCTATATCCAACAAACTATAAGTTTCATATAGTCTCGAAACATGTTTTGAAGTCTTGGTCAATGGGCACACCCCCTTTCTTCTCATTTGCTTCTAGAGTATCATTGAAGTCCTCAATTACAACCCATCCTCCACTCATAGAGCTAGATATGGTTTGGAGAAACTATCATAGATCACGTAACTACTTTCTTGTGGGCGAGCATAGGCTGTAGTTAAAAATCAATTCTTATCCTTGTAGCCAACTTTCATAAGCATAGCTTGGTCGTGAGTGTTACCTTAATGCTTTCCAAAACACCCCACAACAAAGAAGTTGAGAAATCATTGGCATACTTTCTTTACTCATTGTCCACTAATTTGTGGTTTTGAAACAATGCAAATGCTAGGTTTTTCTACTATCAAATACTCTTTTAAAGTCGCCACAAACTCTTAATGACCAGCACCATGACAATTTGAGTTCATTATTTGTACCATGAAATAGGCAAAATAAAGCTAAGGTGATTAAACACCTTTATTCATGCCACATGGCTCCATTTTAGCATCCAAATTTTATGGTCTAATGCAAGGTTGTTATGTTTCCATAGCTATTGATTGTTGAAATTTCTAGTACTACTTCTATCTCATAGCATCTAGAAACATGCTCATCTACCATTGGGATACGTTGTTCCTCAAGTACTTTAACTTCTTTTGATCCGTTTTGCTTCATTGTTCATGATTGATTGTTGAGATTTCTAAGGTTTTTGTGTTTGAGAATTGGGTTTATTCATAGCTATTGGAATGGTTTCATGAAATGTACTTTTTGTGTGGGAGAAACATGAGGATACCTTTGTCATTAGATTGATATTTATTTAGTTCCTTTGTTGGATATAATTATTTAAGACTTTGTAAATTGTTCCTTATTTGATATAATTTGATAATGATATTATGATTTAAAAAAATCAAATTGTGAAATTGTAACTTTCCTGATTAGCTAGGCCTTTTGGCCCACACGATTTTACCAAAATGCGTCACATCTGTTGAAGGACATGTTCTCATATATACTCAACATCTTTTCCTTGACTTATGCATGTGTGACTAATCAAGATATGCCTCATGCATCCTTCCCCCTTAGGGGACTCAACATCCTCGTTGAGTGATCGTACCTCACCATGCACAGAGGGTCCACACGGAATGGCTCTGATACCATATGTAACATTCTCGATCAGCGTATGATATTGTCCACTCTGGGTCTTGGCCCACATAGTTTAATCAAAACGCGTCATACCTGGTGAATGACATATTCCCATATATACTCAGCATCTCTCCCGTAACTTATACATGTGGAACTAATTCAAGGCATGTCTCATGCATCTTTTTATTGATGCATCTTTTTATTGATGCATGAGGCATGCCTTGGATTAGTTCTACATGCATAAGTCACGAAAAAGATGTTGGGTATATATGGAACATAACATTGTACAACGTGTTTTGACAAAATCGTGCGGGCTAAAGCCCAGAGCGGACAATATCACACTCTTGTCAAGAATGTTACAGTTACACATTGTATCAGAGCCACTTCGCGTGAACCTCTGTGCATGGTGGGGTGCGATCACTTAACGAGGGCGTCGAGTCCCCTAAGGGGGAATGATGCATGAGGCATGCATTAGATTAGTCCCACATGTATAAGTCACAAGAAAGATGTTGAGTATATATGAGAACATGACCTTATACAAATGTGACGCATTTCGACAAAATCGTGCGGACTAAGACACATAGCGGACAATATCACACGCTAGTCGAAAATATTACAGTGACATATCGTATCAGATTCACTCCGTTCAACTTCTGTGCATCGTGGGTACAATCACTCATGAGGACGTTGAGTCCCCTAAGGAGAAATGATGCATGAGGCATGTCTTGGATTAGTCCCACATGCATAAGTCATGGGAGAGATGCTGAGTATATATAGGAATATATCCTTCACTATGTGTGACACATTTTGATAAAATCAAGGCCCATAGTAGACAATATCACACGCTAATCGAGAATGTTACATATGGTATCAAAGTCACTTCGCATGATCCTTTGTGCATGGTGGGGTACGATCATTTAACGAGGAGGTTAAGTCCCATAAGAGAGAAAGATGCATGAGGCATGCCTTGAATTAGTCCCAAATGCAAAAATATTGGTTATATATGGGAATATGATCATATTCAAGTGTGACGCGTTTTGACAAAACTGTGCAAGCTAACTCTTAGAGCGATTAATATCACACGCTATGCTGATCGGGAATGTTACAGTTACATAAATAGTATTTTAATAATTTTTTATTTTAAATCATGCCAGTAACCGTAACCGAAAATTAATTATTCACCGATGTATCATGTATGTAGTAAAAGATAATTCAATTACAATTTACAAAGTAAGATTTCATATATTACTTTATTTCTAATTACTTGTTTAACTACTTTCTTGTGATCTCTAGAAAAACATTAAATCATTTAAGTCAAAGAAATACAAATGCTTGAGAAGTCTTTAAATTTGTTTCACCTACTCACTTGAACTTTCTAAAAAACATTGGACTTTTTTTTTCTAAATGAAAATGTGTAAAACAATATCGTGATGGTTCGCATAAAGTAGGTCAAAATCCATCAATTGGTTGTTTCCTGATAACCAAGAATGCTTTTCTTCTTGATTTTTTTTTTTAAAATCTCGTCCTATTTCTTTCTAGGAATGAAAAGTTGCTATTAATTATTGCGTTTGACATTTGCATCTATGGTTCACTTTATTGTTTATCCTGTATTATTGGAACATGGTACATTTAGAAATAATGGTGTGGTGCATAAACTAAAAGATATCAGATTTGATAATTTCGCCGATGAGTATTTATATTTTTAAAAATTTTATCTTTTCGGTCTCTTAATGGAAATGTATAATATTTAAGCTACTGTGTTGAAAAATACAATTTATAGAGCTAGTTTATGACTTTATGGAGGCCGAAATAAAATCTTAAAAATATGTACACCTCAATCCCGATTCAATTTTTAATATCAAATATATTTTTATATTATTTGTTAAATCAATCTAAATCGTAGTAATAACTTTTCGCATTGTATCTTTCATTCAATGACTATCATGTTGATGTGTATGTAATTAATTTCATATGTTCTTTTGATAATTTATCCATAAATACGTGTAACTATTAAATATTTTTAAAAATAAAATATGAACATCCCAATTCTATTTCAATTTATATCGTCCCAATTTCTGCATTTATATCGGATTGAGAGGACCAACAAGCTACCCATATTGATCACTTTTAATTTACCTTGTTCTCTAAACTTTATTTATAACTTTTTTCTCTCTCCTTAGAAATGTGTTTTTTTATAAGTTTTTGAGCTATTTTTTTATGTCGGACTTGGATCTACGAAACGTCTTCGATGTTCGAAGTTATTAACACTCGACTAATTTAGAATGGAGAAGATAGAACAATAATTATTAATTCTTTGATCAAGATGCTCACTTCAAAATTAGAACCTGATATTTTTAAGACTCAACTAATGCTTCAATTCTATGTATCCGTGGGCTTTTTTTTTCGATACATAGGGAGGTTATAGGCCTAATATAAGAAAATTAAAGACCCAAAATAAACAAGTACACACGTCTTATTGGTGGGATTCGAACTCCTGACCTCTTGATCGTTAGATGTGTTGGAATTCGAACTCGTGACTTCTTGGTCGTCGAGTCATAGCGCACGCTACATCCTTGTTCCGAGTTTGTGAGCTGTTTATTAGAGGCAGAAAACGACTTGGGATCCCGTCGTATTTGTAGCGTAGACATTGCCGAAACCGGTTTATTGCTTTCCGTACCGGTCACTGGTTTCACGAGGTCCGCCGCCGCTCCACGTTAATGACGGCAATGCCCCCGTGAATCCACATAATAATTACCCATCCGGCCGCTACAATGAAGGAAATAAAGAATTTTCATTTTTCGACCGCGACACAAAATATTTCAGATTCTTATCCACGGGGCTGCACTACAAAATCTTACCGAACATTCTTTTTTAAGTTGGGGCTAGAAAATTTCGGTTAATGAAGATATTAACTAAATGGTTTTAGTTTGAGATAATCCAGATGGATAATAGATTATTATATTTAAATTTTTTTTAAATTCATCACATTATTTATAATTGATTATCGATAATTTTAATTTATTTTGATAATGTTGACGAAATATATGACTTTTCATATTACAATTGATTGGGACAAAATATTCATTCAAATAATTTTTAATTAAATATTTTATTAATAAATCATTCAACTTTATCCTTTTTATTATTTGAAATCTAGCTCTTAATTTTGTCTCATTTTTTTATCTATATTCATTTTTTATTTTTTTGTTTTGTTTGTTTATTATAATATATTATTAAGTTTGAAATAAAATTTAGGAGCATTTTAATAATTTATTCTATAAGTGTTTTAACAAAGTACTTACCAAACATATCACATGATAATTTAATTAGTGATAGCCTATTTAAACGGTGATCTGAATTATTTATTATCCAGCCAAAGAGGATTATTTAAGAAAAAAGAATAATGTTATTCAAATTAATAAACTTAAAATATGCACACTTACAGTAACGTTCGCACATCAGCATTGTAAGTTTTATTTCCAAATCAATTTTGTAATTACCTGCTCATCTAATTAGCTCAATCATAGGAAATGCTACATTAAATTAGAATATGGTACAAATAAACGTATTTCGATTATAACGTTATTGCATGGCATATTTTTTCAGAAATAAACTATTTAACTAATCAATCAATCAATTCAATTAAATAATATATCGATTAACCGAATTAAAACTGCCTTGGAGAATTCTATTTTCTTAGCTGGATAATTAATAGGTTGTTTTATTATTTGATTTAAATAAATATAAAAATAATACATCTTGAGGAGGATTGTTGATCAATTGTATTAGTATCCTACTAACCCAATGTGTTGGAATATTAAAGAATTTTAGGAGTACCTTTCATAATTAGCTTTTCAACTTTATCTATCGATCCCGTTTTAATTTTCAACCTATATTTTTTAACTAATTAGTCTCCTAAACTTTAATTAGTCTCCTAAACTTATAAATTTATCATTTTGCTGACTAAGATGCTTGTGTAAATGTCCACATGACATCCACATAAGTTGAACCCAAATAAAATAAAATATATTTATTTAATTATAATATTATGAAACTCTAATTCAATAGTTCTTATATTATATCATATATTTAATATTTAATTATAAAAATAAATATGTTAATATTAATATTAATTTATTATATAATTTTAAAAATATTATTATATTAAAATAAGGATTTGAAAAATGGCTCGCTAAAAGGTTTTTCTAAGAAAAAAGTGATTTTAAAATAATTTTATAATTTTAAAATTTGATCTGAAAATAAGGAATGTTTTTTTAGACGACTTTCTAAAAAGTCCCGTAACAAATAAGTTCCATCTCTGTAAATTTAGTCCCCGGAGGGCAATGTCGTAAAAAATCTCCTACTCGGTGCCTAATGTAGAACTCGTCCGCCCGCGTCAATTTCTACTACGCCGGACGCCGGACGCCGGACGCCGGACTCGTCTCTTCGTTTCCGCCATCCTCGTCGGTGTCTCAGTCCATCGTACCATCCTCCTCACCGGAGCAACGAGTGGGAGACGCCGTGGAATACGGCGTCGCGTCGGGAAGCGCACGAAAGATCCGATCTTGGAGAGCCCCGCGGCTGCCGGAGGATGCTACCCTGCTTGCAGTGGGGATTTTGGCCTCGCGTGGTCGGCGTCTGACCGCGTCGAAGGGCTCGCATGGTGATGCTTTTGGACTGACGTTTTTGCTTCGCGTGGACTGAGTCATTGTGGTCACAGTTGTACACCATTTCTGCCCTCTTGCCATGCTTTGAATTTTTCTGCAGGAGGGTAGAGATAGCGATAGGAATAAGACGGAGGAGAATAAGAAGGAACGTGCTCCTCTCCTCCGACTAGAAAACCTACCGCTGGTTGCATCTGTTTAATGGTGAGAGTTCAAGGCGCTCTGCTCTGTTACGGCCAATGCTCTGAAATTAATGAGAACGGAGGTTTACTATTCGATCTCTATTCTGCTATTCTGTTCATTTGTAACAAAAATGCATTCCTGAGGTTTTCGTCGTAAGATGCAATTTTCTTACTTAAACATGGAGTTTTCGTCTTCGATCCCCCCTTTTTTTTTACTGATACACATTGATTCTTTAACGTTCTTTCCGTTAAAGTGCTCTCTCTTCTGGTTTCCATATCTTATGATCAGGTCCTTCGGGTTTATAGAGAAATCCATAGCCATGGCGACCAACGGATTCCTCAGAGGGAATCGCTTCACCAGAGGCCCTTCGGATGCCATCCAGGGCCACGGAGACCGGCCGCCGATCGCCCAGTACGGCTCCCGCACGGACTCTGGCAGGTTCATCGGTTACTCCCAAGCGGACCTCGACGGCGAGCTCTCCGGCAGCGAGATGGGCAGCGGCCCGTTCATCCCGAGTTACCACGTCCAGTTGCCCATGACCCCGGAACACCTGCCCATGGACCCGTCAATCTCCTCCAAGGTCGAGGAGCAGTACATACAGAGCTCTCTCTTCACCGGCGGCTTCAACAACGTCACCCGCTCGCACCTCATGGATAAGATCATCGACTCCGGCGACGGCCATGGTCAGAGCAGCGGCCTGATCTGCGCCGTGCAGGGTTGCGACTGCAAGGTCATGAGGGACAAGCACGGCGACGTCGTGGCGCCCTGCGAGTGCGACTTCAAGGTCTGCGTCGAATGCTTCACCGACGCCGTCAGGAACTCCGGCGGGCTCTGCCCGGGGTGCAAGGAGCCTTACAAGACGACAGAGTTGGACGAGCTCCTGGGTGCCGGCGGAGGGCGGGTGCTGACGCTGCCGCAGGCCCCGTCTGCAGAGCCTAAGATGGAGAGGGCGCTGTCCGTGGTGAACAACCACAAGATGGCGCGGACGCAGACCTTCGTGCAGGGGGGCGACCAGTTCGATCACTCCCGATGGCTGTTCGAGACCAAGGGAACATATGGCTACGGGAACGCCATCTGGGCCGACGCGGACGATGACGATGACGGTGACGGCGACGGCAGAGGCGGCGGCCATGGGCGACGGAAGGCGTTCGTTGACAAGCCGTGGAGGCCTCTTACGCGCAAATTGAAGATTAGTGCAGGCATACTCAGCCCGTACAGGTATCTCCACTTGATCACTTTTTCGTTTCTTGTTAATTATTTTGTTTACTTTGACGAAATTTTAATCCTGTTAAACAAAATCTAAAGGGCACACAGATTTTGAACACTGTTAGATTGTGGGATCTTTGGTCACATGTTTTAGATTAATGCCACAAAGAGAGATCTCTAGTGCAAAACATATTATAAAGTGAGTTAAATTAGTCTTTGTAGGGAAGTTTATGAAGTTATAGATTAGTATCTTTTGAGCAAATAGAGGTTGGTGATCTAACCCTCTTGAGATAAGCCCTTCTTAAATAGCAATGAACATAAACATTAGAAAAAAAAAAAAGGAGAAGAAAACTACAACTCTTATTGGCTTATGACGTGTACATTTCTCTTAATGTTCAACCTTATATCTTTGTAGTTCTCAAACTTTGCACCAAGTAATTTCAATAGTTTCACAGCTACAATGTATTTCCTCTTCCATTTGTTCATTGGATTGTTGTCATTTTTATGCCACAAGTGTTAAATATAACATGATATAAATACTCGTATAATAAGAAATTGAAAAAAATACCCTCCCCTGCCTTTCCTTTTTTTTTCGTAGCTTTTCATTTCAATATATATATATATATGTCAAATTAAAACGAATGTATAAATTTTTATATATGTAAACCCCAAAATTCATAAGTAATTTTAGAGGTAACTAAACTGATAGAAGTGATGAACAATTTAATTCTTGAACTAATAATTTTTTATATGTACACGCCCGTCTATGTTTCTTATATTATTCAGAAATGGACTGAAAATTTGCTTTTAGCCGATTAAATGGCAGAGAATTTTAGTTATATATATATATGATAATATATATAAAAATAAATAAATATACATTTCTCATTACATTGACCGGCTCTGTTATTCCCTGATAGGCTCCTTATTATGGTTCGACTGGTCGCACTCGTCCTGTTTCTTGCATGGCGGATCACCCACAAGAACCCCGACGCCATATGGCTATGGGGGATGTCTGTCGTCTGCGAGATATGGTTCGGTTTCTCATGGCTCCTCGACCAGCTTCCCAAGCTCTCTCCCATCAACAGAGCGACCGATTTGACCATCCTCAAAGAGAAGTTTGAGACGCCGACGCGTTACAATCCGGCCGGACTGTCCGATCTCCCGGGCATGGACATCTTCGTCTCCACTGCTGACCCGGAGAAGGAGCCCGTGCTGGTCACCGCGAACACCATCCTCTCCATCCTCGCGGCCGACTACCCTGTGGAGAAGCTCTCCTGCTACGTCTCCGACGACGGCGGCGCGCTCCTCACTTTCGAGGCCATGGCCGAGGCCGCGAGCTTCGCCAACATGTGGATCCCTTTCTGCCGCAAGCACAACATCGAGCCCAGGAACCCCGAGAGCTACTTCAGTCTCAGGAGGGACCCTTACAAGAACAAGGTGCGCCCGGACTTCGTCAAGGACCGTCGGCGGATGAAGAGGGAGTACGATGAGTTCAAGGTCAGGATCAACGGGTTGCCGGACTCGATCCGGAGGCGCTCGGACGCGTTTCATGCTCGCGAGGAGATCAATGCCATGAACCTGCAACGAGAGAAGGTCGGCGACGACCCGACGGGCCCTGTGAAGATTCCAAAAGCTACCTGGATGGCAGATGGCACCCATTGGCCGGGCACCTGGATCATCCCCTCGGGCGAGCACGCGAAGGGCGATCATGCTGGCATTATTCAGG
Organism: Pontederia crassipes; assembly: GCA_030549335.1. Classification (NCBI taxonomy): domain Eukaryota; kingdom Viridiplantae; phylum Streptophyta; class Magnoliopsida; order Commelinales; family Pontederiaceae; genus Pontederia; species Pontederia crassipes. The sequence continues at coordinate 47,168,188 of CM060189.1, read as the reverse complement.
TACGAGTACCAAGTGGAGTGCAGATAGGAAGAGAGAAGGTTCAAACAGATTGCTCATGGCGACTTGTATGCTTATGTTTCAGGTGATGTTGAAACCCCCTAGTGGTGATCCCACGTACGGGGACAACGACGAGAACACACCGTTCGACTTCAGCGACGTAGACGTCCGCCTGCCGATGTTGGTCTACGTCTCCCGTGAGAAGCGCCCGGGCTACGACCACAACAAGAAGGCTGGCGCCATGAACGCTCTGGTTCGCGCCTCCGCCATCATGTCCAATGGCCCCTTCATCCTCAATCTCGACTGCGACCACTACGTCTACAACTCCCAGGCCTTCCGCGAGGGCATGTGCTTCATGATGGACCGCGGCGGCGATCGTCTCTGCTACGTCCAGTTCCCCCAGCGGTTCGAGGGCATCGACCCTTCCGACCGGTACGCCAATCACAACACTGTCTTCTTCGACGTGAACATGCGCGCGCTCGACGGCCTTCAAGGCCCGGTTTACGTGGGAACCGGATGCTTGTTCCGACGCATTGCGCTGTATGGTTTTGATCCGCCGCGCTCCAAAGAGCACAGTGCCGGGTTCTTCAGCTGCTGCTTTGCGCGGAAACGGAAACATCGTGTGTCCGTGAATCCTGAGGAGACGCGTTCGCTCCGGATGGGCGACGAAGAGGATGAGGATATGAACATGTCGACATTTCCGAAGAAATTTGGCAACTCGAGCTTCTTGATCGATTCCATACCCGTGGCGGAGTTCCAAGGTCGTCCTCTAGCTGACCACCCGGCGGTGAAGAATGGTCGCCCGCCCGGCGCCCTCACCGTGCCCCGCGACGCCCTCGACTCCTCCACGGTCGCCGAGGCCATCAGCGTCATCTCGTGCTGGTACGAGGAGAAGACAGAGTGGGGGCAGCGTGTCGGGTGGATCTACGGCTCCGTGACTGAGGACGTGGTCACCGGTTACAGAATGCACAACAGAGGGTGGAGGTCGGTCTACTGCGTGACCAAGCGAGACGCATTCCGGGGCACGGCGCCCATCAACCTCACGGATCGTCTTCACCAGGTGCTCCGATGGGCGACGGGCTCAGTTGAGATCTTCTTCTCCCGCAATAACGCCTTGTTCGCCAGCCCAAAGATGAAGGTACTCCAGCGGCTCGCCTACCTCAATGTCGGTATATACCCGTTCACCTCCGTCTTCCTCATCGTGTACTGCTTCCTTCCGGCGCTCTCGCTCTTCTCCGGCCAGTTCATCGTGCAGACCCTGAACGTCACCTTCCTCCTCTACCTGCTCATCATCACCGTGACGATGTGCCTACTGGCCTTCCTCGAGGTCAAGTGGTCAGGCATCGACCTCGAAGAATGGTGGCGAAACGAGCAGTTCTGGCTCATCGGTGGCACCAGCGCCCATCTCGCGGCCGTGCTGCAGGGCCTGCTTAAGGTCGTCGCCGGCGTGGAGATCTCCTTCACGCTCACTTCCAAGTCCGCCGGCGACGACGTCGACGACGAGTTCGCCGACCTGTACGTCCTTAAGTGGACGTCGCTGATGATACCCCCACTCACCATCATAATGGTGAACCTGATTGCCATCGCCGTCGGGTTCAGCAGGACCATATACAGCGTGATCCCACAATGGAGTAAGCTGCTGGGCGGAGTGTTCTTTAGCTTCTGGGTGCTGGCTCACATGTACCCCTTCGCCAAGGGGCTCATGGGGAGGAGGGGAAGGACGCCCACCATCGTCTTCGTCTGGTCGGGCCTCATCGCCATCACCATCTCGCTGCTGTGGGTGGCCATCAAACCGCCCTCGGCCAACTCCGACATCGGTGGTTCTTTCACGTTCCCTTGATGCCTTAGAAGATGCCATACATGCAAGAGCAGCGAGTTGCACAGCTAAGAAAAGATCAGAGTTTGTTCAGAGTAGCTACGAAGTTATTCTTTTGCCCAGAATTATTTTGTCATGTTTATAGTTCCTCTTTTTTCCCCTGTTCTGCTTACACTTATTAGCATTATTTGACTAGAAAAAGAATTCAAGACACTGTTATACAGAAACTTTCCACTTACGAGTTCGACTGTTTAATATAGAGATGCGGGATAAACATTTTATTGCTGTTGATTTCATTGGCAATGTTCATGTATCATGTGTGAGTTGGGATTTGGGACAGTAAGAAATTAAACCGTTTGAACAGAGTAGAATGATTTGAAGCTGTTTGTTGTGAACAAGCTAAGCAAAGGCAGATGCAAATATCTTTAGGAGCCGGAATTAGGAAAAAAATGGACTAAATCCAGGAGAGATCCCTGACACGCATCCAAATTTAGCCAAGTAACAAATTCCCACATAATCTTGCTGTAAATAGGTTGTTCATGTCATTTCTTAAGTTTTGTGGCCTGCTGGCTGCTGAACTGGAACTGATTCATATATATAGCAAGGGAAGAACCTTTCGATAGATCAGCTGTAACGCAAACGCAAAAGAATTCCTAGCTATAGATCGAATCTGTCCTTAATCGGTACTTCCACCATCATGCTAACAAGATCACATGAGAACATCAACCCTGATCATGAGGTCGACGACGGAGCCACCATGATGGAGCTCCAGAACGCCTGGTTCCGGAGTAACTTCGTGGTCGCCAATCTCATGGACGCCCACGAACAACACATCCTGCGCCTTTCGGACACCGACTCCATGCTGGGCATGATCCGGAGCGAACCCTGCCAGTCACAGTTCCTCCAGTACCTACGGCTCATGCAGCCGGGTTGGACCTCCGTCGACGACGCCATAAGGGGCATTGGTGTACAAGGTGATAAGAAACAATTCCATCTGCCGCCGCCTCGCGCTCACGTCAACGACGGCGGCGTCAGACAGTTCACGCACATGGAGCAGTTCGCCAAGGAGCTCACGCCGAGCGACGTCGGGAAATTGAACCGGCTGGTGATACCAAAGAAGCACGCCACGGAGTGCTTCCCGCACGTGGACTCGACGTCGGCGGCGGACGAGACGGTGCTCGAGTTCGTGGACCGCGACCGCAGGAGGTGGCGATTCCGCTACTGCTTCTGGAAGAGCAGCCAGAGCTACGTGTTCACGCGCGGCTGGAATAACTTCGTGAGGGAGATGAGGCTCCGGGCGGGGGACGTGGTGGTGTTCTGCCGGTGCAAGGAGATGACGGAGGGATCCCCGCAAACGTACTGGTCGATCGATACGGTTCGGCGCCGCAGCAATGGCGGCGGCGCTGTTCAATCCGGCGAACGTAATTGTCCGGTCGCTGAGATGGAACAGGAAGTTGATGATGAGGAGCAGGAGGAGGAGTTCTTGCACCAATCATGCGAGTCGATGGAAGGTGATAAGAAGGAAAAGGGCTTCCAACTATTTGGGGTTTGGATGGCACCAAGAGAAGAAATAATTTTGTGATTAGTTCATACAGTATGTGCTACTCCAATGTAGTTTTATTAAAAAAAAATAATTCCATTTAATTTTAGAAAATGAGTTCTTTTATTAGGTTTATTGATGATAATGATGACCTTGATACATGGCCCATGACAAATGTGCTAACTAAGTATATGACATGAAAAATAGGCGATTTGATATTGCCCTTCAATTCGAATTTGTGGCCCAGCCACTTCTTTTGACGTCACAAGGGGTGAAATCATAAAACCAAACAATTAAATTTAAATTTAAATATTCAACGAAAAATCAATGTTAAAAAATAAACTAACTATGAAAATTTCTAAAATTTTCGGCACGCATAAATTCGTCCATACGTCATATACAATATTTATCCATATCCTTCACATGTAATTTATAAAGTTTAATATGCATCACTAGCAATTTATAAGATCATTACTGGCAATTCAACAAATAGCAAAAAGGATGGGACACATGCCCAAAACAAATGAGTCATATGCTCACTTTCTAATCAAAATTACGAGCCAGATGTTCATAAATCATATAACATGAGCGTCCATCGCTCTACACTATAAATCCAGTATCTCTAAAAAATCATTCAAAATATTATTCAAGTTAGCAATTCGTATAAGAAAATGAATGAATACAACGTAACTAAAACAACGATCACGCCTCTCACTCATGGCCAATTCATGTTCCCTATATTTCTTATTTCATACCAAGCAAGCAAGCAAGTATGACTTTCATTCAGTACCTGCAAAAATTTAATGAACGGGGTGAGCATCAAGAAGCTTAGTGAGTCAAACGACTATCTCAAATATTAAAACAACGCAGGAAAAACCAACTTCTTTATTTCCAGAAATTTATTCCAAACCCCTTTCATTTCTGCAAGAAAATTCATTTAAATAATAATCATACCGAAATGAATGTTATGAGTGTACATGCATGGTAATAAGATAACATCATAAAATTTGGAGAAAACATAATCAAACACGGATATTCATACCACTCATCAATTGAGTGCTTCTTCACTATGTCACCACAGGGTGGTTGTTCTAATTTTGTCCTTTGTGTCACTATATCGTCATAGGACGTTGAACTACTCCTCGTGTCACTATATCGATACAGAGCTTATTTCTTTTCTTTCTCCACTTATCCCTCATGTTCACGGGTGATTGTTATAATTTCATCTTTCATGTCAATATATCGACACATGGTGTTGAACATGCTCCTCACGTCACTATATCGACATAGAACAAATCGAATCTCAATCGATCTACTCGGAGTTGGTCAATCCTCTGAGGTAAAAATACTTCGCCTTATGCAGGATTTTACATGAAATGCACATGATGCATGAATACTATTTCAAAGTGGAAGTTTAGGATTAGAAATCATTGTATAAAAATTTTCTTTTCAAAAATCAAATATTTACTTCAATTTCACAAGGAAGAATTTCGTAATAAAACATCACAAGTCATATGATGACACACATGAATCATACAATAAGTATGATTATGCACGAAGGAAACTATTACGAAAATTCATTCTATGTCGAGTGGAACAATGTCATCACTTCGAAAAGTTAAGCAATTCATATTAATTGAAATCAATTCCCTCACATTGGATTCGTCGAGTCCCAAATTATCTCCTCGTCCGAATTCAAATCAAAAGTAAACACAACATATCACATTCATTAGTTGATTAATTAATATTATAAAAGTAAACTTGATATTTCACTCTTCATAACAACTCGACGTGTTTATCATAAACTAAATCATATTATGGATTTGCTACAACACTTACCAAGGCGGAAAATGAAGGCCTTGTCAACTAGTAGTGGCTTAATCAAATCTCAACAAACAACAAACTATCGCCTTCCGATTAACAAGCCCTATAAGCAAAGTTCAAATCAATCTTTAAGATAATTTTCAATTAAGACTTTAACTACATTATAAAAATTTACTTTTAGTTATCCGGGCATTTATACCACAATAATTGTAGACACCGCTCTCAGAACTACAACTGCACCCATCGGAACTTTCTAAAAGCCGCCGAACGTCTTCTTCATCAATAATAAAAAAAATTACCTTAAATTTATTCATAAAACTAAAATCCAATCACATGTACATTTCCATTCGCTTACCAATCGCGATATGAGGATGTCGCTGGAGAACGATTGAAATCCGAAACCTATGAACCTAAAAGGAATTAGCGATTAATCTTAATTGGACAATAATATGAACCATTTCTCAATTTGTGCACCTACCAGAGCATCGTGATGAGCTCGGCCAGAGCTCCCTATCGGCTCGTCGAAAATATCGTCGAAAAAGTTTATTGAAAAATCTTAACTCGGTCACCTACGTGATTTGGAACAAGAACACATTTAAAGTTTGTCAAAATGATGCTAATTGACCTAAGAATAATGTTCAACTCACCAGGAGAAAGATCATTGCGAATCAGAGTCAGAATTATCGTCGGTGAACTTCCCCTTCCCTCACGTTCTAAGCTTTCTACATCGCACACAATGAATCGATCATCGTCTAACCTATGTCAAAGTGTTCGTTTCTTCGTCCTCTTTTCATCGGTGCCTCTTGTGCAAAAAACGATGACCAAACGACGAAAATGGATGGCCAAAAATAGGGTCGGTTGGTCATCTCGCGCAGTACTGTAGCACTCGCTGGGTGGGTGGGCGTGGGGGGTGGTAGTGAACAATAGCGGAGCAGGGGAGGAAGAAGACTAGCATCCTTTTTTCACACGTCACTTTATTATTATTATTATTATTATTATTATTATTATTATTATTATTATTATTATTATTTTCAGCTATTCATTCCTGCATAACGACCAAAAAGTCTTTCCTTTTAAACTTAATTCCACCTTTTTTTTAAATGTGCAAAGCATTACAGAATTAGTAAAAGCAATGTGGGATTACATTAAAATTATCACAACTCTAGAAAATGAGGGTAAATTATACGGATGATCCTTCAACTTTAGCTCAATATCTCAACGGTCCCTTAATTTTAATTTGTAAGTCGATTGTCCCGAACTTTATTTTTCTTGCACCCATGATCCCCTGGCCACTAATAGACAATTTTTTGGTTATATTGATGATGTGACACAATAAAAATAATAAAATATTATAGAAATAAAAAACTCTGCCATGCGAGCTCGTCGGCAGGCGAGCTCATGCCCACATACGAGCTCGCACAAGGGGTGTCGGCCTCCCGGCGAGCTCATATCTCGAGGGCTTTTGCGGGATTGCCAAGTTATCTATTTTCTTGTACTTTTCCTTGTTTTAGATTACTTTTGTACTTAGTTTTATTTTCAAGTGTGATAGTGATAGTTTCATGATATGCACTCTAGAAAAAAGTGTAACCCCTAGCTTGTCTTCCATGTCACAAAGCTACCTTCCGAAATGGTGTTAGTCGTTCCTCGAAGCCCTTTGTAATCATTATATTTACTCAACAAAGATTTCAAACATTTCCAAAATTTAGCATCGTGTCTCGAGCGTGGGGGTGGCAACCCACAAAGCGTCCCAAATTGTCACAAGCGATCGAGCATTCCGCATAGGCATCCGTTTGTTTACAAACGCCTCCACCGAAGCGTTCGTTTGTTCACAAACATTTCCGCCGAAGCGTCCAATCAGAACCAAACGTCTCAAAAATTGTGGCATTGAGAAAATGACATAAAAAGTCTCCCGCAAAGCGCTCAAAAGAGTTTGTCTAAATGTTGGACACGTCTAGACGTTGCACGATCGATCGAGTGAAAAATGACCCATAACACTCGCAAGGGAGTCTGCGCCCCCCTTTTTTTTCCTCGCGCGTGGCGAGGAAGAAAATGGGGGCCGATGCCCCTGTGTGAGCTCGCTGGCAAGAGAAGAAAAAGGGTCTGACTTTCATTTACAAGGGGCGTCGCCCCCCTCGCGTGCGACGAGGAAGAAGGGGGCTGGCGCCCCCTCGTGCGAGCTCACATGTCAGGGCTTTTTTTATTTTTTATAATATTTTTTTATTTTTTAGTTTGCCACATCATCAGCATAATTGAAAAATTAGCTATTACCGATCAGGAGGACGATGCGTGCAAGAAAAATAAAATTTGGGACAATCGAGTTACAAATTAAAATTAGATGACCATTGAGATATTGACTTGAAGTTGTGGTATTATCCGTATAATTTATCTAGAAAATGGAGTATTAAAAATATAATTGCGTAATAATCGTTAGCTCATTTAATTTTAAAACATTGGAATGACAATTTTATCAAATCACATCATTTATCATGTATTGCTTATAAAATAAAAAAGGGAATGAACTGTTAGTTTTCAACACGATGGATCTACACCGAAAAACAAATTATAATTTTAACGAGAGGAGTTAACTCGCTTTTTTTGGATAGCTGCTCACTTGATTAACATGTTGACAATGTAGGAGAGCATGGTGATTAATAAATAGAACCAAAGTGATTAAATATTAATGCACATTGAAGACTAATGACAGCGTGACTATTAAATTTAACAAAAATATTTGATGAATATAATCAGTTGGATTAATTAATCACAATACAATAACACAAATTTATGTGCATATATAATGTACATTGTCATATGCATAAGGTATTTATAACATAATTAATTAATTCTATATACTTTTATTTATTTAAGAAAACATTATTTATCATAAAAATATAAAATTAGCAAGTTTTAAAAACAAATATAAAAGAATAAATAATTTATATGATACAAGACGTTAAAAAAATAAAATAAGAAACATTAATTTAATGCTAAATACAAACTTTTAAGATAAAAATGACATATTAAAAAATGTTCAAATGATAATCTCTAAAATTATTGATAGTTTTGTTCTCTAAACTTTATTTTTTTAAAATTGTGTTTGTAAAAAAACAATATAAGTGTGATTGAATCAAATTTTTATTTGCTAGGTCAAACTTTCAAATTTTAATGCAAAAATATAATCTAAATGAGTTTGGCAAAATTAAAATAACACATTTATTTCTCTTGACTATGTATAAAAATGGAATCATGGTTCTTTCTAAGTTCTTCATGAATAGTTGAATTGACATGTTAGTTTGAAGTATATTTGGATGGAGTGGAATGTAATGATGAAGAACTAGGAGTTTATGTGATAGCAAAAATAGATGTGTTGGATTAGTTTTAGATAAATTTCACTAAATATTGTCCAACTTTAACGTTTGCTCAACGTTACAATCAAACTTCACTTTTATAATAAGATTGTCCTTCATTTTTTAAGTTATTTCGCCAACTATCCTTTTGATATATGATCAACGATTTTTCAGTCGTGCTGTCGATGTGGCGTCCACACGACGATTTTCACTCTCCTTCATGCCTGCAGCCGTCTGACATGACATCATTAAAAATATTTAAAAAAAATAAAAAAAAGCATCATAAGGAATGACGGATCGCCCTCCTTTGCGACCTCCAACGAGGTTGTCGAAAAAGGGGTTGGGCACAATTGAGGGGACCCCCTTTCTCGGCCTCATTTTTTATTTTGTAATATTATTTTATCTTTAATGATGCGGATGACTGCTTGCGTGGAGAAGAGAGAAAATCACCGCATAGACGTCACGTCGATAACGTGATAAAAAAATCACCGATGAGAGGTTAAAAGAATAGTTGGTGAAATAAGTTAAAAAATGAAGGACAATTGTTAGAAAGTGAAGTTTGATAATAATATTGTGAAAGTGTCTAAAGTTAAATATAAATTATAATTTTATTAAAAAATAAAAGTATAAAGTAAAAATTTTATTGAAAAATTATTAAAAATATATTATTTAAATATAAAAATTAATTTTTATTTATTAATAAAATATTAAAGTTTTTTAAATAAAATGATAAGTAACAAATAATAGTATACTAATCCTTTAATTATAAATATATTTATATTTAACAAATAAATTATTTTACAAGAGAAATATGAGAGGTAGAAAATAAGGAAAGAAAAAATGAAATTAGAAAAAGATTGTTTGTCACATCAACAAAAAAGATTCTGTTCTAGTGACCTAATTAGACCATTAGAATTAGGAGTTCCCTGATTCCACTACGAAAAGGCCATAGGCCATATGCTTGAGGGAACCAATTTTGGCTCCATCGCCCAACAGTTCTTATCTGCAAACTAAATTAAAAAATAAAATAAAAAATAAAAAAATAAAATTCTTCTATCTATCTTACATTATAAATTATTTGCTTTATCTGTTGTTAAGTTATTTAGTTACCGATCCCAAATTCATACATTATTTTGTTTAATTTTATCCATTTTCGCTATATATTCGACGCACCCGTTCGTGTTCTCCTTCCTTCCTCAAGAGCGGTGCTGCCGTCTGCCTCCCTCGTTCCATCCGCGGACCCGAAATCTCCACCTCCCGAGAGAAAAGCGCCTCCTTTGCGTCGCCGGACTCACTCAATATCTCCTCTCTCCTTCTTTTGGCTGAATTGGCAAATTCGTCGAGGCGTTTGGATCCTGCAAACCGATGGAAGTGTGAGTTCGATCGCTTTCCGTTCTTTTTTGGAATCTTCCTTCTTTTTGTTCTCTCTCTCATTCGCGTCTCGTCTGCTTAGAGTTGCTTCGGCTCCTGGAAAGGTGCTGATCACCGGAGGATACCTCATTTTGGAGCGGCCCAACGCCGGAATAGTTGTCAGCACGACCGCTCGCTTCTACGCCATCGTCAGGCCGCTCTATGATGAGATCAAGCCCGAGAGTTGGGCGTGGGTGAGTGAATCTCTCGTCCGTGATCCTTAAAGCTTACGACCTAAAGTTGGACTGTCTAGCGATTACAAGAAATCGTAGTTCCAAAAAATGACATTTTGATGACGGAGTATTTCAACTTGCGGCATAGATAATATTAGAAACTACGATTGCTGAACACTTCATAAACGCTTGCTTCGAGGCAAATATTCACTTCCTACACATTTTATGCAAGATCTATAGGAGCCGGCAGCTGGAATTGGGATTATAAGTTAGTTTGTCTTAATAATTTGATTCTTCCATCGTTCTTTTCAATACTGTAATAACAAATCACCATGTGGGATGCGTTACCTTTAAACTTTAGCAGTGCCTAAACTTGAAGTTGGGGTAACTGATATGTCAATAAACTCCTACAGATTGAACTGTGGCATTCGTGATTGAACTTTGAGTGTCTTTCTGGTACCTTGGTAAGCAGAATCTGTTGTCTACAAAATAAACATGGCTTCAACACTCAATCAAGGATGATTCTATTCTTTTTTAGTGTAACTTGTATTGATTGGAATTGGAGTACTCTACTGTCTTCTTATTCGGCAATTGATTTGGAATTTCTTTGCTTCCACAAGTAAAGGAAATTGCATATGCCAAACTTGATGTGATGCATGCAAAACAAAACTCAATGCTACCAAGATCACCAAGTCAAATCAAGTATAATGTGTGAATAAAGTGTTGATCCTCAAGGACTTATCTGCTTTGTCTTTTATTTTAAATTATTTAGATGATAAAAATTGGATAAAGTCTGCTTCTAAATGAAAAGCAGATTAAATTGATCCAATTACAATTCAGATCATATGAATGAGAATTGTTTAGATGAGATAAATGCTAGTGTCTAATCAAGTATCCTTTGTTATCATTTTGAAAATATGAGTTTAAAATAGGGTTAATTCCTTTAACACCCCCTCAATTATAACTTTTTTCCACATCTAACCTTAAACTATCAATTTACAAATTTTAGTCCCCAAACTTCTTTAAATTTGACACTTAAGTCCTTTAGCTAATTTTAATCTAAATTTTGTTAGGTTTTTTTCTAATAACTATCAAATGACATTTTGGCCCCTTACTTTGTAATATGAAAATAATGTAAAAAAGGAAATATTGACTCAAGCATAGTATTGCATAAACAATTAATATTTTTATCTCTATAAATTATTTTATATCTTAAAATTATTTTATTGCAAGATGTAACTAAGGGTAAAAATGACATTTCATAATTAAATTTAGTTGAAGGACCTGTGTCAAATTTAGAATAGTTTGAGGACTAAAATTTGTAAATTTATAGTTTCGGGTTAGATGTGGAAAAAAGTTATAGTTCAAGGGGTGTTAAAGGGATTAGCCCTTTAAAATAAATCCAAATTTATCTGATGGAAAGAATGCTTAAAGATAAAGAACTCTTCAACTGCCTAAAGATTAGCTAGAGATAGTTCAACCAAACTGATCTCCAACTAACTTTAGATAATTTGCATAAAAATAAGGATGTGATTCTATTTCAAAAACACTTAAATATTCCACACAATTCTCAATCTCATTCAAGTAAATAGAGATGAAACACAAAATGTCTATCAATAAATGCAGAATCAACCTACTACGAGCCCGGAATGAATCAAACTCGACGGTACCAACTGGTTAAATAAAAAATCGAAACAACTAAGAGGAAAGTATTAACCACATTATTCATATAAAAAAATCAGAATAACAATTTTATTCAAAGATCTAACAAGGTTCAACGAAGTTAACCCTAACTAGGTCTAACATGATTACAATGGAGAGATAAGAAAGCACCTCGACTCTGAACTCATTCGGGTGAATCTACTTGAGTCGACGACCAATGGCTCTCTCTACTTCTAACATGAAGCTACGATCTCTAGTGATGGATGATTGAAAAGTGGTGGTATGGAAACACAGTTATAGGATAGCTCGGTCCCCTGATGGTTCTATTAGACTGGCAAAAGCATTTTGTGATGTTATCGATGAAATGTTGTTTGTCGAACTGAGAATTGAAATTTTTGTGAGACAACATGGACTGCTTTGTCATGGATAGTTGCAACTATCAATCACCTTTGTTACCTGCCATGTGGATGAGCTTGGCCCATTTCTAGTGAAAACATGCCGTTTTGTATAGCGTGTAGAAGTTTATCATGCGGATGTTTGGTTCATAAAGATGGCACGGCCCATTTTGAGGAGAACACAACCTTATCATGAGGCAGTGTTGATAGATTCGTATATTCCTTCCTTCATCAGCATGTCGATTAACACGGCCCGTGTTGTGGATTTAGTTGTGAACTGCTTCGAACACACCATGCTGGCACGGACATAGTCTACATGGAGAACACCACTCATTTTGATACAACATGAGCCGTGTTAGTGAAAATCCTTGTTTCTTCATTTCTTTAGCTCTAATTCTTTGGTTTGATTACTTCTAGCTCACTGCAGCTCCATTTCCATTGTCTTTGAAGATGAATCAACGAAAAGCAGGTAGATTCGTGAGGACAGTGATGAGAATCTGGATCATCTCTTTTTTGGGTGCTCTGTGGCAAGGGCTGTATGCAGGGAGGCAGGTTGTCATTGATTGAACACAACTTCAGCACATAAATTTTGGAGAACATACCGACTTGGAGGTTGTCAATGAGATATCATCATCTTTACCTCGAAGCAACAACGAGCGATTCCAATTGCGTTTTTGTGGTCCATAGGGTCTCAACGCAATGGAGTCATAGGCAAACACACCTACATTGAAAATGTGGTGACATCTGCCAAGCATATGGTGCATAGTTGGATGGTGTAATGTAACATGTTCATTAGAATGATCTGATCCCATGTAACTGACTTTTGCAACCATCCTTCCTGCTCTCAAAAAATAAAAAAATAAAAAATAAATAAATAAAAAAGTAGCTAGATTTAGCATTTCAATTGACACAGCCTGTGTCTGTTTAGTTGCGATTAGCCTCGGACGCTGACCATGCTGGCGTGGGCAGAGCCTAAATGGGGAGCATGGCTATGTTGATTTCAACATAGGCCTCGTTAGTGCAAATTCTTGTTTCTTCATTTATTCAGCTCCGAATTTTGGTCTGAATCGAGTCCAACATCAAGAGGAAAAGTGAGCTCTAAAGCCGGTTCATTACCTCTATCTCACGACGACTCCATTAATGGCATGCATCATGATGTGATTCCTATTTTCATATTTTGACTTCTTGCAGGCATGGACAGATGTTAAGGTGACTTCTCCTCAGCTTTCAAGGGTGGTGAGCTATAAGTTATCACTAAAGAACTCAACCCTTCAATGCTTATCTTCAAGGCAAGTTTCTTATGGAACCTACTAGGAATCACATTAGATTATTTCATCTTTATGCATGCATTGCATTCCATCTTCATTCACATATGTCCTTCCTGCAGGGCTTTCTAATTGTTTTAAATCAGTACGTGGTAGTTATAAGATGCGTATAAACTGTTGATCCAATTGATTGCTTAAGCAGTTTAGTTAGACCTTTGTGCGTTGCACTTATATATCAAATTACGGATTTGGCGTGAATCAATATAAGCTTTGATTCCAGGGACCATGCAAATCCCTTTGTGGAGCAAGCAGTGCAATATGCTGTATCAGCTTCAAAGGTGGTTTTGACCGACAATGAAAGGAAGGATAGATTACAGAAGTTACTTCTACAAGGTACTTCAGTACTAAGCTGACCTTTAACAATTCTCTTTTATTTTCTTTGTTCATGGTACTTCTGGCTCATTTTCACTATTTTGAGTTATGTATCCTTTCAGATTGCTGCTAAATTATTTATGAACCTTCTATGCAGGCTTAGATATTACGATATTAGGATCCAATTCCTTCTATTCTTATCGGAATCAGGTACCTTGTCCTGTATTACTTCATTTGTGTGTTTAATTAATTCAATCTGTCATTTAAAAAGAAATTAATTCAATCTGTCCCCTCCTTTGAAATATTGTATTTTGTTTTTTTTCCTTGAATACTTTAAGTGCCTGATTCCAATGGGCATCATTTCCTACTTTTCCATCTTGTTGTTCACTTGGATTTGTTTTCTTGTATATTTTCTGTTTCATTATGTTTATTTAGAAACATTTGGATGGATAATCCCAATTAAGTTATAAGTTACCGTTTAACGTTATTGTGCACTGATTTTGTTCTTAGATTGAAGCAAGAGGAATAACTTTGACCCCGGATGCATTAGCTGCACTTCCACCATTTTGCTCAATAACTTTTAATTCAGAGGCATCCAGTGGAATAGATTCTGGCAAGAACTGCAAACCTGAGGTTGCAAAAACAGGACTTGGCTCTTCTGCTGCGATGACCACATCGGTGGTTGCTGTTCTACTTCACTATTTTGGAGCTGTTACTCTCCCTTTTGCAAGATCAGCTCCATCAAACGAGAAGACTTCTAGTTCAGACCTTGATTTGGTACACATTATAGCTCAAACTGCGCACTGTATAGCTCAAGGGAAAATTGGCAGTGGGTTTGATGTCAGTGCTGCTGTTTACGGTAGTCAGCGATATGTTAGGTTTTCTCCTGCAGTTCTTTCGTCCGCGCAGGTTTCCACTGTTCATATACTGATTAACGATTATTCATGCTTTAACATATAGAATATGAGTACATTTTGATTCTTATGCTTGTGACTTTTCTTTATTTATTTGGTAGTATTTTTTTTAAACAGATTTATTTGGTTGTTGGTCCCAAGTCCGGATAAAGGAGGAGGGTTGTGTTAGGCCCTGACAGCCAGCGTAAAATCCTGTCGAATCTCATGAACATGGATCAACGAAGCGTCATCCATGTAGCCGACCCTACCTAGTGGGATAAGGCTTTGTTGTTGTTGTTGTTGTTGTAGATTTATTTGGTTGTTAAATTGTGTTCTAATGTTAGCTTATTTTTTTTATAGCTTTATCAAATTCCCCACATCTGTGGATAAACTTCTAAGAGTTTGTAATATGTGATCTGAAGACGCTCTTTGTTTTTCTTGTAAACCTTCAGTCATCAGTTCATTGATCTAGGGTGAATATTTCTCAGGAATATTTCTCACTTTCAACAGTCATATAGTCAGGGATCTCAAATTAATTGTATAATTGTTTTTTTGAGAAATAAATTAATCTTATAATTATTGTTGAGTAAATGTATGAAGTTTTTGTTGTTTGATCATAGAAAATACTTGTTCTCTACGTTGGCTTATTGCGAAACTGCAGGTTACAGGAGGAATCAGTACGCCTGATGATATCACGGATATTTTAAAGGAGAAATGGGATCATGAGAAGTCTGCATTTGCTTTGCCTCCACTCATGACCCTAGTAAGTTGTTCATCTGTTTTCTTGATATTTTCACTCCATGCCCATGATGATAAGTTGGAAGTTGAAAGAACAATACAAGTTTCTAGTTATCATGAGAGATGTCAACATGATTAATTCTTCACAGCATATGCAGCCACTTTTTATGCTGGAAGACGAATTATGGCTCTCTGTGGTAATTTTCTTGTATTTTATGACAGCTACTTGGTGAACCTGGTACTGGTGGTTCATCAACCCCATCGATGGTGGGTTCTGTGAAACAATGGCAGAAGTCTGATCCCCAGAAATCACATGAAACATGGAAAAAGATTGCAGAGGCAAATTCAATCCTAGAGACACAACTCAAAAGTTTGACCACATTAGCTAAAGATCACTGGGAAGCATACTACTATATAATGAATGCTTGCAGCCATCATCCTTATGGAATGGTAACTTTTTTCTGACATGTTTATTGTAGGGCATGTGATACATATTGATTGTCAAAATTTCTTCCAGTAGTGTTCTCCAAAGGTGTCTTAAAAGTTTCTAAATGTAATTATATCTATTTTCAATGTATAGCAACGTATAATTTTAGGATCTTTATGGTATCAACAACTTTATTGACCTCTTTGGGTTAAACCTTCCAATAGTTCATTCAATACTTCATAATTTTTAATTGATTGTTATACATTTGTCTTTATTAATAACCAATATTGTGATCCATATATGTAAAATATTATAGGTTATATGTATTTTTCTTAATGCCACATAATTGCTAATACACTTATGACTAATGTTTACATAAGTATGAGCATTGGTTTGTTAACATTTATATGCATAATGTTATTTAAATTAGTAAGAGGTATTTATTTGGTTATGAAAATGCGTTGCTACATTTCGTTTCGATAAGCTCATGGTGAATTCATTACTAATTCTTTTGCTAGATGTAATTTGACATTAGAGTTCAAATTTGAAAGTTTAAACTATATTTTGGTAGATGATTAGTAGAGGACAGCTATGAACATGGATCAACGAATTTTTGCCGACCCCACCTAGTGGGATAAGGCTTTGTTGTTGTTGTTGTATTAGTAGAGGACAACTAAGTTACAGTTAATCAAATATTTTGTTTGCTACAATTTCTGTCCAATGAGATTAAGACACAAGTAACATAGAAAAGGAAGCCTTCTACGTGTACTTACCAGTTAGATTATTTACACAAAGTGAAGTTGCCAAATTGCCGGCTTTATACTTGTTTTCTTCTATCAGCTAAAAGTTCCTACAGAAGATTTTATTGAAGAGATTCCGTGCTAAGTTTTAAAGCTAGAGAATATGTACCTTAAGAGAGGATGAATGAAAAGGAAGATTTATAATGAAGTTGAAGTGCCATAATCTAGTAGTGATAACTTTATACAGTCCCTAATGTTTCAACTTGCCGAAAGGTTTGGTTACTAATAGAGCGGAATGGCGTCGTATGATCCATGTAGCCGACCCCACCTAGTGGGATAAGACTTTGTTGTTGTTGTTGTTGTTGTAATGTTTCAATTTGATTATATGATTCCTTAATTTATACTATTCAGGAAAATTTCAATAAATATCCTCGAACTTTATCCTCTTTTCCAACTCTATCCCCAACTTTACTTTGTAACCATACTACCCTCCAACTATTAACTTATTTTAGCAACCCTCCTTTCGACCTAGTATAGCTCGTTTCCCAATCATTTCGCTAATGTGGCATATTGTAAATAATAAAATAATATTAAAATAATAATTTATATAAAAGATTTCAAAAAAAGAGGGGGTGGGGTGTGTGTTCCCGCTCTCCCTCTGGCTGTCCCCCTCTCCATTGCGAGCTTGCAGGACCACTGACTCCTCCAGGAACAGCCGGACCACTCCGATGTCGAGGACGACAGCAACGAACATGCGGCCAGCAGGACCCTGACGGCGTACGTGGCACCTAGGAGGCCGAAGGCGAGGTGGCGCTGCTGCGGGCAATCAGGGAGGGGATAGCCTGAGACTGCCAGAATAGTGTGAGGAACGGGGCTGAGATGGAGAGGAAGAAGGATGTAATCGGAAGATGGAGCTCTACATGGAAGATGAGCAGCTTTATCAACCAACTGGCTGTAATCGTGAGCAGCTTGACTATCGTAGTCAGTTTTGTGTTGGGCATAGTTGGTGTAACCTTCTTCCTCCACCTCCTTCGGCCTCTTCCTTCGTCGCCTCTCCATTGACACTTTTTCCTCTCCGCCGGCCCCCTCCCCCTCTGCGCTTTTTCCTCTCCGGCTCCCCCCTCCCGCGTTGGAGAGGAGAGGGGAAAGGGGCAGCCGCCCCCTCCCCTTGGTTGGAGAGGAGAGGGAAAGGGGGCGGCTGCCTCCCTCCCCCCACTCGTATGCAGCAGAGGGGAAGGGGGGCGGCACCCCCTCCCCCTCTCCCTCCGGCCGCCTAATTGCCAGTGCCGAATCATCAACGGCCGGAGGGAGAGGGGGGTGCCCCCTCTATTTTTAATTTTGTTTATAAATTATTATATAAATTAATTTATTACTATATTTATTTAACATTATTTTATTATTTAACAATATGCCACCTCAGTGAAATGATTGGGAAGCAGGCTATACCCGGTCGAAAGGATAGTTGCTGAAATAAGTTAATAGTTAAAGGTCTGGTTACAAAGTAAAGTTGGGGGAATAATGTTGGGAAAGAGGGTAAAGTTCGAGGGTATTTACTAAAATTTACCCAACTATTCTGCTACGTTGTGTCTCTAATAAAGTTCGAGGGCATTTAATTGTCTAATCTATTTCCTTGATTTGTGAATCTAATAAAAGAAAAAAATAGAAGACCTAATAAAAATTTTGTATAAACTATAAGACATGAGGTGACTGAAACAAAAGACCCATCAACAAATTTTGTTCTACATCAATATATATGCACACCAATATATCTGCACACACACACATGTGGTGTAACCTTTTTTGAAGGTTATCGTTATCTTATGTTGTGGCCTTTCGTTCTACTTTGTAAATTGTAATAAAGCTACAGTTTATTTGAAATGGTTGCTTTTAATGTTGAAGAGTTCATATTAGGGATGAAACCTCAATTCCTTCTGCATATAAATGTCACATTGAATTTGTTCTTATAGTTTTTTTTTCATAACATTGCCGAAAGAAATTTGTGTTCCACATGGTATTTTATTCTAATATGATGAAAATGTTTTCACAGTGGATGGAGCTGGTAACCGATCCTTATCAAGGATCAGTTGTCGAGTATTTATTAGGAGCAAGAAGAACGTTCCTAGAGATCAGAACACGTATGCGAGAAATGGGCAATGCAGCTGGTGTTCCTGTAAGCTTATATGTGACTTAATGACAAAAAAAAAAGAAAAGTGTTTTGCTTTCTTTTGGCATCCTGTAGGTTCCATCTCTATGTTTTTCAGATAATTGTACTTGGTTTTTTACTTGATGCATCAGTCGCACTGGTTTTCTCAGTCAAGATATAAATAACATTTCATTCCTGCTCAAAAAAGGGTAAAATTACGTCGCCACAGCTCGGGCGGTTCACTGATAGGGCACTGGCATGTCAGTAAATTTAGAATGTGAACCGGCACACAAGACCAACCATCGTGGCAGCTTGGACTGAAATTGTGTGCTCCAAACCTGGCATCAAGCTGGGAGTTCATCGACTAAATATTGCATGGCTAACAAATTTATATATTAGCGTAATTATTAATGTGCTGCTACATTGGTATCAGCTTATTCTCAAATTTTCGATCCGATTTTGCAGATAGAACCTCAATCACAAACTCGACTTCTAGATGTGACTATGGACATGGAAGGAGTCTTGTTAGCGGGAGTCCCAGGAGCAGGTGGCTTTGATGCTGTTTTTGCTGTTATCATTGGAGATGCCAGAGACTCAGTGATCAAGTCTTGGAGTTCCCTTGGTGTTTTGCCCCTCCTCGTAGGAGAAGATGCTCATGGTGTGTCATTAGAAAGTGGTGACCCAAGGACGAAAGATGTTTCATCTGCTATTTCAACATTACATGTAAACTAGTTACATGATTCTTTCGGACGTGATTTTCATGTTATCTTCCCTGTTCATCAAGTAAACATGTAAAGTAGTTCAATGATTTTCTGTTGTATGATGCGTAAGTGGAAATCTGATTCTGTCCTAGGATTTATACTGATTCTACAAGATTTTATGATTCACATCTTTAATGTTGCATAATGAATTGCATTTTTGAGATTAAGCCGGGGGAAAGTGCATGGACTTGTGTTCGTCTTTCATAACATGCACATCGTATTGTGCCCAGCTTGCAGGTCCTTCAATGTGGATAATATGATATTCTTGAAGCCTCATTGCATTTTGTCACGTCAGTCAACAGATATCCATTTTTGCACATGACCAACCGATCGATCATCGCATAAGTGCGAGATCGTCATAATACGGGGATTGCAATCTCCAGTAAGTGCGAGATCGTCATAATATGTCGATTGCAATCCCTGGTAAGTACGAGAATACGGGGATTGCAATCTCTAGAATCGTGGAGTTAATAGGCGATTCAGTAGCTAAACGATGTCGATCACTGAGTGATTGCAATCTGACTCCGACTCTTCTCCTATAAAATCTGACTAAATCGGATGGAACATTCACCCTCATCGGGAGTCCCCTCATCCTACCTTCTCTTCTTTCCATCACTAGTATTAGAGTCACTAGTATTAGAGACAAGGCGCCGACGATCGTTATGTGATATAAATTATTTTAACTCACAGATTTACTCTTCTTAGAAAATGTCTTCAAAAGTTATGGCTTCAGAGTTAGCAAATCTTAAAAGTTTTAACGGTACCAATTATGAGATGTGGAGCCGAAAATAAGGTACGAGCTTGTTTACAATAACTTGAATCATGTCATCGACTCCGACGCTTCTATCCTCCCCGAGGAAGGCACTAGTGACCAACTAAAGTCATTTGAAAACTAAAAGGAGCCGTGGGAGAGGCACGATAAGAAGGCCAAAATCTTCATTTTAATGTATATGGAAGATGATTTGATAAGAGTCTTTGAGACCCATGAAACTTCGTGTGCTCTATGGAATGCCCTCAAGGAGAAGTATGATAAAAAATAAGATATGAACGTACAACTCCTCTTGCACAAATACATCACGTGCAAAATGAAAGAGAATGATAACATAATAGACCATGTGAACAAAATAATCGTGATGGCTAAGGACTTAGCCACTGCTGAGATAGCCCTACCTAAGATTTTGCAGGTGAAAATTGTACTTAATAGCTTGCCATCATCTTTTGACATGGCTGTCACTGTTGTCCGCATAAATGACAAGCTTAAAAATATTGCGGACTTGCCATCTATTATGGCCATCGAGTAAGACATGGTCAAGGGAAAAAGTAAATTGAAATCTTCAAAGCTGAAGGCCAAGAGGATGCATATGTTGCAACATAAGAAAAACCCCGATGGACAAAAAAATAGTTCAAGGGAAAAATTTGTCAAGACCCCAAGTGGAGCTTGTTATTCTTGTAGGAAGTTTGGTCACTTTAGGACCAATTGTCCCTCAGGACTTGCAAAAGGGACATAGCAACAACCAACAAAAGTGCAACAATGCGACGGAAGGATGGTGGATCGATTCTGGAGCGACCCGTCATATTTCCAAGACCAAGGAAGGAATGATCAACTTCACCAAGCTGAAAAAGGGTGAACGCCAAATTACATGGGCAACAATACCTACCTGGATGTAGAAGGCATATCGAAATGTAGGTTAGATGTAGAAGACAACTTTATGGTCCTACATGATGTCCTATATGCTCTTAGAATCTGCAGGAACCTCATTTATGTTCCTCTTCTCTTGCAAAAGGACTTTGAAGTTTTTTTCTATAGTGGTCGAGTGATCATCGAAAAGAACAAGAAAGTCCTTGCTATAGAAAAGTACCAGGACATGACTTGTTCTGTCTTTCAAATTTTAATGGAAATGAATCGGCTCTGTGTGTCATTTAAATAATTATGATCTTTGACATCAAATATTAAGACATCAAAGAAATAATAAAATATAGCAAAAACTACAAGAAAATGGTCGAATAGCGACCCAAAGAAGGAGACGCTATTGAGGCGCTATTATGACTCTGGAATATATAGCATCTACATAGCGTCGATAATATGCGATGCCTGTAATCGGTGGCTAATAGCGTCGCAATAGAGCCAAAGAAGAGGGAGACTCTACTAGCATCACCAGTAGATGTCATCTCGACGTTACGATGACACGTAATTTCTCATTGCGAGCATCGATAGGCGTCGCTAATGAGACGCTAAAGTGGCGCAAAAAGTTGAGTTTATGCATTAGTTGACACGATTTGGCGCTATTGTGAGGTCAACATCATGTCAGTTGGGTCGCCAAGGCGACGCTAAGGTGACGCTCCACATGTCGACGCTACTATGATGCTCAAGTGACATGAAGAACGATATATTTAATGTAGCGTCGACTCTGATCGCGATGCGATTGTGACGCTACGAAAGCGCTAATGTTAGATATTTTTGCCTCATTAGAACCATATTTTCTTCCCTTCCCACACCATAATTATATAATGCATATAAATGCGTTCAGGATCCATCACAAGCATAATATCAAAGAGGAAACATCACAGATACAATATCTAAGATAAGAATATAAAAAACAATAAATTGAACTAACAAAAGTATAACTACTATGTGCATATCTAATAACAAGTCTATAAGTAACAAAAGTATAGTTGCAAAAGTTTCTATCCTAAGTTTGGGAGTTGTTGTTATCATTCCGGACGTTCGGTCCCGACCTCGGTCCTTGGCCTCATGGGGATTGATTTTGCGACAGGATCAATCCCTGAATCACCTACAATAATGGAGTCAATTGTTATGATAGCTGCTGCGACACTTGCTGCGATATTTGTTGCTACATTTGCTGTGATAGCTGCATCACATCAAGTGCAACAGATGAGCTCAGAGCAGATGGACTGCCTGCATATCCTCTGCTCCTCCTAGGTACCTGAGCTGTGCCGAGGCCACGCATGTATCCTCCTCGTGTCGTGCCGGCCACCTCCTCCCAAACAGCAGGGTCCTCTACGAAATAAAAAAATATACAATCATATAAACATTATAGATTATCTAAATTATATAATATCAAAAAAGACAAATTAAAAATGTGAATCGCTTTCGAGAAATGTTACCTGGTAGCTGAGTACTCGGAATCTCCATACTTTTCAGCTATCTTCGCATTATACTCATCCTAAAAAATTTAACCATTGTGCATTTTAAAAATAGTTTGCACTAACGTCAACAACCAAATGAACATGTGATGAGACTTACCAAAAGCTTACGAGCAGTGGGCGTGACCAAATCGTTGGTCTTTCGGCTCTTATGCGTGATCTCGTAGACCACGCGAAACTCCACAGGACCGCCTTGTTTCTCCTCCTGCAACAAAGTTTTAAATTTTATTAAAATAAGTATAAGTTAAAAGTTTGATTATTTGAATTTGTATGTAAATTACCATGTGCTATCGATGCCCATCAAATCGTATCGACCTGCCTGTGTGGATGTGGGCCTCGGGCTTCGAAAATCGATTAGCTCTTGACTTTTTCGACTTTCTTTGCCATTGTTCATCTGTCCTGTATGAACATCAAATACTTAGACTTTGAAAAATTATAAATTTAATAAAAATAATTTAAATGTAAACATACTTATAAGGACTACCACTTCCTACATAAGGACTCCCAAACCGAGCGCCTAATATGTCTTGAACATCTTTGTATACCCTGCTCTAAAGTGAGGCCGGCGGACGTGACGACCTTGCGAAACTTATATAATAAATTTCTTAACTAAGTTTGCAAAGAAGGGCTTCCGGCATATAAAGAACTTTTCTTAACTAAGTCCTTTCTTAACTAAGCTATAATAAATTTTTTTTCTTTACTAAGTTTGCAAAGAAGGGCTTCCGCTCTTAACATAATATTACACAATTTCAAGTAATTAGAACAACATTACAGTTATTAACTTCACATTACAATAATTAACATGGTATTACATTAATTGACATAGAAAATTAACTAGGCATTACATAATGGTGGAGGGGCTCGTACCTTCTTGCAACCAATCGGTCCGAACAGTAGGGCGGAGGGCGGTGGAGGTGGAGTGGAGAAGGAAGGCGGCGGGTGACGGAGGAGGGCGGCACCAAGCGGAGGAGGGCACCGGAGGGCGGTGGAGGAAGGCGGTGGACGTCGGAGGAGGGCGGCACCGGGCGGAGGAGGGCAGCGGCAGAGGAGGAAGGCGGCGAGCGACGGAGGAAGGCGTCACTAGACAGAGGATCACAAAGGAGATTGGCAATGGAGGGCAGCAGTGGAGGGCGGTGGAGGTGGAAGAGGGCGGAGGTGGAAGGCGGCGGGCGGATCACAGAGGGAGGAGGGCAGCAGATGAGGACCGCGTCCGACAGAGGAGCCGGGGAGCGGAGAAGTTGTCGGGGTCATCGGTCGGGGTTAGAGGAGGTGTCAGGGAAGTTGCTGACGTCGTCAGAGCCATCGACATCGTCAGTCGAAGGACGACAACCAAGCAGGCGGTGGCCGGAGGGGTCGCAGGAGAAATCCGAGGAGGCGAAGGAGGGCGGCGTCCCACGGTGGCATCGGAGAAAGGCACCGGAGGAGGGCAACGAAGGATGAGGCTGGTGGTCACAGTCGTCGGTTGGCACAATCGAAGAATGGAGGTAAACAGTAAACAATAAAAAGTAGAAAACGAGGAAGAACTTAGGGATTTAAGGTCATTTTTTAGCATCATCAACTATTGTGACGCTACTTAGACACTGATGTGACTCTAAATGGGCGTCGCGAAAATGTCGACTCTATGTAGACTTGATATTGATTTTTTTAAGTTTATATTATATGTATGTATATCTATATAAATATATAATGTATGCATGCATGTATGCTAGGTATATATATATATATATAATCATCCAACGGTTCAGATTCATTGGATGCATATTGGTTGTACAACTTTTGGTTGCATATTACTTAAACCCACACACACACACACACACATATGTATATATATAATGTATGTATGCATATGTATATATATAATGTAAGTTTATGCATTATAAGTTTATATATTATAAGTTTACACATTATAATTTTATATTATATTGAAATAGCTTTATATGACAAAATTTTGTATATGTATATCTAATATATGTGTATGTATACATCTATATGTGCGGGATTAAGTCACAACAATGTGTATATGTATATGTATTATAAGTATATACGTGTATGTATATGTCTATATATGTGCGAGATTAAGTGACAATAACGTGTATATGTATATGTATTAAAAGTATATGTGTATGTATATGCTTATATGTGCGAGATTAAGTGATAATAATATGTATCTGCGTACGTGTTATATTTAAGTATATGTATATATGTGTATTTATATGTCAATATGTGCCCGATTAAGTGAGGGTAATAAAAAGTTTGTTACTGCGGCGCTATAGCGACGCTAATGAGTCGCTAAAATTTATTAGCGGCATGCTAGCATTATAGTAGCGTCTCAATCATCTTAGCGTCTCAACGTTGCGATGCCAGGGAGATGCCAATAGTGCTTCTATAGCGTCGACTATCATTGCGGCTCTATTGTGGCACTCCATCGACGCTATGGAGTCTCCACGAGAACATTAAAATGGAATATTTTATAACAAATCATGTCACTTAATTCAACCATCATAATTCAATGATAAAGAATATAAAAATAATATATGCATAATTAAGATATGATATATATTGTATGCATAAGTAACATATATGCTCTAGGTAACAAATATATATTTAGGAACACACATATGATCAGTGGCGGAGCCAGGAATATTTTATACGGGGTTCACTTTCACTTTCATCTCATAGGAAAATTGAATAATCATATAAAAAAATTAAAAGTATTATTTCAAAAAATTAATTTCGACGAGGTTTCATTTTTTGAAATCTGTCGATAATGACATCATTAGAAATATTACAAAAGATATCTTTCTCAATGTAAGTTACTAAATAATCATTTATCCATTGATCGCCTATTCGATTCCTCAACTTTGTCTTCACAATGTTCATCGCTGAAAAAGCTCTCTCAACACTTGCAGTTGCCACAGGTAGAATTAAAGACAACTTCAAAAGTAAGTAAACTGATGGATATACCATGTGCTTCTTTGTCTCAACCAATTTCTGAGAAAGATCGCCAAGTTCCTTCAAATTCTAAAAATGATTATCTGAACGCATATCAACAATATAAATTTGAAGTTGATGTTTGAGTATCAAAAGATCTGCTTCAGAAAAGTCATTAAGATAGAATTGACCCAACTTCACTAATTTTGCAATATCGAAAGATTTAAAGGAGTCGGCCGGATTAAGACATGCTACGCAAAGGAGTAACTACATATTTGTCTCATTAAAATGACTGTTAAGCTCTTGAAGCAACTTGTCTATGACCATCATAAATAAATCAATACGATAATGATGTAGATTTGTTATTTGTGGGGCTTTACGTCACGATCTGACTTCAATAACAAATATATCATCCATGTTAGGTATAGTGATACCATTCTGCTCATAAAAAGAATGAACATCTTTCATCAGTAATTCCCATTCTTCATCCCTCATTCTTTGCAATTGCTCTTTGCATGCATTAATAAGTCTTATAGCATTTATAATGTCTTGATCTTTCCTTTGCAATGCCAATGATAAGATGTTTGTAATCTCTAATATATTTATCATCATGTGTGAGCTAAATGCAAACTCAAATGATTGCAAATACTTCAAAAGAAAATGTGCTTCGCCTCTTTTCTCGCATTGAAGTCCTTCATCTTTAATAAACTCTAACAAGTCAATCATCGTCGAAAATATAACTTTCAAATTCACAAGAGTTCCATAATGTGATCCCCATCTTGTATCACTTGTTCTTTTGAGGGTAGTTACTTGATTTTTTTCCTCGACCATTTTGTATTTCACCATTTATCAATGCCTCAGCAACTTTAGCAGCTTGAATTTCTCTTAGCTTGTCCTGACGTTTACTTGATGCTCCAACCAAACTAATAAGCATGGTAATCCAATTAAAAAGACATGCAACATCAACATGATCCTTTGCCATAGCTACTAATGTTAACCGAAGTTGATGTGCAAAACAATGGACATAATATGCTGACTCATTTTCACTCAAAATCAAAGCTTTAAGACCATTGAATTCACCTCGCATATTATTCGCTCCATCATAACCTTGACCTCTTATTCTTGATATACTCAAATTGTGTTGAGAAAGTAACAACTCAATTGCTTTTTTAAGAGAGGAAGAACATGTATCACTCACATGAACAAGACCAAGAAAACGTTCTTTAACATATCCTTTTTCATCAACAAATCGTAAAGCCACTGCCATTTGTTCCTTCTTTGAAACATCACAAGATTCATCAACCAAAATTCTGAATATGTCATCTTTGAAATCATTAAGAATGACTTTAGTTGTTTCTTGTGCAACTGCATTCACAAGATCTTTTTGAATATCATGTGATACCATTTGTTGATTTCTAAGTGCATTTTTCAATACAACTCTACCTATATCTTCATTATGATTAGCAAGAAATTGTAGAAGCTCTAGAAAATTTCCTTTATTTGCAGAATCTTTAGATTCGTCGTGATCTCGAAATGATAATCCCTGATGCAAAAGAAATCTTATACAATCAAGTGAGGCACGTAATCGGATTGAGTTATCATTTTTCATTTGATTTGATTGCTTGTTGAGAGACAATCGAATAGATTGATTTTGATTCATTAAGACTTCACACTTATTGACAGCTTGATTATGAGAACTTCTAATACCGCCAATATGAATATGAAGTCTGTTTCTTTTATGCCATTTTCTAAAACCCTCTGTGACAAAGGCGTCTCCTCCGGCTTGATTTCCAATGTCAATTTTAAAAAGATAACAACATAGACAAAATACTGCATCTTTTGTAATACTATATTCCAACCAATTCGAATATTGATTGAACCAATCAGAATTGAATCGACGTAATTTTCCACCAATTTCTGTTTGAGGGAAAGCATGATTTCTAGGTTGGAAAGGCCTTCTTAATAAATATGATCTTCTAATTTCATCTTGATCATTAGGATGATAACTTGATATTTTTCTTCTTTCTCCAGGGTCTGCAGGAAGAGTACTTAGATCAATTCGATTCCGTTTTGAAGATTCTGAGTCATCATTTGTTCCACTTCCTTCGCCTTGAATTGAAATTTGAGATGGATGTGATCTTTTTTTAAAATATTTCTCTAACACCATGATGAGATGTAAAATAATTTTATTCATTTTCAACATGTATGAATTAAAAATGTCTATAGATAGGAACAAAAGTATGGAAATTAAGAAAAATGAACTAATATTTAAAGAATATAATTTACACAAAAATGTAGAAAAAAGACTTTTATAAATTTAAAAGCTAGGATGCAAATTATCTTGAATTAGAGCCAACGCGAAAAAACAATTGAGAGATGTGATTTGATGGAACAAAAAAAGTTAGATTAAATAGAGTTGAGTTATTTGCAAACAAATAGGAAAAGAAGTTAGAATCCTAATTGAAATCGATCTGATGGGCCGGATATTCTTCATAGGCCTTTTTTTGACATCTAATACGAATAAAAAAAAATTAATTGGTCGGTTGATCTCCTTCATAGGCAGAGGTGTTATTTTACATCAAATAGGAATTAAAATGAAATCGGATAGGGGATTCGAACCACTCTACCACTACGCCACCATCAACTTTTGTAATACTTACTACTAAAAAATATTTATTTTTCCAGTGGGTGCACTTGCATCCACTAGCACCCATGTGCTTCCGCCCCTGCATATGATAGACATATATAAGTAATTATGTAAGAATACATATATATGTTGAAGGTACACATATAATATATATTAAAGTATATGGGGTTGTGTCAAAATAGATAACATATATATAGTTATATAAATATAGATAGCGTATAGTTAATCTATTTCTTAATTAACATATATATTCCTCAAACACATATAGTTATGAGATGCCAAGTAGTGTTACAATACTGCCAATTAAGCATTGTATGTGTTACATGTAGGCAATTATAGGAATATATTTTTATATGGGCGTCTACATAGCGTCACATCATCTGCGATGCCAAGTAGCGTCTTTGCTAGCGTCAGAAAAGCGTCTCAATCTTGCGACGCTAAGTTCGCGTCGAACGTTGTCGACGCTATCATAGCGCCAAGTTCTGCCATGCATTTTCGTCGCATCGCGCGCAATAATAGCGGCTAATTGGCGTCTCTATGGTGCTTTTTTTAGCGTCTATTTGATGAAACGCTACGAAAATGTTAATGTGACGCTATTGGGAGGCAAATGATGTCTTCTTTTTCTGACTCAACTGAGACACTATAATGATGCTCGTGGCGTCATTGGCAATGGAGATGCTATTTTGCGTCGCTAATCGCCAATTTTCTTGTAGTGAAATAGTCAAAATGAACTTAGTTCCTAACATGTCAAGAGCAAAATCATTGCCTTATGAATAATGTTTGTTCAGAAAGATGACTTGGAAACCTTTTTCGATCGGAACAAGATTAACAAAATTGTTAGGATTAATTCATTCTGATATTTGTGGACCATTAAATGTTGGAACACACATGAATAAGGAATATTTTATAATATTCATAGATGATTACTCCAGATTCTTCTATGTCTATCTCTTGGAATGAAAACCAAAATCATTTGATCTATTTAAGAGATTTAAGATGAAAGTGGAGAAAAAATTAGGACGACCTATTGAGTGTGTAAGAACGGAGAGAGAAGAATATACCTCCTGTGAATTCGAAAAATTATATATTTAGGAAGGCATAAGTAGACAAAATAGTTTTCCCTACATGTCACAACAAAATGGTGTGGTCGAAAGGAAAAATAGAACATTAATGAATGTAGTAAGATTTATGTTGTCCCACTTAGGTCTCCTAAAGAAATTTTGGAGAAAAGTAGCGTTGACTGCAAACTACATACATAATAGAATTCCATCTAAATCCGTAGAATCAACACTATATGATGTGTGGAATGATAGGAAGCTTGAGTTGGGCCATCTCCGAAAATGGAGATGTAAAGCACACGAATTAGTTTGGAGTCAACTGAGGAACAAGTTGGACTTCAACGTGCAAGTTTATTGGATGTAGTAAAAATTTCGATGGCTATAGATTCTTTCACTCGGATAGGGGTCTAATCGAAAGTCGAGATGCAACTTTTCTTGAGAATGAAAAGGAGCATGGAACTGAGAACAACAAACCTCTGATTATCCTTGGGGATAATAAAAATGATTTCGATAAGGACACATTGGATAATGATCGAATAGTAGGCAAAAAAACTATGACTGTTTGGATATCATTGGAAGAAGTGGAGGAACCCATTATTTCCACGAGTATTACCAACAACAAAAGGCCTCGGACAAAACTTGCACACTCTGATGATTATTTTCTCACGGGTGTGAGGTTTTGTGTTACTTTGTTGATGTGAATATAGATGATAATATAAATCTTGTTTCTTATAAAGATACAATGACCTCTATTGAGTCGGAATCATGGACGACCGCCATGAGTGATGAAATGGACTCAATAAATCATAACAAGTATGGACGCTATGCGATTTTTCAACAAATAGGCAATTCATAGGATGCAAATGCGTATTAAGAAAATATCGATTTGATGGTTCTCTTGATAGATAGGAACCATAATTAGTTGTAATATCCGCGACATGATCCATGTAAGATTATATAATTTATTCATATACTATATGATTGATATGTATTATGATAAGTGTGTTAGTATATGTGCATCAACTCCATAGAATCCAACATCTAAAACTGACGACAAATGATTAAGGACAAGGAAAAATGACTTTTCAAAAATATTAGAATTAAGAAAATTAAAGTTCTGATAATTGTTCTCCTATGTTATATATCCAAATATAAATTTTAGGTAAAATCTTGGTTAGGTTAAATGATAGGCAAATTCAGAAAATCAGAAAATGATCAATTTTGTTATTCGGACAAAAATTCAGATTTCGATTCCTTTGAAATTTAAGTTTATAAATATTTTATTTAAATTTAAATGGGGATAGTTTCTTATTTACATGTAATATCTTAAGTAAATAAATAAATAAAATAAATAATAGGATAAATGACAAGCCATTTACTTCCAACCGACTTTAGGTCGATATCTAAGGTATATATAACCTAAAATCTTTTCTCTTTACCCCATTTGAGCACCCATTCGACTTCAGCAAGGAATCAACCAAGGCCAAGGACAACAAGAAGAAAGGAAGTGGAAATCAAGGGTTAGTTGTTAGGGCTTCCTATTGGATAAGTTGTCTACTCCTTTCATATGAATTATTCCTATGAAATTCAGATGAAAATCTATTCTTCTGAGCCTCCAAAATCTCTTTGTTCTTCTATGTCCATGTTCTTGTGGTGTGGATCAAACCCTAATTCACCTACATGAAGTTTCCTCTTTACTGAGCACCAAAACCTATCCGAAAGTTTTTAACATGATCTCGACATCTTAGAGTTCATAAAAAATTATGATTAATTTAATTTGATTTGTATATGAAACGTTATGAGTCAATTATTCCGAGTTGCCCTTTGTATTTTCTGTGATGAATAGTCCG
Organism: Pontederia crassipes; assembly: GCA_030549335.1. NCBI lineage: Eukaryota > Viridiplantae > Streptophyta > Magnoliopsida > Commelinales > Pontederiaceae > Pontederia > Pontederia crassipes. The sequence continues at coordinate 47,137,034 of CM060189.1, read as the reverse complement.
AATTGTAAATACTATAGTAATTTAAATACTTATCCTTAATAAATGAAATTTATATGTCCAAAATACGTTAAAGTCCTCTTTGTAATTCAAGTGGAATCATTTTTTATAGACCATGTATAAAGAAAGTTATGAGTTTTAAAGCAAACATCACTTAGTTTGTCAGAACAAAAATGTGGAAGAGAACCATCTATGAACAATAAAATTATAATATTTATATGGGATAAACCTTAGGGAGTCTAGTTTCATGGAAAATTGAAATTACTTAATTATCATAAGTATTTCAGAGGTTATGAATTTTAAACCCGACAACACTCAATCTGTTAGCAAACTAGGTAGGTGAAGAATATAGTTGTATTGATGAAATTTGTAGAGCCCTTATACAATAGACCTTAAATGAGAAATTTCAAGAGGATTAGGCTTAGTAAAGTCTATTCTGATACAAAATTAGAATTATGTTAATATTAGATATTTACTAATTGCTATGCATATTAATTTAGCACCATATGAACTCCTAGTGTACTAAGGTGCATTAGAAGTAACCCATCATTGTTATACCTCATCTTGTACCTTTGAAATATTATTTGATATGACTATATGTTATGTATCATCGAAAGTTAGTGTGTTACTTTTAATGCAATTATACGATGTGTTCTAAATGATATGATATGGTTGGTGCATGCATTATGCATCTTATTTGTCATGCATTTGTATTTCCTCTGCCGGGATGATATGTCTTATGCAGGGAAGGTAACCCATTTTTATGGGATGATATGATATCCTACGGGATAATATATGTTCTCCACAAAGATGATATGATATCCTACGGGATGATATAAGGTTTCTAGTCAAGGAAGATATGTCTTATGCATGAAATGTACCCCATGATTTGGAATGATATGAAACCCTACGGGGTAATCTGTTCCTCTGGCCAGCTGGTAATATGACATGTGCATTATGCATACATGCATACTGATATGATACATGATATGACATGATACATGATATGAATATATGATATGATATGAATACATGATATAACATGATATATGATATGATATGTGAAATATTATATGAAATGTAACAAATGTGACATGTTATATGATATGATAAATATGTTATTTTATTGAGATTAGTTGATGTAGTATCCTTCATAATATGATTATTGTTCATGCTAGCTTGTTTCCTATAAACTTCTCATTTACTGATTGGTTTATCTGAATTGAATAGTGGTAACACATAGGTTATGAGTTTTCAACTTACCGAGTTGTTGTTTGTGTTAGAGCAAAGTTGTTAATCCCTATATAATTATATTTTGATGATACAAACCTCAAAAGAATGGAGTTATATTTAAAATGTCGAAAAAGTTTAAATAGAAATGAGTGACTTCATGCACTAAACTTTCAATTAATATTTGTCTATGTTCGCATGAGATTTATATTAAGAGGTGAATATAAAAGTTATAGATAACTTTCTTAACTTTGTAGAAAATTAAGAATCACCTCATTGGGACAACCACATAAAACGTTATATTTAAACAAGTGAAGTTTGAAAAGTTCAAATTGAATTTGATATTTTTATGTACTAAACTTGCACTTAATATTTGAGTATTCCAACATGAGATTTGGATAAAGAGATCAATATAAAAGTTATATATAATCCTCTTATTTTCATAGAATTAAGAATCACCTCATTTGGACAACCGTATCAAAAGTTATGCCAAAAATAGTAAAGATCAACAAGTTCTATTTGAAGTTGATAAATTTATGTGCTGAACTTTAATTAAATATTTGATTACTTTATCAACTGATTTGGAATAAGAGGTGAGCATGAAAATTGTAAATAAAAGTGTTAGCTTTTCATAGAATAAAATATCATCTCATTTGGATACTAGTATGAAAAGTTATGTATAAAAGAGTAAATATCTAAAATGTTTCATTTGAAATGGACAACATTGTGTACTAAACTTTGAATTAATATTGGACTATGATTTCATTAGATTTTGGATGAATGATGAACATAAAATTGTAGAGAATTCTATTATATTTCCATAGAATAAAAAAATGAACTCATTTGGATACTTGTATGAAAAGTTATGTATAAATGAGTAAGGACTATAAAGTTTAATTTGAAATTGACAACTTTATGCACTGAACTTTGATTGAATATTTGACTATAATCTCGTTGGATTTTGGATGAATGATTCAAAATTGTAGAGAATTTTGTTATCTTTTCATAGAATTAAATATCATCTCATTTGGATAACTGTGCAAAATGTTATGTATAAAAGAGTGAATGTCTATCAGACTGTCAATGATAAAACGGTCGACCGAAACATTAATGGTCGACCGTTATGGGTAAAAAATGATGAACGGCTTAAAACGGACGATCAAAGTTGCTGTCGAAATAACTGCTAAATTACAGAGAACAAAGACATTTCTAAAACGGATGACCGAAACATCAACGATCGACCGCTATGGGAGCAAAGGCAACAACAATGGCTAAAATCCTTCTACGAACTACGATCAACGGATAACTGCGCAGAAAAGACAAGCGCAATTGCTAGTTACTATTCAAAATGATCGGCCATTATCTAAAACGGTCAACCATTATAGAAGTGACAACATAACACTTTTCAAATTGATTTACAACGGTCATATTTTTGAGAGAAACCTATAAAAAGGATTCAAAAGGTTGAAGGAAGATGAACTAAGCAAGGAAAATCGTGTAAACATTCTTTGTAAGAAGAGAAAATTTGAAGGAATTCTTGTATTTTTGTTTAGAGAATTTGAGAGCTCCTTGTAAGAAGAGGTGTGCCTTACCTCTTGAGCAAAGAAGAAGGCATTGTGGTGTAAAAAGGATTATTCTCTCCCTACAAAAAAAGAAAAAGCTAGTGAATCTTTGACGGTCTCGAGGTCAGAAAGTTGGAGCGGGGACATAGGCCAAGATGTGGCCGAACCTCGTCAACAAATCACCGTGCGTCTCGAGTTTATCTTTCTCTCTCTCCTTTCTACTCTATTATGCATGTGATTTGATTGCTATTGTGTTGGTTTAAATATTAACTAATCGATTTTAAGAAACACTAATTCACTCCCCCTACTCTTGGTGCCTGGTGATCCTACAGTTTGCTCATAATATTGTTTTAACACTTTTCAGATCAGTAGACCAATCATGTGACCGTGCTTGAAAATCTCTTATCGGATTAGAAGCACTTTTGAAGACACTGTGTACTTGCTATGAGATTAAATATAAATGTGTTGTGAACAATAGTGTGATAACTTTACTCCACATGCTTCAATAGAAATATGATGCTTCCGCCATAAGAATTCGATCGATCGTATTATGTCGCGGATTGCAGATTAGATCAAGGTTTAAATTGGGGTCGTCTCATTAGTTGCCAAGGGTTATATTTAGAAAGCCGAAATAGAGTTTCAGCAAACCTATTTTCCTGTAGTTAAGTTTGCATCAATTAGAATGATTTTAACGATAGTAGCATATATGGATTTGGAATTATTTCAAATAGATGTCAAGACAACTTTTCTACATAAGAGTGTTGGAAGACGTATATATGCGGAACCTTGAAGGTTTTGAGATTAGAGGTCAAGAGAATAAGGTGTATAAGAGGGCATTATGTGATACCGAAAAGATCCAAAATGAAAAATTGCACTACTGACACCACTTGTGATTGAGAAAAAATTGGGTAAAAGACATCGACAGGAATTGACTTATCGACTCCACTCATGATTTTTGTTTCATCTTTCTTTTCCTTTCCTATGTACAAGCGGCGGGCATGTTTAATTTGGCTTACCCAGTAAGTGTGGTTAATAGCTATTAAAGGTATTATGGAAAGGAACACTAGGAAACTATAAACAAAATTCTTATATGAAAGGTACTATACAATTAAGATTGACATACCAAGCTGATTCATTAGAACCTATAGGTTATACAGATGCAAATTTCGGCGACCACATCGATGATTGAAAATTCACATTAGGTCATTTGTTTATGTTGGGTGGTGCAACTTTTTCTTGGGGTAACAAAAAAGGATGTGTGGTTAGACACACACAGAAAGCTGAGTATAGTGCTTGTAGTATGGCAGCCACCCACGGTGTATGTCTTAAACGTTTCCTTATGGAACTAAATCTCAATCTAATATTGAGACCACTATCGATGTACTATGATAATCAAACCACAATAAGTTTGATAGATAGTGGAGCAAACAATTCCAAAGCAAGACATATTGAGATAAAATATCACTATATACATGATATATTGAAAAAGAAAGAAGTGATCGTGATGTATGTGCCTATGAAAGATATGCTGGCTGATTCCCTCACAAAAGAGATTCCAATTGGAATATTCATCAAACATATTAGTTTGATGGGACTCAAGAATGATTATTCATAGTTAGTGAATTTTGGAATAACGTCTCTAATTGGTAATAGGTGAAGAGTGGGAGTACTAAAAATCATGATCACATTGGTCAAGTGGGAGATGTTAGTAAATGATTAACATGGTCATCGCACAATAAGTGCGAAATCATTAAAATACGAGAATTACAATCTTCGAAATCGTGGAGCTGTAAATAGATGATTCAAAATCGTTTGGAATCATAAACTAAACAATGTCAATCACTGAGCGATTGGCGGGTATGATCGGCGGTGATCGGGGATGGATGAACATAATGCTTCATCTATAAAATATGATTGAAATGGATGGAACATTCACGACATCGGAAATCCCCTAATCCATCATCTCTTCTATTCTTTCCATCAATTAGTACATTTGGAGAAGCCCTCCCTAAAGTTTTAAAATGTAGATTAGTTAAGAATTTTTTTTTATCTTTAAATAAAAGTGGATACTATTTTTTATCTTTAAATAAATGTGGTAAATGTACGCAACTTGCCCTCGACTTTCGCGGATGAATTTCATAAAAAATAATCTATCTAAAAGAGGATAAAATATTTATCACTTGGGAAAAATATTATTTTCCAAAAGAATATTATCTTGTACACTATGCATGTGACCTTTTAATAAACTTTATTTGTAATCACATGTTCAACTTTTGAAATAGTTCACCTGCACATCGTAAGCGATAATTGAATGTTTACCAATTAAAATACTAATGTAACACTCACATCAACATTTTTTTCTTATCCACATCACATTTAAAGTAGTAAAAATTAAAAATTTAAAAAACATCCTCAACAAAATAATAAAAGAAATAAAAAAATGTCTAAATTGAAAGGTGCTGCCCCTTTCCCCATTCTTTGAGACACCTCCCTCTCCTCTTTTTCTCTACACTAGAGAAAATTCTCTTGCACAGACATGGGGGAATCTCTCTTACAATTTGTGAGAGTATGTGGAGAGAGAAAAGAGAGGGAACCCCTCTTCTTTGAGTGTGAGAAGAGGGGTTGTCACCTCCTTCTTTATTGCTAGTGCATAAGTTGGTGTTGGAGAAGAAAAAGAGGCGATTGCAACTTGTAAAAAGGAGAGATAAAGGAAAGTTCTTTTTTTTTGCATGAGTGTGAGAGAAAGGGGCCAACACCCCTCCCCATTTTAACTCATAAACCTTCAATCAACTGTTACAACATGACTGAAAATTTTCAAAAGTTGGAGGACCATACATTTATAAATTGAAGTTCGATGACTATTTTGTAAAGACCCCGATGTTAGGTAACCGTATATGAAATTTTCTCCCAATTTTTGTAACTAGTATGAGTATAAAGTTGATCACTAATAATTTTGCAATAGGTGCACTTAAAATATTGCATCCCTGGGGATTTTTCTCCATGCCATACATCGCCAAAGTAGCACATGTACCTACAATATATTAGAAGAAATTTGTCAAGTACTCTCCTTAAAGTCTTCGTAACCAAACACTTCATTTGAATACATAACTCAATCGCATTTGTCTTGGACGTGGGGTGGCAACTCACACAAAACATACTTTCGGAGCTCCACGACACGTTGGAGAGGCACTTGTTCATCCATGAATGCCTTGCCTATGAGACTGCTCATTTACACCGTGAACCTTATGTCATAGAGTAAATTGCCTCGCGAGAGCGATCTTTGGCAAGTTACAAGACCCAAACGAGATATTCGTTGCATATAAAAAGACTTGATTAGGTGTCTCCTTCGACTACTTATCATACGAGGCCCCATCACTCATGATCATTTTTGTGACATGTGCACACGTGTGTATAGGGGTGCATGTGCACGTGTCATGGGGAGACCTTGAACGGGGGAGCCTCATGCCACGATTAGGTGAAAAGGGCGCATAACGATTTGAGTATGAAATGATAGTTTTTAAGATTGTGTGGCTTGACTAAGGCCATTTGTGCAAGGCATTATGCTCCTTAGTACGACAACTTGAGGTGTGGACGAAATGTTAATTCTCTCTACTAGAAAGTGTTGTGGGGATTTGAAAGGATATTTACACTGGGTTGCCACTACGTGCTTGAGGTAAAAGGCACTAGGGTTGGGGAAGTTTGATATTAAGAACGACATGCTTGAATAAAAAGGCTTTTGAGAAGGAACTATACTAGTCTTTCATACTATTTGGTAGGCATGATTCTTGATCTAGTGACCCAAGATGTGGAGGATCATCACCATGGGCTCAATTTTAACTCCACTTATTATAAAATTATCACTGACATACTCTATACAAAGTCTAAGTAAAAAAAGTAGGGTTAAAAGGGAAAATTTCATAGAAATATAAAATGATGCAACAATACTTAAACTTAATGGACTCAAGATAGAATATCTTTGATATTCTCCCTCACCAAAGTTGACAATGTTCTTGACACCATTATTTTGGAATATTCAAGGTTGTGGACTTTGATATTGACTTCCCATGTTGAGTCTCCATCATCGAGATCTTGGGCTTTGGCATCATAAAGATTCAATTGCATTACACGAGCGCAGAGTCATCGCGGTGGTCTTTGAAACAATTGTGAGCGATAGTAAGACAACTTCATAGACCGAGTTACCCATTTGATACTCTATGATTGACAATTCGGTATCCTTACCCCATTTCGTGGTGCCATGTAGTGGTTGTTTGACTTGGTGCTGGATGAGTTTTGCCTTGGCCTAATTGTTCGGATGGAGCTGTTGAAGGGGACAAAATGCTACTTTGCTTTGATCTTGGGACCACTTTGCTTTCAAGGGCCTTTCTCATAAATGGTTTTGACGAGAGTGGATGGAATGCTCCATTGATCAGTTGCAACGATGAGAGCACCTTGGATACATGGGCTCTTTGGATTGAGGATTATCAAAGAGTTTGTTGAGGGCATTTTTCACAAGTTCATTGCTTCGAGGTTTGTGGGATCCCATGATACAACTAGCTTCAAACACTTTGAGACAACTATAAAAGTGAAGAGGTTGGAGGTCTTGTGATGATGATACCATTGAGTTCTTTTCTTTGCATGAAGACCTTCATGTGGAGAAATCCTCCTTTCTTCGATGTTGACGAGACCAACATTGAGTTGAGGAGATGCATGTCAGCATTGACCTTTGGTGATGTATCCTCTTTAGTGATCTTTTCTTTTATTTCCTCATAATTAGATGAAAGATTGGGACAAAAGGGGCATGCTTTGCATAGTCTATTGTCCTGTGCGACTTGAGGAAAATGATAAATTCCTGAATATTGTTCTTCTTTTGTCATAGATGTAACAATGAATTGGCCTTCTTTGTTGTTCCTTGGAAATTAGGCATGAGCCTTCTGCCACATTTGCCATAGCCGAGGGTTCGAATGATGATGGAGTTTGCCTTGTGGGTTCTTTCATATATTTGACAACATCAACTAGACCTTGGAGGTTGATGCATCAAATCCAACTTTGTGCAGGGGCCTAAGGCTTGAGACCACTTGCAAATCATACTTGGTAGATTGCTTCATATACTACGAAATTATGGAAGTGAAGAAGTTTTTGGCATAGTCCTTTAGGGTTCACATTTGTTGGATATGTAAGAGTGTCATGCTGGTTCCAAATTTAATTTTTGGGGAAGAAGTATGCGTTGAGTTGCTCTACAAACTCTGCATATGTATCAATCGGTTGCACATCACCACCTCACACATGTAGCACTTTCTTAGGCTCATTGTATCATGTAGAAAGAATGAAGCGGTCATGATCATCAAATATTTTGGGGTGAGATCCTTGGCCTTGATGTATATCCATACATTCCACAAAAGGTCTTTCATATCCTTGGACGAGTGCTCACCCTTATAGGGTCATGGCCTTGAAACATCATTTAGTCATTTGTCATAGGATGGATTGATGCCACTTCCATGGTCATTTACTGAGTGTATTTCATGGAGCTTAAATCTTGTCCTTAGATTCCTTCGTTATTGCATCATGGAGGGCTTGCAACTTGTGTACATAGTTATATTCTTATGGTAGACTGAATGCCAACTGAGCAAGATGCGTGCAGTGACAACACTTGGCAGAACATGGTAAGACATGCAACAAGATTGGTATAGTGCATTAAGCATCATGGATCATGATGAGACTAATTACAAAGGTGCATCTACCCAAGCCTATTTGAGTATTTAGTGGAAGTCTTGAGAACACTCATATGAAAGTTCGCTTATGTGGAGCATTTTGCTACTTGGCATGAGGGAGCGCAAATAAGATGTCATGAGAGCACTCGTCCGAAGGGTCGTGGAGCTCTAAAGAGACATATGATGTGAGTTGCCTCGCTAAGCTTCATTGAAAAATTTACTATAATTAGTGAAAGCATTGATTTATATTAATAATGGAATGTTTGAATACAAAGGCTTTCACAGAAGTACTAGTCTATTCTCTCATACTATTGGGTAGTTGGGCATTGGTTCGGAAATCCAAGATGAGGAGGACCATCGCCATTGTCTGGTGGTTACTTTCAAATGTACGGACCTTGATAGAGAGCTGAACCTAGCATTTTTTGCCTCTAAGCTTTTTGGGTACAATACAACACAAATTTTGCCAAATATAATAGTTAGATACAAGACAACAACATGCATGACACACACAGAGTACCATCACATTGCATTTCATCACAATCTAGCATTATTAAACTTAGGGTTGTATGGTCATACCAAGGTTCTTCATTTAAGAATGCAAAATCTCAATTGTCATATCATCAACACCTCCTCTCCTGCTTGCATTCAAAAACTCAATTGTCATACGATCAGCCACATATCTTGGCATCCATGGTTGTACGTGGATTGTAGGACACAAGTGTGACGCATGACTCCTTGTGAGTTGTCCTCAACTTGCTCCCTATGTGTTCGTCATCTGGCTGTTGTGGCTAGAACAAATAATCAAAGCTTGCATTGATAGTTGTAGTATGCCCTCTCTTTTTTTTGTCCCTTGATTAAATTTGTTTTATTATTGAAGTTTCCATTATTTTTGCACAAAATTGATAGCAATTTGTTATTGTAAATAAATGATCGTGTGCCACAGTTAGCTTAAATATTAAAGATACTAAGTCCACAGAGAGGATGATGTTTTAATCATAGCCATACCTAAATATTAACCATGCTCTAAATTGAATATTGGAAAGAACTATGTGTGCATCATATTTCACATTTTTTTGTAAAAATAACATATGCCAATTTCTATGAAAAAGGGAGAGAAAATAATTCACACATAGACAAGAACACACAAGATTTATGATGTTCACTTTAAATTATGCTATGTACTTAGACGATGATGACTTTTTTGTAGAATATTGATGATTACAAACGATGCGGAATAACTCAACCATCATCAAATTTATATAAGGACTCCAATAGAAAACGAGAAACAAAAGTTCTAAAATCATTTATATTAGCGAGACTCTCGTATGGGACAAACAACTTCCCCGCCCCAATTTGTTGAGCATCTCTATAACATAAGAGTTAGTTAGAGTTTACAATTGTATTAAGATCTACATTAATAATAAGAAAATAATAGTAAAAATCTAATACACATACATGTGCATATAACAATATAAAAGATAGATTTTTGTAATAATTTTATTTATGACTAAACTTTATAATTTTGAAAAGGTTCTTACTTTTTTTAAAGTGACCTATGAGCATAATTTGAAATTTATGTTATTAACATATTTTATAATAGTATGTATTCATATTATAATTAAATTTTGATGAAATTTAACTATGAAAAACATTAATATTATTTTTTAATCGTGTAAAGCGATATATATATATATATATATATATATATATATATATATATACATATATACAGTGGAGTTGGGCCCTGAAAAAGGAGAAAAAAAATATCGGGTTCAAAGGAATCGAGCTCAAAGAAAGGGCAAACAATCGAGGGGCGAACCATCGGGGAACAGACGGAAAATGGAGACGTCTCTGGAGAAGAAGGAACTCGATGTCGGCGGTCCCTCTCCACCACCCACTTCCACGGGCTCTCCCTCTGCCGACGCGGAGACCGAAGTCGACGAGAGAGAGCGCTACGCTCGCGAGCTCAAAGCCGGCCTCCATCCCTTAAAGGTGTTTTTTTTATATCCTTGTTTTCGGATTGCCGAATGATATCTGGAAATGGATGATGTCTTTTTTTTCTTCTTTTTAGAATTTCTTGTTTGATGTTTGTGAGACAATCCGTTCTTTTCTTGGTTCTTTTTATGTGGGTCTTTATCCTAATCCAAGAATACTTCACACAAATCATTGCTATAACATGTATAAAATCTGTTCAAAATAACGTCTTTTTTATTTCTAACCCGAATTGAAATGAATCTGCTCTTTCAGCATAAGTTTGTCTTTTGGTACACTCGTCGAACACCTGGAGTGCGTTCTCAGACATCATACGAAGATAATATAAAAAAGATTGTGGAATTCAGTACGGTATGATTTTGCTTATATGAATGTCGTGCCTGTTTGTGTTCCATCATTCGACTGGTTCGAATTCATGTGCTGGAACTCTGATGTAGTTTGATATATGAATGAGAATGTGCTAACAGGTCGAAGGTTTCTGGATGTGTTATTGCCATCTGGCACGACCTTCTTCACTACCAAGTCCAACAGATCTGCATCTTTTCAAAGATGGCATTCGGCCACTGTGGGAGGTATGTTTCCTCGTAGTTTGTGTGCAATTATGCATCAGAAAACTAAGATTGAAAGAGCAACTCATATAAGAAGAAAAAATAAGGGAGATCTACTTGTATATATAGTTTGAGAAAGCAAGTCACATCATGTACTACTTTGTTTCCTTAAATGAAATCTGATTTGAACAGGATGCTGCAAATTGCAATGGTGGCAAGTGGATAGTACGGTTTAAAAAAGCTGTTTCAGGCCGCTTCTGGGAGGACTTGGTGAGTGATTTCATTTTTGCTTATACCATTTGATTTCTAAATATGTTTCTTTTTTTCTGTTGACAATTGTAATTGTCCTTTATTACTTCCTTTTAAGACAAAAAATTTCTTTGTTATCTTTTTTTGTAATGCTAAGAGCATAAGTGGGAAATTCAGCCACCCTGACATATGTGAGGGTGATATTTCAAATTTACATGGTGGTAAACTTATTGGACTGCGATTAGGTCTAGATTTAATTAAGAAAATAAATTCAGAATTGAACTGCTTCCAACCTTTATTTACAGTATTCAATTGCATTTTAAAAAATAACATTAGCAGTTAGTCTGCAGAAAATTTTGTCAAAATTTGTGAGCACCAATTTGCAACCAGTCTATTTGTGGAGTTTAGCATAATTCTATGGACTGAAGAACTGATGAAACTTATTGAAAGCTTTGAGGTTCACTGTAAATGCTGATCTCAGACAATTTTGTAATTGTGCTCAGTGGCCTCATTATTCACGGTGCCCCTGATGGATTTATCACTTGGTACAAGTATTCAAGAACAACTAAACTTTCAAATTCTCTTAAGTTCATCCCCTTTTTGTGTAATATATGGATGGTTACAAGCTGTTAGTCATCCTTTTTTGTGTAAAAAAATCTTTTATTCACAGTTTTTTAACTGAGTATTAAAACTTAATAATTGATGCATATGAGAAATGCATCCAACCAAGTAACGAATGGTGTCTAGAATGTCAAAGGTAAGTTAGCAGTAAATTTGATACTCCAAGGCATTGTTCATATGAACTTAGCTAGTGAGGTAGACAACAAAGTTCAAAGCTGAGAATCCAACTGCGCAAACAAACATGCCTCTCTCTGGGAAGATTTTAGTAAGCTTAACCTGTTGTCTTTGTTTGCTTGCATATGATCAATTTAATGTGACTGAGCTGAACTATTAATTTATTGTTGCAATTTTGTCAGTATTAGTGTGTGCTATCATTTTCTTTGTATTTGAAAATGAATTCTAGCGGGATCCCAGCTTAAAACTTGATGTCTAAAATCATACTCATTTTATTCCTTCATGAGGTGCCACCTCAAGAAATTCATAAAGAGCCATGTCTTTTGCATAATGAAATTCGACGAGTACCTATTTATCAAACTTTAGGCGGTCGATGCATTACTGACATGGTCTCTCTGATATTTTTGCTTTCTATTAAGCTTCCACTTAAGCATTTCTCTGCCAATAAAAAGGTCTTAATATCGCATGATGTCTTGCTCCCCCAGTAGGTTTTTTCATCTAAGCTTTTGGGTACAATACAACATCGAATTTTCCACATGCTATAGTTTTTTAGGTACAACACAATAACATGCGTGACACTCATAGAGGACCATCACATTGCGTTTCAACATAATCTAGCATGCTTAAACCTAGAGTATATAGGACACGTTGGGCACCCCACGCAGACACTTCTTGTGCTTTATGTGGGGAGATGGAGGAGGACGTCATCCACCTATTTTTCGGTTGTCGGGTGTCCCGAGAGGATTGGTATCAGATGAGCATTGTGGATTTCATATCTCCGGCAGTTGAGAATTTTCGGCGGGCTTTGAGGGGTTTTGACAGATAGAGACAGGGCGAGTTCCAATGGCGACCTTTTTGGCCGGTGCCTGGGCCATCCGGCTGCAACGCAACCATGTTATTTTCTGTGGGGAGAGATGTCAGGTGGATAATATTGTACATCACATTTTTCGTCTTCTTCAGGAGTGGGGTTTTGGTTAGTACTTATTCTCTTCCTTTTTGTCGCTCTCTTTTGGAGAGCATATCCACATGTACATGGTGTTTAACCCTCAGTGATTATATATATATATATATATATATATATACACGCATGATCAGTTTTCATATCATCAAGACTTAGGCATAGAATAAAACCATAAAACTAAAGCTATCATTTTCATGAGAGTCTCTTTGCACATAGCCAAGGCAGAGATCCCCTTACATACCTACTTTTACAGCTGAAGGCCCTCGCTAATGGTGTCTTCCTCTCTTCTCCTTAGAGCTTCTTCCTTTTCTTTCTCCTACTTTTAAAGCTCAAGTGCCTCGCTAATGGCGTCTTCTCCCTCTCTTCTCCTTAGAGCTTCTTTTTCTTTCTCCCCAACTAGGACCAGCAGTTAGCACCTTCTTCTGCACCAATTCCTCTGCCTTTCCTTGCCAATTAGCTGCTGTAAGATGGACCAATCTCATCTTAATCTGGTATTATGGCTTAAGGGGGTTGATATTCCAAGGTTGGAGCTCAGATAATGGGATAAAAGAAGCAAAGATGAGCTAGGGTGGGTTTATATAGCATCATATGAAAGATTTGAGTGGGTTTGGGGGCTCCAATAGGATGAACCTAAGTGCTACATTCTACCCCCTTAATGAGAAATTCGTCATCAAATTTAAATAATTCTTAAAAACTCACCAGAAATATGATAATTGTTCTCACATTTCTTCTTAGAGTTCCCATATTGTTTTTTCTCTCTCGGTAATTTTGCTATGCAATTTTGCTATGATAATTGTTTTTTCTCTTCAATTATCCACATGTGTGGGCTATGCTTTCGGAGCATGTAACACATAATGTATATCCACATAAGTGTGTGTGGGCTTGCATGCATGTGCCTGTGCAGGCGGACGGACATATAACTGATGTGTTCGTGTATTAACTGGATTTGGCCCCTACGGTGGGTTAGATTCATTAAAACAAGCAGCTTTAAGCCGCTGGTTAGAGTTAGGTTATCATCGTATGTGTGCGGCATGGGCTCAATCTTTAGCAATGGTCAAAGTATTAATTTCACTTTAGTTAGAACCTTTTTCTAAGGATAAAAGGATGAGTTGAAAAGGCTAATCATCCATTTGTGCGTATGCATGTACATATATATCAATAATTAGTCTGATGCATCACCCTTTGTCATCTTGTTATCAGTCACACATATATATAATAGATAACTCTCCTGATATGCAGTCTTGCTTTCTTAGATAGCTCGATATAGCCTGATGTACAAAAGAAAGCATGCTGGCTTGATCTTTGAATTTATGGGCTGATTTTTTCTGTTGATTCTGCTATTCAAATGTGTTTGTTTTATCTGAAAAGATTGTGAGCCAATAATTGCAGGTTTCCTTTAAATATGTTTCTTTGCCAGTATTTTCATGATCAGAATGAAAGTTAAAGGAATACATCCAACAATTCTCAGGGCTTAAAGCAATTTGGCCTTTTGCTGCTTATTATGGAAGCTTATGTGTAAGAATGAAATTTCATATTGGCGGTTTCTTTTGTGAATGAAAATAAAATGTAGATAAAGTCGGCATTTACAGCTACTTGTGCAAGGTGAATGCAATTAATTACAACAACAACAACAACAACAAAGCCTTATCCCACTAGGTGGGGTCGGCTACATGGATCATACGACGTCATTCCGCTCTATTAGTATATTTGTTGATCCATGTTCATGAGATGCGACAGGGTTTTACGCTGGCTGTCGGGGCCTAACACAACCCTCCTCTTTTATCCGGGCTTGGGACCGGCTATTAAACATAGGCGGAGCTGATTACTGGGCCTTGTAATTAAAAGAAAACAATTCAATAATCGCATACAACCTTTTCAAATATCGACTTTATTGCAGACTATCGTAAGCTTCATAACCAAATAGGTGGGTAAAGAAATATGTCGTTGAAGACAGATAGCACCAATATTTTCTAATTTCTTAGCAGTATCCTCTCAAAAAAAAAAATCTTAGCAGGAGAAATCTATAGGCCAAAGCATTTTTTATAAGGAAATGGCCAGATTCTGGTGACCTGCCACTGGACATGGCAATAATGAACTGTGAAACACAGAGTTCACAGCACTCTGATGCTTTTAACATGAGACATGCATGTATCCAAACACCATATTAGAGCAGTTAGATTTTTTTTTTCAGTTATTAAGGATTCTCTGAAGCTTAGCATCCGTGATTGTACTCTAACATTAATAAGAAGAAGGGGAAATCATCTTCAACGTTTTCTTTCTCCTTACGATGTCATCTTAAAGAAGGTTCCTCCCAACATGTTTTACTTTACGGGTTTCTTACTAATTAAATGCATCTTGATCTTCCCGAGAAGAATTGATTTCTGAAGGCATATCTTACAAGATGTCATTTAGGTTGCGAGAGAACAACTGAACTGCTGAATCAAGTTTCCCCGATTTTATGGGGCAGTGGAGTACTAATTTTCAATGCAAATCCCAGTGTGTATTCTCAGTTCCTCACAAGCACTAGCCCAGAATCAACGGATTCCTAAGCTTTTAGAAGAAGATATCAAACCTGATAGTCTTTCCATAGGTGAGCCATCTCCTCATAATAGCCCACACCAGACCAGGAAGTGAAATGTTTGCGAGCCCTTGGAACTGATTCCAACTCTTTCGGCAATTCTCGCACAATACGAACATCTCCTTCTAAAGCTTTGATAAAATATGATTCATCAAAAATGTCTGAGAAGGCACTCTTGTCTTGCCAAAAAAAAAGTGCCCTTCCGAACTGTGTGAAAACATGAAGGTCAGTTCTTGTTGCAGTGAAGTATGTCATTTATCATGGGATTATGTGACCCAAATATCCCAAGTACTGCAACATTTTGGCACTTTTTATTTATGAATGTTAGTCACTTGTTTAAAAAAATATAAATGCTAGTCACAAGAACAAATTCAGAAGAAAGTGGTGAAGATGAATACTATTTATGTCACGTTGCAATATGGCTAGTCAAAATAAACTTATGTTTTCTTGGGGAACTTAAGACGTGTATTGATTTGTATTTAAGTCATTTGAGCTTGTGATGAAATATGTATTTAAGTCATTTGGTCTTGGGATGATTCTCACGTGGATTCTTTGTAGGTATTGGCATTAGTTGGTGATCAACTTGAATATGGTGATGACATTTGTGGTGCTGTATTAAGCATACGTTTTAATGAGGACATTCTTAGTGTTTGGAACCGAAATGCATCGGATCATCAGGTATTGTACCATCATCTTACTGTTATATGGTATCATGCATCTTCATTGCATCCTGAATGTTAAACATGATTACAAACTTTTGCATGAACAGGCTGTGATGGCGCTGAGAGACTCAATCAAACGACACCTCAAACTGCCTCACAGCTACTTGATGGAGTACAAGGCACATGATGCATCACTACGTGATAACTCGTCGTACAGGAATACCTGGCTGAGAGGGTAAGAGAAATCAATGCAGATGTGACATTTGGGATTTTTCCTGCTGCCATGCTCAGTATTTGTCTACTGTTTGTTATCCACTGAAAAGGAAAACTAGACTGATATATGAAATTTATTAGATTGTCATCTAGTTCATGTCGAAGTTGTGAACCTAGACATCAACTGAAGAGAATTGTTATCAACATGATTGCATGACATGAGCAGAATTGAAAAGAGCTCTTAGTTACTAGTTCAATAATCAAGTTGGTCATATATATGTAGGATTTAATGTAGGTGTCGAACGCTTTTCGTATGAAGCGCATGTCAAGTGACTTTACGCAGATTTTTTTTTATTTTCAATATGTTTTTCATTAATAATTTAGAGGATCATAATAACAAAAATAATTTTATAACGTAAAAAAATATAAAAAATGATTTTATCTATTATGAAGAATAATAATGTGCATAAGTTTGTAAAATTTTAAAAATGATGAATACGATTTTGTTATCATCAATAATCATTTAAACTATTGAATAAATGTGTAAAAAAATAAAGAAAAATACGCTTAAAATTGTTTTACAGAAAGCGTTTGACATTTACATTAAACTCATATATATATATTGAAGTGATGCTGGATCCATTGGTCGGTTCAGATAAATAATATTTTGAAATGATGATATTAGTGGATCAATCGATCGGTTTAGATAAATAATATTTTTAAATGATGATATTAGTGGATCAATCGATTGGTTTAAATGATGAAATTAATGGATAAACGGTAAACGATTGAGATGCGCTCCTCACTCCTCATCCCTCCAGAGCTGAGTAACTCAGTTTGCGAGAGCGATTTTGTTGTCATATTCTATTTTGGTTTGAGTCGTTGGGGTCTCCTATCATTTGTTTCTTTTCCTCTATTTTTCTGTATTTTACCTGCTTTTGTTTTACTTTCGTGAACCCTAGTAAAAAAAAATGATTCTTTTTGCTACTAACCTTTGTTGAGATTTCTGAAACTTTAGTTAAGTCATTAATGGTTTCTTCTTAAAGAAAAGCAGACATGCAATTGACAAAGAAGTTATATATAATATATGAAAAAAAATAAATGTGTCCTACATTTTCCGTGTCAAACAGCTTTATGTATATTTTTTTCTTTATTTTTTATATCTTTTTTACTAATAAAATAGTTTTACAGTATAAATAGAAAATGATTTTCATCATATAATTGTGGTTGATGATTATATATATAACTTTTGATCTGCGTAATGAGACAATTTCTTCCCCCAATAGATTTTCATCATATAACTTTTGATGAATATATATATATATATATATATATATATATATATATATATATATATATATATATATATATATATATATATATATATATATATATATATATATATATATACTAGTTCTCTTGTCGCGTCAATCTCAGCCGTTCCATGTAATGAACGTAGATTTGTGAATGAGCGATTAGGACCGGATGCAATGTCAACCCGTTCCGCAGAAGTATTTAAATATAAGAAACTATTGTTTATATTTTTGTATATTATTAATAAAATAAATTAGCAAGTTAATAAAATAATGTCATTAAAACTATAATATAAGTACTGTACTCATTTTTAGTTTTATTAGTATGAAATGTGGAAAAGACAGTGAAAATAATGGAAAAGTGAAAAGATGGAAAATGTTAAAATATATAGAAAAATGATATATGAGGGAAATTAATGATATATCTTACTTTGTATTATTTTTCAATATAATATGTAAAGGGAAACAAAACAATAATAAAAAAGTCAAGAAAATTAAGCAAAGGAAAAGAAGACGAGAAGAAAGGAAAAAAAAAGTGTGAAAAATATTAAAAAGGAAAAGATATAAATATAAATAAGAGAGAAAATTTAAAAGCTCTAATTGACATTTAGGAGTAGGGCAAATTTAAAAGCATTTTAGGTGACATTTTACAGGAGAAGATGAGATATTTTCGTCCGTACGATATCCGATTAAAGGTTAACCGAGTCTGACTAAGTTTGTTAAGATTCTTTTCGATCCATTAAATAACTTTAAAATGACATGTGTTCAAATTGATGTCAGATATTTTCGTTAAGGCTCTTACAAACGAGGTCCTTACGATCAACCATTTATTTGGGTGTAAATAAGTTGCGAAAGAAAAAAAAAGATTTGGGAAAACATATTTTTTAAGAAAGATATTTTCCTTTAATTCTGTATAAAAAACAAAGCTAGAAATCATGATTTACTTATCTAAGAGGATGCTGAATACATACGTTGAGACTTTTTTTTTTTATAAACATTTGCACTTCATGATTGAAAATCAAACATCAAGAAAATGAAATAAGTAATCACAACAAAAACACCTCTGAATGAATGTAATTTGACCCTAGGTACCCTTTGATAGACAATGCATGCACGTCTTGAATGAGAGGTAATACTTCCTCGTTGACTATTGCCATAGTTTGGTCGTATACGCAGCTCACAATATCCAAAAAGGGCACATATGCCAATAATCTCTCACTTACTTGCATTGGACATAATTGAACTTTTGTTCATTCAGAAAATAGTAAATGGATTGTGCAGCATACGAACATAAAAACATACTTTATAAAAGTTGGAATGCGACCTATTATGGTTCGTACTAAAAAATATTAAAATATTTAGATATATATATATATATATATATATGCTTGAAACATATATTTGAATGCCTCTTGTTAAAAATATACTTTTTTGATATTTTTTATTTATAACTACCTCAAAAGATTTTTTTATTTATGTTGATGACTTAATTTATGTTACCTTGTTATATCATTTAATCTAAATTATCTTATCTTATTTTTCTTTATTACATTATACTTTATATTTTTGTTAAATAATATTAATATATTATAATAATCTTTTTAACTTATTTTATTCTTTTATTAATTTATATTATCTAGTCCGACCATTTGGTTCGACCCAATCCAACCGGTTCGATCTGATATGTTAATCAATCAAAGTTTTATAACATTGGGATGGGGGCGGCTAGCCCCTCCAATGTTTTAAATTTGTACTAATTTTATATGTTGGTATATAAATTTTGGGGTTAAATATTAACTTCGGCCCCCTATAAATAAAAATAGTATCACTTCGTGACATGAAATTTTAATTGAGGTAGTGGTTGTCTTGCTTTGAGATGAGTCTAGAGGTGGCGAGTTTGAAATTGGCCCTCGATTTTTGGTTTTTGGTCTACCCTTGCGTGTGAGAAAACAAGCTCGTTCCTTATTGACATACTTTTCACATTCATAACAAAAATTTATAACAAGAATAATGAATTTATAAAGAAAAAAATTTCATTGCTTGAAAGTTTTGAGTACATCATTACAATTATATTTTATATAGCCCCAAGACATTTACATATTTCAAGATGTCTTCTTAAGTAATAATTTAATGAGTAGATTAGCAATCATTTTGTGTATTGATACATACTTAATTGAGGTCTCCTCTTTGAGTTCTTTGTCTCACGCAAATTTGTACTTTGTATCGATATATTTTCTTTTACAGTGGTATTTTTTATACTTCACATAAGCAATAGTTGCTTGATTATCACTATGAAGGATCATTTTCTTCATTGAATTCTAAAATAATCTTAAGTTTTGAAGGAACCATTTTATGCCATAAAGCATTTTGTACTATTATTGAAAGAGCAATGAATTCTACCTTCATAGTTGACAACATTATACAATTTTATTTCTTATTACTCCCATAACCGCACTATTACCAAGTAAGAAGGTGTATTTGAATGTGGATTTCTATTCATCAACCACACTAGTCCAATCAACATCATTGAAACCAATCAGTCGTAGACTTCCTCCATGATATATAGTTCGAGATATGCAATTCTCTTGAGGTATCTTATGATTCTATTCACCATCTTCCAACTTGGATTCTAGGATTTACTTGATGCCAAGTAACTAGATCCATGACAAAATATATATCTAGCAGAATACACAATATATGATACATTAAGTTGCCGACCATACTAGCACAAGGAACGTTGGACATTTTCTTTTGTTCGTCTAAAATTTTGGAGCACATATTATGTAACACCTTCGGCCCAATCAAGATATTGTTCATTTTGGGCCATCGACCCGCACGAATTTAAAATTCATTTTGATAGATAAAGGGGTAGCTACATATAAGTCCATGACCAGCTTAGTGTTTCGCCCATGTGGGATTATTCATCAAACCATCTTTGTCTTTATACCTCAGGTCGTTACAATCTTCCCCCATAAAGGGCTCAACGTCCTTGTTGAGCGGGGTCCGTATTAGCCTGTGACCCGTATTGGCTCGTGGCCTGTCTTCCCCATATGACTCAAGTGAGCACGCGAGGTCGGCTTTGATACCAAACTGTAACGCCCCCAAAATTAGGCCTCCTGCCACGCTGGCAGTTAGATTGACTAAAGGAACGCTACACTGCCTACTACTTCTTTGACTTTGACCAGTCAACACATGACACACGTGGCAATAAGAATAATAGAGAGACAAATGAATGAAAGGAGTTTGCGGAAGAAATATCATTGGAAAATCAAAAGATGTCACATTGAATGAAATAGTTCAAGAAAAACGAAAATTCAGGTAATTCAAATAGTTCAAGGAAATATCTACATAAGTAAGGTTAAAAGAGGAAGTTCAAATATCTCTTAGTTACAAAGTCTAATAATTAAAATGCAGAAATAAAAAGGCGGGAAGCTGTGGGTTCGTTGCAAGTCATGTGCTGCTATCCTGGAGCTCTGCATTATCCACTTCCTCCCTGAGCAGGGTTCTCACCTGCAAAATCCCAATGCAGGGGCATGGCATGCCCGTAAGCTAACGCCCAGTACATACATAGACGATGAAATGATAATCTGATTAAGGTTAATACTGATAAAAGAGAATCAATTGAACATTTACTTGATTCACTGGTTTCAATACCTTGATCTCTGTAGGCTATGAACCATACATATGTCGATCTGTACTTTATTCTTTACTTTAACAATACATTGTACTGTATCATACTTTGCTATATATTACTCTATCCTATTTTACTCTGTTGTACATTAGCATATTTTGTTATGCTCTATGTGGTACTACATCTTTTACATTACTATGAGATCCTTAGTATTCGTTATCTTATGCATGTTCAACTTAATTAAGTGGGAAGCTAGAGGTGTCTCTATACCATGTGTTGCCAGGATGCCCATGAAAGGGAAGGTGTATGCTACATCATACCCTTTTCGAAATGCAGGTGGGAGAGGACCTGCACCCCAAGAACGGTGGTTGTTACGGACATGTAGGAAAAAGAACGGTGTATGCTACATGAGAATAACAACAACAAATCTAATGAAAAAGATTAGGAAAAGAAAACGAAGAATTCTAGCAGCCACTGTGCACGTGCTCTCGCGAGTTTCCAGCAGAGCTTTGTTATTGTTCTCGATCTTTGCCTCTTTGTAGGTTTCAAATCTATGCTCCATGGATGTTTTTCTAGGCCATCTCTTGCCTCCTTTTATAGATTTTTTTCGTCCCCCAAGAAAAGAAATCGAATATATATCCAAAAGTGGATAAAATAGCTTTAAAACGGCCTAACCGACCGCCGTCACAGTCGTGAAATGCTCTATCACGGCCGTGACAAAAGGCTGTCAAGGCTGAAAAAGTCAAATTTCTGTTGAAAAAATATTTCTATCACGGCCATGACAGAATCTGTCACGACCTTGACTGTCTTCTGAGTTATTTTAAGTCTTTTCTTACTTTGATTTCGACATTTCCTCATATTCTGTCATGAATAATTTCTAGACTTACGTAAAAATCAAATCTAAATAAAATTATACGAAGACAAATCAAAACTCCCCTTTTCTAAACATAAAAACATTCTAAAATGTTAATAAAATGGCCTATACTAATGCATGATTTTTCGTGCATCAGTCGTCGATGTGCCCGGTCGTCGGTCGATCCTAGCAGGCGGGAATGCGTGCATACACTTCACGGAAGGGTCGCGGTGCATTGGGTCGTCCTATGTGCGTCAGGTGCTTGTTCGCCCACCCGCCGTTTGTTCGCCGATCGCGAAGAAGAGGAAGAAGAAGAGAGGAGGGAGGCGGCCAAGTGTGGGGAGTCAAAGGGGGTGAGAGCTCACGTCCTCCCCCCTTTTATCTCTGCCGCTCTTCTCTGTCTGGGGAAGGAGTCGTGGGAGAGGAAGTGGAGAGTGAGGGAGAAAGAATCGGTGTGAGACCGATTCTCTTGTTCTATTTTTTTATTTCATTTTTTTTAATTTTAAAGGGTGATAGAGCTGGTAATTACATCACTACCCCCTTAAAAGAAAATTCGTCCTCGAATTTAAATTATAGGGCTTACCGATTAATCTGAGGAACTTTTCACGCATCTCTAACTCTAATTCTCATATGACCTCTTTACCCTGATGTTGCTTCCATGCTATTTTGATTAATGTTACTGTCTTCTTTCCTTTTTGGGCTTCTTGGTACTCTAGTATCTCTGTGGGTTGTTCCTCGTATGTTAAATCCTCCTTAAGGTTCGGCTTCTCAATTTGGATTATGTTGGCGTAGTCTTGCTTGTATTTTTGGAGCAATGACACGTGGAAAATGTTGTGCACTTTGGCGTACGCCGAGGGTAATGCCAACCTGCATGCCGAATCACCAACCATATCTAAAATTTCAAAGGGACCCACGTACCTTAGGCTCAATTTCTCTTTCTTGCTAAACCTCATCACGCTTACTTCTCCCATATCAGTTCAATCCAGTCTGTGTATTTTTTAGTCTACTTGCGGAGTTCAATGCTCAATAGCTTCCTTTCGCCCTACTTCTTCCCAACATGCTGGGGAGTGACATAGTCGACCATATAAAGCTTTGAAAGGGGACATCTCTATACTTGCATGATAACTGTTGTTGTAAGAGAATTCAATCAAGCAAAGATGATTGTCCCAATTTCCATGCCAGTCCAAGGCACATGCCCGAAGCATATCTTCTAGGGACTGAATCATCCTTTCTGATTGGCCATCCGTCTGTGGGTGGAATGTCGTACTGTATCGTAGCCTTGTTGCGAAAGCATTTTGGAGGCTCTTCCAAAACCTTGCGGTAAACCTAGAATCTCTATCGGACATGATGATTGAGGGTATTCCATGGAGTCTGACGATCTCCTACACATATATGTTCATCAGGCTATCCAATGACTGCTTTACTTTGATGGGTAGGAAGTGGATCAATTTAATAAGTTGATCCACTACTACCCAAATAGCATCATGACCCTTCTAGGTTCAAGGGAGGCCTGTGATGAAGTCCATAGCTATCTCCTCCCATTTCCACTAGGGAATTCCGAGGCTCTTCAGTGGGCCTTGTAGTTTCTGATGCTCCACCTTGACTTGCTGACAAACTATACATCTGGATATATACTCTGCGATTTCCTTCTTTATATTCGGCCACCAGAAACTTCTCTTTAAATCATTGTGCATCTTCGTACTTCTAGGATGGATCACGAACTCGGACTTCTGACATTCATCCAAAACGTCCCTTCGTAGCGCTGAGCTGTTAGGTACCCATAACCGGTCACAATACCAAGTGCCACCATCTGATGAAACTTTGAAATTGTTTACTTCTAGACTTGTCTTGATCATCATGGCCTGATAGTCAGAGTCTTCAGCTTGTGCCGCAATGATTCTTCCGACAAGATCGGACTCGATCCGCTGCATCATCATGAGCAAACTATTAGGTGTTACCTGCAGAGCCCATTTGAAGAGTTCCTCCATCATCTCATATTGTCGGAAACACATGAAGGCTACTAAACATTCCCACTTCCGATTAATAGCATCAACTACTGAATTTGACTTGCTGGGATGATAGTGATGTCGTTTGGATTAACTAATGCTCCAGCAGCGTTCACGGATCTCTTGAACCAGACTTTAAACGAACACCTTGACAAGTTCATGATTGCCTTTGTCGATGATATTCTCATCTACTCATCAAGTGTGGAACAACACAAGGAGCACCTGAGAATTGTTTTGGAAACCTTGCGAGAGAAGAAATTGTATGCAAAATTTTCCAAGTGCGAATTTTGGATGGACCAGATGATTTGGTCACATTATCTCCAAGGATGAAATTTTTGTGGACCCGGCCAAGATTGAAGTAGTGTCAAACTGGACTCAGTCGAAGAATGTTTCAGAGATCATAAGCTTCCTCGGGTTGGCATGATACTACAGACGATTCATTAAAGTTTTTTTCATATTGGCACTACCGTTGACCAAGCACACAAGGAAAGGAGAAAAGTTTATTTGGTTAACAAAGTTTGAGGAAAGCTTCTAAGAATTGAAGAAGCGACTGACATCCGCACCTATACTCACATTACCATCAAGCAGTGGTAGGTATGTGATTTACAGTGATGCTAGCGGTATAGGACTGGATGTGTCGTGATGCAGCACGAATGCATCAAGACGAAGAAACATGAGGTTAATTATCCTACTCATGACCTCGAGTTAGCAGATGTGGTCTTTGCTCTCAAGCTCTGGCGACACTATCTATAGGGAGAATAGTTTGTGATCTATATAGATCATAAGAGCTTGAAGTATGTATTCATGCAGAGTGACCTCAATATGCGCTAGAAACGATGAATGGAGTTCCTAAATGAAGTTTGCCATCAATTACCATCCCGGCAAGGCAAATTCAGTAGCTGACACTCTTAGTCAGAAGTGGAAAGATTCAGTGGCCTTCATGCATCTCCGACAATATGAGATGATGGAGGAACTCTTCAAATGGGCTCCGTAGGTAACACCTAAGAATTCGCTCATGATGATGCAGCGCATCGAACCCGACCTTGTCGGAAGAATCATTGCGGCACAAGTTGAAGACTCTGACTATCAGGCCACGATGATCAAGACAAGTCTAGAAGTAAACGATTTCAAAGTTTCATTAGATGGTGGCATTCGGTAGCGTGACCGGTTATGGGTACCTAACAGCTCAGCACTAGAAGAGAAGTTTTGGATGAATGCCATAAGTCCGAGTTCGTGATCCATCCTGGAAGTACGAAGATGTACAAGGATATACAAAGAAGTTTCTGATGGCCGGATATGAAGAAGGAAATCGCAAAGTATGTATTCAGATGCATAGTTTATCAGAAAGTCAATGTGGAGCACTAGAAACCACAAGGCCCACTGAAGAGCCTCGGAATTCTCTAGTGAAAATGGGAGGAGATAGCTACGGACTTCATCACAGGCTTCCCTTAAACCCAGAAGGGCCATAATGCTATTTGGGTAGTAGTGGATCGACTTACTAAATCGGCCCACTTCCTACCCATCAAAGTAAAGTAGTCATTGGATAGCCTGATGAACCTGTATGAGGATGGAAGAATGTCCCCTCTCGGGTAGAACTTTTCAGAATCGAAAATAACAATGACGAAAAAGAAATACATGAACATTCCTTGAATATGTTTAAAATGACTCGAATCTCTAACTCAATGTGGTCATTTATTGGCAGAAACCCGAATATGCACAACCCTTTCAGATCGCGGATCAAAAAGTGAATGAGGTCTAAACCAAACTACGAAAAATCGTCATTGCTAATTCTATGAAAAACCCGGACTACGAAGCATTGCATGCCAAAGCTCGATTTTCTCTAAGTTCGATCGCGTAGAGCATATAATATCCCTACGATCAAAGGTGCAAGGCGACAATGATCCAGAAAACTCTCCCTAACAAACACCAATGAGGAAAACAAAGAAACTACACAAAAAAACGTCTTCATCAAAGCTCGATTTCTCTACGTTCGATCGCGTAAAGCCTATAGTATCCCTCCGGTCAGGGGTGTAAGATGAAGACGATTCATGAGCTCAAATCCAAAGGTAAATTCAGAAGGTCAAGAGATATGCAATGAAACAAGGACCAAAATAAATGTCATCAAAATGAAAACGAAGCTCGACATTCAGTCAGTCATCAAAGAATAAAAAAAGAATAAGAAGAGAGTACGAAAGTCATGATCAACATCCCACAGCCACTAGTTGGCTGGTTAGTTACACATTAAGAAAAATTAGAAAAGAAAAAAAGAAGTGTTACGAAAAGAGGGAGAGAGATCGTGCGAACACAAAACACAAAGATTTATGAGGTTCACCCTAAATCGGGTTATGTCCTCGAGCGGACGCGTCTCCTTTTACTATGGAATACTGATGATTACAAGGATGTGAAATAACCCAGCCGTCATAGAGTTTATATAGGGAACTCCAATACAAAATAGGAAACAAAAACTCTAAAATCGTCTAGGTTTTGAAAGAAATATGCTAAAGTGCCTGATTACATAGGGGGCCACATAGTGTTACAAATGAGTTCAGATTCAAGGCATTATCAACAAATCTCCACCTTGACTTAAATCATTTTCAGATCACAAAACTTCAATGTCATGCCACGCCGTCGTCAGCCCCACCTTAGAACTATTACCGAGCATTGATGCTAAGCAAGTCCAAATAGTGCTGGAATTTGCTATGAGGAACAGATTTAGTGAATGTATCAGTCGGATTATCTTCAGTGACAATCATCTTCTCAATTGCGATAAAGTGATATCTGACATCAATGTGTTTGGTTCTTTCATGATGCACTTGATCTTTGGCTAAACATATTGCACTCAGACTATCACAATACACTATAGCATGCTCTTGATATAATCCAAAATTTTCAACTGAGCCTTTTAATCAGATGTCTTCCTTAATAGCTTTTGTCAGTGTCATATACGTTGTGGTAAATAATAAAGCACGACTGGTTGCTAAAGGTTATAGTCAGAGAGAAGGTGCGGACTACAATGAGATATTTTCACATGTTGTCAGACATACTTCTATTAGGGTGCTACTTGCTCTTGCAGCAAATCAGAATTTAGAGCTTGAGCAACTAGATGTGAAGACTGCTTTCCTCCATGGAGAACTTGAAGAAGACATTCTTATGAGTTAGCCTGAGGAATTCTTCATTCTAGGAAAGGAGGATCAAGTTTGTAGACTGAAAAAATCTTTGTATGGCTTGAAGTAGTCTCTCAGGCAATGGTACAAGAGGTTTGACAGTTTCATGATCAGTAAGAAATTCAGCCGAAGTCCATATGATTGCTGTGTATATCACAAGAAGGTGAATGGTGACTCCACCATTTATCTGCTCTTGTATATTGATGATATGATCATTGCCGCTAGAGACATGACAGACATTCAGAATTTGAAAAAGCTCCTCAGTATAGAATTCGATATGAAAGATCTTGATGCAGCACAGAAGATTTTGGTGATGGAAATTCTAAGGGATCGCTCATAGGGTAAACTCCTCTTATCTGAAAAAAGTTATATTCAAAAGACTTTATCCGGATTTGGAATTTCTGGAACGAAGCCTTTGAATACTTCATCAGCTGCAAATGTTCATCTCTCTGTTGCTTTCGCACCAAAATCAGAAGCAGAGAAGGAGTATATGTCTCAGATTCCATATGCTGGTGCAGTTAGAAGTTTGATGTATGTCATAATTTGCACAAGACCAGAGATTGCTCATGCAGTTAGTGTTGTCAGCAGATTCATGAGCGATCCAAGAAAAGAGCACTAGGAAGCAGTGAAGCAAATCTTTCGGTATCTGAGATGAACATCTGATATTAGCTTCATCTACAGAAGAGATAAAGAGTGTTTGATTGCATGGTACTCAGATTCAGCCTATAGCTGCAGATGTTAATGGAAGACGGTCTATGACAAGCTATGTCTTCACTTTGGATAACTTTGTCATCAGTTGAAAGACTACACTCCAACCATTTTATATCTTGTGTCTTCAACTCTTGGAATTCCAACTTTCTTCTCGAAGATCCATTTATAGCCAACGACATTTCTATCTTTAGGCAACTTGACAAGCTCTCAAGTCTAATTCTTGTGAAGAGATTCCATCTCCTCACCCATAGTAGAGATTTACTGTTCAGATTCATCACATGTGATGATATCCCTATAAGAGGACGGCTCTAGGGACTTCACCTCTTCAGCTCGAAGTCATATCGCTTAGGAGGACCCACTTCTCTACGAGGACGTCTAGCAGCAATTGACTCCTCTTCAAGTTGCTTATCAGATTCTTCATATTCTGATTCTGCTTCTTGATGTGATCTTTCATCATCATCCCCAACAGAAGTGACCTCAACCTCCACATGTTTACTAACACTCTCTTCAGCCTCCACCTTTAACTGAAGCATTGATGCTGCATCAAAGGTCACCTTCTATTGTGGATCACGTTACGTTCTGAAGGGGCCAGATTTTGTAGCCCTTCACTCATGCACCATATTCCATGAATACTCCCTCTTTGGCTCCTGATTCTAACTTTCCTTTACTGACATGATAGTATACTGGACAACCAAAATTTTTTAGATTAGTGTAATCAATAGGATTTCCTAGTCATACCTCAATTGGAGTCTTCAGATCAATTGCAATAACCGGGCTCCGATGCACCAAGTAGCAAGCTGTATTAATAGCTTTAGCCCAGAACGTCTTGTTCATGCCAGCATTAGAGAGTATTCACCTTGCTCTCTCCAGAAGTGTTCTGTTCTTCGTTTTGCAACTTCCTGTGGAGTATCCTTGACTGTGCGATGTTTGACAATGTCTTCATGTTTGCAGAACTGGTCGAATTCAGTAGAACAGAACTCTAAACGTTAGTGCAAAGACGCCTCACTTTCTTCTATGTCTGATTTTTCATCATAACCTTCCACTGCTTGAGGCCTTGAATGACTTACTATTGTGCTTCATCAAGTATACCCAAGTCATCCTCGAGTAGTCATCAAATACGAACATGAAGTACATAGCACCTCCTAATATGGAATACGGGAGGGACCCAAACAATCAGCATGGATGTAGTCAAGTGTCACCTTCGTCATGTGCACTGCCTTGCCAAATTGAAGCCTTCGCTGCTTGCCGAAAATGCAGCGCTTGCAGAAATCAATTTTAGATATCTTCTGACCTCCAAGAAGACTTCGCTTGTTGAGAAAATTCATCCCCTTCTGACTCATATGCCCAACTCGCATGTGCCACAACCTGGACTTTTCTGATTCGAATGAATTTTCCACTGCAGCAATGTCAGAGACTGTCTTGCCTTGTAGTATATACAAGGACTTCTGTCCGACTCCCTTCAAAATTGTAGCATCACCCTTCATGACCATGAAAATGCCTCCAGCAGCATTGATCTGACACCCCTTGGAATTCAAGACTTCAAGTGATATCAAATTCTTCTTCAGTTGCGGAACATGTCGGACATCTGTCAGTGTCCTCACAAGATTATCATGAGTCTTGATATGCACAGAATTGTTCCGAACTATTTGACATGACATATTATTGCCCATGATGATATTTTCATTGTCAGTCTTTTGCTAAGATGACAATCATTCTTTATTTGGAGTTATATGATAGGAACACCCTGAATCAAGAATCCAACCATCCTCCACACATCCGTATTCAGTAGCAGCCAAAACCAAATTATCTTTAGAATTTTCAATTTCATGTGCCATCACATAGACGGGGGACTTCTTTTTCATTGGGACATCCTTCTTCCAATGACCTGATTCCTTGCAGTAATTGCAGATGTCTTCCGTAGTAATTTTCTTCTTTTTTGACTTGGATTTCTTCAAATTCGATGAGTGTCCCTTCTCTACGGTCAATCGTGCGACCTGAGTCTCTGCAAAATTTTCAACTGTCATATACCGAAGTTCACGAGTATGGAAACTCGATCTTACTTCTTCTAGACTTATAGTTTTCTTCCCAATAATCATAGACCGAACAAAATTCTCATATGATGGAGGAATCGAAACTAATAGAATTAGGGCAGCATCTTCATCATCGATCTTAAGTTCGATATTTCTCAGTTCCATCAACAAAGAATTTAACTGATCCAGATGTTCCTTCAAAAGGGTACATTCTTGCATGTGGAGAGAGAATAGACGTTGCTTCAACAACAACTTATTTGTGAGAGACTTCATCATATACAGACTCTTGAGTCTCACCACAGATCTTTCGTCTTTTCTTCATCTGCGACCTCGATTATTACCTCATCCGTCAGGCACAACAGAATCATCGAGTCCGCCTTCTCCTCTTGTGTCACTAAAGCTGCGAGGTTGATCTCTTTTTCTTTGCCCTTCGAGTCTTCCTCCTTTGATTTGTTCTTTGACACACTCCCGAGCGGCGCCCAGATTCCTTGTTGCTTCAGAAGTGTCTGCATCTTGATTTGCCACAATCCGAAACTATTTCTATTAGTGAACTTATCCACGTTCACGTTGTGCGATGCCATCTCCCTACTTGATTGAGAAACGCTGACGAACCCTAAGGCTCTGATACCAGTTTGTTACGAAAAGAAAGAGAGAGATCACACGAACACAGTAGAACACAGAGATTTACGAAGTTCATCCTAAATCATGTTACATCCTCGGGGGGTGATGGCGCCTTTACTATGGAATAATGATGATTACAATGATGGCACCTGACTACATAGGGTTACAACTGAGTTTTAGATTCAAGACATTATCAACAAGAAGAAAGGAAAATAGAAGATTGAAGGGAGAAGTGAGACTACTGGTGCAGCCTCCTCTCCAATCTCCTTCAGCAGCAATAAGGAACTAAACTCAGCCCAAATGGAACCAATTGGAACCCCTTCTCTAATGGCCCTCTTGCTCTTTTATAGCCCAAGGGATTGTGTCACCTCTCCACCACCTTTTCCAACTATTTATCATATATTTCTTTAGCTTTTCCAGTCAAAGAAGGCTCCTTCGTGGTCCTGCATGGTTGCTTTCCTTCAGCTCACCACCTGTCCATTTGTCCCAGCAAAAAGGAATCTTCTTGTGATTTTTCTTTGTTATCTTTTCCTTAGCTTGCCACTTGTTCAATATTCATTGTCCTGCAGCCTTTTTGTTGTCCACATCTGCCCATAAATGTGTCCTTCCTCTACTGCAAGGGATCTACTAGGCTGATGTGGAAAGACATCATTTTCTTTATTGTTTGCTGCTTTGGACAGCTAGGCTGTGAACTTCGTCATCTGCCTTTAAATTTGTCTAAGTGTCTAGGTTGGAGGAACACACTCGTGTTCTCCATATGTGTCCGTGTGGGAGAATACATCTGAATACTCCTATGAATTATCGATTGATATTTCTGCATGGCAATCAACACAAGTAATAATATCCAAAAAATGCAGTATTTAGAAGATGGATTTAGAAAAATAATAGAAGCTGTATTTCAATAATAATAAAGCATGTGTTTAAACATGAGAATAAAAAAAATATGTAATAGATGCATATTGAATATAGATGAAAAGTATACATAATTTCTCCACATCACTAAGGATCAAGATGGTTTGATGGAATAGTTTCATATAGGCAAAACACAGAGTGGTCATGAGCTTATATATAGCTACCCATTTACCTATCAAGACACATTTTAAATTCTTGTGGACGATCCAAAGTGAATAATATCTTGATTTGGTAGGGGTATATTAAGAGCATTTAATATGTTTCATATTGTCAATAATAAAGTGTTACAAGTGTGCGTAATGTGGAGCATGTTGCCATTTCCAACTTGAACCTCTCATTTTCGTTAGGCATTGGAAGATTGATGAGGTTGGGTGTGATGTGGTGGATTGCTCTATTTCTAGGAACTAATCATGGTAGATGTTGCTATTGAAACGAACTACAGAGGAAAAGATCTGCAACACAAGCCTTGGGTTGGATGGATTCTAGGTGATGCTAGCGGAAGTTGTAGAGGTTGTGACCATACACAACCACGGTCCACATTGTTGTTCCCAACACAACCTTGCAAAGCATTGTAGGAGAACTTCGAAGGAGGAGTCGAGTTGGTGAGATGCACAACCGAAGGGAAGTACTTTGTTGATTGGTATGGAGCCAAATTTATTGGCTAATGAGGATTCTCTAGAGCTCAAGGAATGAAACTAGTTTGTTCCCTTCAGAGAAGGAAGCCACAATGCTTGGATGTAGGTTATGAAATAAAATGGCATTCAAGGTGGAGGCGAAAAGGGGCTCTCTAGTAACTAGTTCATTGACAACATATTTCGTCTGCAAAAGCCAACTCAATAGCAGGTGATCTTAACATTTTGTGATAGTAGGCTGAGGAGAAAGCCTTCAAGTTCTATACACCAACTATCCAACAAAACTAAAGATAACTAATTTTCTTTTATTCAAAATTTTTGTATCTAACTTTTTATTTGAAAAATAATATTAGTTTTGTAAAATTACTTGTGAGTTGTGTATCTCTCCTCCTCATATATTTATCGTAGTTCTCTTTTTTATAGTTATTTTAAGTTACTATCTAAATATCATTTTTCAATAAATAATAATAATAATAATAATAATAATAATAATAATAATAATAATAATAATAATATTTTTTAAAAAAAAAAGAGGTGGGCGCCCACCCCCCTCCCCTCCTCCTAGTAGTCGGAGGGAGAGGGGGAGGGGACGACGACCCTCCTCTCTCATTGGCGGCCGACAAGAAGCAGGTTCTCTTGTTGCTGCGTTGCCTCCAAGGATGGTGCCATTGAACTCGCCATCTTCGTCTGTCATACCAAGAGAAGATGGCGACGAGGGCTTCCGGCGTCGACAACTAGTGTCGATGACCATTAGCATCGACGCCATGAAGATAACCTTGTTGAGTCGGATGAGGGCGAGGGCTGCCACGGCCACGTGTTCGTGGATTTGCTTCGGAGTGGACGAGTAATTGCACCGCCTCGAAT
Organism: Pontederia crassipes; assembly: GCA_030549335.1. Taxonomy (NCBI): domain Eukaryota; kingdom Viridiplantae; phylum Streptophyta; class Magnoliopsida; order Commelinales; family Pontederiaceae; genus Pontederia; species Pontederia crassipes. Next base: position 47,103,802 of record CM060189.1, on the reverse strand, counting down.
GCCCTTGACCCGAGCAGCTCATCTTGGAGTTTGCGATTGAATCCGCATGAGGCTTGCTCCTCGTTGTTGGTTCCTACCAAAACTAGAGACTAGAGGATGGCGACCAAGCGGTCCATGCTCTCCATGTCGATGAACATCTATATCCTTGACACGATCGAGCTAGCGACGCGTGAGATCTCGGTGTGTTTCCGTCACCTCCATTAATATTAGAGCCAAGTGATAGAAACCCTAGGGACTTAAGGGAGGAGAGGATGGGGTGTCCTTCTTCTTCTCATGATATGACGGACGACGACGAACGAGTTCAGCGACACTATCTATGGAAGCAACGCAGTAGAGGGAGACTCTCCCCCTCTTCTGTTGGCCATCGGCATCGACGGCTTGACAGAGGGAGAGAGGAGGGTGACGACGACGAACGAGTTTAGCGGCACTATCCATGGAGGCGATGCAGTAGAGGGAGATTCTCCCCCTCCTCCGTTGGCCATCGGCATGAACGGTTTATCCATGGAGGTGATGCAGTAGAGGGAGATTCTCCCCCTCTTCCATTGGTCGTCTTCACCAACGATCTGACAAAGGAGGGGAGGCGCCCCTTTTTTAAATTTTTAATTATTTATTATATTATTATATTATATTATATTTTACATTTATTATATTATTAGAAAGGGAGTATTTTGTGACGTTTTGAGAAGATAAAAATATGACGAGCGATGTCTAGATAGGTCTAGCAACCGATAAACGGGTTAGTGGGAGAATTAGAAAATAAAATTAGGGAATAGAATTAAAAAAACTCGATATATTTTAAAAAAGTTTGGTAGCGCGGGGATGTTCTTTCTGCAGACTTGTTATGCATTCGAAAATTTCTGTTGATAAATAAGTGCACCGATGGCCTCATGGAACGAGATGACCAGCACCGACGGCCTCAGTCACCACAGCCGTCCGATCGCACCTCAACGGTCAACGTTCGAATGGAACGCCATCCTCCGCACCTCCCCGCCGCACGCTGCCCTCTCCCTCTACGCCCGCCGCATGCTTCCTTCCGGCGCCGTCCCCAACAAGTTCACATTCACCTTCCTCCTCCGCTCCGCCGCCGCCGTCGCCATCCTTCACGCCCACCTCACCGTCCTCGGCCTCCACTGCGACCCTTTCCTTCGTTCCGCCCTCGTCTCCGCCTACTCCTCTCCCGGCGCCCGACCGCCCTCCCCGGACGTCTTCCTCCGGCTCGCCGGCCCGCATCCGGATGCCGTCCTCCGCACTGCCCTCGCGTCCGCCCTCGCCCGCTGCTGCCGTCTACCCGACGCCGCCCTCGCCGCCTTCGCCGCCATCCCCGACCCTTCCCCGTCTCCTTCGCGGCCCTCATATCTGCCCTCTCCGTGGGGGGCTTCCACCGCCAGGCCCTCGCCACCTTCCACCGCGCCCGCGCCCGCGCGCCCCCCTCGGAGGCCGCGCTTGTCTCCGCTCTTTCTTCTGCCGCCCATCTAGGCGCACTGATCCACGGAGAGTTCGCTCATCGAGACGCCATCCTTCACTGTCGCCCCTTAAGCCCTGCTCTCGGCACCGCACTCCTCGTTTTCTACTCCAAATGCGGCTGCCCGGACTTTGCTAGGAAAGTGTTCGAAGAAATGCCCCACAAGGATCAACCTTGCTGGGCTGCAATGATAAATGCGCTGGCATCGCATGGCTATGGAGCGGAGGCCCTTCGGCTGTTCGATGAGATGCAGCGACGCGGCATCGTTCCCGATGGCGTGACCTACGTGGGGGTCTTGCACGCCTGCAGTCATGCTGAGCTAGTTGAAGATGCACGCAACTACTTTGACAGAATGGTGAGCTTGCATGGGATCCAGCCGAGCGCAGAGCACTACGGTTGCCTGGTTGATGCATTGGGCCGCAGCGGAAAGGTTCAAGAAGCCTGGGAGCTGGTAAGATCAATGCCTATGGCGCCCGACGAGCGGGTGCTCAAGAGCCTGCTCAGCGCCTGCTGCAACCACAGTTTTGCAGAGTATGCGGAGTGGGCGTCCCAGAAGTTAGCGAAGATGGATGGAGGGAATTGTTCCTGTGCTCCTTTCAAATATGTATGCCGGAATGGGGAGGTGGGAAGATTATACAAGGGTAAGGAAGCTGATGAGGGTCCGTGGAGTGCCAAAAGAATCAGGTTTTAGTAGCACAGATTGAAGGAACTCTGACGCATTGCGACTATTTTCGTGGTTTATGCCGAGGATCTTTTGCAGCTATCTCCTCAACTGATTGCAGTGTGATTGGGCTGAAGAGGGTACGGGAGATTAGGGAATCTAAATCTTTCCAGTAGAATTTGTCGAAATTCCACGTTGGACTTAAGCGCGCTCGACAGGTCATCTCCTTGGGTTTGAATTGCTACTCTTTTCTTGGTTTATGCCGAGTAGGTGGATTGATCTTTTGCAGCTATCTCCTCAGCTTATTGCAGCTGAGATCGTGCTTCAGCTGAAAAGAGTAAGTGAGATTAGACAATCTGAATCTTTCCAGTAGAATTTATCGAACATGATTCCAGATTGGACTTAAAACACTCTCGATTGGTCATCTCCTTGAGCTTGCGTTCTACTATTTTCTTGGTTTAGGCCAAGTAGGTGGTTTGATCTTTTGCAGCTATCTCCTGAACTAGTTGCAGCTGAGATCCTGTGCTTCGGCTGAAGAGAGTAGGTGAGATTACAGAATCTGAATATTTCCAGTAGAATTTGTCGAACATGATTCCAGATTGGAGTTAAGCGCTCTCTGCTGGTCATCTGCTTGGGCTTGCATGGAGTCGTGCAAACATAGAGCAGTTAGTGCAGGATTGCCATGGATGCTTTAGCGAAATTTCCTGCTAGATTACAACAACAACAACAACAATAAAGCCTTATCCCACTAGGTGGGGTCGGCTACATGGATCATACGACGCCATTCGTTGATCCATGTTCATAAGATTCGACATGATTTTATGTTGGCTGTCGGGGCCTAACACAACCCTCCTCCTTTATCCGGGCTTGGGACCGGCTATAAAAATTTCCTGCTAGATTGATCTCTGAAAATTCCAGAAACTGAGAAATAGGCAAAATTACTTGATAAATGTATCATTCAAGTATTTGCTCGGAAGGGTGAGGGGGAAAAGGCTTAATCTTGTTTATATTGTAGAAAAAAGCTCGTTTGTGTACATCACCTTAATAAAGTTGAAATCAGGCATTTGAGGATCTATCTGTTACTTACGGATAAGTGATTGAGGTTGTGGGTTTCAATTTGCTGGTTCTTTTTTATTATCTTCCGGAATGAAAGTCATAATTGGGATTTTACTTTTAACATGAGGTTGTAACGTGTACTTCTGATTTCGAAATCTTTGTTTGCATCCATCCTAATAGTCGGCATTTGGCAACATCTGTTCCTAACCACTATTTTTTGTCCACATTGTCGATCTTTTAACAGCACAACCTGGTAAATGTCATACTCAGGTTTATATTCATTTTTAAAGAATAAAGGAGTACCGAGAATAGAGTCAATCTTTTTTAAAAATCGTCAAAAAAAGAGTGAAATCATCCTTTTTTAAAGAATCTTTATAATGTTCTAAAATAACATAATACATATATTATCAATCTTTTCCATTTTTTTCACAACTTTATATTCTTTAACTATAATAATAATAATAATAATAATAATAAACTATTTATAATCAAATATTTTAATTATAAAATATTATATATTTAAAATATATTTATTTTAAACCAAACAAAAGGTAGAATAAGAATATAACAATAATATTATATTCTTTTATAATAAATTTATTTTTTCTCATAAGATATTCTTTATCCAAATGACCTAGGTTCGTGGGATGAGTGTCGCGACTCTTTACGAAAATCATATTTAAATATGAATTAAGGAAATGAGTTAGGTTAGCTTAATTCACTCTTTTTTAGGATATAAATTATAATACATGAGTTATAAAAGGAACTAGATAAATAGTTTTGTTATCCTTAAGTAATTTTATTTATTTTAATTTGACTAAAAATACAGAATAATATATATATATATATATATGAAATATTAATCCTTAAAAAATTATTATGGATCTATTTTTAAATTATATGATCAACTTATGAACATCGACATAATCACACTTATTTTTAAAAATAATATTCAAATAAGGTGTAAATGTTTTAAACATATTCCATCTAGAAATCTTTCATCAAAATAAAGTTTGTGAAGCTCCAGGCATTTTATTTAAGGCACTGTTTGACATGTAAAAAAGTAGAGTATTTAGTAGTGAATAGTATTTTGTTAAAACCAAAACGCTATTATAAACATTTGATAAATATTTTTTCAATAGCGTTTAGATATTTGAACACAAAATATTATAATCTACTTGTACTAGCTTATAAAATATAGAGGTAGCATTTTCATATTTTCTTTCTATTATACCCTTATTTTTAAAATAAAAAATTATTTAACTATTAAACAACATATATTATTTTTAGTTTGTATATCACATATTTAGTTTTACTTACAACCCAAATAAGTTTTTTATTTTGAATTAATTAATATTTTTATATCAAATTAAGATTTTAAAAGTATTGATATTCAGAATAAATAATTTAAATTAAAATTTATGAATATGATGTATATAAAAATGATCATAAATTATATCTTATGACTATTTTGTCATTTTATATAATACGCTAATTTAACCGCTTTGTTTATCAAATAAATATTATTGAATTTATAAACAAATCGCTATCCCGCTATCCTCTAACCGTTATACTTTAGTCAAATCGTTATCCTCTAGTTGAACCGCTATCCTTTAGCCAAATGGCTAAATTTGCCAAACAGGACCTAAGTGCTAAATATCAAATCGCTAGGCGGCGGATTTCCATATAAATAGGTTGGTCGAATGATATTCTTACAAGAAACTTTAAAACTTGCGAAAAGCTGCATTTGTGAGAAAAAAACAAAACTTCAGCTTGCTCCAATTCTCATTGGCATCTTATTCACTTGATTAGATGGATTGTTCCCTGCCTTGAAAATAATTGTAAATGATCATTTTACTTGTGAAAATCTTGTTTTTAATAAAAGGGCATTATGGTCTTATGTCTCTTCTATATAAAGATTTGTCTGGTAAAGCCAAAGATTTGATTAGAGGATGACGATTCAATTAGAGAATAATGATTTGATTAGAGTATAACGATTAGCTATTAGCAAATAAAATTTTATTTATAAATTTAATAAAAAATATTTGGTAAACATAATGATTAAATTAGTGAATAGTATAAAATGACAAAAATAGACATAAGATATAATTTATAATCATTTTTATACTGATCATATTCATAAAAATTAGTTTATAATATTTTAGATTGAACAGTAATATTTTTTAAAAATATTATTTTAATATAAAAATACTAATTACTTCAAAGTAAAAATCTTATTTGAGTTATAAGTAAAATTAAAGTTGTGATATATTAAAAAAAATTATAGCATTTTTATAATAATTTTTTATTTATAAAATAAGGGTATAATAGAAATAAAATATGAAAACTCTACCTAGAAAGTAGGCGTTTTATGTTCAAACTTCTAAACGTTAGTAGAAAAAAATATTTACCAAATATTTATAGTAACATCTTGATTCTAATAAAATGCTATTCACTACTAAATACTTTATTTTTTTACGTGCCAATCCTTTTATTAATATCTTTTCTTCATCTGAATATGTGACAATTAAGGATTGAGGAGGGAGAAAGAGAAAAACAACAAAAAAGAAATGAAAGATGAAAAGAGAAAAAGGGACACATTATTAGAAATGCATGCAAAAGCGATTCACACTCCTCTCTCTCTTCTTTAAATGATTTTGGTGTATTGGATTGAAATAATGATGACATCTCATTTGCATGGTGGATTGTGATTGCTTAGATCTATATGTTTTAGGCTTACATATATATGTTTCATACACATTGGGAAGATTAGTTTTGATAATGTTGCACACCTTGATTTAAGGTTTTCAATGTTTTAAGAAAAAAATCTTGAAAAAAGTTATTGCTATGGTTGATATGTTTCAAATCATGATAGAATCATATTTTTATGTTTATGTTCATGTCCTAAATATGTTCTTAATGATATGTATGATTTTCCTAAAATTTTCACTCAAAACATGTGAATTTCTGGTCTAGAAATTGAGATTTTGAATGCTGAGACATGCATGACTGACTCTGTGACTAAACATGTAGAAAATGGATCAAAATTTGGCTTTCGACCATGAATGTGAATCTAAGTTCCATGACCACTAAGTCACGATTGTTACCAAATGATGTAGAAAGTTCTAGAGGGTTTCTATCACGATCGGGAAATTGCTATTTCACTACTGTGACAAGCGATAGTGAAATTGAGGAGTGTAGTGATAATTTGCTGATTTTGAGGTCAAAATTTAGATTTTTTCAATTTTTGATTTAACTCCTTAACTCACTATCTATTGCAGTGCACATGTCAATTGTAGTAAACCCTAAATGTCGTATTCACAGTGATTTGAAGCCAAAGACTCCCTAAGACAATCTAAACTAATCCTACTTGATTTTATGAATTCAGGAAATCAAAAATCAGCAATCAGAAAATCAGATTCTTAATTTGATTTGAACTTAGAAAATACCATTGGTTCTTGATTCATTTCTGAACAAGAATAGATCAAAGGACAACCTCTCAGTTGTAGGTATTAATAGGATCTTACAATGCCAAGAATAGGTCCATATGAGTTCAAAATTCACAGAATCAAAAAATCAGTGCAGGAAATCAGAATTGTCCATAATCCATCCACAATTAAACTAGACTACTACCTTATCCTAAGAGAGTTAGAATCTAGCTCCTCATAGTTACAAAGTCTGATACAAAATAGGAGGAAGGATTGATACAAAACATCATGTAATCAAGAGGCTGTCGACAGAAATCTGGAATGCAGCTCCCTTTCAGCTCCTTCCTTCAGCTCCTCTCTTCTTCAAACCCTGCAATGACCAGCCCCCCTTCTTCCTTCTGGTTTCTCAGCTTATATATGACCTTCCTACACCCTTGGATGCGGATAATAAGGTTCCCTTGTGCCTTGATTATGCCAAGTGTCCTGGTCCAAAAAATATCTGCAGTGACAGCTTTTTGGACAGCCAAAAAGCAAGTGATCTCTCCTCCTTTTTCCTCTCTGTGCAGCCCTCTTTTCCCTGCTAGAAAGGCCAAAACACCAAGTATCAAAGTCTTTGAACAGGATTCTAACAAATAAGGATTAGAACAGCAATAATTATTAGCCCTATCATCAAATGGGATTTGGTGTTGTGCATAAATGAAATCCATAGTTGAAAATGATAACTTTTGAACCCGGAATGATAACTTTGCATATTTCATAAAAAATGTCCAAATATGTGTGGTTCAGAGAATTGAAGGCATCAAAGGGATTAGGATGGCAAGTGAATGAGGTCAGAAATCAAATGTGGATAAGATTTCATAGGAATGATAACTTTGGTGCCAAAAACGATAACTCGATGCCATAAAAATGATAACTTATCGTAACTTTTGTTGTGGTTGTCCAAATGTGATCAAATCAGAGAAGCAAGGAGTTAGGACAATAATATAATGATTGCCTAATGCTTTTATGCAGAATTGATAGCCTTGCACATCGAAATGATAATTTTGCCCTAAAACGATAACTTGACACTAAAAAATGATAACTTGTGAAATGGAATGATAACTTTGCACAAGTTGAAATATGATCATCCAAATATGATTAATTCATGATGGCATGGGATTTAGGGCAAGATTATCACTAGAAATCAGCTAAACTGGAAAAATGATAACTTGCACTTTGGAATGATAACTTGCCCAAAAAATGATAACTTCGCATAGAATTGACATATTTATGGATTTTAGCATTTCAGAACCTCTATGCACATGGAATTAAGTGTAAAATAAGAATGATCAACTAGTTATCACAATTCATGCATTCCAAGCATATTTTGCCAAAAGTTAGGCAAAATAAGGGCTCGATATGGATGAATTGAATAGAAAATGGGGTAAAAGCCTATTGTGATCGGCTAGTGATAAACAAGTATCACAGGCGTGACCAAATACGTCACGAACATGACTATTGAAGGATTATATTATAAGACATGTTAAACCTATTTTTCAAAATATAAAGTTATGTATTGATACTTGTATATCACCCCTAAATGCACGTAATGCATGATTAGTCATAATTATGTTAAAATATAAATATTGAGGACGTAAATGTTTGTTGATTGTAAAGCATAATACACCAGTTGAAGAATAAGTTCATGTCACCTATCAAAGTAAAGTAAAATTGACAAGATAAAGTTTTTACACCTTGTGTGTATATATTTTTCGAAAATAATCCCAAAATTTGATCCCGTCACGTGACGAAATCTCCTTTCGATCGTTAATTTCTTCGGTCTTTCTTTAATTCTTTTGTTGACCCATATGGTCAAGAAAGGTGACATTTAAGCATAAGACTTAATAAGTAAGGTAATATACTAAATGAAAAAAAGTGCAGAAGCTAAATAGATAAAGGTACATCCATATGTCTTAATATAGGACATACAAAGGTTCATGCCATAATACAATAACGTTAGGTCCCATACTAATCCAAATACAATTCGATGAATAAAATATAAGAAGACTTCATCTAGACTCTATGATAATCATGTTTACACACCACCAAGTTGTAGCCACCGCACACACATCAATCATGTACATGTGGGGATCACACAGGGGGAGCAAGCTCAATCGTTAGCATAATACTAAATGTGAGTTCGAATAGATCATAAAATGGTTCCATTAGAATAAGTATGAAGCAAACATATAAATCAAATAAGAGATAAATCATAATGTGGAATCGATAATGAGATCACAATCATAATTTATGCCATTCTCATTTCATTTCTCTTTCATATTCATATTCATGGTTTCATAGTCATTTGTTCATATTCATGTTCATATGGACAGTCTTTTCATTCATCATTGGTCGTTCATGTTATTTCATCTTATCCATAGGTTGGAAGAGCTCTCCATTTTTAAATACCATTGCAAACGCACAAGTGTATACTACCCAATGTTGTTAGGACCGGACCGGACGATGACTCGGAGAAATGTCCGTTTCAACTTGAACCGGTCAGGCTGGTCGGTCGGACTAGATAATAATAAAATATTATATTTATTATGATATAGTAAATCAAGCTATGATATTTTGATTATATAAATATATAATGATTCCAAAATGTAACTATACAAAAAATAATAATCATAAATGTATAATTAATTTTAAGATTTGATATTAAAATTATTATACAGTTGATAAATTAAAATCATTGAATATGATTATTATATACAAATTTTATATTGTTTAATTCTTTTTGTATTTCATATCTTTATTTTTTTATGTTAGAAGCAACAAATACATATTTTTCTTCAAAATATTATGACAAGATTATATATTTTATAAATAAATATATAGTATAATTAGTAGTTAACTATTTAATTTGACTTATTACATACAAAATTAAAGAAATTTAAAGTTGTAAATATATATATATATATATTGGTATATTATACTAAGCATATTATAGTTTGCACCATTCATTCATAACTAATTTATCTAATATGATAAATATTATATTAATATAATAAATATATAATTAATTTATATTATAATAAAAATTTATGATATTAAAAAAATTGAATAAGATTATAATCCATAGTTAAAACTCAAAGTTTATAAGTCTAAATGAAGGGGAAAAAAAGTGAGTGAGTGTATAAAAATAGTCCCATATTAATAGTAGTATCAAAGTGAGAGTAAATAAATAAGTATAAATGGAGGAGGAGACTAATGAGTCAATATGTATGTTTATGGAGGAAGTCCATCTTTGGATATTTTTTCAAATTTATAATAATATTTTTTTATCAAATTATCTCTTAGTAAAAAAATATTTAATAATATGTTTTTTACTAAACCAAAAAATCGGGTTGAAACACGGTTCAACCCGATTTTGGCAAATTTTAATCGGTTTGATCCGGTTCAATCCGATTCAAACTAGCGTCTGATTTTTTGCTAGCATTTGAGCCACAATTATCACCGGTCAGTGGTCGGACAACACTGATACTACCTAGACCATGAGTGAGTTAGTGGGGGGTCAGTGTTATATAGGGGAGAATGACCTCGTACCAGGCGGTAACATCCCGCGGTAGAGATGACCTCGCGCTAGACGGTAACATCCGTAGAAAAGTGCCTCACACAAGACTATCATAGCTTTCCATTTTGGTAGACAATGATAACCCTCATCTTTTATCTTTATTAAATCATGAACCTTTCTTTCAATCATTTAGATCAATCAAAGTTGTAAGAAGTAGAGGTGGCTCCGAATCATCTTTAATGTCATTCAGTACCAATCAAGTGGACAGAGGCTTATTAAATCATGAGGGTTAAATTAAGATCATATTTTCCTTTGTCCATAGATCGGATGATCGAAAAATCAGTGGTCGCCCATTTGTGATTCATCCAACGACCATATGTAAGAGGTTCCGATGTCCATTTGTCAATATCCATCGATCGACCGAAAGAGGTTCAGTCGTCCATTAATTGTTTCAAAGTCATACGCGAATCAGTCGATATCAAGGTTTTCGGTCATCTGTTGTAACATGAGAACATTCTCAGATTTTCGGTCAAAAGTTTCAGTCGACATCGTCCATTGGGAAAAGTGTCATCTTCCTCCTCGATCGGTCGAATTTCTCCATCGACTTTTGAAAGTTTTTCCGACGAGTTGATCCATATCAGTTCCGAAATGGTTTTCGATCGACTGACTGGTTATCGTCGCCATTATCGAGTTTCGATATTTTCTAGTTTGGTCATCCGAAAGAACTTCGGACTTCCATTCGATTCTATATCGGTCGTGCGATTGAGTTTCGAACGTCCGATATAACTATCGTTATACTCTTGTCGAGTTAAATCGGACGCTTGAAAAGATTTTGATCGTCCGCTTTAGTCCGACAGAGCCTCATTGCGGAATTCTTACGTTTTCAATCAAGTTTTCGATACAATCAAAATCTAGCACTATCTAACATCATTTTCTACCACGTAGCATGATTCAAAAGGATAAGTAAACATACATCTCATTCTAATCATATCATTTTTCTTATAATGTAACTTGTCGGTGTTTTTCATCTTCAAGTGTAAAACAATTTCAATCCATCTCAATTTCTAGTCGACATAAACAACTCATTTAAAGATGTGAAACAAATCATCATATAACCATCTAAGTCATTCACTAACAAATCTAATCATTCATCACATTGCCAACTCATATATAGCATGTAAATCATTCGGTCATAGTTGAAATTAAGGGAAAATATATCAATATCATTATGATAACTATAAAGCACGATTCCTATTTATACTATCATGAACCTTAACCCTCTAATAACCTTAGAACATGCGATCTTCCTCAGGAAACTCATCCCATGAATTAGATTCCTAAACCACACCTCTTTCTTGTCGTTCGGTTCTTCCCTTGTCGGATCAAGCCTTAGCTCCTTCCTCCTCATCCTCCTACTTCGACTGCACTTGTGGAACCTGCAAAATCACCTCCTCCAACTTCTGGCAGAATCGCCTCCTCCATCGCGGCAGACATGAAGCACAAATGGGAAAGTGAGGAGGATGAAGAAAAGAAGAGGGGGGGGGGGGGTATTTTTATGGCCTTCAATTCATTGGAGTTTCATGCCATAAATCTCCTCAACTCATGTGTGGAGAGGTTACAAAACTTCTGCCATTACGATGATAAAATCGGGAGAGAGAAGGATCAAAACGGAGATCATTTCATTTTTGTTCGTTGAGCTTCCTGTCCATCGAAAATATTGCGATCGTTCGGTGTAGTCGGGTGGTCATCATCATCATGATAACAGGTGCCATATTTGATTTTGATCGCCCATAGTCCAACGTCAGCAACAATTTAAAAGTTTTAAATTCTATAGATTTTTGGGGTGTTACAATATATATACTCCTAAGTGTACTTTTTTAGTTTGATTTGTATTTGTTTGACATGAGAATAAGAAACAATAAACTTAAATAGTTTAAAATGAGGTTAAGAAATGTGCATCTAATTTTTTAGATAATGTAATGAGAACTCAACCTAATAGTTTGTCAGGATTGGTATCGATATTCTGTCTAAATTTTTTGAACCCAACAAAAACTAGCGGGATTGGGTTAAGGTAGATCAGGATCTGAACCCGATTTTGCTTTCTCCTAATCACAACATGTGAAAATGACCTTGTCACAATCATGCAATCAAATTTCTCAGGTTTAATAGAGTCATTCCTTTCATTTTTTTGCTTTCGTATTAGGTCAGTAAAGTTCATGAACGCGAAAGGGGGAACATTCTTTTATGATTTTTTTTTAATTTTCTAAGGTACAATTTTTAGGAAAAAACATTCAGAACATTACATGTATTGATCTATAACATGAGCATGATTTTGAAGCATATCAATCATAGCATTAAAATTTTCCCCCAAACACATCATATTCATATATTTAGGATCTACAAGATTTTTAAAACTTCAAAACCATGATTTAAAATATGAATATAATGAAAGACCCTCAATCATAATCCCTATTGAAATAAGATATTTCTATTTATCTCAATCAAATACAATAAATTTATTGAGAGGGGAGAGAAAAATTTGGATTTCCTTTACAAACTTAAGATCTTAATTTTCTCTTTTTTCTATGTTGGCATCGATTTATTTTCCTTTATCCATCTCTTTCTCTCTCTTTTCTCTCCGTGTCCTTGTTCTCATTTTCTTCTTTTTGCTTTATTTGTATAACATGCCGTTAAAGTGAAGGGAGGAAAATGATAGGGAAGGA